>OX336388.2:1306040153-1307290153 GCA_946902985.2 Meconema thalassinum | reverse complement strand
GGTGGCGTCTGCTCTCTCGTCCACTCTAGCCTCTTTAGTGAAGAGGTGCCATTGCGTACTCAGCTAGAAGCAGTTGCAGTTGCCAGTAATGGCAACAGTATGTAACGTGTACATCCTGCCTGATTCTCAACCGGATTACGGCCAGCTGGTCGATCTAGTCTCTCAGCTGCCCCCTCCTTTTCTCCTTCTGGGAGATGTTAATGCCCACAACACCATCTGGAGCTCCGCTACCACTAGCGGTACCGGGAGAGATTTTGCGAGGCTGGACCAGTGTTTGTTGAACACGGGGGAGCCTATGCACTTCTCTATTGCGCACGGTACTCTTTCAAGTATCGATATTACCTTGTGCAGTCGTGCGATGGTTCCCCTGCTACAGTGGGGTGTACACGACGACCTTTGTTATAGGGACCATTTTCCAATTATCGTTACTCTTCCGAACCAGAGAGCCATCGAGTTACCAAGTCGATGGCCTCTCCGTCGGGCTGATTGCCCAACTTTCACTGCACGTGCGGTGTTTGCCGAAGATACCTTTGAGAGTGTCGACTATCATACAATTCACATAACGAATGGTATTTTGGCTGCTGCTGAGGAAACAATACCTTCCTCATCCGGCAACGCACGCCGGAAGCTTGTCCCTTGGTGGACAGCCGAGATTGCAGCAGTCATTAAAGATCGTCGACATGCTTTCAAATGCTATTGGAGGCAAAACACTATGGCCAACCTTATCACCTTCAAAAGGATGCGTGCTAGATCCCGATATCTGATTCGGGAGAGTAAGAAAACGATGTGGGAAAAGTATGTGTCGTCTATGACGGCGCATACTCCTTCATCTCAAGTGTGTACTAAGCTTCGCCGGATCTCCGGACTCCCGACATCATTGTCGATACCCGGAGTATCCATCAATGGTGACATCATCACAGACCATCTCGCCATTGCCAACAGTATTGGCTCGCACTTCTTCGATGTATCCTGCTCTGGGAGTTACGATCCTTCATTTCTGACTCTGAAGCGGGTGGCTGTGCAGGGATACGGCTCCTGGACCGGATAACATACATAATCAAATGTTAAAACATCTGTGTGAATCCAGTATAAAACAACTCTTGATCCTCTTCAATCGTATATGGATTGAAGGGGAGTTTCCATCTCAATGGCGAGAGGGGATCGTGATACTGATTCCTAAGGCTGGAAAGGATCCCAAGTTTGTAAGCAGCTATAGGCCCATTTGTCTGACAAATGGCCTATGTAAGCTGCTCGAAAACATGGTGAACCGTCGACTGGTGTGGTTCTTGGAGGAGAAAGGTCTCCTGTCTGAGTACCAGTGTGGATTTCGCTCTCATAGGTCCACCAATGACCGTCTGGTGCGACTTGAGAGTGCCATACAGGAGGCATTTTTCCGAAAGCACCACCGAGTCACGGTTTTCTTTGACCTCTAGAAAGCCTACGACACGACATGGCGCTACGGGATCCTTTCCACCCTTCACAAGTGGGGACTCCATGGTAATCTACCGACTTTCATTGCGAATTTCTTGTCCGTCCGACTCTTCCGTGTATGGGTCGGAAGGACATTATCGCAATACTATACTCAAGAAAATGGAGTTCCTCAGGGTTCTGTGCTGAGTGTCACCTTGTTCGGGAATGCTATAAATGGCATTGTTGCCGCCGTCGGGTCCGCGGTAGTTCCATCGCTGTATGTAGACGATTTAGCTCTGCATTACAGCTCTGGAAGTATGGCAGTCATGGAACGGCAATCGCAGCTAGCTATCAACCGGGTCGACGGGTGGGCTCATGACCGGGGTTTTCATTTTTCAGCAGCGAAAACCTCCGTCGTCCATTTTTGTTGTCTCCGGAGGTTACATTTACACCCTGAACTACATCCCAGGGATGCTGCATTGCCGTCGGTTGACACTTATCGCTTCCTGGGGCCCCATTATGACAGCAAATTAACGTGGCAGCTCCATATACGGCAATTGAAAATGACGTGTCTCAGGAAACTGAACATGCTCAAGTTTCTTAGTGGCACTACGTGGGTGGCTGACCGTGTGGTGCTGCTACCGTTCTACCAAGCCCTCGTCCTGTCCCGGCTAGACTATGGTTCTGCGGCATACGGTTCAGCAAGGCCGGCAACCTTGAAAATGCTGGATAGTATCCACCATAGTGGCTTGAGGCTGGCTACCGGTGCCTTCCGGACCAGCCTGATACCCAGCCTGCTCGCCAAATCGGGTGTTCCACCTTTAAATTATAGACGCTAACATATGCTTTTAGCATATGCTGCTAATGTGCGTCAAATGCCGCAACAGCCGACCTATCAAGATGTCTTTGGTACCAAAAACCACCAGGGGCACGCCAACTGGCCTCGTGCCTCTCGGCCGGTTGGTATTGGACTTGATAGCGCGTGTACTGAAATAGGAGTAGCTGTAGGTCCCTGTATGATCCGCACACCTAGCAAGGTGCCTCCGTGGCAAGTTCCGCGTCCGGAAATTTGGTTAGATCTGTACCGACTTCCTAAGGTGAACATGGATGCCTCCGTTACCACAGCATAGTTCACCAATTTCCGGATGCTGGCATTCTCTACACGGATGGTTCGAAGGTGGGCGAGAAAGTGGGTTGTGCTTACGTTATTGATGGTGCAAATACCAAGATCTCTTTGCCTGAGGCCTGTAGTGTGTTTACTGCGGAGCTCGTTGCCATCTATGAAGCTCTGCAGTTTGCACTACAGGATGCACGAATCCAATTTCTTGTGTGTACCGACTCTTTGAGTTAATTGCAGTCATTTGCTACATGTTTCCCGCAACACCCCCTAGTGCAGTGTATCCACGGCCTACTATTCAAGCTGTGCCACACTGACACTCGAATCACCTTTCTGTGGCTTCCAAGCCTCACGGGAATTGCGGGAAATGAGTTAGCGGATCAAGCTGCAAAAGAGGCGATATCACTACCACCTCGACCAATGGGGGTACCCGCTAGAGATATTCGCTCTCAGTTATGCCTACAAGTTCTGGCTTTTTGGGAGAGTCAGTGGCTAGCTGACCCACTGCCCAGTAAACTGAGAGCAATTAAGGGAACTACTCGCGTGTGGCGGAGCTCATTCCGGTCACGGAGAGAGTCCGTCATTTTGTGTAGGCTAAGGATAGGTCATACAAGATCCACCCACTCGTATCTGATGAGAAGGGAAGACCCCCCACTTTGTACCTGTGGAGCCGTTTTCACCGTGGCCCACATTTTCACCGAGTGTGTGGAACTTGCTGATTTACGAAGAAACCTTGGTTTGCAGATGACACTGAAACTTATATTAGCCGATGACACGGTGGCTGCTGATCGTGTTATCCGCTTTATAAGTGAGAGTGGGTTAGGGCCAGCAATCTAAATTCTTCAGTGAATATTGACTCAACGACTTGTTCGTTTTTGAATGATAATGTTTTGTTTTTCCATAATTTTTGTTTATTTTTATAATTTTTATTTTTATTTAATTTTTTGTTTTTGTTTTATTAATTTTTGGTCTTTTTGAATTTAGGTGTCCACCTCAAAATTTTAAATTCAATTCCAAATTTGTATTCTTTAATCTGTGTTAAGAGGGGCAGATGACCTCGTAGTTATGCCCCTTAAAACAACAATAACTAACTAAAATAATTTTGTTTCATGATTATCCTCACAATGTGTTTCAACCAGGCATGCCTATGCAGCTTTTTAGTAATTAATCTGTCTTTTGTTTCAGCTCTCCATAAATGAGACTGATCTGTCGCATAAGGTGTGCACCACATGCATATATGAACTTGAATCATTTGTCAATTTCTTCGATCGGTGCCATTCTGTTCAGGAAGCTCTCAGGTTACAGTCTCAGCTGTGTACCAACACTAGCTCAGGTCAAAAGGTATGTTTTTCATTCATTCAATTCGTTTTAATCGTTCAGCACTGCCTCCTAGATCTACCTCTACTTTTCTTAGCCTCTACAGCCGAATTCATTAAGTTCTTAGGCATTCTCTGCTCCCCCATTCTCTTTTCATGACCCCACCTTCTGAGTTGGCTCATATAACAGCTTCATCTAACATGTTCATATTTAACTTAACCTTTATCTCTTCATTACAAGTACCTTCCCAGCGATCATTTGTGCTACCCTCCTATCAGTTACCTCTAGCTTATGTATGAGATATCATGAACCTACCCATCTCTCATTTCCATACAGCTAGGTCGGTCTAAATACTGAGCGATGTAGGGAGGGTTTCGTCACTACACTAACCTTTCTTGCGGAATACTGTAGATTGCAATTGAGAACTCATTGCATTACCTTTTCTGCACCTCAACTCCATTTCTTTCTCCGTACTACCATCCTGAAAGAATTCATAGCCTAAGTACTTAAAATGGTCCCTCTGGTCCAATTTAGTTCCTCCTTTCTGGCATTCTATTTTCTTGTGTTTCTTCTCTACGAACATACCGGTAACCTTTGTTTTTTAAATGCTGATTTTCATATCATATTCCCTACATTTCGGTTCAATCTCTAACACGTTGGCTTGTAAGCTATTGTCCCAGCCTGATTGCTTACCTGGTTTCCATCTAAATGAGTCCCAGCTGAGAGTAAGATGGATGAAAGATGTGGCTTTAGACCACAATGAAGATGTTAGGATCAAATTTGTAGTATGCGCCAAGTTATTGAGAAATGCTACAAGAGGAATAGAAGTTTTGTGTAGATCGCAATTGAGAACTCACTGCATTACCTTTTCTGCACCTCAACTCCATTTCTTTCTCCGTACTACCATCTGAGAGAATTCATAGCCTAAGTACTTAAAATGGTCCACCTGGTCAACAAATGTTCCATAATTATATAAAATAAACAGTATTGGTGAAAGATTATAGGAACTCGCACTACATCCTGATTCTGTACATAAATACTTTAGATTGACTGTAATGGCTTTCCCTCAATATTACAATCCCTCAGGATGCTCAGCATCTTTTTTCTTGATACTCTACCATACGCCTTTTCTAGATCTACAAAACGCAAACACAACTGTCTATTCCTCTCGTAGCATTTTTCAATATCTTGGCACATACTAAAATTTTGATTCCGACATCCTTGTTGTGGTCTAAAACCACACTGGTTTTCATCCATTTTGCTCTCGGCCAATGATTGAACTTTCCTTTCTTCAAAGCTTGAGTACACTTCGCCCGGGACATTATCAAAGAAATGACTTTATAACCATTGTTGGAATCTTTCCTGTTACCTTGCTTATAAATTGGGTTCGTTTACTGCTTTTGTCCAGTCGGAGGGTACCTTTGCTAAATCCCATTCTAATTCGATTATCCTATGCAACCATTTCATCCCAGCTTTCCCACTATACTTTACCATTTCAGGCTGAATTTTATCTACCTCTGTCGCTTTGTGACATTGTAGTTTATTTACCACACTTTCTTCTTCCCCAACCGTGTTCCTGTTCCCATCCTCATTCTCCTCCTGCATAATCTCAAATTCTACCACATTGCCAGATAAGCCTCCATTTACATTTAGCAATTTTTCAAAGTATTCTTGCCATCTTCCCAGTAGTTCCTTGGCACCTACAATGAGTTTCTCTGAATTATCTAAAACACTACTTATTTCTCTTTTTCCTCCACTTGACCTAATTTTCCTGATTTATCTCCTGCTCCATGTAGCCTACATAAGAAAGTAAGTTGCATGTAGTGACAACAGATGGTGCTATAGTTCAGAGTACAGAGTTAGATAGAGCTAGCAACCAACCGATGAGTGGGTAAACGACGAGTAGGCACGTTGGGATGTGATGTGGACATAGGTACAGGAACGGTCACAAATCAGCTAAGTGTACAAAACCACATTATGAATTCGGTTACATTTGAGTGCTTGTTCAAGTGTTCAATATAACTAACCAACTATAAAAGCTCACCAAGTAAATAAGTAATCTGAGAAGTAACGGTTAATAACTAAACAATCTAGAACGCCATCACTTCAATAGCTCGCCATGATAGAAGTTCATGACTCAAAAGTGTATCACACTTATACACATTAAAACTACCGGTACTAACTTAGAACGCAACACTATAAAGTACGTAGAGATAGGAACTTGTTCATATCTGGAAGTGCCCCTTATTGATCATGAAATTAAAGTAAATTACTTACCCTGGCACTACAGCCCATGAAGGGCCTACCATGCGACCGCTGCCCAGCCATTTGACCTGCAGATATAAGGGTGACGTGTGATCAGCGCATCGGTTCCCATCGGCCGTTAATCCTGGTTTTCGTGATCGGGGCGCTGCCTCACTATCAGACAGCTACTCAATTGTCCTCACGAGGCTGAGTGCACCCCGTTCCAGCCCTCACATCAGTTTCTAAAGTCCCTGACGGGGCCGGGAATCGAACCCGGGGTCTCCAGGTGAGAGGCAGGCGCGCTACCCCAGCACCACAGGGCCGGCCATTAAAATAAATACCAAATGGTATTTGGAAGAAGAGGAAGAAGCACCGATTACATGGAGTGAGGTAGAAAATGCCCTAAAGCGTATGAATAAAGGGAAATCAACATGCATAGATGAACTCGGTGCCGATTTGATTGAAGCAGCAGGCATTTGTGGAATACAGTGGCTGTACAGAGTGTTCAATGCAGGGTTTCGAGCGATACGGGAAATATACGGGAATTTTAGTTACCCGGGAAATATACGGGAAATTCGCACTTGATACGGGAAATCTTGAACAGTCTCATAATGCCCGACTTCTTAGCCCCCGAACGCTTGGTCGAGTCCTCCCGCTCAGCCTTCTATTTCGCCTGCAGACCACGCTGCCACCCGCAATTTCCGCCACCGATAGAGCGCTAAGCGGGATGAGAACCCAGCCAGCGTCGAATGCATACTTTGCCTGGCCGACCGCTGGCCGTACCCTCTCCGCACGGGGCTTCGCTCACCGCGCTCTTTGCTGACATGGCATACAGGAATCAGTCCGCATTGTTATTCACAGAGGAGACCAGTTGTTTTTCCGACCTGGGGTTCTCAACAAGAGCAGCCCTTAAATAAACTAACAGCCCAAGATCTCCGAAAATTCCAGACGCGGATGTGCTGCAATTTTTTGCACCAACTGCTGAAAATTGTACATTCGTATCCTATGGCTCAAAAAATCAAAGAGAGGTCACCTCTTGCTTACATGATGACCCGTGCTATTTCCTGCCTAGACCCTATAGGGGTCACTGAGACTCCTAAGTTGACATAAGTTAGGATAGTCATTGCCCTGGCAATTCTTTGTAATCAGAAGAATTTGCTTTCTTGCGCAATGGCTGACCGCATCAAGAGCAGCTACTCCGCACCTCTGAGACTGCCCTCCGTCACTGCGCGTTTAAAGCAGTTCGACGGAAAAGAGCCACGGCTCGACGTGCTGTGGTCTGAATTAATGGCTTCAGCACCTTCCTCAGTTCCTGCCAAAAACAATCCCGCAAGCTTCGTTAAAATGATACTGATTTTGTATCACAGCAATGCAGCTCTAGAGAGAAGTTTCTTCCTGAACAAGGAGTGCATGATCGTCAATCACAAAGAAGCAAGTCTGATTGGCATGCAAACTGTTCAGGACGCTGTGATGGCAGCTGGCGGAATAGAAAAGATAACCGTGAGCAAGAGTCCTTACTGCACGAAACTCCTACGCCGTGTTAAAGGAAGCAAAACAGGTGCGAAGCCAGGAGGAAAAGGAAGCGACGACTAAGGTGGTATTCGAAAGAAAAGCCACAAAAGATCTCCAAAAATTGGTAAAACAAAAGAAGAAGATATTGAACGACGCCCGTTCTGAAGCAGAGAAAATTGAAGAGCAGATAAGTTCCCTAGAGAAGGTTTAAATTATTAAATCCTTGATTATAGTTTTGTGTATCTTATTTTGTGTGACTAAAGTTCCTAACCACAATCTAGTAGCCTACCTATTGACAAAGTGACTTATTCTATTTTGTGTATGACTAGCCTACAGTTCCTATTCAGAAATTAGTACTGTCAAAAGAACTTAATTTTGTGCTGTGTATAACTGAAGTTCCTAGTAACAATCTTGTATTTGTCAAAGTGACTTTTTTAATTTCGTTTTGCATTATTTTATTTTCTATTACCTACTTTGATAAAATAAATCTAAATGAAAAGGTATTCGCGGCGTGTGGAATTTTACTGTTTTTAGCCTTTCCATGGTCTTTGGGGAAAACATACGGCTCTTCTTTCGCAGGGGAGATGCACATACCAAATTGTTTTAAAGTCTGTGTAAACACTTACTGCAAATGTGTCACACATGCATAATTTTCAAAAACTGCAAACAATATCTCACAGCTCTCGACATTTTACTATCAAACACCCGCCACCAACTTGCTGTACCTAATAACCAACTTGTGGCTACAAAATACACCACACAAGTGACAGAATTCTTCTCGAGTGGGCAGGCATTGTTTCAGTCGCTTGTTAACCACTGTCTCTGTCGGATTTCCTTTCATTGTCATTTTTTCGTTACTTTTACTTCGCCGAAGTTCGACCCGAGGACTTGCAGCATGTACAGAAAGAAATACTGTACTGAAGGCGTTCTGGATATCGCGGTGGATGAAATGATTATTAACCTTGGCAATTCATCAAGCTTTGACGACAATAATGAGGGTGGTGATGATGATAGGGACAGTGAAGGGATGGAGGGTGTCAAAGAAACCCTTGCCAAATGATAATAATAATGTTATTGGTTTTACGTCCCTTTTAACTACACTGGCTTTTAGAGACGCCGGGGTGCCGGAATTTTGCCCCGAAGGGGATCTTTAACGTGCCAAGTGACTGAGAATAATTTACTTATTGGTGTCAGTTCGCTTGCGTCAATCGATAATAGAGCACAGACTATTGTTTCCTGTCATAGTGTTCAAAATACTGTCTGTCATTCAATAGCCTACAACTCGACAATATAAAACCACGGCAATAATATCGCCACAGAGCGGCTTGTTTAAGTGCTCAGTGCTATTTATATCTTAACCTTAACTTTTTTTGTTATCACGAAAGCTAATATTAACCGTAGAGAGTTGCAATTCAGTGAGTGTGCATGGTGTTATCTGTCAACTGCTGTACTGTAAGCTGTGAACGACCTCCACTCAGACTCTTGTTTCATGTTAAAGGATAATCATTGCATGGTGAGTGTTTTTATATTCACTATATGTAGAGTGTTGGCCCTCTTTGTCGTATTTATTGAATTGAATACTGATGATAAAGGTATCATAGCTTCGGTGTGTAATTTATTTATTCATCCAAGTATCGTATTTCTCTGTCTGAATGTCCTCGGTGTTGACTCAGGATCGTCTTTTAAAATATATTACCGGTACGTATAATTGTACTGAAATAATGTCTGAAGTGTAACGCTGTGTATTATTCGAATCAGTGGATTTACAACGAACTAAGAACTTGGCAACACAGCTCAGCTGTTCCGAGCTCCCGTCATATCCTTCACGTTGTTTCCTTCGAAATACAGGGTGTAGGTGAGGAGCTTGCTCAGAATTCTTGCCGTGTGGCGACCGTGGGTTGCGGAGAGGAAAAGCGGGGCAAAGTGACAGGAAGGCTGTCAGTACCGAATGCGCGGGGTTAGCAATACTGTATTTGTCCCATAATTTACGCGTGTAATGTCGGGCACACCTCAAATTTTACTATACAAATCATGATCTAAAAAGGGATAGGTGTGGGTAACTTGTATTACTACATGACCCCCAAAATTATTATTCATTATTACAAAGGGTATTTTGACTATTTTCAGTAATGTAGAAAATTGTTCCGGGCTCCTATAGAGCATACATTTTCTTTTGTTCTTTTACTTGCCATACGACGCGCCACCGGTGTATGGATATGCATTACCAGCTGCCGGTTTAGTAGTCAGGTAATGGAAGCACTATTAATGGGAACTGTGTACTACAATTTTCCTTGTAGATAACTAAGCAAATTATTGTTGTTAGGAGAAATAAAAGTTGTAAAATGCTCCAAGGATGATACGATCATCAGCTGTGCACAGTGAGAAAGCTCTGCATGTGTTCATTCCTCATGTATTAATGATGCGAAATGTCAGCTAACGTTGTGCCGCATACAACACTCGTAGTCTCTAATGTTGCACATTTCCCCGTAAATTTACAACAGTTTATGTTTGAGTTGCTTATAAGATATGACAAAGGAAGTGTTTCTCCAATTGGATGATTGTATTTAACTATATGCACGTCGTATAATCTTGGCGAGGTGTTTTTTTTTTTTTTTTTTTTTCACAGAGCAACTTTACAGCACAGTAGGCACACAGCTTTTAGTATTTAGTTTTCTTGCAACTTGTTTTAAATTAGTGACTAAAATATTTCTAAATGCAGACAATCCATACCTCCATTAGGATTCAAGTTCCATAATTCATGCAAAATGAGGTTCGTTCGTTTGTGAAATTGAGGTCATAACCCCCCCTACCCTTTCAGTGATTACCGTATGGTACTTTACATAGACTAGGGTGAAGATGTAAATGATCATTTAAGAAAAAAAATGTCGCCTAGATGTTTGGTATATTAACTTACGGTAATATTTTCCTTAGGTACCGGTACTGAAAACTAGGCACGGTTGGATTTTAAGGTGGAACCGCATGTGCTATCAAATATTGCTTTCTTTCTGGAATATGTATATAATTATAAAATGATTATTGGTTAAATAGGTGTTATTAGATAGGCTATTATAATTATAATGATTAAATAAATATTAAAGAAGAAACGACGCTTTGTTAGTAAATATTAGGCCTACCGGTACGGCGAATGGCCTAAAACTCGTAGCTTCCGTCAAAATTTAGCATTTAAACGGGTAACAAATTCATAATATACTAATATAACAACCGGATAGCAAATTATAATAATAATCTCACATATAACATATTTAATTTGCACCAACTTAATACATAGTCTTAAGACATGTTAGACAAATGACGTTTGAGATGTGCAAATCACACACTTTGTAGGCAAACTGGTTGTTATGGTCGTCTGTGATGCGAAGTTTTACTAATTAATCTGTTAGGAGACACTTGTCTTTGGAATATTCATGAAAGGCCAACCCTGTAGTTCTTATTTCATAAGTTGAACGCCTAAAAACAAAACCACAATCCGAAATAATAAGGAAGATAATCACGAACGAACGATTCACTGTCAATGAAAATCAAATGGAGATTCGCGGACCGGAAGTTTGCTATGCATAAGCTTCGGTGGCATTTTAACCCGTGGAAGCTCTATACTGTTACGGTACCATACAATTCAGTCACTTCCCGTAAACATTTATTATGTGACACTCCTATTATCCACTCTCTCAACCCTCCTCAGTAAAACAGTCAATTATATCAGCTCTCCTCAGGTAAACGGCATTTTATTTGTGTTCGTACCATCTCATCCCATCTGCGAGAGTTCACTCGCGCGCGCTTTGCTTAATCTACGGATTAGGCCTAAATATCGCCATCACCCGTGGACTGCGGAAGTATCTCCAAAAATGCAGTTACACTTACGCTAGAAAATCTTGATTCCCGTTTGAAGATTCATTTTTCAGCAATTCGGTATGCGAACTCTAGTCTTAGAGAGTTCTAAAATATACGGGAATTTGGTGGATTTTCGTACGGGAAATATACGGGAATTTAAAAACACGTCATCGCTCCACACCCTGTCAGTGTTATCTAGAAGGAAGAGAAAATACCTACAGACTGGACCAAAGGAACTATAGTACCATTATTCAAGAAAGGCAACAAACGAAAATGTGAGAACTACAGAGGCATAACACTTCTATCCCATGGGCTAAAAATAATCGAATGAAGGTTGAGAACAGCCATCGAACCCTTACTGGATGAAGAACAATATGGAATCAGAAACAAGATATTAACTATCGACCTGGTGTTAGCTACCCAGATGATCATTGGGAAAAAGGAAAAGATCTCATCCTTGTATTCCTTGACATAGAGAAGGCTTTTGATAGTGTTGAAAGAGAAAAGATCTGTGAGTGTCTCAAAATTAGGAAAATATCCACATCATTAATAAATAAAATCAAAATGCTTTATGAGAACTGTCAGATTTGTATCTAGATTGGTAATGACCACTTGAGTTGATTTAGACAACAAAAGAACTTCAGCAGGGTAGCACATTGTCACCATTACTATTCATAATAGTGATGGACGAAATAATGAAAAAAGTAAAATACCAATTCAACCAAGAGGAACTGAATGCTGCAGCCTTTGCTGATGATGTCGTCATTTGGGGAAACTTGGAAGAAGTCCAACAGAGGTTAGATGAATGGAATGACCAGTTCAAGAAGTTTGGCCTAAAAATAAGTGTGTCAAAAAGCAGTAGACATGTCACCCACCAGACAAAACAAACCAGCCAACATCCTTCTAGACGGAACCAAACTGGAAGAAGTGGACCACTTAGATACCTCGTCTGTGTACTTTCTCGAGATGAAAGATGTGATAAAGAAATATCATACTGAGTACAAAAAGGTCCACAATTTTACCATCAAGTTTGAAATCTTCTCTGGGACAGCAAAATACCAGCTAAAATTGAACACTTCCTATATAATAGTTATTTTGTCCCCATAACAACATATTACCTGGTATAGCAATGACCTGACTAGAAAGTCGGTAGTTGACTATATCCTGTACGATAGTGATATGAATAGAAACATCATAGGCATCAAGGTAATTCCATCAGAGGCCTTGGATAGTGACCACCGACTGTTGGTAAAGAACCTGAGAGTGACCAAGGATAAGAAAGGGACAGAAAATCAGGATAGACGGATAAGGGTATGGAAGTTGAGAGGTGAAGAAAAGTTTTGGAAAGTTTTGGAAAAGAGAATTCGGGCAAAAATATGTAACGCATAGTCAACACCAGACAACTAGGGCGCCGAACCGCGATCCTAGTGGAGTAAAGTGGAACTACCAGTTTGGCGCACCAAGTCTCAGCTCTAGTAAAGTGGAACTACCAGTTTGGCGCACCAAGTCTCAGCTCTATTTCCAGTCCTTGAGTATAACGTAGGCCACAGTGGAGACGAAATATTTGAGATGTCGCTGGTCTGTGAGTTGTGAAGGGTAGATACGCGGACAGCGTATTGTAAAGAGCGATTATTGCCTGATGGCGGAAACCAGCGCGACCCCGAGAGCGTTTGTTGAATGGTTTTCATGCAGTCAACAAGTCATGGGAGAAAATTACCACTAATACACTCGCACAAAAGCAAGCGTTTGCCGGCTTCTGTGACGACGATATTTAGAACGGACAAGGTGGTCTCACTACGATAACATTAAGGCAAAACCTGAATGAATGCCAAGATGCAGAAGAAAGTGACATTCGGTAGTTAGACATCGATAAAGACGAATATGATGTCAGACATGAAAGCGAGGAGGATATTGTACAGAATTTGACTGTTGGTGAGGAAAACAGAGATCCAGTAGATATAGAGTGTGGGAGTAATGCAACGGAAATCCTGAAAGTTCCCACAGTCAAGCTGTCTGTAGTCACACTTATCTCTTTTGTAGAAAATTGAGATGAAATTTCGTTGTCATATTGTTTTCTTCAGAAATGTACAATCTAAAAATTAGAAAAAATGAACGATCTACTAAACAAAAAGTGATGACAGTTTCTTTTTTTCTTAGATATTAATGTTGGCATAATCCACATGCCTCTAGCATTGTGTAACTTACAATACAATGTTATAAAGTGTTATAATTTTTTTTTTTTTGCGTGTTCAAAATATACATTTCAATATTCTAACCGATAGTTGTGTTTTTACTATGCTTAAATCATAACTGCGGATAATTCGCGGTTGTTCGTGCATTAATTACCATGAATTATCGGGAGTGCACTGTAGCCTATTAGTTTACAATTCTACAGTAGTTTAGGGCTTAAGTGTATCAAAGCAACTGTAGCTACAACTCATAAGTTAGTTGGTAGAGGAAGACTGTTTGTTGATGGGCTCATCATTTTTAAGTTTTGCAACATTAAAATAACATTAAAAAAAAATAGTCTCCCATAAGTCCAACCCCCTCGTCCACGTCGTGATAGACGGGCAACGGCACAAAGTAGGGGATTGCCTGTAGGGGCGAAGTACAGTGGGGACTTCGTGTGCCCCGGGACCGTTACGGTAGCTGTGAAGGTCCTACAGAAACCCTGAAAAGTGACGGCTAACGGGGCTCTGGTGAAGCTACGATAGGCCCAGCAAGCCAGTAGTGGATTAAACCAAATGCTTTCAAAAATGGAACGAGCCTCGGACAGGATGGATTTAATAGACGACGACACGGCTGTACACACGGACTAAGATTTGGAACTTTAAACCTAAGAACGCTGACGGGGAAGGTGGAGGAGATAGTGGACATGATGGAAAGAAGGAAGTTGGATTTATTGGGATTGGCAGAAACAAAGTGGAAAGGGGAAGGAAGGAGAGTACTGAGAAAAGGCTATAGACTGTACTGGAGTGGGAACGAAGAGGGAAAGAGGAATGGAGTGGGAGTAGTAGTACGAGATGGTTTGAAAGAAGAAGTGAGGAGAATAAGTGATAGGATGATGAAAGTGAAAGTAGCACTGAGGGGAGAGACCGTAGAAATAGTGCAAGTATATGCTTCACAAGTAGGCTGCGCTTCTGAAGAGAAGGAGGAGTTTGAAGAGGAATTGCAGAAGCAGCTGGTAGGAAGAAATATGATTGTTATGGGGGACCTCAATGCCCATGTAGGAAGAGAAAGACAAGGTTATGAGAAAGTTCTAGGACCAGAGGGTTGGGGTGGAAGAAATGAGGAAGGAAAGAGACTGTTGGACTTCTGCCAGAGGAACAGCCTGCTAGTTGGGAACTCCTGGTTTAAGAAAAGAGAGAGCCACACAATCACATGGTACAGTGATGACTTGACCAGGAAGTCGGTGGTCGACTATATACTGTATGAGAAAGAACTAAATAAGAACATCACGGACATCAAGGTTATACCATCGGAGAACCTGGATAGCGACCATCGATTACTGGTAATGAACCTGAGAGGGAGTAAGGAGAAGAAAGGGACTGAGAACCAGGAAAGACGTATAAGGATATGGAAACTGAAAGAAGGGGATAGAAGGGTCGAGTACCTCAAAATGGTAAAGGAAGGAATTCCAACAGATGAAGAAAGAGGGGTGGAAGAGGAATGGGCTAGATTTAAGAAGACACTAGTGGGTGCAGCAGAAGCAGTATGTGGGAGGACAAGTAGTAAGAAGAGGTGGAAGGAAACACCATGGTGGAATGAGAAGACAAAAGATATAGTAAGGGAAAAGAATAGAGCCTTTAGGAGGTGGTATCAAAATAGGACGGTAGAGACAAGGGAAGAGTACCAGGAAGGAAAGAAAGAAGGAGGCGAAGAGAGTGGTGGCTGAGGAGAGAAGGAAGTGGATGGAAGAGTGGACAAAGATGATGGAGGAGGATAGTGAAGGTACAAAAAAGGTCCTGTATGGGATGGTGAAAGATAAGAGGCGGAAGGATCCTACGGATTATGTTAGAATGGTGAACAAAAGGGGACAAGAGATAGAAAATAGGGAAGAACTGAAGAAAATGTGGAAAGAATATTTTGAAGAACTTCTGAACCCAAATGGAAAAGATGGTGAGGAGGAAGAAATCGGGGAAGAGGAAGATGAACTGCAAACAGAAAAGGACTTAACATGGAAAGAAGTGGAAGATGCAGTGAACAAGATGAAAGGAGGGAAGGCACCGGGTGTGGATGAGTTGAGTGTGGAGATGGTGAGAGCAGCAGGAGAGGTGGGGATACAGTGGCTGTACCGAGTGATGAGGACAGCATGGAAGGAAAGGAAGACCCCAGAGGACTGGAAAAAAGGAATCATTGTCCCGATCTTCAAGAAAGGTAGTAGAACAGATTGCAGAAACTATCGGGGAATAACACTGATGAGTCATTGTGCAAAGATCTTCGAGAAAGTTTTGGAAAAGAGAATTAGGACAAGGATGGAAGGAGGGATGAGGGAAGAACAACATGGCTTCAGAGCAGGAAGGTCCACAGTGGATTTGATTTTAGCTGTAAGGCAGTTACAAGAACAGCACTATGAATATGGAACAGATCTACTGATGGCCTTCCTGGACATTGAGAAAGCATATGACAGTGTATGCAGAAACAAAGTATGGAAGTCCCTGGAGGATAGAGGAGTAGAGAAATGGACTATAAAGAGGATAAAGGAGATGTACAAGGGAAGCGTGAGCTGTGTGAAAGTGGGAGGAGAGAGATCTGACTGGTTGGAACAAAGAAACGGCCTGAAACAAGGAAGTGCACTGTCACCGTTACTTTTCATTGTGGTGATGGATGACATAATGACCCGAGTGGCACAAGTAATTGGGGACGGAAAGATGAAAGCAATGGTGTTTGCAGATGATTTGATGATTTGGGGAAACAAGGAGGAGGAGGTACAGGAACAGTTGGACGTGTGGGAAGGAGTAATACAAGGATATGGGATGAAATTTAGCATAAATAAGAGTGAGATGGTGATCACAACAAGGAAGAAGGAAAGAACCACAACGGGAATAACAATTGGTGGGGAACAGCTGAAGAAAGTGGAGAGTTTTAAGTATCTGGGAAGCCTGATACAAGATAATGGAAGAAACGATAGAGAAATAAATGAGCGGGGGAGGCAGACAGAAGCATTTCGGAGGAGTGTGAGAAGCATGTTATGGAGCAAGGATGTCCCTCAGAACAGCAAAAAGATCATATATCGGACGTACTATGTCCCTATCCTGACGTATGCCTCGGAGACCTGGGTTATGAAAGGAAGGGAGAGGAGCAAAATACAGGCCAGTGAGATGAGGTTCTTGAGAAGCAGTATTGGAGCTACAAAGATGGACAGAATAAGAAATGAGAGGACCAGAGAATTAATGAAGGAGGAACCATTACAGGATGGTATAGAGAAATCTAGACTTAGATGGTATGGACATGTAAAACGAATGGAGGAGAAGAGGATACCCAGGAGAGTACATGAGACGAAGTGGGAAGGAAAGAGACCGAGGGGAAGACCGAGAGACAGGTGGCTGAAGGGGGTGGAAGAAAGCGTGAAGAAGAGAGGAGAAGACTGGACAAGGGTGGAGGCTGAGAGATGGTGGGAAGACAGAAGACGTTGGAGAGGCTTGTGTTCCAAACAGACCCGGCCAGTGGCTGGAAACTGTGCAAGATGATGATGATGATGAACATTAAAATAAATAGTTTTTCTTTTTTTTGGGTGTTTAATGCTTTAATATTTATCAGTAATAATTACCCCACTTACTAAGTTTTCTTACAACTTTTTTTATTTGACAAGCGAAACATGTCATCCCTTAGTTTTCTCCGTCTTCAATAGTCAATGATTATATCTTAATCGCATGTAATTTATTTTGGGTTATTCTTTCACATATTCCAGTAATTGAAATTATTTTGTGTTAACCGACTGAAAGTTACAATATCAATTATTGTAAATTGAAGTACTGTATTAGAAGCCATTTTCAGGGTTGCCTCATCATCATCATCATCATCATCATCATCATCATCATCATCATCTTGTACAGTTTCCAGCCCCAGGCTGGGTCTGTTGGGAACATAAGCCTCGCCACTTAGTCCTTTCTTCCCACCACCTCTCCGCTGTCACTCTGGTCCAGTCCTCGCCTCTCTTCTTGACACATTCCTCCACTCCTTTCAGCCATCTATCTCTTGGTCTTCCCCTTGGTCGTTTCTTCTGCATCTGCATCTCATGTATCCTTTTGGGAAGCTTCTTCTCATCCATTCTCTTCAAGTGTCCATACCACCTCAGTCTTGATGTCTCAATCCTACCTTGCAAGGGCTCCTCTTTCACTATTTCCCTGACCTTTTCATTCCTCACCCTGTCTCTTCTTGTTACTCCGATCCTACTTCGCAGGAACTTCATTTCACCTGCCTGTATTCTGCTTATGTCTCTTTTCTTCATTGTCCACGTTTCTGAAGCATAGGTCAGTATCGGGATATAGTAGCTTCTGTATAACACTTCCTTGCTTTTTTGTGGGACATCTTTATTCCACACTAAGCTCCTAATGCTTCTCAGAAATGCTTCTGCCTGTCTGCCACGTTCCGAAATCTCTTTTTCATTTCTCCCAATTTCCTCCACTATACTTCCCAAGTACTTGAGACTTTCTACCTTCTTCAGCTGTCCACCTCCAAGTGTTATCCCTAATTGAATCAAATAAAATCATGAAATATACAATCCCATGAATAATAAAACAACAACATTTGACAGGAACAAAATCACGCTGAAAAAAAAAATGACCCAAGGCAAACAACAACGTAAGGAAACTCACAAGAAAATTAAGGAACAATACCATAAGTAAAACAATAACCTAACCACGCTCTAAGGCTGCCACTAATGTAACCCCCCTCCCTTAAAAGAAAGTTACCTTGTTTGCACTCTCCCCCCATTTCCTAATATAATACTTCTGCTACGCATTAGAAAGAAGAGAGGGAAACCGGGTCAAAGCCCGTTGTGTGAAAGCGGGCCACGCACCCAAAAGCCGGAAAATAACCCTTAAATAGCCTGGTAAATAAATACATACAATGCAGTACTATTAATAATAATTTAATTTCACCAGAAGAAAAATAACCTTAAACCACACAATTTACACTGCAAATATACATGCAAGAACACCTTTACATAACAACTGATATACTCCTCTTTCATGCATTACACTAATACATGCTCAAAAAAATAAATGTTTTAGTACTCACTGGTTTGCGGTTCATCCTCACTTTATGTAAGATTTTGGTTTAGTACTTACCCCAAAATCATGGGTAGTGGCATTTATTTATTTATTTATTTATTTATTTATTTAGCAATAGGAATCAATTTGGGCAGAATGTGTATAGATATTTTTGGCAACCGGCCGGTGCTTCATAGCTCTCCTCACGGAGCATAGAGAAGTAACCTACAGTCAGGTCACGCAATCAACAGATCAAATTTCACCTTTAATACACCTCGAAAATGCAAGCAAGTTGGAACATACTTTAGGTCAAACGAGCATGATATCTGTGAACCCAACTTGCTAGTATTCACAGACCCAAACATTAGAAATAATATGGGATAAGATCCGCCAAAGAACTCCTCTCAAGTCAGCGCAATACAATCAGATATTTTTCCCATTAAACCCCTGAATTCCTCCAAACGATACCGTATATCAAGATCCTCGTATTAGGGAAACATTCTCGTTAATGAAAACCGTATTCAAATAGACCAACGTATTTGCTTTCCAGAAAAGCAAAAGAGAAAATCAGCTCATATATATCACGACACCATCCGCCAAGATAACCGACGTTCAACTCTTTTTTACATTAACAATCTATTTTTCAAAGCAAAAGTAATTCGTCATGACAACGGATAAAACCCACAACTCCAAAGAAAACATTAAAGGTCATAAGACCTCATAGGCAAAAATACACACAAGAAAGAATAAAATAACAGAAACAAAACCAAACCCTTCCTTATAAACAATCACAGAAAATGTTTCCCGTATACGGCTCTGTTCAAATTTAAATTCGGTCACAGTTAAGGTAATAAGATAGAAGGTGGCGATGAAATATAATAGTCGACGCAAATCACAACAAATTTAAGATCTCAGTTCTAAAACTTCTTAACGGTACTAATAGTTTCACGATTATGCTTTTCCAGGAGCCCGCCGGCTCCTCGAAAGCAGCCAGAGATTCTGTTAATCAACTCTCACATTGTCGGCAACACTCAGACATTGTCACATCTTTTTGTTTCCTTTATTAATTCTGCCGTGGTACCAACATTGCAAGTCCTCGAACATTGCCGTCTGCCAATTTGAAGATCCAAATCTCCTTTCTTCTCGCCCGCCGACAGATAGCAAACTTCAAATAATATCGAAATTAGTTTCATGGTGTTGTCCATAACATTCACAGAAGAAATAAGTTTTAGGAGACATGCCAATACTGACATGTTCCAAATGGGTTTTAGAAGCAGTTCAAGTCATAGGTTTTTTGATTATCGAAGAAGTTCATAGATGGAAAAGTGTTTTAGGAGACATGTCTATACTGACATGGCCCAACAGGGTTTTAGAAGATATCTGGGTAGGGTATTAGTAACCAATATGTGACATGTGACAGCAACTGTCACACACATATTCCAGTAATTGAAATTATTTTGTGTTGACCAACTGAAAGTTACAATATCAATTATTGTAAATTGATGTATTAGAAGCCATTTTCAGGGTTGCCTAATTGAATCGGTCGGAGCTGAAAAGCATCAAGTAAAAAATGGTTATTTTTTAAAGAATGAGTATTTAAAAGTATTGACCCAAGAGCCTTGGAACGGCATAGGAAAGAATTAAGTCAGCCTTTTGTTTAAGCTACACACAAAACATTTTCTTCAGAAAAAGCCCGGAAGTTCACTGGCAAGGCAAAATCCATCACAAAGCAATTTGTTTTGTGGGTTTAAGTCAGAAACCACTGCTACGTGTAGTGCGATCAGAGGAGAAGAGCATTTATTCAACGACTTGCTGCCTTTCAGTGCCGTATTCCATACTTAATGTTGGCGACACTGCAAGATTCCCGCGTGTTACAGTGTTATTGTAAATTACATTTTTACAGGGTTCAGGTGGTTTTTATGTTACAAATCCATTTTAAAATAAAATATCATGTGAAATATTCATTCTGGATGGCTTTATGCTGCACTAAACTGACCACGGAGTTATGAGGCATTAAGTTACGTTTGCAAAATTGATTAGAAAAAGATCATATATCGGACGTACTATGTCCCTATCCTGACGTATGCCTCGGAGACCTGGGTTATGAAAGGAAGGGAGAGGAGCAAAATACAGGCCAGTGAGATGAGGTTCTTGAGAAGCAGTATTGGAGCTACAAAGATGGACAGAATAAGAAATGAGAGGACCAGAGAATTAATGAAGGAGGAACCATTACAGGATGGTATAGAGAAATCTAGACTTAGATGGTATGGACATGTAAAACGAATGGAGGAGAAGAGGATACCCAGGAGAGTACATGAGACGAAGTGGGAAGGAAAGAGACCGAGGGGAAGACCGAGAGACAGGTGGCTGAAGGGGGTGGAAGAAAGCGTGAAGAAGAGAGGAGAAGACTGGACAAGGGTGGAGGCTGAGAGATGGTGGGAAGACAGAAGACGTTGGAGAGGCTTGTGTTCCAAACAGACCCGGCCAGTGGCTGGAAACTGTGCAAGATGATGATGATGATTAGAAAAATATGTTTATTAAATTAAAATTGATATTTCGCTGGCACAAATCTAACCTGAATAATTGCTTCACAATATAGATGACTAATATAGTGTGTTAGTTAAGTTCTGTTCTATCAATGATGTTTTCCTGTATTTGTCTCCTGAAAAGTAGTGAAAACTGACTTAATACTTTTCAGCTCTGACCGTTTCAATTCTATTAACGAAAGCTTTCCCCGGTCAACACAAATTGTGCCCAATTACATTAGGTGGGAAGCAAGTACTGAGAGAAATATTACATAAGATATTTACTATGGTGTTTGAAGGCGTTTTTCAGTGTTGCCTTAGTAATTTAAATTTGATCTTTTTCAGTCGGTCAAATTGTGTTGACGACTGCAAAACATCAAATTTCAATATCACAAAATAACAAGATTGAATCTGTTCAGTTCATTTTGGGAAATTATACCGTGGTACGTATGATTGATCCGAAGGGATACTTTGAGCATACAATAACTTTCGTTTGATTTGGAAATCAGTATTTTCTACTGATTCACAATAAAATTAAAGTTATGTTCCATTGACCACTGACTTTTTATATTTGAAGACAAAGCATAAGTACAGGGTTAGCACAACTGATATAAGCGATTTCTTTTACACGTATTATTGAAAGTATATAGCTTACAGCATTGACACATAGGCCTATACCAATTAAAAGAGAAACTCATCAAGTTTTTTGAGTCTGCCTGCTACAAATGCTCGATGTGTCCTCTTCGCGTCTCACGGCAAATATCGATACGGTTGTCCAACTCGGACCACACACGCTGGAGCATATCCTGGTCAATTTTAGCTACAGTCGCATGGATTCGATTCCTCAGTTCAACAGTATTAGCAATATTAACTGGCATGGGTGGTACATAAACTTCATCTTTGATAGACCCTCTTAAAAAGAAATCACATGGGGTCAGATTAGGTGACCGGGGAGGCCATCGCATCTGTGATCGAGGCTCAACAGTTTCGTTGGAGGCAGACGGGCAACCAGTGGATTTTTTCTTATACAGACATCCTGTGGTTACAAATTTTGAATGCAATGCACATATAGTGTTTTTATTTGAAGGTTCCTTATGAAATCGTGTGTGGAAATGTCTTTGAACAGTGGTTACAGACTTAGTTGACTGAAATTCAAGAACACATTAAGCACGCTCCTCGCCTGTCCCCGCCATCTCGCATACTGACACGCAGTCACCTAACTGCCGGGAAGATAACATCGCCTAACGGCCGACCAGTGTACTAAGCCTTTCCGCAACCAATGCAATAAAATTCAGACAAAACTTGTTGAGATTCTCTTGTAATTGGTATATGTGTCAATGCTGTAAGCTCATCATCATCATCATCATCATCATCATTTCCCCTTATCCAGCTCCTGCCGGGTCGGGGTATTTATGGCACTTCTCCACTTTCCTCTTTCCTTCCACCATTCTTCTTCCACGATCTTGTCCCAGTCCAGATTTCTTTTTCTTACGCTGTTCTTCACTGAATCAATCCACCTTGTCCTAGATCTTCCTCTTGCTCTCTTACCCTTGCACTTCGCCTCCAGCATCTGTCTTGGTATTCTATTTTCCTCCATCCTCTTTACATGTCCAAACCACCTTAGTTTATTCTTCTCAATTCTCTCATTTAGTTTTGCCATCCCAACTTCCTTCCTAACATCTTCATTCCTCACTCTGTCTTTCCTTGTCTTTCCTATCATACTTCTTAGGAATTTCATTTCACTGGCTTGGATTCTACTCTCTTGCCTGCTTGTCAGGGTCCAAGTCTCAGCTGCATAAGTTAATATGGGAACATAGTATACTTTATACATTACCTCCTTGCTTTTCCTTGGTACTTCCTTATCCCAAACAAGTTTTCTTATGATAGAATGCATTGCTCTGCTGTACCCTCCTGCCAATCTCCATGTCCAACCTACCAGTTTGCATCAATTCACTTCCTAGGTATTTGAACGTGTCCACAATCTCCAAACTCTGACTTCCAATTTTTACAGTGCCCTTTCCTTGTCTTTCCCCTCTTGTCATCACCATGGTCTTGCTTTTCTCTATACTGATTTTCAGGCCGTACTTCTGAATATTTTCGTTCAGTGCATCTAGTTGTTTTTGCACTTCTTCGGTGTTCCTTCCCCAGACCACAATATCATCTGCAAATAACAGTAACTTCATTTCTTTATGTCCATATGCTTCCTTTGTTTCCTTTACAATTTCATCCATCACCATTATGAAGAGAGGTGACAGCACACTCCCCTGTCTTAGTCCAGTCTTGTTCCTAAACCAATCTGTCTTTCCAACGGGTCAGTACCCTGCTAACACAGTTGTTGTACATTGCTTGCACCATTTCCAACATTTCTCTTCCCAGTCTCTTCTTAACCATGGTTTCCCATACCTTCTCTCTAGGGACACTATCCTATGCCTTTTCTAGATCTATGAAAGTCATGATCAAATCCTCTCCATATTCCCAGTTCTTTTCCATCACCTGCCTCGAGCTAAAGATTGGGTCCACTGTGGATCTTCCACTCCTGAAGCCATACTGTTCCTCTTGCAACTCTCCTTCCACCTTTCTTCTCATTCTTCTTTCTAATATCCTTTCCAGTATTTTTACTATCTGTGATATGAGGGTGATCCGTCTATAGTTATCACACACCTTCTTATTCCCCTTCTTAAACACTGGTATTATTAGCCCTTTCTCTCAGTCTTCTGGTACACATTTCCGTTTCCACACACACTTTAGCAGTCGATACAACCATTGCATACCAACAGGTCCAGCAGCCTTTATCATTTCTACACTGATTTCATCCACCCCTGTTGCTTTTCCCATCTTCATTTTCTGTACTGCTAATTCCACCTCCAGCATTGTTATATCATCTTCTGTTATAGAGTCGTCAGGTTGTGTCACTTCCATCTCACCAGTACAATTGCTCACATTCAATAGCTTATCGAAATACTCCTTCCATCGTCCCTTTATCTCTTCTGGGTGTGTTAACAACTCTCCATCTTCCTTTTTCACTAGCTTTGTAGTAACTCTTTCTTTCCTCTTACTTCTTAGAAGCCCATACAGCATCCTTTTACTGCCACTTACATCTGTTTCCATTCTTCGTGTAAATTCTTCCCAACTTTTCTTCTTTTCTTCTCCTACCACTTTCTTACACCTCCGCTTGCTGTCGTGATACTTCCTGTAAGCTATATACTTTCAATAATACATATATATTAAATCGCTTAAATCATTTGTGCTAACCCTGTATTATACACAATATAAGACTAGTGTTTATATCATGTTGCCGAGGCTGTATTTTCTCTGACTCTGTTGAATTTACAACTGTAACAAATGCTCTTCAGTAGACCTGGGAATTACCCTCCTGTGAAATATCGGGTCTGCACTGTGGTTTAGTTTTTATTTATAAATAGCACTGCCACAAATTTACCTTACTTGATGTTACTTATTTTTCTTGAAACAATGTTTGGACAGTATTCTCTGAACTATCAAGGCATGGAGGATTCTTGCAAATTAACAAATATTCTATTAGATTTTATATTATGTTATATTCTTTTCATTTTCAGGGAAGGAACTATAAAACTGGTGGTGACATAGATGATGATGTCATTGTATTGGATGATAATGGATCAAATAAAGTTGAAAGGTATAGTGTGTCCTGTGGGGGGATTTCACAAGATATAAATCGGACACAAGTTATAAAGGACTTAGTGCGGTGTGTAAAACGTGAAGGGACATTGTCCAATGGAGTTACATGTCCAAGTGAGGTAGTAGAAAAAGAGGTGGAGCTGGAGCAGAACAAAGAAAGAGGAGAAATAGAAGACGTACCAATTGAGCCATTGAATGTTGGCAGTGATAACCCAGTTTATGATGTAGATGATGATGGTGATGATGTTGCTGTTGGTAATTTACAAACACTGGAAGGTGAAGAGACTCACACTATTGTTATGAAGGTGGATCGTAGGAAGGGAAAACTGTTGACAGGTCCTGATTTTCAGAGGCTACTCAAAAATTATCTACTATCTAGACCAAAGAATGGTAATGATTCTCTTATTGCGAGTTTGAAACAAAGTGTGCCCAACAACATTTCTTCTCAAACCCATGATAAAACGAAAGAGGGCTCTTCCTTAGGCCATTCTGACAGGTGAGTTGCACATGATTTGAAATAATTATCACTTTGAGGAATTAGACGGCAGATTTTCCTTTCATGTTAGAACCCTATGTAATGTCATAACCCTCATAACACAGGGCTGCCATTTCAATGAACTTCCTTCCGTTTGACGTTTTTTTTTTGTATGTTGAAAACGATTCATGGATTCGGTTCACAGATTTATGTATTTTTAATATTTTATTTACGTGTATCTATGTATTTCTTTCTTTCTTTCTTTCTTTCTTTCTTTATTTATTTATTTATTTATTTATTTATTTATTTATTTATTTATTTATTTATTTTAATCCCATGGATGTTCTATGTGTAGAATGTTTAATATCAGATGCAAATCTCACAGAGATCACTTTGGACATTATTTCACTTATTCACTTATTTGTTGCAAGAAGAAATGTTTTGCAGGGGGTTCAAGTATATACCGTGATATGTATGTGCCTAGGGGAAATGTTTAGTGTAGTCGATGACGTGAGGACATTAATGTTCGTTTGTTTGATGGTGTGGCTTGAATTCCTGCAATATTGGTCAAGATTCAAACAGTGCGTCGTTACATGCTGATGTAGTCTCATGTGTGAGGTGTGGTGGTGAGTTACGAATGTTTATAAATTACTTTTAGTTGTTCAATTTCATTGAAAAGTTGCACTGTACTCTTCTAAAGCCATGGCGAGACAAAGTCATTGGTCGCTACTTGGACCACTGTCTGGGCAAATATTACTGCTTGTAATACAAGCAACAGGGTCTGGGGCATAAGTCCTAGGTTAAGTTTGTTTTTGTATATAAAACCTTATTAAAACACAGAATTTAACATGTATGCATTGTTTAAAGCTTCCGTGTCGTCCATGAAGTCATGCATGCTACTATTTTGTGTCTAGGCGAATTTTGTAGTGTAATGTATCGCGATGAATGCCACTCCCCTGCAAGCAACCGCTTAGGCAGTGAGAAACATCTTGCCTGCCAAAAGAATTATTGAGCTGTGGGTAATATCTGCTTGTGCTCATGTGGAAGCAAAGTGCACAACTGATTGGCGAGATTCTTGCTGTCCTTGCGGTTTAGAGTTTGTGGCCAGAAACAGCTAAATATTGGCGCTCTCGCAGAGTTGACGAGATTTCAACTATCCTAGCAATCACATATTCACCCAATGGGGAATGGAAAAGTATTGCAACATGAGTAGGTACTGTGATGTTACACGATAAGGGCTGTTCTTCACAGATTAACGTTTGCGGCTGGCCGTAAGAAATGTGTTGTCTACATAATCAGCCCATTTGATGAGATTTCTCGCTACACTCGTGGTTGTATAAAGGAAAATATTCCGGTGTTACGAGATCGGCGCAATTCTTGGTCCGTTTGACAATATTTCCACTGTCCTTGCAGCATGGCGGTCACAAGTTCATGGTTGTTGGAAAAAGTCACGTGCCGGTTTCACGATTGGTGTTACACTCAGCTCATTGGACAACATTCCTGTCTTAGGCATGCAGAGTGAACCACTGGCCATTTAAATGATGCCGTTTCAGCAGGTGGACGTTAGACGTAGGCACAGAGGAAGAATTGAATGAGTATTTTCATGGCAGGGCAAATTTTTCCCTTGTATGACAAATTATTGGTCTGCCTATAGGGATTTTTTAGAAAAAAAAACAGGTTATTTTATAAGCGGAATATATTCGATGGGACCAAAGTTTGATTAAAATTTGAAATATTGCAAAATGTTGAGTTAGATTTTTAAATTCTCCAGGTTTTACTGTGGTAAGGCTACTCTCACATCATTATCATTACATGTAAATTAACGTTATTTCCAAAATTTCAAAAGAAAAAAAAAAAACATTTTCCCCAAAATTTTACAAAATTTATAGTAAAATAATACACTGATTAGTGTTTCGTTTTAAGAATGAGCTGAAATATTAAAATCCGTTGCCTAAGTTAATAGTAATGAATAAGAATTTATTTGTGCTTTTCCATTTCATTTTCTCGTGAAATTCACCATCTAATGTTTTATTGAAAGAAACAATATGCTTAGAAATTCAACATTTTGGTAACAAACAGGCACAAACTTGTGACTTTTGCATTGATGTTCATGTTGTTTTTTTTCTTTCTTCGTAAATTCGTCATTTTTGCAGATTTTTCAGATACTTGATCAGGATTTGAAATTTATATTGATGGTAGCCCTGTCATGAAAGTCCATTCTACACCATGAAGAAGGGGAATAGTAAGACATCCTTTCTGACATTATTTGGATATTATAGTACAGTATTTACTACTATGTTGAGTTTTTACATGATTTTTAAATGAATGATCCTTTCCTTACTCATGATTCAAGTAACAAAATCATAAAGTAATAATATATCTGTATGCTGGAGTTAAAGGACCTGTATGTTCCATTTTTGATGAAATTTGGTGCTGGCATACTCCTATTTTTCACTGTTTTCAGTGGTTAGTTAGTTATTGAGGATTCAAGGGGTGGAACTTTGAGGTCATCTGCCCCTCTTTTCATTGGTATAAAGCATTGTCTCCTTGGTCATAATAAGCAATTTAGTCATCATGATAATGTCAAAGGTTACTAAATTATTTGTAATAAAAATTTGAGAATCAAAATGAATCATATTGACATTAGGACTTGTGTGAATTTGAAATAAAGTCCCTTATTTATCGAATGTACAGTACAGAAAAAACCCTACTTTACAATGTGCTTGTATGTTAGGATTATAGTTATTGCGTTGGAAGATTTTTTTTCAGTGTTGCCTTAGTAAATGAAGTGTAAATACTTTTCAGTTGGTCAACACAATATTGTACCCAAATTGTAATTTGGATAATTAATCTCATGTTGTTATTTTCAGGTGTAGAGAAGAACACCCATTACAATTTGGGTACAATTGTGTTGGCTGACAGAAAGCATTTGAATTTCATAGGGTTATAGTTGAACAAAATGACAGAAGAATATTCTATGTCTATATAAAAAAATAACCCATGGCACTATAGCCCGTGAAGGGCCTAGGCCTACCAAGCGACCGCTGCCCAGCCATTTGGCCTGCAGATATTGGGGTGACGCGTGATCAGCGCATATGGTCCCCTCGGCCGTTAATCTTGGTATTCGTGATCGCGGGGTTGTGGATGATATGCAATGAAATGTCACGTGGCTGATAATTTCTACAGCCTTCCTGACGCCAACAGAGGAATATTATGACAAGAAATTTTATGATGTTACTTTACGGAGGAGTTAAAGAGAGAAAGGGGATGTAGAGACAGGAAAAAAGAATATGAGTATAGAAGCTGAAGGAAGATAAGTACAGAGATGAATTCCAAGAAATAGTGAAGAGCAGCATACCAACAGATGAAATGAAGTGTGTTGAAGAAGAATGGAAAAGGTTAAAAACAACGATGGTGGAAGCAGCATAAAGAGTGGAACGAGCGGGTGAAGGAGAAGGTTGCAATGAAGAACAAAGCTTTCCGGATATGGTTCCAGGAAAAAAATAGAGGAAGTAAGAAAGGAATATATGAAAAAAAAGAGAGGGGCAAGAAGAGTGGTAGCAGAGGAGAAGAGGAAGTGGATGGAAGAGTGGACAAAAATGATGGAAAGAGACAGTGAGGGCAGTAGGAAAGTGTTGTATACAATGGTCAAGGCAAAGAAGAGAGGCACAGCAGAAAATGCCAGGATGATAAATAAAGAAATAAAGAGGAAAAGAAATTGAGGACATAAGAACTGAAGGAGATGTGGAAGGAGTATTTTGTGGAGTTACTGCATCCAAATGGGAATATGGAGAAGAATAATGAGGAATTACGTAATGTAGAGGAAGATAAAATGGATCTGACATGGAAGGAAGTGGAAGAAGCAATAAGGGCCGTGAAAGGAGGAAAAGCACCTGGAGTGGATGAAGTAAGTGTCGAGATGGTGAGAGCAGCTGGGGTCATGAGAGTTATATGGAAGGGAAGGAGAAATTCACTTATAATGGGGTAAGGGGTCTCCGCCCAATCAATATTTTTCTTAATAGGCAACTAAAAGTTTATTGCCGTTTTTAAAGGGACATGTTTCGGGTCTTCCTGGACCCTTCTTCAGCCATACAAATTAAAAATATGTTAACATTCATAGAAACATATTGACAACAAAGACATGCACATTTCAGGAGAATATGAAAAATAGCACTCAATACTATATACCCAAAACATTTAAACCGTAATGCAAGGGATACATGCAGCAATTTAAAGAGCTCTTTTCGAACTCATATGGCCCTCATATTGGATGGCTTAATACACACTTTAAAAAGACACTTTAAAATTTAAATTAGTAAAAAAAATTTAAAAACAATTCTTAAAAGTTTTTGGTAAGAAATTTCACTGGGGGCACATTGGACTGTTCTTGAAGTTGGTGCCTTATGCCCGTTGCTCACGGTAAAATTTTCCTTCAAATTTATTGTACAATAATTTAATTTTATAAAATTTCTGTTGCTCACGGTCAAATTCAAGTTTTATAAAACCTTTGATAAAACTTTCCATAAAATAGGACATGTTCTATTCCGTAAAATTAATTTTACGAAACGAACCAATCAGGGAAGCTGGCATGAAGATGATGCTGGCGCCACATGGCGAGAAGATTGTGAAGCTCGCTTGTAAACAAACACTTCGAAAATGGCAGGCTCCGGCTGGACTAAGGAAGCTGTTAGTGTTTTCTGGACGAGAACCAGAAATATCAGTTTGTATGAGGTTAAAACGCCCATATCCCACAATAGAAATGCAAGAAGGGAGGCAGAAATCTCAATCGCCGAATATGTTTCACAAATTCGACCGAACACAAGCCAGGCTGATGTGAAGGCGAAGATAAACGGGCTTCAAACTCACTCGCAGTCTCATTTCAGGAGAAATGGCTTGCCTCATGTTAGTGTCCTGTCGAATAATTTTGGGACCAACAAGATCTAGGAGTTTTTTAAAACTGCTTTACTCCATTCTTAGAAAATTCCTATATGGATTCTGATCTTCTAACCTCAACTCATTTTTGACCAAGAACAGCATTCCTCTACTCTTCTATTCTTTTTATCCATTCCCGAGTCCAGGACTTCCTAGCATTTCTTTTCTTCTTTTTTACCACTGTACGACATATAATTGTAGCTAAAGCAGCAATTTTTGCTTTGTTTGTTGGAGCCATACGCTCAAACCAATGTGTGTTGAACAGCTGATTCTTGGTTCAGAAGTTTATCGGTAGATGGCGATCCTGATACATCCACGGATTTTATAAAATAATTTTACCGTGAACAACACAGCTTGCTTTCCTCAAATTTTTATAAAATTAGTTGTAATATAAATTTTAAGAAACATTTTACCGTGAGTAACGGCCATTAGTGTTATATCAAGTCTATTCAGCCTGGTTCAAAGAGTATGTTATGAAAAGGTTGCCGGGCGCGAGTCCCATCCGACCCTGTTGGTCTTGTTGTTGAGCTGGGCAGAGACTTTGACATTCATTTTGATGTGACGTCATGCGGACTTTTTAGACGAGGCGACCCTGCCAAAAGGTAACGTTGCAGCCCAAACTACAAAGAGATATTAAGATGTCTATAAGTGGGAGTGAATGCCTTAGAAAGAAAGAAAATATGTTAGGCTTAAGAGTAAACTTACTTTGACCCATTGAGTGCTATTTTTCATATTCTCCTGAAATGTGCATGTCTTTGTTGTCAATATGTTTTGATGGATGTTAACATATTTTTAATTTGTATGGCTGAAGAAGGGTCCAGGAAGACCCGACCCTTACCCCATTATAAGTGAATTTGTACACGTCAATACGGACCTTACAAAATGGAAAACCCTCCAGTTAATCTTGAGGGAAGGAGAACACCGGAAGATTGGAAGAAAGGGATAATTGTGCCAATTTTTAAGAAAGGCAACAGGAAACTAGACCAGAACTATACGGGAATCACGTTGATGTTCCATGCTGCGAAGATATTTGAGAAGATCCTGGAAAGGAGAGTGCAGAGAGTAGTAGAAGAAGGGTTGAGGGAGGAACAGTATGAATTTAGGCCAGGAAGATCAACAGTGGACCTGATTTTCAGCATAAGACAGCTCCAAGGAAAACACTATGAATATGGAAAGGATTTGATAATGGTAATGGTATTTCTGGACATAGAGAAGGCATATGATAGCTTGGATAAAGGAAAGGTGTGTGAAACCCTACAGAAAAAGGGAGTTAAAAAACAAACTGTGGCTAGAATAAAGGAGATGTACCAAGGAACTTTGTGAAAGTTGGGGGAGAGAGGTCAGACAGGTTAAAGCAGAAGAGTGAGTTGAAGCAAGGGAGTGCACTATCTCCACTGCTTTTCATCTCTGTGATGGATGAGGTAAAGGTAGAAGTGGCAGCACAAATAGGAGAAAAACATATGAGAGCAATGGAGAGGCAGAAATACAAGAAAGGTTGAATGTATGGGTTGAGACAGTAAAACAGTATGGTTTGAAATTTAATGCAAAGAAGTGTGAAATGATGGTGACAACGAGAAAAAGGGGGAGAGTAACAACAGATATACTGTACTGTAATGATAGGAGGAGAAGTACTAAAGAAGGTGGATTGTTTCAAGTATTTAGGAAGTATAATAGAAGTACCGTATTTACTTGGCTATAGGACCCTCTCGCCTATAGTATCCCCCTTAATTTTCTAGAACCAAAATACAAAATTCTTGGAAATCGCTTGTAGTACGCCTCCTTTATTATTGAGAGCCAAAATACAAAATTCTTGGAAATCGCTTATAGTATCCCTCCTTAATTATTGAGAGTCAAAATACAACATTCTTAGAAATTGACGAATTCTTAAAAATGTTTAAATTACAACTGAAATTCATTCTCTTTTATGACAAATATTTTTCTTGTTACACTATTTTGTTATTCAGACAATATGACTGCTATTTTGCTTACATGTGCCGTGTATGCGATTGCGTAAGATATCAAATTGTGTAGCCGATAGGCTTCACCCGATATCTAATAGAAGATGCCACACTATTGGCCGAGTAGAAGTGCCAAGTTAAAAATCTGCCAATGAAAGTTATGGTTTCATATCTTGACTGCATTCTTTTGTTTAGTATTCTTTGTGTTGTGATTCGAAGTGGTGTTTGCAACAGTGCTCTTTGTTTTATTTTAAAAACTTTTCATTTGTTGCAAGAATCATCGGTGTTTGTGTGACAAGTTATTGGTATATTAATGTGAAATATGTGAATAATACGTACTCTGTTGTGTTAATAAATGTTAGTGAGATATGATCTTTCTGCATCATCACTCATTCCCTAATTGATGCATTCTCCCTCCCTATGTTCAAATAATAATAAAGTTTGCGTTTCCATGTTTGATACTTTGTCCATTCCATTCTATTTCTTTGATACTAAGATTTTTGCTTAGCAAGGGATAGTAGTGAAAGTCATTGGTGGGTAGCCGGGAATAGTGGTGGATAAGTGAGGTTATGATGGGTATTGTATCGATCATATTATGTGCCAATACTCACTCCATGTGAGATCTGTGCTGGACAAAACGGAGGCAGACAGGTTTTTCTCCGGGTACTCCGGTTTTCCCTGTCAAAATTTCATTCCAGCAACACTCTCCACTATCATTTCATTTCATCTGTCATTCATTTAATCATTGCCCCAGAGGAGTGCGTCAGGCCTCGGCAGCCGGCACAGTTCATATCCTCGCCGCTAGGTGGGGGGCTTCATTCATTCCATTCCTGACCCGGTCGGAGACTGGAAGCAGGCTGTGGATTTTCATTTTTCACTCACCTACGCATCAGAAACGTGGGTTATGAAGAAGAGACAGGTGAGCAGGATCCAGGCTTGCGAAATGAAACTTCAAAGAAGCAGATTAGGAATAACAAGAAGGGATAGAGTAAGAACTGAGAGAGTGAGAGGGATTGTGGAAGAGAATCCCTTACAAGAGGTCAGAGAAGTCAAGAATGAGTTGGTAAGGACATGTTAGGAGAATGCAGGAGGGCGGGATACCAAGGAGGATGCATAAGATGGAAATGGACGGCAAGATACCAAGAGATAGGTGGATTGTGGATGTGAAGGAAGGAGTGCAGAAAAGAGGAGAGGAGTGGGACAGGGTGAGGAGTGAAAGGTAGTGGGAGGACAGAAAACGATGGAGAGGCTTATGTTCCAAGCAGACCCGCCAGAAAATGATGATGATGGCTTTACAGAATTGATGCTGAAGGAATGCTAAGAGCTTTCTTGAATATCAGGTGAAATGGTTTAGAGAGTTTTGGATTATAATAAATCAGGCACTAGTTTAGATCATATCTCAATTCATCAAATACAGAACATTCAAATATGAGGCGATTTACTGTCTGAGAAAATCTGCAAAAGAACAAATATCCATCACTGATGTTAATTTTGAACAGTTAGAAATAATTTTTGAATTTCCCTTGGCTATTTAAGAAATTAATAAGGTAAAAGTTTGGTACTAACTCTTTGCACTGAAGTTGGTGAAGAATTTCAGGAAAGAATATTTCTTCCTGACGAAGAAAGACATGGTTTCTTTCGAAACGCGTCGAATATTAATATAATAAAACACGGCATAAGCCCAAAATTCAACATTATGAATAGATTCATTAGAGTTTGAGAACTGGGAATTAAAAGGGAGTAAAATGCCTATACAGTGAAACCTCTTTGATTGGACAATCCTCTATGACGGATACACCTTAATAGACGATATTTTAGGTCCGTGACCAATCCCCTATTAAGTATATTATTAACGTGTTGTATTATCTTATGCAGACACTTGCTGTTATGGGTACTGACACACCGAATGCATTAAAATTCTAATCAGCCTCTCGTAGCAGATACCCTGTGCTTCTTGGAGGCCATTCGGTGCTGGCAGTCCCATACCCTAACATGTGCACTGCTCTGCCAAAAATAAACCTAACAGTATCGCCTTCATTGTCCTTGAAGTTGAAATGGTCAGGGTATAGGAATCCATACTTTCACTGACTGGTCAGTTTTACCATGAAGCCTCATAAATCTATTGTAGGATCTGTTTCGACTAATACAGTCATCACAATCAAATCCGGTTATCAGACATTCTACACACACCCAAAGTACACGGGGCTACATGACCGCGTTGTCGCAGCCCCTAAACTGAGGAACCAACCGATCTGTTTGGGAGCTGTGTGTTATACAGTAGTAACTCCACGTAAATGTTGACTTAAAAAGAGAATGTAGACATCATAGATCACAAATGTGAGAAGTGTGATGTACGGAAACTATCTGAAGTTTCTGCTTGGAAAGGCATCAGAAATGGTAAAGAAAACAAGAGAAGCTAATTAAGGGATGGCATCTTAATGGTAATGAGCAGCGAATCAGGCAGTTTCAAAGTGGTAATGGTGCTGTTGTTGATAAGACAGTGATATAATTATTCAGCAAAAGAAGAAGTCAGAATGTCTCAGTGTCTGGACCAATGATACAGACCAAGGCATTAGATTTCGTGGCAGAATTACGTATTGGATATTTCAAAGCCTCGAATGGTTGACTCGAGTAATTCAGACAGCAGCATGATATTAAATTTAGAGCAATTTGCGGAGATAGGTGGATTGTGGATGTGAAGGAAGGAGTGCAGTAAGCCCTATGTGTGGAGAGCGATATAAATCTCTTGTTATTGGCAAAAGTCATGAAGGCAAGTTGTTTAAAGAATATAAACATAACAAAGTTTGGCGTTAACTGGATATTGTTGCAAGCTGGGAAGAAAAATTGCCTTCCATCACTGATGGCTATTCGCTGGAAAATTTTAAATGCGGATGAAACTGGACTGTTTTACAGTACGTTGCCTGTCAAAACTTCGTTTAAAAGAAAATTCTTGTGGTGGTGAAAAATTTGCTAAACAATGCCTTCAATGCCTTACTATGCTGTTATGTGTCAGTAAGCCCTATGTGTGGAGAGCGATATAAATCTCTTGTCATTGGCAAAAGTCATGAAGGCAAGTTGTTTAAAGAATATAAACATAACAAAGTTTGGCATTGACTGGAAATCGAACTGAAAGACCAGAGAAAGCATGACGCTGTGGTTGGGTCCATTGCACTGAAAAAATGATAACGTGACATCGCATCCATTCAGCTACAAAACATCAAGATAGTGTTTCTTCCACCTAACATGGTATTAATATCTCACCCATTTAGCCAAAGAGTGATTCAGATCTTTAAATATTTTACTCAAAATAAAAACAAACTTTAATATTAAGTTAATTATGTTACTATGGTGTTTGATGCCATATTTCAGTGTTGCCTTTGGTAATCGAAATTTGACGTTTTTTAGTTGGTCAACATGATTGTACCCAAATTGTGAAGGGTTGTTCCCTAATCCTGTTTTTCTTACATGAGATTAATAAATACTCTTGGATGACCAGTTTTGATAGTCAAGCGATAATCATCAGATCCATTAGACTTATGCTATTAAAACCTTGTCTAAAAGTATGGGTGATAGTATTTAAAATATGTACACAAATTTAGTTGCAGTAGTACCATAGTTAAAATAATGCAACTAGTCTTTATTTGTTAGTTATAGCCTATGTGATACTTTAAGATACTGAAAGGGGTGATTGACCTCCAAATTTGCTTGCTTATTGGGTGATATGAATAAAACGGAGTATATGCTCATGCTTAACAATTTTGTAGTATATACTCAGAATGGTATGAATAAAAACTTGAAGTTTAAACTCACTGAGAAGTACATACTCAAGGGTGGGAGTAAATACTCAGTGAGTATATACTCCAATGTGGTATGTATAAAAGAAGTATATGCTACAAATCTGAAGTATATACAGTAGCCTACTCACAATTTCTGGAGTCTGGCCATTACCATGCTCAGCTGTCTAATCTCAAGATGGTTGAGGTTATGTTTGTAGATGTAAATAGCTTGCGGGCTAGGAAAGTGTATAAATTACGAAGAACGGTTTCAGAGATCATTATACCGGTTTAAGATAGATACTATTCTATGGCTTTCTGATTACTTTTTGGGCAAATGCACGGAAACAAGAGGAAAAGCTGTAAAAAGCAATTTATTTTCTTCAGTATTTGACTTTCTGTGATACATATGCCAACGTTTCCAGTGTAGCGAATCTTTCTAGCTTTTAAACATTCGCTTTTTTCCTTCCGCGAGTTAGGTGTTTGAGACTTGTCAAATACTGAAGGATAGTCACAGATAATCCTTACAAATGCCAAATCGGAAACATTTGATATATGATCATATGAGTCGTCCAGTTGGAAAAGTCGTTTAATCCACTTGTGAATAAGAATCATTTCCATGAGAAACGTTTTTCTGGACTTTGCCTTACGTATCTTTTGTGTTTGTTGTTTTCTACTTTTTTCTTTTTGCTTTTTGGTTTTGTGTTTGCTTTGTGCTTATGCTTTTGAATTTTACTTTTTGCTTTTCTTACTTGGTTTTGGTTTTGTGTTTGTTTTCTGCTTTTGCTTTTATTTTTGAATTTTGCTTTTTGCTTTGTGTTTCTTGTCTTTTGTTTTCTGCTTTTGCTTTTGTTTTTGAATTTTGCTTTTTGTTTTGTCATTCTTGTTTTTGTTTTCTGCTTTTGCTTTTATTTCTGAATTTTGCTTTGTGTTTCTTGGTTTTTGTTTTCTTCTTTTGCTTTTGTTTTTTATTTTGCTTTTTGCTTCGTGTTTTTTGTTTATGTGTTTGTTTCCTGGAATAACAAAATAAAACAAATTAAAGTAAAACAAAATAAACAAAACAAAATCAAAATAAAACAAAATAAACAAAAGAAAACAAAAATAAAACAAAACAAACCAAAACAAAAAACAAAAAATAACAATTAAAAAATAAAAAGAAATAAAATAAAACAAAACAAAAACAAAATATGAAAAAAATAATAAAATAAAGTCAAATTAAATAATTAAATAAATAATTTTACGACATGATCCTTATTCACAAGTGGATTAAACGAGTTTTGCAACTGGACGACTCATATTCATCCCCACTAACAGTCATTTCAACTAACCAGGAACTTTCAATTAATCAACAAGACAAGTCTACAGCAGACGACTGGTTTGCATTATCAAATGGCATGTAAAACAGTTGACTGACTAAACGTGCGACGACGAAACGAGAGTAACATCGTGGCACAAGTGGAGTATATACTCCAAAAGGAGGGGAAATTGTAGTAGATTCTCAAGATCTTTTATTCATAACAAACAGAGTATATACTCAAAGCTGATGCTCATGCTCGAAGTATATACTCAGTTTTATTCATATCACCCAATGTGTGTATGTGCCGGCCCCGTGGTGGTGAGGTAGCGCGCCTGCCTCTCGCCTGGAGGCCCCGGGTTCGATTCCCGGCTCTGTCAGGGATTTTAGAAACTGACATGAGGGCTGGAACGGGGTTCACTCAGCCTCGTGAGGACAATTGAGTAGCTGTCTGACAGTGAGACAGCGCCCCGATCACGAAAACCAAGATTAATGACCGAGGGGACCCGATGCGCTGATCACGCATCACCCCAATATCTGCAAGCCAAATGGCTGGGCAGCGGTCTCTTGGTAGGCCTAGGCCCTTCACGGGTTGTAGTGCCAGGGATTTTTTTATTTTTATTGTGTGTTTGTGATTGTTGTTAAATGGTCAGTTCAGGTTGTACTGTTTGAGTCGCACACAGTCCAGATGAGTTGACCTTGTCACTGTCTGGGAGGCTCGGAATGGTGGAGGTATACAGGGGCTGATTTGATTATTCAAAGCTAATCTAAGTCAGTGGAATAATAACTGGGGCAAATATTTCCATTTGGGAAGAAGGGAAATAGAATGGAACTGTTTACAAGAGGGCATTTTCAGTCCTATGCTTCTAAATGTGGGAGTTCTTAGATGTTAGTCAGGCAGTGTCAACTAAACAAGAAGTTGTGATTAGATTACTGGGTAGCAGGAAAGGGGTGGGATTAGTAGCCTATATTCTCATTTGAAAACAAATTGTTATTATTTCTTCCTTTCTTTCTTTCTTTAGACAATTCCTGTTTAACATTATATTTTTTGGTACATATTTTATATATTTACAAGCTGACCCGGCAGACGTTGTCCTGCCAATCAAAGAAAGTGTTGTAACTTTGTTTCTTGAAGTGCATTTGGATACACAATATTTTTTTCAATTTCTGTTAACTGCCTCTAAACTATGTGAATTGAATTAACTAATTTAGAAACATTCATTGGAGCGTGCACAACAACTCTCCAAAGTTTCATCGCAAACGGATAAATGGCATTTAACGCATACTCGATTTGGTTTAAATGATTCGTGCGCTGTCACTCATTTGTTGAATCTACTCGCGCTCTTCCAACTGCGAAATGGATTTACTAAGTTAGAAAGCTTCACGTAAGTGTACACAACAACTCATCAATGTTTCATCGCAATCGATGAATAGTATATGAACGCATACAGGATTTTGTTGGAACGCTTCGCGCGTCTTCACTAATTTGTTACATCTACTCGTGCGCTACCAATATTATAAAATGGATTTACCAAGTTGAACACCTTCCCTGGCGTGTACACTACAACTCTTCAAAGTTTCATCGGAATCTGATGAATGACATATGAACGCATAGGTGATTTTCTTTAAATGATTCGTGTGCCGTCACACATATGTTGAATCTACCCATGCGCTACCTATTGTAAAATAGATTTACTAAGCCTGAAACCTTCTCAGGCGTGTACTCAATGATTCACCAAGGTTTGATCGCAATTGGATGAATGATATATGACCGCATACGGGACATTGTGGAAACGATTCGCGCGCCGTCGCTCATTTGTTGAATCTACTCGTGTGCTACTTATTAAAAACTGGATTTACTAAGACAGAAACCTTTCCTGGAGTGTACACAACAATTCACCAAAGTTTCATCGCAATCGGATAAATGGTATATGGACGGATACGGTACTTTGTTGAAATGAATCTACTCGTGGGCTACCTATTGTAAAATGGATTTATTAAGCCAGAAACCTTCTGTAGGGTGTACACAACATCTCACCCAAGTTTCATCGTAATCGGACGAATGGTATTTGAACGCATACGGGACCTTATTGAAACGCTTCGCGCGTCGTCGCTTATTTGTTGAATCTACTCGTGCGAAACCTCCTGTGAAATGGATTTACTAAGTTAGAAACCCTCATGTAAGTGTACACAACATCTCACCCAAGTTTCATTGCAATCGGATGAATGGTATATGAACGCATACGGGACTTTGATTAAAAGTTCGCGCGTCGTTGCTCATTTGTTGAATCTACTCGTGAGCTACCTTTTGTAAAATGGATTTACTAAGTTAGAAACCCTCACGTAAGTGTACACAACATCTCACCCAAGTTTCATCGCTATCGGACGAATGGTATTTGAACGCATACGGGACCTTTTTGAAACGCTTCGCGCGTCGTCGCTCATTTGTTGAATCTATTTGTGCGCTATCTATTGAAAAATGGATTTATTAAGCCAAACACCTTCCCTGGAGCTCACTCAACATATCACCCAAGTTTCATGGCAATCGGATGAATGGTATATGGACGCATACGGGACTTTGAAACGCTCTAACGTGCAGAGACAAACAGTGGAATTCGACATCACTGCCACCTTAGGTATAAAACACAACTTTTCGCCACGGGCGGAGTGTAAGAAATGGCGGTAGTTGCACAGATTGCGATCAGGTAGCTCTAATGTGCAGAGACGAACCGTCCAAAGACATCAGCTTTCACGAAGGCCAAGGCTAGTGGTTTCCATGACGACTGTTTTTGACTGTATATTGTGGTTCTAAAATTGTGTGTAAATTGTGGTTCTAAAATTGTGTTCATTCCACATACCGGGTCGGATTGTGAATCTAAACCATACATGGACCCACACTAATATACATACCAAATTCCATCAAAATCGGTTCAGTCGTTTAGGAGGAGTTCAGTCACATACACACGTGTCGAAGAATTATATATATAAAGATAAAAGAATGTTTGTCTGTTCGTGTGTTCATAAACCATTCATCCGATTGCGATCGAATTTTGGTGAGTAGTTGTACACACTCCCGGGAATGTTATAGCCATATTTAATCCAATTTACAATAGATAGCGCGCGAATAGCTTCAACAAAATGGCTTGCGATTAGTTTCAACAAAGTCCCACATGTGTTCATATTCCATTCATCCGATTGCAATGAAACATGGGTGAGATGTTGTGTACACTTCAGGGAAGGTTTCTGGCTTAGTAAATCCACTTTACAATAGGTATCGCACGAGTAGATTCAACAAATGAGCGACGACGCGCTAAGCGTTTCAACAAAGTCCCGTATGCGTTCATATACCATTCGTCTGATAGCGATGAAACTTGGGTGAGATGTTGTGTACCCTTCAGGGAAGGTTTCTGGCTTAGTAAATCCACTTTACAATAGGTAGTGCACGAGTAGATTCAACAAATAAGCGACGATGCGTGAAGTGTTCTAACAAAGTCCCGTATGCATTCATATACCATTCGTCCGATAGCGATGAAACTTGGGTGAGATGTTGTGTACACTCCAAGGAAGGTTTCAGCCTTAGTAAATCCATCTTACCTATACAATAGGTAGTGCACGAGTAGATTCAACAAATGAGCGACAACGCGCGAAGCATTTAAAAAAAGTCCCGTATGCGTCCATATACCATTCGTCCGATAGCGATGAAACTTTGTTGAATTGTTTTGTACACTCCAGGAAAGGTTTTTGGCTTAGTAAATCCATTTTACAATAAGTAGCGTACAAGTCGATTCAACAAATGAGTGACGGCGCGCGAATCGTTTAAACAAAATCCTGTATGCGTTCATAATGCCATTCATTTGATTGCGATGAAACTTTGATGAGTTGTTGTGTACACATCAAGGAAGGTTTTCGACTTAGTAAATCCATTTTACAATAGGTAGCGCACGAGTAGATGCAACAAATGAGTGAAGACCCGCGAAGTGTTTAAACAAAATCACGTATGCGTTCATATGCCATTCATCCGGTTGCTATGAAACTTTGGTGAGTTGTTGTGCACGCTCCCACAAATGTTTCTAAATTACGGTAGTTAATCTTATATATTAAAATAGTTTTCAAAAAATTTCACCCTTTACTAAAACTGAAATATCTCGGGAAGTATTTGCATTACGACGACGTTTGTTGTCTTAAAATGTAATGCCCGTCAAGCACCGTCGATTGATACCCTCCTTACTGGATTGTATCATTCGTGTCTTAAAATAATTGTGAATATTACTTACTTCAAGGTATCACGAAAATAGAATCGAATGACTTGACGGACATATTGTCGCTAGGCAACAGCGACTAACACTGTATCATGATATTCAACGCTGCCCCAATAATAAATCTAACTTGATATTAACAGAGAGTTCCCTAATTACGTCATGATATCGTTAACTTCTACCTGCTCCACTCGGGTGCTAATGTCGCATGTATCCATACATGATATCGTTAACTTCTACCTGTTCCACTCGGGCGCTAATGTTGCATGTATCCATACAATAAGCAGAAGGGGATTCTGTGCATATAATTTAATTAAAACTTCTCAAAGAATGGATTACTTTGAGACTGAAATGCTCATGCACAATCAGAAGTCATTTTGCTAATGACACTGTCATGTCAATATGTCTTTGAATGACAACAAATACTGTATACGAAATACAACTAATTTCTCGAAGATGCCGCTACAGTCAAATGTTGGAACCGCCATTTTGTATTGTGTATCCGATCTTTCTGTTATATAGTCTTTGGTCTCACCAGCTACAAACTGTCTTCTTTTCGTTTCTTCATTCGTCCTTATAGGTTGTGTGCTCAATCAATACAATGAATCATATTATGATGAATGAGAGGCGACACTCAATTACAAATGTTATAAAGATTAAAGGTGACGGTAATTGTCTGTTTAGGTTATTGGCATATTGTGAGTACAACAATCAGAGTTTATTTACACAGGTTAGAAAAGAATTGTAAAACATGTTACGGACAAGTGGAATAATTATTCTTCCTTTATTGTTGGCAACAGCGATATGTACGAAACTGCTATCAATACGAGCGATGATTACAAAATGTATATGTCTATGAATGGTGTTCATGGAGGTCATGTTGAGTTAGTTGTCGCTGCTCAAGTTTGCAAAATGGATATTTATTCGTGGATTACTACTGTCATATGCAAGGTGACCGGTTAAAATATATACGTCATCAACAAACGAAGTTACGAGTTGATACATTTGCCGGTTTAGCAGACGCCTTGCATGTATGAGCAGAAAATGAAAATCTCAGAGTCGGTCGTATTGTAGTTTTGCCATCTTCTTTTACAGGTAGCCCAAGGAAAATGTTGCAAAATTATTAGGATGCGATGGCGATAGTGAGGAAGTTTGGAAAGCCAGATTTATTCATTACGTTCACCTATAATGCGGGCTGGCCAGAAATACTTAACAGCATTCATCTCTGGGAAACGGCTAATAATAGGCCTGATATTGAAGTGAGAGTTTTCCATTGCAAAGTAAAGGAATTGCTACTATTGATTAATGTTAAGGAAATTTTCGGTAAAAGCATATCTATATACAGTGGAATTTCAAAAACGAAGTCTCCCGCACATCCATTTACTCTTAACATTAACGGAAGATTGTAAGTTTCGAGAAATTTCTGACATTGACAGTGTAGTGTCAGCCGAAATACCAGATCTTGAGGATGAAGCACTATACGAGTCGGTAAGGCGTCATATGGTACATGGTCCTCACAGATCTTTGAATCCTTCTTCAGTCTGTATGAAAGATGGCGTATGTAATAAAGATTTCCCTAAACAGTTTCAGGAAGAGACCAAAGATAATGCCAATGGTTATCCTTTGCATAGGAGAAGAAATAATGGACGGATTATTATAAAAACAATTCGAGGCAATGACATTGAAATCGATCGTCGATTCATTGTTCCCTACAATCCATTTATTTTACTTTACTTGCAAGCTCATATTAATGTTGAAATATGTTCATGTGTTCGGAGTGTTAAATACGTCCACAAGTATCTTATATATTAAAATCCACAAGTATGTGTATTAAGGTGGAATTTCAAAAACGAGGTCTCCCGCACATCCATTTACTCTGCTGCATTGTTAAAATATGTCCTGAAGGCGAAACGGTGAACTACGATGAAATTTACTTCTTTCCTAAATGCTAGATATGTTAGTCCAACAGAAGCCGCATTCTGGATATTTTCATTTCACATGCATGAACAGTCACATTCTATCGTGCGATTACCAGTTCACTTGCCAAACTTGCAAAATATCTATTTTAACAAGAAGTTCCGTGACGAACTAAAGAGCCTACTTTTCTTAAAATTTAAGATTCATGCCAATGATTAATCTATATGGATCTATCTAGAATAATGACGAAATTAAGTTGGTAATATCGAAATTTCTAATTAGTTCGAAATACTGTATACTCGCATAATGTAACCTAATAGAGAACTACAGTTGGCAGCCCTGGTGACTGAATATATTCTTAGTTCCATCTCCTCCAGAATACAAAATTTGGTTGAAGTCCAATGGATAGCATGGACGTTACATGCAGTTAAACAATGGATCTAGCAGCGTGCGTAAAATCATGTTGGCAACAATGACATACATGTATTGGTCAGAAATAATCTGAAATAATATGATCTATTGTTGTGTCAATTTTGAATGAAATCCATTAGTTAGTATAGAAGTTACATGCATTTTAAAATTGGACCTATCTGCAAGCTTAGAATCATGTTGGCAGCACTGACATATATTAGTTACTCCAAATTAATCTAGAATGCCAGGTACTATACGTGTGCAAAGTTTAGAGCTATTGGCTTGCATACATTCTGATATATTGATATTAGGGTAACAAAAATAAAGACAGTATTTATTAACAGTTGGCAGCCCTGGTTACTCTTAAGAATCAGCATAGACATATCTGTTATAGTACACATAGCACACACGAAATTTGGTTGAAATCCAAATGATAGTATAGAAGTTACATGTATTTAAAGTTGGACCTCTCAGCAGGCTTAAAATCATGTTGGTAGCACTGACGTATATAAGTTACTCCAAATTAATATAGAATGTCAGATACTATACGTGTGCATAGTTTAAAGCTGTTGGCTTGCATACTTTCTGATATATTGGTATTTGGATAAAATAAATTGAGAGCATTTATTAACAGTTGGCAGCACTGGTGGATTGTAAGAATACGTTCAGTCATATCTGTTTATGTACACATAGCACATACGAAATTTGGTTGAAATCCAATTGATAGTGTAGAAGTTATATGCATTTAGAATTTGGACTTATCTGCAGGCTTATAATCATTTTGGCAACACTGCGATGTATGGCCTCCTGGAAATTAAACTGCACTATTATTATCTATACGTGTGCCAATTTTGAAATAGCTCCCATTCATACGTTCCAAGATATCTGTAACGCCCTAACTCTAATTAAAACAATACTACGCTTAAGACCTTGTGGCGCAGCGGCTAGACCCATGATTAAACACCCAAAGACTGTCTACGTGGAGCCGATAACTATATCTATGACTAGGAAATGAAACACGAATTACCTTTTTACACATCTAACGTCTATTAACAATTCAAATTAAAATACAAGTCAATATTCCAACAGTATAACATGCATCAATAAAGTATCACACTTACAGATGTGGCTTCCAAAAACATATCATGAGGGTTAGATAAATTTTCTACAGTCGTGACATCGTCATATTCCCTGGTTAGGTAAATAGAGTAGATAGCATCAGTTTCAATTAAGGAAATCATTCGACGTACTCAAAAACAGTAAGAGGACCCTTATTATTGACATGAAAGTTTGATATGCTTAAATCGTAAACATAATGTCTAAAAGACAAATAACCCATTTAAATAATAATTAAGTCCAAATAGCTCTCAGGTTCGACGTTACTTCCAAACTTTCTTCAAACTAATATGGCTACACCCCTTTCTTTTTTTTTTCTTCCAGCTGATTGTCAAAGGCCATTACAATAAAAACAAAACACGAGCGAACAGCCGAATACTAATATCGGGTAACAAGCAATTCCCACGATTAAATAATAAATAAATATCTTAAAACAGATTCTTCTGAATATCCTACCGTGAATAAATGACAATAAAATAACCGACCCAAACATTAAAACATTTATCCACACCATAAACTTGAAGGTCGCCTAGTATGAGAAGTCATCTGACAACAAGGTTAAAAGCCATTACCGAATCATGCCATGCTAACATATAAAGATTTACTTACTTATTTTAGGAATTATCGCACCTTATTCCTTCATAAATACTTACAATACTTCTTCCCAAATCATACCTGACCTCTAAATAATAATCACGATCATATATCTTGAAGGTCATACGATGTCAACTAGAGACGTTTAAATATCAATACACATCACACTTCATGTAAGTATTTCCACAGGAGGTGTCCTTTCCAATGCGTAGTTTTAAATCTTCATACAACTCACATGATCATGGCACTGTCTACAAGTTGACATATTCTGAGATAATTAATTTTAAATTGACAATTCCATAAGCTTTTTAAAATAAGTCTCTGCGTAGGCCATTTTGATAACTCTTAAGTCACAACAACATCCGGTAAATAAAAAATATAATTTCAGTAGAAGTAATCAAGCTCCGATTACTACAAGAGAACACGTCTGACTTCTTTTCAGACCATCTTGCTAATAATCTCCTCTCGCAATAACGGTCTCTATTCCTCAAGTCAAGACAAAAGACATTCATTTGATTTCAACGGCTTCCGCTCTACCATCTCCTTGTCCGTCAAAGAACAACATCATAGCAGAACCGTGTGCTGTTACCATCTAGTGGCGACTTCCAGAACTAACTGAGCCGACGTGAGCTTAGAGAAGTTGAGACCATACAAATCGTGAACTTTTCCATCATGTGTGACGATAGAATCGTTACAGACTCCCGGCCCCCAACTTTGTCGTCGGTTCAAGAACCAAGACAATTCGTAAAATCGAAGAACAGTACAGAAACATGCAAATCTTTCCAACACCCAAAGTTTTTACAAGTACATGCATAATAGGTAGAAAAATGACTATGAAATACTTCAGAGAAAGTTCCTTCCACAATCTTTCCACCAGCAAGAACACACTCAGGTCGAACATAAATTTCTGACATTAGCCAGTAGTCACAATTGGTAATACATGCAAAATTTGTACATCTTACAAATTCAGTTGTCACATCAATATTTAGTACAATACGACTCGCCAACATGTTATACAGGTCATAGTATATGTCGAGAACTGGTTCAAATCCGCTACAGTTTTCAGGACGAAGTTTCCAATAATCCAGGCCCAGAATATCTTTAAGTTCGCCAAAAATCTTCAACGCAGAACCAATTAATCGAAGCATCAGCTGAAATCAATTTCAACTGGGAAAGTACTTTGCTTATGGAATGCCTTACAAACACATTAAAGAAATTTAACCAACAAACAGCATCATTAATGGTGAAAATAAACCCTCAGACACCAGATACATTTTCCAACCAAGTTTAGTCACTACATCTTTACAAGAATATTAACTTAATTAAATATATAGACGTTAGATGAAATAATAACAAAATTACAAGAAGTTATCCAAAATAACAGGAAAAGTACAAACAAATCAAAAACCATAATAAATTAAAAGTTAAACATTATTCCCAAACAGCAAATGAGTTCTATAGTTTGAAACAAAAAAACAAAACAAGAGAAAACCCCTAATGGACACAGGCAAATGTCACATATCACACACTAGCTTCAAGTTGATATTACCAAAAAAAAAAAAACTACCCAAATCGCCAACCAACCCAAAACAAATCAAGAACTCCAGACAAAACCCAAAATGAAAAACCAACAGACCCTAACCGAGAAGCAAAAGACCACACAAGCATACCAACACAGACGCATTCACAACTTTCATATCAAAACACGTAACCTCAGATCCCAAATTACCAAAACTACAAGTTACTACCCACTAACATTTTCCCCAAAATCAACCAGAATATACATAGATGTCCATTAAAACGCCTACACAAAACACCAATACACTTACCAATATGTAGTGTCGGATGAGAATCTCAATATTCACTCAACGACACAACAACACCACACCAATATGTAGTATCGGATGAGAATCTCGATATTCACTTCAACGATACCACAACACAACACAAATTATATCATAAGTCCTTACCTTCAGTATCACAAGTAATATCAAATGACCAAAGTCATCTACTCGGAGTACCTAAGAAGAGGTTTGTAAGAACTTACCCTTTCCACAACAAATTACTTTATGTCACCTTCCTCTAAAGGATCGTAAAGCAATAAGAAAACATTTCAACGAAACACCCATGTATATACTCGGTACTATATTAACGACGAACAAGTTAACATTAAAGAAAACAACCTAACCTTATTTATCAACAAACAACAAATAACAACCCACCCTTTAATCAGCAAAGCTAAACAACACAATTATACAAGATACACTCCCATCCACTCACCTTAATGTGGTCAAAGATACTGCACAACTAGGAAGATAGTGCATCACACGTGCAGGCAAACACACACACTAGTAGCACGCACACTAATGCACACTAAAAGCAAGGTATTCACCTAACACAATTTTGAAGAGAGTATGCACCTCTCGACAGAAGGTCCATCACACGTGCAGGCAAACACACACACTAATGTAGACAAAAAGCAAGGTATTCACCTAACACAATTTTGAAGAGAGTATGCACCTCTCGACAGAAGGTACATCACACGGCAGACAAAAAGCAAGGTATTCACCTAACACAATTTTGAAGAAACGATACCTATTAATGCCATTCAGTTGTTGTTACTTACTCCAGCATCACACCAGCGTGCTATGTGATAATAGGATCCACATAAATCGCATCTCTTACCTGACCTGAATCTACCCCACTGGAACTCTGTGAAGCATGCCCCTGAAAAGCATTTCCTAAAGAAGAAACAGGAACCAGTTCCTGAGACACATCTTCCTGTAAATAATTGTGATTACTGCCTGAATCACGGAGTCTGTAGTTGGAACGAACTGCTGCCATCTGCTGCAAACCACCTGTATAGTCAAAATTATCCTTGGAAGCAAGAACATGGGTACTAGATAGATAAACATTACCCATACGCATACTATTAGCCCTTTTAATCCCCTCAGCAAACAGAATCATCTCACCAAATTCCTTAAAATTGCGAGGCATGGCCTTCATCGATAAACAAGATGTATAAATAGGATTAATTTCCTCTATTAAAGAGTCAACAATTTGTTCTTCAGTAAGCTGAACCGCAAACACCCTCGCATAATATCTGACATCAATAAAATAATCATTCAACGATTCATCCATTCGTTGACTTCTAAACAAAAAATTATGATGCAGCTCAGATAAGGTACGTGGAGTAATGAAATAGTTCAAAGCATCCTTTTGAAACGAAATTAAAGATTTACCTGACCTCATACTATCAATCAGCATTTCACGATGTAAACCAGCCGTGCATGGAAAAACAATTCTGAATACTTGAAGTTCAGAAAGGCCGAACACAACAGCGCCGTCTTTCAATTCAATAAATTTTCTTAAAAATTGTATTAATAAATCTACGTCAGTTCCACTACAAGAATGAAAATCCCTCAAAATAGTTACCAACGGATTGGGGAGCATAGAAAATTTAATATCTCTGTCATGCATAACTTCACCAGGTACCAACCTTAGAGGCAAAATATCAGTATTGGAATTATGATGAACAGCTCCCTGAACTATCCCGCTTTCATCGCACAAACTTCCGGTTGTCTGTACTGACCTAGTACATGACAAGAATTGAGACATAAGATTAGAAGGAATACACGCAGCACTCTCGTTATGCAAAGAAGTAGAAGCAATGACACATCCTTCTCTTAAATTATTCACATTAATAGCATCAGGCTCAGAATGACATGACCTGGCACTCAGTTGGTCAATAGGTGACCCAGTCAGACTATTCTCAACAGCAGAATCACTAATCGCCAAATTATTCATGTTAGGAATTACATTCATTAACGACACAGTTTCCAAATCCTCGGCAGAATTACTTTCATCCAGCACTTCACACGAATTATTACCTGAAGAACACTTACAGTCTGTCAACTCAACAGGTTTAACCCTACTTCCACCATAGGGATCAGACACAAGTCGATTAAAAAACTCCAATAACTTAGCCCTCAAATTAGATAATACAGAAGAAAATACTATGTCACTTTCCGACCAAACGCCTATTAAATCTTCCAACCGCTGTAGCCAATGTAACACACGACACCTGATACGTAATACGATACGCAGAAGGGTTACCAACCAAGACTAACGCATCACCCAATTCTAACAAACTTGAAACACATGTAATGACAGATGACTTACCTAATGTCCAAAAGTCAGCATCTCTAGCAGGAAGAGTAACAGGTACAAATTTTAATGACCTCAGTAATATGATATCCAATTCACGAAGACCATACGGAGTACTTCCCCTAATAGCAATTTCATACCCCAATTCTTCTTTAGACAAATAAGAAATAATGGGAAGAACTCTTTTGTCCATCAGGATAATGTTTTACCTCTCAGACGTTTTTCACATGAAACAGAAAAATTAACAAACATTAAAAACACAATGAATAATACAATCACATTTATGAAATGTAGGCCTAATTTTCCTATCATTTCCCAGTCAAAAAATACCATCACCAGCTCCAAATAAACATTAACGTGGTAACACACACGAAACCACGCTCATAGCTAACAGTTGTACCGCCCTAACTCTAATTAAAACGATACTACCCTTAAGACCTTGTGGCGCAGCGGCTAGACCCATGATTAAACACCCAAAGACTGTCTACGTGGAGCCGATAACTATATCTATGACTAGGAAATGAAACACGAATTACCTTTTTACACATCTAACGTCTATTAACAAATCAAATCAAAATACAAGTCAATATTCCAACAGTATAACTGCATCGATAAAGTATCACATTTACATATGTGGCTTCCAAAAACATCATATCATGAAGGTTAGATAAATTTTCTACAGTCGTGACATCGTCATATTCCCTGGTTAGGTAAATAGAGTAGATAGCATCAGTTTCAATTAAGGAAATCATTCGACGTACTCAAAAACAGTAAGAGGACCCTTATTATTGTCATAAAAGTTTGATATGCTTAAATCGTAAACATAATGTCCAAAAGACAAATAACCCATTTAAATAATAATTAAGTCCAAATAGCTCTCAGGTTCGACGTTACTTCCAAACTTTCTTCAAACTAATATGGCTACACCCCTTTCTTTTTTTTTCTTCCAGCTGATTGTCAAAGGCCATTACTATAAAAACAAAACACGAGCGAACAGCCGAATACTAATATCGGGTAACAAGCAATTCCCACGATTAAATAATAAATAAATATCTTAAAACAGATTCTTCCGAATATCCTACTGTGAATAAATGACAATAAAGTAACCGACCCAAACATTAAAACATTTATCCACACCATAAACTTGAAGGTCGCCTAGTATGAGAAGTCATCTGACAACAAGGTTAAAAGCCATTACCAAATCATGCCATGCTAACATACAAAAGATTTACTTACTTATTTTAGGAATTATCGCACCTTATTCCTTCATAAATACTTACAATACTTCTTCCCAAATCATACCTGACCTCTAAATAATAATCACGATCATATATCTTGAAGGTCATACGACGTCAATATCAATACACATCACACTTCATGTAAGTATTTCCACAGGAGGTGTCCTTTCCACTGCGTAGTTTTAAATCTTCATACAACTCACATGATCATGGCCCTGTCTACAAGTTGACATATTCTGAGATAATTAATTTTAAATTGACAATTCCATAAGCTTTTTAAAATAAGTCTCTGCGTAGGCCATTTTGATAACTCTTAAGTCACAACAACATCCGGTAAATAATAAATATAATTTCAGTAGAAGTAATCAAGCTCTGATTACTACAAGAGATCACGTCCGACTTCTTTTCAGACCATCTTGCTAATACCTAATCTCTTCTCGCAACAACGGTCTCTATTCCTCAAGTCAAGACCAAAGACATTCATTTGATTTCGACGGCTTCCGCTCTACCATCTCCTTGTCCGTCAAAGAACAACATCATAGCAGAACCGTGAGCTGTTACCATCTAGTGGCGACTTCCAGAACTAACTGAGCCGACGTGAGCTTAGAGAAGTTGAGACCATACAAATCGTGAACTTTTCCATCATGTGTGACAATAGAATCGTTACAATATCCAACATGGAGCTCAAATTTCAACTGCGATTTTTCAGCAGTTGGTAGCACTGACATCATTTTCAAATATGGCCGTGAGATATTCAGGTATAGATCTTTACTCCTACCAAATTTTGTTTCGATTGCTGCAGCCGTTTAGGAGTTGATAGGGGGGGGACACAGACAGACAGACTGAAGGACTGACAGACAGACACACATTTGCCCGATCTCATAAGTCTACTTTTTCCTCATTTTTGCAAAATGTGAAAAGTAGGCTAAAAATGATAACGCTCCTGATATTTTACTTCAAGTACAGTTGCGCAACACGGAATTACAAGCGTGGTTCAAGTTAAATCAAGATTCGCAAGCCAGAAGTCTGTATATATATCTTGAAACACCAGTTCATTACGTCTGGAATAAGAGCAACGGCCAGTGGCAAAAAGGAAAAAAATGTTTCAAAAACTATAGGCAAAATGTAAAATGTTTCGCCTACATAATCAGAAAGGTATTATTTACGCCTGTTATTGCTTCACGTCATAGGTGCTACTAGCTTCCAGGATCTACAAACATACAAAGCAGTTGTTTATTCTACTTTAAAGAAACAACTAAGGAGCGAGGTTTGCTGATTGACGATTCTGAATGGCAGCGTTGTTTGGCAGAAACGTCACAATTTCAGATGCCTTCTCAGTTACGACAACTGTTTTCTTACATATGTATCTTTCAGACCCCTTCAAATGTAAGATACGAGGCACGTCCAGAAAGTAAGTTCCGTTTGGTAATAAAATTAAATTGTGTACAGATACAGAAAAATTATTTATTGCACAACATTCTACACCTCTTAAACTACTTTTCCACATAACTGCCGAACTTTTGCAGGCATTTGTCATATCATGGCACACGTTTTTGGATACCTTCTTCATAGAAGTTTGCTGCCTGTGTCTTCAACCAGTTGGAAACATCTTCTTTCAGCTCGTCGTCATTGTTGAAGTGTTGACCGCCAAGGAAAGACTTGAGATGTGTGAACAGATGAAAGTCGCTAGGAGCGAGGTCAGGGCGGTACGGAAGGTCGTCAAACACGTCCCAGCCAAATCCCTGTAGGAGGTTCTTCGTCACATTTGCAGTGTGTGGTCATGCGTTGTCGTGAAGAAAAACAACACCTTTTGACAGCAACCCTCGGGGCTTATTCTGTATTGCGCGGCGCCATTTCGTAAGTGTCTCGCAGTAAGCATCTGCGTTGATTGTTTGACCACGCGGTAAGAAATCAATGAGTAAGATGCCTTTCCAGTCCCAGAACACTGTGCACATCATTTTCCGAGATGTCAACATTTGTTTCGGCTATGGGGATGAAGTGTGCCTCCATTCCATTGATTGCCGCTTACTTTCAGGGTTGTCGTAAGAAACCCAAGTTTCATCTCCTGTGACTATCTGTGTCAGAAATGCTTTGCCGCCTTCATTGTAACGGGTCAAAAACTGAAGTGCACTACCCATCCGTTTTGTTTAGTGTTGCTCCGTAAGAATCTTTGGTACCCAACGTCGGCAAAGTTTACGAAAGTTCAGTTTTTCGGTAACAATTTCATGAATTAGTGATCGTGAGATTTGGGGAAATTCCATAGCGAGAGCACTAATTGTAAACCTGCGGTTTTCCCGGATCTTGTCATCAATGGCGTGAACCAGTTCTTCTGTAACCAAAGATGGACGCCCACTTCGTTCTTCATCGTGCACTTCACTACGTCCTTCATTGAACTGTCGGACCCATCTTCTCACCATTGAATCACTCATCGCATTTTGTCCATACACTTCGCAAATTTGCTGATAAATTTCAATTGGTTTCACTTTCCTAGCATTCAGAAAACGAATCACAGATCTGATTTCACAAGCGGCGGGATTTTCAATCAACACCGACATTGTACGAGTAAATATGCACAACAACGCGTACGTGGCTGATAGCGCTCTCCAAATGGCGCACGTTTCTTCTCCTTGATACAGAGCGTCTACCGTGCATATGCGGAACTGCGCTGCAGCGGAACGTACAATTAGTTGAAGACACAGGCGGCACACGTCTATGAAGAAGGTACACAAAAACTCGTGCCACGCTACGACAAATGCCTGCAACATTTCGGCAGTTATGTGGAAAAGTAGTTTAAGGATTGTAGAATTTTGTGCAATAAATAATTTTTCTGTATCTGTAGACAATTTAATGTTATTACCAAACGGAACTTACTTTCTGGACGTACTTCGTAGTTATGGGACATTTTCAAGAATTCATTATCAGTTTCACGAACCTAACATTGCATATCAGTTCACTCTTATACATATTTCTAATACATTAAGCCCCATGGTCTTCCCATTACTTCTCTCGAATTGCCAGCTATTATTGATAATTTCCCTCGGACAAATTTACCAATGAATTATCCAAAACTTAAAGAGGTTCAATTAAGTCGTATGATAAACCAAGCAAATGGAAACCAAACGGCTATAATATTACAGAAATTTTGGGGTTAGTACAAAACAGCAATGAAAGGATGAGTAATGCATATTTCACTGATGGTCCAGGGGGCAGGGCCGTGCAATGGGCAAGGTGAAGCAGTGCTAGCGAGAAATTTACTCGTGCCGGCCGAGCACAGCCCTACTCGGTCCAGTTCTGAGCAGTGCAGCACGACAGCACACTAGCACTGCAGCGCTTAGTCGCACAAGCACTGTCCATTTGACCGGGTACTGAAGTACGTTTAGTACTGAGCGCGGAGCATGCATACTAGGCGCACTAGAGCCAACATTGTGGCATATGCGTGTGGTCTGCCGTGCTCATAACGTGGGGAGGACAAAAATAGCATAGTGGGAGAGTCACACATTAATGAATCAAACCGTAGACATATAAGACATGATATTTGGACGCACATGAACCAGATCTGCAGCAAGGATACAGAAATTTGCATACTTTGTGGGTGATGTAGCAGGTGCAGCGAGATATAATAGTCCTGAATCAGGGACCGGTATGGAATCAGGAGAGTTAAAATACATTTTTTAATTTGTTGACATAATGTCACAAACCAGCCGAGGTAGCTAAACACGTTAACGTGCATGGTCAGACTACTCCAAACTCGAAAGACCACACACAGCCACTCCATACATTACCTCATTAATTTTATTTGACATTAACTCCTCTCATGAGATTGGCGTCATGAAATCATTCACAAGGAAACTGTCTCACCACATCCCCTCCCTCATAGCAACCGGAATAATTATGGGTAGAACCAAAAAAACTACATTAGGACTATAAAACTGTATTTCAATAACAAGATTCTGAATTCACCAAATGACTAGATTGATGCTCTTCAGGGATATGTGAGTTCGAGAAACATGCGTTAGTAAAACTCAGCTGAGTTTTAATTCAACGGCTGTGAAAGCCAATATACCATCTTTTTGGAAGCCTTCATAGGGAGGATAAGGCTGCTTGAGCTTTTAGTTCTCGCAGTCAAGTGGTGCAGTTGCACCTAATATAAAGGGAGGTGGCGCGCAGTTCGTCACTCCTGTGGGGGTCCGGGCGGGGACACCAAGAGCCCGCCGATGAGCCAGCTTGTTGTCCTAGGCGAAACCCCACACAAGACACGGCACAAACCTAGAAGAATACTGAGTTTTAATTCACCGGCCGTGAAAGCCAATATACCATCTTTTTATGCGTTAGTAAATTCATCAGGATTTTAAAATGAAAGATATTCCGTCGCAATCTAAGGTCATTTATGTCTTTTATTCTTATATTCAAGTCGCCTCCGTGGTGTAGTGGTCAGCATGATTAGCTGCCACCCAGGACATCCGCGGTTCGATTCCCGGCTCTGCCACGAAATTTGAAAAGTGGTATGAGGACTGGATTGGGGTCTACTCAGCCTCGGATGGTCCAAATGAGTAGAGGGGTTTCGACTCCCACCTCAACCATCCTCGAAGTGGTTTTCCGTGGTTTCCCACTTCGTCTTCGGGAAAATACCGGGGTGGTACCTAACGTAAGGCCACGGCCGCCTCCTTCCCTCTTCCTTGCCTAATCTTCCCACACTTCCCATCTCTTCATCAGGCCCCTGTTCGCTTTGCAGGTGAGGCCGCCTGGGCAACGTGCTAGTCACACTCCCCAGTTGTATCCCCGACTCAGAGTCCCAAGCTCCAGGACACTACCAGTGGCGGTAAAGGTGAGATCCCTCGCTTAGTCCGCGGGAAAAGCCAACCCTGGAGGGTAAACGATAAAGAAAAAGAATTCTTATATTCAACATGGCCTGAAAAAATACCTCGTGGAATTTACCTACACATAAGATATACGGCAAAATAAGCAAGAAGACACGAAATCCTTCAAACCTTCAAGTTTTAGGACAATATTCATTATTTCAACACTATGGAGACCAAGAGTGCTATTCATTATATAACAATTAGCCTATTTTGCTCTAAAAATTACAAAATATGTTGTCTGTCTTTCTACCAGCTTGTCTGTATTTCTTTCGCTGGAGTGCCTAAGACTGTTTTGTTTGTTAGTTCTTGGAACTATTCGACTTTAGGGTTATGGTACGCGAACCGTCTTCCTAACTTACCAGGGGCTATGCAGTGCCAAAAATACGAAGAAATATGTACTATTATAGTTCGCCCAGTGAAGAAATTACATGGTATCGTGCAATTGATTGCGCTGACGATGAAAGAGACCACCTTGTAGTGTAGCGGCTAACGTTCTTGGCTGTCGCCCCGGTGGTCCGGGTTTGATTCCCTGTCCTGCCACGAAATTGAATTTCGGTTTGGGGTACTGAAATTGTATCGATGATACGTAAATCATCCAAGCGGTGCTCATTTCGAGAAATTGCGCCAGGCCAGTGGGCACGAGTTCTCTTTTTTATACATTCTTACTCTGCAATTCGAATTGAGAGCACATCACTGCGTAGAGTTGTTAGAATAGCTTCCGTAAAATATTCTCAAAGGCCAATGCTCTAAGTAGCCCTCATGAGTTAATCCAATTGCATATGTATATCTAGGCTAATCCAGATATGGTATTTAAGACATTTGATTTTTATTGCATTCTAAGTTCTGGGCATAGGAAAACCTCGAAGCTAATTTTGAAATTTTAAGTGAATGAACATCCAAAGTATAGTAAGCATCATGTAGGGAGAATGTACCAGAGAGAGCATGCATTGCTTGAAGACATGATGACATAGTGCGTAATTTGTGCTCGTACAACGAAGGAGGTTCTCAGGACGGTGTTGATGATGAAAATGGTGATAACGATGAAGACGGTGATTAATTATTTAGGAACCAAGGGAATATAAATAACCGATACTTAAGACTGAAGTGGATCTATGGTAAACACAAAATGAAATTGCAGGTTGATTGCGAAAGTACATAAACTATCCAATCACCATATTTTATGGAGACTGACTAATCCAGAAGTAGACATGAAAGGGAGTAGCCTAGTACAAATAGGTGGAAGAAAAGGATGCTCTTGTGTGAGACCTCCATGGGCGTAGCCAGGACTCTGTATACTGCAAACACTGTGGAGTGCCTGATACCCTAGCTCACGTTCATAAAACATAATTAAGAAGGGGATTTACTACAAACGTTAGGAATCACCGAAATAGATCTAAGATGCAGCTGTAACATTTCAGAAATGTTACGCGATCCATGTTTTCGTGTCTTTCTCGTGTTAGAAGCAAAAATACAATGGGCATAATAATTGTTATTGGCCATAAGAAAGATACAAGATTTATGCTGGACCCCACCATCAGATGTGAAGTAACCTTCGGCATAACAAAACAGGTCGTTTAGAGATAACGATAGGCTTCAAAGAGAAGAGAAAGCTTGTGGTACGTTTCGATTAAGCGAGAGGATCAACATCAACATTTTTAAATCACTCATCAAGTTTGGGTAAGCCTAAGTATAAATGACCTAATTTTGCTATCAATGAATCCATTCAATAATAGAGAATTCATTTTCAATGTACTCCGGAACAGTGTGTGACGTAGTCTATTGGTACCCAAATATCATTTTATTGCTAATATTAATAGTGTTATAATAATAATATTAATATGAAGGGAAGATAAGAACGGCTTTACGAAACCATGTCGGTACGGGCTGGCCGTGCGCGCCTGAACTGACGAGTTCCAGCGTAGACAGTGCTGACAGTGTGAGGCAAGGTCATACGGCCCTAAAAGCACTTGCCAGGCTTGCAGGGCACTACGCCATACTATACACAGCTCGCTCGCACATGTAGCGAGCGGCAGGTGGGGAGAGGCAAGGACATGACGTCACGCGCTTGTGGCTTACTTTTTAGACTGCCCGTAAGGGAGCAGCAGGATAGAACATACTACAGGCACTAGCTACGCAGGGCCCTGCCAGGGGGCACCAGGAAAATATTTCTTTACCAATGCTTGATTCACAGTTGCACAAATTTGGGGTTAAATGTAGTTTCTGTTGCATGGACTGGTATTGCAGCAATGTTACTACCTCAGGGGCGCACTGTACACAGCCAGTTCAAGTTACCTCTACATTTACATGAAAGTTCTGTATCAGGAATAAAAATTAACAGCAAGGAAGCTTTTTATATTCGTTCAGCAAAACTTATCATCTGGGATGAAGCCCCTATGGCTAATAAGCACGCGTTGATGTGTGTAAATCGGTTGCTCAAGGACATCATGAATAACGACGTGCCTTTCGGAGGAAAAATTATCATCTTAGGTGGAGATTTTATGCAGGCATTGCCTGTTGTGCCTCATGCATCTAAAGCAGCATCAGTCCAAATGTCAGTAAGGTTCTCTCCTTTGTGGCCATTATTCAACATTTTTAAACTCAACAAAAATATGCGAGCGGATACAGATCAACGTGACTTCGCAAACTTCTTGATACAAATTGGTAACGGTGAATACCCTCACGTCGATGGAGAAAATTCAGAATTAGTCCCACGCTGATAAATATTTCACGCTTTTCAAAAAAAAGCATTTTTGCACCCAAGAATGAACATTGTAAAGAAATCAATGACAAAGTTTTAGAGTTAATCCCAGGATCATCGAGAACTTACATCAGTGTGAATAATTAGATTACTGAAGATGAGAGTGAACTTCTACAATTCCCAATAGAATTTTTAGACAGCATAGGCATAAGTGGATTGCCACCTCATATCCTTCGACTAGAAGAAGGCTCAATTGTGATTTTGTTGAGAAATATTATTGTTACCCAAGGTCTGTTGAACGGTACTAGACTGTTGGTTTGGAAGATGCATGACAATTGCTTACACCTGGAAATTATTATTGGCGTAAATGTTGGAAACAATGTCCTACTCCCTCGCCTTGACCTTACGCCATCAGATACTTCTATGCCATTTTCCTTCAAAAGGAGGCCGTTTCCAGTACATTTGGCTTTTTGTATAACTATCAATAAAGCTCAAGGTCAAACACTAGATCAAGTAGGCATTAATTTACCTCAACCGGTGTTTAGCCACGGACAACTTTACTGTATGTCGCACTATCGCGAGCAAAATCCTTTCATGACATCAAAGTTCAAATAGAACCAAAAGGCAAGCGAACAGCAAATGTCGAATGGAAGGAAGTACTAATAGAATTTTGAAACGAATGTTGCGGAGGAGCACAGACCTCAGCAAACGGGGCACAGATTAAATAACAATTATACAAGGATGTCCGCATCTCGAATACGATAACTGTCCTGTGGTAATGGTAAAAAACAATACTATTGTCCTACATCACTGATTACTATCCTACATCCTGTTATTTCATTCCCTCAGTTCTATAACAAAGATATACTCAATCAAATTTACATCTTAATAAATATTAATTCCTTCTTTGTGAGTTATCTTTTCATTTCTCATCAATCGCCTTTACATACTATTCTATCTGTAGGGGTGGAGGCGATAGCTGTCTTTACAGAGATGTGCAAATTATTTGATTCGATGTCAGTTTTCCAAAATTGCATTTTTACTTTTCACGGTTTAATGCACTAAGTATGTTTACAAGGAGATGAAATTACTTCAAATTTTGAACCAAAACTCTTAATTATATTTTCATTTAAGAAACTCAAATTAAAATGATTTTTTGAATTTCCACAAGCAGAGGAGCCTTGCAAATGCAAAATGCCACACGTTTCGTTTTTATTACTTCACTCTACTTTACGTGTGAATTTAGAGCAGAGGGATTTGGGATCTTTTAACTGATGAACGCTATTGAACTATTCAAAGATTCATGAACTATGCATTGAAATCACCTGACTTGAATTCTAAAGTCAATGAAAAATTGAAAATGGACCCAGGTCAGATATCCCTTGGAATCCAATAATCTGAAAGTTTCCAGACGCAATTCCTTATGGGAAAAGGTGTAATTCCACGGGAGAGGAAACACTACTAAGTAGGACAACAAAAGAAGTTGGTCAATAAAATGATTTTGAATAAAAGTAATTTTTATTAATTTAAATTATTTTTTTAATTCTATTAATTTGCACACCTCTATATGTTAACCAAGAGTTACATCTCTAAATTCAAATATAAGAGACCCATCTTTTATTTTAAATTTATACCATTGTTCATGAGTAGACAAAACACCACATTGTATCGCTGTAGCCTTAAATTGTGTGGATATCTCTATCTACTTAGTATAAAACAAAGTTCCCAATTCTTGGATGTAACGGGTAATCTTGAGAGCAACTTTATGGATTTTGATGCGGTTTTCACCATTCTGTAAAGGATTTCTCGATGAAGGATTAGGTAGAAGAACATTTATTTATGACCAAAAGAAGCCGAGCATGTACGATTTCAGTGAATTGAGTTGAAGAAAAACCTAACGTCCATGTGTCTTTTAAGCTTACACTGGGTAAACCGTTAAAAATATCGATATTCTCTGAGAATTGTCCAACATGAAAAGTTCTGCAAGAAAGTTCGCGACAGCTCCCACATCGACCACTGTAAGTGATTTTATGTTTTCATTTCTCCCAGCAATCTCCATTCAGTGGAAATTTAAATTACTAGCTTCAGAGTGAGTTTACGAGCTTGCGATCGACCTATCACCCTAGCTTCAGCCAGCATCAAACTGCCCAGTCGTGTCGAGTTAATTCTTCACAGAAGAGTATAGCTTATGTGTTTGGAGTTAGCTGTTCACCTCGGATTTTCAGAATTGCGTCTGGAACCTGACGTCCGTGAGCCTTTTAAGCTTACGCAGGGTAAATAGTGGGACACACACACAGAGGACAGGCAGACACCCACACATTTGATCTCATAAGTCTACTTAATCATTTACCCAAAAGCGACGGTACCGTAAATGTCTGTTCAGGTCACTAGCATGAAGACATGCAAATGTCATATGGACAGAAGTGCTGTAGGATTGTTGAAGTGAATGCTGCGGAGCAGCACGGGTCTTCCAGTCCATTTTACGATAGATTACAGGCAGTTAACAGAAATTGAAAAAATATTGTGTATCCAAATGCCCTTTAAGGAACAAAATTACAATGCTAACTCTTTCTTTGATTGGCATTGCAATGCATACTGGGTACAGCTTGTTTTATATAATTTTATTAATACAATTTTAAATTGTAGTTCTACTGTAATGTTTCCACCAGGGACTATATCTCCATTTGTAATTAATTAAACTAGCGGACCCGTGCGAGAAATCTCGCATGTTCATAAACCACACTTTCCCCAATAGGTTTATAATGAGAGACTTAAGGAGAAAGGTGATGTTTTTATTTCAACCAAATGATTATAGAACACTATGAACATTCCAGGATAAAGGAAAGACCTCAGAATGTTAATATGACATGAAACAGGCGTCACAGCGGCCCGTGGACAGCAATTATGGAGCGTATTTACCTACATCAACGGTGTTTGCGAATCGCACACTTCGTACAATTTTTTTAAAGTCATTTTTTAAAGAAATGATAGATACTGTTTTTATGAAATTATAGTGCAATAAGTCACTGCTAATGTCTATTCTCTTTCATTTGAATGCTCATTTTCACAATCGGTCGCTTGTGAGTGCCGCAGGAGGGATGCATACTACCAGTGGTGCCGAATCTTTTTTTTTCAGGTCTAGCAGACACCCACCCCTCTCGTTCTGTGGACCCCCCCCTTGTTAAACCGGACCCCTATCCCAATAATTACGTTTTTACAGCTTATTTCGCACAGTTCTCCCCTTCTCTTCTCTCTCCCTTCTTTCCTTTCCTCTTTTCCATCTCCTTCCCTTTCCTCCTCTATCCGTAACCCCCCAACGGAACCCACCCCCCAAGGGGACCGGGAGACCCACCCCCTCGTCAGGTCTAGCTGTTGCTAGACCTCGACCATGGATTCGGCGCCCCTGCATACTACTGAAATAATATATATGATGATAAAAGAACTGCTTTATTTTTGTTATTGTTCCCTTTAGGGGCCCTGCAACATTGTGGTCAAGTAGCCCTATGTACTTGGGTGTGTGTAGAATTTGTTTGATAACCTGTGTCACTGCGATGTTTGTAATTGTGTGTATGCAGAATTTGTCTGAAAACCTGTCACTGTGATGTCTGTACTAGTGTGTGTATTTGAGGTAGGATTTTGATAGGAAGCAGCTGTGGCCTTAAGTTAGGTTGAGTTGAAGTGGGAAACCGCAGAAAAACACTTCCAGGATGGCTGATGTAGGAATTGAATCCACCTCTTCTCAGTTTTACCCCGTTGTACCCCTTTCCAACCCTCAGATCAGAATTAAATTTCTTGGCAGAGCCGGGAATCTAACCCGTGCCTCTGCTGCTTTACTTTTAATTGCAATAAAAATTTTGGTCACCAAGTGTTATCAAATATGCACCAGTAATACAGTTACTACGTCAGCAGAAATATCTCTGCATCCCATGACCTACAGAAAGGACATCATCTTCAGCTGATTTTTGTGATGTAAATCCATACTGATTTGGCTGGCAACTCTGATTATACAACTGATACACAACTTGGTCAATTACACAGGTCTGTGATGAAAATATTGTTTCAAATTTTTGTGAATCTTATGGTATTTGCTGTGCTGAGTACAGAAAAATTAGTGAAGAAATTTCATCACCCTTTGTTTACCCGCAAAGCACACATTGATTTTTTATTTACTTTTAAGTTTTTTTTAAAACATACGTACAAATTATAACGAAGATATTAAGGACGCTGGGACTTTAACATGATGGCTGACTACTGTTGGATGTTAAAAAGAAGGAAAAAGAAAACTTTACTACAAAGACTTGTAATAGTGTTGTAATAAAGCCTTATGAACTTTTCTTACACTATGTTTAAGATTAACCTATGTTTAATGTGGTTTAATAACATTATACATAATTAATACTGATATAAAATTGGACTTTTTATGATTTTTCCTAAAGGTTTTACCTCATTTTGTAGACAAACATTATGTGATATAAAAATCAAGATCATTTCTGAAATCAGTGCCAAAAACTACATAAAAATCAGTTATCAAAACTAAAACAATTTTCAAAAATATTTCTTTTTCAGACCTGTGTGATTGTCTTCTCTAAAGCTTTTCCTAGGATTGGTAGAAAGCTAATCGGCCTGAAGGATTTAACTAATAATTTTATTGAGGATCTTATTTTAACAATAGCAAGTTCCAAGGATGTTGGCAATTATTCAGGACTAAACATTTGTTAAACAGGATGACAAAGTAGGAGGGAAAACAGAAATGGATATTTTAAATTATATTTGCTGATATCCTGTTCTACCCCAGAGCTTTCTTGTCATGTTGTGAGAGTATAACATAACTTCCTGAGGTGAAAAATGCTCATCATCTTCACTGTTTTGGAGGAGAACTGGAAAATGCTACGACCATTCTTTGTATCATTATCTCAGAAAAAGGTTATCAATCAATATGGTATGTTGGCTTTATCAGAGAAATCTTTAGTGAACTGGTTTCCGACTTGATCAAAGTAAGGCTGAATATTTTCAGGTTTCCTCAATCTTATATATATATAAAAAGGAATGTCTGTGTGTTCGTCTTTTATGCGTTCATAAACCATTCATCCGATTGCGGTCTCATTTATATATATATATATAAAAAGGAATGTCTGTGTGTTCGTCTTTTATGCGTTCATAAACCATTCATCCGATTGCGATCAAATTTTGGTGAGTTGTTGTAAACACTTCCGGGATGATCATCAATCAATCAATGTCTAAAGGCAATGCCTTGTCGATTCAACCATTGTCTTCTGTCTTCAGCTTGTCTTTTCATCTCACAATAGGAACCACATCTTACGTTTTGTATCAATGCTTGAAGGAATTGCTTCCTAGGTCGACCTCGTCCCTTCTTTCCTAAGACCTTTCCTTCTAGTAGATTGGTTAGAAAGGTATTATGACGCACGATGTGTCCAATGAATTTAGCTGTTCTTCTATGTACTGTTACCATCAGCTGTTTCCTTCCCTGGATTTCTCGCAGTATACTTTCGTTTATTCTTTTTTCAGTCCAACTGACCTTTAGCATTCGCCTCCAGACCCACATCTCAAATGCTTCAAGCCGTTTCCTATCCTGTTCTCGAATTGTCCAAGATTCACATCCATATAAGAGTACGCTCCACACAAATGACATCACAAAATGTTTCCTAATCTCAATATCTAGATGTATATTGGTCAGAAGAGTTCTTTTGTTGCTGAATGCTTGTTTGGCAAGCGCTATTCTTCTTCTTATCTCTTTGCTGCAGCGGTTATCATTTGTGATTAAACTTCCGAGGTATGGGAAACTGGTGACTTGTTCCACTACTTTGTTAGCAAGCCTGATGCTGGTGTGATTTCGCTCAGGATGTTTACTTACAACTAATATTTTTGTCTTCTTCATGTTAATGTTTAGGTATAAATCTACTAAATATGATGACAGTATATTCAGCATCTTGGATAATTCCTTTTCTGAGTCTGCAACCACTGCTATATCATCTGGAAAGCAAATACAATGGATTTGTTGTCCATTTATTCTAATTCCTTTTGTGTTCGTTTTGAACTTATTTATAGCTTTTTCGATGAATACATTGAAGAGGTACGGTGAAAGGGGGCAACCCTGTCTTACTCCCTTCCTGATTTTTATTTCCTGACTGCTTCCTTTGATGTCTACTATTGTGGTATGATTTTCATAAAGTCTTATTATCAGCCTCCTATCCTTCCAATCTAATCCTGAAGATTTAATAATTTTGAAGAGATGGTCCCAACTTACATTATCAAAGGCCTTTTCAATATCTACAAATGCTATCTATATGTGTTTCTATTCATCTCCATTCTTCTTTCTAATATTGTTCGTAGAGCCAAGATTGCTTCTCTTGTTCCCATTCCTTTCCTGAAACCAAACTGATCTGGGTCAATTTGGATATCAAGTTTGTTATTTATTCTGGCTTTTAGTATTGATCATAGGCATAGTTAATCCATTTCACAATAGATAGCGCGCGAGTAGTTTAAACAAATGTGTAATGGCGATGCGTTCTTATACAATTCATCCGATTGCGATCAAATTTTGGTGAGTTGTTGTGCACAGTCCCGGAAAAGTAATAGGCGTAGTAAATCCAATTTACAATAGATGGCGCGCGAGTAGCTTCAACAAACTGGCGTGCATTTGTTTCAAGAAAGTCCCACATGTGTTCATATACCATTCATCCCATTGCGTCGAAACATGGGTGAGAGGTTGTGTACACTACAGGCAAGGTTTCTGGCTTAGTAAATCCATGTTATAATAGGTAGCGCACGAGTAGATTCAACAAATGAGCGACAACGCGCGAAGCGTTTCAACAAAGTCCCGTATGCGTTCATGTACCATTCGTCTGATAGCGATGAAACTTGGATGAGATGTTGTGTACACTACAGGGAAGATTTCTGGCTTAGTAAATCCACTTAACAATAGGTATCGCACAAGTAGATTCAACAAATGAGTGACGACGGGCAGAGCGTTTCAACAAAGACCAGTATGCGTTCACATACCATTCGCCCGATAGCGATGAAACTTGGGTGAGAGGTGGTGTACACTACAGGCAAGGTTTCTGACTTAGTAAATCCATGGTTTAATAGGTAGCGCACGAGTAGATTCAACAAATGAGCGACGACACGCGAAGCGTTTCAACAAAGTCCCGTATGCTTTCATATACTATTCGTCTGATAGTGATGAAACTTGGCTGAGATGTTGTGTACACTTCAGGGAAGGTTTCTGGGTTAGTAAATCCAATAAACAATAGGTATCGCACAAGTAGATTAAACAAATGAGCGACGACACGCGAAGTGTTTCAACATAGTCCCGTATGCGTTCATATACCATTCGTCCGATAACGACTAAACTTAGGTGAGTTGTTGTGTACACTCCAGGGAAAGTTTTAGGCTTAGTAAATCCATTTTTCAATAGGTAGCGCACAAGTAGATTCAACAAATGAGCGAAGTCGCGCGAAGCGTTTCAAGAAAGTCCCGTATGCGTTCATATACCATTCGTCCGATAGCGATGAAACTTGGGTAATATGTTGTGTACTCATCAGGGAAGGTTTCTGGCTTAGTACATCCACTTTACAATAGTGTTACGTGCCACCCCCCTAGTGGCACTTTTGTTAAATGGATTACGGTGGGTTGAAGCACAACACAGATTGTTCCTTTAAAGAAATAATTAACTTTATGGCGGCCAGAAAGATACACCACTCAACAGCAAATACAAGCAATTAGAACCTTACTCCAGTTTCCTCAAGTCTCTTCCTTATGGAGCGCTCTTGCCCCTTTCACTTAGTCATGCAGCTAATCCTCCACTAATGAGACCTGTGTCCTCGCTAGGAATGCCTGCACCTCTTCCTTATGTACACAAACTACAGCTACTTACGATAACCTGCTACATGCTGCTTCGCTGTCCACAAGCTGGGAAACAATGTCACTGGATTTCGTAACTCGCACGGCACTTCGCCACATTACCTCTGTCGCGCAGTGAAATCACACTCGCTCAAGACACAGGCAGTCCCCTGTATGCTTCTCACTCCCTCGCTGTCAAGAGAATCAGCTTCACTAGGGGTTTCGCAAGTCACGTCACCACACTTCTGTCGCTCAGGATAAATGCTCGCACTAGCTCGAAAAACACCAAAAACACACCGCTTGACTGGTCGCTCTTATATAGCAGGCCGGTGACTCAATAAATGCTTCTAGACCCATCCAGGGTTTACGGCTTCTCGAGGTCACGAATATTCTGGACCATCCCTTTGTCCTAGTAGTCCTGTTGCATAAGGCGTACGCAATACACTGAGGCAGAGCACAGCCCAGCCCGGGGGCAGTTGTGACTCAAGCGGCGAGCAACGAAACAAACTCACAGCCGTAACACCACCCCCTTCCTAAAAGGCTGATCGTCCCGATCAATCATTGGTCCGTCTGTGTCCCTCCGTAGGCTGCCAGGCGATCTCGATGCACGATCTTCATCATCGCCCTCGGGCTCCGCTGGATCCTGTAGATGACATCGTTGATCCGTTTCACGACTCGGTATGGGCCCTCCCAGGACTTCTGCAGTTTGGGTGACAGGCCTTTCTTCCGTAATGGGTTGAAGAGCCAGACCAGGTCGTCCTCGTGGAATCCGCCGGCATCCGTCCGTTGGTTGTATCGGGTCTTCATTCGGTCGGTCTCAATCCGCAGTTTCCTCCTGGCGAACGTGTGCACGTTCTCCAGTTGGTCGACCAGTTCTTGACAATACTGGCTTACCGGGACCGGATCATTCCCAGGTCGGCCGAAGGCAAGATCAACAGGTAGACGGAGTTCCCTCCCAAACATGGCCCGGGCTGGTGTGCACCCGGTGGCTTCATGCACGGCGGCGCGGTAGGCCAGGAGAAATAGTGGAAGATGTCTGTCCCAATCTCTCTGGTGCTCGCTGACGACTATTCGGAGATGGTTCTCGATGGTGCGATTGAATCGCTCTACCATCCCGTCGGACTGAGGGTGTAGCGTCGTCGTCCTTGTCTTCCGAATTCCCAGCAGCTGGCATAGGTTCTGGAACACCTGCGACTCGAAGTTCCTCCCTTGGTCGGAGTGCAGCCCCAGGGGTACTCCGTACCGGCTGACGAATTCCTTCACCAGGGTCTCTGCGATTGTCGCGGCTTCTTGGTTAGGGAGCGCATATGCCTCCGGCCATTTGGTGAAGTAGTCGCTGACGACAAATATGTAGTGGTTCCCTGCCTTGCTTAATGGGAATGGCCCAGCAACATCGTTGGCCACTCTCTCCATGGGGCCGCCCACGTTGTAGGTCTTCAGTGGACCCCGTCGTCTTCGTCCTGGGCCTTGCTGGCTGCGCAATCGTGGCACCTCGCGCAGTGGTTTTCCACGTCAGTTTGGCATCCGATCCAGTAGAATCGCTCTCTCAGCTTCTCCAGGGTCTTCTTTATCCCTAGGTGTCCACCAGATGATCCTCCATGGACTTCCTTCTGGACTTCCTCCGTCATAGCCTTTGGAACGACGACTTGTTCCCGAGATGTCTTCCCGCGGTGCTCTCCCAGGCACGGCAGATGAGGCTATCCCTTACAATCAGCGAGTCCCACTGCGCCCAGTAGGACTTAAACTTTGGGCTGCAGTCACTCACAATGTTCCACCCGGGTCTGGGGACACAGGCCCTCTTCCATTCGGCTATCAGTCCCAGGTCATCATCTTCTGCTTGTGCCCGCGTGAAAGATTCGCGGCTCCAGCTCCCTTGAAGTTCCACAGTAGTCCGTCGGCACTGTATCCCGGTGTTCTCCTCCCTTCTAGTACAGAAGGTACAGTCTTCGGGGCACGGTCTTCGTGACGGGGCGTCGGCATTAGAATGCAGTTGGCCTTTCCTGTGCTGGATCTCAAAGTTGTACTGTTGAAGCCTCTCTAACCACCGCGTGAGTTGACCCTCGGGCTGTTTAAAGTTCAGGAGCCACCGCAGGGATGCATGGTTGGTCCTGATGAGAAATTCTTGCCCGTACAGGTACTTGTGGAAGTGTTCAATGGTCTTCATGATGGCGAGCAGTTCCTTCCTGGTGACGCAGTAGTTCCTCTCTGGCTTTGACAAGGCTTTGCTGAAGTAGGCCACTACTCTCTCCTCGCCGTCCACTATTTCCGACAGGATTCCCCCTATACCAAAGTCGCTGTCATCGGTATCGACGATGAACCTTGTTCCAGGTTTGGGGTAGGCCAGAATAGGTGCGGTGCACAGAGCCTGTTTGAGTTGTTCGAAGGCACTGTGGCATTCTGCTGTCCACGTGAAGAGTTGGTCCTTCTCAGTCAGTCGATGCAGTGGTTTGGCGATGTCAGCGAATCCTCTCACGAAGCGACGGTAATAAGTGCCGAGTCCCAGGAAGCTTCGTAGTTGGGACTTGTCCTTCGGAACTGGCCACTCCCTCACAGCTGCGGTCTTTTCTGGGTCGGTGCGCACCCCTTCCTCGGAGACAATATACCCAAGGTACTGGACCTGCTTCTGGAAGAGCTGACACTTCTTGAGGCTTAACTTCAGCTGGGCAGCCCGTAGCTTCAGGTTGCTGTAGTGCTCCTCGAAGCTTCTTCCCAGAACGATGACGTCGTCTAGGTAGACCAGGCAGGTCTTCCAGTGTAGTCCCCTCAGAATGGACTCCATTAGCCTTTCGAAGGTCGCAGGGGCGTTGCACAGACCGAATGGTATGACGGTGAACTGCAAGAGGCCGCTGCCCACAGAGAACGCTGTTTTCTCGCGGTCCTTAGGGTGGACCTCCACCTGCCAATAGCCACTCTTCAAATCCAAGGTGGAGAAGCATCTTGATTCTGATATGGTGTTCAGCGTGTCGTCGATCCGGGGTAGAGGGTAGCTGTCCTTCTTCGTGACTTCGTTCACCCGCCTGTAGTCCACGCAGAACCTGGTGGAACCGTCCTTCTTCTTCACTAGCACGACCGGAGAACTCCAAGGACTATGTGATGGATCACCCCTTCATCTCTTCTACCATCCGGTCGACTTCGGCTTGCTTGGCGAGCGGGACACGTCGGAATGGGGCCCTAATCGGTGCGCTGTCCCCAACGTCGATTCTGTGCTGGACAAAGCTTGTCCTGCCGAAGTCTTTGCTCCCCACGGAGAAGACATCCTGGAATTCGTGTAGCAGGTCCCGAAGTTGGCGTGATTGTTCTTGTCTAAATGGTCCTGGGATCCTTGGTACAGCTTCTGTAGTTCTTCTGGCAGGGCGTCTTCTTCGGTTGTCCGTCTGCAGGTGTCCGTTCGTCGTGTCTGTGATGCGGGCAATTCAGGTAACGGGCTCGCAGACTCCTAGGTTGGTGTCCCGGTGAACCGTAATATTGTAGTCGCTCAGGTTGGCCAGGCGGACGTACGGCCGAGACGTCGTGTTGATGAGAGTCTTGGCAACTAGCAAACCTTTTGTCTGGATGTCCTCATATTTTGGCTCGATGACAGCCGCCACTCCCTCAGCTGTTCCGTCGACAATTACGGCAGCGTTGACTTCCGTCCTGGCGGGAACGATGATGTACTCTCTCAGCCTTACTCGTCGTGCGGCGACGGCCTCGTGTGATGGTTGCAAAGCAAGTTCCTCACCTCCGAAGTGCAGAGTGTTGGTACTCAGATCCAAGATGATGTTGTTCTGGTCCAGGAAGTCCAGTCCGATGATCACTTCATTTGATACGTCAGCCACAAGCACTGGATGCTTTATCGCCCGTCGACCAATGACGAACTCCAGTGATGCTTCGCCATGTACCGGTGCGGTCTCTCCGGTCGCGGTTATCAGCTGGAGGTTCCTTTGTGTGGGTTGCACTCTCCACTTCGGGATCACGTTGGGACTGACGATGGTCCTCGATGCTCCCGTGTCGATTAGCATGGGCCGGCTCTCTCCGTTGACGACTCCGTCGACCATCAGGCTGCTACTATCCCTCCGTAACTGCGTCACACGAACTTGGACTGCTGGGGCTTGACGACTGTCACAAGCCAACCTTTGCCCCCCAAGGCTGGCTGATACTTGCTTTCCTGGGCTGCGCACTTTCCCTACGACTGACTGTCCCGACGGAAACCCTTGGCGGTGGCGATCACCGCAGTCCTTGCTCAGGTGGCCTCTCTTACGGCAGGTCCAGCAGGTCGGTAGTCCTCTTCCGGGCCGCCTCTCCGGATGTCCTTCGGCTACGTTTCTGTTGGTGGTGCTGCGACTCTTGAAGAACCGACCTAGAGCCTCCATCAGTTCATCGGCCAGGGGCTTGGTCTTGTCGGCTTTGGCTGGCTCGCCGACGTCCACCTGACGCACCCGTGCGCACATTCTAGATACCTGCTTTGCCGTCTCGAACTCAAGTGCGTGGCTCAGCGCATCTGCCAGGGTCTTATTGCGCACGAGTCGCAGCGCCTGTTGAATGGCCGAGTCCCGTAGCCCGTCGGTGAAGGTCTGCGTCGCCATCTGTTCCAGAAAGTCGGCCGGCGCTGTTGGATAGGCGAGCCTTACGAGGCGTGCTATGTCCATCTCGAACTCCTGCAGGGTTTCCGCGTTCTTTTGTACCCGGGTCCTGAGCTGCATCTGGTAGGCCTGCTGAAGATGGCTATCTCCATATCGGGACTCCATATGGGCGATTAGTGAAGCGTAGTCCTGGGATCCAGTCGGGATGGCCTGAAGGACGTTAAGGGCGTCCCCTCTCAGCGCTACAATGAGAGCTGTTGCCTTTTCTGTGCTGTTCCAGTTGTTATGGAACAGGCTGCTTCGAACTGACGTAAGTTGGTGCTCCACGGGACCTTTCTGTCGAAGGTTGGGGGCGTCACTCTGCTATGTCCCGTTCCTGATATTCCCGGTGTAACGGTGGGCGGGCGTCGGCGCAGCTCGGCAACTTCCTCTTGTAGAGCCTTGAATCTCGCTTCCATCCCCGTCGGCGGGCGTTGGCTCAGCTCAGCAATTTCCTTTTGTAAAGCGTTGAATTTCTCTTCCACCCCCGTCAGTGGGCGTTGGCGCAGCTCGGCAACTTCCTTTTGTAAGGCGTTGAATTTCTCCTCCACCCCCATCAGCGGCCGTTGGCGCAGCTCGGCAACTTCCACTTGTAAGGCGTCGAACTTATTTTCCACTGCCGTGACTTCCTCACGCAGACCCAGTTCTAATTTCTTCAGGTCCTGTGTCAACTTATTCTGACCGTCTTCCATCTTCTTCTGGCCATCCTCTATCCTCTTCAGGTCCTCCGCTAGCTTATTTTGACCGTCTTCCAACTTCTTCTGGCCGTCTTCTAGTTTGGCAGTTAGGTCCTCGGCTAACTTCTTCTGGCCGTCTTCTAGTTTGGAGGTTAGGTCCTCGGCTAACTTCTTCTGGCCGTCCTCCATCTTCTTCTGGCCGTCTTCCATCTTGGCTTCCATGCCACTTAACTTTTCTAGCAATGCTAAATTGCGCTTCCATTTTAGATGTTTGTCTTGTAAAGGGCATGCACTCACAGGAAAATTTAAAAAAAATGACCTGCTCGGGTTTTGAAACCAGGACCGTCAGGTGTTGTGCTTGTGTTTGAGTTCGTAATCCGGCTTCTGACACCAGTTGTTACGTGCCACCCCCCTAGTGGCACTTTTGTTAACTGGATTACGGTGGGTTGAAGCACAACACAGATTCTTCCTTTAAAGAAATAATTAACTTTATTGCAGCCAGAAAGATACACCACTCAACAGCAAATACAAGCAATTAGAACCTTACTCCAGTTTCCTCAAGTCTCTTCTTTATGGAGCGCTCTTGCCCCTTTCACTTAGTCATGCAGCTAATCCTCCATTAGTGAGACCCGTGTTTCGCTAGGAATACCTGCACCTCTTCCTTATGTACACAAACCACAGTTACTTACGATAACCTGCTACACGCTGCTTCGCTGTCCACAAGCTGGGAAACAATGTCACTGGATCTCGTAACTCGCACGGCACTTCGCCACAATACCTCTGTCGCTCAGTGAAATCACACTCGCTCATAACACAGGCAGTCCCCTGTATGCTTCTCACTCCCTCGCTGTCAAGAGAATCAGCTTCACTAGGGGTTTCGCAAGTCACGTACCACACTTCTGTCGCTCAGGATAAACGCTCGCACTAGCTCGAAAAACACACCACTTGACAGGTTGCTCTTATATAGCACGCCGGTGACTCAATAAATGCTTCTAGACCCATCCAGGGTTCACGGCTTCTCGAGGTTTCCATCACTGGCTGGGTCACGAATATTCTGGACCATCCCTTAGTCCTAGTAGTCCTGTTGCGTAAGGGGTATGCAACACACTGAGGCAGAGCACAGCCCAGCCCGGGGGCAGTTGTGACTCATGCGGCGAGCGACGAAACAAACTCACAGCCGTAACAATAGGTATTGCACAAGTAGATTCAACAAATGAACGACGGCACGCGAATCGTTTCAACAAAGTCCCGTATGCATTCATATACCATTCATCCGATTGCTATGAAACTTTGTGAGTTGTTGTGAATACTTCCGAAATCATTATAGGCATAGTCAATCCAATTTACAATGGACAGCGCGCGAGTATTTTAAACAAATGAGTATTGGCGATGCGTTCATATAGCCTACAATTCATCCGATTGCGACCAAATTTTGATGGGTTGTTTGGTACACTTCCGGCATAGTTAATCCAATTAACAATAGATAGCGCACCAGTAGTTTAAACAAATGAGTGTTGGTGATGCCTTCATATACAATTCATCCGATTGCAATCAAATTTCGGTGAGTTGTTGTGCATACGCCAGGAAAAGTTATAGGCATAGTAGATCCAATTAACAATAGATGGCACGCGAGTAACTTGAACAAAATGGCGTGCATTTGTTTAAAAAAAGTCCCACATGCGTTCATATACCATCCACCCCAATGCGATGAAACTTGGGTGAGATGTTGTATACACTCAGGGAAGGTTTCTGGCATAGTAAATCCACCTAACAATAGGTAGTGCACGAGTATATTCAACAAATGAGCGACGACGCGCGAATTGTTTCAACAAAGTCCCATATGCATTCATATACCATTTGTCCGATAGCGATGAAACGTGGGTGAGATGTTGTGTACACTTCAGGGAAGATTTCTAGCTTAGTAAATCCTTGTTACAATAGGTAGCGCACGAATGGGTTCAACAAATGAGCGACTACTCGCGAAGTGTTTCGACAAAGACCCGTATGCGTTCATATACAATCGTCCGATAGAGATGAAACTTTGGTGAGTTGTTGTGTACATTCCAGGGAAGGTTTCTGATTTAGTAAATCCATTTTACAATTGGTAGCAAACGGGTAGATTTAACTAATAAGCGACAGCGAGTGAATCGTTTCAATAAAGTCCCGTATGCGATCATATACCATTCATCCGAGTGTGATAAAACTTTGGAGAGCTGTGTACAGCCCTGCGAAGGTTCATGAATTAGTAAGTCCCTTTTTCAATGGGTGGCGCTCAAGAATATTCAACAAATGAGTGACGGCGCGAATCGTTTAAACAAAATCCCGTATGCGTTCATATGCCATTCATCCGATTGCGATGAAACTTTGATCAGTTGTTGTGTACACGCAAGGAAAGGTTTTTGAGTTAGTAATTCCATTTTACATTAGGTAGCGTACGAGTGTATTCAACAAATGGGTGACGGCGCTCTAATCGTTTCAGCAGTCCCGTATGCGTTCATATACCATTCATTTCATTGCGATGTAACTTTCGTGAGTTGTTGATCACACTCCCGTGAATGTTTCTGAGATAGTAAATTTTTTTTTTATAATAGTTTAGAGGTGGTTAACGGAAAAAGAAGAAAATATTGGGAATCCAAGAGCACTGCAACTAACAAAGTCAAAACCCCAGCACTTTCTTTGATTGGCATTGCAACGCATGCCGGGTACAGCTAGTAGCTTATAAATACAACTTCAAGGATTATTTCAGTTGATAATGAGCAATATTCATTCTAGCGTTCTGATTTCCTTCTCAGAATTAATAATGTTATTCTTAGTTGTCAATCAAATATTCTATGTTTCTAAGATTTTTGGATTTTTTGGTAGTTTGGTTATAGAAGTTTTAATTATGACATAATTTAATATACCGTATCCTAAACTAGATCTATTTCTGTTGGTTTTCTACATTCTAATGTATCTCACCTGCTATTCTCGATAGGGCTTTCCGCATTTACCATAGTTGAAGATAACTTATATTCCTTGTCTTGTAGATCCTAGTTAGGTAATTGATGGCATTTATTGTACGGTAAATGTTAACTATAGGCTTTAGACTTTCAATTATTAAGGAGTGGTTAGAATTGTTAAATCACTAACATCCCAGTTACATATTAAAGGAAGTGTAGCCGACACATATAGATGGCTCTGGGAATCGCTATGCATATACTGTGGATTGTCTCCATGATTGCAGGCCCAACAGAAGTCGTAAAACAATTTACGCTGAACGTCTTTAACAGTGCTTCCTTATGATGCTTCTTCTTCTTCTTCCTCAATTCCCTTATGCCTTCAAGCATCGGGGTAGCCTCGTTTGAGCCATTTCTGCCATTCCGCTCTATTTCTGCATATTCTCTTCATTTCACAACAGTTTTGCCCCTTTTCTGTCCCAATCTCTCAATCCTATTCTCCCACGTAATGCGGGGTCTACCTCGTCCAGCTCCTCCCTCAACTCGCATTTCATGTATTTGCTTTACTTTTCTTTCTTCTTCCATTCTCGTAACAAGTCCGTACCATCTCAACTGACGTTCCTCAACCACTTCACCCATTGCTTTTTGTCCTAATTCCTCTCTAATTCTCTCATTTGTATCTCTTCTTGTCTTTCCTACTGCTCTCCTCAGAAACTTAATTTCTGTGGCAGTAATCCTACTTAGGGCCGGTTCAACCATCTCGGGCAAAGGACCAGGTAACTTGCCCACGGAATAAAGTGAGATTTCCATTCGACCATCAGCAGGTAGTGCTGCCAGCGGGATAGATATTGTTTTAATAAACAATTTTTTTTGTGGTTCCGCCTAGTCAATACTTGTTTTATTAGAGATTTTATCGTGACATAATCACTTGTCTTTACGTATTTTGGTACATGTTTCGGTGTCTTGTAACATTGACACCTTCATCAGCCTACGGTTATTGGTAACACTCAATGACATTAAAATACTTATTAAATTAACACACAGATGATTAAAATAACACTTTAAAAAGTTTTTTAAAACACTGTCATAATGAAAGTTCAATTAAAAGTCTTAGAAGAAAGCTTGGTGCACTGTTTTGGTTTCCAATGTCCTGCTTCCGATAATAACCTCCGAAAACCAGCAAGAGGTGACCATACATAACTGGAAAAGAAAGTCCCTGTGTGAACTATGTTAAGTAATAAAACCGAAAAAGTGGAAAGCTAAAGAAAGAAAAAGTGGAAAAATATATAAAAAAGGAATGTGGTGAACTTACGATGTGGTTGCGGCAGCGAGAAATCGGGCCGTGCTGAGGCATACGGAGACTGTGCAGTACTGGTATGGAATGGCTTGGGGGAAGCGGGCGAGGCTTCAGTCGAGAGGGGCGGGGAGAGGGGAAGTATACTAGCAATTTTGGAGGACAGGAGCGGGCTGGGGGTATGGGGTTAAGGGGTGGAATGAGCGGATTTGTAGATCCTCGATTAAATGGTAAAATTAAGGTGGTTTGTATTTAACTCTGTAATTAGTTAAGGTCTCAAATCCTCCGTGGCTTAGGCGGCAGCACGCCGGCCTCTCACTGCTGGGTCCGTGGTTCAAATCCCGGTCACTCCATGTGAGATCTGTGCTGGACAAAACGGAGGCAGACAGGTTTTTCTCCGGGTACTCCGGTTTTCCCTGTCAAAATTTCATTCCAGCAACACTCTCCACTATCATTTCATTTCATCTGTCATTCCTTTAATCATTGCCCCAGAGGAGTGCGTCAGGCCTCGGCAGCCGGCACAGTTCATATCCTCGCCGCTAGATGGGGGCTTCATTCATTCCATTCCTGACCCGGTCAGAGACTGGAAGCAGGCTGTGGATTTTCATTTTTCAATTAGTTCAGGTCTCAAAGAGTACATTGTTATTTTCGAAGTTGATCTCATTGATATTGGTTAGGGGGTCTGTTCTTTGGGCAAAATCTATTTCGATTTCTTCCAATATGTTCATTGTGATACCTTTCTTAGCAAGATGCAGGATGCTCATGTCTTTGTTGATGTCAGTGAATTCATGTTTACTGTCCTTCAAGTACAATTTTCATAAGAAAATGTGCATTGTCCGTTGAGCCATAATATATTTAATGCCGGAACATTTAGCACTATTTGTGTTTAAATGTCCTTCATGTGGTTGGCCATAGCGGAGAATTTATTGTATTTTAGAGCGTTAAAATGTTCACCATATCTTGTAGCAAATGACCTACCGGTTTGTCCATAATAATTAGTTTCCCATTTGGTGCATTTCAATTTGTATATGCCTGATTTATTAAACTTGTTCATGTGGTTTAATTTGTTTGTGTTAAATAAAAAACTTTGTTTATTATTACATTCTGTCAATACGGAAATATGTGCGACTTTAAAAGTCAAAAAATAGATATTGTTTATCGGGTGGTGTAAACTGTCGGCTGCTCCGAGAGGCCGATAGAGCTTTGTCAGCCGGGTAACGCTCAAAAATGGACGACGAACGTTTGCCTTATGCATAATTTAGATGATTTGCGGTCTTCTGCTTAATACAACCACAAAAGCAATGAACGTTCCATGTTAGAAATAGTACCTTGCATCTTCAAATAACTTATTAATATTTGAAGCATTCATCTTGTTATCAGTTGGTTGTATACTTGTAAACACTGCTGTGAAGGAATGTCGGCGTGGTCTAGTGGTCAGCGTTGGTCTCTGTGAATCTTAACATAACAGGTTCGATTCCCACCTTGGGCATTTATTTTTTCCTACCGCTCCCTTATTATTAATTGATACAAGCATATTTATGTTTCAATTCAACATTTAAAAAACTGAAAGTTCGCCTTATTATGGATGGTTTTGGGGGCATTTTAGATCTTCTCCCTGTAGACGAAGATGAATATTTGATTGTCAGTATCATTGTATCTCTGCCGTGACCCAGGTCAACAAAGAGGTGGTGAAATATCTGGCTACACGATCTCACATATTTATATCTTAGCTTACATGTCCTACATCCTTTTTTACTCCGCAAAATATAATAATCCTATTAACATAACAGTACATTAATGTGCCAATGACTATAAATAGATGTGAAACGGAAGGGTTCCGTTCCGTATGCAATAAAACAATGGTTTGGAAATGTTAACTTGCTGAATTATAACATTGTATATAGGTATATATCTCAGTCCTACTGAAACATACACTATGAATGATTTTAACTGATAATATTTGAATAATACTGCACTGGTAATAAATAAGAACGGAGGCTTGATAAAAACACTTTCCTATTAGAGCAATCGAACTTCAAATCTCATGCTCCAAAGCAATCGACTCTAACCGCGTAGCCACTCTTATCATTACGTCCGTATCATATTAAGCTCTATGAACAAGATGAACTCTTTTTAATGTTGCAGTAGTTCGTTAATATTATAATACTGTGATGTGACGAATCCACCACATTAGGTTACGACAAATATCTTTGTTATGGGAGTAATAGGACACATCTCAACTCGGACTAAAGAGAGAAATGGTCTTACTGTTGATGAGATTTCATTTGGCGGTCTTAATGCAATCGAAAATAGGGGACACGCCATTGGCTCTGCGACTCCGCTGCAAAAAAGCAGGCCTGCCATCTTTAGTATTTCTTTATCTACCTCAGGGTAGCTGCCCGCCGCTCATACGGACGTGGTAGAACGCAATCAAAGTTGCCAGGGATTTTATGCTGGCAGATAGTTTATCTCCCGTGCAGCTACCAGCAGGTGTATCCGGAGATGGTAGAACCGGCCCTTAGATGTTTATCTTGTAATGCCAAACTCTCCATACCATACAACGTAATTGGTGCCATGATTGCATTATAGATCTGCTTTTTGGTCTTAAGACTTATCTCCTTCTTTCCTACTATTGTGGTATTCATCTGATTATAAGCTGATACTGCTTTCTTAGTTCTATTTAGTACCTAGGTTTCAATTTTTCCGTCATTACATAATATGGTTCCTAGATATTCAAAAGTTTCTACTTTTTCAAGAGGCTTTGCATTACAGAGGATATTGAGCTCTTCTTCCTGTTTATTCTGTTTTGAGACCCTCATTACTTTACTTTTCTTTTCATTCACTATCATTCCCTTCCTTTTTAATTCTTCATACCATTCCACCACTGCTTGCTGAAGTCTTTCTGGTGTATCAGCTACCTCACTATATCATCTGCATAGAGCAGTACCGGTCGGTACTTGCATATAAACCGGTCGTAATCTCCACATTCCAAGCTTTGTTCTGTATGTTCTTCTCTTACATATTTTAGTTATTTCGTCTAGCAAGATGTTGAAAAGCAAAGAGCTAAATATCCCCTTGTTTAATTCCTTTCTCCATCTACACGTACTATTCCCATTGGTAGTCTATATTATGATCTTCACAGCATTTCTAAGCTTCATTGGCACCCTCTTTGCTGCCAGTGCTTCCCATATGTATTGTCTGGGTACAGAGTCAAATGTAGCTTTGAGATCGAGAAATGCTAAATACTGGTCCCGAGTTTTGGATATGCTCTTTTCCATTATTGCTCTTATGGTATAGATATGATCCTGTGTCTGTCTCCCAGGCCTAAAAGCAGCCTGCTTCTCCTCCATATCTTCTTCTACCGCCTTCCTCAATCTCCTCTCCAGCATCCGAGTGTAGACTTTGTAGACTGTAGATGATAGATATATGGCCCTGTAGTTATTACAGTCATAGCTGTTCCCCTTCTTGTGTAATGGTATAATTAAGTTCTTCCTCCAATCCTCAGGGATTTTGTTCTCTTCCCACATTCTCTGGAACATTTGAGTTAAATACTTTACCACCTCTATTCCTCCATATTTAATTAATTCTGGAGCTATCTCATCAATTCCTGCTGCTTTCCCTGTCTTAACTTGTTCAACTGCCATTCCCACCTCCTCTTCATTTATATCCCCTTCAATGTTGGTATCTTGCACTCTTTCATATGGCGCATAGGCAATTCCTTCTTCTTGTAATGACCCTTTTTTTTTTTTTTGAAACTTTTCTTTATAGTGCCTTCTCTACACCTCTAATACAGCTGCCTTCGCTGAAACCAGCTTATCTCCATCCTTAATTGTCCTTATCTGCTTCCCATATTTTCCTCTGAGTGCTTTTATTGTTTTCCAAAAACTTCTTGTGTTCTTTTCCCTTGCCTTATTTTCAACCATATTTCCAAAATCTTCCCAAGATTTCCTTTTAGCTTCCTTCACCTCTCGTTTCACTTCATTCCTTTTTTCCTATAGTTTCTCCGACAGTCTTCTTCAGTCCGTGATGCTATATATCTTTTCCAGGCTTTCTTTTTGTCTTTCACTTTCTGCTTCACTTCCTCATTCCACCAACTAGTTATTTTCTTCCTTGTATCTACCACTATTGTTGTAGCAATCGATGCTACATTGCATTGCATCACCTCTGGCAATTTTTTGGGACTATTGAAGGAACACAACGAGACACACTCTTCACACCACTGATCTATTGAACGCCATGACAGGCATATACTGTACACAGGTTGGCCAACATAAGAGCAACATTGCCAAATTAAATAACTAACATTCCGCCTACCTTGACAGATCTTGAACGTCTGTCAACAACAAGACAAATTTCAACCAGACACATGATAAAATACGACATACATTGCAAATAAGACAATATCAAATTCAAAAGAAAATAATTGATATATACAAACACACGAAATGAAAATCATACCAATTGTCAATGAAAGTTCCCTGAAAATGGCACAATTAATCATTTAAATCACACAATTGATTACAGTATACTGGAAGAGCACAGAGTCTATTTACATGTCTCTTAGTAGTCCCATTAGCGACCTTCACGGCCACAACTCGAACAACACCATCCGAGCCTGGATGTAATGCAACGATTTTCCCATTCGCCATGTCAATGGGGGAGAGTTGTCCTCCTTGATGAGAACCACTGCACCTTCCCTGAAGTTGGCAGCTTGCTGCCTCCATTTGGAACGCTGCTGCAGACCGTTGAGATACTCCTTTGACCACCTCTGCCAGAAGTGCTGCAACATTTTGCTGTATATGCTGCCATCTACTCAGTCTATGCTCAGGCACCAGCTTTAAATTTGGCTCTGGAATACCAGTGAGTGAGCTTCCTATTAGGAAATGTGCAGGTGTAAGAGGAGATGGATCATTATAGTCACTCGGAAGTAGGGTCAAGGGTCGGGAATTCATTCAAGCTTCAATCTGAGCTGTTAGGGTAGTCTACTCCTTGAGAGTCAAACTGCTGCTGCCAACTACTCGACGAAAATGGTATTTGAAAGCCCTTATTTCCGGCTTCCCAAAGTCCTCCCATGTGTGGAGCACGAGGTGGTACGAAGTGCCACTGGATTCCTTCGGTCGCCAAAGTAGTCATGAGATGATCTCTTTGTTCTTCTGATTGAAAGGGATCGGTTGATGCATCTAATACTCTTCGAGCACCTACGAAGTTCCTAGCATTGTCAGAATACAGGTGTGCACATTTTCCATGTCGGGCTACAAATCGATGTAATGCTCCAAGAAATGCTGCTACTTCTAAATGCACAGCCTTGCTCGAGAAGCAAATAAAGAGCGTATTATACAGTATGTCTTTATGGGGGCACGTGTTTGACGTCCTCCATGACGTATGAGAACTGGTCCACAGTAATCCACTCCTGTGTGGAGAAAGGGTCTTGAAGGCTTAACTCGGCTTGAAGGGAGATTTCCCATCAATTGATTTGCTGGTGTTGACTTCAGACGTGAACATCTGACACAGCCATGCATGATAGTTCGCACCAGTTTTCTTCCTCTAATTGGCCAATATTCTTCTCGAATAGCATTTAATAAAGCAGATGGGCCTGCATGCAGGTTTCCTATATGCATATCTTGGGCGATGAGGTTGGTCAGGTGTCCGCTTGCAGGAATGATGATGGGATGCTTCTGCCCGTTTGGAATGTTGGCATGTTGAAGACCTACACCTACCCTGAGAAGTCCATCTGGAGCTAGGAATGGATTCTATGACTTCAGCTGACTGCTGTCTGCAACTTGATTTCCATTGCGTAGCCTTCGAAGTTCTTCTGAAAACCTGATGTCTTGCTCCATTCTCAGAATCATCTTCATCGTGGTGTCTAATTCTTCCGTGCTGAGAGGTCCTGTTTTACGTTCCTTCGGAGCCGTTCTTAAGTTCATTACAAACCTACAGCAGTACTCCAGTACTCTTCTGAGCCTTGTCAGCGTAGAAAACCGAGTAATCAGCGATGTGTCCCTATCTTGAGAAGTCTGGCTGCGTGGCTCAGGGGTAACGTTCTCGCTTGCTGAGCCCAAGGTTGCAGGTTCAAAACCTGGCGCAGTCAGCTGGCATTTGAGGGTGCGCAAATGCGAGGGAGCCGTGTCAGTACATTTACTGGCACGTTAAAGATCCCCTTTGGGGCAAAATTCCGGCACCCCGGCGTCTCTAAAAGCCAGTGTAGTTAAAAGGGACGTAAAACAAATAACATTATTATTATTATTACTATCTTGAGTAACAAGAGTTATGAACTTGCTGTTGCTTCCTCTTGCCTCTTCACGCGTTTCTACTTGAATGCGTAGTGGCCACGACTCTTCTTCCTTACTCAGCCATGGTGCACCTTCCCACCAGAGTTGAGACTCCATTAACTGTGACGCTGACGCTCCTCTAGATACGATATCTGCTGGATTGTTTTCAGTTGATGCATGCCTCCAGTTGTCGACAGTAGTACTGGTTTGTATCTTCGACACTTGGTTGGCAACAAACACGCTCCAGTTTGTTGATGGTGCTGCTAACCAAGCGAGAACAATCCTTGAGTCAGACCAGTAGAATCTTTGGTCAATTCTCAGTGGGAGGGATGAACTGACCTTAGACATCAGTTCTGCTAACAAAACAGCCCCACACAACTCCAACCTCGGAATGGATTGTGTTTTTATTGGAGCTACTCTCGACTTGGAGCAGATTAGGTGAACTGATATGTTATTTCTATCATCAGAGCATCTGAGGTAAACACATGCACCATAGGCATTGACTGATGCATCGCAGAATCCATGAAGTTGGTTGGAGCAATGACGTCCTTCTGAAACAACCATTCTAGGAACACATACATCCTTGATTTGCATGAGGGACTGTTTACATGACATCCACCTCTCCTCAGTGTCTAGAGGCAATGGATCATCCCAATCAATTTTCTGGAGCCAGAGCTCCTGCAAGAAGATTTTGAATGTTAAAATAACTGGACCAATTAATCCCAAAGGGTCGAATATCCTTGATATTTTTGGCTAACACTGAGCGTTTAGTGCATGGGTGTAACGATTCGATCCCATACCTATTATATTTAAAGGGTTATTCATTTATCATATTATTATTATTATTAATTAGTACATCCATGAGATGATTTTTATATCAGATAATTGTAAGCGGTTTTTATTATTATATTCAATTAGATTTTTATTAATATCCATTTACCTGTAAAGAGACGAAGTATAATATATTGCAACAAGATTGGCGATATGGACCAACCCTAAGAGTCACAAACAGAACAACGCAGTAGTAATTTCACAACGGCCGGTAGCCATTGTCCTGGGATCTTAAAAACCCCAGAATGACGCAGTATCGTTTCACCACGGCTAAGAGTCATTGTCTCGAGATGCTAAGAATCCCAATATGAGTAACCATCACGTGCGCACAATCTAGTTCCTTCGAGAAGCAATGGAACATTATATTTCACGTATGGTTCAATCAATACGTCACTACTGGAGCCAAGGTACGCGTCAATGAATGGACAAGCCCCAGGTAGAAGGGGTGACTTGACTATGAAGTGGGGGCTGCTTACTACCACGTGACAAGGAAGATATAACCGCACACTCGCATCTACAGAGTCATTAGTGAACGACCACTCATTAGTGGCAGAGCAGCGACAGAGGTCCACCGACTGCTTTGTGAAATATCATTCATAGCTTTACCATGCATCATGTCTCGACATAATAACCACAATGTTGACAATATATATATAAGCTGACCATGGCTTATAGTTGAATACTACAATTAATCTAGAGATGGCAAAACAATGGAACGTAGTATGCTGTATCTTATGACATACTACAACATTTTTTTGAATATGAGAAGGAACATTAAGGTTATCTGTTATAACGTTCAATATGACAAAGCTGCAAGTTGGTGAGCATAAACAATTATTACTTCCGTCTCTATTTGCAATTTAGAGTCAAGCCTTTATTATTCAAGTAATTTAAATGTTCATTTTCTTTTAAATAATTAAACCGCAGTTGGTAAATTAAATTCTTTTGTGTAACTATTAATATTTTGTTTTTGCATATAATAAATTCATTTTCTTTAACTTCATGACTGTAACTTTTCTTGTAGTTAGCACATACTATAGGCAAAATCAATCATACTCCTTAAATAAGTACTGAATGGTTAGTCAACTCAGTTACACTACGGCCCGGGTAAGTGGTCTCGAACTCTACTGCTGATAGCCGAGGTTAATTCACAAATTTCGATTCACTGTCTTAAATAGGAATCTGGCGCTCAACAACAACTTATTATATTATACTATCGCAGGTAAGGTCACACCACAGTGTATATTATTTATTCATATTATGTTTGTTTTTATTGAACCGCAATTGTCTTCACCACGTTTAACGACATATTAAAAATGTTACATTTGGCGCCACAAAGTAGGACACGAAAACCATTCGGTATTTAGGAGAGGAGTGTATAATTTCAGTGCAAATTGTCAGTGCTTTTGGGGGACAGTGAAGTGAAGTGAAATTTTGGAAGGGCAATTGTTATACGGTGTACTTCGAGATGTCGGAAGAGGAACAGAGGCAGTTGAGAAGTAGGAATAAAGTCGAGAAAGTTAATTATAAGGAGGTTGATAGCAGTAGCGATGTTGAAAGCGTAGAGAATAATACCAAGATGTCGGAGGTAAATCTTGAGAATAATCCTGAGGTTAACCCTGACAAGAATACAGAGGTACATCCTGAGACTAGTGGTAGTCTAGAGAAAGAAAAGTCTATAGAGATTCCTGAAGATCCATTAACTGCGCTCATAAAGCAGATGAGTAGAGATTTAAGTGCGAAATTTGATGAGAGTATGAATAAAAATAGTAGGGAGATGAAAGAAAATATTGGTAGGCTAAATCAAAATATGGAAGAGAATAAGAAAGATAATTTAGAAAGTAGGAAGGAATTCAATGATAAATTTGAGAAATTAGATAAAGATATGAATAAAAATAGTGAAGAGAATAAAAGAAATTATTTGGAATTCAATGGTAAATTTGAGAAATTAGATAAAGATATGAATAAAAATAGTAAGGAGATGGGAGAAGAGATGGGTAGGCTAAATCAAGATATGAGTGAAAAATTAAATAAGCATAGTCAGGAGTTCAATGTTAAATTTGAGAAATTAGAAAAGAATTGTCAGGAGTTGAATTTGAAGCTTGATAAGAATAGTCAGGAAATGAGAGAAGAGATGGGTAGACAAAATCAGGAAAGTAGGAAGGAATTTAATGAGAAGTTTGAACAATTGCATAGAAATAGTAAAACGATCAACCAAAAGCTGGAAGAAAATAGTAAAAAGCTAGACAGTGTGGTTAAGGTAAATGAAGGATTGAGTAAGAAGTATGATATGCTACAGGAAAGTATTCAGGGGGTAAAACAGGAGATCAGAGGTGAAATTAAGGAAGTGGTAGAGAAGAAGGCTAAAGATATGGTTGAAAAAATAGATAAACAATTAGAAGCAGTAGAAAATCAAATTAAAGAAGTTGAGATAGAAGTTAATAAGAAAGTAGAATCAGTAAAGACAGCCTTTCAGGAGATTTTAGATGAAAGTAGATCGGAGTCAGAGGAAATTTTAGGTAAAAGTTTTAGCAAATTGGTAGAAGCGGAAACTAGGCAGATGAGAGAAGATTTTGGGGATAAGATTAAGGTATTGAGAAATGAATTAATGGATAAAGAGAGTAATTTTCAAGAAATGGAGGCGAGATTAAAGAAGCAGATAAGGGAGGAAGGAAATCAGGATAGAATGAAATATTTAAGTAGTATGAGAGAGACTGAGCTGCCTAAGTTTTCAAATAAACAGGGGTGTCCTATGCAGTTCATAAATCAGGTGGAGGATAGATTTAAAGAAAGGCTAAAAGATGGTCAAATTGAATGGAAGATGGTAGTAGAGCTATTGGATCAGGCTTTTATAGGAGATACTAAGGGATGGTTTTTAGTATACAAGCATACCTTAATAAATTTTGAAGATTTCAAAAGTAAATTTATTGAAAAATATTGGAATGAGGATATCCAATCACAAATGAGACAGATTATTAATTCTGGCAGGTATCAATCTGGGGAAGGGAGTAATATGACTGATTACTTTCTAGAGTATGTACTCATATGTAAACATCTTGACGGAATGAATCAAGATGGGGATGTGGTAAGGCTTCTCCTCAGGCATTTCCCACCCAAGGTAAACGTGGCTGCTTGTATACAAATGATCACCACAATTCAGGAATTAGAGGGATTGTTAAGCAGATTCGATGCACTCGAAGATTCATACGATATGCCCATATTGCAGAATAATCCTGAAAATAATTATTATGATAATAATCAGCAGGATTATAATGGCAGGGGCCAATATCAGAATAGTAGATGGTAAGAACTGTGAAATGCCATAGAACGTAGTGATGTAAATTTATGTTAACGATAGTTACTCTTCCGTATGACTTAAATTAAATATTAAGTAATGAAGTTTAATATGATTTAACAGAGGTAGATAAGGAACTTGCTGTGAGTAATTTTAATTCAGTCGTGAAGTTAGGATGGTAAGGGGCGCGTAGTGCCTACGCTTATTGATTTAGATTGACTAAAATCATTTAATTTGGAAGATAGAGGTTGTCGTGCTATTGAGCAATTCAGGTAAGTTGAATGTGGGTCCTTAAAATGCAGGTAAGTTGGATGAAGTGAGAATTAAATTTAAAAAGTTAGGAAGATTATTACAAAAGTAAGTAATCGAAAGAAAGTAATAATTATTATGGCAACCATAATTATGAATATAATGGTAATGAAGATTTATATTCTAAAATGAGAGAAGATAAGATGATTCAGTGGTAATAAAATTAATTAGTTGAAGAATTAAGTATTGATTTAATAAAGAAGTTTCATTTTGAGGACAGCGAGGTTATCAGTGGATATATTTGAGAAATTTAGAAGTGGTTTAAAACAGTTAATGGTAATGCGTTGTATGAATTAACCAACATCGGGTTGAAATGAGGAAGTAGTAACATGATTAGGGCATCTGGTACTTGGTGACAGATATGTGTGTGTGTATGTGTGTATTTTCACGTAATTGGACGCGAGTTTGAAGTAGTAGGCCAACGAAGGTAATGCCGTTGAGCAATGTGGTTTTAAGTTTTGGTAAGATGTCAAATGGAGTTTTAAGAAGTTTGTGGTAAGATGAAGTAGGTCAGCGAGGTATATTCCGTTGAGCAATGAGTCTTTTTTTATGGTGTCTACGGGACTACGTGAAGTTAATGTTGGGAGGTTTTTAAAGTATATATGGTTGTATGCACACAAGGTAATAAGAGATTACAAAGGTAATATGGTCCAAGTTTTAGTTACAGTTACGCACGTTTTAAAGATATTACAAGGCTTGTTATCGAGCTAAACCACTTTTAGTAAAAAGTTACTAACGAATTAATGATGTGGTAGATTGTTGTCCTACACAGGTAAAAGTAAAGATAATAATTATAATTAAAAGGTTGGCATAATATTTTCTAGAATTGAAAGGAATTTGTTATAATTCGACGTTTTAGGATTTAAAGATAAATCATTTTTTTTAGTATACGAGAAATTAGTTTTATTTATGTCATACGGAGTTAGTAAAGAGAAGTTTATATTTTTGAAGACAAGAGTAGGTTAGTAAGATAAGTGTATACCTAAGGGGTAATAATGAAGTTTCAACTAAAGGCATGTGTTATTTACGCATTTAATTTGGTAGAGCAGAGAGTGTCTGAACTGTGTTATAACTCAGGACTTGCTTTATGAAGTGATTTTGGGAGAATATTTGCCAATTAGGAGTGTCGGTGTTATTGACTATCAACTGGAACACTGTGATTATTTTAGGAAGACAATAGTTAGGAAAACAAAGTGTGATGTTATTATTCCAAGGAATTAGTCGAAGCATGTAAGATTTTTTAGCTGAAATTTAGTGTGTTATTGGTCAGTAAGAGGTGACCTGTAACAGTAAGAAGATGTGGGATTATACCACGAATAGGGGAGGTTTTTTGTATGTGACGTGTGATGTCACGATGAATTGTTGAGAGTTCTAAGAGATTCTGGTGTAGTAGGAATAAGCTATACTCCAGGCGGTCAGAACAAGTAGGAAGTGATGTCTGTAGGACTTAATTAAGAGTTTTGAGAGAAAACTATGTTTTTTTTTTAGGTATTCAGCATGAAGTCAAATCATGAATAGACTAAATTCAAAGTATAAGAGCATTAATATTTTGTGGAACGAAATATTTATTCCGAGGAGTTTGTCATGAGTTTTTGTGAAATAGTTTAGTGATATACGTAATTCAGGTATTGAGTAGTATTTTGTCCAAGTCTTAATCATTTTGTTATGGTAAGTAAGGAATGACGATACAGTAAAGATATCTCGACGCTAAGTTAAATTTAATAATGTGAACAAGAAGTCAGATTATATGTTCATTTGTGATTTTGAAAATTCAAGTTATTGTTTTCGAGAAGTAGTAAAGAGGAATTATGGTTTTATGAAAAGTTAAGAAGTCGTGGAGACTTAGGAAGTATTAATTTGAAAGGAGGCGGCCGTGGCCTAAGAAAGAATTAAGCCACGAAGGCAGGTGAGTAGTAACTTGGATATTTATGTGAAATGTTTAATAACTGCTTTAAGGTATTTCGATGTCATTATGTATTTGGGGAAATATTTACATGTATGACATATGCACTGAAATTGGAATTGCCTTAGGTATCTTGCTAAGTAATTTTTTTTCTTCAATTATTGAAATTTTACTGCATTTGAGTAATACCTTTATAGAGACGAAAGGAATATTGTGTTGTTTGCGTATCGTGTGCTGTGATAGTTTTAATGTGTTAATCAGCTGGAAATACAACAATGTAATTCTACACCAGACTGATGAAAACTACGTTCACTAGATATGAAGACAAAATTGTATGTCAAGCATACGATCACCAAGACAAGTGCAGCGTTGACATATATGTCAAAATTAAAAGTGAAGGGCATTTATGTATATTTCTTTACAGCATAAATATAAAGAAGAATGAACATTATGAACATTTGGAAGAATGAGATGAATGAAAGTTAAAATGTGAATTTTAGCGAAGAATATATTTCTTGTATATTTTTGTGTATTGATGAAGAGTATATTGTGTGTTGTCTTTTTGGGGGTTATGATATTTATATTTATAGTTTTTTTTATGTTGGATGTGGTAAGAGAAATAATGTGAAATGTCATTTAAATTATTTATCTTAGGGGCGATTGTAACGATTCGATCCCATACCTATTATATTTAAAGGGTTATTCATTTATCATGTTATTATTATTATTATTAATTAGTACATCCATGAGATGATTTTTATATCAGATAATTGTAAGCGGTTTTTATTATTATATTCAATTAGATTTTTATTAATATCCATTTACCTGTAAAGAGACGAAGTATAATATATTGCAACAAGATTGGCGATATGGACCAACCCTAAGAGTCACAAACAGAACAACGCAGTAGTAATTTCACAACGGCCGGTAGCCATTGTCCCGGGATCTTAAAAACCCCAGAATGACGCAGTATCGTTTCACCACGGCTAAGAGTCATTGTCTCGAGATGCTAAGAAACCCAATATGAGTAACCATCACGTGTGCACAATCTAGTTCCTTCGAGAAGCAATGGAACATTATATTTCACGTATGGTTCAATCAATACGTCACTACTGGAGCCAAGGTACGCGTCAATGAATGGACAAGCCCCAGGTAGAAGGGGTGACTTGACTATGAAGTGGGGGCTGCTTACTACCACGTGACAAGGAAGATATAACCGCACACTCGCATCTACAGAGTCATTAGTGAACGACCACTCATTAGTGGCAGAGCAGCGACAGAGGTCCACCGACTGCTTTGTGAAATATCATTCATAGCTTTACCATGCATCATGTCTCGACATAATAACCACAATGTTGACAATATATATATAAGCTGACCATGGCTTATAGTTGAATACTACAATTAATCTAGAGATGGCAAAACAATGGAACGTAGTATGCTGTATCTTATGACATACTACAACATTTTTTTGAATATGAGAAGGAACATTAAGATTATCTGTTATAACGTTCAATATGACAAAGCTGCAAGTTGGTGAGCATAAACAATTATTACTTCCGTCTCTATTTGCAATTTAGAGTCAAGCCTTTATTATTCAAGTAATTTAAATGTTCATTTTCTTTTAAATAATTAAACCGCAGTTGGTAAATTAAATTCTTTTGTGTAACTATTAATATTTTGTTTTTGCATATAATAAATTCATTTTCTTTAACTTCATGACTGTAACTTTTCTTGTAGTTAGCACATACTATAGGCAAAATCAATCATACTCCTTAAATAAGTACTGAATGGTTAGTCAACTCAGTTACACTACGGCCCGGGTAAGTGGTCTCGAACTCTACTGCTGATAGCCGAGGTTAATTCACAAATTTCGATTCACTGTCTTAAATAGGAATCTGGCGCTCAACAACAACTTATTATATTATACTATCGCAGGTAAGGTCACACCACAGTGTATATTATTTATTCATATTATGTTTGTTTTTATTGAACCGCAATTGTCTTCACCACGTTTAACGACATATTAAAAATGTTACATGGGGTTGCTCTTTCTTTCTGTTCTGCAGATTGTACATCGTACTTGAACAGATCTGATTTCGGATCCCATAATAGGCCTAATGTCTTGATTGCCTCTCCATCGAACTTCAATGCTGCCTGTTGGGTCTTCATATTTTCCGAGATGTTCGAAAGCATTGAATCGTTGTTGGAACACCATTTTCGAAGGATGAAACCTCCCCTTTCGAGTAATGCTACCAACTGAGAGTGTAGCTTCCTAGCTTCTTCGATGGTATCCACTCCTGTAAGTAAGTCATCTACGTAGAAATCACGTTTCAGAACGGTAGCAGCTGAAGGAAACTCACTGAATTCGTCGTCAGCCAATTGGTACAGAGTCTGTGTGGCTAAGTATGGTGCACAAGCAGTGCCATACGTGACTGTCATTAACCTGTAAGATTTAACCAGTTGATCGGTAGATTCTCTCCATAGAATCATTTGAAGTTGCGAGTCGGACGGGTTCATTTTAATCTGACGGTACATTTTCTCAATGTCTGCCGTCAGGGCATATCGATGCGTTCTGAAGCGAACAATGATCGAAAAGAGGTCATCTTGCACTGTGGGATCCACCATCAGTAGATCGTTCAGACTCACCCCAGAGTCCGTCTTCGCTGAGGCATTGAATACAACTCTCAGCTTCGTGGTTGCGCTGGAATCCTTCAGCACTAGATGATGTGGGAGATAATATCTTGGTGAGACATGCGATTCTTCTTCTTCTTCTCCTGGTACAGGTTCCATATGTCCGAGATCAGCATACTCCTTCATGAACGCTGAATACTGGGTGTGGACCTTGGGGTCTCGGGCAAATAGTCGTTCCAGCCGGAAGAAGCGTTCCTCGGCACATTTCCTTGAGTCTCCCAACAATTGAGAGTCACCCTTTAATGGCAATCTTACTGTGTACTCCCCAGGGGGCTGCCTTGTGACATTTTCCTTGAAATGATCTTCACATAATCTATCTTCCCCCGTGAAGACCTTCTCATTTCCACATTCCTCCAGTTGCCAGAAACGTTGCAGTTGTACACTGGTCACTGTTGACGCTCAGATAACAGGATGTGTTTCTAGTGGGTTGATGATTTTCAACTCTGTCCATGATAATCCTTCCTAAGTTTGTTTCTTGTAGCAATATCCGTTCTGTACCTGGTCTCAGCTGTCCTCGACCAAGTAAATTCCAAAATACATCTGCTTCAAGAAGAATGTCAATGTTACTAGGATCATAAAAGAAGGGATCAGCCAGGCTGATATTGCTGGGTATCGATAGTTTTGATGGGTCAACAGGACTTGAAGGCATACTATCTGTGATCTTGGGAACCAGTAGAAAGTCTGCTGAATTCTTGTACCCTGTGTGACGAGAGTTGAATGTGGCACGAATTCTGTGCTTAATGAGTGTTGTGGCACCATTGATTCCTATGACGGGAACTGAAACATGATCCTTCCGAAGGCCAAGTTTGGAGCACAAAGTTTCTGTCATGTAATGGCTTTGTGACCCAGAATCCAACATAGCTCGGCATGTAACAGATACCCCTTTGTTATTAATGACGTCGATCAATGCTGTAGCCAGTAGCACTTGAGATTCACGTCTGTTTATGGCATGACCCGTGAAGCTACTTTCTTGTTGTGGTTCTAGCAATGTTGGCTGCTTATCAGTAATATCTCCTTCATGAGTGACGTTTGTGAGATGAAGAAGAATGTTGTGTTTACTCGAGCATCGTTTATAATGAACAGATTTACATTCCTTAGAAATATGGCCTCATCCTAAACAATTGAAGCACAATTGCCACTTCTTGACATTATTGCGCCATTCTTCAACGCCTAACTGTAGGAACCGAGTACATTGGTACAACCTGTGACTGTTAACACACATGTTGCATTTTCCCAGTTGAGCTGTGAAGCAAGCGTTCGAGTTTGATCGCAGTGTAGTCTTATTGAAGGGGTTCTTCATTTGTTCCTTAGGTGTGGCCTTACGATTCACCTCAACAGCTTCTAATACTTGACATCGCTGTTGAAGGAATGTTGTGATGTCTGTGATTATTGGCAAATGGTCTGATTGTTTGCTATTTTTCCACTGCCGTTGAGAGGCTGGATCTAATTTAGTGTACATTAAATGTACAAGAAGTGTGTCCCAGTGTTCTGTTGGTAAACCCAGTGCCTTGAGTGACCGAAGATGTTTTATTGTGTCATCAAGAAGCCGTCGTAGAGAGCTGGCAGATTCCCTTTCTACCGTGTGTAGGCCAAAGAGAGACCTCACATTAGATTGAACAATAATTCTCTTGTTTTCAAACCTCTCATGTAACAGTTGCCATGCAATAGAATAATTTGCAGCAGTTAACTGAAGAGAATGAATTAATTCTGAAGCGGAACCCTTGAGTGACGACTTGAGGTAATGGAACCTTTGAATGTCAGTTAACGCTTCATTGTTGTGTATTAAGGCTAGATATGTGTCCTTAAATGGCAACCATTCCTCATAATTACCGTGAAAACTTGGTAGTTCAATTGCGGGTAATTTAACTCCTTTGACATGTGTTTGTGATGTACTAGACTGATTTGAAAGGGTAGTTGCTTGTGAGCATTGTTGAATGAATTGTTGTGCTCTTGAAACGGTGCTGAAATATGCATCTTCAAAATCTACTCTTTCCTGTTCTTGAACATCTTGCTTCATTACAATTTCAATTTCTGATTGAACGGTTTCAAATTCAGCATAACATTCCTCAGCTTTTGAAAGCCTCATTTGAATTTGCAGTAGGCCTTGTTCTATACTGTACGAGTCTAAAAATGTTCTAAATCGTGTTAATTTGGCCTTTTCGCCTGCTTGCCTTTCAACACGGCTAGTTGTTCAGTCATGGTTGAAATGTAAATGGCTACTCAAGTTGTAAAGAAGGTAACTGAAGGACAATACTGAAGGTAATAAAGGAATTATAAGGATATGAATAGCTCGCTCACTCACCGATTTGTTGGGCTGCTGTTTTGCTGACTGCGGTGTCCTGCTGGCTATGGCCTGGGCGGTTGGGTCTCACCCTTCGTGGAAGTCAGCTGTCACTTTCACTTACAGTACACCGCTCTCCCTCCCGGCTGTCGTTCCTTGAAGGGTTGAGGGTTGACGTTCATTTATGACACTTCCCCAATGTGCTGGACGAGTGACTGTAAGTGGTTGAATGTCTTTCTACCAGAGTGCGTTTGCTTGCCTATTGCGTCCTTCAACAGATTCACAGTCCCGGAATATGAAGATGATGCAAACGAGGTTTAGATTATTGGGTGATCTGCCCGGATCTGATATTGCTATGTATACTCGTTGCACTTTTACTTACTAGGTCGGCATGTCTGATCGGTGTTAGAATGATACACGAAATCAAGATGCTGTACTGAACTGATTCGTCTATCACTTGCGCGCTTCACTAAGACGCCATTACGCCAAGCGCTTATTTTATCACACGAAATCATGAATATGACTCACTTCACTGTCAATCCATGTCGGAGGACTAATATTATGTTTTAGCAATCGGTGCTACATTGCATTGTATCACCTCTGGCAATTGTTGGGACTATTGAAAGAACACAACGAGCCACACTCTTCACATCACTGATCTATTGAACGCCATGACAGGCACATACTGTACACAGGTTGGCCAACATAAGAGCAACATTGCCAACTTAACTGAATATGATGAAATTAAATAACTAACAACTATTTTCCCACATACTTCTACTGCTGACTTTATTAATACTGTTTTCAGATCAGTCCACACACTGTTGATGTCTTCATCCAGATTTGTTCTTCCTTGTAACCTCGTCTTCACCAACTCTCCATACCGAGTCTTCTTTTCTTCCTTCTGCAGTTCCCTCAACTTAATCGTCTCAAATTTCTTGGTTTTAGGCTTGGCTGGTCTTTTAAACCTGTTGTCTGCCACCAACAACCTGTGATCCGTTGCAAGTTCTGCCCCTCTTATAACCTTCCCATCCATAATGTTATTCCGGATATTTTGAGGGTATACAAAATAATCTATAATACTTTTGGCATCTCTGCCATCTGCTTCATACGTGATCTTATGCACTTATGAGGAAAGAAGGAATTTCCCAATAATAGTTGATTTTCTATGCAAAATTCTATTAGGCGCCTACCACTGTCATTTAGGGTCTTCTCTCCTCCATGGTTACCCATACATCCATGAGCTTTCCTTTTGTACTGACCGATTCGCCCATTGAAGTCACCTCCTATTAATACATGGCGTCCTCTGGCTACTTCCTTGTCTATGGTCCGTTTTAGTTGTGCATAGAATTTCTCCTTATCTAGTACATTGGAATCTTCCGTTGGTGCATACACTTGAATATAGGACACTTCCAATTCCAAATCCAAATTGACAACTATTATTCTTGAATTAACTGGTTCCCATCCACTCACTCTCATTTCCAACTGCTCGCTGGTTATTATTCCTACTCCCTCTTTTGCTCGACTATCCATCCCAACTCCAGAATACCTCAAAGTGTACCCTTCTGACATTCTCTTAATTCCGCTACCTTTTCTCTTAACCTCACTTAATCCCAGTACTTCTAGTTTGTGGTCCTTCATTTCCTGTATCAATTCCACTTCTTTACCAACGATTGTCTTAGTATTCCATGTTCTGAATCTCGTGTTCCGTTCAATGAGGGCTGTTCAATGAGGAATTATAATTTTTTCATGCCAACATACCTTTATTTTACTTCTCCAAATTGTAATGGTATTTGTTAAAGTAGTCCCAAAGGGATGCAATGCACTTGTTCTACCTTTTTATTCCAGATATGCTGGAAGCCATTTTTTGATAGGTCCTTTAAGATTACCTACACTGCTTTCACCACTGATTCTGATGATGGAAAATGCTTTCCATGAAGGTGTTTCTTCAGAATAGCCAATAGAAAATGTCACATGAGTCTAAGTTAGGACTGTAGGGAGGATGAGGAGCATACGTCACATTGATTTGCGTGAGATATTGAGCAACAGCATTTGCGATGTGTGGACTTGCATTGTCATGGTGCAGCATCCAGTCTGTAGCTTTCAAATGTGGCCTGTGGTGTTCGTTATAGTCTTGGAGAGTTTTCAGTACATCGCTATAGTATACTCCAGTTACAGTCATATGTGCTGGTACGACTTGCTGATACACCATTCCCTTAATATCGATAAACAATATGACCGTAATGTTCCCAACAGAAGCCACCACGTTTGATTTAATGGTGTTGTTGACAATGGAGATCTCCACACAGAACTTTGCTGTTTGTTTTCAGGATCATAATGATGTAACCAAGTTTCATCTGCAGTTATCACCGTCATAAGAAACTCATCTTCCTGTAATATCAACTTCAACTGCAAATTAACCAGAATGCGAATGTGCTGTTGTTCAGGTATGAGTAGTCTCGGAATCCCCCCCCCCTCCTCTTGTTCAGTTTTTCTGTTACCAACATGTGGATAGCTCCCAATGAAATTATGCATTATTTCTGATAGTGTTCGTAATGTTTTTGATAATCTTCTCTGGCAGAGTCTGATAGAACAGTAACTGGAGCTCTGGGTCCACCTTCCTGTGAAATCTTTTAGCTGTGCTATAGGGAAGAGCCGGCTTTCCATAAGCCTCCTGAAGCATTGCATAGGCCTTGACTAATGATTTTCTGAGAAAGCAAAATTTACAGCTGCATGTTGATGTTGCCTCCAGTGCTCGTGTAGGTAATGCTGTACATGTCTTAACTTGCATGGCAGCTACTAATGCACCACTGGAATCAAATCAGTGGAACTTTTACCACATGTACATTAAACATTAACAAGCTCTAGAGCAGTGGTTCCCAACCTTTGTCAGCTGACGCCCCCCCTTTTCAGATACGGGAGTTCATCGCGCCCCCCTATTTCTCCACCCCATCCCCACCACTCATCTTCTCAGCTTCTATAACCTCTTCGATTGACGCGGAGGATATAGACCTAACCTAATAACACTACATAATGGAATAGGCCTATCTATTACATACTAACTTCATTTTAGCACAATACAAAGAACACAATTTTACAACAAATCCTTAAATTAGTCAACAAATGTCAGTGAGAGGGTTGACACTGTTTTCTCTTGGTAAGATTCGGTGTGTTTGGTTTGATATTTGACAGAGCACAGCGGAGATCACTTGCAACATCAAGCCGATAGTGCTGCTTTGTTTCTATGATACTCAGCGTTAAAAATCCTGACTCGCATAAATTTGTCTTTGAAAATGGGACAATGACACGCAATGCAAATTTGGCTATTACAGGATACACTGCAAGACAGTTGACCCAAAAGTCACCCAGTCCTAATATTTTAGAATCATCTTTTAGCTTTGATTCACACTTCAAATCTATGGCTTCTTCTTGAAGCTGTGCTGGCAGTGCTTCAATGTCAATGGCAAACTAATTTCCTGTTAACATCCACGACCATTCTCCCGGCGAGATAACAGGAAAGTAGAAGTTGAATTCTTGTGCCAGGGAATCCAAATGTGACTGAAATTGCATCTAAGTTTATTACGATCACGTTCATTTTCCGGCAACTTTTCGTTAAGGCGGTGAAAGGATGAGAAGTTGTTCAACTGAAGCCGGCGTTTCCAGAACTGTATTTTTCCAGGAATGCATAATATTGGAGTATTTGCCTTGGAGCTCAAACTGTTCAAAGTTTCAAAGAAATCATAAAGATATACCGAGACGATAAAATTGGCATGATTTTGCCCCTTACAACACAGCAAATTCCTTATTTCACCTCCAACCTCACGGTTCCGCAGTCCAGAGGTTTGTGCCGACAGTTGGCAATTACCAGTGCTTTTGAACGATTGACTTGGAGAGATTAAAAAAATGTTTATTTTACAAAATTGTAATATTTGAGTTAAAAAATGTAATTCGGAAATCACTTCACACCCCCCTTGATAAAGCCCCACACCCCCCTAGGGGGGCACGCCCCCCAGGTTGGGAACCCCTGCTCTAGAGTAAACCATTTTGGTTTTTTTTCAGGTTCCATATTGACTTGCAATTAAATTGATTAGAATTTGGTTTGTGTCAGCCTAGTCAATTCTTTATTCATTTAAACAAGGGTTAATTGGACATGTTTCGAACTAATAATAGCTCATCATCAACACTAATAAACACATGTCAATCTTACTGTAATAAGGATAATAACATTTTTGAAGAGATAGGCTGACACAAACCTTATTCTAATCAATTGAATATTAAATTAGCAAAACAGCATAAAAATAAATAAATTTTCTCAGTAAATCTTCTGGATAAAAAATAACAATCATTCAAGCTTATTTTAATCATCTTAATGTGAGTAACAAAACTCAGAGGTCCATGGCGTGTACTAGGTGCCATATTTGACATATTCAGCCAAATACGCACGCCTATGATCACACACTTAAAATTCTAAGAAGTAAAAAGAATTACATTTGGAATGATTTTTATTCAACTGACGCAAAGTTAAAGGACGCCTGGATGAAGACAATTTGTGAATTAAGACATTTAATGACACATTATGCAGTACACGGATTTCATCATAAAGTTTGTAAAATTAAACGATATCATAATCCAAGTGAAGACTGCAAGTGCGAGCTCTATGGGGAACAATGCAACAGATACCTTGTAGGAAGGTGTAAGAAGAGATTAATATCTGTAAATAGGTTTTGCTTAGATTCGTAGATTTGTAAACCTTATCTTGGCCATTCGGCTGCAATAAATTTAATTAATATTTGACATTATTCATCTTGCTAGGTTTGAAACAAGTGGCTGGTAATAGCTGCTCTGTGCAGTTGCAATTGGCAGGTGAGCAGCTCTAGTGAACCAAAGTGGAAACAACAAGATGGACATACAGTTGATCAGTGGACAGGAAAAGAAGGATACAAGCACTTAGAACGGACAACCATAGTGACAGCCAGGTGTGGGTGGAGGGAGAGAAAATGGAAGAAGGGCAATCTCCACAGCCAGCACACTTCAAAGGTGGGCTTTTACGTCATAAATCCAATCAAATAGCTCTTTAATGCTATAGCCCCCAACAAACTTGCCTAGTCTTGTCAGGAGGATGGGTAGCCAACAGTTCTTCTGTCACTTGAAATAGTGCATAACAAGGGGGTACTCTTCAATGAGATTATCGTGGACCAACCACTTCCAGACTTGCCATTCGGCAAACATAAAAGAGTCCAGCAAAATATACCTAGCCAAGAAAGATAAATCATCTTAATGCAATGAGTACATATTCATAGAACATCCACTGTTATTCTCACTACTAAACCTTAAATCAGAACAAAACATTCTAAGGAAACTGCAGAACACGAAGGGAGACAATGGATTATAAGGAAGGGGGCAAGTTAAAAAAGATAGAGTGAAAAGGGGGAGGAGATGACGTCAACACACCAAAGTTTTTCAATAAACCGCCTTTTGCCTAAGTCGTGGTGAGGTGAAAACTTGCTAAGTTGTGCTGCACGATGCCCCAACCAGTTGTCCTATACAATTATACAGATCTGTCTGTAACTGAATACTGATGAGAATTTCAAACATTATGACCAGTCACATTGCCAAAACAAAATTCAGTGGTAATTATAATGAAAAGAAAAAGAGGGCCCAAGTTTGCGAAAGTTAATGCAGTCGCCACAAGATGATACACACGAGAGGTCTTGTAACAATAAATAGCAGATAACTGCACCAGCACAGTGATAAGGAGGCACTGGCAGAAAAAGATATCAGTAATTTAGGAAATAGAAAGGGAATAGAAATAAAAGGGAGGAAGGAAGGTTGTAGTTTAACATGACCGTTAATCTCGCGATCATAAGCCACAGGGGAATAGAAATAATGAGCAATATAGGAAAGAATACAATTTATTCAGAAACAGGCTGATCAAGGAAATTAACAAGTAGTTCCGTGAAGAACTATACAGCCTATTTTCATATATCCTACTCATGTTAATTGCCTCTATCTACATACCAAATTTCAGTTTGAAGGTTGTGATAGATTCATTGATATTGAGAACCGTATAAATATTTCAGATGGTCGCCAGGTTTGATTTTGATTTATGTACTATTACATGAAGATTATTGTGTACGTGTGGTATTCAACCTTCAATCGCATGATTAGAACACAAGAAGTAAAAACGAGATTTTAAAATTTCGCACTGCTGCCATCTTGTGGTTATGAAAACATTGAAATAAATTAAATGCCAGTGGATTAACATTTGTATAAGCATTTAACGTGCAAAGTTTCACTGCACACGGATGGTTAAATCGTAAGAAACGTCCATTTAAATATTTATAATTCGCATCGCCGCCATGTTGGATTGGTGATCACCAGGTTACCGAAAGTCCTATATGTGAACTTATGTTCATAGCTTCTATGAACATAAAAAAATTCAGTTTGATTGCAGTAAAAGATTCATAGATATTCTAAATATTTCGGTAGCTCGCCATTTTGGATTGATATATGTAAGTCAAGGAAGAATACCAGAAGATAATAAGGGAATGGATGCCAACAGACTATCCTAAAACAGGGGAAGAGGAATGGAAGCAATTCAAAAATACAATGGTGGAAGCTGCAGTGGCAGTATGTGGAAGAACAGGCAACAGAAAGCGGTGTAAAGAGACACCATGGTGGAATGAGAGAGTAAAAGAAGCTGTGGTAAGGAAGAACAAGGCTTTCAGAGTGTGGTTCCAGGAAAGAACTGATCTATCAAGGGAAGCTTATAAGATAAAGCAGAAAGAAGCAAACAAGATTGTCGCAGAGGAGAGGAAGAAGTGGATGGTAAAGAGGACGGAGATGTTGGAGGAGGACAGCAGAGGAAATAAGAAAGTTCTTTATGGGATGGTCAAAAGTAAGAGAAGAGGTCTGCGAGAGTATGTGGTAATGGTGGACAAAAACGGAAATGAGGTACACAACAAAGAGACACTCTAGACAGTGTGGAAAGAGTGCTTTGAGGATTTGCTGAATCCAAATGGTCATAGGGAGGAAGACAACGTATTGGAAGATGGAGAAGACAACACAGGAATGGAAAAGGACCTGACTTGGAGAGAACTGGAAATGGCTATAGACAAGATGAAAGGAGGAAGGGCACCAGGTGTGGACGAAGTGAGTGTTGAAATGGTGAAGGCAGCAGGGTAGGTTGGGAAACAGTGGCTGTACCGTTTGATGAGGGTGGTATGGAAGGAGAAAAAGACCCCAGAAGATTGGAAGAAAGGATTAATTGTCCCAATATTTAAGAAAGGAAGCAGAAAGGAGTGCAGAAATTACAGGGGAGTCACACTCATACCACACTGTGCCAAGATATATGAAATTATATTAGAAAGTAGAATACGAGCCAAAGTGGAGAGAGAATTGAGAGAGGAGCAGTATGGATTCAGACCTGGGAGATCAAGAGTGGATCTCATATTTTCAGTGAGACAGCTCCAGGAACACCTCTACGAATTTGGAGAGGATCTGTTAATGGCCTTCCTGGACATCGAAAAGGCCTATGATAGTGTGTGAAGGGAGAAGTTTCGAAAGCAATGGAAAACATGGGAGTGGAAAAAGGGACTGTAGACAGAGTGAAGGAGATGTATTGTGGAAGTGTGAGTTGTGTGAAAGTTGGAGGGGAAAGAACAGACTGGTTCAGACAAATGAGTGGCCTGAAACAGGGTAGTGCACTGTCACCCCTTCTCTTTATTGTGGTTATGGACGAGGTAATGACACGGGTAGCAGGAAAGATAGGTGAAGATAAGATGAAAGCAATGGTGTTTGCAGATAATCTCATGGTCTGGGAAAACAAGGAGGAGGAAATTCAGGAGCAACTGAAGGCTTGGGAAGAAACAGTGGGAGAGTACGGATGGAAGTTCAACATCAGTAAATGTGAGATACTGTTAACGACCAGGAAAAGGGACAGACCAATGTGTGGGATAACACTTGGAGGTGGACAGCTGAAGAAGGTGGAAAGTCTCAAGTACTTGGGAAATATAGTGACAAAGAGATTACGGAACGTGGCAGGCAGGCAGAAGCATTTCTGAGAAGCATTAGGAGCTTAGTGTGGAAGAAAGATGTCCCACAAAAAGCAAGGAAGTGTTTTACAGAAGCTACTATATCCCGATACTGACCTATGCATCAGAAACGTGAATAATGAAGAAAAGAGACATAAGCTGAATACAGGCAAGTGAAATGAAGTTCCTACGAAGTAGGATCGGAGTAACATGAAGAGACAGGGTGAGGAATGAAAAGGTCAGGGAAATAGTGAAAGAGGAGCCCTTGCAGGGTAGGATTGAGACATCAAGACTGAGGTGGTATGGACACTTAAAGAGAATGGAAGAGAAGAAGATTCCCAAGGGGATACATAAGATGCAGATGCAGAAGAGACGACCAAGGGAAAGACCAAGAGATAGATGGCTGAAAGGAGTGGAGGAATGTGTCAAGAAGAGAGGCAATGACTGGACTAGAGTGACAGTGGAGAGGTGGTGGGAAGAAAGGACTAAGTGGCGAGGCTTATGTTCCAAACAGACCCAGCCTTGGGCTGGAAACTGTTCAAGATGTTGATGATGATATGTATAGGCCATAGAGTTATGTATTATTAAAGGAAAATTATTGCGTAGCTTCATTATTCAAACTTTCACTTCGATCGCATGATATGACACAAGAAATAAAAACTTAGTTTTAAAATTTCGCACAGCAGCCATCTTGAAGTTATGTAAACAATTAAACTAAATTAGATGCTAGTGCATTACAATATGTATAATCATTTACTGTACCACATTTCACTGCGCTCAGAGAGTTAAATCTCGAGAAAAGTCTATTAAAATGTTTCAACTTCGCTTGGCGCCATGTTCATTTTGTACTTTACAGGTTTATAAAAGTTACATAGATTAACTTGTACCAGTGCCCTTTATCACCGTACAAAATTTTGGAGATATAAAATACCAGTGAAATATTTCGCACAGCCGCCATTTTGAGGTTATGTAAACAATTGAACTAACTTAGACGCCAGTGCATTACATTGTGTATAAACATTTGCTGTACCAAGTTTCATTACGTTTGGATGGTTAAATCGCGAGAAAAGTCTACTTAAAAGTCTCAAATTCGCTTGACCGCCATGTTGGTTTTGTAGTTACCAAGTTTTTGAAAGTCTCAGAGATGAACTTCTAGTAGTGTCCTTGATCACCGTACACAATTTCAGGGTGATATCGATAATAGTTTCGGGGATACTGAATGCTGGTGAAATATTTTGTACAGCCGCCTTGTTGGATTGGTGAGACACAATAAAATTTGAAGGTCGGGGTCAGCCAGAATGGTGCTATGATCTTACCGAGTTTCATTGAAATCGCTCCAGCCATTAAGAAGTTATTAGGGGGAACACACACCATCACACACACACACAAGAACAAAAGGTGATCTTATAAGCCTATTTTTTTTTTCATAAAATGAAAATAGGCTAAAAATACTAAAATTGCATATTACAAAAAGGGATTCAATGTCTTAATAGTCTTAATATGAGAGAAAAATGGAGAATTATCAATAATATAATAGGTAGATAAACAAACTCATTGGATGAAATAAATGAGAAATATTTTGGCAATATACATCCCATTGGTACGATTCTAAACAGCTTTGTCAGAAACTTTGCCGACCAAATACAAAGGGTAATACTCAAATGCAGTCACTTGGTGAATAATGTCAGTATCAACAGTTCACTGCATTCAGTGATGTTATGTGAAGTCACACCTACAGAAATATTTAATATATCCAATTACAATAGTACTAAATGATTAGTAGTGTAAGAAGAATAGGGTAAAGTGAGGAAAATTAGTTTATCAAGCTAAAAATTGGTGGAGAGGTTCCTTGAATAGCCTGGATCAAAATACTAAAAGTCCCAAAAAATCCCTCTTGGGGAAAATGGCCGGCATCTTGGATTTCGTATCCAGCATCGCATTGAACATCATAATTCGGTACCTAAGGGTGATAGGGACATGCGGTATGGTCAGGATAACTTCCCAGAATGCAGGCTATCATTTTGACACTACTTAACCTAGATAACAATCTAAATAGTTATTATAAATCCTTAAACACACTCTCATAGGGTAGCGTTAAAATCCATCTTGATGTTCAATGTCGATTTTTCACCTTTTACAGTGATGGGATTGAAAAAAGTCTTGAAATAAATGTTGTTAAGCACACCAAAACGTACAAAAATATGTGATTAGCACTTTCGTAAACCAAAAATTACGGGTGTGAGAAGTTATCAAACATGCGCATGCAACTCGAGGAGCGGCGCGCCGAGGAGGGGGGCTTCTCAAAGCCGGTGCAACTGGTGAATTAAACATATTCTGTAGGCGCAACTATGCCCCTTTCTTAATGATAAGTAAAAATTCGACACTTTTATATAGAAGGATAGCATCTTAATAACCTAATAAATAATTTAAAAAACATTACTTAATTTGTTAATACAGTAACTTAGCGCTTTAAAACTCTCTTTCTTAGCTACGTATATTATATTTTTATAGAAAAGGAATGATAAACATTGAAAATGAAAATCCACAGCCTGCTTCCAGTCTCCGACCGGGTCAGGAATGGAATGAATGAAGCCCCCCACCTAGCGGCGAGGATATGAACTGTGCCGGCTGCCGAGGCCTGATGCACTCCTCTGGGGCAATGATTAAATGAATGACAGATGAAATGAAATGATAGTGGAGAGTGTTGCTGGAATGAAATTTTGACAGGGAAAACCGGAGTACCCGGAGAAAAACCTGTCTGCCTCCGTTTTGTCCAGCACAGATCTCACATGGAGTGAGTATTGGCACATAATATGATCGATACAATACCCATTTGCTGTTCTGGGCTACATCCCTGCTCCATACCAGGCCTCTCACACTCTGCAGGAATCCGTGGGCTTGCCTTCCTCTCTCACCTCCTTTGTCATTTCTACCACTTACCTTATTTACTCGGCTACAGGAACCCCCCCCTTTTTTTTCTTAAATTCTAGTTCTAAAATTGAGAGTTGCCGGAGGGGGGGGGGGGGGTACTATAGACACAAAGTTCACAAAAATCCATTATTTTGGGAAAGGGTAAAAATAAGCTATTTTATTTTGATACTACATGGTATGATATATTTAATCAAAATAAATGAAGTTTACATCTTTAATCAGCCCATTATGAGACTGCCATAACCTCACTTATCCACCACTATTCCCGGCTACCCACCAATGACTTTCACTACTATCCCTTGCTAAGCAAAAATCTTAGTATCAAAGAAATAGAATGGAATGGACAAAGTATCAAACATGGAAACGCAAACTTTATTATTATTTGAACATAGGGAGGGAGAATGCATCAATTAGGGAATGAGTGATGATGCAGAAAGATCATATCTCACTAACATTTATTAACACAACAGAGTACGTATTATTCACATATTTCACATTAATATACCAATAACTTGTCACACAAACACCGACGATTCTTGCAACAAATGAAAAGTTTTTAAAATAAAACAAAGAGCACTGTTGCAAACACCACTTCGAATCACAACACAAAGAATACTAAACAAAAGAATGCAGTCAAGATATGAAACCATAACTTTCATTGGCAGATTTTTAACTTGGCACTTCTACTCGGCCAATAGTGTGGCATCTTCTATTAGATATCGGGTGAAGCCTATCGGCTACACAATTTGATATCTTACGCAATCGCATACACGGCACATGTAAGCAAAATAGCAGTCATATTGTCTGAATAACAAAATAGTGTAACAAGAAAAATATTTGTCATAAAAGAGAATGAATTTCAGTTGTAATTTAAACATTTTTAAGAATTCGTCAATTTCTAAGAATGTTGTATTTTGACTCTCAATAATTAAGGAGGGATACTATAAGCGATTTCCAAGAATTTTGTATTTTGGCTCTCAATAATAAAGGAGGCGTACTACAAGCGATTTCCAAGAATTTTGTATTTTGGTTCTAGAAAATTAAGGGGGATACTATAGGCGAGAGGGTCCTATAGCCAAGTAAATACGGTACTTCTATTATACTTCCTAAATACTTGTAACAATCCACCTTCTTTAGTACTTCTCCTCCTATCATTACAGTACAGTATATCTGTTGTTACTCTCCCCCTTTTTCTCGTTGTCACCATCATTTCACACTTCTTTGCATTAAATTTCAAACCATACTAATGATAAACATTACTATTAGAAAATAAATTAAGCAGATATTTGCTTATTTGCTATCTTATACCACACCTTCAACACACTAACGTTTAAGCACATTACAATTTCTTTTGTACAAACACGAAAAACACGGAAAAAAGGATATTCTGCTGCCACGGGACGCTGTAGTGCGGTGTGCCTGTAAAGGAATAAAGCCAACTATTAATTATATCGTACGCGTTTAATATTGGTCATGTGTTGGTAAAAAAAAAAGGGACACTTGCCTTAATCTTGACACTTTTGCTTTGGTAAGGTTGAACTTTCAGAAGAGTCTACTCTGCGGCGAAGAGGTGGCGAGGATCTGCATGGCAATTCTTCGGGGTTGTCCTCCTGTTCCTCACTCACCATATCGTCAAGAGTATCTGGCTCTGGCATGTTAGAACAACCATCACCAGTGCAATTGCTGCACATTGCTGAACAGGAGAGACCTTGTCTTCGGCAACCACAAGATCTGCTGCCGCATCCTGTCTTGCACTCTCAGCTGATGAGGTTTAGGAGGAAGTCTGGTGCGGGAGGAGATTCTGTTGAAATCGGTAAAAATTTGCCGATTCTGTTCTTCTTCCATCCCCACTCTGTAGGTGGAAGAGAAATTCCGTGCCATTCCTGCACTTGGTGGTAAACTCTTAGGCTATGCTGTCGAGATGCTGCTGATGTTGGTGGAAGACTTGAGAGGTCGAAGTCTGCATGGAGACGTTGTTTGGAATGGTCTTAAGGTACTGACTATACCTTGTCTTGTTTAGGCTATCTGTAGTTCTACCTCCGTATAACGCTACGAAGAATTCTTCCCCTGCCTTCACGATCTCTTCCACTGCAACGTCTGCACTGTTAAAAACAGCAATTCTTTGGCGAAGACCTGGGTTATTGTTTAAAGTCTTGAACGCATGTACCCCCTTCCTGTAGGGAGCCAAAGTTGTGTCGCAACAGGACATGGCATGGAGGAAGAGGAGATTGTCGGTCGTGTCCCCAAGAGCATTCTGCAATTCCGTAGAGCCAAAGAGTTTCTTCGGATGGGCTTTTGATCCTGGCACCAGCATATAGACGTTTCTATCGCGTTCTGCAAGGCTCGAAATAAATACCAACAAATCAGTATCCTCTCCAACAATTGCCACATGACCTTCCTTCTCTGCTTCCTTGATCGCTGGTGTCACGATGAGACGATCAGCATCAGACTTGGCATGAATAGCTGGAATCCCCTTTTCATCGAAACAACGACCTAAAATGGCGACGAATCTTGATTTGATTGAAGTATTGGCTATGAACTGTTTCTGCAACGAGACCACTTGCACTTCCAAATCCACCAAAACTTCAGAAGATGACGTCTTGGCACGTCGTCTCATATGCTCCACGTCTTTCGTCGAACACTAAGTTACAATAGCTTTCCTGAGGTTTGTCCTTGATGTACGAAATGTAGTTCTTACAAACATCATCGAAGGTTCCTGATTTCGGAAATACCACCCGGTGCACGAGATCCTCACCGTCAAACACGTAGGTAAGGTCTTCGGGAAGACAGGTCTTTGGTGCAAACAACTTCTCTATCACTGTCCGTAAAGTTGATTTTGTACCTTTTCTGATAGTTGAAGCATCGAACAGCGCTGGCGGCAATAAAGCCAACTCGTATTCAAAGCAAGATTCAAGGTCCTCTTCATTGCGAGCGACACACGCAATTCGATGAAACTGCTAGTTCGGATTTACAGGCACGGTCTCACCTCGGGCAACAAGAGCTGCAAGAGTGACAACTTTGTCCTTTCGTTGGAGTTTAACTTCGGCGAACGATTTCCCTTCCAGTTTCTTCAAAGTCGTTTTCCTATCTCCCAAGCTGAGTCGCAGGTCACCGTTTCGTCCCCTATAACATCGGTTGATTAGGACACCAAAATATCCTGAGGTTTGTCGAAAGGAGAATGTATACGTAGCCATTCTGTGAATTTTTCGAGATGCTTGAACTCTCGCCTTTGGCAAGCTTGCCCAAGTTCCACGTGTTGCATAGAATTTAAAAGTAAAATCGTTTTTGATGTAGGACATTTATAAAGTACAGGAAACGGCATTAACTTTTAAACCGGATGGTAAGCATCGGCAAAATAAGCATAAAGGGACAGTTCAAACTGTAACACACATTTTTCTCTTTTATGATTATTTTCTGTGGCGTACCGTTTAAGATAAATTTTATGATAAACGTTACCGTAAAGACATTCATTTCGGCCGGCCGGCCGGCGCCACTGCTAAGCAACATAGGGAAGGTGGAGTGGGGGAACGAGAGCGCTCTGACGGCGCAGCGGCAGGGATGTCGCTCGGCAACGCGTCGACGGACATTCCATTCTTAGTTTAAATACATACGAGCGTAGCGCAAAAAATACTTAGTTATTAAAATTAAAAGGAAATATTCCTTTCTCTTGATACATACAATATAAGTAGCCAAGAACGAGAGTTTTAGAACAAAAAGTTACTGTATTAACAAATTAATTATTGTTTTTTTTAATATTATTTATTAGGGTATAAGATGCTATCCTTCTATATAAAAGTGTCAAATTTTTACTTATAATTAAAAAGTGGCTTAGTTGCGCCTACAGAATATGTTGACTTCACCAGTTTGCGGCTTTGAGAAGCCCCCCTCCTTGGCGCGCCGCTCCTCGAGTTGCATGCGAATGTTTGACAACTTCTCACACCCGTAATTTTTGGTTTACGAAAGTGATGATTACATATTTTTGTGCGCTTTGATGTGCTTAACAACATTTATTGCAGTACATTTTCAATCCCATGACTGTATAAGGTGAAAAATCGACATTGAATATCAAGATGGCTTTTAACGCTACCCTATGAGAGTTTGTTTGAGTGATTTATAATAACTATTTCGATTGTTATCTAGGTTAAGTAGTATCACAATGATAGCCTGCATTCTGGTAAGTTATCCTGACCAAACCACATGTCCCTATCACCCTTAGGTACCGAGTTATGACGTTCAATGCGATGCTGGATACGAAATCCAAGATGCCGGCCATTTTTCCAAGATGGCGGCATGTTCCCCAAGAGGGATTTTTGGGACTTTTAGTATTTTGATCCAGGCTATTCAAGAAACCTCTCCACCAATGTTTAGCTTGATAAACTAATTTTCCTCACTTTGACCATAATCTGTCTAATATTCCTGCACTATAGGGAGAGAGAAAATTTGTATAAAAGACATCCAGTACTTCTGTTATAGTATTAGCATATTAAATTAATCTAATGTTTGAAACAGTTATAATTCCAGAAGCAGTCAAAATTGCAATAGTTAGGAAAGGCCTATATATAAAAGTGGTGACCATAATTATTGACCTGTGTCCATACTATAAATCTTATATATACACACATCAAAAAAAGTTTTGCATCACCTCGGTTCCAAGAGTTCCGGAACCGTTAAATACAAAGGGAATAGAGATCAACACAAACAACATTTCAGCTCGTTTTATTGCTCATGAGACCCACACATTGCATGTTGTACCATCATACAGCTAGACTTTCAGCATTTGTGGTCCAGATTGCAGTACACACCACTACCTCTAATACCCAGTAGCACGTCCTCTTGCATTGATGCATGCCTGTATTCGCCGTGGCATACTATCCACAAGTTCATCAAGACACTGTTGGTCCAAATTGTCCCACTCCTCAACGACAATTCGGCGTAAATCTCTCAGAGTGATTGGTGGGTCAAGACGTCCATAAACAGCCCTTTTCAACATATCCCAGGCATGTTCGATAGGGTTCATGTCTGGCGAACATGCTGGCCACTGTAGTCGAGCGATGTCGTTATCTTGAAGGAACGCATTCACAAGATGTGCACGATGAGGTCGAGAATTGTCGTCCATGAAGACAAATGCCTCTCCAATATTCTGCCGATATGGTTGCACTATGGGTCGGAGGATGTCATTCAGGTATCGTAAAGCCGTTTCGGAGCCTTCCATGACCACCAGTGGCGTACGTCGGCCCCACATAATGCCACCCCAAAACATCAGGGAACCACCACCTTGCTGCACTCGCTGGACAGTGTGTCTAAGACGTTCAGCCTGACCAGGGTGCCTCCAAACACGTCTCCGACGATTGTCTGGTTGAAGGCATATGCGACACTCATCGGTGAAGAGAACGTGATGCCAATTCCGTGGGGTCCATTCAGCATGTTGTTGGGCCCATCTGTACCGCGCTGCATGGTGTCGGGGTTGCAAAGCTGGACCTCGCCATGGACGTCGGGAGTGAAGTTGCGCATCATGCAGCCTATTGCGCACAGTTTGAGTTGAAACACGACGTCCTGTGGCTGAACGAAACGCATTATTCAACATGGTGGCATTGCTGTCAGGGTTCCTCCGAGCGGCAATCCGTAAGTAGCGGTCATCCACTACAGTAGTAGCCCTTGGGCGGCCTGAGCGAGGCCTGTCATCGACAGTTCCTGTATCTCTGTACCTCCTCCATGTCCGAACAACATCGCTTTGGTTCACTCTGAGACGCCTGGAAACTTCCCTTGTTGAGAGCCCTTCTTGACACAAAGTAACAATGCGGACGCGATCGAACTGTGGTATTGACCTTCTAGGCATGGTAGAACTACAGACAACATGAGCAGCGTACCTTCGTCCTGGTGGAATGACTGGAACTGATCGGCTGTCGTACCCCCTCCGTCTAATAGGCCCTGCTCATGCATGGTTGTTTACATCTTTGAGCAGTTTTAGTGACATCTATGAACAGTCAAAGGGACTGTATCTTGGATACAATATACACAGTCAACGTCTATATGCCGGAGATCTGGGAACCGAGGTGATGCAAAACTTTTTTTGATGTGTGTATATATATCTATATATAAAAAGGAATGTCTGTGTGTTCGTCTTTTATGCGTTCATAAACCATTCATCCGATTGCGATCAAATTTTGGTGAGTTGTTGTAAACACTTCCGGGATTTTCATAGGCATAGTTAATCCATTTCACAATAGATAGCGTGCGAGTAGTTTAAACAAACGCGTAATGGTGATGCGTTCATATACAATTCGTCCGATTGCGATCAAATTTTGGTGAGTTGCTGTGCACAGTCCCGGAAAAGTAATAGGCGTAGTAAATCCAATTTACAAAAGATGGCGCGCGAGTAGCTTCAACAAAATGGCGAGCGTTTGTTTCAAGAAAGTCCCACATGTGTTCATATACCATTCATCCCATTGCGTTGAAACTTGGGTGAGATGTTGTGTACACCACAGGCAAGGTTTCTGGCGTAGTAAATCCATGTTATAATAGGTAGCGCACGAGTAGATTCAACAAATGAGCGACGACGCGTGAAGCGTTTCAACAAAGTCCCGTATGCGTTCATATACCATTCGTCTGATAGCGATGAAACTTGGGTGAGATGTTGTGTACACTACAGGGAAGGTTTCTGGCTTAGTAAATCCACTTAACAATAGGTATCGCACAAGTAGATTCAACAAATGAGCGACGACGGGCGAAGCGTTTCAACAACGACCAGTATGCGTTCACATACCATTCGTCTGATAGCGATGAAACTTGGGTGAGAGGTTGTGTACACTACAGGCAAGGTTTCTGACTTAGTAAATCCATGTTATAATAGGTAGCGCATGAGTAGATTCAACAAATGAGCGACGACGCGCGAAGCGTTTCAACAAAGTCCCGTATGCGTTCATATACTATACGTCTGATAGTGATGAAACTTGGCTGAGATGTTGTGTACACTTCAGGGAAGGTTTCTGGGTTAGTAAATCCAATTAACAATAGGTATCGCACAAGTAGATTCAACAAATGAGCGACGACGGGCGAAGCGTTTCAACAAAGACCAGTATGCGTTCATATACCATTCGTCTGATAGCGATGAAACTTGGGTGAGATGTTGTGTACACTACAGGGAAGGTTTCTGGCTTAGTAAATCCACTTAACAATAGGTATCGCACAAGTAGATTCAACAAATGAGCGACGACGGGCGAAGGGTTTCAACAAAGACCAGTATGCGTTCACATACCATTCGTCTGATAGCGATGAAACTTGGGTGAGAGGTTGTGTACACTACAGGCAAGGTTTCTGACTTAGTAAATCCATGTTATAATAGGTAGCGCATGAGTAGATTCAACAAATGAGCGACGACGCGCGAAGCGTTTCAACAAAGTCCCGTATGCGTTCATATACTATACGTCTGATAGTGATGAAACTTGGCTGAGATGTTGTGTACACTTCAGGGAAGGTTTCTGGGTTAGTAAATCCAATTAACAATAGGTATCGCACAAGTAGATTAAACAAATGAGCCACGACGCGCGAAGTGTTTCAACATAGTCCCGTAGGCGTTCATATACCATTCGTCCGATAGCGACTAAACTTGGGTGAGTTGTTGTGTACACTCCAGGGAAAGCTTTAGGCTTAGTAAATCCATTTTTCAATAGGGAGCGCACAAGTAGATTCATCAAATGAGCGAAGTCGCGCGAAGCGTTTCAAGAAAGTCCCGTATGCGTTCATCTACCATTCGTCCGATAGCAATGAAACTTGGGTAATATGTTGTGTACTCATCAGGGAAGGTTTCTGGATTAGTACATCCACTTTACAATAGGTATCGCACAAGTAGATTCAACAAATGAGCGACGGCAAGCGAATCGTTTCAACCAAGTCCCGTATGCGTTCATATACCATTCATCCGATTGCTATGAAACTTTGGTGAGTTGTTGTGAACACTTCCGAAATCATTATAGGCATATTCAATCCAATTTACAATGGACAGCGCGCGAGTATTTTAAACAAATGAGTGTTGGCGATGCGTTCATATAGCCTACAATTCATCCGATTGCGATCAAATTTTGGTGGGTTGTTTCGCACCCTTCGGGGATGTTTATAGGCATAGTTAATCCAATTAACAATAGATAGTGCACCAGTAGTTTAGACAAATGAGTGTTAGTCATGCGTTCATGTACAATTCATCCGATTGCAATCAAATTTCGGTGAGTTGTTGTGCATACGCCAGAAAAAGTTATAGGCATAGTAGATCCAATTAACAATAGATGGCACGCGCGTAACTTCAACAAAATTGCGTGCGTTTGTTTCAACAAAGTCCCACATGCGTTCATATACCATTCACCCCAATGCGATGAAACTTGGGTGAGATGTTGTATACACTCAGGGAAGGTTTCTGGCTTAGTAAATCCACTTAACAATAGGTAGCGCACGAGTAGATTCAACAAATGAGTGATGACGCACGAATTGTTTCAACAAAGTCCTGTATGCGTTCATATACCATTTGTCCGATAGCGATGAAACGTGGGTGAGATGTTGTGTACACTTCAGGGAAGATTTCTATAAGGCATCCAACGTTTAGAATGAAGCATTGGTCTTATGGTGCGTTATGACAGGGTTGCCACTCCATTAGAGGAGGCAGTACGAAGCGCTTCGCGTACACTTTCCCCACATTCAGCGATTGTGCAGTGACGAAGACTTGAATTAAGTACTGTATAATAATACTAATAGTAGGCTAACATAACACATACAACATGTAACGTGTTTTTTGAGGGGTTTTTGTGCAACTGGCATAAGTCAGTAGGAAGCCATTCTATATTTATTTACGCGGCAAATTGTTCAGCCAAGAGAATTTTTCATGTTAATTTATTATTATTATTAATTTATTATAATTATTATTAAGATATTTTCGGAGCATTTTATAAAAATTATAAGCATACAGATAGGTTTTCTATGTCTTAGAAAACGCTATCAAGCAAATTATTACGAACGACAATATCATAGGAAATTATGTGATTACGGAATTTAACAGAGTTTCGTCAGTTAGGGTATATTATGACAGACATGAGTCACTGGAAATTCAAATACAAGCTTAATCTTGTCAGGAAATATTACGCAAGGCTGGGTCGCATCGTCAAGGAAAGGCGAATTGTTGGAACGGAACCCTCCCGCCGAGTGTAATGACCCAGAGAAGGGGAGTATAGCGCGTGGGGTGCAGCCAATCAGTGGAGACGACGTAAGGCGGAAGACGGCTCCGGAGTGGGGAGCCAACGTGTGCATATATCGTTCGACGCGCCGTGGAACGAGAAGAATCTGTGTAGAACTTGCCGAGTACGGTTGCAAGTGCGTGTCGCTCCGATGTTCAGTGGCGTTAGCGACTATCTTTGTGAAACTTAACCGTGGTGGTTGTACGGTTTGGGTCCGATGTACGGACCATAGAATTATCTAATCTACCAGAATATCATCGAATAACGAAGAAGATGGCGACGTCCAGGAGACTGTGGGAAGCACACAGCATCATCCAGTACGAGGGAAATGCTTTAGCAATTTCCAGTGGTAAGCGCAAATGACGCAGAAATACGCAATCTCTCATTTTTCTTTGTTTTACATTTCATATTTCAGTAACTTCATAGCTTGGAAATAAGAGTAAAATCAATTTATCAGACTCCGTTTTCACGTAATTATCTATCGGTAATATTAAAATCGCAACGCTCCAATTTAAATTTTAAACTTATTATTATTATTATTAATTTTGCTATACTTGTTTTATATAATAAATTCATTTCTTTTACAATGCAATCTTTGCTTTCAGTAGGTAGCATTCCTTCTCCTGATACAATTGTTTGTTGGGTTAATGATCAAATCATACCACGATCTGAGTGATTAGAGTCTTGAATGTGTTCTGCCAGAGCTAGACGTTGTTAAATACAAATTTAGATTTCAACATTGCGTTGAGGTCTTGGCGCCCATTAAAACAACATAGCTTAGGCAAAGGTAAACAGTTACATTTCTCACCCAACAGTTAGGGGCAAGCGAAGCTGCAAAATTTGTACGCTCAACGTGGAGCAAAGTAAATACAGTTTCACTTGTCATCCCAGCCTAAGTGAAGCAGCTACATTTGTCGCTCAACGTGTGGGCTAGCGAAGCTGCTACATTTGTCGCCGTCAACTTGGGGCTGAAAACCTAATAACATTTGTGGAAGGAGAAGGGTATATATTTCTGTGCCTGTATTTTGGGGGTTATTTGTCTGTATCAGTGTATATCATTATGGGGGATGAGAAAGTAAGACAGATGAGATTACGTAGTGGTCATCAACGGGAGAGTGATGATACGAGCAGTATGTCGAGTGATGGTAGTACCGGGGTAGCGGAGGTAAATCCCGATACTGAAACAGGGAGTGTAGGCGGCCAACCAGAATTAAAGACTTTACTTCTCGAGTTCGTGTATCAGAACAAAGTTAGTAGTGATGCCTTAAATGCAAAATTAAAACAGAATAATGCAAAACTGGAAAAAAACAACGCTAAATTAGAACAAAACAGTAGGGAAAATAAAGAAAGTACAGATGCCTTAAATGCTAAATTAGAACAAAACAGTAGGGAAAATAGAGAGAGTAATGAAACTTTAAACGCCAGATTAGAACAAAACAGTAAGGAAAATAGAGAGAGTAATGAAACTTTAAACGCCAGATTAGAACAAAACAGTAAGGAAAATAGAGAGAGTACTGAAACTTTAAATGCTAAATTAGAACAAAACAGTAGGGAAATGAGTGACAAATTCGAACTGATTAGAGGTGAGATCAGGGGGGTGATGGAAGAAAAGGCTAAAGGGATTATTGCAGATGTAGACAGAAAATTAGGAAAAGTACAGGAGGAGTTGGAAATTAGAATCAGTACACAGGCTGAAAATTTAAAAGAACTAGTGCAACTGGAAACACAGCAGGCCAAAAAGCAATTGGGGGGAGAAATTGACAAAATTCAGGTAGCAACTAAAGAGGTTAAGGAACAGCTGGGGGGTAGAATTGAGAAAGTCCACTCACAAATAGTTGCAGAAGTAAATGATTTAAGAGAGAGTAATAGAGAGAGCATTAGCAACATTGAGGAGAAACAAGCAAAGCTATATGATAAAGTAGAAGAATCAGAAGGAAACATTAAATTAACAGTAAACAGTATTGAGAGGAAGGCTGAGGAGAAAATCGCAGAATTAGAGTTAAAATTAAAAGCTAGGATCAGGCAAGAAAATAGTCAGAATAGGCCAGTTTTTGTGAATAGCACACACAGGGAGGTAGAACTGGGTAAGTTCAGCAATCGACAGGGGTGCCCAATGGAGTTCATGAACACTATAGAAAATAAATTCTGGGAGAGGTTGGAAAATGGTAGTATTGAGTGGTGCCAGGTAGTTGAAATTTTAGAACAAGTGTTTGTGGGGGAAACGAGGAATTGGTTTGCTGTCTACAGAGACAAGTTTACTGATATTAATGATTTTAAAATTAAATTCTGTGAAAAGTTCTGGAATGAGGTCATTCAGTCGCAGCATCGTGAGGGAGTAGTGTGTGGTAAATATAACCCTAAAGGAAGCTCCACCATGACCGAATACTTTTTAGGGCAGGTATTAGTGTGTAAATATCTGGATGGCTTGAAGGAGGAAAGTGATGTGGTGAGGTTGCTACTTAGGCACTTTCCCTATAGGATCAAGGAGGCTGCTTGTATCCAGAATGTAAAGACTATATCGCAAGTAGAAAATTTGTTAAGCACATTTGATGCACTAGGGAGAGGGGATTATGAGGACAATTTCAATTGGAACCAGGGTAATAATAATAATAGACCTAATGAAGCCAGGCATCAAGAAGTTCAAGGGAACGGTGGCGAAGGAGCCAACGCTCAAAATAGAAATAATAATAATCAGCTAAATCAGAACAGAGGAAATGGCTATGGTAATCAGTATCAAGGGAGGAACAATGATTTCAGGGGAAATCAAGGGAGGAACAATGATTACAGGGGAAATCAAGGGAGAAACAATGATTTCAGGGGAAATCAAGGGAGAAATTATAATGACAATAATTACAACCAGAATAGGGGTCAAGGAAGAGGACAGCCTAGTGGTAGTAATATACAGCCAAACAATGACAACACAGCCCAGAACAACCAGACCAGTCAGTAGTTAGTAGTACTACGGCCAGCTGTAGCGGTTCTTTAAACGCGAACCAGGCTGTGAAGTAAGGTCAGAATCTCAGTCTATAGCATGCCCTGTCCATACAATTATACAGGAACCCTATGACCTAAATGTAAGAAATGAATTATTACATGAACTAAATGATGAAGGTATTATTCAGGAAGTGGTTAGTAAGAGCCCCATAGTTAAATTTAACGTGTCCGAGGCATATACAGATGTTTTAATTGATAGTGGTTGTATGAAGAGTTGCATAAGTAGTGCATTTTATGATAAAATGAAAGGAACTGGAGTAAATTTTGAGGAGATGCCAATTAAAAGCACTTTTGTTATCACAGCTGTTGGGAAGAGGTCTAAAGTAATTTCTAAGCAAGTTTTAGTAGACATTAAAATTAATAATCATGTAGAGAAGCAGATTTGTCTTGTAATTCCAAATTTAGTATTCAGTGTTATCTTGGGTTCAGAGTGGCTAAGTAGAGTGTCTGGTAACTTATGTTATGATGTAGGGAGTTTGAAATTTAAATGGGGAGATTCTGAAGTAGAAGTAGCGTTCAATGACCATATTCAGAGGAGTAGTATTGTAGGTGTGATTTGGACTTTAAATGAGATATCGCCAGCCGTGGAGCGGGGTTCTCCATGTTTTGTGGGCAGTGTGATTACGAACGGAAGTCTAGAGGACTCGTTACGTGAGGCTGCATTTCAGGGAAATATAGAGGATGAACAGTGTGTTCGGCTCAATAATGTGTTATTGTGTAATAGGAGAGTTTTTGAGGATCGCATTGGTATGGCCAATTGCTATACACATTCATTGAACGTTATTGATAGGTCAGTATTCACAGGACATAGATATCCTGTACCTTTCGCTTATCAGAGTGCAGTTGAGGCACAAATTAACCAGATGCTTGAAGATGGGATTATTGAGCACTCTAACAGTCCATATGTTAATTCTTTGATCACGGTACCCAAGACCGACGGCACTATTCGTATTTGTTTAGACGCTCGTTTGGTTAACAGTAGAATTAGTTCAGATCAGCTGAAATCTATGTCAATAGAGGAATTAATGCAAACATTTGAGGGGAAGAAGTATTTCACTTGTGTAGATTTGAATTCCAGTTTTTGGGAAGTGCCACTTATGTACGAAGATAGACCATTTACAGCTTTTAGTCATAAATATAACCTTTATCAATTTTGTAGAACACCTTATGGGTTAAAGAGTAGTTCAGCAGCTTTAATTAGGGCTTTAAACATCGCATTAGGGGATGACACAGGAGAGTTTGTAACCATTTACATAGATGATATGGTAATTAGTTCACGCAGTTTTGAGGAGCATCTATGTCATTTAAATATAGTTTTTCAGAAGTTAGATCAGGCAGGGTTCACTTTGAAGCTGTCTAAGTCGTCATTCTGTCAGTCAGAAGTGACATTTTTAGGTCATAGAGTGTCGAGTAGAGGTGTAACACCAGAAGAAAGTAGGGTTAATAAGATACTTAACGCAGAGGTGCCACAGAATGTTAAACAGTTAAAAACTTACCTGGGAATTTGCAACTTTTTCAGGAGGTTCGTTCTTAAATACTCAGGGTTGGTAGAACCATTCAGGGAATTGCTTAAAAGTGGGACTCGGTGGAGATGGGAGTCCAAGCATGATCAGGCTTTTAGAGCGCTGAAGGAAGGTTTTGAGAAAGCTGTAGTGCTGAAATATCCGTTAAAAGAGAAGGAATATGTGGTTATGACAGATGCTTCACATATAGGCATTGCTGGAGTATTATGTCAGAAAGATGATGAGGGTAATCTGTGCATTGTATCTTTAGCCTCGCGAGGACTGACAGCAGCAGAAAAAAGATACACGATTACTGAGTTAGAGCTTTTAGGCATTGTTTTCAGTTCAGGGAAATTTAGAATGTATTTAGTAGGGGGGAAATTTGAGATCCACACAGATCACCATGCACTACTGTATATGAGAACTTGTAAACTCAGTTCTAACAGAGTTAGTAGGTGGATTCTTGCTCTGCAGGAATACGAATTCACAGTAAAATATATTAAAGGTAAAGATAACATTCTTGCAGACATGCTATCGAGGGACACTAATTTATGTAGGGATTATCCTGTGGTTAAAGCAGAGGACGGTATTTTAATATGTGCATGTGTGGACAGTAGCAACAGGGCATCGTTACAGATACTGAGAAATATGCTAGTAGAGCAACGTGATGACGTTCATTTAAAGGGAGCCACTGGCAAGGTTGGAAGCAGGTGACGCAGTAACATTTATTGTTTCCAAACGTATTGGAAAAACAGCATATGTGCTGGAGAATAGTGAGGGAAACAGATTATACGGAACGTATAATATACATAGTCTACGAAAATATGTGTCATAAAGTGAGTGTGTTTAGCTGGCGAGCCAGCCTATCAAATGAGTAAGTGTGGTATTTGGTGCGTGGGAGGAGTTGGTCTTCCAGGCAGGCGTATCAGAAGTCACACAGGGGGGTAGTATGTAAGTAAATGAGAGTTTTTAAGGTACAGGGAAATATGACGGGATTGTCGGATGCTCTTGAGCACTAAAATGTCTCGATACACCAAGGCCAGAATTTGGTAGCGCTGGTGAATTCCCATTTGCCTCCAAGAGATGGGTGAGCGCTTGTACATGGTATTTTTGCTTAAGGCGTCCACGAGGCAAAAGATGGGCCATCAGAATGCGAGACAGTCCTTCATGAAACTCATACATATCAGCACACGTGATTTCTGTTTATGGCCTCGCCATGTAAGATTTGTAAGTGTGTAATTTAAGATAATTTGTACAAAGGTATTATTTGTGTGAGAAAAATTTCTCTGTGTTGAGAACTAGTACTAAGTAGAATATGGTCTACGGGAACTTAACAAGACAGGGCGATTACGGCACAGAAATATTTGGTGTTATATGTAATGTGCATTTACTGTTTTTTTTTTTTCAGAAGTCAATATTAATTTAATCTACTTTAAAGAGAGATTAAATATTATGGTCACGAGGCGCTGCCACAATAGTGTGATCGTGTGGTCAGTGATAAGTGGAATTAAATGTCACCATAAGGAGGGGACCTCCAGTGAAATTAGGAAGTTCTATGGTGATATAAATATATCAGAACACCTTCAATGCGTGTGATATGACATCATAAATACATAGTGCTCACACATTAATTATGTCTATTTCTCCAACATAGAGAAATTTGAGAGGCGGAAATATCCGTGGAACACTATTCTATATGTAAAACATTGGACTGGTTGCAAAGTGCAATCCATAGTGACAACAAACTTTGACGCAAAGTGCGTGAAGAAAAATTATGAGTGTATATATCTGTAATTTAGGGTGATTTCATTTATGTAATATGTATTTTGGATGGGGTTTATTAACGTGTCTGGGATAATCGGATAATGGACCGTCGTCACGGTAAATCATCCGATGATCCGAGGCGAATATGTAACGTGTTTTTCGAGGGGTTTTTGTGCAACTGGCATAAGTCAGTAGGAAGCCATTCTATATTTATTTACGCGGCAAATTGTTCAGCCAAGAGAATTTTTCATGTTAATTTATTATTATTATTAATTTATTATAATTATTATTAAGATATTTTCGGAGCATTTTATAAAAATTATAAGCATACAGATAGGTTTTCTATGTCTTAGAAAACGCTATCAAGCAAATTATTACGAACGACAATATCATAGGAAATTATGTGATTACGGAATTTAACAGAGTTTCGTCAGTTAGGGTATATTATGAGAGACATGAGTCACTGGAAATTCAAATACAAGCTTAATCTTGTCAGGAAGTATTACGCAAGGCTGGGTCGCATCGTCAAGGAAAGGCGAATTGTTGGAAAGGAACCCTCCCGCCGAGTGTAATGACCCAGAGAAGGGGAGTATAGCGCGTGGGGTGCAGCCAATCAGTGGAGACGACGTAAGGTGGAAGACGGCTCCGGAGTGGGGAGCCAACGTGTGCATATATCGTTCGACGCGCCGTGGAACAAGAAGAATCTGTGTAGAACTTGCCGAGTACGGTTGCAAGTGCGTGTCGCTCCGATGTTCAGTGGCGTTAGCGACTATCTTTGTGAAACTTAACCGTGGTGGTTGTACGGTTTGGGTCCGATGTACGGACCATAGAATTATCTAATCTACCAGAATATCATCAAATAACGAAGAAGATGGCGACGTCCAGGAGACTGTGGGAAGCACACAGCATCATCCAGTACGAGGGAAATGCTTTAGCAATTTCCAGTGGTAAGCGCAAATGACGCAGAAATACGCAATCTCTCATTTTTCTTTGTTTTACATTTCATATTTCAGTAACTTCATAGCTTGGAAATAAGAGTAAAATCAATTTATCAGACTCCGTTTTCACATAATTTTCTATCGGTAATATTAAAATCGCAACGCTCCAATTTAAATTTTAAACTTATTATTATTATTAATTTTGCTATACTTGTTTTATATAATAAATTCATTTCTTTTACAATGCAATCTTTGCTTTCAGTAGGTAGCATTAGATATAGACCAATTCCTTCTCCTGATACAATTGTTTGTTGGGTTAATGATCAAATCATACCACGATCTGAGTGAATAGAGTCTTGAATGTGTTCTGCCAGAGCTAGACGTTGTTAAATACAAATTTAAATTTCAACATTGCGTTGAGGTCTTGGCGCCCATTAAAACAACATAGCTTAGGCAAAGGTAAACAGTTACATTTCTCACCCAACAGTTAGGGGCAAGCGAAGCTGCAACATTTGTACGCTCAACGTGGAGCAAAGTAAATACCGTTTCACTTGTCATCCCAGCCTAAGCGAAGCAGCTACATTTGTCGCTCAACGTGTGGGCTAGCGAAACTGCTACAAACATACAACGAAATTAAATTAACTATAACGTATGCTGAATGCGACATAAAGAAAACAATCAAAATAAAATAAATGAAGTACAAACACAAGGAAAAGTGTGAAGTTTCGACTGCAGTTAAAGTTGAAGTACGTTATTAAAGAAAATACTCCTCATTGGCTTACCTTTCATGATTTATACTTTCGTTGGGTTTAAGATTCTTAAATTAACTGAACACATTAATTACGACCTGTTTTTCCCTCCTTCTGAGCACTTGACCACGCTTTCTTTTCACAAAACTATCCATTGTTGTACGTGAAATACGTAAAACACAACACGTTAAATCTAACAGAACTGCTGCACACACACTCAAGATAGAGACAGCCGAATTACTGAAATACAAGCTCGAAGGCCACAGTAATAAAGCTCTGAGTAGCAAGCTGCACCCCGCTGTCCTTCGAAACCTCATTTTTATAATCCGCGGTCAATGAACAGCCCGGCCTGTGTAAACAATTAAACCTACACTCTGGGTAAGCAGGTAGAAAACTTCTTCCAACATTCTTCTACAACTCTCAAACTGACATGACATGGTTATCTTTAAAAATAGAAAAGTTGGCAGCATACGAACTTTTTCAATGCAGCTATGCGGTTATGAGTGAATATTCAGAAGTTTTACCTACATGAAAATTCTAATATTGCCAGTATAAAATATTTCAATAATCCATCATGAAGACGTCACATTTAGCTACATGTGTGTGAAAAATAGGCATCACAAAGTCAATGCAACATGATATAAGATCGATTTTACTAAAAAGAGGACTCAGTTTATAGTTTTTAAAATAATATGGATATCTAATTTTTCTAGCATTTCTATCAAGTTTACGTAGTTCTAATATAGGACAAAAACGATCGGCAAAACATAGTTTTACCCGAATATGCTGTTTTTTAAACAAAGAAAATTTTTCGACTGATATGGTAACAGTGGAGTGCTAGAAAATGACAGCGTCATACATGTCTCGCGTGCAACAGAAAGAGAGAAGAATATCCCTATCTAACCAGTGCTTCATTCTAAACGTTGGATGCCTTATAGCTTAGTAAATCCATGTTACAATAGGTAGCGCACGAATGGATTCAACAAATGAGCGACGACTCGCGAAGTGTTTCGACAAAGACCCATATGCGTTCATATACAATCGTCCGATAGAGATGAAACTTTGGTGAGTTGTTGTGTACACTCCAGGGAAGGTTTCTGATTTAGTAAATCCATTTTACAATTGGTAGCAAACAGGTAGATTTAACTAATAAGCGAAAGCGCGTGAATCGTTTCAATTAAGTCCCGTATGCGATCATATACCATTCATCCGAGTGTGATAAAACTTTGGAGAGCTGAGTACAGTCCTGCGAAGGTTCATGAATTCGTAAGTCCGTTTTTCAATGGGTGGCGCACAAGAAGATTCAACAAATGATTGACGCCACGAATCGATTAAACAAAATCCCGTATGCGTTCATATGCCATTCATCCGATTGGGATGAAACTTTGACGAGTTGTTGTGTACACGCCAGGAAAGGTTTTCGAGTTAGTAAATCCATTTTACAATAGGTAGCGTACGAGTATATTCAATAAATGGGTGATGGCGCTCTAATTGTTTCAGCAGGCCCGTATGCGTTCATATAACATTCATTCATTTCATTGCGATGTAACTTTCGTGAGTTGTTGATCACGCTCCCGTGAATGTTTCTGAGATAGTAAATTATTTTTTTATAATAGTTTAGAGGTGGTTAACGGAAAAAGAAGAAAATATTGGGAACTGCAACTAACAAAGTCAAAACCCCAACACTTTCTTTGATTGGCATTGCAACACATGCCGGGTACAGCTAGTAATCCATAAAATTCTAGAAAAATGCATTGAAACTAGACTAAACAAATACCTACATACAGTTGATATGAAATTATTCACGATTGTCAATATGCAACTACTGGTGTGTCAATTTTCCAAAATTGTTAATGGTCCCTGAGTTATAACACAAATGCATTAGTTCTATTCCTTGATTATTCCAAGGCATTCGACACACTACAATTTGATCGATTGTTGTTCAAATTAGAATCTATAGTTATCAGGGGTAGGGCATTGGAAAATTAACAGGTAGGAAGATGCTAATCAAAATAAATAATGCTGTAGGTAACCCTATTGATGTAAAGAGTGGTGTGCCCCAGGGGATAGTGTTAGCACCTACTACAGTATCTACAATATTTTTGTGAATGACATTTCAAAAAGAGTAAACATTTTAAGAAACAGTAAACTCTCACTAATTCGGACTAATGGGGGCAAGGTCAAGTCTGCATTATAGAAATGTTTTCTAAAATATTGTACTGTGCAGTTCAAAAGTTCTAGAATCATGCAAATTATGCTTTAAAGTATCTACAACACATTTCCGGGATTGTTTATCCATCATTAAAGTTGGAAGTCAAAAGTCGACTTACTAATGCCAAATTCTGTCGTAATACTCTGAGTAGAAGTACTGGCTTGGATTTTATCCAGCACTCTCATTTTGTCTTCTAAACTTAGCAATGTATATTTACCCCTAACACTCATCTTAGTTACTGTATTCTAGCGAGAACAACAGTACAACACTTCTAAACACTATCATTGTGATAGAATTTAACACAATGTAACAGTAACTCGTCATGTGGCCTTCAAAAGTGAACTAAGCATGCACTGCCTTTGTTGCATGCTTATGACCAATAATGATCCATACGGTACTTATTATAGGCCGCGAGTGGAGTGAACGGGAAGGGAGGGGGATACGATCGACATTTTCCAATAGATGGCCTTGTTGTGAATGTTGTCTGGCGCAGTACTGCGGCGATGAAAACCTGTTTAAATATCCAAATTCTGAATTAGTGAAGCCCTAAATAGTGAGGGTTCAATGTATGCCAATGAGATCATCCTTTTAGCTGTGGATAAATCTGTACCTCTGATGTATAGGACACTGTGTCACATTTACTACATTTTACAGGAGAGCAGTTTGAAGATGTTTCAATCACTTCTCCCATAATTTACTCACCTTTTAGTAGCATTTTCGCAACAAAATTTTAACTGTATTTCTTTAGTTCACAGAAAATCTACCAGACTATGCAGAAGTATACAACACTATGCCCAGATGGACCTCTAAGTGAAAGTGTTCCGTTCAAAGCATATAACTTGCCCGATTCTTGATGTAGGACATGTTGTATACCTCTGTGTAGAGGGGAAGATACCCATAAAGTTCAGCTAATAAGCCCATTTTGGAGAAAAATAGACATAGTGTCCTATATCTCCGAGTACAGAAATATCAAGAGTGCTCTTAACATGTTGCAGTATAAAAAGACTTTGATAATGTCTTAAGATGGAGTCTTGGGACTACATGACCACGAAATCACAAAGCCCCTAAATCAAGCGTTCTTAACCTGGTGCTCTTTAAATGAAATTTGGTGCTCTCGGCATAACGAGCCAAGAAGTGCTCGTGAGCACAAGCTCTCCTGAGATCCATTCTTCAATTCAAATTCTGTTGCATGAACCAAAATAATAATGTTTTCATTACAAGTTTTGACAGTCAGAAATTTTGTTATTTTGTGAAATTGTATTTTTAATATACTGTAAAAATAATTATGGTGTATGAAGTCATTTTTAGCCTATTTTCATTTATGAAAAAATAAGCTCATGTAATCACCTTTTGTCCGGTGTGTCTCCCCTCCCCCTAATAACTTCTAAATGGCTGGGGCGTTTCCAATGAAACTTGGTAAGTTCATAGCACTATTCCGGACGACTCCGACCGTGCCCTTCAAATTTTGTTACGTCTTACATGGCGGCTGTGCGAAATATTTCACCAGCTTTCAATATCTCCGAAACTATAACCGATATCACCTTGGAATTTTGTACGGTGATAAAGGGAACTTCTAGAAGTTTACCTATGTGACCTTTGAAAAACTGGCAACTACAAAACCAACATGGCGGCCAAGCAAACTTTTAAATAGACGTTTCTCGCGATTTAACCAACCAAACGCAATGAAACTCGGTACAGTATATGTCTATACACATTGTAATACACCGACATCTAACTTCGTTCAATTGTTTACATAACCTCAAGATGGCGGCTTTGCGAAATATTTCACCGGCATTCTATATCTTCAAGAAGTATAACTTAAATTTCCCGCCAAATCTATACTTTACTTACAGAAAATCTTCAATGTCTTAAAATACGTATTTTAAGACATTGAAGATACTTCAACAAATAAGTGTTCGTCCGTAAATGACATTTTAATGTGTCTAATGACATACGTCTAACAAAGGAAAAGTGACAGAATATGCGTGGAGCATTGCATGCTATATTTAAGAGTTTTGTTGATGTTTTAATTAGTGTGTGTCTTAATTTGTAATTTTTAATGTGTTCTAATATTTTAACTGATGAATTGTGTTTTTTGTTGTTTGATGAGGATTTCGATGTTATTGTATGATGTTTTATACCAAATGTGGGCTGAAGAAGGAAACAAAATAGGTTTCCGAAACATGTACTCGTAGAATTTTTCTGTAAGTAAAGTATTGATTTGGCGGGAAATTTAAGTTATACTTCTTGTAAACGTGGTCAATACGGAACCTGGAATGAGTGCTGTTCCTAATATTCTATATCTCTGAAACTATTACCGGTATCACCCTGAAATTTTGTATGGAGATTAACGTCACTACTGGAAGTTCATCTATGAAATTTTCAAAAACCGGTTAACTACAAAACGAACATGGTGGCCAAGCGAATTTGAAAGTTTTAAATAGACTTTTCTCGCGATTTAATAATCCAAACGCAATGAAACTTGGTACAGCAAATGTTTATACACATTGTAATGCACTGGTGTCTAATTTAGTTTAATTGTTTACAAAACCTCAAGATGGCGGCTGTGCAAATTTTAAAATTAAGTTTTTATTTCTTGTGTCGTAATCATGCGATCGAAGTGAAAGATTGAATAATGAACCTACGCAAGAATTTTCCTTTAATGGTACATGACTCTATGGCCTATACAGGGTCATTCATATAAAATAAGAACGCCAAGCGGCTGCTTTGTTCTCCGCCGTTGCGGTGACCTTCACCGAGCATGTGGTGCGCCACGGCCCCCTGCTTTAAGCGTGTGTACCATCCAGATATGCTACAGATGCAGCGGCCTTGCTAGCGTGTGTACAATGCTGAAATCTTACTTCAGTTAATTAGTTAGTTATTGTTGTTTTAAGGGGAGGAACTACGTGGTCATCTGCCCCTCTTAACACAGATTGAAGTATACAAATTTGGAATTAAATTTAAAATTTAGAGGTGGAAAGACCGAAAATTAATGAAACAAAAAAAACTAATAATTATAAAAATAACTAAAATTTACGGAAAAACAAAAATCCATCATTAAAAAACGAACAAGTCGTTGAGTCTTACCTTATAAAAGATGTTGGAAGTGTCTTCCTTCCTGGGTTATACAAGCATTGTATCTGGTAACCACATTCTGGCTGACGCGAGCGAGTTCTGCCACTGTAATGTTCCTGATTGCCAGCGTAATGTTTTCTTTCAGTTCCTCCAATGTGTGAGGATTTGTTCGATACACTTGTTCTTTCAGTTTACCCCACAATAAAAATCACACACTGTTAGATCTGGAGAACGAGGGGGAAATAGACCAACACTGATCACTCTGTCTGCAAACACTTCCGAGATTGTAAGAAGGGAATCTTCTGCTGTATGAGCAGGGGCTGAATCTTATTGAAACCACCCTCGCGATTTTTCTTCTTCCGTTAACTGATTGAAGAACGGCTTAAAAATGTTATCTTGGTACCTCTCTGCATTTACTGTCGTCTCGAAAAAAATTGGCCCTATTATTCTTCCGGCACGAACAGCATACCAAACACCGATCTTCCTATCATAATGAGGGACTTCATAAACACCATTAGGGTTTTCTGCACACCAATAGCGAGAGTTATGACTGTTCACACGCCCATTAAGGTGAAACCAGGCCTCATCCGAAAAGAACACAAGCTGTGGGTCAAATAAACGATCATTCAATGATGCAAGATACCACTCACAATATCTCACTCTTGTGGCTGGATCAGCAGGTTTTAAACATTGGGCCCGTGTAAACTTGTACGGTTTGATATGTAACAGCTTTGTAGCTCTGTATGCAGATGAAACCGAAACCCCTACTTGTTGTGCTAATGAGTGATTTATTCGGAGACCGTTCAAGATTCTCGCCAATGTCATCTAAATTATCCTCTGTTAAAACTGTTCGTGTGCGCGTATGTTTTTTATTGAGCACCGAGCCAGTAGTGTCAAACTTATTTGCAATTACGTGAATCTGTACTAGTGAAGGTGGCACTTAATCAGAAAATTGCTGACCAAATGCTTCACGTACCCGCCGAGCCGACTCGTACTTAAAATACGTTTTACATAAAAAAATACGATGTTGCAATGATAACTGTCTCACCATGTTAGCACTTGAGGTTTAGACTGGCGACTGAACACCTGCACGCTTATTGCAAGGTCAAGTTTGGTAATGTCAATCTATTATTTTTATACTGTCCATCAGAACTTGGAAAAAAAAGAAGAAAAAAAAACAGCCCTCTTATGTACTATGCGCGCGCTTTCAATACTACAGCAGGGGGCCGTGGCGCGCCACCTGCTCGGCGAAGGTCACCGCAACGGCGGAGAACAAAGCCGCCGCTTGGCGTTCTTATTTTATATGAATGACCCTGTACATACAGGAATCCAACATGGCGACCATCCGAAATATTTAGACGGTTCTCAATATATACAAATCTATTACAGCAATCAAACTGAATTTTTTATGTTCATAGAGGCTATGAACATCCGTTCACCTATAGGATTTTCAATAACCTGGCAGGCACAAATACAACATGGTGGTGACGCGAAGTACATATATTGAAATGTACGTATCTCGCAATTTAACCATCCGAGTGCAGTAAAACTTGGTACAGTAAATGCTTATACAAATATGGATCCACTGGCATCTAATTTATTTCAATTGTTTCCATAACTACAAGATGACAGCTGTGCGAAATTTTAAAATCTCGTTTTTTACTCCTTGTGTCTTAATCATGCGATTGAAGTTTGAATACTACATGTACACAATAATCTTCATGTAACAGTACATAACTCTAAGACCTACATATATAAAAATATTTAGTCGGTTCTCAATATCTATGAATCTATTACAGCAATCAAATTGAAATTTTGTATGTTGATAGTGGTAATTAACATAAGTAGGATATATGAAAATAGGATTTAGTTCTTCACGGAACTACTTGTTCAGTGTTGCCTTAGTAAACGTAGTTTGATGTTTTTCAGTCGGTCAACACGATTGTACCCAATTGTGATGGGTTATTCCCTAATCCTGGAAAAAAATATTACATGAGATGTGTAGTTATTCATCTTATGTAAACTTTTTTTCAGGATTAGGGAATAACCCATCACTCTTGGATACAATCGTTTTGACCGACTGAAAAACATCAAACTAAGTAAAAATAATTTGACACCCCTGCTTTATGAATAATATAAATGATGCTGATTCAACTCAACTGTCGTCGTCCCCCCCCCCCCAGGGGCTCACATCTAGTGGGATGTGGGTTGGCGACCACGGGACCCCAGCTGAGTCCGGCATTGCTTCCACTAACTTGTGCCGGACTCCTCTCCGTCTCCTTTCCTGTCGACCTCCCTTGATCAACACTTGTTCTCTTCCGACCCCGACGGTATTAGGGTACCCGAATCCTAGGAAGTCTTTCACTTTCCCGCCTTAATTGGCTCTTGTGTCATCTTTTCTGATCCCTCATTCTTCTAGGAATCAGCCTTCTTTTTCTTTTCATCATAGTTTCTTCTCTCTTTAAGATTCCCGCCCTGTTTTTATGAATTGGCTCTCGGTGTCTCTAAATTACATTTTGCGAGTGTTTTTTTCTTTCTTTGTCTTACCCACATTTTATAAGTATTTTCAATCTACATTGCATTTTGTAAGTATTTTCAATCTAAATTGCATTTTGTAAGTACATTGTTTTGAATCGCGGGCTTCCCATATTGTGAGTATTTTGAATCTACCGGATACATTTTGTAAGCATTTTCAATTTCAATTGCATTTTGTAAGCATTTTGAATTTCAATTGCACTTTGTGAGTATTTTGAATCTGAACCGGCCTTTTTCAATCTAACTTGCATTGTGTATTTTCAATTTCAATTGCATTTTGTAAGTATTTTGAACCTCAATTGCATTTTGTATGTATTTTCAATTTCAATTGCATTTTTTAAGTATTTTGAATTACAATTGCATTTTGTTGAGTATTTCGAATCTACATTACATTTTGTAAGAATTTTGAACCTAAACTACATTTTGTGCGTATTTTTCAATCTAAATGCTTTTTGTGAGTAATTTCCTTCTACTTTACCGGTACCTTTTGTAAGTATTTTCAGTCCAGCTAAATTTTCTTTATGGTTTCTATTGCATTGTCATTTTCGCTATCACCCAGATCATTAGAGGTCGATGACCTAGATGTTAGGCCCCTTAAAACAACAATTATCATCATCATCAACTCAACTGTCCACACGTAAATGTATCTTATCTCCACGAGTCATGCAAGCAGTTGCAGCATGCCTGGTCAGTAGTTAATCCCTAGCTATTTCAGCACTTCTATGGGAGAGAGAGATAGGAAAATAAAAGAGAGGTGCATGCTTATTGCATCATTATAATATTAACAATAATAATTTTATATTATCATATCATATTATATTCGATTTAATGGTGCTCGGGTACTTATAGCCTGAGGTGGTGCAACAGGGAGTTTAATTAAAATGTTAAATGAGATGCAAATAAGATTTTAAAAACTTGTTACGGATAGAGATAACTGTAAGAAGAAATTCCCGTCTATTGAAGATTTATAATGAACTCAGTACTTCTAACAAGTTATACTGTATATAAAGTAGAAGCCGCTTATGAGAGACACCTGATAAGGGAGACAGCCATTTAATGGAGACAAATACTGAAAAACCAAAACTAATGTACCAAAACAAGGTTGTTTCAGTACGCTTAAGTGATACAGCACCTCAGTTTACAGAGACAACAGAGGTTTTCTAATCTTCATAACAAAATCCAAGTCAAATATGTACAGTAGCTTATTAAAAGCTAACGAAGGGAGGATACGATGCAGGGGTCACTGATTCGTACCATCTTTAGTACAGGTGTCAGGCATGACCAGGCGTATACCAGGTGTGAGTAGTAAGGTGCACTTTTCAGCCATTTCCGAGAAATTAATTCCCAAGGACCATCGTAGCATTCGCATCTCCATTGAGTGCAAGGCTTGTTCATGTTTCTTTGTATTAGGCCAGCATTCAGCTCCATACAAAGCAACAGGGCGGACGACTGATTGATAGATCTTAGTTTTGAGGCGCAAAGGGATCTTGCGGTCACAGAGAATGCCTGTGACCTGGCGCCACTTCATCCATGCAGCATTCACTCTTGCACGGGCATCCGAGACTGTGTCACCATCAGGTCTCACAACGGAGCCAAGGTATCGGAGATGTGAAGCCTTTGGTAGTGGGATGCCATCTACTATGATGGTCCCATCTGTCTGGGAACTACATTCAAGGTACTCAGTCTTAGTGAGGTTGAGCCGTAGTCCAAATTCACAGAGCCTCGCATTCCAGAGGTTGACCAAGTGCTCTAGATCATTACAGGTCTCGCTTGCAAGCATGACATCATCGGCGTACAGTAATGTCCATGGTGGTTGTCTCTGCAAATCGGCAGTCACTGTATCCATGCATAGGATAAACAAGAGTGGAGATAGTGCAGATCCCTGGTGAACCCCAACTCGAATATCGAACTGTTTGGTGAGGCCAGCAGCACTGCGTACAGAGCTAGTTGTATTATTGTCGAGGAGTTGGACCCAATTCACATAAGCTTCTGGTACGCCATGCGATCGAAGAGAATACCATATAAGCTGATGGGGAACCCGGTCGAATGCTTTCTCCAGATCCAGAAAAGCCATGTGAATTGTCCTTCTTTTCTCCGTATACTTTTCTATCAGAAGCCGCATTGCATGGATAGCATCAGTTGTTCCGCGACCTTTCATGAATCCACACTGGTTAGGCGAGATGGTAACAATGCTACGTAAGCGAGTGTCAATCACACTTTCTAGAATCTTCATTATGTGGCATAGGAGACGAATAGGACGATAATTGGCACAGATAGTTACATCGCCCTTGTCTTTCCATATTGGTACTGTGACGCTAGTTTGCCAAGCTGACGGGATCTGGTGGCTCGCAAGGCATTTGTTAAAGAACTCTGCTAGGAACTCTGCAGAGGCATGACCCCACTGCTTCCATAGCTCTGCAGGAATATCATCAGGGCCTGTTGCCTTGCCATTCTTCATGGCGTGGATCGCAGTATTGGCCTCAGCAGGTGTGATAGGTGGAACTGCACCTTGTACAGGTTCGGCTAATGGAATCGGTGGGTGTGGGAACTCCTCATTACAGATAGTATTGAAGTGTTCATGCCATCGTTGAAGGATCTCTGTTGGTTTTGTTAGAAGATGCCCGTGCTTATCCTTGATATGCATGACATGTCCTATGTCAACTGTGGCACGATGACGAGATCTGGCTAGCTTGTAAATATTATTGACTCCAGTAGATTCCTCTAATTGTCCGTACAATGTACTTAGTTGCTTGGATTTAGCAACTGCAACAGCATGTTTTGCATCGGATTTGAGCTGACGATATTGAGTTAGATCAGCATCGGTCCTTGATCCAAGCAACTTTTTGAAAGCAGTTTTCTTAGATTTCACAGCTCGTTGCACGTCTTCATTCCACCAGCAAGTTTGTTTATCAACAAATTGTCGTGTCGGTTTTGTCATACCCATTACTTCCTTTGCATTTGCCTGGATGTTTGAGGTGAATTCATTCCATGTTAGTTGATCAGTGTTGTCAGGAAGAGGACCAATAGAATCTAGAAGTTGCAATTCATGGCCAGGTAGTTTACACCACTTTATACGTTCAGTATTGGTGATAGGTCGTGAAGGAGTACGAAGAGTAATATGGAAATCTAAGATCAAGGGCTTATGTTGGGGAGCAACATTTTCTGAAGGAATGACCTTGGAGTCCTTCACCAATTTCAGATCTCTTCTATGCACCAACCAGTAATCAATTTGAGTTTGATGGCCACCACTGTTGTATGTGATGAGATGTGATAACCGTTTCTTGAAAGTGTTCACCACCACTAGGTCACAAGCCTCGGCACACTCTAAAAGTACACACACCAGCTGCATTTCGCGTCCCATGACCACAACTACCATGTACGCGTTCAAAACCATCACGTGATCTACCAACATGACAATTGAGATCACCACCAATAAGCAAAGACTCATTAGGATCAACTGAAAGTATTAATGTCTCAAGATCACCCCAGAATTTGTCTTGTTCTTCAGCTTGGCACCCAGTCTGTGGTGCATAACATGAGACGATATGGAGTGATATTGCGTCCGTAATTATCTGAATGCTCATCAGGCGATCAGAGTTACGGTTTACTATGGTGATGGGAATACTAATTGCCATTTCTGGTCCGTATTGACGTATATAAATAGTTTAATCAGTTGAAACTTTCCGTCAAATCAATACAAAATATTTTGCGCTATTATTGCGCTAAGTTAGGTACATGTTTCGAACCTTGCAAGGCGGTCCTTCATCAGCCTCTCACACAAATGGCAACACATCAAAAAACACTGAACAAAATCCAAAAATGCATGCACACTAATAAAACACATATTAAAAACATTCCATTAAAATTTGTACGAAACATATTAAAAACACATGTTAAAAGTTCTGAGAGTCCATTTATCTTGTTCATTGCCAACGTTTAAACACATGTCGTTCTGATAGGAGATCTTGTCCTGTTCTGTTATCTGCTTCTTGTCATGTGGGGAACGGAAATAGAGTAGTATTCCCATTTGAATGGTCCAAATGCAAAAGACTTTTAGGTACTCCCAGACTAAACAGGTAGTCCTCTGTTGAAAGAAAATTAAATTTATTTAGTGAATGGACTGAAGTAATGAGAATCTAATTATGATCAACCAGAAAACGATTGCTAGAAAATCCTTACCTCCCAGTGTATGCAGTGAACCTGTGCGCTTGAAACAGCTGTTGCAACTAAAGTGCTGAGTCTAGGCGAGGCGAGGTGAGGCCATGTGAGACATGTAGGGGTGGAGAATACCATTGGTGGAAGCAATGAGCGGAGGGGCGGGGAGGCACTTGGAGTGGGAGGGGAAAGGAAGTTTGGGTGGTACTACGAACCCAGATCTAATTTATGGAGGTTTTTTATGTTTGTTACTGGTGACAAAGTTATACGAAACATTGACAAATCTAGTAATCGAGCCTTGCTTCATTAGCCTGCCCCGGCCTTGGGTAGGTAGCCCTCGTCCATTTCCCACCCCAAACGGGACGCGTCGCCTGCAGGGGACGCCCTAGCCTCGATACTACAATTTACTTGGTGCATCGTGATACGACAATTAAATTTCGGCCGACTTGTCGCTGAGTCTGACGCCTAGCATTTTAAATCTACTGCCAGCATATAAATTTGGCCGCCCCTAACATGGGGTACAGGCGCCGTTCGTAGCCGCCCGCTCCGGATCAGACGCTACAACTGATATTTATCCTTGGAGTGAGGATGATACCTTTTACTCTATTAATCCCGAGCATTGGGCTGCCACATCTGCCATTTACACTGTACCGAAGATTATCCTCTCCACTGTAGCAGCCGTTGTGGACTTCACCGTAACCCTGGCAAGGGACCCTTACAGGGTACTACCAGCCGGGTCAGCTGGTCCCAGTTTTTTTTTAAGAGATGTTACTCCTCTATCACTCGCCCTTTGTCCTGACTTGTGACAGGCAGAGCCTGGCTTCCCAAACATTGGGCCCAGGTTGGTGGGTTTAATTAATAATAATACATTATTGTCATTATTACCATGTTATTTTGTATATGTTTGTGAATTTATTTTCTTAAATGTACACATTTTCCATAAAAATTAACCCTCCCTCCCCAGGTTTTGGGCATCCGGGCCTGACAATATTTGTTGTTGAAAGTATTACCATATTACTGATTGTATATTTTGACACAAGATTCGGAATAGGCTACATCACTGATTTTTTTGGTATTGGAGGCATGGTATGTAATTTTGTATTATTTAAACTATCTGTAAAATATGATATATATTTATTTTCAAAGGAAAAAGAGGTTGACAAAAAAGAGAAGACGATGCTCAAGCTCAAGTGATGAGGTGGAAATGGTTCATCTTGATGATGTAGGATCAGCTGTAACTGCCACTCACAAGTGTCAAGTGTGTGATCGATCTTTTAAACGAAAAGTGCAATTGGATCTCCATCTGAAGACACATGTCACAACAACTCAAAACAAGGAGGAAGAGGTATGTAACCTACAGCTCTCTTAATACCTTGTCACAGTAAGGATTTTCTTTGATCTGGATAATGACAAAACCAGTTTGACGTCGTGTTATTGGTATGTGTTAAGACTGTTAAAACTGGATAGTTGAGTAAAATAACACACTATCACTAAGTTTCAACAGCTTTAGACTTAAAGTGTGTTATTAGTTTTAAAATACTAGGATGAAAATAATGTTTCTTCCAGTTTTTGAATTCGAGTTAATATTTACGGAAATGAGCCTTTCTAATTAATATTTTTCATTCAGTAAATTACCTTGAGAAAATATGTTGGTAAAGCTTACTGCTGGTGTGAAAAAATATTTTTGCATAGGTCTTGAAACAGTTCATTTAAATTAAGGGAATAAATAGTTAGTAGCATGGCCACCTCTTGCTGGCATTGCTAAGAGTCTAGCACTTGGGCTATGGCATTCTTTGTGATGTCCTAGTAATGGGTAGTAGGGGGCCTTGCCCTATGGAGTTGCATATCTGATAGATGTTCTTTTTTAGATAGTTAATTGTTTGAGATTCTAGTTTGTTGTAAAAGTTGGAAGTCGGTTAAGATTATGCCATGAAGAATTAGGAGGTTATCTTGGTTGAAAAAGAATAGAAGATAGTAGGCTTGTTTGTTTTAGAATGGATTGTGATGTGATTTGGAAAGGATGAAAAATGGAGAGTTTAGTATCTGTTCGTTGAGAGTAGTTTATGTTTATAAAATAAAGATTTCCTTATTGTGATAAAACAACCACCACCCCAAGAATTAGTACAGTTAAAGTCTGTATATTTATTAAATAGTTTTTCATTCATTCAGAGACATTTCATTCTGTCTGAATCCCTTCTATGGCTGTGTTACAATGAATATATTTATTACTCATTTATTACCCACCGCATGGTGCATGTTGTTTGGTCCGTATTGACGACTAGCAGTAGTGCCCGGCTTCGCCCGGTGGATTTATTTGTTTTATGGATGATAATGAATACTACTACAGAACTGGAGCGCTCAAGGATATGGATCGGAAAGAACCAACGCTTATTGCAGTTGATAACATCAGTAACAGCTTCGGTGACGTAGTTGGTAGCATGCTGAACTGTTGTGCCCAAGATAGCAGGTTCAAACCCGGCCAAAGTCGTCGGATTTTTTAAGAGCGTTAAAAATCCTTTAGTATGCCTTCCTTAGGAGGGGAAGTAAAGCCGGCGGTCCCATGTCAAAGATTTATGGCATGTAAAAGATCACAGATTAAACTTGTGTAAAGCTAAATTGTTAGGTTAGATTTCGTCGGATCGCTCTATCAGAGTTGTGGGTTGGCGACCACGGGGCCCCAGCTGAGTCCGGCACTGCTTCCACTTACTTGTGCCGGCTCCTCTCCGTCTTCTTTCCTGTCGACCTCACTTGGTCAACTCTTGTTCTCTTCCGACCCCAACGGTATTAGGGTATCCGAGGCCTAGGGAGTCTCTTCCTTTCCCGCCTTAATTGGCCCTTGTCTCATCTTTTCTGATACCCTCCTTCTTTTTCTTTTCCTTTTACCTCCTGCCTTGTGCTCAAGGCCCTTAAGGAGGCAGGGTGTATGTAGCCCCACCACTTCTTGTGCACCCTAGATAATGCTACACCCTCAGGGGCTCACGGCTGGTGAGTTCGGGAGTTGGCGACCCCGAGGGATTCCTGAGCTGGGTCCGTTTTCCCCTTTTGTCCCTTACCTTTGGGGCGGACCCTCTCCTCTCTCCCCCCTCCTCTCTCCCCTCTCCTCTCTCCCCTCTCCTCTCCTCTCCTCTTTTCATTATATTTCCTTTTCTCTTTAAGATTCCGGCACTGTTTTTGTTACTTGGTTCCCCGTGTATCTAAATTCCCTTTTAGCGAATTTTTTTTGTAGGTATTTTTAATCTACGTTGCATTTTGTTAGTTTTTTCGATCTACATTACATCTCGCGATTGTTTTCAACCTCAATTGCATTTTGTAAAGATTGACAATCTAAATTGCTTTTTAGTAAGTCTTTCAATGTAGGTTTCAGGCCATTTTAGTGAGTATTTTGAATTTCAATTGCATTATGTAAGTATTTTCGACCAAAACCGCATTTCGCAAAAATTTTAAATCTAAATTGCATTTTGTTTGGTGGGCATTTTGCAAATATTTTGATTCTCAATTGCATTTTGTGGGTATTTTGAATCTAAATTACATTTTGTCAAGTATTTTCAATCTAAATTGCATTTTGTAAGTATTGTCAATCCACATGAGTCGTCTGAATCTGAATTTTGTACGCATTTTCAATTTAAATTGCATTTTGTAAGTATTTTGAATTTCAATTGCACTTTGTGAATAATTTGGATTGGAACTGGTATCTTTCAACCTCAATTGCATTTTGTACGTTTTTTCGATCTCATTTGCATTTTGTAAGTATTTTGAATTTCAGTTGCATTTTGTAAGTATTTCAACGCTACATTGCATTTTGTACGTATTTTGAACCTAGCCTACATTTTGTGGGTGTTTTTCAATCTATTCTTTTTGTGAATCTTTTCGTTCAAAATTCCCTTTAGTAAGAACATTTTTTGAGTTGTTTCAATCTGAGTTCCTTTTTGTAAGTATTTTCCGTCTCACTTAATTTTCGTTCTAGTTTCCATTTCATTAAAATTTTCGCCATCACCCAGATAATTAGGGGCCGCTAACGTAGATGTTAGGCCCCTTGAAACAACAATTATCATCATCATCATCATCTATCAAAGTTCCAACGATCACCACTAGGTATCATTGATATCTTGCAGCGAAAGTTGGAACTACAGTACTTGAACGGAACTTGTAGCTCACCCTAATAAGGGTGTCCGCTGGAAGCAGCTACAGACTCAGGCGAGCCGAACATGTCCTCGGACACTCCCGGCACTAAATGCCATACGATAAATCTTCTTCTTCTTTCTCTTTACATCATTCCCACTCACATGTGGAGTCGATGTTTCTGACAGCTCTCCTCCATTTACCCCGGTTATGCACATCCTCTTCTGACAACTGTTTTTCTCTGAGGTCCTCCCGTACACAATCGATCCATCTTCGTTCAGGTCTGCCTTGCATTCTCACTCCCTGTATTTGCATGTCTAGCATCTTCCTCCCCCACGTAGGATTCCTCCCTTCATCTCACATGCCCATACCATTGAAGTCGCTTTTCTTGTATCTTCTTAGATATTTCCACAACCTTCAATGTTCCTCTTATTTTGATATTTTCCACTCTATCACACTTAGTCACTCCACTCATCCACCTGAGCATTTTCATTTCCGTGACGTCAAGCCTGTTTGTGTGCGTTTTGCGTGCAGGTCATGTTTCAGAGCCATAGAGCAATGCAGGTCCTGCGCTATTCTGAAAAATTTTCTTTCACCTTCTGTAGTTTCCAACTCTTCGTACAGCCGATCCATCATTTGAGCCTTTGAATGTGCTACTACCTTCTTTGCTTCCTTATTACATCTCGTGTAGTTCTCTTTATCCTCTTGTCTACTTGACTTATCCTATAACTTCGTTGCATCACTTTTGGTTTTCACGATCTTCTGTGCCTTCTCATTCCACCACCATGTTTCTTTGTCAACTAGTGGTTTCTTGCCAGAAGTTCTCCCTAGCACTTCAGTTCCTACCCTCCTTTTGAAACTACTGTTGTGCGACCGCCACTCCTGCACATCATTGCAAAGAACCACTCCATTGAGTTCTTTCTCTTTAAACTGGTCCTTCAATGCCTCTTCATTTAATCTCCACCACCTAATTTTTGTTAAGACCTGCACAGGTCTACCTTTCTTCCTAATCCTCATTTTCCAGTCCATGACTACCGTCCTATGTTGTGCTGCCACTGATTCACCATTAAAAACTTTACAGTTTTGGATTTCTCTTAATTGAGACCTTTTACACATTATGAAGTCAATCTGGCTTTCTCTGGTCCCACTTTTGTAAGTCATATATTGACCTGTGTTCTTCTCGAACCATATATTCACAATCCCCAAATAATATGCCATCGCACAATCCACGATTCTATGACCTTCACCATTCCTCACTCCTACTCCCCAGCCTCCATGTACTCTTTCGACTGTATCTCGACTCCTTCCGACATGTCCATTTAAGTCACCACCCAATATCAATCTTTCATTCGCTGGTATATCTCCAAGCTTACGATCCATATCTTCGTAGAAGGATATTTTCTCTTCCTCATCGCAACCCACTTGTGGAGCATAAACACACACAATGTTTACCAAATCTCCATCAAGACACAGTTTGATGCTCATTATCCTGTCACTCCTTCTCTTAACTTGAACTATGGTCTCCTTTATGTCTCGAGAGAGGATTATTCCCACTCCATTCCTCCCATCCTTGTCTGCTCCACTGTATAGTAGCCACTACCCAACTCTCTAGCCCTATTTCCCTTCTATCTAGTCTCTTGCACACACAATATTTTCACCTTTCTCATTTCCATGTGATCCACTAACTCCCTTCCTTTCCCAGTCATTGTTCCTACATTCAGTGTGCCTATTCTTCGTAACTCACCATATTTTTGAGCTAGCCTCTTTAGCCAGGTTCGCTCATGACCCAGTAGCCCTAGCCCATTTCTCACAGGGGTCGGGTGAAATCCCTGCACGTCGCTTCTGGGGTACGCCCTAGCATTTTCCGAAGCTAAACTAAGATTCGCTGTCATATTGGTTTTGGAATAGTTTTCCGGCCGCATGCCCTTGCTGATGCCAAGCCTTTTATACCTACGGCCATGTAGAAGTAAATCAACCACCCCTCACATGGGGAACAGACGCTGTTTGTAGCCGCCCGCTCCGGGTCAGACACTACGGTTGATATCTGTCTCTGAAGTGAGAGCGATACGTTTTACTCAATTTCCCGAGCACTGGGATGCCACTTCCGCCAACTGCACTGTACCGAAGGACTCCTTCTCCACTGCAGGCACCGTTGTGGTCTTCACTCATAACCCCGAGCCATACGATAAATAAACCTCAGTATACTGCACCAACACCATCACCCTTATACAGAGGCATACTATTGTCATGATGATATCTGTTTTGGGGGCCTAAGAAATATTTTTGCACTAATTACTCCCCGTGACTGCAATTTATAAGCAGCTCGCAATTCTGCACCAGAACACTGGTAGGGTCAACGTGATGCAGCCCCCATTGCCAGGCAACAATAGACTTAGGTATTATTGAAGCTGTTCGGGAGCGCTTGTTCTTCCGACTTACTGAACAAAAATAAATCTTTAAGGTTACCTGAGAGGTGTAGCCTAATGCTACATAGCCTAAACTATTTCTCTTGAATCTGGCTATCATATACAAAAATAATTTTTCGAATCCAACTGGTAGTTCCAGAGATTAGCGCGTTTAAACACACGAACAAACAAACCCTTTAGCTTTATTATATTAGTATAGATTAAATAAAGTTAATAAACCTTATAACTTAAGCCAAACAAGTAGTGTTGTGAAGAACTAAGTAGCCTATTTACATATATCCTACTGGTCTTTTCCATTAAAAACTCTCCTGCCTATTAAAATGATATTCCATGTGAAGCACTAAAAAGTGTTTGGTACACAACCTTTGTCTCACACCAACACCATTACATTGAGAAATTGTATGCTAGAATACATACCTTTCAGTCATCATCATCATCATCTTGTACAGTTTCCAGCCCCAGGCTGGGTCTGTTTGGAACATAAGCCTCGCCACTTAGTTCTTTCTTCCCACCACCTCTCCGCTGTCACTCTGGTCCAGTCCTCGCCTCTCTTCTTGACACATTCCTCCACTCCTTTCAGCCATCTATCTCTTGGTCTTCCCCTTGGTCGTTTCTTCTGCATCTGCATCTCATGTATCCTCTTGGGAATCTTCTTCTCATCCATTCTCTTTAAGTGTCCATACCACCTCAGTCTTGATGTCTCAATCCTACCTTGCGAGGGCTCCTCTTTCACCATTTCCCTGACCTTTTCATTCCTCACCCTGTCTCTTCTTGTTATTCCGATCCTACTTCGCAGGAACTTGATTTCACCTGCCTGTATTCTGCTTATATCTCTTTTCTTCATTGTCCAAGTTTCTGAAGCATAGGTCAGTATCGGGATGTAGTACCTTCTGTATAACACTTCCTTGCTTTTTTGTGGGACATCTTTATTCCACACTAAGCTCCTAATGCTTCTCAGAAATGCTTCTGCCTGTCTGCCACGTTCCGTAATCTCTTTGTCATTTCTCCCATTTTCCTCCACTATACTTCCCAAGTACTTGAGACTTTCCACCTTCTTCAGCTGTCCACCTCCAAGTGTTATCCCACTCATTGGTCTGTCCTTTTTCCTGGTCGTTAACAGGATCTCACATTTACTGATGTTGAACTTCCATCCGTACTCTCCCACTGTTTCTTCCCAAGCCTTCAGTTGCTCCTGAATTTCCTCCTCCTTGTTTCCCCAGACCATGAGATCATCTGCAAACACCATTGCTTTCATCTTATTTTCTCCTATAATTCCTGCTATCCGTGTCATTACCTCGTCCATAACCACAATAAAGAGAAGGGGTGACAGCGCACTACCCTGTTTCAGGCCACTCATTTGTCTGAACCAGTCTGTTCTTTCCCCTCCAACTTTCACACAACTCACACTTCCACAATACATCTCCTTCACTCTGCCTACAGTCTCTTTTTCCACTCCCATGTTTTCCATTGCTTTCCAAACCTTCTCCCTACACACACTATCATAGGCCTTTTCGATGTCCAGGAAGGCCATCAACAGATCCTCTCCAAATTCGTAGTGGTGTTCCTGGAGCTGTCTCACTGAAAATATGAGATCCCCTGTTGATCTCCCAGGTCTGAATCCATACTGTTCCTCTCTCAATTTTCTCTCCACTTTGGCTCGTATTCTACTTTCTAATATCTTTTCATATATCTTGGCACAGTATCGGTGATTAATACTTCTATCGCGAGATGGCATCATATGGTAATGAGTCACGGGAGTTCTTTTAAGAAAAGTCAAATGCACGGCTTCTATGATTTACCGAAAGTAAGCTACATAATTTAGTGCCTTAAATAATAATTATTATGATAGCCCATCATACGAATCTTCTCTTCAATCACTTAAATAGGATATAAAATATTCTAGAAAAGTGAGCTTTCATAATTTTGAACTGATGCCATCTTGAAGTTTTGAACACAAGGTGTTTTCAAATGTGGCGACACAGTAAAAATATTGAACGGAAGAAGGTCAAAATTTGAACATAGTAAGCAGGAGCTTACAGTTTAGTGCTTTGGGACTGGGACATTTATAATTCGACATGATTAGCGGGAAAACATGTTATTGGGGAACGTACTAACGGGATTCCACTGTATTTGAAAATCACTTGGCTGCAATTTTTTTGTTCTTCAGGATTTTAAAAGTCACATAATTATATGTACTTATTTAATAGTCCTCTATCACCATACACAATTTCAGTTTGATTGCTTAAATAGTTTCGGAGATATAGAGAACCGTCTAAATATTTCAGATGGTCGCCATGTTGGGTGTGATCGTCAGCTGTGTTGTTGGCGTTCCACATGCTAAATAAGTTATTGTTAGGTTAGAACACGTCGAGATCTGGTATTGTTAGCCACAATAAGCTGACGACAGAAGACAAAATAAAGAAGGCCGTAAGTATTGAACTCTTGCATGATTGGATATAGGGGTATAGGTTATGGTGTTACATTATTAAGAGCTTCTTGAAAACTGGCATCGCAAATGCATTGGCCGGAAGTTAGGATGATTCAGTATGGGATGATGATGCACGCGAGAGTAGCTCGGAGATTGGCAGCAGCCAATTGACAGCGGTTGACAAGTCCAGTCATCTTGTTTCACTAATGCAATTTTTTTTTTTTTTTTTTTTTTTTTTTTTTTTTTGGAATAAGGTAATTCCCTCACAAATCCCTGCATATATCTCACACCAAAGATGTTCACACTTTTTTCGGTCAGAAAAGTGCGAGTTATATGCGAGCAAATGCAGTATTTGGATTCCGATCCACTTCTTGAAGGATTTGTAGTTTTTCACTGTTTGTTATTTGCCTCACTTTCATCTTCTCCATTGCAAACACGTAAAGAAGGCCCAGATAAAAATAGCCAAAAACACTATATCACTATACGGCAAGCTATCGTCACTGAATGAATAGATGACACTACAGGAAGCACACTCGCTGCTAAACTCAGCTGAGATCTACCGCGCCAAGCTTATGCAATCACTTAACCTTGGCCGAAGTCCAACTGGACTGACGAATACGCAAGGCTTGGCCAAAATATTGAACGGAAGAACGTCAACATTTGAACGTAGTAAGCAGGCAGGAGCTTACAGTTGAGTGCTTTGGGACTGGGACATTTATAATTCGACATGATTAGCTGGAAAACATGTTACTGGGGAACGTACTAACGGGATTCCACTGTATTTGAAAATCACTTGGCTGCAATTTTTTTGTTCTCCAGGGTTTTAAAAGTCACATAATTATATGTACTTACTTAATAGTCCCCTATCACCATACAAAATTTCAGTTTGATTGCTTAAATAGTTTCGGAGATATTGAGAACCGTCTAAATATTTCAGATGATCGCCATGTTGGATTGTTCTACATGTAGGCCAGTTTTATGTACCATTAGATGATGATTTTTGCGTAGGCTCATTGTTAAATGTTCACTTCGATCACAAAAAATAAAAACTTAATTTGTAAAATTTTGTACAGCCACCATCTTGTGTTTTTTTTTTTTTTTTTTTTTGTCATGTAGCCTCCTGAGAGGCAGAGTGCAGGTCTTTCTAGTCGACGCCCGTGGGCGACCTGCGCGTCGGGACGAGAGATGGAATGGATGAAGATGAATGAAACTGGGCAAGGATGTGGAAGGAAGCGGCCGTGGCCTGTCAGAAGGTACTGTCCCAGCATTTGCCTGGTGTTGAAAATGGGAAACCACGGAAAACCATTTCAAGGACAGCCGACGGTGGGGCTCGAACCCACGCGTCTACCGAGTCAGCAGAGAGCTTGGCCCCTTGACCGAACGCAGCGCTTTAGCCCGCGTAGCCACTACTGTCGGTTATCTTGTGGTTATGAAAATAATTTAATTATACACTGAAGAAAATGGAAATTGCAACACCTTTAAGGCATTGGTCGTTTGTGTTAATTTTCAAGATATGGAACGATGCCATGTAGGTATGTAAACGATCAAAGTTTCAGACCCATTGGATTGTTGCTACAGGTCTCCCCACGTGATTGGTCGCGGAGGAATCAACTCTAGTATACGGACTCTGGTGTAGCGTAGTTGACTTGCAGTCTGTGCAGTGAAGTGTTCCCCGTCAAACATGCCTCGACGACAGAGAAGTTCATGCTATCAACAACTGTCGCCGTTTGAGAGGGCTCGGATAATTGGGCTGTGTGAGGCTGGATTATCGCTAAGGACTGTTGCTGCACGTGTTGGCCGACAGGCATCTACGGTACAACGTGTATGACAGCAGTGGTCAAATGAAGGTACCCACACTCGTAGACCTGGCACAGGCCCAGCGCGACAGACAACTGTGAGAGAGGATCGCCGCATCATTCGGATGGAACCCCATGCAACAGCAGTGCAAATTCGAGCAGCTGTGGCATCCCACGTTACACAACAAACAGTTGGTAATAGCCTGCGTGCAGCTGGCTTACGATCCCGTGTCGCTGCAGAAGGTGTTCCATTGACCCCACAACAGCGACGTGTAAGGCTGGCCTGGTGTCGAGAACGATCGACGTGGGTCGACGAATGGCATAGGGTCGTATTTAGTAATGAATCGCGCTTCTGTCTTGCCCGCAGTGATCGCCGGAATCGTGTGCGCCGACGTACCGGGAAGAGGGGCCGCCCAGACCTTATTGTCGAGAGGCACACTGGACCAACACCGAGCATTATGGTCTGGGGAGCTATTGGCTTTAATGTGAAATCACAATTAGTGCTTGTTGAGGGCACTATGACTGCTCGACAGTACGTTGATAGGGTACTCAATCCAGTGGTTGTCCCTATGATGGCGAACATTGCTAATGGGATGTTTCAGCAGGACAATGCCCGGGCTCACACTGCACGCACCTCCAGAGAAGCTCTCCATGACATCACAACCTTAGAATGGCCCGCCAGATCCCTGGACCTCAGTCCTAATTGAGCATGTGTGGGACATGATGGGTCGACAACTGGCCAACCGTCCTCAGCCACCCACAACTCTGGAACAACTGACACGTGCAGTGCAGCAAGCATGGGCCACAATTCCTCAGGAAGCGATCCAGGGCCTTATTGACTCCATGCCTTGCCGAATTCATCAATGTATTGCAGCTCGTGGTGGGCACATCCTGTATTGATTGTTGTCCAAACTTGCGGTCAGAGGCACCTGAAAGTGTAATCATCGAATCACAACCGAACACTCGTCCTGCATGTTCATTTGCAGCAATGTAGCACCACTCCTTCTGGGTGTTGCAATTTCCATTTTCTTCAGTGTATTAGATGCTAGTATAGATAAGAAATTGTCTAATAAAAAGAGCAATAAAATTCGGCTTACAGTACTTACGAAGTATACCAAAAACCGTAAGTTAAACGTTGAGACTATCAGGGCCTCCAGCGGTTTGGGCCGATATGAAATTCTATCGAGATCATAGTTCAGTATACAAGCTGCACACGGTTGTCTCAACTACAGTATCGGTGGAAATTTTGAATTAGAAACTTCGAATGAGACATGTTGCACTGTAAAAATACATAAAAGTTTGAGATAAAGAACTGGGATATACAGTAATTTAAGCTTCAAGATATCAAAGAATTTGAGTTATAGAAATTTGGCTTATGGAAAAATATAGATGTAAATTATAGCAAGTTTGTTGGTGAAATAATAATCGAAAATAGTTATCGAAAATTCGAGTAATCTAGGTTCAACTGTATATCTGATTATTACCTGATGTAACAGTTACAGAGAGACATTTCTATGGACAGGGAAATCTAGAGGTAAAAAATAAATAAATTGCAGATTCAAATCAGTTTCACTTTTTCCATGACTGGGCAATCATCTAAAAGTTTGATAGGCATTGATCTGTTTCTGAAGATTTTGAAAACACATCTACTATCATAGTCATAGAGCTCAGCAACTCCAACTGAAACCCCAGAAAAAATGCGAACTACAAGCTCGCTGTCCTCTCTGCACACTGGCTTACGGAGCTAGCGCTCACGCAGGGTCACACTTCAAGTTGCTGAGCTTTATTTTGGTCTCAAGAGTGAAATTATTATTTTACAGTGATTGTTATGTGCCTTGTATTCTTTAAAAAGTGAATTTTTTAAAGTGATTCTTGGATGTATTCTTCATTTTATGTATTTTCCTTACAGGGAAGTGACATCTCCTCTGGATCTGAGGCGTCGTCAGGGTCAGTGTTCAGCTGTGCCGAAGTCGGCAGTAGTAGCTGTGCATGGACGACGACGAAAGGAAGAAAGTTAAGGGATGCAGTGAAAGAAAAAGATTCAAATACAAAAGAAAAGGAACTACAATTATTTGATCTTTCTTCACAGAAAATCCTCAATGCAGATCAGGAGCTAAAATTCCAGCATATCCTGCATGGGTTGTCCAAGGTTGAGAAGCAGCAGGCAGGAACTAATGAGATTATTCAGTCTTCTGAAGTGGGGATGTCACCCAAGCCTAGGGCATATCAATTGATTCTGCCAAGTGCACCTTCCTGTGTTTCAAAGTTAAGTGAGTCGAAGAATCCTCAAGTGTCCCAAAATTCTGAGGCAATTCAACAAATCCAAAATCCTCAATCAGTATTGAAACCTAAACAGGTCGAAACATCCTTAAAACCTCCTCAGCCGATAGTCTACCGGTTCATTCCGCAACCATCAATGCAGTCTCAAAATTCAGGAAACACTCAAGTTTTACAAGTTGTTCCACCTTCACAGCGAATGCAGACACTCCAGGAAGGTCCTTTGTCCTCTGAGGTTCAAGGTACTCAAGTAATCACGCTTCTCCCATCTCAACATATTTTGGAACTCCAGCAAGTTTCGCAGCCACAGTCCCTCACTCATCCTCGTTCATTAAAACTTGTTCCTTCTTCTCAAACATTGCAAAATCTTTTGAACAATACTTCATCCTCTTCATCCAAAGTACCTCAACAGTCTCAAACTAACCCAAATTCTCTGGAATTGAAAAATCTCCTTAAGTCTTCTTTACCCTGTACATCTCAAAACTCTCAAATGTATCCTGCTTCTCAACACTTGCACAACCTCCAGAAGCTAGTTTCCTCTCCACACAGCGATCAAATCTTGAAATTTACCCCTCACCAAACTTTACAATCTCAAACATCTCAACAAAACTCTAAATTTGTACTGCCTGTTTCATCACCACAGCAGTTACGGACGCATTTGGTGGCTCCCACACCTACTCAAACTCCTGTCTCTCAGCAATCTCAGAATGCTCAAATCACTCCACCAAATAATAGGCCTCAATTAGTCCATTTTGCACCTGTGACAACCCAGTCACAACTTACCCACCAATCTCAAAATCCTCAAATTGTACAAGTTGTTCCATCTTCTCTTCAGACTGATTTGTTATCAACACAGTCTCAAGTTTCTAAGAAAACATGTCATACTCAGATCATGCAGGTTGTTCCAACTGTACCATATTCATCATCGTCACAATCTCAGGTACTTTTGACTTCCTCACAGCCCAAGTTCGTAATTACTCCTGCTCAATTTAAGCAGTTACAAAATCTTTCTGCTGGTCCAGTGCAGTCTCAGCAGTTGCAATCATCACAGTTAATTTTTCAAACTATCCAGTCTCAGGAAGAGCAACCCTTTATTATATCGTATGCTCAAACATCCCAAAATATACAACAGTCCCAGATGACGTATACACCTGTAATACAGCAGCAAACCCAAATATCATCATCATCCCAACAATCCCAGATTATTCCAGTAGTTCAGTCAGTACAGCAGTTTCACCCTCTACAAACCTCTCAACCTATTTCTGGGCAATCACAAAGACAAACTTCTCAATTGTGTCAGCCCCAGTCCAATTCTTTTGGGCCACTGAATGTAGTTCAGTCAGTACAGCAGCTTCACCCTCAACAAACGTCTCAACCTTTTACTGGGCATTCACAAAATCAACCTTCTTTTAGGCCACTGAATGTAGTTCAGTCAGTACAGAAGCTTCGCCCACTACAAACTTCACAACCTTCTAATTTTGTTCAGCCTGTTCCAGAACAATTACGACACCAAACAGGCAAATTGTGTCAGCCCCAGTCCAATTCTTCGGGGCTATTGAATGTAGTTCAGACCAGTGATACTCGACTATTACTTCAGAATAAAGCAGCGACCTGTAAGAATGTTCCAGTTGTGGATCTTAACATGGAAGTCGAGGAGTGTGACAGTGATGATGAAAGATGATACAGTGCACTCCCAATAATTCGTGTGTGGGTAATTCGTTTTGCGGTTAATTCGCGGGTCTCCAAGAGTATTTTTTAAAATAGAAATTCTCACAGCAACTAATCATCACGCTAAGTAAAGCAATCTCTCCATCGTTTAAAAGAATGTTGATGCGACACAATGCGTAAAGACAAAATCATTGAAATTCGAGAAGACTGAACTGTGTATCTCTGCGATAGAACAATAGGCCTACTTGCACGATCTTCGAAACATACGAGCATGTTGCTGCAAGTGGTGTAGCACAGATTTCCTTGATTTCAAAGCCCTAACAATACCTGAGGAATGCACTTTCACTCGGAACCTACCCTCCCTTTTCAAACAGCCTCGCTCCCAGGTCGCTGATCTGTGAGTTGTGAAGGGTGGATGCGCGGACAGCGTATTGTATTGTAAATAGTGATTATTAACTAATGGTGCAAACTTGCGCGACCCCGAGAGCGTGTTTGTTGGATGCTCTTCATGCAGTTAACAAGTCATGGGAGAAAAATACCGCTACTACGCTCGTACAAAAGCAAGCACTTGCCGACTCCTGTAACGAAGATATTTCGAACGGGCAAGTTAGACGTCGATAAAGACGATTATGATTTAAGACATGAAAGCAAAGAAGAAATAGCACGGAATTTGACTGTTTGTGAGGAAAGCGGAGATCCAGTTGATATTGAGTGCGGGAGTTGGGAAATCCCGAAAGTTTCCCACAGTCAAGCCAGTGTCTCTAGTCACACTTATCTCTTATTATAGAAAAACGAGATGAAATTTCGTTCTCATACAATGTTTTCTTCGGAAATGTGCAATCAAAAATTAGAATAAACGATCCAAGAAACAAAACTGTGATAACTGGTTTTTGTTTGTTAAATATGAATGTAGGCATAATCCACATAGGCCTACCTCTAGCCTAGCATGTCTTATAAGACACTACAATCAAGTGTTATAATTATTATTTTGCATGTTCAAGCCTATTTCAATAGTTTTGTTTTTACTAGGCTTAACAAAAATTACTGCAGATAATTCGCGGAAGTTCGTGCATTAATTACCGCGAATTAACGAGAGTGCACTGTTGAACTGTTGTTCGTAAATTCAATTATTGTATGTGTTGTTTCATGTGCCAGCCTTGCTGTGTTGGGGTAGTGTGCCTGCCTCTCACCCGGAGGCCCTGGGTTCGATTCCCAGCTCTGTCAGGGATTTTAGAAACTGACGTGAGGCTGCATCGGGGTTCACTCAGCCTCGTAGCTGTGTGACGGTGAGGCAGCGCCCCGGTCACAAAAACCAACGGCCGAGAGGACCCAACATGCTGACCTCGTCAAACCCCACCTTATGTTGGCCGATAGGCTGGGCACCGGTCGGTTGGTAGTCCAGGGTCCTTAATGGATCGTGGTGCCACGGGTTTTTTTGTATCATGTGTTGTGCAACAATTAAGCCTAAGATGTTCTTTTGTCATTTGAAAAGAATGGGGGAGGAGAGATTACCTAACAGCTTAATCAGTTTGGCTGTAGAAAGTAAGAGAAGCAGAGGTAGGCTTAGGGGGTGATGGTTAGCTTCAGTGAAGAATGATTTCAAGTCTAGAAGCAGAGGAGGCCACAGTGCTAACTGCTAATAGGGGATCCTGAAGGTGACTTGTTCGCAAACAGTGGCTTGTAGACTAGGCTGGAGGCAAAACAGTCTCAAATGAAATTGTATGTATGTATGGTATGTTCTTTTGTCTGCATGGCCACATAACAATAAGCTAACAAAATTCAGCACATCAAAATGTGGAAAAGATAAAAATTATATACTGTTACAGTTCTTTTTTAATAAACAGCACGCGCTGGCCTTGAGAAGTGTGAAACATGCTGGAATATTTTCATTTAGTCAGAGTCAATCTTTATTGCTGTTTATGATGTAATCTCTGTGTTCCATTGTAACTTTCAGTCGGTCAATACAAAATAATTCCAATAACTGGAATATGTGAAACAATTACATGTGATTAAGATATATATTTATACTAGCAGAAGTACCCGTTCTCTGAACGGTGTTTGGTACTTGTCAGCCAAAAACATTGGAATGGACGGGCACTTCACCTTGGCTATGGAATTTTAATAGCAACCAAAACGTAGTGTTTTACTACTACTACTACTACTACTCGGCGCTACAGTCCATGTAGGACCTTGGCCTCTCCAACAATCGTTGCCCAATCCTGACGATCTTCTGCACGTTTCCTCCATCTTCTTACTCCCATCTTGCGTAAGTCGTCCTCCACGTCATCCAACCATCGTTTCCTAGGTCTTCCTTTGCATCTTCTTCCACCTGGATTTCCTCTATAGGTCTTTTTAACCACTCTATCACCTGCCATTCTCTCCACATGTCCCAGCCATCTTAGCCTATTGCTCTTTACTTCCGAAATTATATCAGGATGCCCATATAATTCCTCCAATTCTTTGTTTTCCCGTATTCTCCATCTTCCTGCCTCATTCACTGCTCCATAAATCTTCCTCAGTATTTTCCTTTCCCATCTTCTCAAAATCTCCTCTTCTGCCACAGTCATAGTCCATGTTTCCGAGCCGTACATTACCACTGGTCTTATAACGGTTCGGTACACTGTCACCTTTGATCTTCTACTGAGGATGCGCGCTTTGAGGATTTTTATCAATGCCCAATAAGCTATATTACCGGCTGCAATTCTTGCTTTTATTTCTTCTCTTGTGCTATTATCTTCAGTAACCAGTACTTCCAAATACTTGAAACTTTTACACCTCTCAAAATTCACCCCATTTAGGTTTATAAATAAATTTATATATTTATCTTTCTCCACAGTATTTCTCCTAGATAATAATAAATATTGAGTTTTGTTGTAGTTCACTCATAATCCTACTTCTTCTGATTCTTTTTCAACCCTTCTTCAAGATCTTTCAGTCTTCGTGACAGCATACCTACATCATCAGCATACGCTAGATTTTGGCTCATACGGTTTAACAGCGTGCCTCCTGGATTGCTGATATCTATCTTCCTCATTACTCTCTCAAGTACTATATTGAACAGCAGCGTGGACAGTACGTCTCCCTGTCGTAAGCCTTGGTTTACCTCAAAAACTTTTGAGATTCTTCCTTCAACTTTAACTCGACATTTTGTGCCAGTAAGAGTCATTTGCACCAATCTGATTAGTTTGGGTGGGAATCCTATGTCCATCAAGGTCTGATAGAGAGTTTTCCTCTTTACACTATCATAAGCCTGTTTGAAATCCATATATAGTTGGTGCACATCCACATTATATTCGTAACACTTTTCCATTATTTGCCTTATTGTGAAGATATGGTCCGTCGTCGATCTACCCTGTCGGAATCCACACTGGTATTCTCCAAGTCTCTCTTCAACAAGAGGTGTAAGTCTCATAGCCATTACCTTGGCTAGGATTTTATAGACCACACTAAGCAGTGCTATGCCACGATAATTTTCACACTTTGCTTTATCATTCTTCTTATGGATTGGGCAAATAATGGCCGTGTTCCACTGTTCTGGCATCACCTCCTTCTCCCATATCTCCACAATCAACTGGTGTACCAGCTTTGCCAAATGTTCCCCACCACACTTAATCATCTCTGCTGAAATATTATCACCCCCTGGGGCTTTGTTATTCCTCAAGCATTTAATTGCCAAACTAACCTCCTCCAGCGTCGGCACGGGTACTGGCATTGCATCAGTGTTATCCTTGCACCATGGTTGGTTATTCTCTTGACCCTCCTGTTCTAGCAATACCGTCTCTGCAGTAGCATTGAGCAGCTCGCTGAAATATTCAGCCCATCGATCTAAAATCTGTTCTTCTCCTCCTCCGAAATTTCCTTCTTTATCTCTGCAGAAAACTGCTCGGGGTTGAAAGCCCTTCTTCACTTCCTGTATTCGTTTATAGTACTTTCTTACTTCTTGATTATTGTATTCTTCTTCTAGCTCTTCAATCCATTTCTTCTCTGATTCCCGTTTCTTTCTTCTACAAATTCTATCTGCCTCTTTCCTTTTCTTTTTATGTTCTTCTGTATTGTTTCTCGTTGGTCTACTTATCATTTTCTCCCGTGCAGCATTCCTCTCCATTATAACTATTTTACATTCTTCATCGAACCAGATTTGTCTTTTAATCCTTTCTTCTGTCCCCAGTACTTCTTCTGCAGCTTCGTGTAGTGCGTCCCTCATTATACTCCATTTTCCTTCTACTCCCTCTAAATCCCAATTTTGTTTAGTCTCCAACTTCTTCCGTAAATGTGTTTCATATTGTTCGGCAGTTTCCTTTTCTTTTAGTTTTAAGACATTATACCTTCTAGGATCTTTCCTCATCTTTCCAGATCTGTACACTGCTATATGCTGTCTATATTTTACCCTTACCATGAAATGGTCAGAGTCACAATCTGCTCCTCTACAACTATCAACTTCGAGTATATCAGATGCGTGTCTTCTATCAATTACCACAGGGTCAATTTGGTTGAATGTGGTTCCATCTGGTGAGCACCACGTTACTTTCCTTATATTCTTTCTCTGAAGCCATGTACTTTTCACAATCATTTCATTTCCCATGGCAAAGTCGATGAGTCTCTGTCCATTATTATTTAATACCTCATGCAGACTTTCCTTTCCTACCGCCTCTCTAAATGCTTCTTCTTTTCCCACCTTCGCATTGAAATCACCTAACACGATTTTTACATCTTGCCTTGCTATACCCTCGAGTTCCTGTTCAAGCTGACTGTAGAACGTGTCTTTCACCTCATTCTCATCCTCTTCTGTGGGGGCATATACACATATAAAGGTGATATTAAAGAATCGTGCCTTCATTCTCAAAGTACATATCCTTTCATTTACAGGCTTAAAATTCAGTACTGCTGTTTTATATCTATTATCCACGAGGAAACCTGTGCCACCTATTCTTCCACTGTCGCCTCCACTATACATTATTGTATGGTTATCACTTCTCAATATACCATCTCCTCTCCATTTGATCTCTTGGATCGCTGCCACTCCTATACTATATTTCTCCATCTCTTCCTTAAGGCCCTTCAACGCTCCAGGTTTGTTCAATGTTCTCACATTCCAGGTTACTATGTACATATCATTTTTCCGTTTACATTTTCCTTTTCCTTGCATAGGCCGTTTATCATTATCATCAGTCCGGCTATTATTGTATTGGAGTTTCATAACAGATTATTTTTTTCGATATGGGATTGTTAGCCCCATGATCAACCCCCAACCTGGAGGACCAGGGTATCCCTCTTTGTCTGACCCATCACCTTTGACCTGTCCGGCATGGGAGGCCCTACCAGGAACTCCCGCTCCCGCCGGTATAGCTCGCAGGATCATTTGGGCTCTCAAGCCCCCACATCACGACAAGATGAGGATACCATCGTGAGGGAAACGTAGTGTTTTACTTAAAATAAAACAACATGAAAACAATTTTACTGGATTCATTTATTTATGTTCAACTGAAGGCCAATATATAGCCGGCCCCGTGGTGTTTTGGTAGCACGCCTGCCTCTCACCAGGAGGTCCCGGGTTCGATTCCCGGCTCCGTCAGGGATTTTAGAAACTGACGTGTGGGCTGGAACGGCGTGCACTCAGCCTCGTGAGGACAATTGAGTAGCTGTCTGACAGTGAGGCAGCGCCCCAATCACGAAAACCAAGATTAACGGCCGAGGGGATCCAATGCGTTGATCACGTGTCACCCCAATATCTGCAGGCCAATTGGCTGGGCAGCGGTCGCTTGGTAGGCCTAGGCCCTTCATGGGCTGTAGTGCCAGGGGTTATGTTATTATTATTATGAAGGCCAATACACCCTCCTCTACCACTTCTGCTGATGGGGACCAAGGAGTGCCCTATTATATTTACCTTTGATTTACTCCGGTCTTTGTACCTTTTGTCCATGCTCATTGCCTAAGGGCCGAAAAGACTCACTTAGAAATTCAATTTTCTAAAACCATTTCTTAGTGAGCCCCTACAACCTAACATCAACCTACATGCAAAATTTCAGCTTTCTAGGCCTAGTGGTTTGAGCGTTGCTATGAAGAGTCAGTACTTGAACTTTGGATTCTATATAGATAGATTAATGAATATCTATGACTTTTTAGTCATTATTCCAAGTTTTCCCGTATTGGTTATGATATGTAGATAGATTAATCCAGAAATTTTGTTAATATAACTGATATTACTGAAATATTTAAGGAGCCTAGTTTAATCTTTGTATGCGTCATTAACCTAACTAATACATTAACTCCAAAATTGCAGGTTCGCTCGCTCCTGGCCCTGGTAAGTGATTTTTGAAAGGCGGAAAAAATATTAATTATGGGAAGACATTGATGCTAAATGGGATCAATATAAATTAACACCAAGAAGAGAAGCTGTAGCCTTCTTCAGACTTAACACTGGCCACGACTGCCTTGCAGCTCATCTGAAACGAATCAACATCCCCAGATCTGAAGAATGCACACTTTGTCACGAACCTGGAAGTAAAATGGATAAGGCATGTTAAAGAATCCATTTGAATTCAGTAGGCCGAGTTCATAATGGCAAAATTAATCTCGGGAGTTTCCGCCAACATAAAGTCCTCATTTCTCTACTAGAAAGCGCTATAGTGTTCAAGGAGCTTAGATATCTAACATCTAACCTCCTTGACTTTCATAGTCAAGGAACAACGAAATTCGACATGCAAGCTACCCTCTGGGTGTCAAATACATGGTGGCCACTACTCCTGGAAAACCTGGAAATCCTGGAAAACTCCTGGATTTTTATTAGGTCTGGAAAACTCCTGGAAAATGATGAAAAAATTGAAAACTCCCGGAAAATAGCCTCTGTTAATTAATTATAAAAATCTTTCCATCTTAAATCATACTCCCGCTGCGGTTTTGGGTGAGCACTCTATCGTTAACGGAAGAAATTTCCTCAGGCTACCTGTTTCTCTGTGGGAGTACACGTGATAGTATTTTTGTAAAACATATTGATTATAGACAACTTCACCGCAATAAAATTGCAGGCGGCATTCTTTTCTCTTTTATTTTGAAAGCGGATATTTGAGTCACAAAGGCGTTTTTAAAACAACAATTAAATCATTTCTGTGTAGGCTTGCGTATCAATAACGCAATCACCACTAATTTTTGTCAACATCTGTATAAGCAAACCAAACACAACTGCTTTATTTTGGTCTTGAAGTAGGCAACCAATAAAGCCCCCCCGCGGACTCGCGCTTATTTTTAAATCTGGAAAAATGAGAATTACTCCTGGAAAATTCCTTGAAAACTCCTGTAAAATCGTTGACCGATTTGAGTGGCCACCATGCAAATAACAAAGCTTGCACCCGGCATCCGAGGCCATACGATATTATATTATTTTTTGATTAGGGAAATAACGAATACCACCGACACTTAAATAAGAACTATTAATATCGTGCCAGGAGATGGCAGTTGAACACGCTGTGACAGGGTGCGGGAGGTCTCGCAGTACGCATGCGTCGGCCCGCCGATTCCAAACCTAAATATATCGGCTTCCCTCATTCCAATGGTTATTTTTGCAGCACTCGACATGCAGCCAGTGAGAGAAGGAATGTGCTGAGTGAGTGAAGCAAGTAGTGACTAACTTAATGTTTTTGGAATGCGCGATACGGTTTGAGCGGGAAGATATCTGCAGTTGAAATGCAACTGCCAACTCCTGGTGCGATATCAACACTCATACAAGTGCAGAGACACATAGTGGCCACGAGACAAACCTACCCTATTCAGACACTGTATCACCCAGATGACCAAATCTGGAGTTGAAAACCATACACCAAAAGGAACCAGGTTCTATGTGATGGCGAAATTTGATGACAAAAATTAGAAGATTAGTAACAAATCCACTCGAAAGCTCTACCCTATTTACCAAAGCTTTCCTTCTTCAGTTAAAATCAATATTGACACACTCGCACATGAAAAGTCACACTCGTAGTATTAAAAAAAAAAACTTAAACAAAGAAATCAAAGTATGAATTAAGGCAAGAAAGTGTGTTTCGGGGTCCCTACATGACCTCCGAGTATTGTTTTTCGTATCTGGCAGCTTAAAATGAGCATGTTTGGTCTTTGTACCTTTTGTTCATCTCAGTGCCAAAGGGCCAAAGAGACTCACTTAGAAATTGAATTTTCTAAAACCGATTCTTCGTGAGCCGCTATTATTATTATTATTAGCGTATGGTACAAAACAAACAACATAAACCAAATACATACATACAATAGGTAGCACATTACAACTGTAACAATCATGCAAGGGAAAGGGTGTTCAAAGATTAATGTCTAAATTTTCTAGCCATCTTATGGCTTCAGTAGAGGCTATTACAAAGTCCTGTGTTGATCCAGTGAATGCCCTACTAATACACTGTGACAATATGGTTCATAGTCTGTCTAACAGCACCACAATCACAGGTTGGGGAATATCGCATACCCCATTTAAACATCATTGATCCGCATCTCCCGTGGTTAGTGCGGACTCTGTTGAGAGTTACCCATGTCTTGCGGGGCAAATCAAATCCAGCTGGCAGATTTTGAATGTTGAACAATGCCTGCCATTGCATTGGAGCTATGCTATTACTCTTTTTGCCAATCAGCTCTTGGATCATAAACCTTCCTAGCCAGTTCCTGTGCTGTTTGAATAGGTGGAGATCTTGACTTGAGACGGCTATATCTGGTGCTAGCATCTTCATGAATGGGAAGTTCAGGATTGGCCAATATCTTATTGTATTCCCTGACCAAGTTGTTCAGTCTTCTAATTCTAGGCAGTTCTATGTGACTAAGCACAGGCAACCAGAAAAGAGTGGTAGATTTTATTGTGCCACTAATAATACGCATTGTTTCATTCAGGACTGTGTCCACCTTTTAAAAAAGACTAGGATCAACCAACATGCAAAATTTCAGCTTTCTAGGCCTAGTGGTTTAAGCCCTGTGATGATGAGTCAATTTTGGATTTTGAAGTATGCTGGAAATTTGGCAAAATTCGCCCTTCACCAACAACTAGTCAACATCTGGATTACAGGAAAATTCCCTGAACATTGGACAACAGCGACCATCCATCCACTACATAAAAAAGGGGGATAAGACAGACCCTAACAATTATGGAGGGATTTCACTTCTGGATGTTACCTATAAAAATATTTCTCAAATTCTTCTCAATGGAATTAAAGTACAATTTGAAAATGAATTAGAAGAATATCAAGGAGGTTTCAGACCATGGAGAAGTTGCCCAAATCAAATCATGACCCTAAAACTGATAATGGATTACAGTATAATAGGAAAACGGTTAGAGATATGGTGATAACATTTACCGACTTCAAATAAGCCTATGATTGTGTTCTTCTTCTTCTTCTTCTTCTTCTCCTTCTTCTTCTTCTTCTTCTTCTTCTTTTACGGCCTCGTTGGACCACTTCAGTCAATCATTTCTTGGTCCTTTTCTTCAGCAAGTTTTCATCCCGAGTTGCCCAGTAGCTTTTCATTCGTTCTGATCATCTCAGGTGTTCCTCATCTGTAAATACCCTTTTTACTTTATGACGTTAGTCTATTTTTGGTTGAACTCTTATTTTTATGTCTTTCAGTTTTTTTTTAATGTTTTGTTTTGTTTTGCAAGTCATCCAAGGTTATTTTATTTCTAATTCTTTCATGTCTTCTCTAATTTCCTTAATCCATCCTACTTGTTTCATATTCCAAAGTTTATCAATTAATATGATAAAATTGGTCCGGCCAGATCAAACATAAATGCCAGCGTTACGCCCCAGTGTGCCGTTGGGCTCGTCATTTGGTACAGACACACCTCACCAATATGCATGGCTAGCACATACTAAGAAGGCCATCACAAGACACAAAATACAAGTAGTATTGACGTCACGAGTGATGCCAATGTGCTACGGAAGTCAAGCTCCCTTTCATAAAGCAAAAACCTTACCTTGGCAATCCAAATAGGTTATGAATATTCCCAAATGGGAATATGATGTAATTTCCGTTTGATCAGACCAATTTTATCATATTAATTGATATTTTGTGTCTTGTGATGGCCTTCTCAGTATGTGCTAGCCATGCGTATTGGTGAGGTGTCTCTGTACCAACTGACGAGCCCAACGGCACACTGGGGCGAAACACTAGCATTTTATGTTTGATCTGGCCGGACCAATTTTATCATATTGATAATTTATCTGATCAAACAGAAATTACATCATATTCCCATTTGGGAATATCCATTACCTATTCCAAAGTTTCTCAACAATTTTTCTAGATAATCTGGTTTCCGGTGTCCTCATAATGTGACAAAAAGAAAGAAATCCGTTTCTTCCAAATAGTATCAGTGATGGCTCCAGGTCTCTGTATACCACTTCATTTGGTACTATCTGCCATTGTCCATCTTTCTGATATATTTTATTTATGCATGTTCTAGCTATTCTTCTTTCTACTTTTAGAATTTTAACGATTCTGTTTTTCTGAGTAACTTTAAAAAAAGTTTCGCTTCCATATGTCACCTTTGGTTGAACCACCGTCTTGTAATGTTTTAATTTTGTGTGATTGATAGACATTTTCTTTTATATGTAGACCATGTTAATTTTTGGGCTTTTATCATTTTATTAGTTCTTTCTTGCCATGCAGGTTTCTCATCCAAGTTGTAAGTTATAATTTCTCCTAAGTATTTAAATTGCTTCACTATTTTAACTTTCTTGTTATTTACTGTTATGTGGTTGATTACAAGTGAATTTGCTACCATTATCTCAGTCTTTTGAAATGATATCTGAAGTACAATTTTTTGTGCTCTATTTTGTAGGCTTATTATTTGATTTCTGGCTTCTTGAATATTATAATTGTATTCATAGAGAATCTTTATTAAAAATTCTAAGACACATGGGATTACACCCCAAATTGACAAATCTCATAAAACCGACTCTTACAGGCACCAAATCAAAAGTTAAATTCAGAGGGGAATTCTCTGACCCATTTGAGGTCACAACCGGTTTATGACAAGGTGATGGCTTATCACAATTACTATTAATTGTGCATTAGAAATGGTAATGCGTGAATGGTCTAAGAAATGCCCTCCAAATATAAAAATAGGTAGAAAAATTAAAACAAACTGTCTTAGTTTTTCAGACTCATGGCATAATTGGCGAAAGATTTAGGGGAAGCCAAAACACAGATATCAGAGGTTCAGACCATTGCCAATAGAATTGGCCTTAAGATATCATTTGAAAAAACAGAAATCGTGCCACAAAAACCAACACCCTTAAAAGAAATACAAATTAATGGTACAAAAATTAAAATTGCAACACGATTCAAATATCTAGGAGAGTTAATAACAAACAACTTTAATGAGAAAGCATCGGTTCAAAAGAGAACAAACAAGTTATCTTGGGCACAAACATTAACATGGGAAACTTACAAAAAGAAATGCTTATCAATTAATGCAAAAATTAAACATTACAATACAGTCATAAAACCAGAAGCCACAACTACAGCACTTAAAAATATGACTTTTCATTTTCCACTCATAAAAAAGAAAATTCCAACAAGAATATTTTCCGCCCAATAAAGGGCAAGGAGATCAATACGAATGAAGAAGTACTGGAATGACCGCAAGGCTCGTACAGTTCCTACAAATCGATGAACTAATGGTTGGTTAATGTGATCCTTTGTGGTCTCAAAAGGCGAAGAGGAGGAAGAAGAAGATGAGACATGTCGAAGTCGATTTGCCCCAAGAAAGATGGGACGTAGCTCGTTTTACGCATAGCAATGCTAGGAACCACGAACCCCATATTTTAAGGTCCTAAAATGAACGGTTTTCGAGATATTGACAGAAAACTATTCCCGGTCTAGCGGTTGTCATGGTAACGTTGATCTGTTTCTCAGAGGGAACACAGTTTTTTAGAAATATTTTCAGGTTGGATTCCATGAACATTACGTAGTATTTGAATCCGGTATTACACGAAACATCTTAATATGTACACCTCAAATAGTGTTGTCTTCTTTTTCTTCGAATTCTATAACAAAATAATACTAAGGGAAATTCTCAGGAATACGTATACTTCGATGCGATCACTGGTGAATCTCCTTCGATATGTTGTTTCATTTGAGGGGCTAGAACATTGCGGTCATTTAGCCCCGTGTACTTGTGTGTGTGTGTGTGTGTGTGTGTGTGTGTGGAAGTTCTTTGCTAACCTGTGTTATAGCGGTGTCTGCATTAATGTGTGTATTAGTAATTAAGGTGAGGATTGGGAAGGAGGCGGCCATGGCCTTAAGTTAGAAACCGTCCTGGCATTAGCCTGGAGTAGAAGTAGGAAACCACAGAAAACCACTTCCTGGGTAGCTAAGGTGGGAATCGAACCCACCTCTTCTCAGTTTTGCCCTACAAAGCTTAGTGTGTCCCGTTCCAGCCCTCAGAGCAGCATTAAATTTCTCGGCAGAGCCGGGAATCGAACGTGGACCTCCGGAGCGAAACTCAATATATTATAATTAAGTACAAGTTTTTCGAGCTTGTAGGCCGTGGTCCAGACAGGATATCTCCCGACGTTTCACCGGAAACTGCGTCCGGCATTATCAAGGGTTCCGCTCCTTTCCTTGGTCAGCAGTGGAAAGAGGAAGAGGCTTGAAATAATGGGTAACGGTTTGTAGTGGGGTATTGTTGCTTGAATATGACTGTTGGCTAGATGGATCTTGGCAATGAATTAACGGCTAGAAGGCAGTTTGGATCATCAAATTAACATGGTGAGCCGAGCGTTCTCTTCGCATTCCGGCTGGATCGTCTGGTCTCGCGTACATGTTGCGGGGTGTGGTGCGTGCTCCGGCTTCGGCGACCGAGCTTGTGAGGGTCAGGTGTTCCCTGGGAGACTGCCGGACTGTAGCGGGAAGGTTCTACAGGTTGACGTGTGTGTGATCAGTGTGTCTAACGGTAACGAAAGTAACGAAAAAGTAACGAATTTTACAAATGGGTAACGAAAGTAACTAAAAAGTAACAAATTTTACAAACGGGTAACGAAAATTTTCTGAAGGTGTGTTGAATCATCATTTAAACTCGTGCCGCTAGGCTCAGGGATTGCGATGGAGCGAGTTTCACACAAGAGGCGCCGTACCTATTGCTATATTTCCCCGTGCCCGACCTCAAGGAAATACATACTGAGGATACCTTGAGGGGTATACATCGGTTCAACGTATATTTTCGACATCAAGAAGACTTAAGATTCGTGTGAAATATTTTTCTGTGTTGCTGTATTAGGAAACCTGACTTTTCGCGAGACGTTTATTCGCTATTACTTCCGAAACTAAAAAGAAATCTCTCATTTCTGTTATTTGGAAACTATGTCAAATTGAAGTCCAGAAATAACGCGAAATAATTTAATGTCACAATCTTGCGAAATTTTACCGTTTCGAAAAAAAAATTGCAAAAAAATCTTCGAAATACATATAACTTACTGGTATTGCTTGCCACGGTGGGTGAGTGGTTCTAGTGTTGGACTACCAACCCCAAGATTGCAGGTTCGCCCCTGGCCATGGTAAGTGATTTTTGAAGGTGACAAATATCACGATACTCATGTCATACGTTGTTGGCATGTTAAAGAACCCATTTGAATTCAGTAGGCCGTGTTCAATGGCAAAATTAATCTCGGGATTTTCCGCCAACACAAAGTTCCTCCATTCTCTACTTGAAAGCGCTGTAGTGTCAAGGAGTTTAGATATCTAACCTCCTTGACTTTCATAGCGTTCAAAGGAACGACGAAATTCGACATGCAAGCTACCCTCTGGGTGTCAACTAACAAAGCTTGCACCAGGCACCCGAGGCCATACGATATTATTATTACTGGTATTTAAAAATATGTCTAGTAAATTTGCGACATCCAGTATGGTTAATTCGAAATTCCGTTATAAGTCGATTTTTCCTTCGAACTTTCGTTCAATCGGATATATAATCTAACCGATTATTTCGATAACTTGCGGATAATTCGTGGTTCTCAGTCGAAATAAAACGTGCCCTCTTGTATTATTCGTGCAATCCACTCAGAATAATTCGTAATATTCGATACCGTGCCTACTTCGAACGTTCATCCTCCAAAATCGTATCCTCAAGACGGCCGGCTGACCGCACGACTTGCCTGCGGGAATCTCGTCAAACGGACCGAGATCGACGTCAGTTGCGTAAAATCATAAAACCCGTCCCCTATCGTGAACTTGTGACCACGAGGATTGCGGGAATCCTGTCAAAGGTGATTGGGCACCCATCACGGGGCACCCATAACGAAAACTACTTGCTACTTTTCCCATGACCGTATACTTAAAAGCGTGCGGGGAGCGAGAAGTGCATCAACCCACTTAAAAATAACAGCCTACGTAGCATCGAAATACTAATTCCTCCTCGTGATCCACCCTGAACTGATGAACTCCCAACCACAACATAGGGACAAAGAGAATCACGGCGCCGACCGAACAACATGTTCATAACTACTCGTGAATTTTAACCATGCCCAACCTTGAGCTTGCCTCCGCCATTCTGTCAGGACAGATAGACAGGCAGACAATCGTTGAACGGCCGGGTGCAGCGACGATTGCATAATATCTCGAGGACAACTTAAAATGGCCGAGAGCGGCAGCGATTGCGATACATCGCGATATTTCTCCGCATTCAATGACGAGGACAACTGTATTCTTGTCAAACGGACAGCAAGTGGCGCCGATTGTGTAATAATGCTATATTTTCTTGTGCCCGACCGCAAGGACAATGGAAATCTGGTCGAATGTCTAAAAGTGACACTGATTATCTAAATTGCGATTTTTCTCCGTGTTCTATCGTGAAAACTACGCGAAGCTCGTCGAACAACTGAGACCAGCTCCGATCGTGTAACATCTCGATATTTCTCCGTATTTGTCTGCGATGACAGAATTCGGTGACGATCGCGTAACATCGCATACATTTCTTCGCGACCTACCACGGGGACGAAGGAAATCTCGCCAAACGGTCAAAAGCAGAGCAACCTCTTGGTACCGTAATTATAACAACATATTGTGCACAAGACGTCATATTAGCTGAAACAACTCATTGGATATTAAATATTTAGTAACTTGTATATTTTTAAAATTTTCATAACATCATGTGAATTTCATTTAAAGCGGCTTCGGTGGCGTAGTTGATAGCATGCTGAACTGCTGTTCCCAAGATAGCAAGTTCAAACCCGGCCGAAGTCGTCGGATTTTTTAAAAGCGTTAAAAATCCTTCAGTATGCCTTCCTTGGGAGGGGAAGTAAAGCCGGCGGTGCCATGTCATAGATTTATGGCATGTAAAAGATTCTTCCACAGACTAAACTTGTATGAAGCTAAATTGTTAGGTTAGATTTCGTCGGAACGCTCTAACAAAGTTCCAACGTTCACCATTGATATCATTGATATCTGGTAGCAACTTGAAATTGAACGGAACTTGTAGCTCACCCTAAGGGTGTCTACTGGAAGCAGCTACAGACTCAGGTGAGATGAACATGTCCTTGGACACTCCCGGCACTAAAAGCCATACAATAAATTAAAAAACCTCTTTAAAAACTGTTCATTGTTTGTTTTTCTTCACCGCGTGATGAGCAGACCACAGACGTATCTTGAATTCAAAGGTAACTAAAATTAACTAAAAGGTAACTAAAAGGTACCTAAAAAGTAACTAATATTTACTTCATCCTTACAGTAGACACCCTGGTGATATCTTGGCCTTGGTGTTCCTAAGGGCCGGGATCCATGTATTACGTACACGTATTGATAATGCCGGACGCAGTTTCCGGTGAAACTTCGGGAGATATCCTGTCTGGACCACGGCCTACAAGCCCGAAAAACTTGTACTTAATTATGAACGCCGGCCGTGAAAGCCTAAGCTGTTATATCGATATTGAACCCGATGGGGTTATGCTGACTGGAATCGAACATGGTTCTCAGAGACTATGATCTCAGTAAAAGGTTCCACCAGGAAGCGAACCAGAGATCTGTACAGGGAGTTTCTTGGTAAAAACCCCTCGAAAGAAATGTATATTTAATCACTGGTGTGATTTTTGATGAAATGGCATTATTTATTAAAATAATGTAGGAAATAATGAGCAGATTATATCATTATAAGACGATTTGGTGTAAGCTATTGGGAGTTTGAAGCACAGAGGAGGGCAGAGCTGACATTTACTAATCGGCCCAGAATTGTGGGTTGGTCCCAGTGGAGCCACGTCCATCTCTGTCACCCCATTATGTCGTCTGGAGCAGGGGAGAGGCCTGAATAATGACACAGTTATTCCCCGACGGAGAATAGATTTGGAGTAGGGGCGGTGAAATGCCCAGAAGAATCATTGATTACTCGTGATTGGAGTAACGAATCGAGATGAGAGTTGCACACAGGTGAATATCTTGGCAAGAAGATAATTTTAGAGTCTTTTACCTGCGAAATTGGTGCATATTTAGTGATGTGCGTAAGGACTGTAAAACGACCATTGTTCGCGGATGGATGTGGAGATGTTGTAGGGGATTTCCCGACTAGGTAGCGTCCCACGCCATGGAGAAAGGAATTAATATTAATTAATTGAACGAGCGATTCCTTTGCACACATATAGTTTTGGGACCTGTGAAGAGAGAGGAACACAATGATCATGGTTTGAAGACCTGAATCATGCTGTGAGAGGAGCGAAGATTACGCGGGAAGATGTTGCTCTACTTTCTGTGGAAATCCGATATAAGGGAGTAGACCCCAGGAGGAGCTCTCAGTTGAACCTCACTTTGAAACTCACTCTGTTCTAACTCAGTTCTAGCTCACTTGAAGCCCAGTTGTAAGTCAGTCGAGACGCAGTCAAGCTCAGTCTACATGCCGCCAAGCGCAGTTACAGCCAGTTATAGTTTTACTCAATTGTCAATTGTAGCACAATGGCAATAAGTTGCAATCAGTATGCAGCAAATATGCAGCAGTACGAGACAGCGTGTAAGCCGCAGACAGAAGTCTTCAAATAAGCTACGTGCAGTCTTCGAGTGAAACTTCAGTCAGCTACAGCCAGGTTGAAGCAAGTTCGTCAAGGCAAAACGCATGACGATTCTATTCATCAAGACGCCGAACAAAGACGGGTATGTGTAATAGAAACAGTAAATACGCTTGTATGAATAATAGTCGTGATACAGGCATAATCAGCAGCACGAACTATGACGTGTTCAGTTATGAAGCACCGTATAGACTAACGGTAGCACTATTGTATATAATTATTTGTGAAAGTGTTGAACTTTATTAAGCGCAGTGTGTATAGTATTAACTAATCGTATATGTGTAACTACGATAGAATGCGCGAAAGAAACTTTACTAAGTGTTTGGTATCGCCATGAGAATACCAGATGTTAACGCTCATGTTTGGGAGCCAGCGTATTGATGTAACGCAGGACACTTACTGTAGGAGTAATGATCGTCATAAAACTGTTGGAGAGTTCCGAGAGCAGATGACCAGACTTTCAATCAGGAGTTGGTAACGTAAGATGCCGTCGACACCTGCAATTTCGATCTCTGCTAGGGAATTTCAGCATTGAAGTGTGTATAAAGTGACGAGTGTTCAGTGTAATGTATATGTAAAGATATCATTTAAAGTAGTGTTTGATGAAGTGTTTCACATGTTTGGGGAGTGATAACTTCCTGAAAGGTATGCAACGTGTCGTGTTGGTGATAGAAATTATGTGTAATCAAATGTGTGTAAACAAGAGAAATATGTCGCGTTAAACCCATTATGGCGGGCGACATGGAAGAATATGATTGGTCGGAGCCACCTTAGATGCCTATAGAGATGTAAGTACCCCACAAATTATGGTTATGATCATGTAGAAGTATGGACCGATGCATGTCTGTGATTCCGTAAAGATATTGTGAATTCTTTATAGATGCCAGTAAAAGTCAGTTAGGAGGCTGATCCTCCATGTTTAATCAGTAATGAGTTGATTTTGATAGAGTTGAAATGTTGATTTGTATCATTAAGTGGAGTAATTATTCCCACTATGAATTAAGAATGGCAATCAGTTATGTAAATGCAACGAACGCGATTGTTCGAGTTTAAAACGTCTAGCTATGTCGGAAATTTGGTAATTTATGTGAGAATAATAATAAATGATGATTTTGGTCATTTATGTCAATGAGATTTATAATAATAATGGTAAATTATGATTTTGGTCATTTATGTCAGTGAGAAATGATGATAATAATAATAATGGTTATTAAGAGTATGAATGAACACATCAGGAAACAAATAAATTGTTGTAAGCGAGAATTATTAACGCTAAGTGCAAGACTTATCAATCTAAGCAGGAAGATGTTACAATGAGATTACATTTCAGTAATTGTGGAAAGAAGTTTTATATCAGAATATTGCATATATTCGGTAATGATACCAGTAATGAAAGAGCTTTTATTGAATTGAATTTGCAGCTTAATTGAGAAGCTTATAGAGTAAATGTTAGATTTCTCTTAATATTAGAGGTCGGAATGTCGTAGCATGGAGCATTAGGGGCCAGATAGTCTATTCTACGTATGAATTCTCCTATGTCGTGGACATTGTTGGAGATATTATTTATTCCAGAGTCATGTTGGATGGACCCTAACTCTGAAGAAAGGATTGAAATGTGTTCCGGATTGGAATCTTTGTAAGAGTCGAGGAAACAGGGACACCTCGCAGCTCTATGATTTCCCGAGAACTTATAGATGAGTTATGTACGCTCGTGGGCAGCGAAAACTCATGGCGACAGTGGTTTTGTGCGCCTATATTATACTTGAGACATCGGTCGACCGCCAGGCTCATGCATTACGAACCCCGAACCTTCATGTTGGATGGACCCATGTGAGGCCATTAATTAATCATTATCCTCGATGTAGGAATAATTACAAAAAGCTCATTCAATACCTGTTGGCATAATAGTCAATTAAGATCCTTTGGGAACATGTGTGTCGGTCAGGACACAGTATTTTGTCTTGTAAATCTCCACTGCTTAGAGAGAGGGAAGCTTTCAAACTTTTAGAAAGGTCGAGATAATTGGTGAAACGACCCATTCCACTTTCTATTGTGTAGCGATTTCCTTAGCCGAGGGTCGGAGCCAACCACCCGGACCGCTCAGGCAAGTTATAAAGGGAAGAGATTCTAGACCTTGTTAAAATGACATATAATGCAAGATTGTTATGTTGAGTATTATAGCCATGTGGTTTGTGAACACATGGATAATTATGGTTAATCCTGATGGTTCATTAATTTAGCTATCTGACGAATAGTTACATGATATATTTGTACTGTCACTGGAACCAAGTCATGTAGTTGGTGACTAGATGCCAATCGCCATGAGCGCGAGGTAGTCTATCGTACAATCCGACATAAGCTATAACGTAACGTTTTATCTAGGAATCACAGACAGCATGCGGTGAAACCATATAATTGGAGGATGTGTAGGGGGTAGCTTACATAATTATGGAATTGCACGTTGATTTTGGTGCAACGTCCAAATAGGTAAATGCATGCAAAGCATTTCATTGGTGAGAAGAAAAATATTAAAACACGCACGGCACACATAATTGTTTAACATAAAGAGGTTTAAGGAATAATCCTTGTTGTAATATTAAAGAAGTCACATTGTATGACTGTTATGTTAATGTACAGGTTGTTTTGAAGTCGTAGGTGCATCAGCGCACTAGTATATCCTTGTGAAGTTCACAGAAGGGTAAAGCCTTATGGCTAGGTATGACTTTGTTGTGATTTTATATTTGTTTACTTGTGGATTGTGGAAGTAAAATTTTGTTTGCTTTTATTTTATGTTTTTGGGTATTGTTTTGTGTTTGAAGCCATGATTTATTTCAATGAATTAAAGTTTTAGAATAGAGTTGTGCTTTATCATTGTAGAGTTGATACCTTTTAGCCTCAAATCCAAAATGTGCACTGCTAAATTGGGGTTACCGTACACGCCTGAGAGCTGATGCTAGTTGGAGGCAGATGCATATTATCCAACGAGATTACTCACATGGGTACAATATATTATGTTAATATCCATGTCAGATTTTTTAACTTTCTGCCATTACAGGTCACGTGGCATAACCTGCTGATTCCATCGTATTCTCTTTATAAATCAGCAAAATTCAACTTACTCTTAACAGGAATACATCGTAAGTTAATAAATGTGGCAATATGACTTTGTAGGTGTGGCTTAATATTACATCCCCACTAAAATAGAGCACGGGCTGTCGTTCAAAAAAGTACGCCCATGGCTGGATTCGAAGCACCATTCTACCCGTTCTCACCCACTATGTCCGGCCGGAACTTTACCGATTCAGCCAGGACTACTACATGAATATCACACGCTGCACATGTACTAGTTACAGTGGCCATCCCACCTCAAACGTTATTATCCATGTCAAAGTCTTCAATCATGGTTTATGGAGTTGATTTAACTTTCTACTATTGCAGATCACGTAGCATAATTATTAATTTGATCGTATTATGTGTATGTGTGTTCTTTCAAGGAACAATAAATCACATTTTAGTAGAATGGTCCTTAGTATTTGGCACAGATATCTTCATGGTCGTTTTTTCTTTGCTAGACCCATGGCTCAATTACATTGCTGTCACACAGGCAGAGCGCAGAGCAATATCGACCATCGGGAGAAATGTAATGTTGGTTGGGTTTCATAAAACTAAGTAATAAGGAGCTGGTGAACCACTCTGTATATACTGTACATTGCAATGACAGTCAAAGAAAGAAAGAAAGAAAGAAAGTGTTTGTGTTGTGATCTTGTTTGTTGAAGTGCTTTTGGATACACAATATTTTTTGTTTATCAGTCTGGTGCATACATGATTAAACCAGAAGGTTTTCTGACGTATGAGCAGGCCACAAACGGCTGTCCACGTGAGAAGCATGAATTTTCCAAATTTAATCGACACACTTGTATGGATTGTCCCTGTGCTTTGTTGATGATCATTGCAAATATGAGTCACACCGGAAACTGTAAACAATTGGAAACACACAAACTGCCGCTGAACTGTGTGATATACACTCATTTTTGTCATGACTTATGAGCTACCTATCGTAAAATGATTTACTAATCCAAAAACCTTCGCAAGCTTGCACAACAGCTGACTAAAGTGCATTTGATGATACAACTTGCGCTCCACATATTGAGAAATGGGTTTACTAATTAATAAACTTTTGCTGGCATGCAAATGATAACCAACCGATCTTCATTTGTTGAAAAAATTCACACATCAAACCACATTGTTGAAACAACTCGCACGACATCTATTGTAAATTGGATTTACTGATTCCGAAACCTTTGCATGGGTGTGCACAACAACTCACCAATGTTTATTAGTTAAAGCGATTAGTGCTCCAACACTAATTTGTTGAAACGACTTCCAGGCCACCTATAGTGAAATTAATTTACTAATTGAGAAACTATTGTGGGCATGTACATGATAACTAACCAATATACATTTCTTGAAACAATTCAAGCGGCAATACTCATTTCTGGAAATGACTTGCGCGCCATCTATTGTAAAATGAATTTACTAATTCGGAAACCTTCGCTTAAGTGTGAACAACTCACCAAAGTTTCATCACAATTGGATGAAAGGTATATGAATGCACGCGGGACTTTGTTGAAAAGATTCGTGCGCCGTTACTCATTTGTTGAAACTATTCGTGCGCTACCTATTGTAAAATGGATTTACTAATTCAGAAATCATCACGAAAGTGTGCACAACATCTTACCAAAATGTCATCGCAATCGGATGATTAGTATATGAGCGCAAACAGGATATACAGACAGACAAACTACCACATAACATTCTTTTTTATATCTATACTAATGTAATAAAGCTGAAGAGTTTGTTTGTGTGTTTGAACGTGCTAATCTCTGGAACTACCAGTCGGATTCGAAAAATTCTTTTTGTATATGATAGGCAGATTCAAGACGAATAGTTAAGGCTATGTAGCATTAGGCTACACCTCTCAGGTAACCTTAAAGATTGATTTTTGTTCAGTAAGTCGGAAGAACAAGCGTTCCCGGGAAGCTTCAATAATACCTAAGTCTATTGTTGCCTGGAAATGCGGGCTGCATCACGTCATCCCTACCAGTATTCTGGTGCAGAATTGCGAACTGCTTATAAATTGCAGTCACGGGGAGTAATTAGTGAAAAAAGATTTCTTAGGCCCCTTAAAACAGTTATCATCATGACAATAGTATGCCTCTGTATAAGGGCGATGGTGTTGGTGCAATATACTGAACTTATCAGCTGCAATAAGCGTTGGTGCTTTCCGATCCTTATACTTGAGCGCTCCAGTTCTGTAGTAGTATTCATTATCATCCATAAAACAAATAAATCCACCGGGCGAAGCTGACCACTTCTGATAGTATAGAGATGTAGAGATAAATAACAAAAATGTAAAATCTAGTATGTACCGAGGACATTTTGTATGACCATAGAACACAGTGATATCAGTCAAAACATGGATCAACACATATCAACATGTATCACTACATCAACATTCTTTTCTGTTTAAACTCATCGAAACACCAATGGGTATTTAATAAATTTATTACACCTTAGTCACGGTGGGTGAGTGGATAGCGTGTCGGTCTACTAACCCCAAGGTTGCAGGTTCGCTCCTGGTCGTGGTAAGTGATTTTTGAAAGGCGGCAAAAATACGACATGCATGTCATACGATGTTGGCATGTTAAAGAACCCATTTGAATTCAGTAGGGCGTGTTCATAATGGCAAAATTAATCTCGGGAGTTTCCGCAACACAAAGTTCCTCATTTTTCTACTAGAAAACGCTATAGTGTTCAAGGAGCTTAGATATCTAACCTCCTTGACTTTCATAGTGATTCAAGGAACAATGAAATTCGACATGGAAGCTACCCTCTGGGTGTCAAATAACAAAGCTTGCACCCGGCATCGTTATGCCCGACTCAGGAGCACGGTTGAACCTGTTTAGCTGATGTGTTGGCCTTCTTTTCCTTCCAAAATCTCTTCATCCTCTCGCTGAGCGCCTTTCTTCGGTCTTCTGTCCAAGTTATGGTGGCCCTGGTGTTGGGTTTGTCTTCAAATTGGTGATTGTCGATTAGGGTTCTGAATTTGCATCTGTCCTGTATAATATTGTCTGAAATGTTGATTTTCTGGAGATCTGTTTCAATTTCACGTAGCCAGCTGTTCTTGGTTTTTAGTGAGAGGGCCAAGTTGAGAATTCTTTTAGTCAATCTGCCATTGTTCATTCTGATAATGTGCCCGTAAAATTTCAATCGTCTTTTCCGAAAAGTATGAGACATTTTTTTCACATTGGCGATATATTTCCTGGGATGACTTTTTCCTCCAGATTCCCTCTATAAAAACTGGGCCAAAAATTTTTCGTAAAATTTTCCTTTCTTGTTTTTCAATCTCTTTGGTTAAAGATTTGCCACCAATGATTAAGGTTTCTGATGCATATAACGCCTCCGGTTTGATTACTGTATTATAATGTCTAAGTTTTGCTTTCCGAGATATTGATTTTTTGTTATACCTATTCCAAGTGATTCTGTAAGCTTTCTGTAATTTGGAAATTCTCTCTTTATTTGCTTCACGGTTTGAACCAGAGGGCTGAATAATTTCTCCCAGATATTTGAATTCGTTCACTTGAAAGATTTTGCCGAATTTAGTTCTCATAGGTTGTCCGTCTAAGTATCGTGAGGCTCCTTCCATGTACTGAGTTTTCTCATAAGAAATTTGAAGTCCCGTTTTGATGGCAATTTCATGTAATTTCTCAATGGAATGAATTGCTTCTTGCCTGTTATTAGAAAGGATTGCTATGTCATCAGCAGAGGCCAAACAATGTACATGAATTCTATCTTTGAGTAGTCTGCCAAGGGTTATTCCCTTAGTTTCCTTTTCCCAGGTCCTGATTATCTTCTCAAGTACGAGGTTGAACAGTAACGGAGATAATCCGTCTCCTTGGCGGACCCCAGTGTTAATTGCAAAAGGCTCAGATATTTCGCCGAGGAATTTAACTTTTGACGTAGTGCCAGTTAGTGTTTGTCTGATTAATTCTCTTGTTTTTCTATCCACTTGAAATTCTTCTAGAGTATTGAAAAGTGTTTGACGATCTATAGAGTCATATGCTTTTCTGAAATCTACAAAGGTAATGACTGTCTGTCTGGTTTTGCGCATTTGTAGGATAGTTTTGAGATAAAGAATTTGTTCCGTACATGATCTTCCTTTTCGGAAACCTGCCTGGTATTCTCCAATCAGACGGTCTGTTTGTTTCTCAAGTCTAGTGAGCAGGGCTTTGGAGAAAATTTTATAAATAACTGGTATCAAGGAAATTCCTCTATAATTATTGATGTTGGTTTTATCCCCTTGTGCAGTGGATGGATTAGCGCACATTTCCAATCCTCAGGTATTTCTTCGGTGATCCAGATGTTCTCACGAATTGAGTGGATTTTCCGGGCTACGTTCTCACCACCTATCTTCAGCATTTCGGCAATTATACCATCTTCCCCTGGGGCTTTATTATTTTTGAGTCCATGGATTATTTCTTTAATTTCTTCCAATGTTGGGGGGTTCTGAATCTTGGTTGGATGTTTTTTTTTTTCAAAGATGAGTTGTTCTTTAGGGGATTCACAGTTTAAATATCCTTGAAATAATCTGCTAGAAGTTTGCAATTTTCTTGATTATTTGTTTCCAGTGTCCCATCCGGGCGTTTGAAGCAAAGACTGGGTGCCTGATAATTTGATAATTCTTCTCTGAATGTTTTGTAGAAGTTTCGTGTATTGTTTTTAGTAAAATCTTGTTCAATTTCAGCCAATCTGTAGTGATCGTACTTGCGTTTTTCAGATCTGATGATTTTAGAGGTTTGTTTCTATTATTATTATTATTATTATTATTATTATTAGTCAATAAAATTGAATTTTCTGTTATCATTTTAATGTTTAGTTTCACTTTCTATGTCACCAACCCTGTATTCATCATCACGTTCATCATCTATAAAGTCTCTCTCTGAGTTACGTTTATCTAAAAACTGTTGAATTTCAGCACCCACCAAGTTCTGTTTAAGTGTCACAGCCATCTGGTAGTTGTGTTCCAACGTACATTAGATAGATATCTATTTCACCACCAGGAAAAAAAAGAAAGCAACAAAATTAGAACTTTGGCATTTTCCTCGATCATGACGTGCCCGATTCACACAGCCTTGATGCTCCATGTATTACACTGACGAAAATGGAAATTGCAACACCATGAAGGCATTGGTCATTTGTGTTGATTTTCAAGATATGGAACGATGCCATGTAGGTATGTAAATGATCAAAGTTTCAAACCCATTGGATTGTTGCTACAGGTCTCCCCACGTGATCGGTCGCGGAGGAATCAACTCCAGTATAAGGTCTCGGATGTAGCGTAGTTGACTTGCAGTCTGTGCAGTGAAGTGTTCCCCATGAAACATGCCTCGATGACAGAGAAGAGCACGCTATCCACAACTGTCGCCGTTTGAGAGGGCTCGGATAATTGGGCTGTGTGAGGCTGGATCATCGCTAAGGACTGTCGCTGCACGTGTTGGCCGACAGGCATCTACGGTACAACGTGTATGGCAGCAGTGGTCAAATGAAGGTGCCCACACTCGTAGACCTGGCACAGGCCCAGCGCGACAGACAACTATGAGAGAGGATCGCCGCATCATTCGGATGGCCCGGATGGAACCCCATGCAACAGCAATGCAAATTCGAGCAGCTGTGTCACCCACGTGCAGCTGACTTATGATCCCATGTCCCTGCAGAAGGTGTTCCATTGACCCCACAACAGCAACGTGTAAGGCTGGCCTGGTGTCGAGAACGATCGACGTGGGTCGACGAATGGCATAGGGTCGTCTTTAGTGATGAATCGTGCTTCTGTCTTGCCCGCAGTGATCGCCGGAATCGTGTGCGCCGACGTACCGGGGAGAGGGGCCGCCCAGACCTTATTGTCGAGAGACACACAAGGCCATCACCAAGCATTATGGTCTGGGGAGCTATTGGCTTTAATGTGAAATCACAATTAGTGCTTGTTGAGGGCACTATGACTGCTCGACAGTACGCTGATAGGGTACTCAATCCAGTGGTTGTCCCTATGATGGCGAACATTGCTAATGGTATGTTTCAGCAGGACAATGCCCAGGTTCACACTGCACGCATCTCCAGAGAAGCTCTCTACGACATCACAACCTTAGAATGGCCCGCCAGATCCCGGGACCTCAGTCCTATTGAGCATGTGTGGGACATGATGGGTCGACGACTAGCCAACCGTCCTCAGCCACCCACAACTCGGGAACAACTGACCCGTGCAGTGCAGCAAGCATGGGCCACAATTCCTCAGGAAGAGTTCCAGGGCCTTATTGACTCCATGCTTCGCCGAATTCATCAATGTATTGCAGCTCGTGGTTGGCACATCCTGTATTGATTGTTGTCCAAACTTGCGGTCAGAGGGACCTGAAAGTGTAATCATCAAATCACAACCGAACACTCGTCCTGCATGTTCAATTGCAGCAATGTAGCACCACTCCTTCTGAGTGTTGCAATTTCCATTTTCTTCAGTGAATTATGTGTTTGACAAATTAAGCTCCGCACAGTATCTTTTATACAGTATTCAGGTTTGGCATTGATTGGGTTAAGAGATTATTCTTAGAGCCACAAAATTGTGATAATAGGTAATATGATTCCTTTGTTTTTTCCCCCCCTGACTTGAAATCCTGACTGACGCAAGAGAGTGGAATTATATCCGCAACATTATGCAATATGTTTGATCATGAAATACCTGTTTAATCAAGTAGCCTACAATTGGGTGTTGGAGGACTGCGTGCATCCAAGGACAACTGCCACCCAGCTCAATGCCTGCAGATTGTGGGGGCCGCAAGACCAGTGCAACAACGTCTTCAGCTGCATTTCCTTGGTTTTAGGCCATGTGATGCTATTTTTCATGTCAATTAGGTACTCAGTTGTCTTCATGAGCCTGATCAAGCACTCATGTTGGACCTTAAATCTCTTGGTGGAGCTGCAAATCAAACTTTGGACCATCTAGGTAAGAAGCGAGTATGCTACCCCTATGCCATAGAATACTAATAACGGACACACTATGCAAAAACAGGCGGCATCCAATCAGCCTTATGGTACTGCTTGGCGCCTGTGCATTCTCTACAATTGGGATGTTTTCAGTTGTTGGTGTATGCATCGATCTTACCACAAGTTTTAATTCACGGTGGAAATGACTTTCAGGAAAGGAGGACGATGTGTAGCGAGCGACATTATCAAGTATAAGCAGACAATATTAAAACATGTAACCAGGACTGGATTTAGATATTATGCGCTCCTAGGCCCTCGTGAAGGAGGGAGAATTTAGACCTCAGAAAGGTCTTTGTGAAGGTAATTTTTATTTTATTCTAATGTATCGTGAAGTAAAATCAAATAAATTAAAATAGTGAGAGAATCAACTGTTTCTAAATTTATATATAGGCCTATAAACTATAAATAAATAGGCCAACGAGATATTAAAATAAGTACCATTTAAGACTCATTATACACTTACAGATTCAGATATACACATCATACAACCAACACTATGCATAATGAATTACCGTATTTGCTCGCACCCTATTTTTTTATTTGAAATTTCAGGGGCGGGGGGGGGGGGGGAAAGTACTCGCATATATCTCGCATTCATTACTGACGCCGTCATATAAATGACCGTAATAACCTTAAGGTAGAAACACGTACGATTTAGCGCGCCACAAAAGTCGTCATTGTCCAGGAATTTACCCGAAGCTATACTAACGGGAAGAGCGAGCAACAACGAGTTGATCCGAACTTCGATATGAGCCGATTAGGGATTGAGGCGCCGCGTGCAAGCATACGGCGCAGCGTGAGTGTTAGCACGCTGTACATCGTTCGCCACGTCTTCGGCCGCGGTTGGCTGAATTGGCCGCCTTGAGACACGTTCGAATTAGCAATTAGCGCGCCACAACACTTGCGCAAGTAGGCCTACTGTTACATCGCAGAGAAACGCAGTTCAGTCTTCTCGAATCTCAATGATTTCGTCTTGACTCATTCTGTCGCATCAGAGCTCGGCCGCGTGCAAGCATACGGCGCAGCGTGAGTGTTAGCACGCTGTACATCGTTAGTCCTCCTTTAGCCAGTGAAGGAGATTTGAAAGAGGTTATAAAAGAAGAAACCCATGATGACGAGAGGGATGTGAATAGAAAGCATCCAAATGAGCTGATATGTCCTGATAAGTTGAATTCGGCTGCAATGATGATATACGACGTTGGCAATAGTGGAAGACAACATACTAACACTGCCTCTAGAGAAAAAAGTTCTACCAAGCAAAATTTGGAAACAAATATGTTAAGCTACAGTGGTGATAGTGGATACACATGTAAATTATGCAAAAGAAATTTTCCCCATATAATATCCTATAACGATCATAAGTTATTCCAAAGCGACAAGAAAGTATATTCAGGTAGTGTGTGCAAAGCCAAATTTTCCCAAACTAGAAATTTTGAAAAATACATGCTAATCCATAGTGAAGAGAAGTCATATTCATGTGATGTGCGAAGCAAAATTTACCCAGCGTGGCAGTTTGAAGAGACACATCCTACTTCATAGTGGTGAGACTCCATATACATGTAGCGTGTGCGGGATAAGGAGTTCCCCTCCATTATATCAACGGCTTCCTCGGAAGGTGGATCTTAGGGCACTCTCATGCCCTTGAGGTGGGAAACTACCTCTAAAGGCGGATGAACCAAAATGGTCAACGGCATTGAATAAGTCCTCAACGGTGGACCAGGCGTACGGGCGACGGCTGGGAAGGCGGATGAAGGCTGCAGCAGGTTCGGAACCTCTAGTCGTCGTAGTTACTAAGCCACTAGGTAAAGGCTCTGTATCAGTCAAAGATCGTGTGATTGTAAAATGATGTCACGCACAGGCGTCTTCTGAAGGAAATAACATCTCTTCGTGCACGACTGCAAGCCCTGCGGCGATCGGGGAGTTGTGACGGGAGCAGGATTGTGTTATCTGGGAGCTTCTAGTGACAAACCGGCACGTAGGCGGCGGATGTGTGATCTTCGCTTTGCTCGAGGATGGGCTGTAGAGCAATTCGTATGCTGCATTCGTGACTAAGCAGGCCTATTCAGGATCCGCTCTGCTTACCCCGAATGGAGAGGGAGCTATAAAAGGTGCTCTAAACATAGCCAGCCTAAATACTACCTGACTGGATAGCCGCGTCCAGAGGGTACACCATATGCGGTCGAAGCAAAATAAATATGAATGTTGCCACCTGGAACATCCTCACTCTAATGGACACTAACACAGAAAACCGACCACAAAGACGAACAGCAATTGTTGCTCGTGAACTGAGGAGGTTTAGCATTGATATTGCTGCACTCGGTGAAACGATACTCGCAAATGAAGGAACATGGAGGAGGCTACACCTTCTTTTGGAAGGGGAAAGAAGCTAATGAACCACGTATTCATGGGGTTGGTTTTGCCATTAAGAATGAACTCATTGATCATCTTGATGAGCTCCCATTTGGTGTAAATGAAAGGCTTATGACCCTACGCCTCAAGCTCAGTAATAATCAAAGAGCAACTATAATAAGCGCATATGCTCCAACTCTCACCTCTGAAGAGGACCAAAAGGAAGAATTCTACTCCCAACTCGATGAGCTTCTGAAAAATATACCACAGTCTGATAAGATCATTCTCCTCGGGGATTTCAATGCCCGTGTTGGTAGGGACTCAACACTGTGGACAGGTGTTATTGGGAAAGAAGGTGTTGGTAACAGCAATCATAATGGGACTCTTCTCCTAACTAAATGTTCTGAATACAACCTTGTCATTACAAATACACTCTTCCGACAGAAGGACAAATTTAAGACATCATGGCAACATCCAAGATCAAAACACTGGCAACTAATTGATTATGTGATAGTGCGTGCCCGAGATCAGCGTGATGTACTCATCAGAAGAGCTCTGACAAGTGCTGATGACTGTTGGACTGATCACAGACTGATCCGATCTCTTATGGCTCTGCGAAATCCCCAGAAATGTAGAAAGCAGGGAAAGCTCGTAAGACGTAAGGTCAATACCGAACTTCTTAAAGATGATAATGTTAAATCAAAGTTACATAAACTACTTGGTAAAAGGCTGCCTGATGATTATCCAGAAAATATAGAAGAACACTGGCAAATGTTCAAGTCAGCAGTACTCTCAGCCTGCGAAGAGTCAGCTGGTTTTGCTAAGAAAAAGCATCAAGACTGTTTTGTTGAGAATGACCGTCACAACGTAAATCCTCTAAAATCAAAAGATGATACTGAACTTCGCCGAGACACTTGTTCAATCAACTCCCGCTGGAGGGAACATTTTGACGAACTACTGAACAGGGATACCCACGTCAATGATAACATTTTAAGCAAAATTCCTCCGAGACCAGTACAAACTCAGCTTGATGAAGGTCCCTCCCTACTAGAAGTTGAAATTGCTATTAATCAACTCAAGAATAATAAGGCAGCAGGCATAGATGGGATTCCGGCTGAACTATTTAAAGATGGGGCACTGTACTAGTTCACCACACTCACAAGCTCATTGACAAGATATGGAAAACAGAAACGATCCCAGATGATCTCAGGGATGCCTTGATAGTAGTAATCTTTAAAAAGGGTGATAGAGCTCAATGTGGCAACTATCGTGGAATATCCCTGCTTTCTGTAGCTGGAAAAATTCTTGCCAGAATTCTGTCCAATCGTCTTAAACCTTTGGCTGAGGAATCACTACCTGAAACCCAATGTGGATTTAGACCCAATCGAGGATCAACTGATATGGTCTTCTGTGCTAGACAGATGCAAGAAAAATGTAGACAACAAGATCGCCCTCTATATTGTGCCCATTTAGCAAGAAATATGCCAATCACAGTATACCAGCGTAGCTCAATTCGGAATTTTCGGGGCAGCGGTAAGTTCCCCCACTCTGTGACTCACATATTTTGGATTAATTAGAGGATACACTTGCAAAAATAACAACAAAATCAACTCCTATTTAAACACATTTAATTAATAAAATTAATGGCGCTACAAACACTTTAACACTTTAATTACTGACCCAATAATCAACTGCTTGTTCCAAATGAACAAGGAATCACAAATATAAACAAATATTGTATTCAAAACCTGTGGTTTCCACATAAACCAACAATTCTTACTTAATCTCACTTCCATAAAGCATTAACATTAAGTTTACATAACTCCGAGCTCTTTGGCTCCATGCATTTACATTATTATGGTGTCATTCTTATACACCTCAAACACTATCTTTTATATTTTCTTATTTCTCAAAAACAAATATATAATTATATTTAAAATCTATGTTAATTATCTAACTCAATATTTTGGGCATGTCCACACATTCAGTTGTTATCATCTCTCTTTATTTCACAAATATATTAAGGTAATCAGAAAATCAATTGTGTACTCCAGAGCGTGAAGGTACTTGACACAGTCAAAAAACTATAGTTACTCCCGAACCCAGTTGCCTTCAATCAACTCGTGGAATCCCACGTCCTTACATTATTACAATAGGGATTGTTATTTATCTCTTATGTCTTAGTAGACCATTATCATATAAGAAACTACGATCTGAACAGGCAAACGAAAATATCCATCTATAAGGACCTCGGTTCACCGCCCGGGTCGTTAACAACTTTAAACACTCCTGGTGTATTCATTCTCTTTACAACAGCTTACGAGACGGTCTCTGTTCCCTCTCGCTTTAAGAGAGCTAGACTCTACTACTTGGGGTGCGATTTATGACCACGTAGGGTGACGGCGACTCCCTGTCTGACCCAACGTTAGTAGCTTATTTCCAAGGCTTTCAAAACAAACCTTCCCATTATATCCAGTTCTGGGGAGACCGGGCTTTACTGTACCGTATACATTCAAACAACTATTCTTTGGTTCAAAGACCATTTTCGTATCCTTGGCATTTATTAATTATGAGAGGGTCCTCATTGATTGGGAAGATTAATACACATACGACGACGGAGAATTTAAGGGGCTTTTATCATAAGAGGATTCTGCATTCGAATCTCTTCACGTGCCTCGGGATCCAATCCCTTACAGAGGACTTATACAAAATGCGATTTAGAGTCGGCCGTGGCCCAATGACATACGCTCAATAATACCATATATTAGCTCCCTTTTTAAATACATACACAATGCCTCGTGATACTATGTCACAAATAGAGGACTTATACAATTATCAATTCACTGCAATCAACTACCCTCCATAAGTAATGTACCAAGTATTTCAACCACTACGCGTTCCTAGCGTGACACTTTAATATTATATTTGCGCTCATTATGCGCTATGCATTATTTTAAGCCGAAAATGTCTTCCCAAGAACTGATAAAATCTCTTTAGTAACAATTCATATTATTTTAATTCACATATTAATCTTTCCGTTGTCGATAAATCGCTCCCTGTTTTAAAATATTCCATTGAACCTCATCTCTTACACATACGTTAAGGCTTAACGCTCTTATGTTCATATCACTTTATTTGATTTTTATTTAACATTTCCATGTTTAATTATTATTATTATCATTATTCTTTATACAAGCTCAAAAGCTATTTCTTTCATATCTCAACTTTACTTTGTTTCAATGTCTTTCATGATAATTAATGATATTTCGCTTGCTCTTATGACATTTGTTAAATACATTAATCCTTTATACACATATTTCCTCTACGGGATTTATTCTTTACATAATTATTTATAATTTCTCAATTTTTTTATTATCGTTCAGACCGTGTTCTTGATTATTCAGTATTTATTTATTAATACACATCCCTTTTACTCAAAAACTCCGGTGGGTTTGTACACAATCAACTTCTGACACCAAAATAGAATGAATTTAGTACTCACATGTTTCCAGATCATCCCATGATCTTTAATCTGGTGCGGTGCTTCATTTTTGGGCCCACTTTGAACTTTTTACTCCATATTAAAGGTATTCATCTTACGTAAAAACACTTTTTGACATATATTTAAAACACTTAACATTGACGACATTTTTATATACTGATGTGTCCCTTTTGAACACATAATAAACACTAAAAATATTAATTTAACACACAATCTTGATTATTTTACACTTCACAATTCTCGATCACTAGGCCGTATTTCTGAGCCTATCACACGTGATCTTCTTAAATTCCCGTTCCAAGGGTGAAATTTATTCGATGTCGGCTTCCTATCCTGCAGAATGCGAAAGTCCCGAAACATCTACTGTTCCCTGGAGTCCAATTCTGCTACTCCTATCCTGGATAACCGGCTATTTATCTAGCTTGAACGGCTTCTTTGTAGATCTGTCTATCGATCCTAACGAAAGTCTATACGGATCGAGGTCTCCTCTAAGACCTATAGATTTAGTTTATAGCAGCTAGCACTTCTCAATTCTAGTATTTTTAGAATAGTTCGCCTGCTTTCTGGAGATAATGTTTATAGTCTCCTATCTTCTTTATTTGAACTGTTTTAACACTTCTATGTTTCGAACCTTATTCTGTTCTTCCCTTTTAGGTTTCTTCAATTTAAATAACAGTTTATCTGTCTGGTACGATACTTCCGTACGTTATGATCTATTCATTCGTATATTTAACGACCTATCGCCTTTAAGTCCGACGTTCGCAGCCTGCTCTGACTATATCTTACGAATTTTCACTTTAACTTGTATACAGTCGGGCCTAAATCCTATAATTATGATTTTCCTAATATTTCACTACGGCGATACTTTAAAATTTCGTCTTGACCACTCCTTATGGAGGCAAGCAAGTCGTTAATACTGCGACGCCTGTGGCTATCGGATCTTACTTCTGCGGTGTAACATAGCGTTTCTCCCCTCAAGGAGTACTGGTAGCTGTTTTTCGATGTAACGCAGAGTTACGTCCCTCACGGACTGTCGGAATGACTACTTCTACGTCGTGGAGCAGCACTTCCCCTCACGGAGTGCTCGTAGGACTGCATGTGCTGATATAACTTCACGTCCTCCTGGACGGATTCGTACTGCGTGATGCGTGGCAACACCCCTCGGGCTGTTCAAGACTGCATTCGGTGTGATGTCGCCTTACGCCCCTCACGGGCTGTCGGAACTGCATGCGATGCGACACAGTGACGCCCCCTCGGGCTGTCTGAATACTGCATGTGCTGTGATGTAGCCTTACGCCCCTCACGGGCTATTCGAGACTGCATGCGATGTGACACAGTGACGCCCCCTCGGGCTGTCTGAAACTGCATTCGGTGCTTATACTTGTTGCACAGTATGACCTCCCCTGAGGTTCATACGTTTGAAGACTTTGATGCAGCACCTCCGCTCACGGAGTGCTCGTTGTACAACTGCATGGTTGGCTTGGTAAACCCCGAAGCTTTATACTATTTTACTACAAAAAAATAAGACTCTAGCCTTTTCTGTGGTCAACTTCTAAAATAATGGTGCCACAAATATAAAAATTATACCTTCCGAAAGCTCGTCTTCTCAATGTCAAATGATCTCATTGCACCTAAGAATCGATCGTGCAATTCGGAGATATTAATTAATTTCTCGTCCTCAATTGTGTGGGTGTTGCATTCCTTTTGCTCTCTCCCCTCCACAGAGGCTTAGGTACTTCCCCAATGACGTCGTCTTACGTCGGCAGTTTTTTTCTGCACAATTATTAAATGGTTTCTCTTTACTGAAAAATCTCTCATTCAAAATGATTCACTGTACTGTGCTTGTTTACTCATTATTATGCTCGTAAACGTGTTAATTTTAATTATTCCTCTTCTGGCGCATAAGCGGCGTTGTCAATTTCCAGCAACGTCAGCTCGAATTCCGATTCAGGCTTCCTTGTCTATCACGGTGGAAATTTCCATTCAGTTATTAATACTCGTGACCAGCCCTCTCTTGAATGTCGAGTGGGGTGATCTCATCTAAGGAACATCTGTCCCTAGTCGCTTGCACAATGTTAAGCTATAATCCTGGCTTAAAATCTCTCTCCGTTCCTTTAGGAAACTGTACGTTTCTTTCATTTCTTCCTTAAGGACATGGGTTCGACCTTCCATGGACCCTATGGCATATGGGTTCATCTCTCCCCTCCTTAGGTAAATAAATTTTCGAAAATTCTTGAGGAAATTTATTTCAATTTTATTTGTATTTCCCTATTCGTCGAATCCATCATAACGTCATCCGTATTTACTGTTGTTTTATTTCCTTAAAGTTCCTTCCACTAATTGTGTAGGTTGGGTATGCTCTATCTTTACCCTTTCTTTCTCCTTTATTACATTAAAATTTTCCTTTTCAATAAAATCAATTACTTCTTTAAAGTTCCTCTCCTTTCTGGTCTGTGTTTAGGTTGGGTCTTCAAGAGTTCCCATTCATTCATTTCTTCCCTAGTGGTCGACTCCACTCAAGCCATAAATCTCTTGTCACGTTCGATGTTTACAACTCTCTACCCTCGTCTGGCGTATGCTTCTCCAAACTCGAGTCAACAGTTGGTTTCCTTTCTTCTTTTCTCAAGACAGACTTCAAGTCGGTCTGTTCTTTATTCATTATATTTCTTCAACTTAATGACTTTATGTTAATTATCTTGCGGGTGCAATTAGCTTTACCCGTAACTTAATTCATTACAGTTCTCAGACTTCAAGTCTGTTACACTGCATTCGAAATTTTTAAGAGCTCAGTCTGACCTCACCTGACTCTTTCTGGTTCTCTTCCCTCTTCCTTATCTCTCTTTGAGATGGTATTTCAGCAAATATTATACTTATTTCTCGTATTCTTTGACGGTTGCAAATATCTTTACCCGTTTGTTCCAATGGGATAATCCTTTTCCTTCACCTCGTATCGAGATGGCATTTTCAAAGAGTATTTCTTTTTCCTACTCTTCCAATTCTTTAGATTTTCCAAATCTCTTTTCTTTCTCTTCTTTTTATCCTTCCCTTTCTTCTTACGATGCTTCCAGCTGAAATATGCCTGGGCATCCTCTTTCTCCAAGACATCGTTGGTTATTCCACCTTCTTTCATTGTTTCCATGGGGTATCCATTTCCTGGTACACCAACTATCAATGGCGGTTTTCTTCCTTTTGGCTCTTCTTCAGAGACGTCTCCTCTCATTTTTTCATTGCTCCCAACAATCTCATCCTTTTCTTTTAGGTTTTCTTGGCTCTTATTGGCATTTGTTTCCCTTTCTCTGTTCTTTTGTTGCCAGTTCTGGTATTTAATCAACAATTCAAGGATCTGAGCTTTCAATTTTGGTCCTTCTAATGCCGTTTTATCTTCTTGATCCTCCTGAATGTCTTCTAGGTTTTCTTTTTCTATTTCCTTCTTTTCTTCGGAGTTTTCTTTTTCAATTCCTGTGAATTCTTGAACCTCTGTTTCCATCGGTGCTTCGTTGACATTTTTCTATTTTTGTTTCATCTAATTTCTCTGTTTCTTCTGGAATTATCATTTCCGTTTCTTCGACTATCAATTCCTTTGTTATCTCCTGTTCCGAGATTACTTCTTGTTCTTCCAGCTCGACCTTTTCATAAAAAGGAGTCTCTTCAGTTTGCAGCTCGTTTTCATTTTGGCTGTCCTCCTGGTCTGGAATTACGATTTCTTCCTGAATTTCCATTGGTTTCTCTGGAAGGAGTTTCTCCAAAGTTTCCTCAGTTTCCACTGGAGTCATTATGATTTCTATTTCTTGTTTTTCTTCTTTAATCTCAACTTTGGGCTCCTCTGGCACCGTGATTTCTTTTTCTTCTTCAATTTTAGCTTGTTTTTCAACTTCCGTCTGGACAGCTGTTTCATTTTTGACTGGGATAGCCATTTCTTTTGCTTTGAGGTCCTCTGCTAACATGTATTCATCATATACCTTCTGAACAGCCTCTACTATTTCTGTATATTCTGGAATCTTGACTTTCCTCAACTCAGCTAACTCCTGAATGCTTATTATTCCAGATTCGGCATATAGGCTCATTCTGAGGCGATGCATTTGATCATGTTCTTCCTGTAAATAATCTTTCTGTTCCTCAACATACTTTTTTCGGTCGCGCTCTTCGTAAGGGATCTTCCACCAAATCTCATCCCATTCATCTCTTATTTTCCATAATTTATTCCCTATTTCACTTACTTCATCAACAAACATTTTTAGCTGTTCCCACGGAACTATTTCAATTTTTCCTTCTTTCTCCATACGTTTTACAAATTTCTTTTTCGTTTCTCTTAATGACTCTTTAACCTTAGGGATTTCTTTGTACAAGTCTTCTAATTCCTGTTTGGGTATTTCATATCCATTATCACATGCCCTCTTCCAAAGTTCATATATCTTTATCATTTCCTCGAAAATACTTTCTCTTTGTTCCATAATTTCCTTCCATTTGCTTAAGTCTGCCCTGTCTAATTTCCTCAATTCCTTCTCCATTTTATTGTGCTCTCTAAACATTCCCATCGTTATGTCCGAGAATTTTTCTATTCCATCCTCCCAGGTCGCCATTTCTACCTTTTCCTGATCCTGAACGTCAGTACTATCATTCTTTTCCCCTTCGTTTTCTGAGCCTACCTGGACCGACATTACTACGTGAGACTTTGTATTATCCTTATTCTTATCAATATCAATTACATTTTCCCTTGGAATTGGTTTACAAATTTCCTTTTCCTTTCCGAGCTCTATAGGCTCAACATTTATTACCCTATTGTCTGCAGACATGTTACCTTCTCTTCGTGTAACTATGTCTCCAGGTGCACGCATGCTTTCTACAGAAACCTTTATAATTTCTTTAGTTGGGTACTCTTTCTCACCTGTAGTTTTACCTTTCCCTGGGCTCTCGGCCCTTACATTCTCAGAGAGCCTCCGCCTCTCTTCACTTAACAACATCATATTAAAATACAGTGGGCCTCTAATGCCACCACACTAGTACATGCTTGAGAGATGATACTCTGAATTAGTATGTCCCAATTTCTTTAAACTTTACTTTGGTACGGGTATTCACTCACAACGTACCCTTTTGATACTTTTATTCAATTTCATAAACCTTTATGGAAGTGTTTAAAATTCAAAATTTCGAAAAACCATTTTTTTCAAAAAATGAAAATTTTGATTTTTCGAGAAAAACTCGGGTTTTCCCTAGGAAAACTCAGCCCTACGTACTGGGCGCCAAAAAGAAAGATTTGCTAGGGGGTTTATAATATAATATTTCATTCAGGGCTGCTCGGTATGAGTTTCCAGGGACCCATGCGGTCAGTTAATATTTTACGTTGTAGCTATTCCTATCATTACTTTAATTTTACATGATATGACCGACTTAAGTGTTCCTCTAGTTATTAATCCAGCACATTATTTATATATCCCCATGTGCCCATTTAGCAAGAAATATGCCAATCACAGTATACCAGCGTAGCTCAATTCGGAATTTTCGGGGCAGCGGTAAGTTCCCCCACTCTGTGACTCACATATTTTGGATTAATTAGAGGATACACTTGCAAAAATAACAACAAAATCAACTCCTATTTAAACACATTTAATTAATAAAATTAATGGCGCTACAAACACTTTAACACTTTAATTACTGACCCAATAATCAACTGCTTGTTCCAAATGAACAAGGAATCACAAATATAAACAAATATTGTATTCAAAACCTGTGGTTTCCACATAAACCAACAATTCTTACTTAATCTCACTTCCATAAAGCATTAACATTAAGTTTACATAACTCCGAGCTCTTTGGCTCCATGCATTTACATTATTATGGTGTCATTCTTATACACCTCAAACACTATCTTTTATATTTTCTTATTTCTCAAAAACAAATATATAATTATATTTAAAATCTATGTTAATTATCTAACTCAATATTTTGGGCATGTCCACACATTCAGTTGTTATCATCTCTCTTTATTTCACAAATATATTAAGGTAATCAGAAAATCAATTGCGTACTCCAGAGCGTGAAGGTACTTGACACAGTCAAAAAACTATAGTTACTCCCGAACCCAGTTGCCTTCAATCAACTCGTGGAATCCCACGTCCTTACATTATTACAATAGGGATTGTTATTTATCTCTTATGTCTTAGTAGACCATTATCATATAAGAAACTACGATCTGAACAGGCAAACGAAAATATCCATCTATAAGGACCTCGGTTCACCGCCCGGGTCGTTAACAACTTTAAACACTCCTGGTGTATTCATTCTCTTTACAACAGCTTACGAGACGGTCTCTGTTCCCTCTCGCTTTAAGAGAGCTAGACTCTACTACTTGGGGTGCGATTTATGACCACGTAGGGTGACGGCGACTCCCTGTCTGACCCAACGTTAGTAGCTTATTTCCAAGGCTTTCAAAACAAACCTTCCCATTATATCCAGTTCTGGGGAGACCGGGCTTTACTGTACCGTATACATTCAAACAACTATTCTTTGGTTCAAAGACCATTTTCGTATCCTTGGCATTTATTAATTATGAGAGGGTCCTCATTGATTGGGAAGATTAATACACATACGACGACGGAGAATTTAAGGGGCTTTTATCATAAGAGGATTCTGCATTCGAATCTCTTCACGTGCCTCGGGATCCAATCCCTTACAGAGGACTTATACAAAATGCGATTTAGAGTCGGCCGTGGCCCAATGACATACGCTCAATAATACCATATATTAGCTCCCTTTTTAAATACATACACAATGCCTCGTGATACTATGTCACAAATAGAGGACTTATACAATTATCAATTCACTGCAATCAACTACCCTCCATAAGTAATGTACCAAGTATTTCAACCACTACGCGTTCCTAGCGTGACACTTTAATATTATATTTGCGCTCATTATGCGCTATGCATTATTTTAAGCCGAAAATGTCTTCCCAAGAACTGATAAAATCTCTTTAGTAACAATTCATATTATTTTAATTCACATATTAATCTTTCCGTTGTCGATAAATCGCTCCCTGTTTTAAAATATTCCATTGAACCTCATCTCTTACACATACGTTAAGGCTTAACGCTCTTATGTTCATATCACTTTATTTGATTTTTATTTAACATTTCCATGTTTAATTATTATTATTATCATTATTCTTTATACAAGCTCAAAAGCTATTTCTTTCATATCTCAACTTTACTTTGTTTCAATGTCTTTCATGATAATTAATGATATTTCGCTTGCTCTTATGACATTTGTTAAATACATTAATCCTTTATTCACATATTTCCTCTACGGGATTTATTCTTTACATAATTATTTATAATTTCTCAATTTTTTTATTATCGTTCAGACCGTGTTCTTGATTATTCAGTATTTATTTATTAATACACATCCCTTTTACTCAAAAACTCCGGTGGGTTTGTACACAATCAACTTCTGACACCAAAATAGAATGAATTTAGTACTCACATGTTTCCAGATCATCCCATGATCTTTAATCTGGTGCGGTGCTTCATTTTTGGGCCCACTTTGAACTTTTTACTCCATATTAAAGGTATTCATCTTACGTAAAAACACTTTTTGACATATATTTAAAACACTTAACATTGACGACATTTTTATATACTGATGTGTCCCTTTTGAACACATAATAAACACTAAAAATATTAATTTAACACACAATCTTGATTATTTTACACTTCACAATTCTCGATCACTAGGCCGTATTTCTGAGCCTATCACACGTGATCTTCTTAAATTCCCGTTCCAACGGTGAAATTTATTCGATGTCGGCTTCCTATCCTGCAGAAAGCGAAAGTCCCGAAACATCTACTGTTCCCTGGAGTCCAATTCTGCTACTCCTATCCTGGATAACCGGCTATTTATCTAGCTTGAACGGCTTCTTTGTAGATCTGTCTATCGATCCTAACGAAAGTCTATACGGATCGAGGTCTCCTCTAAGACCTATAGATTTAGTTTATAGCAGCTAGCACTTCTCAATTCTAGTATTTTTAGAATAGTTCGCCTGCTTTCTGGAGATAATGTTTATAGTCTCCTATCTTCTTTATTTGAACTGTTTTAACACTTCTATGTTTCGAACCTTATTCTGTTCTTCCCTTTTAGGTTTCTTCAATTTAAATAACAGTTTATCTGTCTGGTACGATACTTCCGTACGTTATGATCTATTCATTCGTATATTTAACGACCTATCGCCTTTAAGTCCGACGTTCGCAGCCTGCTCTGACTATATCTTACGAATTTTCACTTTAACTTGTATACAGTCGGGCCTAAATCCTATAATTATGATTTTCCTAATATTTCACTACGGCGATACTTTAAAATTTCGTCTTGACCACTCCTTATGGAGGCAAGCAAGTCGTTAATACTGCGACGCCTGTGGCTATCGGATCTTACTTCTGCGGTGTAACATAGCGTTTCTCCCCTCAAGGAGTACTGGTAGCTGTTTTTCGATGTAACGCAGAGTTACGTCCCTCACGGACTGTCGGAATGACTACTTCTACGTCGTGGAGCAGCACTTCCCCTCACGGAGTGCTCGTAGGACTGCATGTGCTGATATAACTTCACGTCCTCCTGGACGGATTCGTACTGCGTGATGCGTGGCAACACCCCTCGGGCTGTTCAAGACTGCATTCGGTGTGATGTCGCCTTACGCCCCTCACGGGCTGTCGGAACTGCATGCGATGCGACACAGTGACGCCCCCTCGGGCTGTCTGAATACTGCATGTGCTGTGATGTAGCCTTACGCCCCTCACGGGCTATTCGAGACTGCATGCGATGTGACACAGTGACGCCCCCTCGGGCTGTCTGAAACTGCATTCGGTGCTTATACTTGTTGCACAGTATGACCTCCCCTGAGGTTCATACGTTTGAAGACTTTGATGCAGCACCTCCGCTCACGGAGTGCTCGTTGTACAACTGCATGGTTGGCTTGGTAAACCCCGAAGCTTTATACTATTTTACTACAAAAAAATAAGACTCTAGCCTTTTCTGTGGTCAACTTCTAAAATAATGGTGCCACAAATATAAAAATTATACCTTCCGAAAGCTCGTCTTCTCAATGTCAAATGATCTCATTGCACCTAAGAATCGATCGTGCAATTCGGAGATATTAATTAATTTCTCGTCCTCAGTTGTGTGGGTGTTGCATTCCTTTTGCTCTCTCCCCTCCACAGAGGCTTAGGTACTTCCCCAATGACGTCGTCTTACGTCGGCAGTTTTTTTCTGCACAATTATTAAATGGTTTCTCTTTACTGAAAAATCTCTCATTCAAAATGATTCACTGTACTGTGCTTGTTTACTCATTATTATGCTCGTAAACGTGTTAATTTTAATTATTCCTCTTCTGGCGCATAAGCGGCGTTGTCAATTTCCAGCAACGTCAGCTCGAATTCCGATTCAGGCTTCCTTGTCTATCACGGTGGAAATTTCCATTCAGTTATTAATACTCGTGACCAGCCCTCTCTTGAATGTCGAGTGGGGTGATCTCATCTAAGGAACATCTGTCCCTAGTCGCTTGCACAATGTTAAGCTATAATCCTGGCTTAAAATCTCTCTCCGTTCCTTTAGGAAACTGTACGTTTCTTTCATTTCTTCCTTAAGGACATGGGTTCGACCTTCCATGGACCCTATGGCATATGGGTTCAATATATGGTCTTAATTGATATCGTCAAGGCTTTCGATTCAGTCAATAGAGAAGCTCTTTGGAAAATCCTAGCTCGAATTGGATGTCCTCCAAAATTCATTCAGCTCATTAGAATACTCCATGATAATATGAAGGGCTCAGTTCTTAACACCAATGGGCCTGGAGAAACCTTTAAGATCACAACAGGTGTCAAGCAAGGATGTGTGATCGCCCCAACATTATTCTCAATTTTTGTTGGCGCTATGCTTCACCTGATCAAAAAAAAGTTCCGCATGGTGTAGGTATTGAATACAGGACTGACGGAGGATTATTCAATCCTAGCAGACTGCGAGCAAAGACAAAGGTATCGACAGGTTCCGTTCTCGAACTCAATATTCTGACGACAATGTTATATTGGCAAACTCGCTAGACGATCTTGAGGCTGGTCTGAATGCTTTTAATGACGCGTATAAGTGCATAGGTCTGGAAATAAACACCAGTAAAACGCAAATTATCCATCAACCTGCTACGTCCAACTGTAATGCTGCTGGTTTTCCCATTATGATCAACGGGGATCATTGAACACTTCCCTTACCTGGGCAGTCATCTCTCAGCAAATGCTAACATTGATGCTGAAATCCAATATCGCCTTAAATGTGCCAGTGCAGCGTTTGGGCGTCTACGAAAAAGGGGTGTTTGACAACCATGACATCAGTACTCCAACCAAATTGCATGTGTACCAAGCTGTTGTAATACCTTCTCTGCTCTATGGTTGCGAAACCTGGACTACCTACAGAAGGCACTTAAAGTGTTTGGAAAAGTACCATCAGCGTTGCATCAGGAGAATTCTCGGAGTTAAGTAGCAGGACCGATGCACCAACATCAGTGTCCTGGAGGAAGCGAATACTACCAGCATTGAGGCTATGATATTAAAGCATCGGCTTCGATGGGCAGGACATGTTGTTCACATGCCTGAACGACGTCTTCCAAAACAAATCATGTACTGCCAGTTGCGGATTGGACAGAGAAAGCAAGGAGGGCAATGGAAACGCTTCAAAGACGTCCTAAAATACAATTTAAACAAATGTCAAATCAACACGGATAAATGGGAGACTACAGCATCAAATCGTCAGATATGGCGTCGCTTCGTCCACCAAGGTCCACTATGTTTCGAACAACATCGACGAAGCCGTGAGACTGAGAAGTACAATGCGAGAAAAGAGCGTGAGGTTTATAGGAGGATCAACCCACAAGAGCCAGAGCCAGTGGCTGCTCCGAACAACGTGTGTCGCTACTGTGGGAGAGTTTGTGTTTCCAGGATTGGGCTATATAGTCATCTAAGAATTCACCTTTAGAAGACAATCTTACTCGAGAACGAGTGATAGCCTATTATTATTACATCGTTAGTCTTCGGCCGCGGTTGGCTAAATTCGCCGCCTTGAGACACGTTCGTATCAGCGATTAGCTCGCCACAACAGTTGCGCAAGTAGGCCTACTGTTACATCGCAGAGAAACGCAGTTCAGTCTTCTCGAATCTCAATGATTTCGTCTTTACGCATTGCGTCGCATCAGAGCTCGGCCGCGTGCAAGCATACGGCGCAGCGCGTGTGTTAGCACGCTGTACATCGTTCGCCGCGTCTTCGGCCCCAGTTGGCTAAATTCGAGCTCGCTCGTGCATGTAGCGAGGAATCGATATGGAAGATGATCGATCGCCAAGCGTCTGCGCTCTAAATTCCTTTTCTGCCTTGAATCATCCTTAACGAGCGTATGATGTCTTTTTCCTAGGTTCTTAATGTCGCATAACCATAACGAATATAAATAAATGGTGTCGACGGACATTGTTGTGAAGAGCTTCTTGAAGACGGGCATCGCAAATGCATTGGACGGAAGTCAGAATGAAGCAATATGGGATGATGACCAGAATGGTGCACGTGAGATTGGCAGCAGTGACGGCAGTGACAATGAATAGGGCGAGTACCGTATGCCAGTTGCCTTGTTTCAAAAATGCAAATTTTGTGTTTTTTCGGGAATGCGGTCATTCCCCGCGTATATCTCGCACCGAAAATTTTCACACATATTTTCGGTCAAAAAAAGTGCGAGATATACGCGAGCAAATACGGTATTCAAATTAAACTGATATTAATATTCAGGACTTAAATTTTCTCCTAATAAATTATAAAACATTCCTGTTCTAAAGCTGAAGTAAAAAAATCTGCTGTTGCAAAACATTTGTTGGAAAATGATGGCCACAATATAAATTGGAAACGTGTCAAAATTTTGGAAAGTTAAATTTAAATCATAAAATTATACGAAACATTTTATGGAAATTTACTGACAAAAAAAAATTGTGGATTAATTTTGCGCCCCTCAGCGTGGTACGCCCCTAGGCCGGGGCCTATGGGGCCTATTGGTAAATCAGCCTTGCATGTAACGAATACCTTGGAATCACTCTTCGAACACAAGGATTTGTGTTCACTATTCACAAAGACAACAGCGACAGTAATGAAGGCAATTAACAGCATAAGAAACTGAAGGCGTTTGTCCTTGTACAGCTATTACACTCTTCCGTTTAAAAATAAAGCCCAGAGCATATGGGAACACCTTAGTCAAATCTGAAAGATCTGAGCTTTCCTCAAAAAAGCATTATGCCTCTCAGAATATACCCCAACATAACTAATTTATATCCTCGCAAGAGAATCTTTCTTCATTGAAGAACTTCGACTTGACATTCTTTTACCATGTGCTGAAGCATACACCAATCTGCTAAAAGCAGTAGAAGACAAAAGAAAAGTCATATGGGAGGATTTTTACGCCACCTATTGATGAGAGCCAAATATGACCTTCGCCACTTGTTGACTAGACTAGCAGTTCTCGAAAGAAAACATGTATTGTCCATTGAGCCAATATATCTTAACACAAAATATGATAAAATTGTCTGGCTGACTCAAACAAATTGCTAGCGTTTCGCCCCAGTGTACCATTGGGCTCTTCTGTCTGCATTCATCCATCCTTAGTAGATGTCCATAGAACTTAACATCCGCTTCCTCATTGCATCCGTGATCTTCTCAGTGTATTTGTTTAGTTCTTCGTTTTTCCTCTTCCTCCAAGTCCCATCAGTAGTTTTCTTTGGTCCGAGTATTTTCCGCAGAACCCTCCTTTCTTTTTCTTTCTAGTTATTGAAGCTCCGTCTTTTTATTTAAAATAAGACACTCCGAAGCGTGCAATCCTTCAGGTTGTACTGCCGATTTATAGTGTCCAATTTTGGCCTTGTAGGATAATGCCCGTTTGTTGTACTTGTTCTGCGTTAGCTTGTAGGCCAGGTGTAGTTTTCTGGCTCTTCCTTTATTTTCCTCCTTATCTAGTCCGTTAGGTTTGATCCATTCCCCCAGGTATTGAAACTTCTCTGTCCAATAAATATTATTATTATATATAATTCGTTGAGGCCATCTAGGTACACGTTAAGTCTTGTTACACTTGGCAATTTGTTTCGCCTTCCTCTGATCCCTGAATTCCCTCATTCTCTGTGAGTGGGCCATCATGCGCTCCGCTGTCCAGGTGGTACCTTGTCTTCTTTTCGAGTTCGATGACTCGTCTCGGGTAAGCCCATTAGTCAGTATCTTTTTGCGGAAGAGATCTCTATTGAAGGCGTCGTCGGGTTTTAGATGCAGTATTTTGTGGTCGTCTTCGGTATTCATAAACCAGGGCATTGTGGTTTTGGGTTTGGAGTCAAAGAAATGAAAATCTGCCTAGTCAGCCTGTTTCCGTCCATTCGTTTGAGATGACCGTAATACCGTGCCCGCCTTTTACGGATCGATTCTGAAGTTTTGTCTATTTCACTGTAGACTTCTTTGTTGGATTTTTTATAGTGGATGCCAGTCTTGTAATTTGATCCCATTATACCTCTGACGATTTTGCGCTCTTTTTTCTCCAGTTCATCAAGGAGTCCTTTATTAGCATTTAGGGATAGGGTTTCGGCTGCATACATAACTACTGGTTTCAGAACAGTTTCGTAATGACGTAGTTTAGTATTTTTGGACAGGCATTTTTTGTTGTATATTGAGCGCGATGTTGGATAGGCTATTTCGAGTTTGCATACTCGTTCCTTGAGTGCTTCTTTGTCCAGTCCACTTTTCATGATGATCTCTCCCAAGTACTTAAAATTTTCCACTCTGTTGATCTTCCCGTATTTTGTCTGCAGTTTTGCTGGGGCGTCTTTGATGTTAATCATTACTTCTGTTTTTCTGAATGATATCTGCAAGCCAGTTTGTTCAGCGATTTCTTTTAAAAAGGTCGATTTGCATCCTAGCAGTTTCTACGTCGTTCGACAGAATGGCGATGTCTTCAGCGAATGCTAGACAGTCGACTATGATCCCCTTGGATTTTGCTCCCATTCTCAGAGGGCTATAGGCCTACTCAGTTTCTAATAATTTTGTTCGCCAGGTCCGAATGACTTTTCGAGGACGCAGTTGAAAAGCATTGGAGAGAGCCCGTCACCTTGTCTGACTCCCGTTTTGACCTCAAAGGAATCCGACAGACATCCCAGGAACTTTACTTTGGATTTTGTTTCAGTTAGGGTGGCTCTAATTAATGCCAGCAGTTTCAGGTCAACCCCGAATTCGTTGAGGATGTTCAACAGACTTCGCGGTCTATCGAATCGTAAGCCTTCTTAAAGTCCACAAAGACTGATATGTACGATTTGGACCTGAGATTGCAATATCTATTGATCGTTTTGAGGTTGTGGATATGTTCGGCAGTTGAACGACCCTTTCTGAATCCCCCTTGGTATTCTCCTATTTGATGCTCGACTTCGTCTTCTAATCGCTCCAGGATAGCAAGTGAGAGAATTTTGTATGTTACCGGTAGGAATGATATTCCTCTGTAGTTGTTGACGTTTTTCGTGCTGCCTTTCTTGTGTAACGGATGGATCAAGGCCGTTTTCCAATCTTCTGGTAGAATTTCATTTTTCCAAATTTGTTCTACTTGTTTCTGCAAGATTTCAACTGCTTCTTCAGGAGCATATTTCCAACTACAGAGTCTTCCCCAGGCGCTTTGTTGTTTTTTAGTCGAGCAATGTGACGCTTGATTTCGTCTTTGTTGGGTGGTCTTGATTCTGGGCATCTGCGAATGGGTTCCTCGGCCTTGATGGGATTTTTGGGATGATCGCAATTTAGTAAATTCTTAAAGTAATCAGCTAGGATGGTACAATTTTCTTCATTTGAGGTTGCCAGTGTACCGTCCTTCCGCTGAAAGCATAACGACGGAGGTTTATAACCCGTAAGTTTCCTTTTGAACATTTTTGTTAATTCACTTTTACTTTAAATTATGGGTGGTTATGTAGAAGTGTTGCTGCAAAACTCAGTTTTAATTATAGCATTAATTTTCATTAAATAAATACATTTGGAAAAAAATAGAAATGTAATCTATTTTTATTTAGAACCTAAGGTTTTTTGCTTGCCACCTCAGGGTAGCAGGGCGATGTACTCTCTAAATGAATCACACAAAAGTAAAGTAACTTCACTAAAATATACACTGATTTATTAATACCTTAACATTGTGATCCGTGAGAAAAGATTTATCTGTATCTCTGGCATGTATGAGATATTGGTAATACATTCAATATATATAGCAGAAAATCACTGCCTGGGAAAATGGCTCTGGTTTGGGTGACTCCCTGTAAAAAGGTTCAAGTCTCGATCTACACAATATGTCTCTTCTTCATCAAAATATAACAGTGGTTCTTCTCCACTTTCAGATCCTTCCTTTCTGGTTGTTACATCACAATGAACATAATTTTCTCGATCCTAATCGCTTCTGTGTTTAGCATGCCTCTTTTCATCTTGTTCCTTCCATAATTTCTGGCAAATCAATTCCCAGTTACATAGAATAATCCTGTCTAGAATAATTTACAAGAGGATGGAAAGCCAGATAGAAACGTAGTTGGGTGAAGACCAGTTTGGTTTCAGGAGAAATGGAGGAACAAGTGAAGCTGTACTAAGTCTTAGGCTGATTTTGGAAGGTAGAATAAGGAAAAATAAGAGAACGTTCATGGCATTTGTAGACTTAGAAAAGGCTTTTGATAACGTTGATTGGACTAAATTGTTTGACATTTTGAAATCTATTGGAATAAAGTACAGGGATAGGGGGGCGATATACAATATATACAGAAACCAGACAGCAGTCATTCGAGCTGAAGGACATGAGAGAGAAGCTGGTATTCAGAAAGGTGTAAGGCAAGGCTGCAACTTATCACCCATACTTTTCAATCTTTACATTGAACAAGCAATGAAGGAAATTGGAGAAAAATTTAAAGTGGGAGTGAAGATTCAAGGAGAAATAATTTCAACTCTGAGATTTGCTGATGACATCGTCATCTTGGCCGAAACGCCTGAGGATTTGAATGAGTTTTTGAATGGTATGGACTCCGTCTTACGGAATGAATACATGATGAAAATTAATAAAATGTAAAACAAAAATACTGGAATGCAGCCGAAATAAATCAGAAACCTCGATGGACATCAAATTGGCAGGTGAAAAGCTGAAGGAAGTAGGAGACTTCTGTTACTTAGGAAGCAAAATAACCAGTGATTGACGAAGCAAAGAGGATATAAAAAGTAGGTTGGCTCAGGCAAGGAAAGCCTTTCTACAAAAAAGGAATCTGTTGACATCGAATATAGATTTAGGTGTTAGGAAGTCAATTTTTAAAGGCTTTGTCTGGAGCGTGGCACTCCATGGAAGTGAAACTTGGACTATTGGTGCAGCAGAAAAGAGGAGAATTGAAGCATTTGAAATGTGCCGTTACAGGAGAATGATGAAGCTCAGATGGGTAGATATGGTGACAAACGAAGAGGTATTAAGACGAGTGGGAGAGGAGAGATGTTTCTGGCGACTGCTAATGAAGAGAAGAGATAGGTTAGTAGGACAAATACTAAGACACCCAGGAATAGCAAGCTTAGTTAAGGAAGGAAGGGTTGAGGACAAGAACTGTAGGGGTAGACCAAGGTTAGAATATGTTAAACAGATTGCTTCGGATGTAGGGTGTGGTAGGTATGTAGAGATGAAACGATTAGCTCAAGACAGGGAGGCATGGAGGGCTGCATCAAACCAGTCAAAAGACTAAAGACTCAAACAACAACAATTCCCATCTCTCCATACGCATCAATTTCCTCTGACTGTCGTGACAGTCAAATTCTAAATTCCTTCTCAGATAATCTTCCTCAATATTCGATGATCCACTCTGGCAATCGCAAACACAACTCGAAGCCTTCCTCCTGACTTGTTGGCACTTTGAATCCTTTCCACTTCCTCCAAAAAAAAACTCTCTTTCCTTCCTTATTCTTACTAAATGTTCTCTGGGAAACACAACCCTCAATACTTGTCTGTCTACATGGACAAACCAAATCACAATACTTAATACTCTTCTACTTCTTCAAAAAACGTCTCTTTCCTTCTTGTTACTCCATCTTCTCCAAGCTTTCTGGTTGGTCCATTGTTAGTCCGTTGTCAAGGAGATTTGTCAATAACTAAGGCCCCTATATAAAATGTTTCGCCCAGGCAATAAGGTGGCCATTTTGTAACCTAATTTTCTCACATCACACACCATGGCGCTAACACATACTTACAGAATTACTGAATAAATAAAGTTGATACCATGTCCAAAATAAGATAGTGACTTTATCAGATCCTGTCCTCAATATAATAAAATATGTATACCCCCCCCCCCCTTTGGGGCAGATGACCTCTTAGTTCTGCCCCTTAAACAATAACTAACTGAATAACTATAAATACCCCCAATTAACCGCACGGGGCGAAAACCCGAGGGTGAGCTATGTAACTGAATAATTTCGTTTACAAGAATGATCTATTATGATGATGGTGATTGTTGTTACTAGGGGCAGAACATCAAGATCATCTGTCCCTTGTAATACAGTTATGATATGAATTTAGCTTTTTATTTATTTTTATTTATTTATTTAGATGCCAAAATAATAGATGACCTAATATAAATAAATAAAAAGAACCTTGTTGTTGCTGTTTGAATCTTCAGTTTTATGATTGTTTTGATGCAGCCTTCCACGCCTCCCTGTCGTGAGCTAATAGTTTCATCTCTACATAACTACCATACCTTACATCCAAGGCAATCTATTTTATATTTTAACCTTAAACTAATAATAGTGCAGGGTCATTATCTATGTGCGCCCCAATAAACACGGCTAGCTAAGCCGGCTTTGACTGGCGCAGATCGCGGGCGCGTATACGGTTCAGCCGGTAGTTGGCGCACACTTTTACACTTTTACCAAATATGTTCAATAATGTATACTTACAGTGCTCATAGCCGATGCTGAAAATGTCCTCCCTCTCTTGTAACACACGCCTGACATCTTCTTATGAAAGAATGGACAAAATTCTCATCTAATTTTCGTTCTGTAAGAACACAACGTTGTCTGTTAACTTTTTTTTATTATTATTTACGGAGCCTGTTTTCTCGAATCGTTTAGCGAGCCTCCTAATTGTACTGGCAGTAGGCAAAGGTCTTCCTTGAAACTTGATTCGACATTTTCGTCGTGTTTCAGAACAAGACATTCTGCTTTTCATGTACGAATAATGGATATACACACGTTCGAACAATGTGAATTGGTGTCTAGGCATGACCAACAATCACAGTAATCACAATACTCGCTAAACGTGCAACACTAATGTCTAAGCTTTGCAGATACACGTCCATATGAATGACAAAACACGGGTGAACTAACGATATGAGTCAGCGGAGCGTGCCTACCACCGTCTGACCCGTGTACGCACGCCCGCGATCTGCGCCAGTCAATTCCGGCTTAGCTTGCCGTGTTTATCGGGGCGCACATAGATAATGACCCTGTAATACCATACAGTACTAATAAGCAAAATGTATGGAAATACATTTAAAAAAACATCACATCAACAAAAATTCAAATAAAAAAAAACATTTTTCCACCCTCTCTACACAAAATTTTTGATAGTTTGCCCTGTCCCATTACCCCCCAAAAAACGGATGACACAATCAGCAGTCGCCACGTCGCACAGTGTGTCGAATCCCAATTCTAGGTGGAAAAAATTAATAACTTCGTTAATAGTCCTGGGATTCTATTAAAAGTTGGCAATATACCGTTTTCGAGGTCGCTGAATTCATTTCTGGCATCGTCTAAAGTGTACGATCTTCGGGGGGTAAATATATAGGGGTGAGGGGTAAGGTGAGGTGTAAACAAGATGTTCAGTAAAGAACATATAGCCTCCTTTCTCCTAAATGCATGGGTATTGTTATAATTCTTTGTCCTTTTCAAGGAGTATAATTGAATGTTGGTTGTAATAGCTTGTTGAAATACAACGTGCTATAGGGATATTAAACATGAATATGAGGTGCCCTTTGCTAGTGCTACCTCTGTAAAAAAAATCATTCAATTCGGTTTCACCGTGTTTGAATTGATATGGGGAATGGATTTGCACACATACATGGCCGCTATTTGCAAACTATTGGTCTGATGACCTTGTAGTCAGTCATAAGATGCTTTCCACAAAAAGGCATATTGTTGCAAAATCTGGTAGAGATCAAATTATTAGGATGGTCGTAATTTGATTTAAGCATTTAACATTTGGGTGGCCGTCATTCCGTTTCCGTCAAGATGGCGGCGATATAAAACATGACACTGAGGTGCCGTTTGCTAGTGCTACCTCTGTACCAAATTTCGTTCAATCGGTTTCACCGTGTTTGAATTGATAGGGGGAATCGATTTGCACACATACTTGGCCACCATCTGCAAACTATTGGGCTGATGATCTTGCAGTTTGGTCAGAATATGCTTCCGACATAAAGATATGTTGTTGCAAAATTTGGTAGAGACTAGATTATTAGGTTGGTCATAATTACATTTTAGCTTTTAACATTTGGGTGGCCGCGATTACGTTTCCGTTAAGATGGCGGTGATATAAAACATGACACTGAGGTGCCCTTTGCTAGTGCTACCTCTGTACCAAATTTCGTTCCATTCGGTTTCACCGTGTTCGAATTAATAGGGGAAATCGATTTTGACACAAAGATGGCCGCCATCCGCAAACTATTAGGCTAATGGCCTATTAGATTGGTCAATGGATGCTCCCTCCATAAAGGTATGTTGTTGCAAAATTTGGTAGAGATCGGATGATTATGTTAGTCGTAATTTGATTTAAGCTTTGAACATTTGTATGGCCGCCATTACGTTTCTGTCAAGATGGCGGCGATATAAAACATGACACTGAGGTGCCCTTTGCTAGTGCTACATCTGTACCAAATTACGTTCCATTCGGTTTCACCGTGTTTGAATTAATAGGGGGAATCGATTTTGACACAAAGATGGCCGCCATCCGCAAACTATTAGGCTGATGACCTGTTAGTTTGGTCAAAGAATGCTCCCCCATAAAGGTATGTTGTTGCAAAATTTGGTAGAGATCGGATGATTAGGTTAGTCGTAATTTGATTTAAGCTTTAAACATTAGTGTGCCCGCCATTACGTTTCCGTCAAGATGGCGGCGATATAAAACATGACACTGAGGTGTCATTTCCTAGTGCTACCTTTGTACCAAATTTCTTTCAATTCGCGTTCACCGTGTCCGAGTTGATAGGGGGGGGGGCAGACATTCAGAGTACACAGACTCACACACACACAGACAGACACACTTTTTTCGCCCTGTGTTGATCTCATAAGTCTACTTTCATTTTTTGCAAAAATCGAAAGTAGGCTAAAAATGACTGAAAGCAACACAAGAATCATCCATTTTTGGTAGTAAAAGTCACGATTTGGATGTGTATATGATAGTTTATGACAGTGGTAAACATACTATTTAAAACTGGATAAAATATGAATAACAATGAGACTTTCAGTCAAGTATTCTTGTTACACCTTATTTGAGGGAATATGCGAAGTCACTGTATGTAAAATCATCCAGGTTAAAAACGTGTATTAAATTGTTATTAAACATAGAACAACGAAATATGCACAAAAAATAACATAAATTTTCTAAAAATAAAAAAAATATTCGTCAAAATCATACAAACAATTTCTTTATAACAAAATGTCATTTTACAGTCCTGTTAATGACGTAGTTTTAGTAAACACACTTCACACACCAAAACAATATTATGTCTATAGAAAAGCATGGAAATAAAGACAACATATATTGGATATTAGGTCTATTTCTCCCATTGCAAATAAAAAGAAAACGTCCATTCGTCAAGTAATGTTCTCATTAATCTCACTCCCCTTAATAATAACAAACAGTCTAATGTTCATTCGTCACCTGATTCTTCTCTAGAGTCCAGATCACCGTAGTCATTGCTATACTGGTCTTCATCATTTGATGTCAAAGTTCCTTGGGGGTCATTAAGTAACTCAATAGCTTCCATAGGTAGATTACTTATGTACGTGGCATTGTTCTTCCTGCACTCTCCCATTTTTGTTAATATTATGGGATATCATCTTAATGTTGTTTCTTAGCTCCTGCACTTGAGTGTCAGTAATAGTTTAGGATCAAATTTATTCATAACATATTGAAATATGACGTCTGTACGCCCCTATTTACGACACGACCGCCACGCGTTGAAAAATTCTTCTCGCGGTAATGCCCACATAGTCATTGAAAATAAGAAAATAAACCACCATGCACATTCGAGCGCAACCAAGCCACTACAGATCCTGAATCTACATTAAATTTCCTATCGAATGACGTTTAAAGTAAAGTGGCACTATGAGGCACTCATAAAGTAAATAATTTATTTAATGCAGAAAGCTTGTATTACGCATAAAAGTGCGAACACATACCTCTTTTCACTATTCCATGAGCCGCAGAAGACAACACCTCGTTGAACTCACTAGAATCACAACGTTCGGTTCACTCCGACACCCCCTATCAAATGACCTGATAACTGCCAGGAAGACGTTTCAGCACCTATACCCTCCCTCCTACGCACCTGAGAGCGGAAAGGAATACCGAAGGTCACCATGTGGTGTGTTCACTATCGAATGAGCCAGTTTTCGCTTTCATTTGCGACAGTGAATTTTTTCCACCTAGATATGGGATTCGGCACACTGTGCGTCGTTGGCTAATATGAGTATGAGGGTTCTTTGTAATTCTGGAAGATCCATGCACTTAAAATGTGGGTCACAGATCTCTGCAAGTGCCCCTAGGCCAGTTATAAAACCCATCCACTGTACTGAGTCCCTACAGTTTGTTGCCAAGCAGCTATATCTTAAATACAGAGTATGCCCCGTATTAGTATTCTATAGAGCGTGGTTTAATTCATGAAGGCGATGGTTCAGTCATTATGCTTGCAGTAATAATAATTCCCAATCTTGTAGTGTAGGGGTAGTATATTTGCCTCTTACCTTTGATGAGTTCTAGTTAGAGCCAAAAATCATACCTGGGCCACCAAGTATCCTAATAAGAGGCATGGATGAAACCATACACCAAGGGGTGGTGTTTTTTCTTTCCGCAAATGTGATACAGTGCAAAATGCTCATAATGGCTTGCAATCTTGAATTTTCACTTTTCGTGACCTGTGGACCACTTTTTAATGTGTTTTGAGAAACCGACAAAATGCGAAATTGACTCAAAATGTGAAAATGAAAGTCTATTCATCATCATCATGGATTTTGGCCAACTAAGGACCACGTAAATAACTCATGATTTCAGTTTTCTTTGGCGCCAGTATTCTTTCATTCTCTTGCTCACTGCTTCCTTCTTTTCAGCTGTCCCATATTGTTTTTTCTTGGTCGCTGTTTCTGGCTCTAGGAACCCCTCAAATGTGTTTATCTTATTTCTGAAAGTGGTTCTGTTGCAGATGTCTTGATCAGTGATGTTCATTTCTTGTAGATCCTTCTTGGTGTTAGCAAACCATTTTTCATAAGAGTTACCTTTTCTATTAGGCTTGTTGAAATGGTTAAAAATTTTCTTAGTGAGTCTGTCGTCAGGCATTCTTGAAACATGCCCAAAGAATTTAACCCTTCGTTTTCATATGGTATCTGAAATTCTGCTGCATGTTTTATATACTTCTTTGTTACTAATCGGTATGTGTCAGCACATTTTTTTGGTATGAGAATTTTTCTTAAAATGTTTTGTTCCTTTATTTCAATTTCTTCAATGTCTTTTTGAGTTGTTATTCCTAGGCATTCCGAAGCATACAGACAATCTGGTTGAATTACTCTTTGGTAGTGTCGTAGTTTAGTCCTAATAGAAATCGCTTTCTTGTTGTATGTGTTTTTTTGTAAGGTAGTGTGCCCTTTCAGCAAGAAATATGCAAATCACAGTATGCCAGCATTGCTCAATTCGGGATTTTAGGGGTTGCAGTATGTTCTCCCACTCTGTGACTTACACATTTTGGATTAAATAGAGGATACACTTGCAAAATAACAACAAAATCAACTCCTATTTTAACACATTTAATTAACCAAATTTTTGGCGCTACAAACAATAAAACAAATAAACTACTGACCAAAATCCTTCTACTTGTTCAAAGTGAACAAGGAATAACATAAGAATTAAACAAATATTATATTAAAACACAATGGTTTCCAATAAACCAACAACTCATAATTATTTTTACTTCCATAAAGTATCTATCTTAAAGTTCCATATAACCACGAGCTCCTTTGGCTCGATACTTTCCAATAATAACGGTGTCATTCTTTTGTACACCTCAATACTATTTTTATAGTTTCTTATCATCAAAACAAATATATAATTACATTTAAAGTACATGTTAATTCTCTACTTAAACATTTGGGCACTTCACATGTTCTCAACATTTACCATCTCTCTCAAGTTTTACAAATTCACGATAGTGATCGGGAAAATACCTGTGTACCCCAGAGTTATAAAGATTACTTGACAAAGTCAAAAAGTATGATTACTCCCAGAATCTAGTTATCTTCATTAAACTCATAGAATCCTACGTCCGTACAACATTACAATAGGGATTTTTATTTATTTATTTATTTGTCTTATAAGACCATTATCACATAAGAAAACTACGATCTGAACTGGCAAGCGATAATTTCATCTACATGGACCTCGGTTCAAAGCCCGGGTCATTAACAACTTTTAAACACTCACGGTGTATTTATTATTTCTTACAGACGGCCTTCACCGACCCTCCTCCTACTAGGGTCTGACCGTACACTTGAATGAGATTTATGACTGTGAGGGTAACCTCTCGTCTAGTCTGCGTGTGGGAGCTCTACTCAATGCTTTTAAAACAAATCTTTCTTTCTTTTCAGTTCTCTGGGGAGACCTGGCATTTTACTTCTCTTTTTTTTTTTACTTTCAACATCTTTATTAGACTCATAAACCACTTTCGTAACCTTGGCATTTATTAATTATGAAGGGTCCTCATTGATTGCGAAGAGTAATACACATTCAACGACGAATACTTAGGGGCTTCAACAACAAGACGATTCGAGGTTCGAATCTCTTAACATGCCTCGGGAACCATTCCCACATTGGAGGACTTATACAAAATGCGATTTAGGGTCGGCCGTGGCCTACATGACCTACGCTCATAATACCATACATTTGCTCCCTTTTACAATATAATAACACACACATGGCCTCGTGATCTACGTCACTATTGGAGGACTTACAACATAGCTCAATTTACCGCAATCAACTACCCCTCATAAGTAATTTACCAAGTCCATTTAAATTCTACGCATTCCTAGCGTGACATTTTATTTTAATTGCGCTCCATTGCGCTATACATTATTTTAAGCCTAGCGTCTTCCAAAGAACTGATAAATTCCATATTAACAATTGATACATATCTCAATTTTTATATTAATCTTTTCCCTTGACAATAATCGCTCTATTTTAAGAACATGCATTAACATCATGTCTTATACTTTTATTAAGGCTCCAACGCTCTTATCTTCATATCATTCAATTTGATCTTTATTTATATTTCCTTTATTATTACTATTATTATTATTATTATTATTATTTATTTATTAGTATGCTTGCTTTTATAACATTCTTCAAATACACTGACATTTTATTCCATACATTTCCTCTACAGGATTTATTCTTTCACATAATTATTTATAATTTCTCAAATTTTATTTGTTCAGATCGCGTTCTTATTCTGTTATTAGTTATTTAGAAACATCCCTTTACTCAAAACTCCGGTGGATTTGTACACAAACACTTCCCCGACACCAAAACATAATGAAAATCTTTACTCACATGTTATAGGTCGTTCCCTGACCTTCCTTCTCGTGCGATGCGTCATTTTGCCCACTCTTTTAAATTACTCCATCTTGTACAAATTCATTGCATGTACAGACATATCTTGACACATATTTAACACGTATACATTTAACACTAATAACATTTTAAATACACTGGTGTATCCGTTTAGAACAATAAAACACTAAAAATATATTACTTTTAACACAAAATCTTGATATATTTACACTTCACAAATTCTGATCACTAGGCTGCTATTAAGCCTATCACACGTGACCTCTTGACCTCCCGTCTCCAAGGGTGAAATTTATTCAATGTCTGCTTCCTATCCTGCAGAATATGAAAGTCTCGAATCATCTACTTCCTCCCTGCAATAGCACTCCTTCAAATCCCGTTCCTGACGATCTGCTATTTCTCTGACTCGAACGGCTCCCCTTTTAGATCCTATTGATTGATCTTAGCGAAAGTCTGTTCTGTTCACGGTCCCCTCGATAATCTATCGGTGACCTATGGATTTTTAGCAACTAATACTTCTCGTAACTTAGTGCCTTTTAATAGTTCATCTGTTTCCTTGAAACAATGTCTATCGTTTCCTTCTCTTCTTCGCTTATTCGGTTCTCGAACTTCTAATCTTCTAGAATACTTTGCGAACCTTATTCTGTCTGTCCCTGCTCGGGTTCTTTAAATTTGATAAAATGTTTATCTCGCTGTTACGGTACTTCCGCACGTTATGATACTTTTGGTCGTTTACATAAAGACCTATCGCCCTGAGTTCTGAGTTCGCAGCCTGCTTTGACTGTATTTTATGAACTTTTCACTGTAAACTTTCTACTGCCGGACCTAAATCCTGTAACTAGGATTTTCCTAATTTTCAACACGGCGATACTGTAATATTACTTCTTTGCAAATCCTTACGGATGCACGTAAGTTATTGATACCGCGACGCCCTTGGCTGTCGGATATTGTCTATGCTGTGTGATACAGCATCTCCCCTCAAGGAGTACTGGTAAACTGCCTTCGATGTGTTACAGCGTGACGCCCCCTCACGGACTGTCGGAATACTGCATTCGGTGCTTATACTTGTTGCACAGTGACGCGCCCTCGGGCCGTTTGATAACTGCATTCACGGTCTGATGTAGCCTGACGCCCCCTCGGGCTATCGGAAACTGCATGATTGGTCTGGCTTGGCCTGGACTTTTATACTATTCAGTCAAAAATAAATAAAATTCTAGTCCTTTTCGTGACCAACTTTTGAACTAATTGTCGTACAATTATAAAAATTATATCTCCAGAAAGCTCGTCTTCCAAACGTCAAATGATCTCACTGCGCATAAGAATCGATCGTGCATTTCTGAGATATTAATTAATTTGTAGTCTTCAGCTGCGTGGGTGGTGCTGTTCATTTTTAAATTCCCCACTCCTCGGGTCTCAGTGAATCCCCGATGACGTATGCTGCGTTTGCATTTCTTTCCTGTGCAATTATTAAAATCTGTTTCTTTACACAAAAATCTCTAATCCGAAATGATTCACAGTACTGTATTTATTTACTTATTTTTATTCTCGCAAATGGGTTAAATTTAATTATTCTTCTTCTGGCACTGCGGCGCTGTTGCCGTTTTACTGCTAGGTAAGCTTGATTTCCGAGTCACGCTTCTCTGTCTTACAGCCAAAACTTTCCACTCATTCTATTAATACTCATGACCGGCTCCTTATCGATGAGTCAAGAGGCATGATCTCATTTCCTGAACACCTGGGTCCAGCTGCTTGCGCAACGTTATGCTAGCATCCTTGCTTGAAATCTTTCTCCGTTCCATTAGAGACTGTATGTTTCTTTCATTCCTTTCACAAAATACATGGATTCGACCCCCTTTGAGCCAATGGTACATGGGTTCATCTCACCCCTCCTTAGGTAAATAAATTTTCGAAAAATTTTGAGGAAATTTATTTCAATTATTCATAAAAATCTTATTTTTCTTTACTCGTCGAAGCCATCATAACTTAATCCGTACCTTTTGTTCTTTATTCCTTTAAAATTCTCTTCCTCTCTGGCTTGTCTTTGGGTCTCCAAAGATCCCTTTCATTCATTCATTTTCCTTAGCGGACGTCTCCACTTCAGGGTTATAAATTACTTGTCACGTTCGGGTGTTTACAATTCTCCCCTAGTCTGGTGTGCACTCTCCAAACTTGAGTCAAACAGTTTGTTTCTTTTCTTGTTTCATAAGACGGACTTCCTGCCTGTCTGTTTCTCTTTTTTCATTATGTATTGTCAACCTATTGACCTTCTTTTAATTACCTTACGGGTGCAAATAGCTTTACCCGTTACTTCGTCATTATTGTTTTCAGACTCCAAGTCTGTAAAATTTCATTTGGTTTTTAAGAGCTCGGTCTATCCTCACCTGACTCTTCCTGGTTTTCTTCCACCTTCCTCGTCTCTTCTTTTGAGATGGTATTTCGAGAAAAATTCTTTTATTTCTTTTACTCTTTAGCCGGGTGCATGTGGCTTAACCCGTTGGCTACATTGGAATAATCCTTTTCCTTCATCTCGCATCGAGATGGTATTTTCAAAAAGTATTTCTTTTTTCTACTTTTCCAATTCCATAGATCCTTCAGATCTCCTTCCTGTCTCTTCCTTTTATCATTCCTTTTCTTTTTACGAAGTTTCCAACTATAGATCGCCTGTGCATCCTCTTTCTCCAAAGCATTGTACATCGTATCTCCTCCTCTCCTAGTTTCCATGGGGTATCTATTTTCTTGTAAGCCGACTACCAATTGCGGTTTTCTTCCTCTTTCCTGATTTTCTTCAAAGACATCTCCTCTCATTTTTTCATTATTTCCAACAATCTCATCTTTTCCTTTGAGGTTTTCTTGGCTCTCGTTGGCATCGGTTTCCATTTCTCTTTTCTTTCTTTGGCAATCCTGGCATTTTATCATTAATTCAAGGATCTGTGCCTTCAATTTTTCTTCTTCTTCTAATGCCCTTTTATCTTCCTTATCCTGAATTTCTTCTAAGTTCTCCTTTTCAATTTCTATGAAATCTTGACCCTCTGTTTCCATTTGTATTTCGATGATAGTTTCTTTTATTGTTTCATTTAATTTCTCAATTTCTTCAGGAATTTTTATTTCCGTCTCTCCTGCTTTTACTTCCTTTGTTATCTCCTGTTCTGAGATTATTTCTTGATCTTCCAGCTCAACCTTTTCATAAAAATGTTCTTCTTCACTTTGCAGCTCGTTTTCATGGCGGCTGTCCTCCTGGTCTGGAGTTACTGTTTCCTCTTGGATCTCCATTGATTCTTCAGGAAGGATCTCTAAGTTTTTATCAGTTTCCTCTGGAGTCATTACGATTTCTACTTCTTGTTCTTCTTCTCTAGTCTCAATTTCGGGCTCTTCCGGCACTGTTACTTCTTTTTCTTCCTCGATTTCTACTTGCTTTTGAGCTTGGGCAACGGCTCCATTTATGACTGGGATGGCCATTTCTTTCGCTTTGAGGTCTTTTGCAAATATGTATTCATATCTCTTCTGGGCAGCCTCTATTATTTCTTTGTATTCCTGGATTTTGACTTTCCTCAGTTCGGCAAACTCCTGGATAGTTATTATCCCATCTTCATCATACATGTTCATTATAAACTGATGCATCTTACTCATGTCTTCTCCGATCCAATATTTCTGTCCCTGGACGTAATTTCTTCGGTCGTGCTCTTTGTAAAAGGTCTTCCACCCGATCTGACTCCATTGATCTCTCATCTTCCCTACTTGCTTCTTTATTTCACTTATTTCCTCAATAAAAATTCTTATCGACTCCCACGGAGCTAATTCTATTTTTCCTTCTTTCTCCATGCGTTTCGCAAATTCCTTCTTCATTTTTATCAATGACCTTTTAATCTCAGGAATTTCCTTGTACGCTTCCTCAAATTCCTGTTTGGGTATCTCACCCCAATTTTTATTTACCCTTTCATGAAGTTCGAATGTCTTCTTAATTTCCTTGGACATCCTTTCTCTTTGTTCCTTAATTTCCTCTTTCTTCTTTGAATCAGTACATCTCAAATCCCAAAGTTCATTCCTCATTTTAATGTGCTCTTTTTGCACTTTATCAATTATATCCAAGAATTCTTTTACTTCCTTCCAGGTCGTCATTTCTATCTTTTCCTGATCCTGAACGCTAGTACTATCTTTCTTTTCCCCTTCGTTTTCCGAGCCTACTTGGACCTGCCTTACTAAATGAGACTCTGAATTATCTTTACCATTATTATTTTCTGTACTAATTACATTCTCCCTTGGTATCGGTTTACATTTTTCTTTTTCCTTTTGGAGCTCTAAAGGCTCACTTGTTACCCTGTTGTCTGCAGACATGTTACCTTCTCTTCGTGTAACTATGTCTCCAGATGCACGCATGCTTTCCAAAGAAACCTTTACATTTTCTTTACTTGGGAACTCTTTATCACCTGTAATTTTACATTTATCTTGACTCTCTACTCTTATATCCTCTGAGAGCCTCCGCCTCTCTTCAATTAATGACATCTTATTAAAATACAGTGGGCTACTCATGCCACATCGCTAAAACATGCTTGAGAGATGGTAACTGAACCATTGTGTCCCAATTTCTTCAAAAATTTTACTTTGGTACGGGTATTTACTACAACGTACCCTTTTGATAACTTTATTCAATTTCATAAACCTTTATGGAAGTATTTAAAATTCAAAATTTCGAAAAACCATTTTTTTCAAAAATTGAAAATTTTGACTTTTCGAGAAAACTCGGGTTTTCCCTAGGAAAACTCATCCCTGCGTACTGGGTGCCAAAATCGATTTTTAGAAGCCCCACGTTGAAGCCACTAAACAAATTAAAACTACTCCGGTTCCAAATGAACACGGAGTCCATCAGATAACACAAATGTTATTTTAAATAGGTGGGTTCCTTTGAACCACCCACTCATAATTATTTTTACTTCCATAAAGTATCTATCTTAAAGTTCCATATAACCACGAGCTCCTTTGGCTCGATACTTTCCAATAATAACGGTGTCATTCTTTTGTACACCTCAATACTATTTTTATAGTTTCTTATCATCAAAACAAATATATAATTACATTTAAAGTACATGTTAATTCTCTACTTAAACATTTGGGCACTTCACATGTTCTCAACATTTACCATCTCTCTCAAGTTTTACAAATTCACGATAGTGATCGGGAAAATACCTGTGTACCCCAGAGTTATAAAGATTACTTGACAAAGTCAAAAAGTATGATTACTCCCAGAATCTAGTTATCTTCATTAAACTCATAGAATCCTACGTCCGTACAACATTACAATAGGGATTTTTATTTATTTATTTATTTATTTATTTGTCTTATAAGACCATTATCACATAAGAAAACTACGATCTGAACTGGCAAGCGATAATTTCATCTACATGGACCTCGAATCAAAGCCCGGGTCATTAACAACTTTTAAACACTCACGGTGTATTTATTATTTCTTACAGACGGCCTTCACCGACCCTCCTCCTACTAGGGTCTGACCGTACACTTGAATGAGATTTATGACTGTGAGGGTAACCTCTCGTCTAGTCTGCGTGTGGGAGCTCTACTCAATGCTTTTAAAACAAATCTTTCTTTCTTTTCAGTTCTCTGGGGAGACCTGGCATTTTACTTCTCTTTTTTTTTACTTTCAACATCTTTATTAGGCTCATAAACCACTTTCGTAACCTTGGCATTTATTAATTATGAAGGGTCCTCATTGATTGGGAAGAGTAATACACATTCAACGACGCATACTTAGGGGCTTCAACAACAAGACGATTCGAGGTTCGAATCTCTTAACATGCCTCGGGAACCATTCCCACATTGGAGGACTTATACAAAATGCGATTTAGGGTCGGCCGTGGCCTACATGACCTACGCTCATAATACCATACATTTGCTCCCTTTTACAATATAATAACACACACATGGCCTCGTGATCTACGTCACTATTGGAGGACTTACAACATAGCTCAATTTACCGCAATCAACTACCCCTCATAAGTAATTTACCAAGTCCATTTAAATTCTACGCATTCCTAGCGTGACATTTTATTTTAATTGCGCTCCATTGCGCTATACATTATTTTAAGCCTAGCGTCTTCCAAAGAACTGATAAATTCCATATTAACAATTGATACATATCTCAATTTTTATATTAATCTTTTCCCTTGACAATAATCGCTCTATTTTAAGAACATGCATTAACATCATGTCTTATACTTTTATTAAGGCTCCAACGCTCTTATCTTCATATCATTCAATTTGATCTTTATTTATATTTCCTTTATTATTACTATTATTATTATTATTATTATTATTATTTATTTATTAGTATGCTTGCTTTTATAACATTCTTCAAATACACTGACATTTTATTCCATACATTTCCTCTACAGGATTTATTCTTTCACATAATTATTTATAATTTCTCAAATTTTATTTGTTCAGATCGCGTTCTTATTCTGTTATTAGTTATTTAGAAACATCCCTTTACTCAAAACTCCGGTGGATTTGTACACAAACACTTCCCCGACACCAAAACATAATGAAAATCTTTACTCACATGTTATAGGTCGTTCCCTGACCTTCCTTCTCGTGCGATGCGTCATTTTGCCCACTCTTTTAAATTACTCCATCTTGTACAAATTCATTGCATGTACAGACATATCTTGACACATATTTAACACGTATACATTTAACACTAATAACATTTTAAATACACTGGTGTATCCGTTTAGAACAATAAAACACTAAAAATATATTACTTTTAACACAAAATCTTGATATATTTACACTTCACAAATTCTGATCACTAGGCTGCGTGACCTCTTGACCTCCCGTCTCCAAGGGTGAAATTTATTCAATGTCGGCTTCCTATCCTGCAGAATATGAAAGTCTCGAATCATCTACTTCCTCCCTGCAATAGCACTCCTTCAAATCCCGTTCCTGACGATCTGCTATTTCTCTGACTGAACGGCTCCCCTTTTAGATCCTATTGATTGATCTTAGCGAAAGTCTGTTCTGTTCACGGTCCCCTCGATAATCTATCGGTGACCTATGGATTTTTAGCAACTAAAACTTCTCGTAACTTAGTGCCTTTTAATAGTTCATCTGTTTCCTTGAAACAATGTCTATCGTTTCCTTCTCTTCTTCGCTTATTCGGTTCTCGAACTTCTAATCTTCTAGAATACTTTGCGAACCTTATTCTGTCTGTCCCTGCTCGGGTTCTTTAAATTTGATAAAATGTTTATCTCGCTGTTACGGTACTTCCGCACGTTATGATACTTTTGGTCGTTTACATAAAGACCTATCGCCCTGAGTTCTGAGTTCACAGCCTGCTTTGACTGTATTTTATGAACTTTTCACTGTAAACTTTCTACTGCCGGACCTAAATCCTGTAACTAGGATCTTCCTAATTTTCAACACGGCGATACTGTAATATTACTTCTTTGCAAATCCTTACGGATGCACGTAAGTTATTGATACCGCGACGCCCTTGGCTGTCGGATATTGTCTATGCTGTGTGATATAGCATCTCCCCTCAAGGAGTACTGGTAAACTGCCTTCGATTTTTTACATCGTGACGCCCCCTCACGGACTGTCGGAATACTGCATTCGGTGCTTATACTTGTTGCACAGTGACGCGCCCTCGGGCCGTTTGATAACTGCATTCACGGTCTGATGTAGCCTGACGCCCCCTCGGGCTATCGGAAACTGCATGATTGGTCTGGCTTGGCCTGGACTTTTATACTATTCAGTCAAAAATAAATAAAATTCTAGTCCTTTTCGTGACCAACTTTTGAACTAATTGTCGTACAATTATAAAAATTATATCTCCAGAAAGCTCGTCTTCCAAACGTCAAATGATCTCACTGCGCATAAGAATCGATCGTGCATTTCTGAGATATTAATTAATTTGTAGTCTTCAGCTGCGTGGGTGGTGCTGTTCATTTTTAAATTCCCCACTCCTCGGGTCTCAGTGAATCCCCGATGACGTATGCTGCGTTTGCATTTCTTTCCTGTGCAATTATTAAAAGCTGTTTCTTTACACAAAAATCTCTAATCCGAAATGATTCACAGTACTGTATTTATTTACTTATTTTTATTCTCGCAAATGGGTTAAATTTAATTATTCTTCTTCTGGCACTGCGGCGCTGTTGCCGTTTTACTGCTAGGTAAGCTTGATTTCCGAGTCACGCTTCTCTGTCTTACAGCCAAAACTTTCCACTCATTCTATTAATACTCATGACCGGCTCCTTATCGATGAGTCAAGAGGCATGATCTCATTTCCTGAACACCTGGGTCCAGCTGCTTGCGCAACGTTATGCTAGCATCCTTGCTTGAAATCTTTCTCCGTTCCATTAGCGACTGTATGTTTCTTTCATTCCTTTCACAAAATACATGGATTCGACCCCCTTTGAGCCAATGGTACATGGGTTCATCTCACCCCTCCTTAGGTAAATAAATTTTCGAAAAATTTTGAGGAAATTTATTTCAATTATTCATAAAAATCTTATTTTTCTTTACTCGTCGAAGCCATCATAACTTAATCCGTACCTTTTGTTCTTTATTCCTTTAAAATTCTCTTCCTCTCTGGCTTGTCTTTGGGTCTCCAAAGATCCCTTTCATTCATTCATTTTCCTTAGCGGACGTCTCCACTTCAGGGTTATAAATTACTTGTCACGTTCGGGTGTTTACAATTCTCCCCTAGTCTGGTGTGCACTCTCCAAACTTGAGTCAAACAGTTTGTTTCTTTTCTTGTTTCATAAGACGGACTTCCTGCCTGTCTGTTTCTCTTTTTTCATTATGTATTGTCAACCTATTGACCTTCTTTTAATTACCTTACGGGTGCAAATGGCTTTACCCGTTACTTCGTCATTATTGTTTTCAGACTCCAAGTCTGTAAAATTTCATTTGGTTTTTAAGAGCTCGGTCTATCCTCACCTGACTCTTCCTGGTTTTCTTCCACCTTCCTCATCTCTTCTTTTGAGATGGTATTTCGAGAAAAATTCTTTTATTTCTTTTACTCTTTAGCCGGGTGCATGTGGCTTAACCCGTTGGCTACATTGGAATAATCCTTTTCCTTCATCTCGCATCGAGATGGTATTTTCAAAAAGTATTTCTTTTTTCTACTTTTCCAATTCCATAGATCCTTCAGATCTCCTTCCTGTCTCTTCCTTTTATCATTCCTTTTCATTTTACGAAGTTTCCAGCTATAAATCGCCTGTGCATCCTCTTTCTCCAAAGCATTGTACATCGTATCTCCTCCTCTCCTAGTTTCCATGGGGTATCTATTTTCTTGTAAGCCGACTACCAATTGCGGTTTTCTTCCTCTTTCCTGATTTTCTTCAAAGACATCTCCTCTCATTTTTTCATTTTTTCCAACAATCTCATCTTTTCCTTTGAGGTTTTCTTGGCTCTCGTTGGCATCGGTTTCCATTTCTCTTTTCTTTCTTTGGCAATCCTGGCATTTTATCATTAATTCAAGGATCTGTGCCTTCAATTTTCTTCTTCTTCTAATGCCCTTTTATCTTCCTTATCCTGAATTTCTTCTAAGTTCTCCTTTTCAATTTCTATGAAATCTTGACCCTCTGTTTCCATTTGTATTTCGATGATAGTTTCTTTTATTGTTTCATTTAATTTCTCCATTTCTTCAGGAATTTTTATTTCCGTCTCTCCTGCTTTTACTTCCTTTGTTATCTCCTGTTCTGAGATTATTTCTTGATCTTCCAGCTCAACCTTTTCATAAAAATGTTCTTCTTCACTTTGCAGCTCGTTTTCATGGCGGCTGTCCTCCTGGTCTGGAGTTACTGTTTCCTCTTGGATCTCCATTGATTCTTCAGGAAGGATCTCTAAGTTTTTATCAGTTTCCTCTGGAGTCATTACGATTTCTACTTTTTGTTCTTCTTCTCTAGTCTCAATTTCGGGCTCTTCCGGCACTGTTACTTCTTTTTCTTCCTCGATTTCTACTTGCTTTTGAGCTTGGGCAACGGCTCCATTTATGACTGGGATGGCCATTTCTTTCGCTTTGAGGTCTTCTGCAAATATGTATTCATATATCTTCTGGGCAGCCTCTAGTATTTCTTTGTATTCCTGGATTTTGACTTTCCTCAGTTCGGCAAACTCCTGGATAGTTATTATCCCATCTTCATCATACATGTTCATTATAAACTGATGCATCTTACTCATGTCTTCTCCGATCCAATATTTCTGTCCCTGGACGTAATTTCTTCGGTCGTGCTCTTTGTAAAAGGTCTTCCACCCGATCTGACTCCATTGATCTCTCATCTTCCCTACTTGCTTCTTTATTTCACTTATTTCCTCAATAAAAATTCTTATCGGCTCCCACGGAGCTAATTCTATTTTTCCTTCTTTCTCCATGCGTTTCGCAAATTCCTTCTTCATTTTTATCAATGACCTTTTAATCTCAGGAATTTCCTTGTACGCTTCCTCAAATTCCTGTTTGGGTATCTCACCCCAATTTTTATTTACCCTTTCATGAAGTTCGAATGTCTTCTTAATTTCCTTGGACATCCTTTCTCTTTGTTCCTTAATTTCCTCTTTCTTCTTTGAATCAGTACAGCTCAAATCCCAAAGTTCATTCCTCATTTTAATGTGCTCTTTTTGCACTTTATCAATTATATCCAAGAATTCTTTTACTTCCTTCCAGGTCGTCATTTCTATCTTTTCCTGATCCTGAACGCTAGTACTATCTTTCTTTTCCCCTTCGTTTTCCGAGCCTACTTGGACCTGCCTTACTAAATGAGACTCTGAATTATCTTTACCATTATTATTTTCTGTACTAATTACATTCTCCCTTGGTATCGGTTTACATTTTTCTTTTTCCTTTTGGAGCTCTAAAGGCTCACTTGTTACCCTGTTGTCTGCAGACATGTTACCTTCTCTTCGTGTAACTATGTCTCCAGATGCACGCATGCTTTCCAAAGAAACCTTTACATTTTCTTTACTTGGGAACTCTTTATCACCTGTAATTTTACATTTATCTTGACTCTCTACTCTTATATCCTCTGAGAGCCTCCGCCTCTCTTCAATTAATGACATCTTATTAAAATACAGTGGGCTACTCATGCCACATCGCTAAAACATGCTTGAGAGATGGTAACTGAACCATTGTGTCCCAATTTCTTCAAAAATTTTACTTTGGTACGGGTATTTACTACAACGTACCCTTTTGATAACTTTATTCAATTTCATAAACCTTTATGGAAGTATTTAAAATTCAAAATTTCGAAAAACCATTTTTTTTTTCAAAAATTGAAAATTTTCACTTTTCGAGAAAACTCGGGTTTTCCTTAGGAAAACTCATCCCTGCGTACTGGGTGCCAAAATCGATTTTTAGAAGCCCCACGTTGAAGCCACTAAACAAATTAAAACTACTCCGGTTCCAAATGAACACGGAGTCCATCAGATAACACAAATGTTATTTTAAATAGGTGGGTTCCTTTGAACCACCCACTCATAATTATTTTTACTTCCATAAAGTATCTATCTTAAAGTTCCATATAACCACGAGCTCCTTTGGCTCGATACTTTCCAATAATAACGGTGTCATTCTTTTGTACACCTCAATACTATTTTTATAGTTTCTTATCATCAAAACAAATATATAATTACATTTAAAGTACATGTTAATTCTCTACTTAAACATTTGGGCACTTCACATGTTCTCAACATTTACCATCTCTCTCAAGTTTTACAAATTCACGATAGTGATCGGGAAAATACCTGTGTACCCCAGAGTTATAAAGATTACTTGACAAAGTCAAAAAGTATGATTACTCCCAGAATCTAGTTATCTTCATTAAACTCATAGAATCCTACGTCCGTACAACATTACAATAGGGATTTTTATTTATTTATTTATTTATTTGTCTTATAAGACCATTATCACATAAGAAAACTACGATCTGAACTGGCAAGCGATAATTTCATCTACATGGACCTCGGTTCAAAGCCCGGGTCATTAACAACTTTTAAACACTCACGGTGTATTTATTATTTCTTACAGACGGCCTTCACCGACCCTCCTCCTACTAGGGTCTGACCGTACACTTGAATGAGATTTATGACTGTGAGGGTAACCTCTCGTCTAGTCTGCGTGTGGGAGCTCTACTCAATGCTTTTAAAACAAATCTTTCTTTCTTTTCAGTTCTCTGGGGAGACCTGGCATTTTACTTCTCTTTTTTTTTTACTTTCAACATCTTTATTAGGCTCATAAACCACTTTCGTAACCTTGGCATTTATTAATTATGAAGGGTCCTCATTGATTGGGAAGAGTAATACACATTCAACGACGAATACTTAGGGGCTTCAACAACAAGACGATTCGAGGTTCGAATCTCTTAACATGCCTCGGGAATCATTCCCACATTGGAGGACTTATACAAAATGCGATTTAGGGTCGGCCGTGGCCTACATGACCTACGCTCATAATACCATACATTTGCTCCCTTTTACAATATAATAACACACACATGGCCTCGTGATCTACGTCACTATTGGAGGACTTACAACATAGCTCAATTTACCGCAATCAACTACCCCTCATAAGTAATTTACCAAGTCCATTTAAATTCTACGCATTCCTAGCGTGACATTTTATTTTAATTGCGCTCCATTGCGCTATACATTATTTTAAGCCTAGCGTCTTCCAAAGAACTGATAAATTCCATATTAACAATTCATACATATCTCAATTTTTATATTAATCTTTTCCCTTGACAATAATCGCTCTATTTTAAGAACATGCATTAACATAATGTCTTATACTTTTATTAAGGCTCCAACGCTCTTATCTTCATATCATTCAATTTGATCTTTATTTATATTTCCTTTATTATTATTATTATTATTATTATTATTTATTTATTAGTATGCTTGCTTTTATAACATTCGTCAAATACACTGACATTTTATTCCATACATTTCCTCTACAGGATTTATTCTTTCACATAATTATTTATAATTTCTCAAATTTTATTTGTTCAGATCGCGTTCTTATTCTGTTATTAGTTATTTAGAAACATCCCTTTACTCAAAACTCCGGTGGATTTGTACACAAACACTTCCCCGACACCAAAACATAATGAAAATCTTTACTCACATGTTATAGGTCGTTCCCTGACCTTCCTTCTCGTGCGATGCGTCATTTTGCCCACTCTTTTAAATTACTCCATCTTGTACAAATTCATTGCATGTACAGACATATCTTGACACATATTTAACACGTATACATTTAACACTAATAACATTTTAAATACACTGGTGTATCCGTTTAGAACAATAAAACACTAAAATATATTACTTTTAACACAAAATCTTGATATATTTACACTTCACAAATTCTGATCACTAGGCTGCTATTAAGCCTATCACACGTGACCTCTTGACCTCCCGTCTCCAAGGGTGAAATTTATTCAATGTCTGCTTCCTATCCTGCAGAATATGAAAGTCTCGAATCATCTACTTCCTCCCTGCAATAGCACTCCTTCAAATCCCGTTCCTGACAATCTGCTATTTCTCTGACTCGAACGGCTCCCCTTTTAGATCCTATTGATTGATCTTAGCGAAAGTCTGTTCTGTTCACGGTCCCCTCGATAATCTATCGGTGACCTATGGATTTTTAGCAACTAATACTTCTCGTAACTTAGTGCCTTTTAATAGTTCATCTGTTTCCTTGAAACAATGTCTATCGTTTCCTTCTCTTCTTCGCTTATTCGGTTCTCGAACTTCTAATCTTCTAGAATACTTTGCGAACCTTATTCTGTCTGTCCCTGCTCGGGTTCTTTAAATTTGATAAAATGTTTATCTCGCTGTTACGGTACTTCCGCACGTTATGATACTTTTGGTCGTTTACATAAAGACCTATCGCCCTGAGTTCTGAGTTCGCAGCCTGCTTTGTCTGTATTTTATGAACTTTTCACTGTAAACTTTCTACTGCCGGACCTAAATCCTGTAACTAGGATTTTCCTAATTTTCAACACGGCGATACTGTAATATTACTTCTTTGCAAATCCTTACGGATGCACGTAAGTTATTGATACCGCGACGCCCTTGGCTGTCGGATATTGTCTATGCTGTGTGATACAGCATCTCCCCTCAAGGAGTACTGGTAAACTGCCTTCGATGTGTTACAGCGTGACGCCCCCTCACGGACTGTCGGAATACTGCATTCGGTGCTTATACTTGTTGCACAGTGACGCGCCCTCGGGCCGTTTGATAACTGCATTCACGGTCTGATGTAGCCTGACGCCCCCTCGGGCTATCGGAAACTGCATGATTGGTCTGGCTTGGCCTGGACTTTTATACTATTCAGTCAAAAATAAATAAAATTCTAGTCCTTTTCGTGACCAACTTTTGAACTAATTGTCGTACAATTATAAAAATTATATCTCCAGAAAGCTCGTCTTCCAAACGTCAAATGATCTCACTGCGCATAAGAATCGATCGTGCATTTCTGAGATATTAATTAATTTGTAGTCTTCAGCTGCGTGGGTGGTGCTGTTCATTTTTAAATTCCCCACTCCTCGGGTCTCAGTGAATCCCCGATGACGTATGCTGCGTTTGCATTTCTTTCCTGTGCAATTATTAAAAGTTGTTTCTTTACACAAAAATCTCTAATCCGAAATGATTCACAGTACTGTATTTATTTACTTATTTTTATTCTCGCAAATGGGTTAAATTTAATTATTCTTCTTCTGGCACTGCGGCCCTGTTGCCGTTTTACTGCTAGGTAAGCTTGATTTCCGAGTCACGCTTCTCTGTCTTACAGCCAAAACTTTCCACTCATTCTATTAATACTCATGACCGGCTCCTTATCGATGAGTCAAGAGGCATGATCTCATTTCCTGAACACCTGGGTCCAGCTCCTTGCGCAACGTTATGCTAGCATCCTTGCTTGAAATCTTTCTCCGTTCCATTAGAGACTGTATGTTTCGTTCATTCCTTTCACAAAATACATGGATTCGACCCCCTTTGAGCCAATGGTACATGGGTTCAGTAGAAAGCAAGCTCCATTTTCCTGGTTCTCTCATGACTTCCTTCTTTGTCGAGTCCGTTAGGTTGGATTATCTCACCTACGTACTTGAAATTTACAACTTGACTTATTTTATCCACTTTTGTTGTCATTATGTATCTCGGGGCTTCTTTAATGTCGGTCATGAAATGGGTCTTTTCAAACGATATCTGAAGGCCGGTTTTACCCGCTATTTCTTCCAAAGTGTGAACTTGCATTATAGCCGATTTGATGTCCTCTGTCAGCAGCTAATGATCATCACCGAATGCTAAGCAGTTGGCAGCAACGTTTCTTGGTCCTTAATACCTTTTTCTACGAGTACTCCTTCCCATTCTTTGATGACCTTATCCAAAACACAATTGAACAGAAGTGGGGATATGCAATCTCCTTGTCTTTCGCCTGTCTTGATTTCAAATGCTTCAGATATTTCACCCAGGAACTTGACTTTTGGGTATTTGTTTTTTAGCGTCTCATTCATTAATTGTAATGTCTTGTTATCTGTGACCATTTCTTTAAGAATGTCATATAGTGTATTCCTGTCGATTGAGTCATATGCTTTCCGAAAGTCTACAAAAACCGTCACATATTTCTTGCCTCGGCAGATCTGTCCTTCAGTATTGTATTGAGGTTCCAGATTTGTTCCACACAGCATCGTCCTTTCCGGAATCCTGCCTGGTATTCACCGATTTGGTGGTCGACTTATTGTTCTAACCTTGATAATAGTGTCATGTATAGGATCTTGTATGTTCCTTGAAGTAGCGAGATGTCTCTGTGTAGCCAACTTCAGAGCTAACTTCCACTCATCGGGAATCTTACCAGTGTTCCAGATCTCTTGCATTAACTGACACAAGTTCTTGACCATTTGGGGGCTAACATGTTTCCATAGTTCAGCCGTTATTTATAAAAATCTACACCCTTCCACCGATCTGTACCAAAATTTGTATACTTAACCCTTAGGAACCTGGCGGGTAACCCTGTCTAATTTAAATTTCGAACAGACCACTGCATTCCCTGAATTTAGGCTCTTTGACAAAATTCTACACCTTTTCACCCATCTCAAGCAAATTCTATATACTCTTTGGAATCCGACGAGTAACACTGTCTGCTTGAAATTTCGGAAAGACCACTCCAATCCCTGCATTTAGGCCCTTTGTCAAAAATCTACACCGTTTCACCCATCTCAACCAAATTTTACATCCTTACCCTTTGGAACCCGACGAGTAACACTGTCTGCTTGAAATTTTGGACATACCCCTCCATTCCCTGCATTTAGGCCCTTTGGCACAAATCTACACCGTTTCACCGATCTGAACCAAAATTTGTATACTTACAACATGACGAATAGAAATACATAGTGTTGACCGAGTTCAAGCGCGCCCCGCTCGGCTAGCGCTAGCGGCGCAGATCCCCAACGCTACACGGTCAGCTGTTCAAAAGTGGGATACGCGCTGTGCTACGTAACCTCTTTACGAAGGTTGCGGTTACGCTGATTATAACTAATTGTTTGTTTAGACTTATGAATAATACTGTCAAAAAGTTATTATTAATATTCTCAGGCCCCATGTACAGTAGTACTATCTTTTAAAACCCTCCGTTAGTCGCGCATTGGTCTGACAGCTCCATGGTTCGTTTTAGTTTTAATATCAAGTCAACAGTTCAAGTTAGCATCTTATCGTCTCGTGACATCTTACACCAAACCTTAGTAAGCATTCTCCTAGAGTTATGAAACGATGTGCTTAAAAATAACTCTCCACGTGTAACATTTTGTCAGCGTGGGATTGATAGTACCAGCGCTCCCAATGATGTAACATTCTGTCAGTGAGTTGCAGGTGTGCTGTTATACCGATTATTTGGCTTAGTACGTTGCCTTAGTTAATATCAGTAAGGAGATTGCGCCTTACGATGCAGATGAAGCGTGTCGCCTTCTGCTGAAAGATGACGAATAGCTAGTTCATGATTCCGTAATTTCAAAGGAATTTGTGACTCTGATACTGAAGACAAAGTTGAAACACGATCCGTAGATCAGGAGGACGGTAACGGAAGCGAGGAATTGGATGGCCGTTTATTTTATTGGCAGGTTGGCCATTATTATTATTATTATTATTATATGTCCGTCTCATTCTTGGCTATCACAGTGGAGGTCCGGGTTCGATTCCCAGCTCTGCCAATAAATTTAATACTGGTCTGAGGGCTGGAACGGTGTTCACTCAGCCTCGTGAGGCAAAACTGATAAGAGGCGCGTTCGATTCCTATCTCAGCTATTCTGGAAGTGGTTTTCCGTGGTTTCCCACTTCTCCTCCAGGCAAATGGCGGGATTGTACCTACCAGAAAGCCACAGCCGCTTCCTACCCAAATCCTACCTCAATTCCAAAAACACACACTACTACAGACATCATAATGACACTTCATAATGACAAATTCTAAACACACCCAAGCACACGGGGCTACGTGACCACGATGTCGTAAAGTCCCTAAAGAATCAACAACTATTATTATTTTAGGCCTATTATTATTAAGACGGATTATATATTTTTTCGTTTTAGGTAAGGATGGCACGAAGTAGAACAAGTAACCATGGAAAGCTGCCTCCATTCCGTATCCTACTGGGCGCCTTTCGTGATTTTACATCAGAGGATAGATATTTCGGTAAATTTTGAAAAATGTGAGGTACTGATCCTCGTTTAAATTTCCACTTCACGCGAGGAATTTCCACGTTCTCATAGTTCACTACGAAACAGTCCGCCTTCATAATAATTAAATCTTCCGAAAAATACACGTCACAGATTCTATTTTTGGTCGACAATTGCTTATCTTTCCGTGGAATATCTCTCGCCCATTTCGCAAACAGATTTGTTTCTTTTGGCGGTGTGAAAAAATGTCTACCATCAGATTTTCTTCCTAACCCGATTTACATCCAGAAACGAAACAGTACGACATTTTCCCGAAACAGCAGAAAATTTAGTTTTTTGCACACACAAAGCACTGCACAGACATTCGTAAACTATTACAAAGAAACAAATTCCCTCGCATAATATGACTTCTCGCGCACAGGATATTACAGTACTAACCTCGTGAGCTCCTTGTCACACCTGCTCATGGTTCGGCGCGACTTCCGCGCCACACACTGGCTGTACCATGAACTACAAAGCTTAAGTAGCGGAGTGATGACACTGTTTATTTCTATTCGTCATGCTTACAATTTGGAACCCTGCGGGTAACATTGTCCACTTTAAATTTCAGACAGACCACTCCATTCCCTGCCTTTAGGCCATTTGGCACAAATCTACACCGTTTCACCAATCTAAACCAATTTTTACATACTTACCCTTTGGAACCCGACGAGTAACACTGTCTGCTTGAAATTGCGGACAGACCACTGCATCCCTTGCATTTAGGCCCTTTGGCACAAATATACACCGTTTCACCGATCTGAACCAAATTTTACATACTTACCCTTTGGAACCCGACGAGTAACACTGTCTACATGAAATTTCGGACCGACCACTCCATTCCCTGCATTTAGGCCCTTTGGCACAAATCTGCATCGTTTCACCGATCTGAACCAAACTTTATGGACTTACCCTTTGGAACCCGACAAGTAACGCTGTCTACTTGAAATTTCGAACAGACCACTGCATTCCCTGCATTTAGACCCTTTGACAAAATTCTACACCGTTTCACCCATCTCAAGCAAATTCTATATACTTACCCTTTGGAATCCGACGAGTTACACTGTCTGCTTGAAATTTCGGACAGACCATTCCACTCCCTGCATTTAGGCCCTTTGGCAAAAATCCACACCGTTTCACCCATCTCAACCAAATTTTACATACTTACCCTTTGGAACCCGACGAATAACACTGTCTACATGAAATTTTGGACAGACCACTCCATTCCCTGCATTTTGGTTCTTTGGTACAAATCTACATCGTTTCACCGATCTGAACCAAACTTTATGGACTTACCCTTTGGAACCCGACGAGGAACACTGTCTACTTGAAATTTCGGACAGACCACTCCATTCCCTGCATTTAGGCCCTTTAGCACAAATCCACACCGTTTCACCTAATTGCACCAGATTTTACATACTTACCCTTTGAAACTCCTCAGGTAACACTGTCCACTTGATACTTTGGACAACCCTCTCCATTCCCTATATTTAGAATAACTGACAAGATGAACTTGAAAACCACGTTTTAAGGCCCTAGAACCATTTACGTTCGTAGTAGTGTAACTGTAAGAATATTTTATTAAGTCTATTGTTGGCTGGCAATGTGGGCTGCATCACGTCACCCCTACCAGTGTTCTGGTGCAGAATTGCGAAAATAGTTACATCTTGCGCTGCTTATAAATTGCATTCACTGGGAGTAATTAGTGCAAAATGATTTCTTAGGCCCCTTAAAACAGTTATCATCATGAACATGCCACGGTGGGTGAGTGGATATCGTGTCGGTCTACTACCCTCAAGATTGCAGGTTCGCTCCTGGCCGTGGTAAGTGATTTTTGAAAGGCGGCAAAAATACGATACGCATGTCATACGATGTTGGCATGTCAAAGAACCCATTTGAATTCAGTAGGCTGAGTTCATGATAGCAAAATTAATCTCGGGAGTTTCCGCCAACACAAAGTTCCTCATTTCTATACTAGAAAGCGCTATAGTGTTCAAGGAGCTTAGATATCTAACATCTAACCTCCTTGACTTTCATAGTCAAGGAACAACGAAATTCGACATGCAAGCTACCTTCTGGATGTCAAATAGCAAAGCTTGCACCAGGCACCCGAGGCCATACGATATTATTATTATTATTATAATGAAAATATGATGCATCTGTATAAGTGTGATAGTGTTGGCAGGCGCGGATCTAGAGTTTGTCTTTGGAGGGGGTCAGAGAATAGAAATTGTTAAGAAAAACGCAATCACAAAATAACCAAACGTACAAAACCAGACCAATTTTTTTGCAAGCTACATGGATAGAAATTTGATGCGTTTAGCGCACCAAAAATATTCGTACAAATTGCAACGGGGTGTTTTGCGACTTTTACATCGAGCTTCAAGAAAAGTATCAAGGTACGTTACAGTTTCGGCAAGTCGAGTTGGTACCGACAATGGGAGAAAGTCACAGCTTAAATTGCCAACCAAGCTTGCAGTGTGGACGTCGACAAAATCTTTTGGTGCGGAAAAAGCCCCGAATTCCTATCCGTGTATATCTCTTATATAAAACAAAGTGTCCTGACTGACTCGCTAACTCATCATCGCCCAGCCAAAACTATTAAAGTTAGAAACATGAAATTTTCGGAATATGTTCGTTGTAAGTCGAAAACGCCCACTAAAAAGGGATTTTAGGATATTCAGATTCTAAAGGGGTCTTAAGGGGGGTAGACCTGCATTCCATTGAATAACAATATCTCCCGATTGGTTTCATTGGGGGATGTGATACTCGGCATATAAACTCGTCATAAAAACTAAGAAGACACGTGTCTGAGGGGTTTTCGATATGGTGTATATTCAGGGCCGGATTTACCCAAAGTTACGCTATAGGCAGCTCTCCATTGAGCGCCCCTCCTCACTTGAGCTCCCCCCCCCCCCCGATTTTTATGATAAGGCATAGCCAGTCGCATGAGGTAAGGTTCGGAAAAAGGAATAGACAGCATAAGTTTACGCTTGAATTTTTACACAGGGAATACATAGTCAATTCAAGAATGATACGAGCCTTACAGTAGTCGCATATGATGTGTAACATCTGACATGTTATCCTACTCGTATACTACACAGCTTGGACATACTTAGAATGTTAATTTACTCTCCATTTTCATACTGGTACTATGATGAATGTATAGATTGAATTGGAGATATGCTACTGTCACATTTGTGGCGCAGCGGTCAAGCTGTTAGTCTCTCACCAAGGTAGACCGGGTTTGATTCCCGGTCAATACATGTGAGATTTTCGAATTGAAATGCCATGTCCTGTGGTTCGCATTCCACGTAAAAGGGAGGTACGGTACCGTGGATCATGATCGTGAGATTAACGGACATGCAAAACTACAAGCTTCCTTCCTTCCTTTTACATTAATAATTCATAATAACAAAGTGACACACAACGTCGACAGTACTCTCAAATACTGTGAGCACATTCCTCAGTAACTATAACATTCATTATTCTCAAGGCTCTCATACAGTTCGTCGGAAACAATCAAAACATGGCTTCCTATAATCATGAAATGACCTAGTCTCACATATGATGAAAATACAGCTTTTATTCCACCCATATAACAACATTCTGTTATGCATTTAATATTTGACTACTCACCCACAGCTTGACAATAATGCCGCTTACTTAAATGTCATTTGTCGTCCCTGTCCTACCCCATGTGATATTCAACCTTGAACGTGAAGCTTCATAAACTGCTCAATGACAAATGAAAGTCGGTGAAACATTTGCCACTGCGCTCGTCAAACCAGTGCCTGCTAAATGCACTGCCTACTGTATTGCCATAACATTCTCGCGCTACAGAGCACACACTGCCTTGTTTCCAATACACACATTTTCAATTGTACATCCAGCTGGCAGTGCGTCTTCACTTCCGTCCGATCCACTTCCGTTCGATCCACTTCCGCCCGATTCACTTCCGTCCCATTTTTCTGGCAGTGCGTCTTCACTTCCGTCCGATCCACTTCCGTTCGATCCACTTCTGCCCGATTCACTTCCGTCCCCAATTTTCAAAATCACTCCCACAAAACTATCCAGCAACCGAGTGGAAAGATGTTACACATCAATAAAAAAAAAAACAGCTTGGAGTGAAACTACATGAAACAGTTTAATTGTTATGCAACCAAAACACTTTATGAATACCCTTTCCAAAAATAATGTCTAGCCTTAATTCATACAACAAAAAAAGAAGAGTAGCTTCAAAAATAAAAACATTATTTACTGCTGTAACTGAATGAACTGCGATAGGACGAAATATAGTTTAAAAAAAAGTAGAACACACCCTAATTTTAAAACGCACGAAGAGCAGTGGTACAAACGGCATTTTAAATTGAACAAAGCGCCTCTAAAATACAAATAAGGCCAACTGCATATCTTCCTGCAATATCTTTTAGAGAAATTAAAGTGCAGATTTAAAACATAAATGAAGACATAACGGGGCCTGCCTCAAGCAAAACGAGAACTACTTCAAAAGTTTCCTTCTTGCCTTCTTTTCGGCAAATTCATTAATTATGGCATCGCAGTTCAAGTTTTTCGTCATATCTTTTTCAATCACTAGGAGTGCAATAGAGTTTAACCTTTCTTCTTTAGTGACTGACCGCAAATAGTTCTTGACGCGATTCAGTACCGAAAATGATCTTTCTCCAGAACAATTGGTCACTGGAATGGTGAGAACTATCCGTAAAGCAATGTTTACGTTCGGGTACATATCGTGTAAATCTCTTTCATGAAGGAAAGTGCTGAGAACAGAGGCTGACTTAGCTTTAAAATCTGCAATTTTTAAATGTTCCTTAAATGCAAGCACTCGTCAGTCAGTGCACTTTCTAAGTCATCCACATACATTTCTGAGAGATCGTCAGCGAATTTTTTTTAATCATTGGTCCATCTAGGTCTAACAGGTTTTCTAGAAAATGAAATCTCTTATGGAAGACATTGTAAGCCACACTTCACCTCTTGAGCTCAGCACTTAGTACATCCAGAATTACATAAAATACATTGACGCGAAATTTTTCTGAGCCCTCTGACAGTACATATTCTCCTTGCTTTGTCTCATCATTCCTAGTCTTTCGTTCCGGTCTTCTCTTTAGATCGTAGAAATATTGAGCAATACCGCTTAATTCGTTGGCTTCTTTCTCATAGACATCGAAATTATCTCTTAAACTTTGCACAAATTCCGCTAACGAAGCGTAACATTCTACCACAGTGCTCAAATTAGTGCTAACTTTTTGGAGCTTCTGGCTGACAGTATTAAATCTTTTTTGAATGGTAGGGCCTACTCCAGAAAACAACTAGGAAAGCAGTTTCAAATTGTATGATATTGCTTAAGGTGCCTTTGGCTTCACTTCGAGTGTTTGCCTTTTGATTTCTGTCTTCGTGTATACTCTCAAGAGCTGCCACGATGCCACACCAGCCTTCCCTCAGAGCTTGACAAGCGTCATATCGTGCCTACCACCGAGTCACTGACAGGATGTTTAGTACGCGCGCAATCAAGTTCTTTAAAATTTCTCATCGGTAGGTCGAAGCAGTAAAATAGTTGTACAGTTCTTGAGCTGTTAAAAATTCAGCGGTATGAGTTCCAACCAAATTTAGTGAATGGGGTGATTCAAGGCCGCTATTCGAGCTTGCAACCCGGAATATTCGCCGGACATATTACTTGCGTTATCGTAAGATTGGCCTCGAATATCCTCCACTTTCAAATCCAGATCTTCCAACTTAGCCTTTACTGCATGAAAAAGCTGCTCTGACTTGTGCCCGATGCTCGCCATAAAACCTAGAAACCTTTCTTTTGGTTCATCATTGGCCGTAACATATCTAATGATAAAAGTCAACTGATCGGTGTGGGAGAAATCGGGCGTCAAGTCAACACTTATTCCAAAATACTTAGCCTGCTTTATTTCTCCAACAATAGCCTTTTGAATTTCGGCCCCCATGACTGTGATAATTTCTTCAAACGTTGGTTTCGACAAGTAAGATGTACTTCCACTTCCCTTCTCACTATACTTTTCCATGTGTGCAGCTAAAAACGGGTCAAACTTTGCCAACAGTTCAAGTGTAGCTAAAGCTGCAATTGGAATCGCTGCCAAAATGTTCTTCGTCTCCTCGAAATTCAAGCCCTGTTATTGCCAATGATTTGATAACCTCACAGATACGACGTAAGACCTCCCTCCAACAGAAAGTTTCAGACTCGAGCTGTCTAACTAATGCCATATCTACACGACTCGACGCTTTTTTCCTGTTCTTAAAACTTGCAACGCAGTCCTTACGTGAGACTGAGTTGTCATGTCATGAGCCTCTAAGCGACAGTTAGTATTTTTTTTCAATCATTAAATCCTCGAGTTAATGATGACTCCTTCGACGAGGAATATAGTAAGCAAGTCACGCAAAACACACAGCCTGTACTTTTGTGAGGAAACAAGCCACCACCGATCTTGAGTCTCTCCATTTTTCGTTGTACGAACAAACATGATTTTTGTCAGATACCTAGTTTTTGTTGCTAAAAACTCTCTTAGAAGCACCAAAACCATTGTTGATGTTCTGCTGAACTTTGTGAGTTGCTAGGCTACATGATCACGCATCTCTTCACTGATCGTCCACGTCGCAGGATCGGTGGAGTGCAAGTGCACAACGACACGATATTATTTCTAAATGTTTGCTCATTTCTCAATATTTATTTTAGCATGTATACTGCTAGTGGCTTCGGTGGCGTAGTCGGTAGCATGCTGAGCTTCTATGCCCAAGATCGCGGGTTCAAACCCTGCCGAAGTCGTCGGATTTTTAAGAGCATTAAAAATTCCTCAGTATGCCTTCCTTCGGAGGGAAAGTAAAGCCAGCGGTCCCATGTCATAGATTTATGGCATGTTAAAGAACATTCCACTAATTACACCTGTGTGTAGCTAAATTTGGTTAAAAATGTAAACAACGCGCAGGTTTCTACGTTCGTCGCCGGGAGGTGACTGCGGTGGCGTCTAGTAGCCAATTTCCGAACTAGTTGTTGTTGACAGTGGCGTTTGGCGGCAAAAGTAGGAACTACTTGAAAAATTCAAAAGTCTGCAGTCCTTACTTGAATTAAGAAACAGATACACACACTAATACAGTCATCACAATTAACACCGGTTATCAGACAGATTCTACACACACACCAACTTGAAGAAATGTCAAATTGATACAGGTAACTGGGAGGCTGTCGCATCCGACCGATCAGAGTGGCGCCGTAACGTCCACCAAGGCCAGTTGTTCTTCGAACAAGAGAGAAGAAGGCTTCAGGCTGAAAAAAGAAATGCCAGAAAAGAGCGCATGATTCGCAGAATGATCAATCCCCAAGATCCATTGGCTGCTCAAGACCTTGTGTGCCAATATTGTGGAAGAGTCTGTGGTTCTCGGATCGGACTGTACAGTCACCAAAGAACTCACGCAATATCATTAGGCCTAATGTTGGTTTACAGCGAAGATTTACATAAATGTACCTTGGAAGACAATCATACTCGTATCACGAGTGATAGCCTAAATAAAATAACACACACCCAAAGTACGCAGGGCTACATGACCGCGTTGTCGCAGCCCCTAAACTGAGGAACCAACCATGTATACTGCTATAATCCTAACTTAGCACATTTAAAGCCCTAGCAAACAGGGCGCCTGACGGCGGTGCCCTTCGGGGCGCCTCCAGTACAGATCATTGCCGGTTGCCTTGCGGCGCCCCTTGGACTGCAGCGCCCCTAGGCACGTGCCTATTTTGCCTTACGGTAAATCCGGCCCTGTGTATATTATGAGGTTAAAGGGATGAAAAGTGGGGGTTGAAGGATTCCTAACGGAGCGTGTATCTCTTAATCGACATAGGCGAGAAATTTGAAACCCAGCGGAAAAAACAGCTTAAAAAATAAGTAAATAGGTGTTCGACCGTTTTTCCATAAATGAAATTTAAGGGGCCCATGCGGAGGTGTGAAATTCTGGGGGCAAAGAACAGGAAGGAAATTGTCATAAGTGATTGACTGACTCTCTCACTCATAAAACTCAGGGGGAAAACTGCTTAAAATAAGTAAATAGGTGTTCGACAGATTTTTTTAATAAATCCAATTTAAGAGATTCATGGGAAGGGGTGAAATTCTCGAAAAAAAATTGAAAGTAAATGTCCTGACTCACTCACTCATCATCGCCCAGCCAAAATTATTGAAGTTAGAAACATGACATTTTGGGGATATATTCGTTGTATTTCAAAACCGTCCATTAAGGAACGATTTTCGAATATTCAGGTTCTAAAGGGGTCTTAAGGGGGTTAAACCTGCATGTCATTGAATAACAATATCTCACGAGTGGTTTCATTTGTGGATGTGATACTCGACATATAAACTAAATATTAACAATAAGCAGACATATGTCTAAGGGTTTTTCGATGTGATGTATATTATCAGGTGAAAGGGGTGAAAAGTGGGGGTTGAAGGATTCCTATCGGAGAGTGTATCTCGTAAACGACATAGGCGAGAAGTTTGAAACTCAGAGGAAAAAATCAGCTTAAAAAAATAAGTAAATAGGTGTTGGACCATTTTTTCATAAATTCAATTTAAGGGGCCAATGGGGTGGGGTGAAATTCTGGAGAGAAAGTGTCCTAACTAACTGACTGACTCACTCACTCATCAAACTCAGGGGGAAAATACAGCCTAAAAATTAGTTAATAAGTGTTCGAGCGTTTTTTCATAAATCCAATTTAAGAGGCCCATGGGGAGGGATGAAATTCTGGGGAAAAAAATTGAAAAAAAAAAATCCTCACTGACTCACTCACTCATCATCGCCCAGCGAAAACTACTGAAGTTGGAAACATGACATTTTGGGTATATGTTCGCTGTGTGTCGAAAACGTCCACTAAGGTAGGATTTTCGGATATTCAGGTTCTAAAGGGGTCTTAAGGGTGTAGACCTGCATTTCACTGAATAGCAATATATCCCGATTGGTTTCATTGGGGGATGTGATACTTGGCATATAAACACATCATTAAAAATAAGAAGACACATGTCTGAGGGTTTTTCGATATGGTGTATATTATGAGGTTAAAGGGGTGAAAAGTGGGGGTTGAAGGATTCCTAACGGAGCGTGTATCTCTTAAACGACATAGGTGAGGTGTTTGAAACTCAGAGCAAAAAAATCAGCTTAAAAATAAGTAAATAGGTGTTCGACCGTCTTTTTCTTTCATTAATCCAATTTAAGGGGTTCATGGGGAGGGGTGAAATTCTGAAAAATAAATGAAAGAAAATGTCCTGACTGACTCACTCACTCATCATCGCCAAGCCAAAATTATTGAAGTTAGAAACATGAAATTTTGGGGATATGTTCGTTGTATGTCGAAAACATCCACTAAGGAAATTTTTTGGATATTCAGGTTCTAAATGGGTGTTAAGGTATAAACGTGCATTTCACTTAATAACAATATCTCACGAGTGGTTTCATTTGGGGATGTGATACTTGCCATATAAACTAATCATTAAAAATAAGTTGGCACGTGTCTTATGATTTTTCGATGAGGTGAAAGGGAAAAGTGGGGGTTGAAAGATTCATAACGGAGCGTGAATCTCTTAAACGACATAGGCGAGGAGTTTGAAACTCAGAGGAAAACAATCAGCTTAAAAATAAATAAATAAATAAATTAATTAATAAATAGGGGTTCGACCGATTTTTCATAAATCCAATTTAACCCTCAATTCACTACTAGGAAACATGTCACGTATATTCCTACCCTGCACTTGACTTGATATGGACATTTCATGTTAATACACTTAATTACTAATACAGTAAATTAGAAATATTTACAAATAATGAGATATTCTCACAATGATCTCAATAAACATCAAACAATCAAAATGATAAAAAATATCAGAAACTATATAATTCAAAAATATCATCAGCATCATTCTAAAACGACAATTACTGTTGTAATCAACGCCAAAACAAATATCACATGTATTGTATGACAGTGAAGATCCAGCAAGGGTCTCTGTTACGCAGGATCTGCATATCTTTTCGAACATTTTTTAACTTTGGTTTTCTTCTTCTTGGAGCCATGAATTTACAACAGACTCTACATCAGGATCAGTGATACTTACTGAATAACATCCAGCGTGAATATGATCCATACTCAAATATAAAATAAGCATATATACTGCAAGCTCATGAATAGAAGTTGTAACATAAATATCTACCATGACTCCCCGGGACTCATTCGAGCACTTTTGCCCACTTTCCAGTCACCGCTTGCACACGTCTCTTCCGCTACACATTCAACACTCAACTGAAGGAAGGTATACAGTGGCGGAAAAATCGGCGCAAAAACACGAGATGCACAAAGATTGAAAAAATGGCTGTGAGTCCCGGGGACTCAGGTAGTGAATTAAGTGTTAAGGGGCCCATGGCGAGGGGTGAAATTCTGGAAGAAAAACGTCCACTAAGGAAGGATATTTGGATATTTACTCTCATCGACCAACCAAAACTATTCAAGTTAGAAGAATGAAATTTTGGGGATATGTTTGTTGTGTGTCGAAAACGTCTACTAAGGAGGGATTTTTGGATATTCAGGTTCTAAAGGGGTGTTAACGGGGTTAAACCTGCATTTCATTGAATAACAATATGACACGACTATGATGCGAGCGAAGCCGCGGGTACCTGCTAGTACAATATATGACAAACAAAAAATGTATTTTTTATAAACCAATATATACTCGGCACAACAATTAGCGGGCCAGAAGCTTTTAGATTCTCCCATTTCAACAGTTGTTGCCGAGTACGAATTGTGGGTCGCAAAATGGGAGCGCATTGTTGAAAACGGCGGCAATATCCCCTTGTTGTCATTTGTGATGAGTGTGACGAGGATATTACCATCAATAAACTGTTACGTATCCTCATCACACTTCCTGTGAGTGTAGCCAATGCAGAAAGAAGTTTTTCAAATCTCCGTCGCCTCAAAACTTGGCTAAGAGCAACCATGGCAGAAGACAGGCTCACCGGACTTGCATTGCTGCACATTCATCGTGTCATCACTATAAACATCGATTCGGTAATCACAAGATTTACTAAACAAAATAGACGAGTTGATTTTGTTATATAAATAATCGTTTGTATATAACAGGTATGGAATTGTAAATATGTACAGTTTTAACAGAACATAATAATTGCAATCAAGATATTTTCAGTATTGAATAAAATGAAAAAAAAAAAACCTGTTTTTCAGTTAAAATCAGCTAAGTTTTATTTGTCTGGTTATTGTGTTTTCGTTTTTTGAGTTTGCAAAAAATTTTGGTCTCCGTTTGGGGGGGGGGGTCATGACCCCCGTGACCCTCCCCTTGAATCCGCGCCCGAGTGTTGGTGCAGTACATTGAGGTTATTAGCTGCAATACGCGGCTGTGCTTTCAAATTTACTGTCATTTATTCCATTCCTTATCCTTGAGCGCTATATGGCGATAAATGACACTATTGCTACCTCAGGTGCTCGGGACAGCCAAGGCTGATTATTTTCCTACGGCGCTATGCGACAAAAGACGACACTATTGGTCTCTACTTTTCTAACAGCCAATGAGATATAGGCCCTAGGCAGTGTCTTTTATTTCACTTACTCCTCTTTCTAATCATATTTTCAATTCGTTTGTAAATTACATGTGTCAGTACTGTAGTTAGTAAATAGCCGTTTCCCTATTCATTATTATCATTATCATTACGGGAAAATGACCTGAATGTTACTTCCATTATACTGTACTACTTATCACCCCCACAAAAAGTTATACCTATAGACACGATTTTATGGTGTATCGCGAAAATGCGAAATATGTTTATATGTGCATCAAAGGTGTTTTAAATGTGTGTTTAATATTGTTTGATCATAAAGCACTGAATTTGTCCTCACGACTAAACGCGAAATTCCACCTTATTTGCGATGTACCGGTACGTCCGTATTTGCGACATATCACGAAATCGGCTTGTTTATTACGTCTCTACACGATTTGGTGCGATATCGCGAGCCTTCAGTGGTTTTCACCTTGTTAGCATTGCTGGTAGAACCCAATTCAAATGTATTTTTAAGTGTTTAAAGCCTAAGCATATCCTAACATCACGTAGCAGGAAATTACTACACAGTTTCAATATTGGCTATCCTGTCGTACTGGGAGACAAGTGAGAGAGTTGGGCCGCGCATTGCTGACCACGTGGGTGCGCTGTGATTTGTAGTTGAAATTTCTATTTCTAATGTGAATTCGCAATGCCGAAAATAACGACGTGTTTTGATAGGGCTGACGAGTTTAAAGACGAAGGCTATCATGTTTTCGATGCGCGGCAGAAGATAGTTATGTGCAAATTCTGCAACATTAGACTAGATTGGAAGCGTCGCGATTCATGTGTGAAACACAACTTAAGTGAAAATCACAAAAAGAAGAAAAGGATTTTGTCTGAAGGAGGTACCAAAAGACAGATATCAGTTCAAGAGGCGGTCGGGAATGCCAAAAAAAGTGAGAAATGACTCAACAGTGGAGGCCTTTTTGAGTGCCAACATTCCTTTAGAAAAGCTAGATCATCCTATCGAGACACGATTTTATGGTGAATAAAAAACCACAATAGCGGTGTAAAAACTAAGGGCAAAGCGGGATAAAAGCGGTGAATAAATGCCATTGCTTACGGTGTAGAAAAACGGTTTACTAGACTATATACATACATGTACTTTTGCCTTATGTTGCAATGAAGGAAACAACAAACACACTAAGTATGGCTTGGTTTACAGTATTCATTTGCTGTTGAAGTAGTAACTCAGTAATGTTTCTAAGTTATCATTTGACAGGTTGGTACGCTTGTCAGACAAAATATCATTGTAGGCAGAAAGGGCCCTTTCACTGTCAACATTTGAAATGGAAATGTACAGAGATTGAAGACATTTCACAGCTATAGGATATTCCTCTAACATTCCCTTCAATACAACTTCAACTACATTACCGTCACTACATGAAAAAGATTTACAGGTGATTTGCAGTTGAATGTAGAACTTCAAAAAGTCATGAGAATTCACTCCAGCAAAAAGGGGGATTTTCTCCATCTTGTTGAAGAGAGATGACTCTATGTTCACAGTTCTTAGCAGGGGCAGATGAAACAGTGAGGAGAGTGAATTAAAAATCTCATGAGCAGAGTCTTTTGCCAGCATATCTGAGAGTTTTGTGTGACATGCATTGGCAAGGGCTACGAACAATTTTTCAGCATTTTTCTTTCTATCGCTTGATAGTTCATTCAATGCCTTCAATGTGTCTGGTTTCATCACTAGTTTTTCGATAACCGTGTACTCAGAAATGAGTTCATTTACCATTGGAACAACTTTATGTGCCAATGCATAATTAGAACCCTCGAAGCAAGTTATCTTTTCACAAGTTGAGGCACAGTGTTCTTTCACAAAAATTGCCTCACACAAAATTGATTTTACTTCACTTTCACTTAATTTTTGAAAGTATTTAACACTTTCAGCATCACTCTCCACTGTTTTAAAATACTGAACCAAGTCCATGACATAGTCTGCCAAGTAGGAAACTGATGTGAACCACGTATTCCACCTTGTGATAACTGGTGAGGGAAAGAGCTTTATATCCTTTTCTCCTGCACCATAATTCTGCTGCAAGAACCTAATATATAGCTATGCTTCCGTTTTCTTGTATTAAGAAAAGCTTGCTTTGTTTTGGTAACACACTCATTCACACGATGAAATTTCTTCGGCCAGATTCCTGCTACTAAATCAAGCCTGTGTGCCCAACACTCAATGTGAAGAAGGTTGTCCGATATCAAACCTTGTAAAGTTTGCACACACTTTTTCATATATCGTGCACCATCTGTTGAAATACCTATGATATTTTTGTATTCAAGTTTATGTCTCTTAATAACTTCCACTATGGCTTGAGAACATTCCTGCGAGTTAACATTCTGAAGCATTAGGACACCACCTACTAGCACTTTAGGAGTCTCGCTACTACCCTTGGTAAGAGTTCTAAATAGCACAATGAACACGGCTCGACCCATCCTATCTGTGGTTTCATCACAGTGTAGAATAACGTGCTGATTCTTTAATTTCTCACTACTTGATTCTTCTTTTTCTTGATGTAATAGGGGCAAATATTTCTTTCGTAACCAGTCAGCTGTGGGAAAATTTCCACTTCCTAAAACAGTGTAATGAAAAAAATCTATTAGCAAGCAAATCATTTTAATTTAAAATATTAATAAATCAGACTTATTTGTTGTTTATGATATGAACTTAAAAGTATTTAAAAGTAAACTAAGTCATTACTACACTTTCTAGTATCCCACATCACGTTTCCATGGTGGCTGCAAAACTTTCAGCTGTAAATGTCACGGCGGGTTGGTGGATTCTCGGCAATCGTAAAAGAATTTACCTTCCCTCCCTGATAAAATTCGTTACATAAAACTACGTCTTTCCACCTATTATTATTTTTATCGCTACGAAAAGTGGGGCTGCGGGATACTGGTAAGTGTAGCGGCATCCGAAAAAAAAATAACTCGCCTAGTATATGTTTGTTCATCCAATCCTTCATTGTTGGATGATACCGTATTTTTTATATTATTTTCTGTTAGTTTAAGTATCATGTGTCAGTTCTGTAGTAGTATTCATTATCATCCATAAAGAAAATAAATCCACGGGCGAAGCTGGGCAATACTGCTAGTAATTATATAAAGCTCAATGTTTGTCTGTGTTGGTTTATTTGAAATAAATTAACAAACATAAATGAACAAACTTTGAAAGCGATTTTTGGTTTTATTAAAACAACGACTGAATAGTATTATTGTAAATGGGACGGATCAAAGAAGATAAAAAGTTAAGAATGGTTACTCCAGCTTTTTAGGGGCAGATGACCCCGTAGTTCCGCCCCTTAAATCCTCACTAACTAACTAACTAACTAACTAACTCCAGCTTTTGTGAGTGAGTGTTCTCACATATGGCGCTAGTGTAGTTAAATTTCAATGAGTTTTTAAATAACAATCAAGATGTGAAATACATCAACACTCTCCCTTATTTAATAACTTTACAGACCCCCATGTCGTTACATAATTTTCGAAAACGAATTGAAAACAAAGGTTTGGTCTAAATATCCGCGAGCTGATTTTGTGTGTCAACTCTTGAAATGTCAATTTCTCCAGCTGTGACCAATTCGCGAACAAAGAAGTGACTGATACGAATGTGTTTCGTTCTCCGATTAAACACAGGATTTTGTGCTAGCCGGATGGCTGCTTCGTTGTCGACTTGCAGAATGGGCGTCGACTTCAACTGGCCTAGTTAAGTCAGAAGCTTCTTGATCCAGATGATCTCTCTTGCGGCTTCACTGGCAGCCACGATTTCAGCTTCGGTTGTGGATATGGCAACAGAGGGTTGTCTCTGGCTAATCCATGAGATTTGCGATCCAGAGTACAGGCACAGGACCCCTGAGGTTAAGCGACCCGTACTGAAGTCACCACCGCGATCTGCATCGCTGAAACAATCAAAAACCTCCTCTCCCAGGTTGGCTTTGTAGAACAGTCCAAGATTTGTTGTACCTCTCAAGTACCGCAGAATCCTCTTCACTCTGATCACGTCTCGTTCGGTTGGTTTGTCAAGGTTCCTGGAGGCCACGCCGACAGCATACGCGATGTCTGGTCGTGTCCCGCACATGAGAAACATGAGTGCTCCAACAGCTTGTCTGTATGGAAACTCAAAGTTCTGAAGGCTCTCTTCTGCATCGTTGTCCTTGGTGATTGGAGTAGTCACAGCCTTGCAACTACTCATGTTGAATCCCTCCAGAATGGTTTCCGTGTAATGAGCTTGGCTCACACGTATTAACCCATCTTTTCCTTGGTTGATTTCCAATCCTAGGTAGTAAGATGCTGGCTTAGAGGTGATTTTAAACTCCCGTTTCAGATCGTCGATAAATTTACGGAGTTCCTGCTCATCTTCAGCTGCAATCATTCCATCGTCAACGTAGAGGACGAAGAACATCTTCTTTCGTCCTTTTTGCCTCACGAAGAGACAAGGATCCACTTCACTTCGCCGAAATCCCAGGCTGACGATGTAGTTGCTGAACTTCTCATTCCAGCATCGAGGAGCTTGCTTCGGTCCATACACGCTTTTCTTCAGGCGGCATACCCTGGCAAATCCATCACCATATCCTTCAGGTTGTTGCATATATATAGTTTCCTGGAGGTCACCATAGAGAAATGCCGTTGAAACGTCGATCTGTGCTAGTTTCATTTTCTCTTTTGCAGCAACACTGAGCAATGTTCTGATGGTTGATGTCCTGGCCAATGGACTGAAGGTTTGGTTGTAATCTACTCCTTTCCGCTGTGAATAGCCTTTGATGACCAATCTGGCTTTGAATTTATCGAACGATCCATCGGCGTTCGTTTTAACTCGGTAGACCCATTTCTTTGAAATTGCTCTTTTTCCTGGAGGCAGTTCAACCAGTTCCCGAGTTTTGTTATCTGCAAGAGCTTTCATCTCACGACCCATGGCTTCCTTCCACTGGTCCTGTTGATCTGATCGCATGGCTTCACTGTAGGATTCAGGTTCTTGTTGAGGGCTTGAGAGATATATCACGAAGTCTTCATACTTTGATGTAGGATTGAGAGACGAACGCTCACGAAGTCGTCGAACGATGGTTTCATCTGAGATTGTAGTACCTTTTTGTTCTGGTTGACTCAGCTTCGTCTTCATTATTCAGGTCCCAGAATTCATCTTCCTCCTCTTCGCTCTGCGTTTCGTCGTCAGCTTGTTGTTCTTCAGGGGTCGAATCTTGTCCTGGTTGAACAGAGGAGTCTAAGCTTCCCGGAAGATTGACGTCGTTCTTGTGCTACAACACTTTCTCATTGAAGGTGACATTTATCGATCGAATTAGTTTACCTTCCTCTTCACAAAAGATCCTGTAACCGTCTTCGTTGTCGTATCCGATGGGAATTCCTTTGGTGGCCTTGGGATCCATCTTCTTCCTTTGCTGCTTGGGAACATGCGCATAGCAGGTAGACCCGATCACCCGAAGATGCTTCAGACCTGGTTTCCTGCCGTGCCATAGCTCGTAGAGAGATGTTCCCTCAGCTTGGGAAAGTCCAGTCCTGTTAAGAACGTAGGCTGCTGTCCGGATCATCTCGGCCCAAAGTTTTTGTGGAAGTTTTCCATGAGCATACATCATTGCTCGAGCAGATTCGACCACGGTGCGGTTCTCTCTTTCGCTGAATCCATTTTGTTCCGGAGTGTATGGCGTGACGAGTCGTTGAACAATTCCTTCTTTCTGCAAGATTTTTCTGACATACTGGTTGTCGAATTCTTTGCCATTGTCATTCAGCAGCTCCCTGATGTTGTGTCCGAGAGTCTTAGCTTCTGCAACGAATTGGGCTAATTTCTCTGGAACTTCAGACTTTTCTCTGATGAAGTAAATAGTCCTGAACTTCGTGAAATCATCCTTGAAGAGGACGAAATACTTGTATCCTGACATCGACTCGTGGAATTGGCCACTGACATCTGTGTGAATCCGCTCTCCCGGTTTCGTAGTTCCAGACCTCGTTCCGAAAGGCAGACGATGAGCCTTGCCGTAGACGCAGCCTTCACACAGTTCGCTGTCCACCTCAACGCGGATTCCCAGCTCTTTGTTCAGGAGAGATCTCACGTGTCGCTTGTTCTGATGTCCGAATCGTTCATGGTAAAGTTGGAGAAGGTTGTCCTTTTCTGTTGCGTTGACTTCCTTGAATGCAGTGTTGTTCACGCTCCTCACTCTCAGCTTGTAGAGTCCACCGAACCGTTCACGAACTCCAATTAATCTCACTTCGCCGTTGACGACGAAATTGCAGACCTCTCTTGACGAGACGAACCTGCTGTTCTTGTTTCTGTCTTGGGCTGCAAGGACTGAGAATAGATTTCTCTGGATCCCAGGAACGCACCATACATCAGCCAACGTGAGCTTGTGCCGCTCGCCGTTAACCACTGTTTCGATGTCGATGTCACCTTTTCCAATGGCCGCAACCTTCACACCGTTCTCTGTGGTCTCAGAGTGTTCGGTAGAAAATGGTTCAAATGTCCTAAAAATGTTCCTGTTACTAGAAACATGGCTCGTTTCTCCATTATCTACAAACCAGTCATCAGAGTTGCATTCTGAGTTCATCACAGACGAGGTTATAGCGACCAAAATCATGTTGGTACCGCTTTCTGATGTTCCTGAGTTGCTGGACTTGGGCGGTCTTCCATCGGCGATCCACTTCCTACACTGTTTGATAGTGTGGTTACGTTTCCTGCAGTAAGGACAGAATATTATCTTTTTGTTACTCTTTTGGAGATAGTTTTGCGAAGAGTTCTGCTGCTGGGTTTTCTATTTGGACGAATCCGAGTAGAGTGCTTCTTGTTGAGGTGATTATCCTTTGCCTCTGAGCGCCCTCTCGTACGCACACAGCTGATTGGTCAGGTTGTCGACTGTCCTGTCCCTTTTTGACATCAACATCCAGCTAGACTTGAACGAAAAATATTCTTCTGGCAGTGCACCCAGAATTTTACAAATCATAAATACATCTGGCAGATCACAGTTGATTCGGCATCTCGGGCCATTTCCTGCTTTAGTTCGCTCCACAGATTCTTTAATTTTGAAACGTGCGTTGCAATGTCATCCTCATTTGCCTTTCTGTAGCTGAAGAATTGCAGGCATAAGTTGTACACTTTATCTTCAGAGACGCCGTCAAATAGTTTGTGGAGTTCTAACCACACTTCCCGAGCTGACGTGAGACGCATGATTTTTTGTAACGTCTCTTCTGACATGTTAGTGGTTAAAACAATCAATGTGTGGCTACCCGTCTTATTAAAAACATCAAGCTTACTCTGATACGCCGCCTTTGCTTCAGTGGTTGCGTCCTCAGAAAGTGAGGTTGGCTTCGCCAACCTGCCTTCAATTACGTCTATAGCTCCGGTGATCCCTCGTAAGCAAATACTTATTTTGTATCTCCATGTGTTCCAGTTCGCTTTTCCTTCCAGAAGGCCAACGTTGATTATCCTAATTGAATCCATTTGTGTGCACTTGGTCCTAACCTCAAGACTGTCTTCTCGGAGTTTTCGTCAAAATATCGCGCACAAAATACTTTGTTTTTTATTTCGTCTAATTACGCACTTTATCTTAATGCGTGACTAGGCCCATAACCTGTTGGTTTATTTGAAATAAATTAACAAACATAAATGAAAGAACTTTGAAAGCGATTTTTGGTTTTATTAAAACAGCGACTGAATAGTATTATTGTACATGGGACGGATCAAAGACGATAAAAAGATAAGAATGGTTACTCCAGCTTTTGTGAGTAGGTGTTCTCACATATGGCGCTAGTGTAGTTAAATTTCAATGAGTTATTAAATAACAATAAAGATGTGAAATACATCAACAGTCTGTTTGTTTGTGTGTTATTTATACAAACCAACACCGTTTCACCGATTTGAACGAAATGTTTCATACTTAACCTTTCGAAGCCTGCAAGTAACACTGTCAACTTGAAATTTCGGTCAGACCACTCCATTTAGGCCCTTTGGCACAAATTTACACCGTATCACCGATCTGAACCAAACTTTATAGACTTATCCTTCGGAACCTTGCGAGTAACACTGTCTGCATGAAACTTCAGACAGACCTCTCCATTCCCTGCAGGGTCATCATTATCATCATGCATAACTGTAGGCCACATCTGTTAACTAAATATTAGGCCTCAGTTATTTATACAAATCTACACCGTTTCACCGATCTGAACGAAATTGTATGTACTTTCCCTTTGGAATACTGCGTGTTACGCTGTCTACTAGAAATTTGGACAGCCCTTTTTTCCCTAGATTTAGTCCGTTCGGCACATGGGCAAAATATCGAATTTGTCGTAGAAGGACAAATCTAGGCTCATTTTAAGCCTTGCAATGCATATTACAAAACTAGTGACTTAAAATTTGGTTCAGTTCGGTAAAATGGTGTAGATTTGTACAAATAAGGCTTTCTTTAGGCCTCGCAATGCAAGAAATAAAATTATGGGCATAATATTTGGGCAAGTCATTAAAACGGTGCAGATTTGTATAAATATCAGACGAAAGGACCCGAAAACCACGTTTTATGAGCCAAGAACCAACCGTGTCGGAAGTATTCCGGTGTTGTAGTAGGGGTCCAGAATTGCTGGGAATTGAGGTGCAACTGTAAGAATATTTAACCCCGGAACCATGCACCTACATTTTTGTATCACTAACCGTAACTTACACCGAGGCACTGTATACCCCAAAAAGAAAATTCATTTAATACAATACAACCAAAGTTTTATTTTAAAAAGACACTCAAATGAGGTAAAATACATCCAGTTCAATATGTAAGCACCCAATTTCAAATCATAAAAGTACTATATCCACTAAAAATACAGGAAAATAAGATGTTAATAAGTTTTTTTTAGGTAGATTTCATTAGAAAGCTAACTATTGCAATGGGTCCCATGTTTCGACTTCCGGAAAATTTCGACATATCTTCGCGTTTCACATCCCCCAGACCCCAAAACCACCGTCAGTTCAAAAGTTTATATATAATTTATGTATATATATATGTATATCAGTTTCTTGTGGACACGATAACTGCCGTAATTTTGCACCAATTACTTCGAATTTTTTACCGAAGATGTATACCTATAAAATCTCGGTCGAGTTCGTTACTGGGCTAAATCGGTCGAAGGGGGTGAAAATGGGGGGCTTTTTTCGAAAAAGTGAAATTTCGCTATAACTCTCTTAATACGTGCAATATCGAATCCATTCAAAGTTCATAATATGTGTCGGATAAGTGCCAAAAATTTATGTCAAATAAGATTTTTGATAGCACCAACCATTGACCAAAGGGGTGGAAAAAAGTGGGTTTTTCGGGAAACATTAATCATATCTCTCTTAATAGGCACAATATCAAAACCGTACAAAATGGACAATATTCCCCTAATAATTACCTAAAACTTTTGTCTGAAAGAATTTTTGATATGACCCACCATTACGCCAAGGGACGAGAAAAATGATTTCGGAATTATAAGAAAATGCCAAGAGCTATCAGTGGTTGCCATGGCAACACTACTAAATTGATGAGGCATGGACCATCAGACGTTGCCATGACAACGCACTTGCACGAGATCAGATTCAGTATTTCCATCTGATTAAGTGGTTGGTTGGTTGGTTCTTAAGTTTAGGGGCTGCGACAACGCGGTCATGTAGCCCCGTGTACTTTGGGTGTGTGTAGAATCTGTCTGATAACCGGTGTTAATTGTGATGACTGTATTAGTGTGTGTTATCTGTTTGTTAATTTAAGTACTGCAACTAACAATTTTTCAGATAGTTCCTACTTTTGCCGCCAAGCGCCACTGTCAACGACTACGAGGCCAAGTTCAGAACTGAGCTACTAGACGCCGCCGCAGTCGGCTCTTGGCAACGAACATAGAAACCTAAGAGCGTTGTATACATTCTTAACCTATCCAATTTAGCTTCACACAGGTGCAATTAGTGGAAGGATCTTTAACATGCCATAAATCTATGACATGGGACCGCCGGCTTTACTTCCCCTCCGAAGGAAGGCATACTGAGGGATATTTAACGCTCTTAAAAAATCCGACGGCTTCGGCCGGGTTTGAACCCGGTATCTTGGGCATAGAAGTTCAGCATGTTACCGACTACGCCACCAAAGCCGCCTGATAAAGTGGGAAGCGGCTTCGGTGACGTAACTGGTAGCATGCTGAATGTCTATGCCCAATGTCGCGGTTTCAAAGCCGACCGAAGTCGTCGGATTTTCTAAGAGCACTAGAATCCCTCAGTATGCTTTCCTTTGGAGGGGAAGTTCCAACGTTCGTTGCGAGTTGATGGTTGGGGTGGCATCTAGTAGCCAAGTTCACAGCTAGGTGTCGTTGACGGTTGTACCTGGTAGCAACATTAGGAACTACTGCTTGAAATTGACCGTCTGCAGTACTTACATGAATTAAGACTAATACAGCCATTACAATTCACACCGTGTATCAGACAGATTCTACACTCACCCAAAGTACACGGGGTTAGATGACCGCGTTGTCGCAGCCCCTAAACTGAGGAACCAACCAGAGGTAGATTTCGTTAGAAAGCTAACTATTGCAATGGGTACCATGTTTCGACTTCCGGAAAATTTCGACATATCTTCGCGTTTCACATCCCCAGGCCCCAAAACCACCGTCAGTTCAAAAGTTATATATAATTTATGTATGTATATGTATATCAGTTTATTGTGGACACGATAACTGCCGTAATTTTGTACCAATCACTTTGAATTTTTTACCGAATACGTATACCTATAAAATCTCGGTCGAGTTCGTTACTGGGCTAAATCGGTCGTTGGGGGGTGAAAATGGGGGGCTTTTTTTTCGAAAAAGTGAAATATTGCTATAACTCTCTTAATATGTGAAATATCGAATCCGTTCAACACTCATACTATGTGTCGGATAAAGCCCAAAAATGTATGTTTGAAGAGTTTTTTTATAGCACCAACCATTGACCAAAGGGGTGGGAAAAAGTGGGTTTTTCGGGAAACAATCATATCTCTCTTAATAGGCACAATATCAAAACCGTACAAAATGGACAATATTCCCATAATAATTACCTAAAACTTTTGTCTGAAAGAATTTTTGATATAACCCACCATTATGCCAAGGGATGAGAAAAATAATTTCGGAATTATAAGAAAATGCCAAGACCTATCAGTGGTTGCCATGGCAACACTACTAAATTGATGAGGGATGAGCCATCAGACGTTGCCAAGATAACGCACTTGCACGAGATCAGATTCAGATTTCCATCTAAGTGTGAAGCGGCTTCGGTGACGTAACTGGTAGCATGCTGAATGTTTATGCCCAAGGTCGCGAGTTCAAAGCCGGCCGAAGTCGTCAGATTTTCTAAGAGCGCCAAAAATCCCTCAGTATGCTTTCCTTTGGAGGGGAAGTTCCAACGTTCGTTGCGAGTTGCTGGTTGCGGTGGCATCTAGTAGCCAAGTTCACAGCTAGGTGTCGTTGACGGTAGTACCTGGTAGCAACATTAGTAACTACTGCTTGAAATTGACCGTCTGCAGTCCTTACCTGAATTACAGACTAATACAGCCATCCCAAAGTACACGGGGTTACATGACCGCGTTGTCGCAGCCCCTAAACTGAGGAACCAACCAAAATCTCTGCGGTAGATATAATTTTGCGTGAAGAAGTAACAGACCGTTACATAGTTGCACATCAGTGTCGAAACCTAGCATAAGGACAGTGTGACCACAAGTATAAAAATGGACCCCAAATGACAAGAAGGTTACCGTTCCCATAAGACAATAAAATGTTTAAAATAAGCATAAAATGACGAAAAACAAAGTTAATTAAGCTCCAATTATAAAATACCTTCTCGCATTAAATGAGGTCTGATCCTTCTACGAAAATCTGCATATTCTGCCTATTTTCGCCTATCCCCAAGTTTGTCCGGTGAAATCTACCTCCGCCTTCCGGCGTGCCGAGAGGACTTTTTATACTTCTGAACGCCTTCTCCTTTCTTTTCACATTCTGGGATTTCACTAAGCACAATTTGGGCACAACACTGCCATATGGTTTTTGCACACAAATGCCTGACATTCCCCGCAGACAATTGTTGTTTTTGTGTATTTGGACCTTGGACAGACGTTGCATCTTCCAGACCTCCGACTGCCTACTGCTGCTCGAGTTGGAACTTCAACTCACAGTTGCTCTGCGATGGAACGCCGGGTCCTCTACGGAGTGATGGTATTTCCGGCCATTGCAACAAGCAAGGTCTCTAGATCGTAGGCTTTCGCGGCCGGTGTCTAGTTTATCATGTAGGCTTACAGGATGGAGCCGCGTCATATATTGGTGATTGTTTCCCGACGTTTCGGCTGACATTGCTGCAGCCTTAATCCTGGGTAGGTACTAGTTGGTGTCCGTACTCAAACTGACGGTTATTGCCAGGCAGAGGTGCTTGATTGCCCTGAATTGACGTCACGCTGCTCCCTGATTGATCCTCGCCCCTAACAGTCGTGCTCTAGGAGAACTTTCCAAGTGTTGCTAAGCTTGAAACCATCTTCGCGATTGAAATTATTGGGATGCTTCACCACCTCTATTGCCTCTCTAATTAACCTGTTTTGATATCCGGGAATTTTAGCAACAAATCGGTGAAACTGTGTAGATTTGTGCCAAAGGGCCTAAATGTAGGCAATGCGGTGGTCTGTTCGAAATTTCAAGCAGACAGTGTTACTAATCGGGTTCCAAAGGGTGAGTATTTGTCTTATCAAATTCAATGGCGTGTCTCGTGACGTCAGCATGTTCAGCTATTGCAGATCTGTAGTTCATCTGTTTCGTGTCTCGAATGTGCTCTGAAATCCTAATGGAAACGCGTCTTTTTGTTTGCCCTATGTAAACCTGTCCACAGGAGCAAGGCACTTTGTAAACTCATGCGTCCTGGTTTGGCTGCTTTATCTCCGTGGATTTACGCATCACTTGCGTCAGCTTGTTTATTGGATGCATCACCTTTGTCTGTGCAAGACCGACTACAATAAATCAGACCGTAATGCCACTATCGATACCGTAGAAAATGGCGGAAATCTTAGGGGATTGTTTACATTTGGTCAACCAACATTTAAGTGGGTCTGCTGCGAGAATTTCGTTCAAATGTCGCATATTTCAAGTGATTTCGAGCTGTTATATATTGTAATAGTGTACCTTAAGTAGTGAAGTGCACTGTGAATAATTATAAATGCCGAAGATACGTAATGTGAGAAGCATTGGCTGTTTATTGTGTACCTGCCTGTAAATTTAATACTGCTGAAGATACTTCAACTTTTAAATTTCCTAAAGACAAATCTTTGAAAGAGAAGTGGATGAGAAATATTCACCGGGATCATTTTCGAAGTTAAAACAGTTGTATTTGTTAACTTAAACATTTCGAACCTAAATTTGTGGTTATGAAAATTGCCATACTAACCCCTGATACCATTTCGACAATTTTCCCAAATCAACCGTCCTACACAACTCCTGTTTGTTAAAGTAGATGATGGTAGTTTTAATGACATACCAGCAGTGTCAGTGTCTTCTAAAGTGTCAAGTTCTTTAAGTGTAAATATATTCTATAAAAATCATGAATCAATAATCTTTGTGTGCTTGTGGGAAAATTCAAGTGGGTACTGTAATCTGACGGAAGCAGTGATTTTAAATGCAACAGGCATGTAAATAGAATTATGCTCCTGTTAGTATCACAAGCTAGGGGACCTGGGGAGTTATCCCCAGATTAGGTTTGTTTTTGTATATACATTTATGTATGTTACTAGGTTAGGTAGGCCTACTGCCTGGCCGAAAATTACTGTTAGTAGGCTTCCACAAGCAAGGGGGACTGGGGCTTTAGTCACTGGTTAGGTTTGTTTTTGTATTAAAAACATTAATAAGATAGAATGTATGTCCGTTGGAATTCTATACACATCGAATTTGAAGAATGACAAGTTGATAATACAGTAAATTTTCATTTTAAAGAGTTTGTAACATCAATTGTGTGTTATTGGCAAATGCTATTTGAAATAAAGTACTAATGAGAGTACCTATGCGCCATCTGTTGGAGTTAGTTCAGGATGTCCCGATACAGATAGAAGCGAGTGCGATCTCACAGCTCTCTACGCTCAAAACAAACAACCTACGGCCGTGTTTACCTATACTTAGGGTTGGCAATATCTCATTTGTCAAATAAGCCACGCCCACTGGCCGACACAACTGAAATTTCACTATATAGGCCTAAGTCGTGTTATAAATTGGGATGGTGGGTGGGTTATAGACAGCGGAGGAGACTACATCTATTAGCAGATCACTGTTGTTAAAAAAAAAGGCAGTCATCGGAACGCGTTAGGCTGTAACCATTGTCAAAAACCATTGTTCTGGATGCGTTAAGCTGTAACCATTGTAAAAAAAACCATTGGATTGGACAAATCGAAGGCTGCGGCTTTGATTGCGCGCAGCTATCGGGGCAGATTGATACAAAACCATTGATCTGGACGTGTTAGGCTGTAACCATTGGATTGGACAAAACGTAGGTTAGAATGGTCGGGTGTTGGTGCGGCTAGTACCGTAATGGTGAGGTTGGCAGTACTGTTCTGACGATGGTTGATGTGAATAGTGGCATCCACAGCTGGAAATTCACCTATAGCCTATAATAATAAGGGATTTATTGCAGCCAATGCCCATGCATATAATGAATAAAATCTAAAATCATACAGTAAACTAATTGTTATTCCCTAGGAATATCAAAGATTCATGTCTTAATGTGCAGAATATAGCGTGGTATCTTCCACATTGTTCTCCACAGCGCTCACACAAACATTCGTCACACGGATGATGGAACTTTTTGGTGCGACACATTTTATAAGAAGGAGAGTTTGACGTATACGAACAAAAGGATGATGTACATACGTACGACGAGATACAAGTAAAAGAGGTACTCTTGAACATTTAGGCGAATGGTAAACTAAACTGAACTTACGCCGAAATACATATTTCAAAATATCATAGTAATTTGATACTTAAAATGGCTAGGAATATATGCCAACATTAAATATTATATTGCAGCCTGATTGTTCATCATTTTATCCTTAGATCAAAGGCAGCATACACAATAACTAAGTTATAGGCCTACTGGCAAAAAATACAAGTCGTACATACATTAAAATAAAATAAAAATAAGGTTAGGCTGGTAATGACTAACAATAAAGAAGAAAAAGTATGTTAATTGGTATTCAACATTCATATGTGTGGGAATATGCATAAGCCTACAACAAAACAATTAAATAGATGCTTAGTGAACAAAAATACATAGCCTGCTTTATTTATACAAAACAACCACATGTTCAATATTCTTAAAAGCAATGGGGCATGGTGGCGCAGTGGTCAAGCTATTCACCTCTCACCAAGGTGGACCAGGTTTGATTCACGGTCATTGCAAGTGAGATTTTGGAAGTGAAATGCCATGTCCTGTGGTTAGGATTCCACGTAAAATGGAGGTCCCTTGGCTCATGATCACAAGATTAACGGTCACATAAAAGCTACAAGCTTCTTTTTCTTCAAAGCAGGTCGAAACTTCGACCTCACATAAGTCATAAAGCAAACGAACAGGTCTGCAGGGAAGATCCCTTAAGCCGAATTATTTTTATCGTCTCCAAGACTGACATCATAAAAGTATACTGGAAAATGTGAAATTTTATGCCTATGCTGATGAAGAAAGTAACAGTAAATATTAGGCTACTTGTCGTTCAATAACTCTCGGTCTTTTCTTGGGTGGCTGAAGCCGATGCTGTGGGAAATTGCAAATTGCAGGTACCGCATCATCTTTAAGCAGTGGTTTGTTTCTATTTGAATGAAATAAGTAGCATGTTTATAAAAGTTTTTGTTACCCCCTATCCTACACGCTACACTATCTCGCTCAGCTCGACAGACTCCCTAGAGGGCCTGCCAACCTGAAGGAAACTTACCAACGGCGACCCCAAGACATCCTTTACGGGACTGCATGGTTTTGGCTCGGCGGCCGGTGTTGACGACGTATTCGGGTGACACCCTCAGAGGGACAAGAGAGGAAATTACGTCGTTTTATCCACAAGCTTGAAAAGTGGAAGACTTACCTGGTGAGGATCATTCCATCCGCAGCTGTCTTGAGGGTGGGGGTGGGACGTTAAAGGGCAAATAAAGTCCTAATCCAAATATAAAGGGGTCTGTATTATAAAATATCAAAATATATAAAATAGGAACTACAATGTTAGGGACTTATTTCAATAGCAAACAGTTTTATCATGAATGAAATAATTGCCCTCGAAGGGACGGTCACGAGGTCAGTAACGCTGTGACACGGCAGATCACTTAACATGCCTTAAGACACCAACAAATTTGAGAAATGAACAGGTACACAGAAAAGGTAATATCTTACAATTATAAATTATCCTTGGTCAAATGAATTTGTACAAACCCTTAACTAGGAAACGTGAGCACACGAATACCCAGAACTAACATGAAATGCCACGGCGATGGTTGTGCAATACCAGCATAAATTTACAAGTTACATCCGGAATGGAAATAAATTACCAACATATGTACGAACACATCCAGAATTACGTAAAAGGAAAAGAAAACTAAATTAAATGAAAAACTACATTACAAATGACAAACTCCCGAAAAAACGGAGCGGACGGTATCACACGACCATCATGGGCCCTGACACAAACTAGACTCTACTCTTAAAAATGGCGGAAGCTAACGGTATACCAAGGCATGATTGCACCATAGTGGGCCACTCCCAAAATTTGAGATTTGAACCAATCCCATAGGTTAAACAGAAATACAACAAAATTGGAAATTCAAAAATGAAACGCACATGGGCGTAAAGGAGGACAACCAAGGCAAAAGCGTCGCGGAACAACAACTAGCACGTGGACGTAAGGTGATGCAACTTTAGGAACAGGGCCCCCTTAAAACTAAAATAATAATACTCTACATGGCTGGAAATGGGAAAATTCCAAGAAGCGTGATCATAGGGAAAATGAATGAATAAATTTGGAACCCAATTAAAGGACGCACATGGTTACGCAACACAGGGAAAAACCTCGCCCGAAAAACAAGAAAGATTCCCCACTATGAAAACTACTTCCGAAGAAGGAAAATTTGATAAACAATTCAGAATCAAACAGTAGGATACATCAACCCATTGATCGGCCGACCATCTACCTGTTGCGCCATTGCCCACGAGGTGCGTATTTTCACGACGTAGTTACACGGAAAAGGAAAAACAAAGCCCCAAAAATAAATGGACAAACAATCAATAAATATCACACTTCCCAGAACACACCCAAACTATAGCTACATATTTCAACAAAATTAAACTATGACTAAAGCCAACCAATTAAGGTGGCAGATACCTGTGTTTTCCAACCTTGGGGGATCCGAAACCCCCAAGCAAGTGTCCTTCCTGATGGTCAGAATGTAAGAGAGCGTTACCCACGCCAAAACCAGTACATATATCAAGCGCTATAATTTTTGACAAAGGAATCGTTGTAGCCACACACGCACACTATAATCCCCTGGCTTCTTGAACGTAGTCCATAAGACACTTCCGTGTTCACTTCCGTGAGAGTTGGCCACCCTGGTCGTTCGCCATGCGTACGTCACTTGTCATCTACGGCGGTCGATACATCTCGCGATGGTTGGGGTTGGAACAATCGATACAGCTGATATTGACGTATTTTAAACGCGTAGATCCAATGTTTATTTTTGAGGTTAGGGAACACTGAATTCCAGAATCAGTGCACATCAGGTCCAGAGTAATACCTCGCGTGTTTGGACTGCGAGTGCGGTGTTTTATCCATGAAGATTTATTTTACAAAGTCTTCACAGGTCAAATTTGCGACTGTCTGCATAGGCCACAATGTTCTTCAGATTCTTAGGTAAGTGAAGGAATTTATGAAGCGTTCGCTCCAACTGGAAATACAGGGACGGGTAAATTTGGCAGGAAAGAATATCTTAGGTTAGGTATATTTTTATGTCAGCTAAGTGGCGTGAAATACGTCACAGTTTTCACAGCTATATCCCATTTCTTTAATAGGCCTACATCTGGGCGTTTCCATGGAAATCTGTAATATAAGCTAGACGTAGGTTATAATTCTGTGACTAACTTAATAACTTATAACCTACAATAGGGCCTACGTGTATTTGTCATACGTGCTATTTAGGCCTATGTCAAAATTTGATGTAAGACATATCCATAAACGCAGAATAGGCTACTTCATTACAAATCTCAATTCGAAAATAAAGTAGACCGTAAACCTACCGTATTATTGGAAAATACCATACATATAACGTTGCACAGAGGTACGTACGTTCAAATATATGAAAAGAGTCACGACATATCAGCTGACATGCAACCTAGAGTTAAATGGTATGACAGTTTTTGGTGCGACTAGTTACGCCTGGCAGTGCACCAGGAAGCAGTTTTCAGCGAGGGTTACCATGGGAGGAGTTGTTCCAATAGTACCGACAGTTCAATGGTCTCAGCTCGCACCCCCCCCCCCACACACACTCTTCCAATCTTCATATTTAAATGTGTCCAAATGCTCTCCAGTCCATAAGTCACAATACGGGTAACATTTAACCGCAAAAGTTTTAAGGCTGTTTTTATAGATAGCTTAGTCACATGTTTTATGTCGTTGAAGGCTTTGGTAGTGACACTGGGTCTATCCTTGATGTGCAGTGTGGAAACATTGCCAGTTGACTAATGTAGGACCTAAGTAGGACTACTTGTAATGTGGTACACCCTCAAGCGGTTTTCCTGCAATGTGGAAAATTGCTGGCTTTCCCCCTTTCCTAAAGGTCATAGATTTAGTCTTGTTTCTGTTTAACCTAAGGTCATTGTGTAACACCCATAATTCAAAGGGGTCGAGAGCAGATTGCAATTCGACCTGTGAACTTGAAGCGAGCACCATGTCATCTGCGTATATAAATGAGATTACCCGCTCTGATAATATATCTGTGATATTATCTGCCATAGCAGTGATAAATAACACGAGGGCTTAATGGGTCTCCTTGTAGCAGCATGCCTGTAGTCTGCTCAATTGGGCTTGATGTTGTAATGCCATCGTTAATGACTATATTGTTAGAGCCTAAAATACTTTTGACAAGATGTTTAGTGTAGCTGTTACCTCTCAATAGTCTGTCTAGTTTTTCCAATATTTTCTTCCTGCTAATCGAGTCAAAAGCTTTAGAGAAGTCAATGCATATGGATTGTAACTTTCCCTTCGGTACTGACAGGGTAGACGCCATCTCAGTTTGAAGACCTCGAATTGCCTGGATTGTGCATCTTTCTCTCCTAAAGCCAAATTGTGAGTCACAATGCTATTTGGGATGGCTGGGTGGGTCACATACAGCGGAGGAGGAAGCATCTTTTAAAACATCATTCCCTGATTTATTTCTCGTTGTTTGATAAGGTATTTTGGCTAATTAATGTACTATAGAGAATATTATCGCTCGTTCTACTTTCGTTCAGTGGTACCATTCTGTTTTAGACCACCTCGTTGTGTAGTGCCTAGCATTCTTGGCTGTCGTCCCGGAGGTCTGGGTTTGATTCCCCGACTCTGCCAAGAAATTTAATTCTCATGTGAGGGCTGGGATGGGGTGCACTCAGCCTCATGAAGCAACTTAGTAGAGGAGGGTTCAATTCCCACCTCAGTCATCCTGGAAGTGGTTTTCCATGGTTTCCCCACTTCTAATCCAGGCGAATGCCAGGATGGTTCCTAACTTAAGGCCATGGCCGCTTCCTTCCCACTACAATACCCAATTTACAAACACACTAGTTCAGCCATAACAATAACACAGGTTATCACACAAATTCCACACACAAATACATGGGGCTACAAGACCACGATGCCGTAGCCCCTAATATAAGCAACAACCATTTATATTTGCATTTTATATTTGCCTAGGCCCTTCATGGGCTGTATAGTGTCAGGGGTTGACTTTGTTGTTGGTTGACTATTCTTGTAGTTCCATTTAGAAGTATTTGCATTTTTTTAACATAATGTCTTACCTCTGCTTTATTTATGTCTGTATTTTTAGCTACTGTCTGTTCTCGTTGCTTGTAGCGAAATACGTCAGGGTTTCATATTGAATTTGTGCCTTATTACATAAAAACCTGTAATTTCTGGCGGAATTTAATCAAATATGCGAATGTTTGTCTTCGAATTTGCCGCTATTTCGATGGCGCCATGCCCGCCAGTTGCTACAGCTGTTCCCCTACGATTTCCGCCATCTTGGTTTTGATGTTACGGTCTGAGATATTGTAGTCGGTCTTGGTCTGTGTTTCTTTAGCAGCTTGGCGATTCGATCTGTCAACCCCTGTCAAAGCTGATAAGAACAGATTTTCTTTCTTTTTTTAAATATTCAAGATATTTAAGCTATATCATCCTAGATTAATTTTAAGAGTGTCATCTGATTCTGTACCATTCCGGGAATATTAAACTTGGCAATCATCAATAAATGGTGCGAATTCCCTCTCCCCGAAATGTAGGACATCCCATATTGTATAAAAAATTAGGGTGCCCCACATAAAGATGTTAAAAAAGGGGGGGGTAAGATGCTTAGCACGACGCAAGTAGGGAATTCGCACTTAATTAAATTAGATTAAAATTGGTTAACCAGTGGGTAACAGGCTAAAACTAAGCGAGGGGTTCCATATGGTAAAAAAATTAGGTAACCCCTCTTATACTCTAAAAGAAACTTAATTATATTAAAATAATTACGTAGGGTACCAGATCCTGTGTACCCTACAAGTCCTAAAACTACACAGAGTGGACAACACACAGAGATAGGATGGTTTGTGAATGAGCGAAGCATGTAAGAAAATAAATGGATGAGATGAATGGGATGGGATGGATGACAATGAGATGCAATGAATGATATAGATAATGGGGAGAAGGAAAGAAGGCTAAAACTAAAATTTGTGGACCAACCTCATGGTATAAAAAATTGAGGTGGCCCACAATTGTCCTAATAACTAGTTAAAATAGTATAAAAATCCTAACTAAGTTAGGTATATTAAAAAGGGACAATATAACCCACTGGTTAACCGCGTGAACAAACACATTTAAAATAATAAAAAATTCCTCTCGGCACGCCGAAAGGCGGAGGTAGATTTCACCGGGCAAACTAGGGGATAGGCTATAATAGGCAATATATGCAGGTTTTCGTAGAAGGATCCGACCTCATTTATTGCGAGAAAGTATTTTACAATGTAATTGGAGCTCAATTCACTTTTCTTTCGTCTTACTATGCATAATTTTAACATTTTATTGTGTTAGGGGGCGGTAACCTTCTTGTCATTTGGGGTCCATTTTTATATTTGTGGTCACACCGTCCTTATGCAAGGTTTGGAACTGATGTGTAACTATCTAAGTGTCTGTTACTTCTTCACGTCAAATTTTATCTCCCGCAGAGATGTTGGTTGGATCCTCAGTTTAGGGGCTGTGACAACGCGGTCATGTAACCCCGTGTACTTTGGGTGTGTGTAGAATCTGTCTGATAAACGGTGTTAATTGCGATGGCTGTATTAGTCTGTAATTCAGGTAAGGACTGCAGACGGTCAATTTCAAGTAGTAGTTCCTAATGTTGGTACCAAATATACCGTCAACGACACCTAGCAGTGAACTTGGCTACTAGATGCCACCGCGACCAGTAACTTGCAACGAACGTTGGACTTCCCCTCTGAAGGAAAGCATACTGAGGGATTTTCAGCGCTCTTTGAAAATCCGACGACTTCGGTCGGCTTTGAACCCGCGACCTTGGGCATAGAAGTCCAGCATGCTACCAGTTACGTCACCGAAGCCGCTTCACACTTAGTCAGTTGGAAATCTGAATCTGATCTCGTGCAAGTGCGTTGTCATGGCAACGTCTGATGACTCATCCCTCATCAATTTAGTAGTGTTGCCATGGCAACCTCTGATAGCTCTTGGCATTTTCTTATAATTCCGAAATCATTTTTCTCATCCCTTGGCGTAATGGTGGGTCATATCAAAAATTCTTTCAGACAAAAGTTTTCGGTAATTATAAGGGGAATATTGTCCATTTTGTACGGTTTTGATATTGTGCCTATTAAGAGAGATATGATTAATGTTTCCCGAAAAACCCACTTTTTCCCACCCCATTGGCCAATGGTTGGTGCTATCAAAAAACCTTTTTAACATACATTTTTGGCATTTATCCGACACATAATATGAACTTTGAAGGAATTCAATATTTCACATATTAAGAGAGTTATAGTGATATTTCACTTTTTCGAAAAAAAGCCCCCCATTTTTACCCCCTTCGACCGATTTTGCCCATTAACGAACTCGACCGAGATTTTATAGCGATACATATTATGTAAAAAATTCAAAGTGATTGGTACAAAATTACGGCAGTTATCGTGTCCACAAGAAACTGATATATATATATACATAAATTGTGTATACACTTTTCAACTGACGGTGGTTTTGGGGTCTGGGGGATGTGAAACGCGAAGATATGTCGAAATTTTCCGGAAGTCGAAACATGGTACCCATTGCAATAGATAGCTTTCTAATGAAATCTACCTAAAATACTACAGGGGACACCCATATGATATAAACAATTAGGATGCCCCCTGTTCAACCTAAACCTAAACACATATTAAAACCTAGTCGCCCTCGGCCTGCACTATTGCCTGCGCTGGGATGGCTCGGTCTTGCCATTGACAGGTGCGTGACATAAATGTCACGGCTCCATCTAATGGTGTCAGAAACCATGAGGGGCTTCATGATCCTGGCATAGCGCTGAGAGATACGTAGAGTTTCAATAACTCTCTCATCCCACTTATCCCAGGACCCCAAAGCCCCCCACGATGAAGCCGTGGACACTGACTTTGTACCCCCTGGCCCTAAGGTGTTGCGCCAGGGGTTCATACGTGGCGATCTTCCGCTCGAGAGCTGATCCATGGCCACCTGCCTATTCCCGAACGGGATCGCCACGTCCACAATGGTGACCTTCTTCAAACGTTCGTTGGTCACCACCAAGTCAGGTCGATGATTTAAGCCACAGTCCGGGTATTGTTGGTTTACCCGGACTTTACCTGCCACCTTGGGGACAGCATTCGCCAACCTATCGAGGACGTTGTTGTGGCGAAGGTGCCACCCAGCACTGTTATAGGCACAGTGATTTATTACAGAAAGCAGAAAGGCTTTATGGTAGGGCCTATCTTCATTCTTTTTGCCAGTTCTTTGGCTTTGTCCTACCTTCCTTGTGGCCCTATTTATCTGTCCTTTGCTGTAAACATTAGCTAGGAGCGTGTTCCAAACTCATTTCTTCTCTTCATTTAGGCTATCCTTATCGCAAATGTGGTTGGCTCTGGTGAGGAGTGTCCTAGCTACCTTTTTTTTTTCTGCGATGGAGGATGACTTGAGTTAGCATGTAGGTACCGATCTGTGTGAGTATTTTTCTATAGACCCTGTGTCCGAGCGTGTATATCACCGATATACGACGCGGCTCCATCCTGTAAGCCTAGATGATATGCAAGGTCTCATTAGCTCTTCTGCCAATGTGAAAAGGAATTCCACTCTCGGCTTTGCTGTGAGATTTGCAAAAACTGTATTATCTTTGTAGATAATATAGGCATTGACACATGCAATGTTTAGAATGCCATAAAATAGGCAAAGTGGCCATCTCCTTGTTTTCCGATAGCAGGTATAGGTAGCAGACATTTGGTCCAGAACATCACCCCCCCCCCCCCTTTAGTGCAGTTGTAGAAATGGATACCTTCTGACAAGCTTGAGTCTTTCATCATGCAGCGACCCTGATGCATATTCGAAAGCAGAACATTCCTATTTCTTTTTGGCACGTAACAAAGTAATGGAAGTTCCTTAGAGAAAAGAAACATAGGCTAGTTGAGACTGGTTTACGTTGCTTGGTCTGAAGAATTTCCTGTGGAATCTGTGGCTTATTTTTCCTCAGTGTTTCCACCCTTGTTAGCTTATGTTGTTGGAGCATGTCGTTGAACAATGGAACTGACGAAAACCAATTATCAACAGTGATATTCCGATTACTGCCATGAATAGTTTCAGACAATTTCTCTACGAAGAAAGTTGCTTGTCGGTTTCTTCCATTATATGGTTTATCATTTGAACTATTGCACATCATAACAATCTTCAGTCCATATTTAGAAGGCTTGTTAGGTATATACATCCTAAATGAACACTTCCCTTGGAATCCCAATAGCTGCTCATCGATAGTACCATAGGCTCCTGGTGTATAATATGCCGTACAATTACTGATGAATTCTCTCCACAAATCACGGATTGGAGCAAGAGGATCAATTTCCTTTCTAGCAGCCCGTGCCATTTTGTCATCAAAACGTTAAGTGTTTACCAGAAATTCAAAGTGTCTCTGAGGCATAACGTTTGTCGTTATACCGAGTCCTCTGGTATTATGCCAAAGAGTTTCCGCTGAGGTATGATTCTGTTTTGAGCACCAAAGTATATAAAAAGACCCAACACGGCTCGGATCTCAGCTCATGATGTTTCTCCAGCTCAACTTTGGTCATTGTATTTCACCCTTTGATTTGAAATATCCTCATTAGTAAATTTTACGACATCGTGTAACATGCCTTTAGTCATGAACAGTTCAAAGACATTGACTTCATTTCTCTCACCATTTGCAGCTCCTTCGGGACGAGACCTAATGACAACTATATTTCTTCTCGGGGTTCTGCCAGTTCTTGAAGGGGAATACGACTAGCACTAGAGGATGGGTCAATGGAGTTTTTGGCCAGAATGCTAGTGTCCATAATTCGAGGTTTCTTGCTCATAACTCATTCGGCCTGTTCTTCCTATCGTTCCTCTTCTTCACTGCCTGAATCAGGGACACGTTTATCTCCTGAAGTATTAGGGGAAAATACATCTTCTCTACTTCAACATCTTCTTCAACTAAGTCTATTTCATCATCATCCCAAATGCGGTCCTTACTACCAACTTGAAGTTTTGGCGCCGTCAAGTGGCGAGGAGAAGAGTTACTTTAAACCCAGGGGGATGACAGATCATAGGGAGCGCGTGGGTTGCGATAAAGCTCCGCTATAGATGTTCTGCCAACCAATGAAGAATTAATGTCAGTACTATGTTTCCGTAGTTGGCACTCACCCATCGCTCACACCAAACCGACTGGTGGAAGCGGGAATAGTCTGTTTTGATTAAATTTTCCTCGTGGTGGTGTTGGTTGTTTTGATTTGTTCGGTATTTTGATTATTTATTTGAATTGAATTGAGAGTCAATCATGCCACTGCAAGGGAGGAAATATTGCCAAGCACCGGGATGTAAGAATTATAATGATAGTAAGAACAATACGGCAATTTTCATCTTCCTGGAGTTGACCACGTGTCAAACTAGTGGACAATATGGACTACTCTCGAATAAAAATATATAAAGAATAAATGTGTGCATTTCATCTCTTGTTTGTTTTCTTACCAATTCTCCTTTGCATTGCAATAAAATTTGTGGTTTAGGGCTACGGCGAGGGGTGGGTGGCTGCCGGCATGCTAGGCAAAAGTGAGGTTATGGCAATATAGAGTGTGCATTTGGACAGTTTTCTTTATATTCATCGAATATCCCAACAATTCTTAGAGTAGGAGAGCAATGTTTAATTAGCCTAAAGCTGAATTAAGCTCTAGAACGGCATTATTCTGTCCTTCGTGACAAATCTATTGGCAACATTGATATATATCAAAGAGTACTATTTTCCTATCTGGACGTACATTTCTACGCCTAGCGAAAGGCGCAGTTATGTTTGTGTAATTTTCATCAATAATCAATAACTCATCGCAGAACATACTGTTCAATTACGTGTAATAAAGGCTACATTCATATGGCTTTTTACATTTTATGTTGCCAGACTTGGTATAGCGGTACATAGCCTTAGGCGGTGCTCTCTCACGGAAATTCTATAACCAAAAGTGACGAACCTCTTATACTTACATGATCCTTGCTTTAAACCAGCCAATCCTAGGCAACAGCGTACATCGATAAGGCGATCTGGCGAGGCGTTGTTGCTGTCAGCCTTTGTTTATATTTCCCACGTGGTGAAGCTAACCCCTCATCGCGCAAAGTGTTTTGCTATTTTGTCAGTCGTTTGCTTCGTTCTTTAGAATATCTCGTAGTTAGTTGAATAATTCCTCTTTAGTAATATAGTGTAGTATAGAAGTCCATAACGTAAAATAATAAGGCTCAATAGTTTATTGTAGTCGTAGGTTAATTTTAAGTAGTAGCGGCTTTTCGGGTGCATCAGGTACAGCCCGGCTGTACTAACATTTCTCAAACCAATTGTCTTATCATTTTCTGAATCCCTATAGTTTCTCTTTAAAACCTACCGTATTCGTTAATAAGAACGAAGAGTGCGCTTTATATGTTGTGATTACACAACCGGCGTAGCGATCTTACTTACTAGTAAATTAAGCAAGCCCCGCAGTCGGTTTCCTTACGATTGCGCCTTGCGGGATGAGTGCAGCCCTACTAATGCTCACAGCAGTATGGGCTGACTTGTGACGTATACCTGAACGGTTGCCATGACAACGCGCCAAACCGCCTGCATTATGTATGCGGAAATATTCCGCTTGGTGTGGCTTGGTGCAGCCGTTCGAGCAAGCGGGATATTGGGCTGCTTCACACGAGCTGTAACGATATTATCCGAACGCACCCGAATATAACTCGGGCTCCCCGCTGGTAGACTGTTCGGGAACAGTTGTAACAAGAAGCAACGTGTGGTGTACGAAGTATTCTTTTACAGTAAAAATTGTGCTGTTAAATTGTGATTCGTGGCCGTGTGGCGCATTAATTGTGAGTGAAGTGTAAATAGAACGAGCGCTTTTGGAGAGCATACAGTAGCAGTGGCGTTTTTATAGTTATCGTACTGTGCTAAGCTTAACATAATTATTGGTGTATGTTTGGAGAGGAAGTGCGTTTGAAATTCAGTTATGTTATAAATATAAGTACGAGTACCTGTAGAGCTGTAGTGCTAAGTGATCTAAGTGCCAAAAAGTAGTTTTTGAGTGAAAGGATAAAAACAGTATAATAGTGAAGGAAATTGCATTTTAAAATTTATTTATTTATTAAAACATGTGCATCAATATTATCCAAAGCATTATAAGCACAATTCAATAAACAAAAGAGAAACAGTCATTCCAAAAACGAAAAAATGGAAATGATCTAAGTCCGTCCAGTTATTTCCTGCTAACTGAACTAAGGGCAGGGGGCGCTGAACATTAAACACTCAAAATGTCATTGTAAAAAACCCTATTTTCTTTATCGATGAACTCGAGCATACTGCGAATGTCTTTCTTTTTGTTTTCAGGCAATGGCTGCACTTTAGGTAAGGAGGTTAGTTGAGCTGACAGAATATCATTTGCAGTAATTCCTCTTCTTAACACACAGCATTTCTCCCATTCTACTAAGTCACTGAAGGTGTTCTTCTTGTACATAACAAAGCCAGGATTATCTTTGGTCACTCGCAGGCAGGACACTTGAGTAATACCTAACTTTGCTGTGTCATTATACATAGTTGAAGCTTTGTTGAAATCTAAAAAAAAAAAAAAACACTCATATCTAATACCCGGTATGGTCTGGTAGGTCTTGCTGTAGTTATCACCTTCTTAACATCATTAAGTGTCTGCATTTTCGAACGTTTTGCACTTTTTTCAATGAGAGCGAAATCTCTGTCTGACGACGAAAAGCTGTGGCCAGACAAGAGGAATTTGTGTTCAACTGTGTCAAAAATCCCTGAAGCTACCAGAAAATGTATAAAAATAGTAGCATCCTATTTTTTACCTGTCCTGCATAGTTGTCACTCCATACACACAAATTCCTTTTGTAAGTTGTGAGTAGTCCCAAGTTTAGGCTTGGAACAGACACGAAGCAATCTGGTTTCCTCCACGGCCGGACTGTCCCTCATGCCTCACGCACATAATTCCATCCGAAGTATCGCCAATGTGAATTTCAAAGTTGTAGCACGATAATTCGCGACTGTAATACATGCTACTGTGTGTTAGTGTAGGGAGTGAAAAAATCTTCTGCAAATCTATTGTAATGGTGCATGTGTTGCTATCTGGTAGTATGCTGAGTGTGGCGGCAATATAACTCGCTACTGTCACGCCACGCACTTAGATCAAGTAGCACAGCAGGAGCTCTGGACATACAGGTTCGGCCATCTGTTGACGCGTATTACAACTACCAGGACCAGAATTGGAACTTATATCATATAGCACTGCATTGGCGTTGCCACGTAGATCACTTTAAGGAGGAAAACTAAAAAACCTACGTTGTGGCACTTAGATCACTTAGCACTACAGCTCTACACCTATGTAGAGTGAGAGGTCGTATTTAAATCTTTTCTTATAATGTGAAATAATAGTGTTCCCTCCAAGGCGTGTTTTAACATGGAACCGTCCGTAGATTTAGTTTGCATTTTAAGAGAAACTCCGTTTTCTAAATGGAAGGAGGAGGATAAAAAAGAAATGTTATCAAACAATCAACCCCAACCACTTTTGACATATCACAAAAAAAACTGGTTCTGCCTCCGGAAAGGTGCACACGCGAAATTTCCAGGTATCTTGGTATAGTAGTTATCCGTGGTTATGCGGTAGTCAGTATTTGCAGAAACTCTTTTGTTGGCCTTGTCTTATTGTAGGAGTGAAACAGGGAGTCTGGAATCACACAGGATTTGAAAATATGTCCTGTGCTGCTAGGTCTTTCCAAAAGCACGAAGGTTCCTCGGAACATATAAAAAGTGCCGTGGGATTTAAAGAACTTAAAAAGAATCAGAATCAAATTGCTGACGCTTTAAGAGAAAATGCTCGTCTTTACATCACAAAGTTTAATGAGAATGTGAGGCTTACCAGACTTTTCATGCGATTACCAATCGATGCAGTTTTATTTCTATCTAAACAGGAAATGGCATATAGAGGCCATGATGAGAGCGACTCCTCCTTAAATAGAGGGAATTTCAAAGAACTGTTGAAACTTCTAGTCTGTATCAGCTCATTAGAAATGCAACAGCATTATGCTTCGATAAAGAAAGTTTTTAGCGGAGAATCGAAAAACCATACAGTGTGAGCTAATAGACTGCATCTATACCTTCATTAGGGATGCTGTGAAAGAAGAAATTTTAGAAACCCCTTTCTTTTCAGTTCAGATCGACGATACAACTGACATCACAAAGAAATCGCAGTGTTCGGTGATACTTCGGTATATTACTTACAAAGGTGCGCTAGTTGAACGGTTCCTTGGCTTTTATGATGTTAGTTCGGACCGTACAGCGATTACTTTGTTCCACTTGCTTCAGACTGTTTTGAGTGAATTTTCTTACAAAACTAAATTGATTGCCCAGTGTTATGACGGAGCTAGTGTCATGGCAGGTCATCTAAACGGTCTTCAAACTAAGGTCAAGGAAGATGCCCCTCAAGCATTATTTGTACATTGTTTGGCACACCGATTAAATCTAGTGGTAAAGCAAAGTATTAGCAACATATCAGAGTGCCGTATTTTTTTTGCGAGTCTGGGTGGTATACCCTCATTTTTTCATTCATCAGCCAAAAGAACTTTCGTCGCTGATTCAGTAATTGCGAAACGAATACCATCTGGTGTGGATACACGTTGGTCGTCACATGGAAAACTTTTAAACGTGGTTGTCGAGGAGTGGGAGGGATTGAAAGATATTTTTGAAAGACTTATGCACGACCCTCAGTCAGACGAAATGACCATTCGTCAATCAGAGGGGTTGTTTAATAACTTCAATAGCTTCCAATTCACATTTTTATCAATAGTATTCAATGCCATTTTTGAGCTTGCTAATATATTATTTAACGTGCTCCAAAAGAAGTCTCTGGACATTTACTTCTGCATCTCAAAAATAAACACTACGCGGCAACTGATACTAGGTAAAAGGAATGAAGAAACATTTAAAACCTATTTTCAAATGGCTGAGAAGAAAACTAAAATTGAACTTAAAAGACATTCTGGTTTAAAAACAGAAAACAAGGTTTTCCTTAAGTATCGAGTGATGTATTTTGAGATATTGGATATAGTCTCCGTAGAAATTGATACAAGATTTCAAGATATGCAGAAGCTCCAGTTTCCTTGCTTAGGAGATAGCTCTAAGTTTGAAGAATATTCTAAAATCCTCCCTCTTGATGCTCTAGAGAACTTAAAAATCTCTTATCCCACGATATTTGACACACACAGGTTAAAAAACGAACTTCAGTAGGCCTACATGTATTCTGATTCTACCTACAAAAATACCAGTTTGGAGGAAATAATTTTGTCGCTCAATAAGAATGAACTTAACGATGTGTTCAAAGAAGCGTATAAATTATTTTGTTTAATACTTACTATACCGTCTACCAGTTCCTCAGTAGAAATAAGCTTTTCATGCCTTAAGCGGATTAAAACATACTTAAGGAATTCAACATCCCAGGAGAGGCTGACTGCGCTGGCAACCATATCCCTAGAGAAGTCACTGCTCAACGACTTGAATACAATGCCCTTTTACGATGACATCATAGACAAGTTCGCTGCTTCAAAGGACCGAAGAATAGATTTAACATACAAGCAATAGACGTGACCGAATGTGAGTAATATTTGCTCTTTTAGTTAATTTTATACTTATGTTGTGCTATTTAAAGTAAGTGCATGACAATAATACAGCGGTTGATTTGTATGCCATTGTCTTCCCAATGCATCACCCCGATACCAGAGTTCCTCCTAGCTAGATGACCCAAAACACCTATTCAAAATGTATGCGTTTACAGCACACGAGCGTGTGTTGGGCTGCACCGAACTTTTACCCCACGAGCCGCGGCTGATTTTAAGTCCATGCGAGTGTTTGTGAACTTAATGTGTGGTTCTTTGAGTGAATTTCACAATGACAGCGGGCAGTTCTAACCCAAGTCAGGCGAATGCCAATGGAAAGAAAGGAATTAAACAAGGCACTCCACTGAGGAGTCAGGCTCGTGAAATGTTGTGCAATGTGCGCGAGTATTTCGAACGAGAGAAAGACAACGGAGATTACCATGAAGAGATGTACAGTGCAACATTTCAGAACTGGTTTGAAAACTCGTTATGTCCAACTTGCCTGAGAAGTCTGTTATAATTATGAACAACGCCCCCAATCACTCCGTTATTCACGACAAAGCTCCAACAATGGCAGCAAGGAAGTGCATTCTTATCGAGTGGTTGACAAACCATAACATACCTGTGCGGGATGACATGAGAAAAGGGGAACTTATGAATCTTGTGAAAGAACACAAGCCACAATGTCTGGTGTATGTGATAGATGAAATAGCGACACGGAATGGACATAAGGTCATCAGGCTTCCACCCTATCATTGCCACTTTTGGGCCCATATTAAGGGTTATGTTGCAATTCACAATTTCAGAAGTGCAAAGATTGCTTACTGAAGCAGTGGAAACCGTTATTCCAGAAAACTGGAGTAGAGTCGTTAACCACAGTCGAACTGTAATACTTGAGGCATGGAAAACGAGGACATTATGGAGCAAAATGTAGAGCGATTTGTCATTTCTTTGGAAAGTGATAGTGACGAGAGATCGACGGGTGGTACAAGTGACTCGGACATTAGCGGCGTGTTCCCGATTTAGTGCAGGCTATAATAGAGGATATAATGGAGTGTATACTACGTGATCCCAGACGTAGCGTTGAGTAATTCCATTTGTTCAGATTTTTCCTTGTTTATATTGACAGCTGTTAATAGTAAATGCCCTTACGATAGGTTTTTTTTGTGGGGGGGTGGGGGTGGGGGTTCTATATGATTGTTTCGAACGTATATGTATGTGTTGTTGTGTTACTTGCGAGTTATGTGTTGCGTTCGAATCAGCTGACCGCACTCCTCCAGCGCGCTGGCAACAATGCCCAGCTGATCGGTGAACTGTCAAGTAGAAAGATATAACCAGCGGAGTATAGGCGATCCATTTTACACGTTCATTACACCACACGCAGAGTTATTCTTTCGAGAGTGCTTTGAAACGAACTGGTAATAATAATAAAACTGTTTCGTTAACCGTACACTTTCACTTACTGTATGCCCCCAGACACACGCTGTGATGTTCAAGCAGAGGGAAACGCACCAACTGAAAGCTTGTCAAGGTCAAGGAAAAGTCACTGCGGTGGGAGCCCGTAAGGCTTACCGACAGCGAACTAGAACGAAAATAAAAATCTCTGGGACATGCAGTGCCCCGGTGTACGGTTCCAGGGTTAAATGAATCTATTGTTGGCTGGCAATGAGGGTTGCATCACGCTGTCCCTACCCGTGTTCTGGTGCAGAATTGCGAAAAATAGTTACGGGTACATCTTGCGCTGCTTGCAAATTGCAGTCACTGGGAGTAATTAGTGCAAAAAGATTTCTTAGGCCCCTTAAAACAGTTGTAGTCATGAAAATATTAAGCCTCTGTATAAGTGCGTTGGTGTTGGCGCAGTACATTGAGGTTATCAGCTGCGATAAGTGTTGGTGCTTTCAAGTTTTCTTTGATGTACTCCGATTATTTTCCTGCGGTGCTATGTGGCGATAAATGACACTATTGCTCCTTCAGAAGCTCAGAACAGCCGAAGTTTTCCGAAGTGCTCCTATTATCTTCCTGTGGCGCTATGCGGCAAAAGACGACATTGCTCACTACTTCTCTAACAGCCAATGGGATGTAAGCCCTAGGCAGTGTCTTTTATTTCACTTACTCCTCTTTCAAATATTTGTTTTTCAATTTTTTTTGTAAATTATATGTGTCAGTACTGTAGTTAGTAAATAGGTGTTTCCCTATTCATTATTATCATAAGGAGAAAATGACCTGGATGTTACGTCCATTATACTGTACTACTTGTAACCTCCTCCTCCTCCTCCACCACCACCACCACCACCACCACCACAAAAAGTTATATTTTTAAAATACTGTATTTATTTCTGTTAGTTTGTAAGTATCTGTGCCAGTTCTGCAGTAGTATTCATTATAATCCATAAAACAAATTAATAAATCCACCGGGAAAAACCGGGTACTACTGCTAGTGCTACATAAATGCGAAATCCACATTTTTTTAAACATAACGTTTTTTTTTTAATTCTATCTTTCCGTATGGAAACTTGAATGAGGAGTTTCTACACTGTTGAAATGTTTATGACGGCTTGACATCCGGTCTGTAATGTGGAAAGTAATCCCTCCTGCACTTTTTGCTCGTCCGTAGCTTTAATTCCCTTCGCGTAGGTCAAATCAACAAGTGCTATGAGGCTGAGACCGAAAATGTCTATAAAACAGCTCTAAGATTTCATTCAACAATGTTAATGAATCATTAACTTACATGCACTTACCCACTTTGGTGGATTTTGAACCAAGCTTGAATTGATTTTGTATATTTTCTCTGTATTATTCTCATTTTGCATCAGTATAAAGTTCTTTCTGTGTAATTCTTTGACTTCTAACAATTTTCTTCTGTGTTACTTACTTGTACCTAATTAATTTAAAATAAATACATAATTTATTACATGCATTTTTATATCACTATTAATCTTTTACAAGTGCGATTTTAGCTTCACCCTTTGGGTGCCAAATAACCCGAGGCCATACGATATTACTATTATTATTGTTATTAACTTAATGTCATTTCAAAATTAACTTATATGTTAGATTTAACCCAAATTTGTAGTTCTCTTTCTTCAAAATGCTAAAAATCAAATGTATAAAAGCTACAAAATGCTAAATTTCTGATTTAAAAATGCTAAAAATCACCACCCATAACCATTACTAATACGGTACCGAACATACTCTGTGTTTGTTCCCAACTGAAATGAAGACTGGAACAGGGTTCATTGAGCCTTCTGATGGTAAATGAGAAGTAATGCACCAGTCTAATGCAGTTAAGGGTGCTGTTACTCTGGCAATGTGTTTGCAAGGCTATGAGCTGGGCACAGATTTCCTTGTATACCGTATGCATGGCTCGCTGTGGCACAATCACTGGATAACTTGATAATAACTAAAACTAGAGGACTTTGCCAATTCTACTCTTACTTGTAACTGGCATACCATCGTGTTCTAGGTCCAATGGAACAGAGGTGGTATTTGAACATCTAGGCTATATGGTTTTTTCTCAAGGTACACAACATGACCTAATAGCTGAAGGCCTCCTGAGTCTAAGCCTACAATAGTTCGTGAAAATTCAGTTCAATTGATGTTCTTCATGATACGTATTGTGACTGTTCAGGTCACAATCAAGTTCCCAGCCCTTATTTGGTTGACTTGGTGATAAGTCAGGTTAGGGCAATTTGTTTCATACCATTCCTTCTTTGAAGGTATGTTCATCATCATCATCATCATTTAGGTCATAGGATTTCATTTTATTCAGTGTATATTGGATAAAGTGTGAACTCAATCAGGATATATTTTAATTAAATTGTATCTAAGATAAAAGCATGGACTCAGTCAGGATATATTTTATTTAAATTGTATGTACGATCGCAACATGTAAGCCATTGGATTGTGTCAGCCGAGTTTGAGCTGATGTTGTAACACCGGAAATTCTTGGCCAAATTTAGATCGGGCCGAGAATAATTTCCCTTGTCTGGAATAAGCTTTGGGTATGTTGTATAAGCTTAGTGACGTCAGAGAGAGTTTCGTGCCATGAATTGTAAGAATATAATATGGGTTAGAGATTATTGGTGTATTTTGTTGGTTTAGAGGGTATGTTTAACCTGGTGGTAAACGGCAGAAATATGTGATTGCAAGATGCAGGGGGGGTTCTAGCCCGGCCCCCCTAGTTTTAGTGAAATAATTATTTTAAAATGCCTTGGTTACTAAATAAATGATAATTTACAGATATAATTTATCTGATGTAAAACAAATTCAAGATATATTTATTTTAATATATGTAATTTTAACACACAATTGAATTCGTGTATAAATATAATATTTTTAAAATGTGTAGTGCATACACCAAGATCAACATGTTTAGATATTTCTTTACAACAACAATCAGTCAAAGAGGTCTGCATTCAAAGAGTGACAGACGACAGTGCCGACTGCTCGATATTCTAACAATCACAGAAAGGATTTATCGTTTCGCAACAGTCTTCAGTAGCAGATGATTAGTCGCTATGCTTGAGTAGACGTGTTCTTGTTTTAGTTACGGTATGTCTAAACAGAGTAATAATTTGAAGTTCTTTCCCCGTGACAAGCGGAAGTGCGATGAAAGTAAATGCGAACCCAATGAACCAAAGAGTATTATACACTTTTCCCAACTGTGTGACTTAAATGCAAGTTCAGAAGTTCCCAACGTAGACAAACCTCCATGCGATACAAGTGCATTGATATCTCCCCAACTCTGTGACAAAAATGTGAGTGCAACTGTTTCTAATATAGACGAACCAGTACCATTTGATATTAGTGCATCGATCTATGATGGTCCATGCCAACCACGTAAGTCAGTTTATAAACAAATGTAAGAACAGTAAATGGTTTGATAGGTATACATTTATTGAATACTCTGAGAACAAAGATGCTGTTTTCCGTGTCATCATTTCGTTCAATCTGATTCAAGCAATGCTGAACATGTTTCCACTAAATCTGGATTTTGCAATGGGAAAAGAATTGGAGAAACACTTGCAAAGCATGCTGATAATGAATGTCATAAATCTTCAATAGTAAAGTGGAACAGTTTTCTGGAAAGTGAACGTAGCGGCACAGTGATTTCGAAGCTAAGCGAGAAACACAAAGATGACGTATTGCGTAACCGCTCAGCTGTGGCAACAATGGCCAGAGTTGCATTACTTTGTGCTCGGCAAGACATTGGGCTTAGAGGTCATCGCGAAACAGTTTCGGATGACAATAGTGGTAAACTTAATAATAATAAACGGAATTTTGTTGAAATTTTAAATGTAATTAAACTAGAAAGTGAAGGCACAAGGGAGAATGTAAACAGTCTACCAAAGAATGCAACTTACTCATCTAAATATTCTCAATATTAATTTCATGATATCTCAGCTAATATAATAGTTGAACATATTGGAGGAGAGACGAAAAAATATAACAATGGTTATTTTTCCTTAATCCTGGAAGAAGCTAGAGATGTTATTAAAGTGGAACAGATGTCCGCATTTGTCAGATAAGTAGGACAAAATTCTATAGAGGAGCGTTTCATTGGTTTTATACATTTGTCTCAACTGAATGCAGAACTTATAGCTAATTCAGCTTTAGAGTACCTTGTTTCAGTGGATTTCGATCCATGTAAGTGCATTGGACAAGCATATGATGGAGCCGCGGTTATGTCAGGGAAGATAAACGGTGTGCAAAGTTTATTGCGACAAAAGGTCAATAACCCGTGTGATTGCGTGCTTTATTATGCACATGGCATAGATTTAGTTTTGGTGGACGTTTCAAAGACAGTAAGACGTGGTAGGGGACACTTTTAGTTTACTGGAAGCAATTTATGACTTTCGGTCTGCATCTACTGTAAGACACCAAATGTTTGTTGAGATACAGAGTGATCTTTATCCAGGAGAACGTGTTTTAGAGATACCTCTTCAAAGTGACACACGATGGGTATGTAGTAATGTAATGTATTTTCAGAAACGTTTTGCTTCAGTTAAAGCAGCTCTGGAGCATTTTTCAAAGTCAGCTAACAAGAAAGAGGCAGCAGAAGCAAAAGGTTTGTTGAAACTGCTTTCTAAAGTGAAGGTGATGTTTGTGTTACAAATCTTTTCTGATATTCTCGATCTTGCCAATGGAGCCTCTATGTTCTTACAACAAAAACATGTGGACTTCGGAGGGGCACATAGATTGATCTATGGTCTTGTAAAATCGTTGCAAGAAAAATAAAATGATGATTATTTTAAGGAACTATGGGCGGTTACATTTGACTCTGCTCAGTCGTTAGGCGTGAAAGTTTATAAATAATCTAGAGTCTCAAGTATTCCAAAGAACTTTTCAGACTACATTTTATTAATGCCAGTCTTTGCGGAGAAAGAAGAGAAAAATGTCATATTATCAGAGACATGTAAAAGAAATCTTTTTGAAATATTAGACAACATGGCAGAAGAGTTACAGCGTAGATTTACTGAAAATGATTTTGTGTGCAATGCAATGGATGCCTGTAACCCAAGAAGTGAAAACTTCTTAAAGTTTGAATATATTCTCACGTTCTGTGAAAAGTATAATCTAATCTTCACAGACCGTAAGGTGCTACAGATTGTAATTAGTTTAGCTAAGCATGTATTTAGAGGCAAATATCTAAACACTTCCTCATTCTTTTTTTCTGAACTTCTGAAAATGAAAGTTGCTTTTCCACAGCTACTATTATTTTTCAAGTTGATACTGACTCTTCCTGTGTTATCTGCTTCTGCTGAGCGCAGTTTCTCTGTCATGAAACAAATCAAATCCTTTTTCAGAGCAATAATGGCAACAAAGAGGCGTTCCAATCTCGCAATTCTTTCTATTGAAAAAGAATTAAGTGGAAAATTACTTCAAGACCCTTCTGATATAGTGAACCAGTTTGCCCAGAGTGGAAACAGAAGAATACATTTATGAGACAGTGAAATGTGCATTTTTTTACCAATGATAGTTTTTTAAATTACTGACCTGTATAAATACCATTAATGTATGGTAAATCTATGAATTTTAACAACAGTAGATTAGTTTCATGGCAATTGACACGAAAAGACTTGCGTAAAATACCATTACAGTACTTCAAGACCCTTCAGATATAGTGAACCAGTTTGCCCAGGGTGGAAACAGAAGAATATTATTGCTCAATATTATCTTATAATGCATACATACAGTAGTTACCGTATTTCCTCGCATAATTGTCGCCACCGCGTAATCGTCGCACCCCACTTTTCAACACTAAAATAGGTTTATAAAATTTCATCGCATAATCGTCGCATAGCATGTTCGTATTTGTGCGCCAGTCAGTTGCACATGCTGCCGCGACTTTATAACCTGGCGCGACTTTGTCAGACGAAAAATATCTCGTCATTATGATTGCAGGCAATGAACTGTGACGCGAGCGGCAAGCTTCGTCACATAGCACATTCCGCGAGCGTATAATCTGGCGTGATCTTGTCAGGAGAAAGTAATCTTGTCTTTATGCCTGCCTGCTATGAACCGCGACGCGAACGGCCAGCGCACATTCTGCGAGCTTATAGGCCTAATCTGGCGTGATCTTGTCGGCAGAAAGTAATTTCGTCTTTATGCCTGCGGGCTATGAACTATGATGCGAACGGCCAGCACACATTCCGCGAACTTATAGACCTAAACTGGCGTGGTCTTGTCAGCAAAAATCTCGTGTTTTTGCCTGCCGGCTATGAACTGTGACGCGAGTGGCCAGCCCACATTCCGCGAGCGTATAGGCCTAATCTGGTGTGGTCTTGTCAGGAGAGAGTAACCTCATCTTTATGCCTGCCGGCTATGAATCGCGACGCGAATGGTCAGCGCACATTCCGCGAGCTTATAGGCCTAATCTGGCGTGATCATGTCAGCAAAAAGTAATCTCATCTTTAGGCTGGCGGCCTATGAACTGTGACGCGAGCGGCCAGCGCACATTCCGCGAGCGTATAGGCCTAATCTGGCGTGATCTTGTCAGGAGAAAGTAATATCGTATTTATGCCTGCGGGCTATCAGTCGCGACGCGAATGGTCAGCGCACATTCCGCGAGCGTATAGGCCTAATCTGGCGTGATCTTGTCAGGAGAAAGTAGTATCGTATTTATGCCTGCGGGCTATGAACCGCGACGCGAATGGTCAGCGCACATTCCGCGAGCTTATAGGCCTAATCTGGCGTGATCTTTTCAGCAGAAAGTACTCTCGTCTTTATGCCTGCGGGCTATGAACTGTGACGCGAACGGCCAGCGCACATTCCGCGAGCTTATAGGCCTAATCTGGCGTGATCCTGTCAGGAGAAAGTAATACCGTATAGTCTTTATGCCTGCCGGCTATGAACCGCGACGCGAACGGCCAGCGCACATTCCGCGAGCTTATAGGCCTAATCTGGCGTGGCCTGCGGGCTATGAACTGTGACGCGAACGGCCAGCGCACATTCCGCGAGCTTATAGGCCTAATCTGGCGTGATCTTGACAGCAGAAAGTAATTCGTCTTTATGCCTGCGGGCTATGAACCACGACGCGAATGGCCAGCTTCGTCAGCACATTCCGCGAGCGTTAACCTGTCGTGACCTTGTTAGAAGAAAGAAGCCTGTCTCTGACTGCAGGCTATGACTCACGCTACGCGAATGACTGGTCTGTGCAGCAAATAATGATACAGTATATTCTTTGAACTTAAATATTCTTCACATAATCGTCGCACCCTGCTTTTTTCCACGAATTTTTGGCAAAAAAAAAAGTGCGACGATTATGCGAGGAAATACGGGTATAATATGTAAGGTATGTATTACTGTTGTGGTCTCATCTCTGTCGTATGGTAACTAACTTTCGGTTCTCATTTTCTGATCGTGGTTAGTTCTGGATGCATTAACTTATTGTTCTTCAAATAACATGACATAGTAGTATCTGAACATGATAATGGTTGTGCTATTGTTGCCCATTGTATTTTCACAAATATGGTTACTTTTCTATTGCTGAATTCTGTCGCCCAAACTTTCAATTCCAAACCGCCTCCCCCCAAGATTTAAGCTTCCAGAACCTACACTGGCAAGATGGCTGGAGGCCTTTTACGTATCGAGTGAAGCGTCACTTGAATTCCTGTATTGTTAGAAGTATTGGCCCTGGCTGTTGAGGCACTTGTCCCACTGTGACACGAGGCGGTGAATGGCTGTCTCATAAAATTCCCTGGGCTGCGATGTGAACCAGTTCCGCACGTACAGCTGGACGTCGACGTCCGAGGGGAATCGTTGGCCCCGCAGAGCCCTTACCAGGCGACCAAACATGGCGTAATCACAGGGAGAGAGGTCTGGACTGTATGGAGGGAGGCCGAGAACCTCCCTTTTGAATTTCTGCAGGAGTGCCGCGACTGTGTTGGCCGTATTAGGTCGTGCATTGTCGTGGAGCAGAATGACTCCACGGGTGAGATTTCCTGGTCGTTTTGTTTTGATCGCTTGGCAAAGGGTGGTCAAGGTTTGCGAGTAACGCTGGGCATTCACTGTTGTCCCGTGCGGCATGAAGTGTACCAGAAGGGGGCCATCTTGGTCAAAGAAGAACGTCAGCATTACCTTTCCTGCCCTCGTGTGGATAGCCTTGCCTTTTTTGGGTGGTGGTGACCCTGGATGCTTCCACTGGAGGCATTGTCGTTTGGATTCTGTTTCGAAGTGATGACACCATGACTCATCTCCGCCACCACTCGTGCCAGGAACCCATTCCCTTCCCTCGCATAGCGCTGCAGATGATCAAGACAGTGGGCCATTCGACATGCTTCCTGGTGTGGTTGAAGACTGTGGGGCACCCATTGGGCACACACTTTGCGCAAGTGCAGTCGTTCCTTCATGATGGTGTGCACACTTCCGACGCCCAATCCGACCACGGTGACTATGGCGTTCACTGTCACTCGGCGGTCCTGGGTAATGAGTGCATCAACCAGCTGGACGTTATCATCGGTAATGCAGGGGGGTGCCCCAGACCGGGCATCATCGGCTAACGACACCCATCCTTCCCTGAAGCACTTGTGCCACGCCTTGACCCTTGCAAGGGACATGCAGTGTTCGCCGTACACTTGTGGCATTCGGCGATGAATGTCCGTTCCCCCTACTCCTTCCGCTGTCAGAAACCGAACAACACCTCTTTGCTCTTCGTTTGACGCCTCCATGTCACTGTTTGCAATGCGACTGGCAGCGTTGGATGATTGATGCATGCTCATGGTGTCTACCGGTAACGAAAGAACGAAAACAACGAAAAAGTAACGAATTTTACAAATGGGTAACGAAAGTAACGAAAAAGTAACGAATTTTACATACGGGTAACGAACTTTTTCCGAAGGCGGATTGAATCATTTAAACTCGCGCCGCTAGGCTCCGAGATTGCGATGGAGCTAGTTTCACGCAAGCGGCGCCGATTGCATAAGCTATATTTCCCCGTGTCCGACCTCGAGGAAATGCATACTGAGTGGTATACATCGTTCAGCGTATATTTTCGGCATCAAGATGACTTTTTAGTTTTGTGTGAAATATTTATCTGTGTTGTTAGGAAACCTGACTTATCGCGAGATGTTGTATTCGCGAAAATTTCTGAAATTAATCAGAAACCTCGCATTTCTCGCATTTATTTGGAGGCTATGTCAAATTGAAGTCCAGAAATAACGCGAAATAATTAATGTCGCAATCTTGCGTAATGTTACCGTTTCGAAAAAGGATTTTGAAAAAGCTTCTAAATACGTAGGCTATAAGTTATTTTAAAAATCTGTCTCGTAAATTTGCGACATCCAGTATGGTTAATTCGAAATTCCGTTATATGTCGATTTTTCCTTCGAACTTTGGTTCCATCGGATACATTATAATCTAACCGGTTATTTCGAAAACTTGTATAACTTGTATAATTCGTGATTCGCATTCGAAAGAAAACGTAGGGCACGTATTATTCGTGCAATCCTCTCAGAATAATTCTTAATATTTGATACCTACTTCGAACATTCATACTCAAGACGGCCGGCTGTCCGCACGACTTGCCTGCGGGAATCTCGTCAACTGGATCGAGATCGACGTCAGTAGCGTAAAATCATAAAACCCGTCCCCTATCGTGAACTTGTGATCACGAGGACTGCGGGAATCCCGTCAAAGATGATTGGGCACCAATCACGAAACATTCTGAAACCTACTCGCTACTTTTCCCATGACCGTATACATAAAAGCGTACGGGGAGAGAGAAGTGCATCAACCCACTTAGAAATGACAGCCTACGTATCGTCGCGATACTAATTTCTCCTCGTGATCCACCCTGAACTGATGAGCTCCCAACCACAGCATAGGGAAAGCGGGAATCACGGCGCCGGCCATACAACTTGTCCATATCTACTCGTGAATTTTAACCATGCCCAACCCTGAGCTTGCAACCACCATTCTGTCAGGACGAATAGACAATCGTTCAACGGCCGGGTGCGGCGCGGTATGTATAATATCGCGAGGACAACGTGAATCCGTAAAACGGCCGAGAGCGGCAGCGATTGCGATACATCACGATATTTCTCCCCATTCAATGACGAGGACAACTGGATTCTAGTCAAACGGACAGCAAGTGGCACCGATTGCGTAATAATGCTACATTTTCTCGTGCCCGACCTCAAGGACAATGGAAATCTCATCGAATGACTAAAAGTGACACCGAGTATCTAAATCGCGATATTTATCCGTGTTCTATCGTGAAAACTACGGGAATCTCGACAAACGGGTGAGACAGCGCCGATCGTGTAACATCTCGAAATTTCTCCGTACTTGACTGCGAAGACAGAATTCGGTTACAATCACGTAACGTCCCATAAATTTCTTCGTGATCTACCGCGGGGACAAAGGAAATCTCGCCAAACAGTCAAGAGCAGAGCAACTTCTTGGCAATTATAAAAACACCTTGTGCACAAGAAAAAACTCACTTGATAATAAATATCTAGTATTTATTTATTATTTTTAAAATTTTTATAACTCCCTAAGTGAATTGTATTTACCGCTTTAAACACAGTTCATTGCTGTTTTTCTTCACCGCGTGATGAGCCCCTTTGCTTGCAGACCGCTGACGTATCTTGAATTCAAAGGTAACTAAAATTAACTAAAAGGTAACTAAAATGTAGCTAAAAAGTAACTAATTTTTACTTCATCCTTACAGTAGACACCAGGCGCGGATCTAGAGTTTGGTTTGGGGGGGGGGGGGGGTCAGAGAATCGATCTAGAGTTTGGCTTTGGGGGAGGGGTGGGGGTGGGGGTGGGGGGGGGTGTTCAGAGAATCGAAATTGTTAAGAAAAATGGTATCACTAAAAACGCAATCACAAAATAACCAAACGTACAAAACCAGACCAATTTTTTTGCAAGCTTCATGGAGAGAAATTTGATGCGTTTAGCGCACCAAAAATATTCGTACAAATTGCAACGGCGTGTTTTGCGACTTTTACATCGAGCTTCGAGAAAAGGACCAAGGTACGTTAGGCAAGTCGAGTTGGTACCGACAAAGGGAGAAAGTCACAGCTTAAATTGCCAACCAAGCTTGCAGTTTGGACGTCAGCAAAAATTTCTGGTGCGAAAAAAATCCCCAGTTTCCTATCCGTGCATTGCTGCACATTCATCGTGACATCACTATAAACATCGGTTCGGTAATCACAAGGTTTGCTAAACAAGATAGACGAGTTGATTTTGTTGTATAAATAATAGTTTTTATATAAGAGGCTTGAAGTTGTAAATATGTACAGTTGTAACAGAACATAATAATTCCAATAAAGATAAGTTTATTCTGTATTGAATAAAATGAAAAAAATCTGTTTTTCAGTTAAAATTCGTTAAGTTTTATTTGTCTGGTAATTGTGTTTTCGTTTTTTGAGTTTGCAAAAAAATTTGGTCTCCGTTTGGGGGGGGGGGTCATGACCCCCGTGACCCCCCCCCCCCTTGAATCCGCGCCTGGTAGACACCCTGATGCTGCTGCTCGATTTGTATCGTCACGTGACGTGCACGCATGCCCTCTAGCGACGGGCTGTGACCTTCTACGCTCTGGTCGGAACCACACCTCGTTACACACGCCACGATTAGCCGATGTCGTCACCGGTTTGCGCATTCCAGTCTCCGCGGCTCGTTACTTTTTGAACGCACCTTATATTACAACAAAAATAAATTCTAGAACTTTTGATGTAATACAAAAATAAATGGAAAACAAAAATGAGAAATTCAAAAAAGAACAAGTTTTTTGAGTTATGACACACTGGATCGTTTAGATTATTGTGTGAACAATTTTCAATTACTGACAGTAGTATTAGAAGGATGTGAGGCTATATTATTTCAGTAGTATGCATCCCTCCTGCGGCGCTCACAAGAGACCGATCGTGAAAAATGAGCATTCAAATGAAAGAAAATATACATTACCAGTGACTCATTGCACTCTAATTTCATAAATATCTATAATTTCTTTGAAAAAAAAAACTTTAAAAAACTGTACGAAGTGTGCGATTTGCAGTTACTTGCTGCAGGAAGATACGCTCCATAATTGGTGTCCACTTCACATTTTGGCCACTGTGACGCCTTTTTTATTTCATTTTAACATTCTGAGGTCTTTCCTTTATCATTTTACATCGATTTCAGAAACAGTAAATCAAAGGAATGTGTACGTTTTCAGAATCAGTAGGCTAAATCAATGGATTGGGTACTCAAATCGTATAACCGGCGAGTGTTACTGCTAAGCTTTCAATCAATGGACTCAGCACAAACATGATTTAAGCTCATCCGTCTAAACAATGGATTTTTTATATTTCAGGTTTGTTAATATGCCGCGATACATGATTTTCTTCTGTATTCTAATTCCATAAATATTGATTTTTGTAAGAATTGTGTTTTTTGCAAATACTGTTGCTCTAACATGCTGCAAATCTGAGTTGTCTAAAACCTTAAAACATTGAACGTTAATTCTCTAACAGTTTTTCTTCTATCTGATTTTCAGAATCAGTAAATCAAATGATTGGGTACAGGTTTTTCTTCTGCATCTAATTCTATAAATATAGATTTTAGTAAGAAGTGTGCTTTTTGCAAATACTGTTGCTGTATCATGCTGGAGTTGTCGTCTACAACCTTAAAATTATTATCATCATCATCATCATCATATAGGCCTCATAAATTAGCAGTGAAGAATTAGCGTTGCTTCACGTCCGTAGGTTTAACCTTAAAGTACCCTACACGTGTCCCCTGGGTGGTGCTAAGAAAGCAACAGTGATTCAGATGCCGCCGTACTGCCCTTCAGGGCCTCACGGCCACAACTCCGTAACACCTAATAGTCCTTTTAAGGACGTACAGTTTCAAACACAGACAATTGGCTCACAACTAACAATATGCCAATTAAACATCGAAGGCATCAGTAGAGCTAAGAGTGAATACCTTGCTAAGATCTTAGAGGACAACGCAGTTGACATTGTAGTATTGCAGGAAACGCACACGGAAAATGACGAACAGTTGTTAGCTCGAGGAAGAATACCTGGATACAAACCGATAGTAATGCAACACCATGCTCAGTATGGTATCGCCACTTACATTAAGAGCGATATATACCAGTACACTGTCCATCCAATCAGTGATTGTCACACTTTCTTCTCCACATCAGTACAAATAGAGAATACTGTGGTCACAAATATATATAAACCTCCATCCACATCCTGGCCTGACCCTATATCTATAGTCCCTACTAACGAAAATATTATCATAGGGGATTTCAACAGTCATCATACATCTTGGGGCTATTGTCAGAATGACGAAAATGGGACTAAACTGACGGAATGGGCTGAAGTACATAACCTTACCCAGATGTATGACCCTAAAGACAGAGGCACATTTCACTCAGCTCGATGGAACCAAGATTACTCACCTGATTTATGCTTTGTTTCCAATAGCCTTTCAACTCCCGTACCTCGCATTCGGCGACAAGTGCTTCAAGACTTTCCCCATAGTCAGCATAGGCCAGTAATATACAAAATTGGAGTACAGATTCCTGTTATTCATTCCACACCTCGTCCTCGCTGGAACTTTCTGAAGGCAGATTGGGAAACCTATGCAAAATACTCAGATGCCAACATTAGATGGATTCAAGCGGTACCTGAAAACTACTTAAGGTTCATAGGTCTAATAAAAGCAGCAGCCAAACGATCTATTTCGAGAGGCTTCAGGAAGGAGTATATACCAGGATGGAATGAGGAGTCCAACAGACTGAAAGAAGAGTATAATGAAAATAGCAGCAGGGAGAAAGCTACTGAACTTCTACAATCACTTGACAGAGGTAGAAGAGAGAGATGGATAAATATTGTTGAAGGTTTAAACTTTACGCATTCCAGCAGGAAGGCGTGGTCTCTGATACGGAAACTAGATTCCGCTTCCATACCATCGAAAACACCTACATCTATTAATGTAAATGCGATAGCTAACCATATTGTCCAAACCTCTAGAACAGCAAAGAACAAGAAGTTCAACCGGTTGGTGAAAACAAAGCTTAGGCAAGCCATACGCTCAGCTCAGCCACATGATACATATTCGAGACCCTTCTCTGTACAGGAAGTGGAAGAAGGTTTAATCTCTCTTCAAAATGGAAAAGCTGCAGGATTAGATGGGATTTATCCAAAATTATTAAAGAACTGTGGTCCAGCTACAAAACGATGGTTGGCTATGTTTTTCAGCTGTATACTAGAATCAGGAAAGTTACCTGCAATCTTCAAGAAGACCAAAATCACTGCCCTTTTAAAACCAGGGAAAGACCCGAACTTACCTCAAAGTTACCGTCCAATAGCATTGCTATCTGTGACATTCAAGCTCCTGGAAAGATTGATCCTGAATAGAATAGCGCCAGCGATTGAGGCACTGATCCCAATTGAACAAGCAGGATTCCGACCTGGCCGTGATTGCAGTGACCAAGTTCTTTCCCTGACCACCTTTGTGGAAGCTGGGTTTGAGAAGAAACTGAAGAGCGTATCAGCCTTTCTGGATCTCACAGCAGCATATGATACTGTTTGGAAGGAGGGATTGCTATTGAAATTGATCAAGGCTGTTCCTTGTTTAAAGATTATGAACTTGTTAGACAACATGCTAAGTAACAGATTGTTCCAAGTCTACTCTGAGCAGAACAAAAGCCGATTCCGTAAACTGAATAATGGCCTGCCGCAAGGTTCTGTTCTCTCACCCATTCTTTTTAATCTGTACACCCATGATCTTCCGAAAACAGTAGCCCGCAAGTTCATGTATGCGGACGATATCAACCTCACTGTTCAACATGCTAATTTCGCAGAAGCTGAGGCCGTTCTCACCCAAGACCTCAAAGTCCTGGATGACTTTTTCAAAAAATGGCGCTTACAACCAAATCCTCAGAAAAGTGAGATAACTGCTTTCCATCTGGACAACAGGCATGCAAATTACCATCCTAGAGTCAATTTTAGAGGTAAAGAATTACAGTATAATAGCACCCCTAAATATCTGGGAATGACTTTGGATAGATCTCTGACCTACAAAACCCATCTGTGTAAATCTGCTGCGAAATTGAAGAGCCGCAATAACCTCCTTCAGCGCCTGGCTGGAACATCATGGGGAGCGGATGCCAACACTCTGAGAACAACTGCTCTTGCGCTAATCTATTCTTCAGCCGAGTTTTGCTCTGGGGTATGGCTTAATAGCTGCCACACTCAACGGGTGGATGTTCAGCTCCGACAGAGCATGCGTATTGTATCTGGAACACTACTTCCTACTCCAGTCCAGTGGTTACCAGTGCTGAGTAATATCGCACCTCCTCATATCAGAAGGCAGAAAAATCTGGTTCATCTTTGGTCGAGAGTGCAAAATAACAAGGCCCTCCCAATACATGAAGACATGAAACATCTTGGCCCATCTAGATTGAAATCCCGTAAACCTGCATGGAAAACTGCCTTGGATTTAACAAGCAGAAATTTTAAACCTAATGAAAATTGGCGGGTTGAGTGGACAACATCTACGCCACCAGGCATCGTGAACGTTGAGGATCCTCACATAAAACTTGCTGGCTTCAATATGCCCAGACATACCTGGACTAGACTCAATCGTATTAGATGTGGCTTGGGAAGATGTGCTTCTGTTCTCCACAAATGGGGTTGGAAAGACTCACCGAATTGCGATTGCGCTGACATTCCACAGACAATGGAGCACTTAGTACTGGAATGTCCTCTCCGAGTTTTTCCAGGAAGTCTGGAGGACCTGCATTCTGCTACAACTGAGGCTGTCAAATGGATCAACGAGTTGGACGTTGATTTATATTTTTTTTATCTGCTTTATAATTTATATAATTTGTTAGTATTATTGCTGTGTTATATGAATCTGTATTTATGTAGGTGATTGTGTTGTGTTAACATCATACGATAAATAAATAAGTGAAGAATTGCATTCTAATTTCATAAATGTCAATTTTTGTAAGAAGTGTGCGATTTGCAAATACTGATGCTCTAACATGCTGCAATTATGAGTTGTCGTCTAAACCCTTAAAACTATTAAACGTTAATTATTTTACACGTTTTTCTTCTGCAATCTAATTTCATAAATATCGATCATTTCGCATGGTTTTCAGAAGCAGTAAATCAATGGATTGAGTACTCTAAATCATATAACCGGCGTGTGTTACGGCGTCTAAAACCTTAGAACTATTAAACATTAATTCTTTTACAGGTTTTTCTTCTATCATTTCCCATGGGTTTCAGAATTACTAAATCAATGGATTGGGTACTCAAATCGTATAATTTCATAAATATCGAATAACCGATGAGTGTTATGATGATCCAATTTTCAGTGATTGCCTTCTTAAGTTAGGGAACGTACAACTTGCAATTCTGACTGAAATGTATCGAATAATCGGTGAGTGTTACGGCTAAGCTCTTAATCAATGGACTCAGCACAGAAATGGAATCGACAGTGACGAATTGCATTTTAATTTCATAAATATCAAAGAAAGAAACCAGCCACAGCACGCTCTCATGCTGACGCTCCACTCGGGAAAGCGAAAGCACCTCTGTAAGTAATGTGCAAAGGAGTTTAGCATTGAGCGCTACACACAGAGCAAGGAAAGCACCACTGTAGGTAACGTGCAAAGGAATTTAGCGCTGATCGTTGCACTTAGGAACAAGGAAGCCTCACTGTAAGCGGGGCGTGAAGAAGTTTTCCAACGAGGGCTGTCAGGACAAGGGAGAAGGATGCTCCTCAGCCAAGACGTTAAAGCAGGAAATCTTGACCAAGATGCTTTCATAAATATCGAATAACTGGTGTGTGTTATGATGATCCAATTTTCAGTGTTTGCCTTTAAGTTAGAGAACGTAGAACTTGGAATTCTAACTGAAATGTAAACAGTGTTCTATAATCATTTGGATGAAATGAAAACATAACAACCTTTCTCCTTAAGTCACTCATTATAAACCTATTGGGGAAAGTATGACTTATGAACATGCGAGATTTCTCGCACGGGTCCGCTAGTATTTTAGTATTATTGAAAATATCTGAGCTAATTCATTTTTAATTCCTGTTATATTACACACTAAGGTAATGACAGGAACTACTAAGCATTGTTTATAATAATGTACTATGACACATAATGCATCATCCATCTATAAATTCTTCATCAGATATTCAATTTACAGTGATTCAAAATTTTCCTCTTTCCCAACCATTGAAGTTGCATGGGGACCAGTTTCGCTTGCTATATACCAGCTTGTATAACTTTGGCAATGGTTTCTACTCGACAATTTGTATCTTTTATTTCCATTTTCTATTGTACTTTTCATTGTTATTTTATTATACACAATCACAGTATGACAATCACGTTGTTGAGGAAATTTGAGAGGTTCCTATCACTGTCGTGTTATGAAGTTCAGTTGATGTCGAGTAAGTATTGAACACTGTGGGTGAAGTTTGGTTTGTTGATGGTGTGCTGCTTCTTATTTCTCGCTGTTTTTTATTCTTAAGCAGGTGCAGCACCTCTCTGCGGAACACATCTGGATGTTGAGTTATGGACAGATGGGTGTCGCGGCAGTCCCGAGGCTCACGAGCTATGATCCACATTCCTGTCACCAGCTCTGTTCCTCCACACACCCGACACTGACCTGTTAAAATTAATAGTCCATGTTCTGTTCTTTTTGCATAGTAATTCATAAGAGCAATGACAATTAGAACAATTTATGTAAACACCTATACCACTACAATCATAATGTTTTTGAGGGTTAGCCTATAGATTTGCCAACTCCTGATTCTGGGAGATTTTTAAGAGGATCTGAAAAAAATCTTTATTTCCAGTAACTTTCTTTCAGGCAAAAAGAGTCTGGTACTTCCTATAAAATTAATTAATCATATACATGAATAGAGGAGAGAGGAAAAGACGCCTGACCTTCTATGGGCACTTAACCTGCATGCATATGACCTCGTATTTCCGTCCCTCGAAACAACAACAACCACCTGTATGAGCCCTCGCAGACTCACCCGCAAGATTTTCACAGTAGCAGGTAGAGGGAAAGCCTCCAGGAACAAGTGGATTTCTACGGTCAAGTCAGATCTGGAGCAAGTGGGGATCCCACATGAGTTCATATATGACCTCCCACTGTTCTGGCAAGCCATTCAGCAGGAAAGGAAAGAAAGATGGCTCATAGTCAGAAGATGAAGGAGTACGGGAAGAGGAGAAAACAGAAGGCCCAAGCAACGAGAAGATACGAGCCCTGTGGTCCTCAGTAGACCCAAACGAAAAAGAAGAAGAGGAGAGAGGGATAGTCGACCTGTTTTTCGGCAAGCATTGTGTTTGAGTATGGCTAGGCGAATGCTGTACAGTGTTTGTTGCTTGGATAGTTCCACATAGCATGACTTACTCATATCTAGCCGTTTAAGTTTGCACACATCCAGAGATCAAAGCAACTAACAGTATTTGGGTATTGATTGTTGTCTTAACCCCTATGCTGCCATGTTCGACTAGTCGAATGCCAATCACACTCCGTCCGCTGCCGTATTTGACTTTAGTCCACGGCCTCAGATTTTATAACCGCTTGATACAACGTTCTTCTGACGTCATAGGTGAACTTCTAGTAGTGCCCTTTATCACCGTGCAACATTTCAGGGTGATATTATTAATAGTTTTGGAGATATAGAATGCCGGTGAAATATTTTGCACAGACGCCATGTTGGATTGGTGTGACGAAATAAAATTTCAAAGGCAAGGTCGGGGTCGGAGAAAATAATACTAGGACCTTACCGAGTTTCATTGAAATCACTCCAGCCGTTTAGGTTTTATTACGGGGGAGGCGACACACACACGGACAAAAGGTGATCTCATAAGCCTTTTTTTTTTTTCATAAATAAAAGTAGGCTAAATATTGTGATCAATTAGAAGGAAAAAAGGTCATCAATTAGAAGGGAAAAAATGAAGTGAGGTCATATATCTTACATACATAACACAAATCTTCCATGTTTTCATTTTTGTTTTGCCTTTTTTGCAGTGTATGTGCACCCACTAGAAATATTTATGTCATAATAGTACTTTTCAGTGGTCTTGGGTATGTATGTAATCCAGAAATAAATTTATTTGAGGTGAGAATAAAAATTAATTTTTCACTGCTTCATTCAATCTTTTGAGAGTAAAGTTCTAAATTTTATTCGACAGCATAGGGGTTATAGCACATAACATCTATGCCATTAGCCCCTAATGTGCACGTATTTGTGATGTTTAGGCATCACGCTTTGAATAATAAAACTTAATAATATAACGTTTGTCCCTCAGGGAACCTGTAACCCGTAGAGGGCGCGTCCCCGGGTGGCGGATAGGGGGACCCTACACTACTAGTAGGGCTGGTTCAAATATCCTCCAGAACCCGCGGACCAACTGGAAGTCCAATTCCTGGGGGCTTTATAATGCTGGGACACCCTCTCTCTAGGGGTCTTAAATATGGAGGGCCCAGCTCAGGGTATGAGTGAAGACTACAACGGCACCTGCAGTGGAAAAGGAGTCCTTTGGTACAGTGTGGTTGGCGGAAGTGGTATCTTAGTGCTCGGGATTTCAATGAGTAAAAGGTATCTCTTGATTTCAGCAGATGTCAGTTTTTCCTGATAACGTCTGTTCTCCATGTTAGGGGTGTCTGTTCCCACATTGGGCGGCCTATTCTGATTCATCTGGCGATCCGATCACAGATGTAATATTGAAGGGGTTCAACTCCTTCCTAATGAATTTCAATCGAAAGACATGATGGTAAACATTAACAAGAAAGTTACTACTCCAGGAGGTAGACAAACATCCTCCATCACAAGAACTTGTGATGCAAATGGGCCTGCGGAGTCTGGAGAGACCAAACAATCATGTAGGAAGAGTCGGAGCTTCCTAGAACTTCACGCATAAGACCTAAACGAAAACATCTGATAGGCATGTTGAATATCACTACGCTCATGAAAACTGGTAAATTAAAACAGCTGACAGATGTTTTGAACAGGCGTAACATCCTCCTGCTTGCTCTACAAGAAACAAGATATATAGATGAAGATGCTTTTGAGTCTGAGGGTTACAGGATTTATAAAGGAAAACCAGGCATTAAAACAGCTCAAAATAGTACGATACTTGGAGCTGCTTCCATGATTAAACAAAATTTCACAGAATCATTAAAAAACTTTAGGTCGCCATCGGAACGAATCTCATTCTTATCTTTCAAATCAGGAAATAAGGATACACTAACATAAATGCCCACGCTCCTACCAATAAAGATAATAAGAACAATCCTGAAAAGGTTGAGGAATTTTGGGAAATGTTCGAGCATGAATTTTCAAAGGTACCTCAACACCATGTTAAACTAATAGTAGGTGACTTTAATGCACAGATTGGCAGAGAAAAGAAATATAGAGACATAGTTGGTAATTTTCCAGCTCATTACCGCACCAATAAAAACGGGGAGAGACTTATCGGTTTTTGCCAGATGTTTGATCTAAAATTGATGTCAACTTTTTTTTAGAAAATTACCCAGAAGAAAGAAGACCTGGGCCTCTCCGAATTCTCGTTTAGGTTCCTACCAATTAGACCATTTTGCAATTACAAAACAGAAAAGAGAGATAATGAATGTTAGGGTGTGAAGAGGATTTTTTGTCAGAGAACAAAACTAAATTTCAACCAAATAAATCCAAACACAAATCTATGAAACTCCCTAAAATTGATATGAAGGTCTTAGCATAAAATAAGGTTACATTTATCAATAACCTAGATATAAAACCAATGAATACATGGGAAGAGATCAAAGATACAATGGTTGAATCTGCAAAAGGATTGGGTCAGCCACCAAGGAAGAGAAAACATTGGTGGTGGAATGCAGTATGTGATGCGGCACTCGAACGTAGACAAAGAGCATGGCAGCAATGGAATTCGAGAAAGAAGGAAGATGATTGGACTAATTTTGTAGAGATCAGGAAATTTACGTCCAAAATCATTAGGGTTGAGAAACGTAACTATGATAGGAAGCGATTGGAGAGTATTGATGAAGAATTTAAAAACATCAACTCTAGAGAATTCTACAAGATATTTCGTGAAGAGATTCATGGATATCAACCTCGGAACCTTCACTTCAAGGATATGGCAGGGTAATTAGTCACCAACAATAAAGACAACTGTCAGTTGCTTGCCAAATATTTTGAGGAACTTCTAAATTGTGAAGAACCAATAGAAAGATTACAAGTTTCAAAGCACCACTACAGGTGAACCCTCCGTCAACTCCACCGACATTACAGCAAGTTGAAGTGTATATTGAACAACTTAAAAACAATAAGGCATCAGGTGAGGATGGGATACTACCTGAAATGTGGAAACTTGGTAGTAGAGTGGCAGCTGCAGCCCTCCATCAGGTTATCTATGATTGGTGGGAAAAAGAGACAATACCAAATGATTGAAAAAAAAACAACAACCTATAATCTACCCTATACATAAGAAAGGGGATAGGATAAATCCTAACAATTATAGGGGTATTTCCCTTCAGCCAATAGCTTACAAAATCTTTTCCAAGTCATTGTTAAGCATTTTAATTGAACAAGCGGAGCACACTATTGGCGAGTATCAAACCGGATTTAGGAAAGGGTAGATCTTGTCCAGAGAAAATTTAAAATTTTAAAACAATCCTTCAAATCAGAACGATACGTAATCTCAACACAGTGGTTACCTTTATTGATTTCCAAAAAGCTTATGATTCGATTGACCGTCAGACGCTTTTCTTAACACTATTGGAACTAGGGATTGATGAAATTACTCGAAAGCTGATTGAAAAAATACTCACTGATACATCCTAAAGAGTTAAGTTTTTGAATGAGATTTCAGACCCTTTCAGCATCAAAACTGGTGGGCGACAAGGCGATGTGCCTTCGCCTATGCTCTTTAATTTGGTATTAAACAAAGTTATGGGTGAATGGGAGACCTTATTACGAGAGAAGAACATTGATCCATTTGGGACAAGGCCGAGGGAGATTTGAAGTGAAATAGCTTGCCTTAGCTGATGATATAGCGATGATTTCAGAGAACAACCTTGAAGCACAAATAATGATTGAAACACAATATGGTCAGATTCAAAGAGTTGATAAATTTAAGTATTTGGTTGAATGGATCCAGTCAAATGGACTCGATAACACAGCGTGCAAGGAGAGATTGAAGAAAAAAGGAAGCTTGTAGTTTAACGTGACCGTTAATCTCGCGATCATGAGCCACGGGACCTCCTTTTTACGTGGAATCCGAACCACAGGACATGGCATTTCACATCGAAAATCTCACAAGCATTGACCGGGAATCGAACCCGGTCCGCCTTGGTGAGAGGCCAACAGCTTGACCGCTGCGCCACCACGCCCCGAGAGATTGAAGAATATGGAATTTGCCTATAAGCTTGCTCACACCCGTTACAACAAACGATCGATATCGTTCCAAGCAAAAATTAAACACTATGCAACTGTCATTAAACCAGAGGTATTATATGGTTCTGAATGCTTAACATTGAATAAAAAAGGAAACCAAGTTGAACTAGAGAAAAATATTGGGTCCCCAAATGAATAGAGAAAATTGGTGGTTAAAGAGGAGATATGAAGACCTTTACCGTCATATGGAAGAAACTACAGTTTCAATTAAAAAGAGAAGACTAAATTTTTATGGACATCTTTACAGGATGAACGGTAATCGACTCTTGAAGAAAATTTTTGATTACATCTCTAAATTTAAAAACACTACAGGATGGCTGGAGGAGATACGATGGGAACTGCAACAACTGAAGATCACGGATGCTATCATCTCGGACAGGGAGGAATTTCGCCGACGGGTCCATTCAGCAGATGTTACACGTTTCAAAGTCCAACGAAGGCCTACGAGGGTGATGTCAGTGGAACAACGGCAAACGATTAGCCGCCGAATGAAAAAGTTCTGGGGAGAAAAGGAAAGGAAAAAATAATATACCATTGTCTTACATTCTAAGCGGTCTATAATTGGCCAAATTTGGTATATATATATAACGTTTGTGTGGGATAACTTTTCACACCCTAGCTATTTATTTATGGGAAATGTCCACCACACTTGTTTAGCATAATGAGTAGTTTGCTGCAAATTGCACACTGCCAATACATAAATGCAACCACAATTTATTCAAGAAACACACAACATTTCATTTAATGTGATTAAATAATGTTTTTTATGTCTCCTGAAAAATTAGAATGGATGTAGTTTAGCCCTTTTGTAAATAACTGATTCAATAATCATCATCATCATTTCACTCATCCTTGGCCCCATATGAAATGAAAATCCACAGCCTGCTTCCAGTCGACCGACCGGGTCAGGGAATGGAATGAATGAAGCCCCCATCTAGCGGCGAGGATATGAACTGTGCCGGCTGCCGAAGCCTGTCGCACTCCTCTGGGGCAATGACTAAATGAATGACAGATGAAATGAAATGATAGTGGAGAGTGTTGCTAGAATGAAACGTTGACAGGGAAAACCGGAGTACCCGGAGAAAAACCTGTCTGCCTCCGGTTTGTCCAGCACAGATCTCACATGGAGTGACCGGGATTTGAACCACGGACCCAGCGGTGAGAGGCCGGCGTGCTGCCGCCTAAGCCACGGAGGCTTCCTTGGCCCCATATAAGATCTATAAAAAAATTAAGTAAGCCTTTTGTCTGAACATTTCGAACTTTTGGCTCAAGCTTTGTATTTATCCTGGATGAGATGTATAATGACCAAATATTCCCTCAGTTTAATGTTTGTCTGTTTGTTATTGATTGGTGTCAAAACTACTGGAGTGAATGGCAGGAAAATTTGTATGTATGTAGAAGACAGCCCTAAAATAAAACTAGGCTGCAAACTATTCATGTAATACAAAGGGGCGAGGGCGTTAAGAGGAAGACTCAAATTTTACCAATAAGGCAATTGCACAATTCATATCCACCTCTTGACCTCCAGCTGTAGACTCTGTCATGATTTTGTGGAACGCACTCGAGACAGCTGCAAATCACTCGGTGCTTCCATTGTGAGGCGAGAAGCAAATTATTGCTGACTTGTGTGTGTCCCAACCATGCATTTAAGAAGTGATATACTGTAGGTGATAAACATTTCTACAGAGTGAGTCAATCTGCATGCTACTTAAACTGCCTATAGATAGAGCCCTGCACGGATACACAAAACTTTATCCGCATCCGCCCCGCATCCGCACGACTTATATCCGCCCCGCATCCGCACGACTGTTATCCGCATCCGCATGACCTTTATCCAAATCCGCTGATATTTCAATATTATGTTTAATTTATTAGATAAAGCATAATGTGTTCAACCAACACATTTAGCCATTTGAGGAGAAAGTCGTTCCTGACAATTTGCTTCATTGCAAGGGACTTCAAGTTGGATGACACTTCTGGTTCCTTGACCTCCGCTTTAGACAAAAAATTGGCTATACTTTTTTGGCTACTTTCGCACTTGTGCCTCAGTAAGTTTGATGTGCCTGATTTGTGTCCTGAGTATGACTACACTTTTTTTTACAGGTAAAACATCCTACTATATCGTTCACCTTTTCGTCTCCTTTGAAAACGTAACCAAATGTCTGCCATATCGTTGACTTGAGCTTTGTTTCGCGCGCTATTGAATATTCACCTTGTTTTATTTTAATAGATAGTTTATCCATGTTGGTGAAATTATGTTCATACTCACGGTCGCGGTAACATTCACTAATAAGTGAACTTCTCTTTACGCTTGGGGAAAGGGATTGACATTTGGCCGGAAATTCCATGTCAGTCATCATCATTCTGCTTCTTGACCCATCCATGTTCGCATAGTTGATGTCATAACGCGTGCTTCAGTGCCAAGTTGGAAATAAATCTACAGATCAACCTGGAACCATATCTTCCAGGATAGCTTAGACGGCGAAGTAGCTGACATGAGTAATATTAATGATGTCACCACGATGAACTAACAAGCTTATTGACAGCATTAGATACCTCGTACGTATAGTAATAATGGCAGTGAGAATTGATGATGAGATATCAAGACCATCTACTACAAACATACGGTACTTAATAAAATGTAGTTGAGAGCATATGAGTAAAATAATCTTCTCTTGTATAAGTGTAATACGTGTCTGAATATTTCGTACGCAATAGGGGTATTCCTCTTTTAAGCATGAAGCTGTAGATTGTCATATCAAATATGTAATATTATCGTAAGTTTGTATTCCATAAACTATCCGCAAATTTACTCGAAACATTATCCGCAACGAATGCGCTATCCGCACAGCCATGCAAACTATATCCGCGTGGCGAAAATATTTGCGGATATCCGCGGGTTTATCCGCGGATATCCGCATCCGCGCAGGGCTTTACCTATAGACTGGCTGCGTGGTGCAGCGTTACCATTCTCACCCGCTCTGCCCAAGGTTACAGGATCGAATCCTGGTGCAGTCAGTTGCCATTTTAGGGAGTACAAATGCGATGGAGCTTTGTCGGGGCAAAATTCTGGCATCCTGGCATTAAAGCCTAAGTTGTTAATAGGGATGTAAAACCAATAATATTTTCTTTAAACTGTCTAAGTTCAGAAGTAAGGATGATAAGGTGACTGCAATAGACCTAAGGTAGCTCTGAAGACTTAACTCCTCTGTTTTTTTTCTCGACGAAGGATGTGCTAACACTGATTTTTTTTGCAACAGATTCCAATGTTAGTAAGTACTTAACTCTTCAAGGAACATCAGGTGTCATGTATGGAGTGTGTGCATTCTGATGAATGTTCTACAGTACTATTGCTGATTTGGAGGGGTCGTGGAGACATATATATCAAATGTGATAATCTGGAGGCAATGGTTTGGCCCATCTCCTTGATGTAGACCTGACCACATTTGCTTGGTATTTTATGTACCCCTTTTCTAGGAAGCTGTACACTGTCCTTCCAAGATTATTAGAACACATTTGATATGTGCATCTCAACCAGCCTTCAAATCAGCTTTAGCAAAGCATTCATCAGACTGCAGACACTCCGTGCTCTTTGATGAAATGCAACTACTCTCCCCCCCCCCCCTCTCCCCAGCAGCCACCTCTACAGCAGAAAAAACAGAGAGGCTATCGAGATATCAAAGTATCCAGACAATTTTAACTGTGATTAGGGCATACAATTCACCAGTCTTCGTACTACAAGTGTCTACTCGCTAAAATGATGGACAGCGGTTTTCTCGGCGTGCTTGCGCCTTGTTACTGCAGAATAAATTCAGTGGGAATCTTGTCCAATGGAGGAGAGCCGCACTGATCGTGAAACCAACTCCCGAACTTTCTTTATGTCAGACTAAACGTTTGACCGCACTCTGCTAGAACAGCAGGAATGTTGTCAAATGGAATGAGAGTGTGTGTTGATCACATTACATCGCAATATTTGTCTGTTTCTGGTCGAAAATCTGAACCGAAAGACAGCGAGAATCTTTAAATGGGCTGGAGAAAGCTACAACTATACATTTTGCCCCTAAGCGGGTGCGTGCTGATACTGCCCGCAGCTCATTTATCTGTGGCAGGCGAAACTTGTCTCATTCCGAAATCGGCTGCTTGCATGTACTATCTACCTATCTTACATGTCTTCTTGCGATGTGTACGCAAAATTTTGCCACAATGTCGTTACAGTGACTCATCCCACATATTCTATACGTAGTTATCTATGTGATAAATAATTAAATGAATGAATATATTTTTAAAGTTTGGAAATCTGCAAACAATGTTTGTCAATCCGTTTCAACATCTCAAAATACATTAAAACGGCAGCTCTGCTCTACAGTATTAAGAAGAGTTATCGAGCCATAACAGCCTACTACAATGTTGGCAAAACATTGGGTGCGACGAAACAGCCTAAGGGACTACAGCTAACAGTTTCAAGTAAAATTTAAGAAACAAAATTATCACAAATGTGATCTGGCCAACTTGTGAGTAAACATTTAGCACAATGGATATTACATTCACTAAGTTGCCTTGTAAGTACACACTGTGAATACATACCCAGAAAGGTGGCAAGTCTCTTGGTGACGTGATTCTTCGCAGAGATGCTAAACGGGCCACCATGCTGGAAAGGTGCCTCCCCTTCAAATTCCCAGGAGCAGGTGAGGAGCCCAGAATCTTTACGAGGCACCCGGTTGGCAACATTTACTAACATGGTGCCGTTCTGCAAAACGTCCATGTCTAGACGTATCCCTGCAATATCGCTGACCCAGGAACCACCCACTTGGCATGGCAGTCCTGTAAAACAATGATTTGATTCAGGAGTGCATTTTCCTTGCTTTCATTACATACATTGTGGCAACTCAGGAGTCGCAAGATGAATGATTTTTGGTTGCTTCATTCCACGTATTAACAATATCCTTCTTCAGAAGCTCGAAAGCTGTGGATTACTGCTCTAGTTCTATTTCCTGACTACTTATCTCAACTCTCGTCAATCAAAAGGATGAGAAGGTAGAGGGAGAAAGAAGGAAAGCATGACATTTAATAAATTGCATTCTCCAGCAAGCATATTTATTATTTATTTATCTATGGCTTTTAGTGCCGGGAGTGTCCGAGGACATGTTCGGTTCGCCAGAAGCTGTAGCTGCTTCAAGCGGACACCCATGGGGTGGGGGTGAGCTACAAGTTCCGTTCACTTTCAAGTAGTTCTAACTTTTGCTACCAGATGTCACTGACACCTGTGGTGAATGTTGGAGCGTTTCAACGAAATCTAACCTAGAAATTTAGCTCCACACAAGTTTAGTTAGTGGAAGGATCTTTTACATGCCATTAATCTATGTCATGGGCCCGCCGGCTTTACTTCCCCTCCGAAGAAAGGCATACTGAAGGATTTTAACGCTCTTAAAAATCCGACGACTTTGGCCGGGTTTGAACCCGCGATTTTGGGTACAGAAGTTCAGCATAATCTCTGCTGGACAATTTTTGGCATTATTAGTTTATCCATATTTGTGGCATCTGTTGGGTGAAGCCTGAGGTCCACGTCATTGAGAAACTCGTGTTAAGACTTCAGGGCAGAAAGTTAACGTGAGGCCAGTGACAATGTTTCCTGTATAGCACATCAGAAGAGATTGACAAGGAACAGGCATTATGGAGAACTATGATTTCATTCTGTGTTTTGGATGTGTTCATGTATTATTCAGGTTTGTGGCCACAGATGAGTGACTAACAAGGGAACATCACCAACTCAACCTCATATTATAAGGCGAAAAATAGCTCACATGCTTTGTATCAGGTTCATTAATATTGGTCCCGCGTAAAAAATTTCACCCCTAATTCAGTTGTAACGCAGTTAGGACCCCCTGAATGTACAGATTCTGAACGTCCGCATACGCTGCTTGCAGGTCACTCGCTTTGCTTGGTTTCCAAGCACTTTGACATTGAACATACTGTATACATGCACGTGGCTGACATATGACTTGTTTATATCATATACCTTTCTTTTCACGTAAAATAACACTTATTGGCAAATGAGACTTCAAAATGCGCTGGGTAGATCTAACCCATACGCCAAGGGGATGGGGTTTCCCCTCTCACCCCTCTCTCCTAAACCCTCGTTTGTTTCATGGCCCAAATGTTCATGTGGGACTGATTACTGAACCTCATAAAATGCATGTGAGCTATCTTTCTCCTTAAAATATAAGTTAAATATCAATCAAAGTATGATATAATATTGGTCCGCCTTGTAAATATAATTTAATCAACAATTTTAACAACTAGTACATGTTTTGAGTCTCACTGACCCTTCTTCAGCTAGATATATGTCATTTAAATAGTCCTTTAAATGACTCCTGTTTTTTGTATACCAATAAGTGATGTTTCTTACTATTTGGCCTAGTATTTTACCATTGAACTCGCTTTCTCCTTTCTCCTCTGATTTTTCCTTCTTCGAAACCTCCTTCTTCTTCTTCTTCTTCTTCTTCTTCTTCTTCTTCTTCTTAAGACCTTGTATGCCTCCCAAAGCCACTGACGTGAGGTCTTCCACTTTTCTTGCAGACTATCTTCTTTTCTTCAAGTTAGTTGTCATTTACTCAATGTTTTCATAAAGCTCCTAATTTGGTCTCAAGTGAAATACTGTATGGGTTGCTATCTAGTGACTTCTTTAAACCAAAACTTTTTTGAGTACAGCTATTTTCTTTTGTCAATGATCTGTTAATCTCGTTAGGTTTTCAGCACTGTTTTCTGACTACAATTTAATAATCTATTTTAATTTGGTTTGAATGGAGATGGATGTGAATTTATCGGTTCCATGACATATGGTATTGTAGTTCATAAGTCATCTCCATCATGAGAAGCAACTAGCTATTAGGACATACTAGTCACGTTTTTGTTTTGATCCCTTTTAATGTTGTTAACTTTGAGTTTGTTTTCATAAGGAAAACAGATGAAATGAGTGTATGAATTTGAAATCTAACCTAGAAATTTAGCTCCACACAAGTTTAGTTAGTGGAAGGATCTTTTACATGCCATAATCTATGTCATGGGCCTGCCGGCCCAGGGAGGATATCCATGTTTTAATTGAGGTTAATATGGTTGACACTAGTAGATTTAGCGGTGGACATTAATGTTCTACTGCTAGTAGAATAGTTCAAATTATTCTAAGTTCAGATATATAATTTATTCAAAAATTAAGAAATTAGTTCTTGAAATAGGTATCATTTTAGAGTGTGAGTGGGGCGGCTTCGGTGACGTAGTTGGTAGCATACTGAGCTTCTATGCCCAAGATCACGGGTTCAAACCCGGCCGAAGTCGTTGGATTGTTTAAGAGCTTTAAAAATCCCTCAGTATGCCTTCCTTCGGAGGAGTAGTCAAGCCGGCGGTCTCATGTCATAGATTTATGGCATGAAAAAGAACCTTCCACTAATTACACTTGTGGAAGCTAAAATTTGCAGGTTAGTTTGATAACGCTATATTAGTTCCAACGTTCACCGCCAGGTGCTGACTGCGATGTCATTTAGTAGCCACGTCTGCAACTAGGTGTCGTGGATGGTAGCATTTGGTAGCAAAAGTAGGAACTACTTGAAAAAATTAATCGTCTGCATTCCTTATATCTGAATCACAGATAACTCACACTAATACAGCCATCACAATTAACACCGGTTATCAGACAAATTCTACACACACCCAAAGTACACGGGGTTACATGACCGCGTTGTCGCAGACCCTAAACTAAGGAACCAACCAACGAGAGTCTGAGAGGAGGGGCAGATGACCTCAATGTGTTTCCCCTTAAAACAACTACAACAACTAACTATAATTAACGAGAGTCTGAGTGCGTGTTTCTTCAGACATTGCCAGGTGATGTGCTTGTTTTGACTGTGATCATACATGCACATACTTTAGAAATATGACTCGTAAATACATTAATGACAGATTGCTGATTACCAAATGTTGTTGTTGCTACTTCATATAAAGTACTGGGATATGTTGCTCATCAGCCCCATGCACTTGCGTATGAATTATGGTTTAATAATTTGATGATGATTGCTGTTCAAAGGGGCATAATAAGGAGGCCATCTGCCCTATAACGTCTGTATCCTAGGGGATTATACAAATGTTATTAGCCTTTCAAGATATGATTACCGGTGGCCGAGGTGGGAACTATTCTTTGTTTACTTGTGTCATGCTGTAATCACTTAAATAATTTTTCTTGGCTTCCTTTGATAATCGGTGAATGTTTCTACATATACGAACCTTTGTCAAAAATACTTTTTAGAATGGTGAAAACCACATCAAAATCCATCCAGTAGTTCTCAAGATCAGCCCAGACAACATCGATGACTGTATTTTTTACTATGTATTAGATACACTTTTATAAAAAAAAAAAATACACTTCACTACTTACTAACTACTTATTTAAATAGTAAAGTGTGTATTTTTTTTAATGTGAATTTTATGTCAGGTAAATGTGTAAAATATATTTATATAAACCGCTCAAGCTAATTGGGTTCCCTTATATGTCTTGACCAACTGAAGAACCCTTTTTATATAGGATCTAACAAGAAAACGATGGAAAATTGGCTTCTTAGGTTATCTACAGTATTTTGTAGTCTTGACGACTTGCAACTACCGGTACTGTAACTTTCACTTTCTAAATCTGAAGAAAGACCTCCTTGTGGATGCAGCAGATAGCATTCTGGACTGACTTGATTCCTGGTTCTGCCAAGAAATTCAATTCTGGTCTGGACAGTGTGGCTCTAGCCACGAACGAGTGAGGTCATGCATGTCTGGTGCATCTGAGCAGTGAGAGTGCAGCCAACACACAACAGTTAAGTGCGTCGGATAGCTTCGCCTACGCCTAGTACAGGCTCTTTGTCAATTGGATAGAACCCCAGGAAGAAAATGCAAACCATCAGGAAAAATACGTTGAAATGCTCCTTCCAACGGAACACCACGCGTCCGTCGGCAGCGGAAATTCACACCTTTGTGGCGGAGATGCTGAAACTCACGGTCGATCAACTGGAGACCCTGCAACTTGACGCACCGTCCAACTCTGTTTTTATCAAGGTAATCTCTCAATCTATTATGGACAAACTTTTGAGTAAATTTGCGGGAACACACAGGTTTACTTTGTTTAATGGGGAGTCTGTTTCGGTAGAAATTGCCGCTGCCGGCATGGAAGCTGAGCCGATTGCCATGATTGCTGAGGGATGGCATGTTGTTAAGTGACGCTGCGTCCACTTAATTCATTCCTTAAAATGTGAATACAGGATTTATTTTGGCTGGGAACAAGCTAGAAATTTTGCCAGAGCATCGAATTGTGATGTTCATTTTAGTAATTACTCATCACATTGTAAACTAACAATTTAAATTGAAACATCGTCAGTCGGTTTAAGCTCTAACAGTCTTACCTAGTCAAACACTGCAACTATTTCAAAAAGCAAAGGAATGTCACTTGCTATAACAACGACATGGTAACTGAATCTACATGGAATATCATCGGTGAGATGGCGATCATATGATCGTTATTGCCATCTGGTATCTGTTCCGGTTGGTCACGTGAGTGATGTGATCACTCACCACTCGTGGCAGTAGCCAGTGCACAGGTTACTGTCACCATGCACGACACAACATCTAGTGGAGGTGTTAGCCATTCTGCTGGTCAGAGTGGAGGCATTTACTACAACTTCGTGAGATGTCCAGCTGTAACGGTCCGGAGAGGCTGTATTGGTGAGCTGGTTCCATCCTGCTAGCAGTTGTCGTCGGGGATCATCATCTGACCCCCTAGAGGTGGAATCGCAGGGGGAGACTGAGCCGATTGGTTTCGACTCACAATACTTCGCCGCCGCCGCCCCCTTGTGCCCCGCCGCCCCCGTCGCCGCCCCCATGTGACACCCCCCCCTTTCTGCCGACGCCCCTGGTTATTAATTGTGAATCATTTCAGGATACAAGAAGAAGACATAAACAATTTAAATAACCATTATCTTTTAATGGAAAATAATATTAACTAATTACTCCGGTCTACATTGATTGAATATAGCCATTGTTGACTGTCTAGTGAATAATATGTATGCTGGGACTGTACTGGATTTGGCGGTATTTGTTCAAATAATCTAAAGTCTGATAGCCAATCATTGACGGACACATCAATGAAAATTCTATTGCCAAATTAAAATTGGTTAAGAAGGACGTTTCGATCATTTAAGAGGTGAAGGAAAATTAATTATCAAAGTTGCCATTAAAACTAGTGCCAGGCGTTCTTCATTTGTCATCTGTTTTTAAATGAACTTCTGCACATGCGCAAAATGGCGTACCATTGTCGAGAGAGCTACGGAAGCTTGGACGAAGGGAACTTTATGTGAGCTTGCGGTGAAAGGACGCGGTTTGTGGTAGCCTCGGACCACTACCTAAATCTTGGTCCGAGAACAAGGTAAAACTGTTAGATAATATTAATTGGAACTCTAGAACCGTCAGACAAAAACATTTAGGAAATTTCATGAAATGGGAATTAAATTTGTGAATTTTAAGAGGCCAAGTGTCGTCTGGCCAGATGCATGGAAATAACTTTCGATTCCAAAAGGACGCTATTCTTCTTTTATCAAGGCGTCTTCTTGATTTGCTAATTTGTTCAATTTATATTTTTAAATGGGTCTATTATAATGTGGCCTAAGATTATTTATATTCATAACACGCCTCCTATTATTTAAGCAGCGAAAACGAGTTTGTTTTATTTCATCTTTCGAGATGTGTTTGGTTTCATTTTTAATCTTTCCATGCTGCTAATGTGAAATTAAATGATTTCAAGAATGTAATTGTCAGGATTTTGGTGTGGGGAAATTTGATAGTTTTAAAAATGACAAACGGTCCCTTGCTTTTCGTTTGTCTGAGATGGCATCTTTTTGGTCTATTATGGCCGCATAAGCACAGCATCCATGCTAGTTGCAAAACTGTTTCGGAAGCCTATTAGAAAGAATGTAATGACTGGTGAATCGAAATGAATTGAAATGAGACTGTAATTGTTTCGGATAAATAATTGGAAAAGTTTAATATGAGGTGATTATAAATCACGTGAAAGTAACCTGTTTTAATTTTACAGCGTTGCCATATAATTTGGGGATATAGCTTGACCTCCATTTTAAATATATAGTTAGGAGTGCAGATTGGTGTTCCCTCCCATAGCCATTCGGCCTTTGTATTATCTTTCCCTTGGAAATATATATTTATTTTACCTACTGCTGTTCGAGTCCATGTTTCATTGAGCGCATAGAATAGTACGTAGTTACTTGCCTTCAGTGCTAGGACTTTGCCTTGCACGTATGGTTGAAGCAGATGTTTGGTAGCATCGCAGTGGTTCGATTTTCTGGAGCCGTTGCCTGGTGTTGTTTTGTGCCGTGGTATTGTGTATAATTAACTTACGTGGATTCGAGCAGCATGGGAGAAGTGAGTAACTGAAGGTTCACTAAGGTTAGGTAGGATGCCTACTGTGGTGCTCTGACTAATATATGTTTTTCTTTTCATGGCTGTGAATGGACAAAGCGTTGCTGGCATTCCTCAGTGCGTGAACGCACTGACGACGAGTCAAGTCCAGTTGTAATACTGGCACTCAAGAACATGGTCTCTCTGTAAGCATGGTAAAGTTGGCTGCTGGATTCTCTCTATTATCACACTCTGTGATGTTCCGTACTACAAGCTGCTTCCAAGGTAGGATCAAACCAGTACAGTAGCTATTTGTTTCATGGTAGAAAGTTATCTATGCACAGCTGTTAAGTAAAGTGCTAATGGCTAATCGTTCTGTGTTCCTATCAAGTTGAGTGAAAAGTGATGTCATTCACGTGTTGAGTTCTTGCTGAAAATCTTTCTGGCATGGGTGCCCTGTGATATTTTGAATTGCTATTTGTTCTGGCTGTGTTGCCAATGAGATTAAGTCATCTAAGCAATAATGAAGTTTAGTAAACTGAATAGTCAATTGATTGCTGTTTTCTGTGAAAAACATCTGTGCGCAGATACTACTTGTCATCGAGTTGAATGTGCAATGTCTTGTGACATATTGATAAGTGAAGATTTCAGTGAACATGCAGGTGGACGAGTAATGTACTGTGAGTACATATAACAGCAGGGTCGAGCTGAAGCTTTTCAGGTGGTGAAACAGCGAGTTTTAATATTGCTAGGCCGAGGTCAGGTTGTTACGTCAGCTGTCGAGCTGAGAAACCCCGTTGTATTGGGTGTGTAGTAGTTGTGATTGCAGCTGTTCGTGCGACGTGTGTTTGAAATTTAAGGAAGCAGAAAGCAGTTATAAGTAGAGCTGATCTAGGTAATCGTATTTTGGTCGTGTGAAGTTTTGATCTTCAGTCGGTAGATAGAAATTTTGAAATTTATTTCAGGTTTGGTTGGAGTTAGGAATCGAACGAGTGACGTGCCAGGACTGCACGTATGGTTGGTGTGCGTGTGGTTGAGTGAGTGAGGTTAGGGCATTTCGGGATGCCAAGTGGGATGTGTGGAGTTGGTGCGGAGATCGTCGAGTGATACCAACCTAGCGGGAGTAGCCAGTCTCTGTCTATTTATGATTCTGGTACTTTCAGTGATTGTTGGTGATGTCGACATTACTACGCTCCTCTGACTTTTGATGTCGTGCGGGCTGGTGATGATCGCACATCGTAGTTTAGTATTTTGAGGGTACATTTTGTTGTTTTTATTTCAGGTGTGTTAAGTGCCTTGTTGGTACTTGGTACTCGCGTGAGTACTTGCTAGGGAGTGTTTTGTTGTTGTGTCTGATGTACTGCGTTGTTGGTACTAGTTGATGGTTAATTAGGGTTAGTGTTTTATTATTTTCTTGTGCGTTGGTACTCGGTTGAGTATTTGAGTTTTCTTCGGTTAGTGTCTAGGTTTTGTTTTATTGGTACCGTGTTGGTATTGGTGGGATGGAGTTGTAATTTTGTCAGTACTCTGAGTAGTATTTGAGCTTCGAGAGGTTGTTGGGTCGGTGATTCCAGGATGATTATTCCCTGATGGTGAGTTTGAGTTGAGTTAGTCGAGTGGTGCCTCGACTTATTACGAGAAGAGGTATATGCAGGAGCCTTTTCTATGATGGAGAGGTATATGCAGGCAGTGAAACGTAGAAGAGGTATATGCAGGCAGTGAAACTTAGAAGAGGCATATGCAGGTGGATATTTCTTGTCGCTGACACACGTGGCAGGTGTGGAGGCCAGTTTTGGGAGCGAACTGTAAGCTGGATTGTGTATGCGATACAGGTGAAGGTTTTCTTTCTGAATTGATTAGGTGAGAAATTTAATTTGTCTGGTTCTACAGACGTAGTCAGTTGGCACCTACGGACGGTAAGGCAATGGTTGCTCTTAAGTGACCCAAAAATGGTTGGTTGGTAAGTAAATAATAGTTGGTTGTTCGTGAAGTGACCCATTGGTAAGTGAAGTTGGTTACTCTTAAGTGACCCAAGGTAATAGTTGGTTACTCTTAAGTGACCCAATAATGGTTGGTTGGCAAGTAAGTAAAAATGGTTGCTGTTTAGTGACCCATGGTGAGGTTGGTTGCATTTAGTGACCTAAAGTTGATTATGAATTGGTAGTGCTACCTATCGTTGAGATGGTCGCACTGGGTGAGTAGCGGGATGTTAGAAGTCGATTGGTGAATTTGGTGAGGTTATGTCTTGACAAGAGTGAATGTTGTGTGGTTATGTGTGAGCTTGATCCTTTGAGTTGTCAAGTGTTGTCGTTGTAACAGTGAGGTTAGAAGATTTCTGAGGGCAACGTGCGAGTGAACTTGTGGATTCTTGGTCGTAAGTTGACTATGTGTTTGGTTCAATAGTGAGGTTATGTCAGAAGTAACTGCTCCTTGATGGTGATTGGTCGCAGATGTGAGATAGATTCCTGCGTTATCTGAAGTTGAGCACGTGTGTGTGTAGCCCTGTTGAAGTTTGGTTCACGTGAAATTTTGATTGCTGTATTGTTGCTGAGTTTGTTCGAGTGGTTCTGCGCCTGCTGTTCTACCTTAATAAAGTTTGAAGCCATGCTTGAGAGCTGTGTGTATATTTGTACTTGATGTAATTGTACATCATAAGTAACTTAAATGACTGTGCTGTTTGAGAGTACTCGGGAGATACTGTGGTACCTTGGTACCTTCTATAAATTGAGAGCCGATTGCCATGATTGCTGAGGGATGGCATGTTGTTAAGTGACGCTGCGTCCACTTAATTCATTCCTTAAAATGTGAATAGAGGATTTATTTTGGCTGAGAACAAGCTAGAAATTTTGCCAGAGCATCGAATTGTGATGTTCATTTTAGTAATTACTCATCACATTGTAAACTAACAATTTAAATTGAAACATCGTCAGTCGGTTTAAGCTCTAACAGTCTTACCTAGTCAAACACTGCAACTATTTCAAAAAGCAAAGGAATGTCACTTGCTATAACAACGACATGGTAACTGAATCTACATGGAATATCATCGGTGAGATGGCGATCATATGATCGTTATTGCCATCTGGTATCTGTTCCGGTTGGTCACGTGAGTGATGTGATCACTCACCACTCGTGGCAGTAGCCAGTGCACAGGTTACTGTCACCATGCACGACACAACATCTAGTGGAGGTGTTAGCCATTCTGCTGGTCAGAGTGGAGGCATTTACTACAACTTCGTGAGATGTCCAGCTGTAACGGTCCGGAGAGGCTGTATTGGTGAGCTGGTTCCATCCTGCTAGCAGTTGTCGTCGGGGATCATCATCTGACCCCCTAGAGGTGGAATCGCAGGGGGAGACTGAGCCGATTGGTTTCGACTCACAATACTTCGCCGCCGCCACCCCCTTGTGCCCCGCCGCCCCCGTCGCCGCCACCATGTGACACCCCCCCTTTCTGCCGACGCCCCTGGTTATTAATTGTGAATCATTTCAGGATACAAGAAGAAGACATAAACAATTTAAATAACCATTATCTTTTAATGGAAAATAATATTAACTAATTACTCCGGTCTACATTGATTGAATATAGCCATTGTTGACTGTCTAGTGAATAATATGTATGCTGGGACTGTACTGGATTTGGCGGTATTTGTTCAAATAATCTAAAGTCTGATAGCCAATCATTGACGGACACATCAATGAAAATTCTATTGCCAAATTAAAATTGGTTAAGAAGGACGTTTCGATCATTTAAGAGGTGAAGGAAAATTAATTATCAAAGTTGCCATTAAAACTAGTGCCAGGCGTTCTTCATTTGTCATCTGTTTTTAAATGAACTTCTGCACATGCGCAAAATGGCGTACCATTGTCGAGAGAGCTACGAAAGCTTGGACGAAGGGAACTTTATGTGAGCTTGCGGTGAAAGGACGCGGTTTGTGGTAGCCTCGGACCACTACCTAAATCTTGGTCCGAGAACAAGGTAAAACTGTTAGATAATATTAATTGGAACTCTAGAACCGTCAGACAAAAACATTTAGGAAATTTCATGAAATGGGAATTAAGTTTGTGGATTTTAAGAGGCCAAGTGTCGTCTGGCCAGATGCATGGAAATAACTTTCGATTCCAAAAGGACGCTATTCTTCTTTTATCAAGGCGTCTTCTTGATTTGCTAATTTGTTCAATTTATATTTTTTAAATGGGTCTATTATAATGTGGCCTAAGATTATTTATATTCATAACACGCCTCCTATTATTTAAGCAGCGAAAACGAGTTTGTTTTATTTCATCTTTCGAGATGTGTTTGGTTTCATTTTTAATCGTTCCATGCTGCTAATGTGAAATTAAATGATTTCAAGAATGTAATTGTCAGGATTTTGGTGTGGGGAAATTTGATAGTTTTAAAAATGACAAACGGTCCCTTGCTTTTCGTTTGTCTGAGATGGCATCTTTTTGGTCTATTATGGCCGCATAAGCACAGCATCCATGCTAGTTGCAAAACTGTTTCGGAAGCCTATTAGAAAGAATGTAATGACTGGTGAATCGAAATGAATTGGAATGAGACTGTAATTGTTTCGGATAAATAATTGGAAAAGTTTAATATGAGGTGATTATAAATCACGTGGAAGTAACCTGTTTTAATTTTACAGCGTTGCCATATAATTTGGGGATATAGCTTGACCTCCATTTTAAATATATAGTTAGGAGTGCAGATTGGTGTTCCCTCCCATAGCCATTCGGTCTTTGTATTATCTTTCCCTTGGAAATATATATTTATTTTACCTACTGCTGTTCGAGTCCATGTTTCATTGAGCGCATAGAATAGTACTAGGTTAATTGTCTTCAGGCCACTTTGGCCTCCGGGTACCAAACCCAGCCTTCCACTCAAATTTACCGGTGCAGAAGCCACGCGGGTAAGGCTCTTTAATATTCCGCCTGAATTATCATTTCGCAAAATATGGTACCGTCTGATCACTTTCGTGATGTTTATAGTGCGTTTTTCTTTCGTGCCGCATTTGTCAGTTAAATGCTTTTGAGACCACCGAACGAAAACATATGTACTTATTCATTTCTGTTAACATTATAATGTTTATTACTAGTGTTTACTCTCTCTATATATATATCTAAGACTCTTACCTCAGCATGTTAAAGGTCATGCGCCTCCAGCATACGCTCGCATACTGAAAAGGGTGTCGACTTGCTTGCTGCCTTCCTGTATGACTGACGTCACAGCTTGCCCTGGCCAATCATCGCCCGCCAGCCTGGCTTCCAGACGTTTCTATGATGTTATTATTTAAGTGGCGGCGTTTTGCTCTCCATCAGCATTCCTTCTTCAAACCTTCTACGGTCTTCTTCAACTAGCGAGAGGCATTCGTGCCTTCCGCCCTTCTCCGGGGCCTTCTAAACTTCGGGCCTAATCTGCATTTATGATTGAAACTACCAGGAAACGCAACAGCAGAGAGCTTCAGCACTGAGAAAGTGCATTCTACATTTTACTTCAAACCTCAAGAAGCTGCATCAAATCGCAGTTCTAAAATGCCATGTTGTTTGGCATTCAAGAAATAACATCAAAACCTAACGATGTTAAACAATGTACAGCGCTGGTGAAGAAGAAGAAGAAGAAGATCGCCCTGGCGAAGTTATTTTCCTGATGCTGGACATCTCAAATTCTACTACCAAAAAATCAAGTGTTGGCCACGGCAGTCTCCGTCAGCATGCTTCTAGTCATCGCCACTAAAGATAAGTTTGTGCCTTTTTTATTATTATCTTAATCATCTTCGTTTTAAGTGTTTGCTAGCAAGTGCAAGAATATTAAATTTGTGTGTGCATCAAGCAGAATGAACTTTTGAATAATAGCACATGGCTGTGCCAACCTAAATAAAATTAATGAACATTTGAAATTGCCCCAGGCGGGCCAGCATAACTAATTTTTTAATTAAGGCTTATTTATTAATGTGTTTGCAAGTTTCACCATAAAAATAAAAGTATTGTATTTACTCTCAATGTTCAGTCTAGTATTGAAAGAACCAGGCCGCATTTCCTTAGCCCAATCCTTTCAGTCTAATCTTCTCTTAAGGAAGTTATTTTGTCCAGGCCTTAAGCCTGATGCTGTCCTCCCGTTTATGTTGATGAATTTGGGCTGTTCTTCACATAACCATTTTGGTGCCTATAACCGGGATGCTTGTAAACATTCTGTTTAACCAAATCTTCAAATTTCTTAATGTTGGAACTAATTCAAAATTAAAATGCCATACTGAACATTGAGTGTGTTAATATTTTAAAAATTGTGTTTTCTAATCTACTTCGAAAGTTTCAGCTCGAGTGTATTTGGTTGGCACTGAGAAGGGAGACAAACAGCAGGCCCGTATTTCACTGCAGGGGAAGCCGCACTCTCTTTTCTGGCAGACTGTCAACTTCTTCCGAAGCAAGGTGTACCAGCTCACAGTATAGTCGTGAGTACACAACAAACTTTCATAATGCCGATTGACGAGAAACTCATTAATGCTAGAGCTTCTGTCAAAGGCAAGTTAACGCGTTTTCGCACTTTTCTAGATGAGCTCCCGGAAAAAGAACGTAATAGTGACATAATTTCTCAAAGACTGAAAGGTTATGAACAGGCCTTTGAGAAATATGATGAGATCCAAAGTAATATTGAGACCAAGGATCCCGACCAGCAAAGTGACCGCTGTGAGGTTGAAAATTTATATTATAAGGGGTTCGCAGACGCGAAGCAGCTTTTAAGAAGCTTAACATTGCAGGAAAAGCAGGAGAAAACTCCTTCAGAATCTTCTTCTTTTCCTTCCCGTGTTATATTACCGAAAATAGAATTACCTAAATTTACCGGAGATGAAGCTACATGGGAACCATTTTTTGAATTATTCAATTCATTGATTCACGAAAACGATTCTCTTCCTTCAATACAGAAGTTTCATTATTTGCGTTTGTCCTTGCAAGGCAACGCACTTAAACTCATCCAAGAGCTTACGTTGACAAATGAAAATTATGAAGTAGCTTTGGCACTTCTCAGAGATCGGTTTGGGAACACTCGTTTAAAAACTCAACGTCACATACAGGGTTTATTCAATTTACCTATTGTTCAAGCTGATAATCTTGCCTCGCTTCGTAATCTGATCGATGCTGCAGAACTTCATATTCGTGCGCTTGCAAATTTGGACCAACCAGTTGACCATTGGGATCTATTTTTGATTCATCTTATTTCTGTTAAATTAGACACTAAAACTTTAAAAGATTGGGAAGCAGATCTGTCGCAACATTCATTGTGTACCTATGAAGCTATTATTAAATTCTTAAAGGCGAAATGCCAAATTCTCTCTGCTGTAGCCAGTCAAAAGAGTAGCTCCACCTTCAAACCTCCTTCTAATAGTAAGGTCATCAGCCCCACTCAGAGAGTACTAAGGTCACATGCCTTTTCTACCAATATTCGGTCTTCCAATCAAGTACAAGCTTGTGTTTTGTGTCAACAACCACATAACTTGTACAAATGCGCTCAATTCAAATCTTTATCCGTGGATGAAAGACGCAAATTAATTACCACCCACAAGCACTGCTTTAATTGTCTATCAACGACACATATGATAAGCAATTGTCGTTCTGAACGGTTATGTTTTCACTGTAAAGCAAAGCATCATACTCTCCTGCATAGGCATGAAAGATTGCGGTCATCAGCAACTAATAGTTCATCCGCTAAATCTAATTCTGAGACTTTGCCTAATAACGCTCAGTCTTTTACTCAAAGCTCTGTTTCGTTCAGTAAAACTCAAGTTTTATTGTCCACTGTCCAAATTCTAGTGAAGAATGTTCACGGAAAATGGGTTTCTGTAAGGGGATTGTTAGATAATGCTGCAACTAACAATTTTATCAGTGAATCGCTAGTTCGCAAGTTAGGTCTACAAATATGCCCTACTTCTATAGAAGTTACAGGAATTAATGGTTCCAAATCGCAATCTCTGAGTTATGCTAAAGTGGATGTAAAAGATTCCAATAATCTTGGCATTCATTTAAATTTAGATTTTTTAATTATAAATTCCATAGGTAATGACACCCCCATTACTTCTTTTCAAGTCCAGGGTTGGAATATTCCGCATCATTTGCAACTTGCAGATCCGAATTTCAACAGAGCTTCATCTGTAGAAATTCTTTTAAGTGCCAGCATTTTTTGGCAATGTTTACATCCGGAAAAGGTTAAAGTTGCCCGTGATGTTTTCTTTCGTAGAACTGATTTTGGTTGGATTGCCACTGGGCAAATATACCGCAACCCCGTTCAACAAAAATCTCATTGTTATTTTGTTGGTGCTGATTTAAATCAAGAATTAATTAAGTTCTGGGACATTGAGGATATTCAAGTCACCTCACCTCATTCTCTCAATAATGAGATCTGTGAAACACACTACGTAGAAACCACTGTTCGCACTACTGAAGGCAGATTCGTGGTTACTCTTCCTCGCATTTTTAACCCCCCTGTTATTACAGAATCACATTCCAGAGCTCTCAAAGCTTTATTCGCAATTGAAAATCGCTTTAAAAAAGATGCTCTCTTAAAAACTCAGTATACTTCCTTCATGGAAGAATACGAATCAGCGAATCACATGGAAGTAGTTCCAAAATCTGAAGAAATTAGTAATTCTCCTAAAGAAATAGTATATCTTAATCATCATCCGGTTTGGAAAAATTCTTCCACCCGAGAACAGATAAGAGTGGTTTTTAATGGGTCATCTCCAGATGCTAATGGTGTTTCTCTCAATGACACTCTGCATTCTGGACCCGCTATTCAGACAGATCTTACTTCAGTTTTACTCAACTTTCGTCTATTCCCCATTGCTGTTCTTGCTGACATCAAGCAAATGTATAGGCAAATTCTAGTAAATTCAGAACAACGTGATTTGCAAAGAATTTTGTGGCGAGACGACAATGCAAAACCTATAAAAATATTTCGTTTAAGAACAGTGACATACGGTCTTAAGCCGTCTGCTTTTCTCGCAATACGATCTCTTCACATGTTGGCCGAGCAAGATGGTCATCTTTTTCATCCTCTAGCTTCTGAAGTTTTGAAAACTGCATTTTATGTAGATGATTTTCTGTATTCCTTTCCTAGTATCTCTGACGCACTTCTTGTTTGTGAAGATTTAAACTCTCTTCTTTCCGGTGGTGGGTTTACCCTTCATAAGTGGAACTCGAACTCAACCGAATTTTTATCTAACTTTTCACAAGTAACTCCTGTTGACAAATGTGTTGCGCTTCCTACTGAGGAATCAGCTATTAAAACCTTGGGTGTTTTGTGGTCTCCTTCTTCAGATACCTTTTCCTATCAGGTACACTTATCTGAGTTTCACCCTCGAACGAAAAGGCAATTATTATCGGAAATAGCAAGAGTTTTTGATCCATTGCAGTACATTGCTCCGGTGGTTATTACTGCAAAAATTTTCTTGCAAAAACTTTGGTTATTGAAAATTGGTTGGGATGAAAAGGTACCCTCCCCCCTTTTGGATGAGTGGTTGAAATACCGCAAGAGTTTGTTAGATCTTTCTCAAATTTCTATTCCTCGCACTTTAATTTCCGACATTTCATGTCAGTATTTCGATTTGCACGTATTTGCAGATAGTTCTGAAAAGGCATACGGTTGCTGCGCCTACTTAGTAGGCCGCCCTTCCAATACTTTACCCGGATTTTCCAATTTAATTTGTGCAAAATCAAAGGTAGCCCCACTCAAATCCATATCTTTGCCTAGATTGGAATTATGTTCTGCTGTAATGGCTGTGGAATTAGCCAGCAAATTAAAAATCAGTTTAAATTTGAAATTTTCGACCACATGGTTTTGGAGTGATTCTTCCATCGTGTTAGCTTGGCTTTCAAAACCTAAAATACAAGAGTTGTCTCATTTTGACCAATGGAATCATGTTCCGGGGAAAGAAAACCCCGCTGATATAATTTCACGTGGCTGTTTGCCCAAGAAATTAATTTCTCTTAAACTATACTGGAATGGTCCGGCGTGGCTCAGTCAGGATTTTTCTTGTTGGCCTCGTTCATCTAATCCGCTCGCAGAAGATGTTCCTGATGCTCGCATTGTTACCGCTTCCCTTTTTCTAACTTCTATTGCTACTAGTCTTTTTCAGCGTTACTCTTCATTTAATAAATTAATTCGGGTGGTAGCATATTTATTTCGATGGAAATTTCTTGTTCTTGATGAGCCTGTGAAGCCGCAACCCTTTCTCACTAAAATGGAATTGGAATTTGCTACTCGTAGAATCTTGTTTCTTATGCAACAAGAAGTATTCTTTCTTGAGTATCAGACGCTTTTAAGCAAAAAAGCTTTACCAAAGTCTAGTAGGCTGTTACCTCTCACCCCTTTTTTGGACCAAGATGGATTAATAAGAGTGGGGGGCAGGCTAGAAAATTCTAGTTACTCAGATGAGAAAAAACATCCCATTATACTTCCTTCTAGACATCCGATTACTACTCTCATCGTAAAGAAATTTCATTATCAGAATTTTCACGCTGGCACCCGCACTTTGCTTTGTTTAATTCGCGAGCAATATTGGCTCATTAACGGTGTTCATGAAGTTTCTTCTGTTATTCGGAAATGTATACCTTGTTTCAAATCCAAGCCCCCGCCAATCACGCAAATTATGGGAAACTTGCCATATTTTCGTTCCGAACCTAGTAAGCCTTTCGCCCTGACGGGTATCGATTATGCCGGTCCTTATGTCTATCAAGTTAATTCCCCTTTATCTAAGCGAAAGTTGTTAGGTAAACTTTATATTTCTTTATTTGTGTGCATGGTGACAGGAGCCATTCACCTTGAGTTGGTTACAAGTGCTTCTACTCCTTATTTTATAGCAGCCTTTTCTAGATTTGCCTCTAGAAGGGGTGTTCCTTCTGAGGTTTTCTCAGATAACGCAAAAATTTTTGTTAGTACTTTTGATCTTTGGAAAACTGCACTTACCTCTCCTTCTGCTAAGGAACAGTTTTCTAATTTTTTTCATGCTAAGGGATTCAAATGGCATTTCACTCCCCCTTACGCCCCCCATCATGGTGGTCGTTGGGAATCTTGCATAAAGCTCACGAAGAGACAGCTGAAGAAAACCCTTGGAGGAATTTAATTCCTTAATTATTCAGGTTGAGGGTATCGTAAATTCTAGGCCGCTCACGCCTTTGTCTAACGATCCTAAAGATCTTCTTCCGTTAACACCTGGCCATTTTTTAATAGGCTGTTCTTTAGCTTCTACGCCTCCTTTGCTGAGTCGAAGCTGTGATCTCAGGTTGCCTATTTTCTGGAGAAAGTTAGACTCTTTGCGAAACTCCTTTTGGCGCCGTTGGAAGCTGGAGTATCTCGGCTCACTTAACAGAAGAGAGAAGTGGCGGCTTTCCCAGCCTGATGTGCGAGTGGGAGATATGGTTCTTTTGCGAGATCCAAGTCCCCCTCTCGTATGGAATATTGGTAGGGTAACTCACTGCCATTTGGGTCGTGATAATCATGTGAGAGTTGTAGATGTTCTCACTAGTAAGGGTGTCTATACTAGACCAATTTCTGTGGTTGCTATCTTGCCTGTTGAGGCTTAGTGTCATCTTCTTTATTGTTGTTCACGTTTTTGTAACTGATTCTTTGATTGTTTTCTTTCGGGGGTCTCGGAGGATGATCACTTTCGTGATGTTTATAGTGCGTTTTTCTTTCGTGCCGCATTTGTCAGTTAAATGCTTTTGAGACCACCGAACGAAAACATATGTACTTATTCATTTCTGTTAACATTATAATGTTTATTACTAGTGTTTACTCTCTCTATATATATATCTAAGACTCTTACCTCAGCATGTTAAAGGTCATGCGCCTCCAGCATACGCTCGCATACTGAAAAGGGTGTCGACTTGCTTGCTGCCTTCCTGTATGACTGACGTCACAGCTTGCCCTGGCCAATCATCGCCCGCCAGCCTGGCTTCCAGACGTTTCTATGATGTTATTATTTAAGTGGCGGCGTTTTGCTCTCCATCAGCATTCCTTCTTCAAACCTTCTACGGTCTTCTTCAACTAGCGAGAGGCATTCGTGCCTTCCGCCCTTCTCCGGGGCCTTCTAAACTTCGGGCCTAATCTGCATTTATGATTGAAACTACCAGGAAACGCAACAGCAGAGAGCTTCAGCACTGAGAAAGTGCATTCTACATTTTACTTCAAACCTCAAGAAGCTGCATCAAATCGCAGTTCTAAAATGCCATGTTGTTTGGCATTCAAGAAATAACATCAAAACCTAACGATGTTAAACAATGTACAGCGCTGGTGAAGAAGAAGAAGAAGAAGATCGCCCTGGCGAAGTTATTTTCCTGATGCTGGACATCTCAAATTCTACTACCAAAAAATCAAGTGTTGGCCACGGCAGTCTCCGTCAGCATGCTTCTAGTCATCGCCACTAAAGATAAGTTTGTGCCTTTTTTATTATTATCTTAATCATCTTCGTTTTAAGTGTTTGCTAGCAAGTGCAAGAATATTAAATTTGTGTGTGCATCAAGCAGAATGAACTTTTGAATAATAGCACATGGCTGTGCCAACCTAAATAAAATTAATGAACATTTGAAATTGCCCCAGGCGGGCCAGCATAACTAATTTTTTAATTAAGGCTTATTTATTAATGTGTTTGCAAGTTTCACCATAAAAATAAAAGTATTGTATTTACTCTCAATGTTCAGTCTAGTATTGAAAGAACCAGGCCGCATTTCCTTAGCCCAATCCTTTCAGTCTAATCTTCTCTTAAGGAAGTTATTTTGTCCAGGCCTTAAGCCTGATGCTGTCCTCCCGTTTATGTTGATGAATTTGGGCTGTTCTTCACATAACCACCGTCAAATCCATCACAAATGAAAGTTGGTCCCAGTATTACAAGTTACCAGTTGCAAATGGTATCCGACAAATACACATTGATTTAAAAAAGCAAATTCCGTCCTTTATCATGATTGATGGGCACCGTGGACAGGTTAGCTATGAAGGGCAAGTTAAAACATGTGCCATATGTCAAGCTATAGACCATCTGAGTATCTACTGTCCGCGCCGATACTCGACCATGACGCGCCTTGAACGCGACACACGGACAACTAGCCTTGCGGCTATGGTCAATCCTAGTTCCAGCCGCCGTATAGACGACTCCCCGCTTCACAGCCCAGGCGATACTCAAGCACGCTACGATACAGGCTTTCCCCCGCTAGACAGCACGCCTCCAATGGAGACGGAGCCTGTCACCCTGTCTGGCAGCATAGGTGTGCCTGACATGTATCCAGAGTCTGTGGTCTTGCACCAGGAAGAGTCTTCACAGCAACCCTTGGATGCTGACCGGTCACCCCCTCCAGTCGCCAAACCTACCCATAGTTCTCCCCACGGAGAAGGTTCGGCACAGGAAAATTCGGGGATACGCAAAACGACCACCTGGTCTGAGGACATTGAGGAAAGCATGCTCGTTAGCCGTGGGCCTACTTCTGATGACTCAGATGCTTCGCTCGCAACCCCAGTCGTGAAAAATCGTAAACCTAAGCGCAAGGTTAACCCTACTTCCGATGAATCCGATGCTTCGCTCGCCACCGAACTTGTTAAAACCCGTAGAGCACAGAACAAGCCTAAGCAGCTGAAGAAAGGTGAAATACGTGTCAGTGAGATAGACCCCCGTTTCCGAGTGCCGGAAACCCCCAGAAGTTGTCCAACAGAGGCCTCACCTGCTGCGAGCCTTACTACCGGCGAAGCCCTTGAGGTTCAGCAAATGATGTCGGACCTGTGTCATATGGCAACCCTTCCTAGCCCCGGACCCATTATTTCACTTCTACGCAAGTGCGCTCAAATGGGTCAGCATGAGGGAGTCCCCGAGTTCGTTAGCACGATGCGGGTTAAATATAGTGAGCAGTCCCGGGAGGCACTGCAGGATTTGGATCTACAGATAGCTCCCCTCTTAGCCGATATCAACTATGGACCATAATTCACATTTGAAGACCTATGCCACAGTAAATGTTCCTGGCTTGAGGAATCCGGCCACTCAGGCGCTGTTAAGCCGTTTTCTGCGTGAATATGATGTTGACATTCTTTTTCTGCAAGAAGTCAGCGAATGCAACATTGGCTTCCTGTATGACCATGACTATATAGTTAACATGGGCACCACTGCTAGGGGTACGGCCATTATCTACCGTAAAGGCACCCTAGTAACTGATGTGGTGATGGATCCTTCCGGGCGTATAACGTCTGCTACGGTACATGGTGTCAGGATCATAAATGTTTACAGTCCATCTGGCTCCAATTATAAATCTGAGAGAAACGTTTTATTTAGGCAAGACATCTTACCCCACCTTGTAACGAATCTCCCCATTCTATTGATGGGGGATTTCAACTGCACCTTACGCTCCCAGGATCAGACGGGTTCCTTCAATTTCTGTCCTGGGTTACAGGGACTCACCCAGAGCATGCAACTAATAGATATATGGGCACACATACATGGCAACCAGATCCAATATACATTTTGCCGTGGCGCCTCTAAATCCAGGATTGGTCGGGCGTATATGTCCAGTATGCTCGCCTCACGTGTACGCGGCTGTCGGATAATCCCTGTCGCATTTAGTGACCACAATGGCTTTTTATTTACGGCGCGAAGTGCCGCCCCTGCACACACAATACAAGGGCGAGGCACGTGGAAAATGAATACCAACTGCTTTGAAAGGGAAGAGGATTCACAGCGTTTTGAGGCTGTGTATCGGCAGTGTCAACGGCTGAAACACCGTTACAACAATGTGGCTGACTGGTGGTTAGAAAAGGTGAAGCCGGCCATTCGGGCAGTAATCAACGTTTATATCGGAAACTGGACTTCTATGACACCGTGTTACAGGACCTCCACCATCGAGAACAACTAGGAGAAAATGTGTCGGTGGCACTACGCACGATTAAGACAACCATCTGCCATGTCCGAGAAAGCAATTTAGCCTCCCTGCAGCAGCATGTCAAGAAATATTCCTTGATTGACAGGGAAAAGATGTCTTTTTATCAGCTTGGCCGTCTCCGCCGCTCGCAAGGGCGTCAGTGTATTCGTCAGTGGACGGGACCGGATGGGGGCATATTAACGACCCGTGAGGAACTACTTGCAGAAGGTGTGCGCTATTTTCGGGAGATGCTGGCTGAGGAACCAGTCTCGGAATTGGCAGGTAACCAACTCTTGGCGTCTACGGACCGGCGCCTGGACAACGACTGCATGCGTCAACTTGGCGCCCCAATCATGAAGGCAGAGTTCGACTATGCTCTCCGAAACACAGATAATAACAAGACTCCGGGAATAGATGCTCTGCCGTATGAATGGTACAAACACTTCTGGCACCTCGTTGGGGATGAGGTCACCCAAGTCCTCAACTACCTATTCACACATGAAGTACCCCACGGCTTTACGGAAGGCGTTATCCTTTTGATTCCCAAGATTAATGGTGTGCGTGGTATTGCTGACTACAGACCAATAACTATTCTCAACACGGATTACAAGTTGCTGGCCAAAGTCCTAGCACCTCGGCTAAAAAGTGTGCTGCACAGCTTGATAGGCCCTGGTCAAACCTGCACGATACCCCAGAAGACCATTCTGCATAGCATTCTTGCGATCCGAGACCTCATTCTTTATGCTTCAGGTAATGGAAATCACGCGGCTGCCTTGATGAATATTGACCTGAACAAAGCCTTTGATAGGGTCGCCCACGCATATCTTTGGCAAACTTTGCGTCACTTTCACATTCCTCTGGGCGTCATACACTGCCTCCAACGACTCTATGCATCCGCTTCATCCAGAGTGTTGATAAATGGATTTTTATCCCGTCCAATTCCCGTCCATAAATCCATCAGGCAGGGCTGCCCATTGTCGATGGTGCTATTTGTTTTGGCTATTGAACCCCTGATCCGCAGTCTGGACGAGAAACTCCAAGGTATCGATCTGCATGGTGCCCATATCACCCTGCGGGCATATGCCGATGACGTGACCGTTTTTATCACTGATGAGTCAGAACTTACGTCTACGAATATCATCATGGACACCTACGCCCTAGCATCAGGTGCACGCATCAATGCTGCGAAGTCATCGCTCATGCCCATCTGCTTGCCTACAACAATCAGGACTCCGCACGACCTAGCCATTCCCATAGTTGACAGGTGTACAATCTTGGGGATAACTTTCTTCCCCGATTTTGCAGAAACTGTCAGCTACAACTGGAACCGGCGGCTAAATATGCTGAGATTTCAATTAAAGGAAGAACTGACGAGAAGATTGAACCTGATACAGAAAGTGTGGTTTATTAATACCTTTGCCCTGTCCAAAGTATGGTTTCTGGCACAAGCAATCCCAGCTCCGCACGTTCTCTGCCAACGAATGGAAATGGCCATCGGGTATTTCCTCTGGTCTGGATACCGCTATCGGAATCGTCGAGATCAAATGAACCTGCCACTCCGAAGAGGCGGACTGCAACTTGTGGCAGTTGAACACAAATGTGCCGCCTTGCTGGCCGCACAGCTTTTTCGAGCGCAGCACCATATGGGGGACCCCTTTGACACTGTCTGCATCCAGTCATTTGTCCCAGGTGCGAATCCCCAGATGCTCATCCCAGCCAATGTGTTCAAGAAGGAACTCGCAATTCTTAACCGTCTGAAATCCAGTGTCTCCACACCCTTCACCGCCCTCCCTACCAAGGTGTTTTATAGGTTTCTGCTCGCCGAAAGACTCTTCACCCCCTATATACAGATGAAAACCTACGCAAGCCTGGTCGACTATTTGGGAGAACCTGTGGAATCCCTGGATTCCACTGGAATGGCGATCGACATTGTATGAGTACCTCAATGAAATTGTGCCGACCAGAGAAAAACTGTCTCGGCATGGGCAGAGTGATGTCGACCTGTGTGACGCCTGTAGTCGCACTGATACATTAGACCATCGGGTCCACTACGTGTGGGAATGCGACGGTCGTCTGGACTTGGACCCTCCAGGCAGTATCTGGAATCTGCGGACGGCCGCTGGACGTGTCCGATGGCTTGAAGGTGCAACGTTTTGCAGTACAACATTCCACTGGGGAAAAGCGTAACGCCATCCTCTGGTTCACTGCGGGAGCGATTCATTATAACCTCTCCCGCCACAGGTCTCGGGACCACACACTGGTGGGGTTCTTGGACCACCTCCGCAGGGAGAGATGGAAATCCGCCAAACAAGCAACACTGACTGCAGCGTTTGGACGGCTGTTATGTATGTTTTGAATTGGACAGCCACGAGTTCTTATCGTCAGCCTGGAGTGTTTAATGCTTATAAGTGCTTGTGACTTTAAAATGGTGCAGTGACGATTACTTTCTGTGTTGACCTTTACAAAGGTGCAGTGACAATTTGTTTATGTGTTGCTTTACAAACAATGGTGCAGTGACGTTTATTTTCTGTATTAACTATTCACATTGTGCACTGACAATTCCTTTCTGTGTGTGTAAAGTTATTACTATGTAAATAAAACCACTTATCTAAAAAAAAAAAGGGCTGAAATGGGGTATGCTCTATGCTCAGCCTCGTGAGGCAACACACGCTGGGATAATTCCTAACTTAAGGTTATGGCCAGAGCCATCCCAATCCCTACCTCACTTATAAATACACACACTAATACGATTACAAATACCACAATAACACAGGCTATCTGATAAATCCTCTGTCTCTCTTTATCTAATCTACAGTATAGCTTATATACCTAGTACAGTATATATATTTTGTACATTGGTTCAAAAATAAGTCACACTTTTCATCCAAATTTGGGTCATGAAAATTGAGATGTGTCTTATATGCGCGTCCTTACAAAAATGTCCTTAATAATAACTCATCGCAACATTATACAGTACAAATCAAACATAGCACTTGCATCTCATTTGGAAATACTACAGCAATGTCGCTAGCATCAGCAAGTGAGAAGTGTAAGGTTATTCTATTGTGTAAGAATGCATTGTTTGAAATCGGCATTATAGTGACTGTTCTTCATCTTGTGAGCAGTACCGTTCTTTGTTTTCCTGTTGTATTCTAGTACAGAAAATTATTGCTACTATGAACGATTACCGGTACTTGGAGCTAAAGGCATCAACAAGTTCAGGAATTTGACATAGTTACGGTGCAAGTTTCAAACTAGCAGTTGTTCGCTATACTAAAAGCAAATTCCATATAATAAAATTTCTTATTTCTTTCAGTATTTTTAGTATCTTACTTTCTCCCCCCTCAAATTTTAACTGTGCTGCTTACTTTCGGACCAATACGGTATATAGAGGCTACACACACACAAATACATGGCGTTGAAATGATGTTGACGTCCAAGCTCTTTAAATGAAACAACAAAAACAACCTGAAGAAGATGATTTGCATTAAACGATGAGATCATTAACAGACACTTATATTGCAATATTAAGGAAATCAAATTTTGTAAGCACACTAAAATTCGCAGCGCAATCATTTTCTTGTCAAAGGGTTGGAAAGTACATTGCCTATCAATTATATTTGTTACTTCTATTGTTGTTTAAAGGAATCTAAGTTATTGGCTGTGAAACATTCAAATATCCAGGATCAACAGCAGACAATAAAACATTGGTCCAGGAAATGATAACACGTGGGAACCGATGCTTTTACGCCTTGCATAATATGTTCAAATCCAGGGACGTCAGCAGGAATTCAAAGGTAAAAATACACCCAACAGTACTAAGGCCTATAGTTATGTATGGCTCAGAATGCTGGGTGATGACCACCAGAGAAGAGCATTGGCTGTTACGGTGGGAAAAGAAGATCTTGAGAAACATATTTGGAGCAGTAAGATATCAGGATGGATGAAGAATAAGGACAAATGTGTAGTTACAGGGATTGGTCAGCCAGAAAATAAAGCAGGGGAGAATCAGGTTGGCTGGGCAAGTACAGAGAATGCCAGAAACCAGCACAGTCAAAAAGGTATTTATAGGAAAACCTGGTGGGAGAAGGAGAAGAGGAAGATCCAGGAAAAGATGGCTCGACGATGTTGAAGATAATCTGAGAAAGCACGTTTCAAATGCTGGAGGAGGAAAGCTGAGGTCCGATATGAATGGAGGCAGGTGATCAAGGAGGCTAAGGACCTACATGGTCTGTAGCGCCGACCAGTAAGTAAGTAATCGCCTGACTTCTCTAATCTACTATCTAAAAATGAATACTACAAAATTTCTGCAGAATGTGTGACCCTAAAGGTATGCGTTTCCCTTGAAGATTCATCCTCCTAGTGGCTAATAAATCACACCTGCACAGGATGAAGCATAGCCAAATTCCTCCATTTGTAAATTGTAGGCACTTTCTGCTTAATTAAGGGACATGGACATCGAGGTCATTTCTCGGGCATGTGTATAATTTGTGTGATAGCCTGTGTTATTATGATGTCTATAATAGTATTATGTATTTGAGATTGAGGTGAGGATTGGGAAGGAGGTGGCCATGGCCTCATGGTAGGAACTACCCCAAGCATTTGCATTGAGTAGAAGTGGGGAAGCCATGGAAAACACATTTCTAGGATGGCCGGGGAGGAATCAAAACCATCTTTTCTCAGTTTTACCTTGGGAGGCTTAGTGTACCCTGTTCCAGTCTTCAGACCAGAATTCTATTTCTTGGCAGAGCCAGGATTTGAACTTGGACCTCAGGGGTGATAAATGAGAACACCACCAGGTGATTCCTTTGTCCAGAAAGAACAACTTTTTTATTCAGTGCAGTAAATATTGTAGCCTAAGAAACAGTTTTAAAAATAAAGAGAATCTCTCAGGGCTCCCTCTCCTCCTGTGGATCTGCCACTGATCAAGTGGTGTATGTTTCAGCCCAAATATTTCAGAACACCTTTCAAATTAAAGAGAATCTCTCAGGGCTCCCTCCGCTCCTCTGGATGTGCCACTGATCAAGTGGTGTGTGTTTCAGCCCAAATATTTCAGAACACCTTTCAAATTAAAGAGAATTTCTCAGGGGTCCCTCTACTCCTGTGGATTTGCCACTGATCAAGTGGTGTGTGTTTCAGCCCAAATATTTCAGAACTACTTTCAAAATAAAGAGAATCTCTCAGGAGCCCCTCCGCTCCTGTGGATCTGCCACTGATCAAGTGGTGTGTGTGTCTGCTCAAGCACAATATTACAGCACAATTAATTTGATACTTTATACTTTACCTTCTTTTACTCCAGCCATAGATCTGTCCTTCTTTATTTCTTCTAACTCATCCATAATTTTGAGAAGAAATCTACTGGAGTTTGCACCCAAATCAATTAACTTTGATCTACTTGCATTTCTAGAGTCTGTTTCATTAGTGCCTTTTTGATTGACTATGGAGCTCTTATTGCTGTCGATGAATTCATCAGTCAAGTTGTTGATGATGTTCTTGATGTCCACATCTGCTATTGTTACTGGAGAAATTTCATAACCATCCAGGGGAAAATGTATTTCTCGTACGGGCATATGGACTGTTGGCTGAAATAGTATCACACAGTTATTATAAATCAGGTATTATATATCGTAAACAGCAAAATCACAAATTCATATACTGTAGACTACAACAAAAAATCAATATTGAAGAACGCAAAATTAAGACATTACACCACAGTAATGAAACCTGAAGCACTATATGCCTCGGACACCTTGCTCATTGGAGGCCGATCTCTTATTAAAGACAAAGAGAAACAAGAAATGAAAATATTGAGGAAAATCCTTGGTCCAGTCTGCTCAGAACAAATTTGGATGAAACGGAAGCCTCAGGAGCTTTATCATCATGCTGTAAAGATCACTGACACCTTCAGGAAAAGGCTATTGAAGTTCTATGGCCACATTCTCAGAATGAACAATGACAGGATCACCAAAAGGATTCTCAACCTTGCTCTCTCAATGTACGTCAAGAACATCTGACTTAGTGAAATAGAAAAAGACCTTCAAGAAACTGGCATTATGGAGAAAATTCTAGAAGATCGACTCATGTTCATAACATTATTCAATAACCATCATTTCTCTGAGAAAATTACTATCAAGAAATATTGAACGGAAGAATGGAGGAAAAATTTCAGTGCCCAGATGAAGGGATTTTGGGAGAAGAAAAGAATATTATTAGGAAAATAAGTTCTATTGCGCTCCACAGATGGGTTTGGTTGGTTCCTTAGTTTAGGGGCTGCGACAACGCGGTCATGTAGCCCCGTGTACTTTGGGTGTGTTTAGAATCTGTCTGATAACCGGTGTTAATTGTGATGGCTGTATTAGTGTGTGTTATCTGTCTTTTAATTCAAGTAAGGACTGCAGACATTCAATTTCCAAGTAGTTCCTACTTTTGATACCAAATGCCACCATCAACGACAACTAGTCCTGAACTCTGTTACTAGATGCCACCGCAGTCGGCTCCTGGCGACGAACGTTGGAACCTAAGAGCGTTAGTCAAATCTAACCTATAATTTAGCTTCACACAAGTGTAATTAGTGGAAGATTATTTTACATGCCATAAATCTATGACATGGGACCGCCGGATTTACTTCCCCCCCGAAGGAAGGCATACTGAGGGATTTTGGTTGATTAATGCTCTTAAGTTCCAACGTTCGTCACCAGGAGCTGGTTGCGATGGTATTTAGTAGTAGCCAAGGCCACAGCTTGGTGTCGTGGATGTTAGCTAAAGTAGGAACTACTTGAAATTGATTGTCTGCAGTCCTTACTTGAATTAAAAACAGATAATACACACTAACACAGTTATCACAATTAACACCAAAGTACACGGAGCTACATAACCACATAGCCGCAGTCCCTAAACTAAGGAACCAACCGAAGAATAGTGTGAACTTATTGATTGGATTGGATTTTTCACATACTAAGAAAGTTATAGCGATATTTCACATTTTCTGGTGTCTAGTTACCATGGCAAGAATTGCAAATGCACTTATCCCACTCGTTGAAGCGAGTGTGATACTTCTAATTCTAATAGACAAATAAAATCATATCCATTATTCATTCATATTCTATGTTGGTTGTGAAACACTATAACTTTATTTCCTTCTTAGTTGAATGCAGCTGTTATCAGCAGTACTGACGAGGAACAATGACTCGTCATCCTCCAGCAATTCATGGCAAATTGCTTCCACAATTACAAATTACAGAATTATTATTTTAAAAGACCTGGTTAACATATAGAGAAAAATGTCTGTCAATAGACACTAGGATCCAACACTATAAAACTGTAACTCTCCCCGAAACCACATATGCCTGTGAAACACTAATCCAAATTAAAAATGAATGTATAACTGATCAGCTCTTCAAAACTGAATGATGAATCATCAGAACTCGCATAAATAAGATATACCAGATCAACAGAGTCTCGAGAATTCTTCCCAACGAGACTCTATATCGCTCCATAGAACCAGTTACCAGCACAATGAAGAATATTCAAATCTCCTATTTCTTCCACATCTTACGACTGTCAGAACATAGTATTTGACGACAACTGGTGACGAGAAATCTGGAAAAGAAGGAGGAAAATGGATCAAAGAAATCCATAAGGACCTCAAAACAGTTGGCCTCGAGAGAACAAAGATAAAATTAACACTCTTCTTCAGACTCACAAATTTTCGAGGGAAACGACACACAAAAGTCCAATAGAGATTTTGGATGAATTGAGCAAATTGGCAGTTCGATGAATAAAGAGGTACTGGGCAGATCGCAAGAACCAAACAGTACAACAACGCATGTAACGACTCAAGTGGTCCATTGTGACCAATAAAGTTAATAATAATAATGTTTATTACAAACTGACCAGGGGTGCTCCGAATATACTGTAAGTTTTGCTATTTTATTTCACACTGAAGCTGTATTACAATGTCAGAAAACACATCCCCCTGACAAATGACAGTCTTTCCTGAATTTGCAATGGGCGGAGTGAGAGCAGAGGAGCACTGGTGCATGCGCAGATAGACATGCCCAAGTTCATTCAACCGTAAACCATCAGTATGACAGAAAGACGAGTGCTGAAAACGTGGTCACGAATGGAAGTGAGTGCAGGCCTGATGAGATGGAGGGTTAAGTGGAGCTGCAACCCTGAGACACGGGGTGGTGGAAAATCCTATAGTAAAAAAGTTCACTCAATTTAATTATAAAAGATAAAAGAAGACATTTTCTTGCAGTGTTATATTCACAAGTGAAGATTATAACAAAAAAGATACAGTCAGTTTGAGAGACTAGACTTTATATCATTTCAAATGACGCATGCTATAAATGCTACACATGTTAGAAAGGCTCAGGAGGGTTTCTCGCTTCGCTCGAAACCCCAGGACTCTTTCAACATACTCCATTACCCATTAACTTAGGCTTCCCGCGCGGGGAACAGAGAGTAGGAGGTGCACTCTGCTGCATGACGTCACGCACTCGCCGTCTCCGTATAGCATAACGCCAGACCCCAGGAGTAAACTCAGAATCAACAGACTCCATTACCCTTTAAGTTAGGCTTCCCACGCGGGGAACGGAGAGTGGGAGGTGCACTCTGCTGCACGACGTCACGCACTCGCCGTCTCCGTATCGCATAACGCCAGACCCCAGGAGTAAACTCAGACTCGGTGCATATGCACTGAACAACATGATGACATACACGCCGTAGCCGTAACGCATAACAGTAGACCAAAGCATATCGATGAAGTCGACAAGATCATTTGAAATGATAAAAACATAGCATTAATAATTCCTGGACAGTGACAAGAAGAGAGGAGAGTAAACTCCAGGCCAGTGAATGGAAGTTCTTATGAAGTATGATAGAAAAACAAGAAGATATAAAGTGAGAAATGACAAAGTCAGAACGGCCATTGGGGTAGAAAACTTCAATGACGGATTCGAGAGGAGCAGGTTAAAATGGTTTGGATGTGTCAAATGATTGGAAGAATACCTAAACACATGTTAGGGTACAGGGGAAGAAAAGAGATCAAGAGGAAGACCCCGAGCACAATGGATTTACTTGATTAAAACTAGCACAAGTATACATAATATGGACTGGAACAGACTCCTAGAAGAAGAAGAGTGGAGGGACAGGCCTTAAAGGCCCGACCTGGCCTTAAACTGGATAAGGGAGAAGGATGAGGAGGAGGATAGCATTAATTTTGTAAATAAGCATCTTGTTTATATTTTCACTGCCAGAGGAATAGCAAAGTTTCCAATGCTGCCAGGCCTTCAAAGTGTGGAAAATTTCTAAATTACGGTACATTTGAAAAATCTAACTTTTGCTTCATACGGTTGTGAAAGGTGTTCAACCTGTTCTTCAGATGAGAGTAAACGTTTGGTAGTATACAATGAAAACGACATTTAAAATTTACATTAAAAAGAAATTAAAATGTACTAAAACAAAAATTCCTCAAGTTTATTTGGCCTATTTTCGTCATATGAAAAAAGATAGGCTTATGATATCACCTTTTGTCTGTTTGTGTGTGTCTGTAATAACATCTAAATGACTGAAGCGGTTTCAATTAAACTCGGTAAAGACCTATACTATAGTGGCAGATGACCTCGTAGTGCCGCCCCTTAAAATAACAATAACTAACTAACATAGTACTATCTGGTCTGACCCCGAACGTGCCTTCCAAATTTAAATACGGTCCACCAATCCAACATGGTCACCGGCATTCTATATCTCCGAATCTATTAGCCTACTGATATCACCTTGATATTTTGTTGTGGTGTTTGAAGCCATTTTTTCAGTGTTGCCTTAGTAAACAAGAGTTTAGGGTAACAGTGCATCTTAGGCCATCCTTTGTATACACATTTTAAAAAACTGAAATTACCTGATTTAATAGTCGAGAGGATATCAGGAGAAGATTGAGTATTAGATGTTCACTGCTCCGCTGTCATAGACCTACCATCCCGCCCAAATAGCAACACGACTTATATAATTGAAATTGAAGTTCTGACCTCCATCTTTCTCACTGAGTCAGTAATGCCAACCCCACGTGTTTGGTACTATTTCGCACGTGATTTACGGAATCTGGAAAGTGAACTCAATTACAGTGTTTATATATGTATTTATAATGGTTTACATACAAAAACAAACCTAACCTGGGGCTTACGCCCCAGACCCCCTTGCTTGTGGTACTAGCATTAAGTTTCGACCAGGCAGTACCTAACCTAGTAGCGGAAATAAATTCTATCTTATTAATGTTTTACATACAAAAACAAACCTAACCTGGGGCTTACGCCCCAGACCCCCTTGCTTGTGGTGCTAGCAGTAATTTTCCGCAAGACAGTGCCTAACTTAGTAGCGAAGGCGTGTGGTGAATTTCTTTATTCAAGTTCGTAACGTAGTCACATGATCGCCTTTCGAGGGGCACATGACTGTCCAAGAAGGCGTCCGTAAGTGAAGGAAAATGCATTATTTCCGTGTAATAACAATTATTGCGGTGTAGCAGTGGTTATTGAGTATGAAGAGATTGTGAAACGACTCACAACAACTCCCAGAAAGATATGTACACACATCAAAAAAAGTTTTGCATCACCTCGGTTCCAAGAGTTCCGGAACCGTTAAATACAAAGGGAATAGAGATCAACACAAACAACATTTCAGCTCGTTTTATTGCTCATGAGACCCACACATTGCATGTTGTACCATCATACAGCTAGACTTTCAGCATTTGTGGTCCAGATTGCAGTACACACCACTACCTCTAATACCCAGTAGCACGTCCTCTTGCATTGATGCATGCCTGTATTCGCCGTGGCATACTATCCACAAGTTCATCAAGACACTGTTGGTCCAAATTGTCCCACTCCTCAACGACAATTCGGCGTAAATCTCTCAGAGTGGTTGGTGGGTCAAGACGTCCATAAACAGCCCTTTTCAACATATCCCAGGCATGTTCGATAGGGTTCATGTCTGGCGAACATGCTGGCCACTGTAGTCGAGCGATGTCGTTATCTTGAAGGAACGCATTCACAAGATGTGCACGATGAGGTCGAGAATTGTCGTCCATGAAGACAAATGCCTCTCCAATATTCTGCCGATATGGTTGCACTATGGGTCGGAGGATGTCATTCAGGTATCGTAAAGCCGTTTCGGAGCCTTCCATGACCACCAGTGGCGTACGTCGGCCCCACATAATGCCACCCCAAAACATCAGGGAACCACCACCTTGCTGCACTCGCTGGACAGTGTGTCTAAGACGTTCAGCCTGACCAGGGTGCCTCCAAACACGTCTCCGACGATTGTCTGGTTGAAGGCATATGCGACACTCATCGGTGAAGAGAACGTGATGCCAATTCCGTGGGGTCCATTCAGCATGTTGTTGGGCCCATCTGTACCGCGCTGCATGGTGTCGGGGTTGCAAAGCTGGACCTCGCCATGGACGTCGGGAGTGAAGTTGCGCATCATGCAGCCTATTGCGCACAGTTTGAGTTGAAACACGACGTCCTGTGGCTGAACGAAACGCATTATTCAACATGGTGGCATTGCTGTCAGGGTTCCTCCGAGCGGCAATCCGTAAGTAGCGGTCATCCACTACAGTAGTAGCCCTTGGGCGGCCTGAGCGAGGCCTGTCATCGACAGTTCCTGTATCTCTGTACCTCCTCCATGTCCGAACAACATCGCTTTGGTTCACTCTGAGACGCCTGGAAACTTCCCTTGTTGAGAGCCCTTCTTGACACAAAGTAACAATGCGGACGCGATCGAACTGCGGTATTGACCTTCTAGGCATGGTAGAACTACAGACAACATGAGCAGCGTACCTTCGTCCTGGTGGAATGACTGGAACTGATCGGCTGTCGTACCCCCTCCGTCTAATAGGCCCTGCTCATTCATGGTTGTTTACATCTTTGAGCAGTTTTAGTGACATCTATGAACAGTCAAAGGGACTGTATCTTGGATACAATATACACAGTCAACGTCTATATGCCGGAGATCTGGGAACCGAGGTGATGCAAAACTTTTTTTCAATAAGCTGAGGTGTTAAAAGTGATGAAAAGGGAGGATGGTCTAAAATGCACAATAAATGAGTTTAGTGCTTTTCAGTCGGTCAACACGAATGTACCCAAAAGAGCTGGGTTATGCCCTAATCCTGAAATAAATTACATGAGATTAATAAATACACTAGGATGACCAGTTTCGATCATCAAGCGATCATCATCAGATCCATTACACTTAGGCTATAAAATCTATGTTTGAAAATACAGGTGAAAATATTTACAATATGTACAATTATTTAGTTGCAGTATTGATACTGCAACTGTCGGTGTATGCTAAATGCAGTATATATGATGTTAGGTGAAATGCTAAATGGTGATAGATATCCGGAGTTTGTAATTTGGAGTGATTATATGGTTGTAAAAATCAATTATGGTTAAACTATAATATTATAGACTAACTACTTATCTGATTGTCTTCCTTGCCACAGCTACGCGCAGTTTTCGTGTTCACTGTAACTCACGGTGAGGTCGACTGCGGTAGGTTGATATCTTAACGACTGGTTTTTCCCTGCTTTCTCCCCCCTGTCCATATGTGCTGTGCGGAGTCATTGCGATGTGTTTATGTGACGTGTTGCCAACCTAGATAAGATGTATGTTATTGAATGAGGTGGGTCTACAACTATTAAAGACCGTGGATTAGCCCTCGCCACGCGTGGACCATAAGTCATTCAACTAAGCGCTGCCCGGTCTTATGAGGACGTCCCGGCACCTTTAATACTGCCGCGAGTATGGGCCTTGGTTTATTTCAGAAGAAAAGTACTGACAGTAGTGGCTACGCTGGCTAAAGCACGGCGTTAGGTCATGGGGCCAAGCTCTCTGCTGACTCGGTAGACGTGTGGGTTGGAGCCCCACCGTCGCCTGTCCTTGAAATGGTTTTCCGTGGTTTCCCATTTTCAACACCAGGCAAATGCTGGGACAATACCTTCTGACAGGCCACGGCCGCTTCCTTCCACATCCTTGCCCACTTTCATCCATTCATCCCATCTCTCATCCCGACGCGCAGGTCGCCCACGGGCGTCGACTAGAAAGACCTGCACTCGGCCTCTCAGGAGGCTACACGAAAAAAAAGAAGAAAAGTACATCGTACACCTGATCCAGATAACATTTAGCCTACCTATTAAACCCACTAATCCCCCCCCCTTTTTTATCTAGCTTGGCTGTGTCGCTAAATTGTGTCTTGTTTCCGACAGGGTGTGTTTTTTAGTAGCGTGAAGAGGGGTAAGCTCTCCATGAACGTGTGTTCATTCAGATGGTTGGGTTTGTTTCGTTTGGCTAGGTGTATCTCGATTGCTTCCTTTATGTCAAGAGCTCTGCCTTTCGATCCGTGATGGATTATTTTACGGTCCGACTCTATGTTGGTAAAGCTGTGCCCCGCGTCACACATATATTCGCATACGGCTGAATGTGTTCCGTATCTTATAGCATTCATATGTTCATTATAACGTGTGTCTACTCGTCTTCCACTCTGTCCGATGTAATTAGCTTGACAACCGGTGTCTTTGCACGTTATAGAATATACCCCTGACCTTGAATACGGGTCATGTTTATTTAGGTTACTATTTTGGAGGTGCCTACCGGTTGTGTTTTTCGTTGTGAAAGCTATCTTTATGCCTTGATTTTTGAATAGGTTAGTGATTTTATATGTATACGCATTCACATAGTTGAAAAGCGCAAATTTTTTCTCATTACTGTCCGGTTTGGGAATCGTTTTATCTTTATTTTTATGTTTGGCTTTCATATCCCATATTCCGGAAAGCAACACAAACCTCGCATGCAATCGACAATCAGTCTAATCACCCCAGTACGCACAAATTAGCGGGGTTCAATTCTATGGTGCACAGGCTTTAAACATACCCATGTCAAAAGACAACTATAATAAGGAAATAAGAACCAATAAGCAAATAGCAAAGGAAAACAATTTCCCGCCAAGCAAAATAAACCAAATTATAGCCAAACATAAAAATAAAGATAAGACGATTCCCAAACCGGACAGTAATAAGAAAAAATTTGCGCGTTTCAACTATGTGAATGCGAATACATATAAAATCACTAATCTATTCAAAAAGCAAGGCATAAAGATAGCTTTCACAACGAAAAACACAACCTGTAGGCACCTCCAAAATAGTAACTTATATAAACATGACCCATATTCAAGGTCAGGGGTATATTCTATAACGTGCCAAGACACCGGTTGTCAAGCTAATTACATCGGACAGAGTGGAAGACGAGTATACACACGTTATAATGAACATAGGAATGCGATAAGATACGGAACACATTCAACCGTATGCGAACATATGTGTGACGCGGGGCACAGCTTTACCAACATAGAGTCGGACCTTAAAATAATCCTTCACGAATCGAGCTCTTGACATAAAGGAAGCAATCGAGATACACCTAGCCAAACGAAACAATCCCAACAATCTAAATGAACACACGTTCATGGAGAGCTCACCCCTCTTCACGCTACTAAAAAACACACCCTGTCGGAAACAAGACACAATTTAGCGACACAGCCAAGCTAGATAAAAAGGGGGGGGGGGATTAGGGGTTTTAATAGGTAAATGTTATCTGGATCAGGAGTACGATGTACTTTTTTTCTGCAATAAACCAAGGCCCATACTCGCGGCAGTATTAAAGGTGTCGGGACGTCCTCATAAGACCGGGAAGCTCTTAGTTGAATGGCTTATGGTCCACGCGTGACGAGGGCTAATCCACGGACTTTAATAGTTGTAGACCCACCTCATTCAATAACATACATCTTATCTAGGTTGGCAACACCTCACATAAACACATCGCAATGACTCCGCACAGCACATATGGACAGGGGGGAGAAAGCAGGAAAAAAACCAGTCGTTAAGATAACAACCTACCGCAGTCGACCGCACCGTGAGTTACAGTGAACACGAAAACTGCGCGTAGCCGTAGCAAGGAAGACAATCAGATAATTAGTTAGCCTATAATATTATAGTTTAACCATAGTCGATTTTTACAACCATATAATCACTCCAAATTACAAACTCCGGATATCTATCACCATTTAGCATTTCACCTAACATCATATATACTGCATTTAGCATACACCGACAGTTGCAGTACCAATACTGCAACTAAATAATTGTACATATTGTAAATATTTTCATCTGTATTTTCAAACATAGATTTTATAGCCTAAGTGTAATGGATTTGATGATGATCGCTTGATGATCGAAACTGGTCATCCTAGTGTATTTATTAATCTCATGTAATTTATTTCAGGATTAGGGCATAACCCAGCTCTTTTGGGTACATTAGTGTTGACCGACTGAAAATCACTACACCCTTGTTTTCTAAGGCAATACTGAAAAAATAGCTTCAAACACCACAATGTTCACGGCTAGTCAGGCAAATCGTGAAGCCTAGAGATTCAAATCATTCAGGCTTAAACTCATGAACTTAGACAAGTCAATTTGGTTCAACAAACAATGTATAGAACTAAATCTCACCCCTAAATACATAACAATTAAAACCGTACCGAACACACCAGCCTCGATCATTTCAACTAAACAAGCCAAAGCGCTTTGGATAAAAAAATAATAATTAAGATTTGCATACATAAGACAGCAAAAAATTAACCAACAATTATACGACATTCAATTGCAACTAAGTAACTTCCGGCACGAATCCCAATGGGACAGCTTCACCGAGCACCTACATGACACCACCAAATCAGAGCAACGAGGAAGCATGAAACGCTAGAAATAAATTAAGAAAACTAGGAGAAACACAGAACAATCAATCTAATGAACAGCACTCGAATAACAATGAATTCAATTTCCACAGCAGAGTAAACAACAGAACGAACGTAACCTTTTCTCAAGATGAAATGAACATGTTAGACAAAGGTTTGAAATACAACTGCACAGACGCACACACAAACCACAATATAAAACAGTTAATCACAGATGATGAGATAGCCAGTCACAAGCTCCCAGCAGAAGACAGGGAATTAACCAAAAATCTTGCCACCGACATAGGCCGAAAAAATCCTCAAACGAGAGGGCTAAAGCAATAACATTCAAAACAACAAACAACTCAAAGAAATAAAGTCATTGAAACAAAAAATAAAAGAACATGACTTAATCATCACAAAAGCAGATAAGGGAAACACTACAGTAATTTTGAACAAAACCGAATACATTGAAAAAACAGTCGAATTCCTAAACAACAACGAAATCAAGGAATTAACAAAAGACCCCACCAACAAATTCCAAAAACAAATAAAAAGTGCGCTAAAAGAAACAGAATACATACTGACCAAAGCCGAAAAATCAAAACTAATAAACAGGAACCCGAAAATACCGTCATTGAGGGGACAACCAAAAATACACAAAAAGGAGTGCCCAATGAGACCAATAGTCAATTGTAGGAATGCCCCTAATTACAAAATCAGCAAAGAGTTACTAAAAATCTTAATGTGCCGTCTTTCCAACGACAAAAACAACTCTGTAAAGAACACAACAGAACTAGTAACAGCATTGAACACCCTACAAATGAAACCTAGCTTCAGGCTAGTATCCTTCGATGTAACTAACCTGTACACCAATATTCCGATTATTGAAGCAATCAACACTATCGAAAACAACTTAAAATCCAACAATTCGGTAAAAGAAACTGAAGAGATTGTGAGATTACTGAGGGTCGTTCTCAGCCAAAACGTGTTTCAATTCGACAATAAAATGTACACACAAGGAGAAGGCCTAGCGATGGGATCGCCACTAAGCGGGTTAATAGCTGACATCTTCATCAATGCACTAGAAAATGCGTTCTTAGAAAAGACTTCAACAAAGGGAATAGTAATATGGAAAAGATACGTAGGTGATGTAATTTGCATCTACGATACAGAACTAACAAGCGAAGAAACAATTCTCCAATCCATTAATAGCCTACACCACTCAATCAAATTCACTAAGGAATCCGAAATAGACCGAAAAATAAATTATCTCGATATAACTATTGAACGTAAAGACAACGAGCTTTCATATTCCATATTCCGCAAAGCAACACAATCCTCGCATGCAATCGACAATCAGTCTAATCACCCCAGTACGCACAAATTAGCGGGGTTCAATTCTATGGTGCACAGGGCTCAGGCCCCGGGCTAATGTGATAGACGCCCTGGGCAAATGGTCTACTGGTGCCCTTTTTCTTATTTATGTGTTATAAAAATAGCATTTTTTTCAAACAACTACGTTACTAATATTGTATCACATCAAATAATAAAAAAAGTAAGTCGTTCATACAATTTTGTAGCCATTTATTGATACATTAATCACAATGAAACCCAGGACTGAAAGTTCAAAAGTTAAATTTTAAAAGTACAATATACAGAAACATTTAAAATCAAAGTTTTTTTTCTGGATTTTAACATTGCAAATTTATTTATGATGTCAGAAAAGTTTGCGTTAAGGGTTATGTCTTTTTTGCAACACAACAACAATAGAGAATTTAGTTTGCTGTCTGAAAGAGTTATAATACTGTATTATAATATAATCATGATTAAACATATATACTACGAATGTATGTGATATATAATATTACTTTTATTTTATATACGCGTAAATTTTATCCTACTTTTTAAAGAGTTCCATGTCATACTTATTTTTAATGTTGGAATTGTTGGGTCAACCTTTTTCTGCGTCCAGCGTCACCTAAATTTCGGCGCCCTCTAATGTTTGGCGCCCTGGGCAAATGCCCTGTATGCCCGTTTATAGCCCGGGGCCTGACAGGGCTTTAAACATACCCATGTCAAAATACATCTATAGTAAGGAAATAAGAACCATTAAGCAAATAGCAAAGGAAAACAATTTCCCGCCAAGCAAAATAAACCAAATTATAGCCAAACATAAAAATAAAGATAAAACGATTCCCAAACCGGACAGTAATGAGAAAAAATTTGCGCGTTTCAACTATGTGAATGCGAATACATATAAAATCACTAACCTATTCCAAAAGCAAGGCATAAAGATAGCTTTCACAACGAAAAACACAACCGGTAGGCACCTCCAAAATAGTAACCTAAATAAACATGACCCGTATTCAAGGTCAGGGGTATATTCTATAACGTGCAAAGACGCCGGTTGTCAAGCTAATTACATCGGACAGAGTGGAAGACGAGTAGACACACGTTATAATGAACATAGGAATGCGATAAGATACGGAACACATTCAGCCGTATGCGAATATATGTGTGACGCGAGGCACAGCTTTACCAACATAGAGTCGGACCGTAAAATAATCCATCACGAATCGAAAGGCAGAGCTCTTGACATAAAGGAAGCAATCGAGATACACCTATCCGAACGAAACAATCCCAACAATCTAAATGAACACACGTTCATGGAGAGCTCACCCCTCTTCACGCTACGAAAAAACACACCCTGTCGGAAACAAGACACAATTTAGCGACACAGCCAAGCTAGATAAAAAAAAGGGGGGGGGGGGGAATAGGGGTTTTTAATAGGTAGGTGTACGATGTACTTTTCTTCTGAAATAAACCAAGGCCCATACTCGCGGCAGTATTAAAGGTGCCGGGACGTCCTCATAAGACCGGGCAGCGCTTAGTTGAATGGCTTATGGTCCACGCGTGATGAGGGCTAATCCACGTTCTTTAATAGTTGTAGACCCACCTCATTCAATAACATACATCTTATCTAGGTTGGCAACACCTCACATAGACACATCGCAATGACTCCGCACAGCACATATGGACAGGGGGGAGAAAGCAGGGAAAAACCAGTCGTTAAGATATCAACCTACCGCAGTCGACCTCACCGTGAGTTACAGTGAACACGAAAACTGCGCGTAGCTGTGGCAAGGAAGACAATCAGATAATTAGTTAGTCTATAATATTATAGTTTAACCATAGTTGATTTTTACAACCATATAATCACTCCAAATTACAAACTCCGGATATCTATCACCATTTGAATTTCACCTAACATCATATATACTGCATTTAGCATACACCGATAGTTGCAGTACCAATACTGCAACTAAATATTTGTACACATTGTAAATATTTTCACCTGAATTTTCAAACATAGATTTTATATCCTAAGTGTAATGGACCTGATGATGATCGCTTGACAATCGAAACTGGTCATCCTAGTGTATTTATTAATCTCATGTAATTTATTTCAGGATTAGGGCATAACCTAGCTCTTTTGGGTACATTCGTGTTGACCGACTGAAAAGCACTAAACTCTTGTTGATATTTTGTATGGTGATGGAGAGTTCAGCTATGTGACTCTCAAAAACAAACATGATGGCCAAGCAAAGTTAAAATGTTTAATTGGGATTTTATCAAGATCGAGCACAGTGAAACTTGTACAATAAATGCTCATACAAGATTTAATCTACTTGCATCTAATTCATTTTTTTCTCGTGAAAGCAAGATGACGGCAGTGTGAAATTTTAAAATATTTATTTTTTACTTTCTTTGGTTTGGGCTTTAAAAATATAAATGGAAACTTGATCCTTACAGAATGTCACGGGACGAACAAAGATGGAGGGACCCGGGCTTGTTCTCCACAGCTCTGAGTGCATACTGTTGTGTAGGAATGAGCATGTGGGACTAGTGTTTCAGATATTATTGCCATCTTCATTGTGTCTCTGCGATGGCGTCATGTTCCATCAAATGATTGTGCAATAGTGTTCAATGTTTACTGCAGGAAGACAGAGTGTGGGAGATGAAGACTGATCTGAAAGGTGTCAGCAAGATAGGTGTCAAGACAGCTCACCCCTGATCTTAAGACTGGAAGAATGGCAATACGCGTCAAACAGTTGTGGCAATATGAGTGCAAAGACAATGTCTTCCTGTTAAGAATCATCACAGGAGATGAGACATCAGTGCATCACTGTACCTCAGAGCCCAAGGCTGTCTCAATGACACGGAAAACTCCCAACTCACCCTTGAAGAACTTGCTGTAAAGACTTCTAGTTAATAAACGCAATGTATTCCCAATTATAAGGGGACATTCGAAAAATAACTTGAAAAATGACATGAGTTTAAAATATGTATATTTTTTTTGGACTACAGAAGAGGGAGAAAACTAAGGGGTGACATGCAGGGGCGGATTTAGGTTTTTGGCACCCCCTAGGCAAAATAAAAATTGCCGCCCGCCCCTCCCCCCCCCCCCCCCCCCCCCCACACTTTTTAGGTAGGTTTGTGTGAAAAATTAAGTGGTAGTTAGTAAGGCAACCTATTAAAAATTCGAGTTTATTTTACACGTATAATTAAATTTTATATGTAGGTATAACTTAAGATCTAGGTGTGCTATCAAAAATCTTTTTTCGTGCTTTTTTTTTCAGCAGAAGTTTTGATAATAGCGTCAAATTCCATATCTGACATTAATTCTGCTTCAATTGCCAAAATCATATAACACACCAAACGGACCTGGCTCGTGGTTGAGTTCAAATAGTATTTTATGCGCTTTAAACATGAAAACGAGCGTTCGGCACTGCAGTTGGTAACTGCTGTCCAGTTCAACAAGCGGTAGGCTATTTCAACATTTGAAAATACTCGTTGTAGATCATTCTGTCGAATAAATTTTAATATATCTAAAGGTGGGTTATTTTCATTTTCTTTATTTGGCAATATTTTTGAAAGTGGCGCAACTCGTTTATAAATATTTGTTCTATATCATTTCGAAAATATTATTTTAATGTTGCCGCATGTTCCCATCATTCAGGTTCATTCAACGTACCAAATTCGATACGCGCGTTAAATTTTTGAAAAATTATTTCATAATCGACGCATTTGTCCTTCGATTCTGTATAGAGTCTATCCAAAATTATATTCAAAGTATTTACTCTGAAATTCTCTCTTCCACCTTGCTCAACATCATCTTCATACAATTCATCACACATTAATTTTCTTCGTTTCTTCCTACGAACGTCTTTTTCAAACTCCTGGTGGTAGAAATTTTCCGTGCTGGTTCTTCATAAAGTTCAACATTTTTCCGAGCATCTTCTACAAAACCAACCAACGATTTGTACAAATCCAAAATATCTGATATGCTGGTATCCATGACTTGCTATTTCTGACTTGTAGCATCGAATCGTTGAAGTAAAACAGACCAAATACTTGGCATAAATGCACTTTCTAGTCGTTCCATATTATTCAGAAGGCCTGTAGCTCAATTTCGAACTATTGCTTTTTCGTTGGGATTTTCTTCAAAAGCTGATAAAGCATTTATTATTTTGTTCCAAAATTCAACCAGAACAGAAACCGTATAAGCACGTGCAGACCAACGAGTTGTAGACAGTGATTTTAGTTTCGCAAATTTTGAATCAGCAAAATGCTGAAAAACAGACTATCTTTCTGTCGAATCTGAAAAAAATTATACATCTTCTGGACCAATTCAAAAAACGTACTCGCTTCTGTTCAACTTTCTGCAGCGTGTGTACCAACCAAATTCAACGAATGGTGTGTACTCTGCAAGAGGATTGTCGATTTTTATTCTAGCTTGAAGTCCCGAATATTTTCCCTTCATGTTGGCAGCGTTATCGTAAGATTGCCCTCTCATATCAAGAATGTCTATGCCATGATATTTCAAAGTAGATGTGACTCCATCATATAAGTTTTCACCTTTGTGGCCAGGAATGTCTAGTAAAGTTAAAAAACGTTCAGTAACAGTGCCGTCTGGTTTTACATATCATGAAATGAATGAAAGTTGCTCTATGCGATAGATGTCTGGAGTCGAATCCACAATGATAGAATCGTACTTCGCAGTTTTGATTTCTTCAACTATTTTAGACGTCACTTTTTAGCCACAATTTCGATGACTTCTTCATAAATAGTTTTGGATAGGTAGCTTGTACTACCACTGCCTTTATCTCCATAATTACGAATATGCTCATCTGTAAATGGAGCGAATTGTCTTAAATATTCTATTAACATCAGAAAATGTCCATTGTTACGAACGCCTAAGTGCTCATTGCTGCCTGTGCCCCTAAATGAGAGTCCACGACTTGCCAAGGTTTCGACAGTAGCAACAACTCTTTTATGAACGTCTTTCCCGTACGAAATTTCTTCTTGAAGTTGTTGTACTAAACCTTGATCTACTCTTCCACGTATATTAGCTCTTTTAAACAATTTAAGGAAAGATTGTTTGTGATTATCTGAATTTTCGTGGGCAGAAGCCAAGTCATGGATGTTTTTCCTATCATTGAACCCGTGTCTGAACGCAAATTCTTCAGTTGTGTCTCCAAAGAACAAACAAGGTGCACAAAAAACCGAACCTTTACTCTTGGAATAAACAAGCCACTTACGATAACTTATTTCCCCGTTCTGAAGTTTTCTTTTAAACACTGAATGGTTCAAGTAGTCTACCTATTATATTCAGGGTACACACGTTTGGATTCTTTAAAATCAGAATCTCTATTCTGATTGTTACCATCAATGCAATGTACTCTTGGTAAAATTCATTCGCAATCCAAGTAGCCGGATCACTGTTGAATACAAACACATTTTTCTCAATTTCACTCGCTTCTGCTTTCTCATCAGAAAATGTAGGTAAATCTGAGTGAGCTGTATCTGGTACATTTTCTTCAACATCAATATGCTCAGGTACAGAGTCAGTAGCAGTCAGGATGGCAGAAGTAGAGGAATTGCAAGAAGGAGGAACATCTGAAGATGGTTGTTGACCTATACATTTGCACATAAAAACGTCAGTTCATTGCATTTGAAAAACATTTCTTACATTACCGTATTCAATTATTATTTTGAGCAACTTACTTGTCGAAGGTTTAAAAAAAATATCATTTTTTGGCGTTTTAGTCAAAAGAATTTCTTGTTTTTGCGCCTTGTCAGATGCTTGCTTTCAAGCAACACTTAATCTTTTATACCCATCCATTTTCAATTTTTAAACGAAAAATAAATGTGTTGTGACGGGCCAAATTTGAGATCTCAGAAAATTCGAATTATGGACAGTTAACTGTTGTTCAATGATGTGCAATCTATTAGATAAATTGACAAAAGAGATCAACATCAAAAAGACGTCAAGAGACTCGCAACAAAGAAGGTGAATAATAGTTTATAAGTAGGAAACAAAGACCAGTCTTCACAAAGAATTTGATGAGGTTAGATAGATCAAACTCCAGCAATTAACTCGAACACTTGGAGAACAATTTCTATGAATGCCCTCGCACACAAGACGCACACATAACAGTCCGGCTCTGTATGAAACATAACCGTACCGAACGAACCTAGTCTTCTGTTACAAACGGAACAAGGCTTTTACAAGCCTCACACGAAGTAAATCCACACTGGACCGAGATCAATCACCTGTTTCCTCAAGAATTCTGCTTCTCCTCTGTCACCGAGATTGCAGGAAAAGGACCCTACAGAGCTCTGCAGAAAATGCAAACACAGCACAGAAGAAGTTGGTGACTCAGCTACATGCGAGGCATGCGAAAGAAGGGAACATAAGAAATGTGCGGGTCTGACGCAAGGCGAACTAGACACGCTTACGAGAGCTAACTGCAGACTCACGTGGCTATACAAAGAATGCAAACCAATGCTGCGGAAAGCAGGGAAACAAGATGACCTCATACAAAGCCTATTAAGCTCTAGAGAATCCAGGCAAGCATCCATAGAGCAAATGAAACAGAACGTGGAAACCACACTCATTGAAAGAGTACAAGAAGCGGTAGCCAGGGAGATGGGAAAAGCCTCTCTCCCCCCGGCAAGAACCAAAAACAACAGCCACAATAAGCCGGACGACCATAGAAAACAGGAACCCTCCATGCAGACGCAACAAAAGAAATTAGCAAAGCTACCACGATAAAGTCACCATCCACACAAAACATGGTAGAAGTACCAGCCACGCAAATCAACCAGAGCGCCCCACAAGATAATCAGACCAGTCTCCATCTAAACGAGGCTTCGACCACCAACGCGCAGCACACAGAGACGGAAACAGAAGACCCAGTATTTCTCCATCTTATAATATGTTACATGGGTGGTATTGGATTGTCTTCAAGGGGCGCTCATTACTCTTGTAGATGCATGAACACATTCAGATTACAAATTTTTATTTTTTAAATAAAATATATATTAATTATTATTTTTATTTAATAAATTTTAGTCAAAATTTGCCGCCCCCTAAAATCTGCCGCCTATACAGCCTATACGTAAATCCACCCCAGATGACATGTATCACCCGTCAAGCGAGCATCATCAGAACCAAATCTATACAACTAAATAACTCTACAAAACACCACAAATTCTACAATGTTTGAATCGTATCAAAAATCGGTGTGGGTCCATCTTGGACTAAGGATTAAGGTGCTGATGCAGACAGATGTCTGATATCACAACTGATGACGGAAAGACTTCCCAATGATGTAACTTACGGAGACCATTCTGAAAACAATTACAGCTGTGGTGTGGTTATGGGAATGAATATTGTGATATTAGATACGGTATCATACACCAGGGTTATTTTTTTATTTGGTATGCTTACTAGAAAAAAATATGTTTTTACCAGACTCTCCAGTGTTTCAAGGGCTCTGTTTTCTGCTTCGTGATATTCAGCCATGCTGTAGTCCAATTCTTGTAATCGTGCCAGGTCTTCTGTAGATGTTGATGGCTCATGTGTTGACTGAGAAGTGTTCATGAGATTCATATTGAACTTAGCTATAGAAAGTAGCACAGCTTCATCTCTATATCTCTTGGGCAGTTCTTCTCCATCAAGAGAACTGTCAAGATCCATTTCTGGTTGACCTGAAAAGTAAGCTTGTTGTGCAGGATAGGCATATTGTTCTGACCCTGAGCTAGAGACTTGCTGTGCAGAATTCTGAAGTTGATGTAGTGCTGTGTCCATTGCATTTCGATATGAGGTCTGTGTTAACTGGGGTTGTCCAGGCATTATCAGCTGCACACCTTGGTTTGGAATAACCTGTTGTCCTGGGAAGTAAGGCATCTCACCTGGTGGGAGTCTGATAGCAATTGGAGGAGGATAGCCACCCTGCATATAAAAACCTGGAAATGCACCACTTGGTGAAGGCGTTGCTGGTGTGGAATTCAGCATAGGAATAAATTCCTGCATCTGTGGTTGGCCTAGCATTTGATATGGTAAGAGTCCTGCTCCATTGTCTGACTGGAAGGAGAGAAAATAAAGTACCGGTATTATACACAGTCCTAATCCACAATGGAATATACAGTTAATTAGGGCAGTACAAGTGAAGATATGTGATCAACTTCATACTCAAATGAAATATAAATACTTTTCAGTTGGCCAACTGAAAAGAATTACATGAGATTAATTAATACACTTAGGTTATTAGGACATTAAAAATGGTTACACAGCCAGATATGACGTACCGTATACTAGTGAAACCAATTTATAAACTACTAATACAGAAAGAATAATAATTAAAACATGCCTAAATAAACAATATCAAGTTAATGGCCATTGGAGAATAGCTTCAAATAACATAATCTATAAGGAAATTGAACCAGTATTGAGCACAATTAGAAAGAAACATCTCATTTTTGGGCATCTTCTTCGAACACCGAAAACTAGACTTAGTAGAAGAAGAATAGGAAAATCGTGGAATAGCAACACTAGGGTTAAATGGATTACAGAAATTAAGGATGATATCAAAGAACTCCAAATAACATCTCAAGAATAAAACAGATAAAATCAAGATTCTTCACGATTCACATGTGAGACTCCAAATCAAAATAATTAAAAGAGCAAAAGGAAGGGTGTTCTCTGCTGAAGAAAGGATCTTGACGTTTGAGAGGATAAAGACATATTGGAAGCATAGAAAAGCAAAATCGTCTTTGTATAATTGATTTTAGTGGTCCTATGTTGTCTGTCTGTCAGTCGCCCTCTCTGTTACTGAATCACGCAAGAACCACTGGTCCGATTGAAATGAAATTTTTGCATGGATGTAGCTGATTTACCAGGTTTACACATAGGCTACTTTTGATTTCGATATTTTGCACTATTTAAAAATGGCGACCATTTTAGTGACGTCACTACACCCTTTGGTCTCAAAATTTCATATTTCTATTTCAAATAAAAAGAGAACGCTAAGAAATAGCAAACTTTTGATGGCACATATGAGCTTTAAAATTTAATTTTCTATCCGAAGGGTTCTTATCACTTTTCGTGTATCTCCAACGGTTAGCGAGTAAAACCTACATTTGTGACGTCACTACACCCTATGGATTCAAAATTTCATATTTCCACTTCAAATAAAAAGAGAACGCTAAGAAATAGCCAACTTTTGATGGCATATCCGAGCTTTAAAATTTAATTTTCTATCCGAAAGGTGCTTACCACTTTTCGTGTATCTCCAACGGTTAGCAAGTAAAACCTAATTATGTTCTATAAAACACGGTCAACGCCGAGCGATGTTAGTCTATGTTAGTCTCTACATGAACTGTTTTATTTATAGAGGTAGTTTGTGGGGTCCGAAACGAGACGTGATTTTAAGTCTAATTGTATACTCTTTGTGCCGGTTATTGTATGTGAGTATTTGGATCTTTACGCTGTTTCACAATGTTATAGTGGTTTCTACTTTGCACGGTATGCTTTCATCCTTTTTATCGATTTGTTTTTTTGTTAACTGAACATTTCTGTTGGCCAATATTTATCTGCTTTTTGTCGTTTTTTTTTACCATGATCAGAAACCCAAATTCACAGACGAATGTGTCGAAGACTACCGACTGTCACATTAGTTTATTTAGTGTTCATATTAATCTTACTGCAGAACTGGGCAAATTTATTTCAATAAAGTTGGTATTTTGCCTTTCACGGCCAATTTAAAAAAAAAACGCACAAAACACGGCGTAAACCTAGAAAAGTTGCTGAGTTTTAATTGCTTGGCCCTGAAATTAAATATACAATCATTTTGGAAGCCTTTATAGGGAGGTATAATAATATCGCATGGCCTCGGGTGCCTGGTGCAAGCTTTGTTGATTGACACCCAGAGGGTAGCTTGCATGTCGAATTTCGTCGTTCCTTTGAACGCTATGAAAGTCAAGGAGGTTGGATATCTAAACTCCTTGACACTACTACAGCGCTTTCAAGTAGAGAATGGAGGAACTTTGTGATGGCGGAAAATCCTGAGATTAATTTTGCCATTGAACACGGCCTACTGAATTCAAATGGGTTCTTTAACATGCCAACAACTTATGACATGAGTATCGTGATTTTTGTCGCCTTCAAAAATCACTTACCATGGCCAGGGGCGAACCTGCAATCTTGGGGTTGGTAGTCCGACACTATAACCACTCACCCACCGTGGCAAGCTATAGGGAGGTGAAAGACTGTTTTAGCGTTTAGCTCTCGCTGTAAAGTAGTGGAGGTGTTCTAAATAAGAATTGAGGTATCGCGCAGTTTGCTACTCTTTTGGTTGTCCGCAAATAGACCACAAGAGCCCGCTGATGAACCATCTCGGAGTTACTGGGCGTAATCTCGCACAAGACACGGCATAAACTTAGAAACATTTTCTGTGATTAATTTGTTTTTGTTATTATTACTTGGGATGATTGAAGTTTGTTCCGTTACTGTTACTCTTTATCATGACATGGTACGTAGTTTCCGCAATGTTACTTATTGCGGATATGATAATTGCTATCAAGTTTGATGTATTTTTAGCATAATGTTTATGTGTTTAAATATAGTATGAAGACGTTAAACGATAGGTGTTCTATATTTAAGACAGGTTATTTAACTTTTACTACATAGAAGCTGATATTTATTTCCAATATATAAACGCACTTTCTCACCTACAAAGCGGAGGCAGACAGGCCTTTCTCCGGGTACTCCGGTTTTCCCTGTCACAATTTCATTCCAACAACAATCTCCACTATCATTTAATTTCAATTGTCATTCATTTAATCATTGCCCCAGGGGAGTGCGACAGGCTTTGGCAGCCGGCACAGTTCATATCCTCACTGCTAGATGGGGGTTTCATTCATTCCATTCCCTGACCCGGTCGGTCGACTGAAAGCAGGCTGAGGCTAGCGAACATGAAGAAACGAGGCTCTTATTATTTGAACTTCCGAGGAGGCAACACGTACAAAAATCTACTCTTCAATTTACAAGGAAGGAGAACTTGAAAATAATTTGACTTCAGTATGAAGCAATACTACAGAAATATGGAACAACATGAGTAAATATATTAATACAACAATTAAGAAGAAATATTAAGCAGAATCTATGAAATTATACGTCAAGTTACAATACTATACTTAGTATTACAACATTGGAAGTCATACACGATACTACGCAGAAGAGGAGAAGTCTGAAATATTGAAATATTTTACTGAAGAAAGCACATCATATTATCCAAGATGTCTTTTGAATCAGGTCGAAGGGGAGGAACTACAATTAACTACAGTTTAGAAGGAAGGAAAATGTTCCAAATTTTCAACATGAAGGGAACGTAGAGCTACACTAGCAAGAGAGATTCAGAACAACCATGATAGCTTGACTATGGAAGCGAGCTGCAGTAACATCAGCAGTTCGTTTCAAACTAACGCAACAATCTACTACAATGGAGAGAAGATCACAAGCAGAGGTGATTTTTCGTGATACGAAATATCACTGTCATACTACTGACATCAGAGAACATCCAGAGAGGTGCCGATTGAAGATGGATTGAAGAATGAAGCGGGAGGAGTATCTAGGTCATCAGGCCGATAAGACAGAACAATTGCAGCGGAGCGAGGTCATTGGCACGGTCGAGGAGAGACGGCCTGGCGAGTCCCAGCTGAGGACCGGTTTCTGTCACCCCAACCCTTGTCGATAGCCGAACCCAGGAGACCACATGGAAGCAACGTGACGCATGCGGAGGCAGTCGTGAGTCGCGTGCCGCATTCCTGAAGCACGTGGGAGGACTTCCATAGATGCCAACGTCACCAGGTCTGTCACCAGTGATCCAGAATTGAAGGTAGAACAGTGCAATTTTACACACCTATGTAGTTAGAACTTGTACGCGTTATTCCAGTATACCGACCAACATCTTACTATTCTATTCATAGTTCATGTTATTATATTGTCTAAAATCTTGAAATTTTCGTATGTCGTTTAGGACGCATTTTGAACGTTTATTGGTAATATTTTTCACTTTAACAATTTTTGCAGTTTATTAAGCTAATGTTTTAGATTTTTGTTGAAGTAAATGCATATTGCGATGAATGAAGGAAATACATTTCGTAAACATGTTGTGACATCAGAAAGTAGTCATGAGTTTTGACAAGCGCAATTTCGTTGTACATGAAATGAAAGAGACAGAAAGGACATTATGATCCTATATAAAGCTAATTCGTTTTAGGAACGAAAATATGATGTATAAAAGCCGTAATTATTGACAGGAGTATTCAATTATTGTATTGAAGGCACTCTATTGTCATAGAGAGAGAGAGAGTAACATTGTAAAACCCAGAAGTTTATTTGAACTATATGAACAGTATGCGTATTTTAAAAGCATAACTGAGTAATGAGAAAGGAGGAATGTAATATTATAGATCAATCTTTGTTATTGATAGGTCTTGTAAGACTAAAGAAAGGATATTTAATATCAGATGTAATGAAAGAACGTGAGGTAAATATATTTTTATTAAGTAACAAACACGAGCAGACTTAAGATTCAGAGAAAAGCCACCGTATAAATTGTAACGGAAATGTATTTAAAGCGGAGAGAAGGAAGTATGGCATTATTTAAGTAAGTAAATATGTGAAGAGGTAATGCGGAAGTATTTTTGTGAGAGATGCACAAGTGAGAATAGCACGGATTTCTATAATCGATAGCGGTTATGTAGGAGGAGGAAGTTGTATTCATGAAAGGTATTACAGTCGTAATATTTAGTAGGAATACTGAATCTCTTACTTTGTTCAAAGTATTTGAGATGGTTTTTAGAGGTTTGTGAAAGTGCTAAGAGAAATATATGCGAGAGGTCATTATTGGAAGGAAGTGCATTAAAGGCACAGTAATATGTTAACTAAGAGTGTGAGATATAGAGATCTTGATGAGAAAATATGAAACACAGTGTTTCAGTTAAGTAAAGTCATGAAATATATTTATGAAGAGTTACAAGTGTGAATAGTGAAGATATAATGCCATGCACACTTATTATTTGGAGGAAAGCTAATCTGACAGTCATGCGTTGCAAAGTTTGTAATGTTATCGAATTTATTAAATACCGAATTTGTAATTTGGTGAATAGTTCTGAATTTAAATGTTTGTAACCACAGTTCACATTGATATGGAAATATAATATACATGATTTTACAGAAATATTGTGTGAGATACGAGAGAAGAGAAGTAGGAATGAACATTATGCAATTAATGCTGAGAGAAATCGTGCAGGACGCGATATTGTACATAAATGTATTTAAACAATTTTTATTATCATTCATAATTTCTTACATTTAATATTAATAGTTTTGACGCTAAATTGCGATGATATTAGACGCTGTATTAAGCAGGGAGAATGTGTAAGTGATATTTTAAACTTTGAGGTGAGTTATTAGATGATTAGAGGTACAGTATTTTACGAGAGTGTAATGCTATTGTTTTGCAAAATCTTTCAAGGAAAGATAACCACGAAACTTTTTAAGTTAGATTCACAAGAGACTTAATTAGTCGCATCGTTGTCTAGAGAAGGCAGTTACTTTATGTGAGTATTATATTTATTTTTATTTTAACAGTGTTAGGGACATAACTGTAGTGTCCATTTTTGAATAAATGGCAAGTGCTTTTTTATATACTTGCTACGTTTTTATAGAGCTGATGTTTATTCAATACTTAATTACGCGATAACGATACTAATAGTTCGATGCAGACAGTGAATCGACATAATTTACCTTTATCTACCCCGAGAGCCGAGATGCTCATACTGCTCAACTTTTGTTTTGTAGGCTGTTCTGTGTGCAACTAGTTAGTAGTATGGTTAGATGTGCGTTATGTGTGTTCAGGGTTCCCTAGTCATCAGTCCGGTAGGAAATGTTAATTTCTTAGCCGGGAATTGACATCCCTACGATCTCTTTTCCATCTGCGCGGATTCTGGACGTTGACCTAGAAGAATTCGGGCGCAGTACCTAAAATATTAGACCTACAGTTAAATATGTAGGTTAAAATGAGTTATTAAATGGCAGATTAACGAAAACGTAAGGAGGTAACCTTAAACAGTTTAAGAAGCTGCTTGCCATTGTGAGCTATAGATACTTTGGCCTACGTTCCTGCAGGGCGAATTAGACACTGATGTTCGCTTCTTCACAGTTTGAAGGTTTTATATTTAGTTGCTAAAATGTTGTTCACTTTACACTTCCGCTTTGGTATTGTAGAAAATCGCGTTTAGACGTGGTTTAATTTAATAACACTGTTGAGAGATTGCAATCACAATCAACAATGCTAACACGCCAACATTCAAGCAAGAAGGAGAAACGCTCCAAAGAATATGAAACGCTCTTCCCATAGACGATACACACAGCACTTCCCTCACAATCGCAACTCATTGTTTCTTCTTCTTCCTCTTTCGTGATCGGAAAATTATGTTGAAACCACTGATGTGTTTAAATGTTAGTTTCTAAAAATGGAGGACATTTAACTTACGAATTTAAAGAAATTCCTCCCAGACCCCGAACAAACGTTTGCATTGTAGGGAAAGTTCGGAATTTTCCAGACGTCTGGTAATCCTAAATAGACTGGTTGGTTACGTTGCTGAAATTGAAGGATTCCATCGGGATATAACAACATACTGTAGCATTAGTTTGGCAATTACATGCCAGTGATTGTTGGTATATCTGCTGGTTAAATTTTATACAGATAGGCCTATAATGGATTATGCTTGTTCCATGATGAGAAGTCCACCCCCATCATGACTTCTATGACCGCGGGATTGAATGGCAATATATCTAAGGTAGAATCGAGATGGAATAGGCTGCACAATTGGGTCCTTCCTTTGTTGTAGAGAAGATGACTTCATCAGAAAAATCTACTCCTTTCCAATCCCGATCACTACTTCCCACCCCAAAGTTTAAACGTTCTTCTGTGCTTCTCCATATGAACTTCCCTAGGAGCGGTACTGGTACTTTGAAATTGTGGATGCTGGTCACTCGTAGCATCTCAAACACAAACTGTTTATTGGTTCGAGCAAGCACTTTGAAGGATTCATCATAGGTAGGCTGTAAGGGTTGGCGAACTGCATCGTGGCGGATGAATACATGAGAACACTTTGTTAGTTCGGGATGGACGAATGTCTTTTTTGCTGAATGGTGACCTGGGTGAACTGGGCGTAGGGATTTGGTATGTTCCTTGAGCTTCAGAGTGAATGAAGGTACCGTACATCTGTCGCTGGTGTTTCTTCAATGAAGTCCGCTGGTAATCTCACAGGTTCTCCATAAAGGAGTGTGGGTGGAGTTGAGTCCAAGTGAGGAATAACTAGGGATCGCATTCCAAGAAGCCCTATTGGGAGTTGAGGCATCCAGTTGCTGGAGAGTTGTGTCCGGAGTGCAGCTTTCAGTTGACGGTGCCAACGTTCAATTTCTCCCATTAGCAGCAGGATGGTAGGTTGTTGTTTTAATGTGGTGGGTACCGAGAAGTTTCATTAAGCTGCTGAAGAGTTAACAGTCGAACTGTCTACCTGGTACACCAAAGCGGGCTATCCCTGAGGTCAATAGGGCATAAGCCACTGTTTCAGCCGTAATGTCTTTCATGGGAGCAGCTTCAGGCCAGCTAGAAAAGCGGTCAATCATCATTAGAAGGTAAGAGTGTCCTTCGGATGGAGGGAGTGGTCCAACGATGTCCAGGTAGATGTGGGAAAAGCGTCAGTCCACTGGTTCGTAAGTTCCAATTGGGCTGGCAGTGTGCCTTGTGACCTTGGATCGTTGGCAAGCAACACAAGTTTTTGTCCAAAACTTGACATCTTGTTTGAGAGATGGCCATACATAGCGTTGTTGGAAGATGCATTAATACCTGGGTGAGCCACATCGTGTAATGTTTGAAATGTAGGCTTAGGAAACTGACTGAGTAAAAATGGTATTCATTCTCCTGTGGATGTGTCAACCAGTAATTTAGCTCATATGGGTAAGGTAACCGTCTTGAACTGAAGGGTTGTTTCTGTGGACTGTTGTAGTCGGTGAAGTTCCTCGTCAGATTCTTGGGCTTTTGCGACTTCATCAAATTAATGGCAGTTGTGTTGGTATGGAGATGGATGAGAAGCGAGAACAGAAATCTGCTGGGATGTTTTTTCTCACACGGAGATACCTCAAATCAGTTGTGAACTGGCTAATGAAATCTAGCTGACGAAGTTGCCTTAGTGACGCTTTTATCAAGTCATAGGTGAAAAGCATACGTCAGAGGTTTGTGGTCCTCGGACACTTCCGGCACTAAAAGCCATACGATAAATAAATTTTAAAAATGTGTTCAGTGTAGAGGCTAAATGTTGTTCCCTCAAGTAAGTGACGAAAATACTTTACTCCAGAATAGTAATTCGCGGTCATAAGCGCTGTAGTTCTTTTGTGTATCAGATAGTTTCTTGGAGAAGAATCCTAGAAGTTCGAGGTGATCATCACGGACTTGATGTAATGTAGCTCCTATGGCAAAGTCTGAAGCATCGACCATTAACGTTAATGGCAGATCACCTGAGGGGTTAGGTAGTTATTGTTGTTTTAAGGGGTGGAACTATGAGGTCAGATTAAAATATACAAATTTGGAATGGAATTTAAAATTTAGAGGTGGATACCTTTGAAAAGACCGAAAATTAATCAAATAAAAAATTAAATAAAAATAATTATTATAAAAATAATCAAAAATTACGGAAAGACAAAAATTATCATTCAAAAACGAACAAGTCGTTTAGTAATTGTTCATTGGGAAATTTAGAATGCTGGTCCTAACCCACTCTCACTTATAAAGCGGATGACGAGATCAGCAGCCACCGCGTCATCGGCTAATATAACAAGAGTTAAGTGCTTTTCAGTCGGTCAACACGAATGTGCCCAAAAGAGCTGGGTTATGCCCTAGTCCTGAAATAAATTACATGCGATCAATACTGTACCCATGCGTATAATCTCGATGGAAAATATGCTTCTGCCTCCAGCTAGCTTCAGGACTCGAGGGTGTACCGTCCTCCCACTGAGCAGTTGCATACTTTGGATTTGAGGCTAAGAGGTATCAACTCTACAATGATAAGGCACAAATCTATTCTAAAACTTTAATTCAGTAAATAAAATCATGGCTTTTAACAAATAAAACAATCCCCATAACCATAAAACAAAAGCAAACAAAAATTACTTTCCACAATCCACCAATATGAACATAATATAATCATAATAAAATCATATCATACCACAAACCTTTACCCTTATGTGAACTTCACAAAGATATTCTAGTGCGCTGATGCACATACAACTTCAGAAACAAACTGTACATTGACACTACTGTCATACAATGTGACTTCTTTAATATCACAACATTACTGATTCATAAAAACCTTCTTAATTTGACAATTATGTGTACCGTGTGTGTTTTGATCTTTCTTTTCCCACCAAATGCTTCACATGCATTAGCCTATTCTGGTGTTGCACAGCAGTCATCGTGCAACTCCATAACTATGTAAGCTACCCCTACTCCACTATTTATATAGTTCCACTGCATGCCGTTTTGTGATTTCATATAAAAACGTTATGTTATTGTTGTGTCGGATGGTATAATCAAACTACCATGCGCGCGTAGCCTGTGGAATCTGGTAACCAACTTCTGAAAAAGTTGTCAGTGACAGTATAAATGCAGCGTCTAACCATTCGTTAGATAGCTAAAATCATGAACCATCAGGATAATATATAATTATCAATGTGTTCTTAAACCACATGGCTTCATTACTCAACATAACAACACTTCACTCATGTCATTAACAGGGTCTAAAGTCTGTTCCTTTCAACCTTGCTTTTACGGTCCGTCTGGCCGTCCCCAGACCCTCTCCTCGAGCGGTCGGTATACAATAGCAGTGGGTTGGGTTTCCACCCTAACTCGACCCCCGCTTTTATGTTTGAAGGCTTACTTCCAAAGCATTGTAAGATTTTACAAGACAATACTGTGCTCCCAATGGCACACATATCTCAATGGATTTTAACTGAATATTATGCACGCAGGTAGTGAATGAGCTTTATATTTATTCCTATCACGAGGATAATAACTGGCACCAAACAAGGTCCATTTCAACATGAAGGTACGAGGTTCGCAAAACATTGGTCTAGTAGGCAGCCTGTGTCTTACTAAATTATGCGGTCAGTCCAAGCTACCGGCATTTGAGGTTCGCTTCAACAAGCCGAATCACTCAACAATAAGTTCTCGGGAAATCATAGAGTGACGAGGTGTCCAAACGTTTGCCTCGCACCTACATGTGATTCCAATCCGGAACATTTCACATCCATCATCAGAGTTAGGGTCCAACACTAAACACTCTGGCACAAAGTATATCTCCGCTATGCCCCCGGCATAGGAGATTTCATACGTAGAATAGACCACCTGGCTCCTTCACCTAATGTTACGACTTCGTCCTATAATATTAAGAGAAATCTATCAATTACTCTATAAGCTTCTCACATAAGCTGCAAATTCAATTCACTAAAAGCTCTTCCATTCCTGGCATAATTATATTCCCATTAATACAATATTCTGATATCAAACTCTTTCTTTAATCCCGTAATGTAATCTTACTGTATAATCTTACTGCTTGGATCGATAAGTCTTGCAATTAGCGTAATTATTTCTTGTTTACAACAATTACCTGATGCGTTCATTAATACCTTTGATATTCATAATTGTTATTATATTATTCTCACTGACATAATTTACCAAAATCATTCCTTATTATTATTATTATATTTCTGACATAATTTGCCAAAATCCATCCTTATTATTATTATTATTATTATATTTCTGACATACTTTACCAAAATCATTCCATATTATTATTATTCTCACTGAAATAAATTACCAAAATCCGACACAACCAATCATCTCAACTCGAACAACTGTGCTCGTAACATTTACATAACCGATTGCCATCTTAATTAATAGTGGTAATGATTAATCCACTTATTGATGCACATTAACATCTCAACTGTATGAAAATCAATACGATAATGATTAAACCTGGAGGGTCTACCTCCTAATCTGATTCTTACTGGCATCTTTACTGAAATCACGTCACATGCAGTGGCCTATATTCTCTAATTACCCATAATTTGTGGGGTACTCACATCTCTCAAGGCTTCTCATGGTGGCTTCAACCAATCATATCCTTCCAAGTCGCCTGCCATATGCAGGTTTAACGCGACATTTTCATCTTGAATACGCACATTTTATGACACACAAATTCCGTTACCCATACGGCACTTTGCATTTCTATAAGGAAGCTATTGCTCCCAAACACTTATAAAACCACTACTTTAAAAGATATTTTACATATGCTTTATACATACCACACGTCACTGTGTACACTTTTCATTGCTTGAAATTCCCTAGCAAAGATATCAAAATTGCAGGTGTCGACGCCATCTCCCGTGCTCCTACCAACTCCTGATTGAAAGCCTGGTTTACCTGCCCTCGGAATTCACCAACAGTTTTTATCCATACTCCTACGGTAAGCTTCCTGCGTCGCATAGATATGCTAACTTCCGTCCTGAGCGTTATTATTTGGTATCCTTAAAACATTACCAAATGCTTCGTAAAGTTTCTCCCAGCGCATTCCAGCGTAATTAGACATGAATGATCAGTCGATATTTGATACATTGCGCTTAACACTGTCCATAACTTTACACAAATTATTATTATTATTATTTACAATAGTTCTGCCACTCATCTTACACGGTGCTTCCTAAGTGAACACGCCATTCTTCGTACTGCTGAGTATACCTGCAGCACGCCTATATTAATAACAGCTTATTAAATGCTTCACTCAAATGTAGAACTCTTTGTGCGGGCGTCCTTTCATGCACCGGACCAACATATGTTCCGCCATGACGACTGCCTGCGACTCTCTTGACAAACTGTGACAAACTGGGGTGAGACTGGCTCCAACCGTCTGCAACTAGTGTAAGACTGACTTAAGACTGACGGCAACTAACGTAAGGCTGACTTAAGACTGAAGTGCTCTGCCAAGGGTCGGCCTCCTTATATTAGTTTCACACAGAAAGTAGAGCAAAATCTTCCCGCGCGATCTCGGCTCCTCTCCCAGCATGATTCTGGTCTCGAAACCATGTTCATTGGGTTCCTTTTTCTTCTCTGATCCCAGAACTATCTGCGTGCTGAAGAATCGCTCGGCCAATTAATTAATATTAATTCCTTTCTCCATAGCGTGGGACGCTATCTCCCGGGGATTCCCTGACACCATCCTCAAATCCCGCCGCGAACAATGATAGTCCTACGGTCCTTCCGCACTTCCTTAAATATGCGTCAAATTCGCAGATTAAAGGCTCTAAAATTAGCCTCCAGTCTAAAGATTCACCTGTGGGCAACTCTCATGTCATCTCGTTACTCCAATCACGAGTAATCAATGATTTTCCTTGTGATCTCTCCCCACCATTCTCAAATCCATTCTCCGTCGAGGAAGAACTGGGTCATTATTCAGGCCCTCACCCTCTTCCAGACGACAGAATGAGGTCACAATGATTGACTTGGCTCCACTGAACACCTCCCACAATTCTGGGCCTATTTGTAAAATGTCCAACTCTGCACTTGCAGTGCTCCAAGCCCCGTATAGCCTACACCAAGTAGTCTAATAGTACTGTATTCTGCTCAATTTCCCTTCATTATTTTAATAAATAATGTCACTGCAACTGAAATCACACCAGTGATTTAATATACACTTCTCTCTAGGGGTTTTTACAATGAAACTCCCTCCACAGACTTCGGGTTCGTACCCTGGTGGAACCTTTATACTGAGATCACAGTCTCTGAGAACCACGTTCGATTCCAGTCAGCATAACCTCCTCGGGTTCATATTCCCCTTGTGAAACTTATAGAAGTCAATTGCAAGTGGCTCTCTATAAGTAACCAGCTGACTGTCTATCACTGTCTGTGTTTACATCTGGGGTCCTTCACCTCGTCTGGCTGCGAGTAGGTTAGTACAGCTCCCCATTCCACTCTGCGCTCTTTCTAAGCTGTTCATTCTCCAGGCGGAGGGTCGTATTTATGGCCTCAACCTCTCTCGCCGCCGCAACCATTTCTTCATAGAATTCTCGCAGACACTGGCATCCTTGTTGTTCGTCCCTTCCACTGGGCAAACTGTCTGCTTCTCGTTCCGTCTTGCCGCTCGAACTTTCAGGTCTGACTGCTTGTCTGACTTCGCTCTCCACGTTGAGTTGGGTGTGCGCTGTTAATACTTCTTCTTGTTCGTCGAATTCTTCTGGCGGATAATAAACCTTTAAATTGGCTACATTCATAACGACCTCGTTTCCAGTTTCTAAATGCTTTAACCTGTTAGCATTGTTCTGTAGGTCTCTTATCACCTCGAACGGGCCGTGGTAAGCAAAAATGAACTTCTTATACTTCCGTGCCTCTGGATCTGAACTGGCTGGTTTCCTAATTAAAACTTTCTCTCCGACGAGAAGCGGTCTATGATACCTCTTCGCACGATATCTTCTCAGACGTCTCTCCGCCTGTGCTTTGAGATATTCGAAGGTTCGTTGGATCCTCAATTCTCGACCTAGCTGTGCGTCTACTGGTAATGGAATAACACCATTCCACGGTCTCTCCGGTCTCTGATCCAGATGTAGAGTCACGGGAACCTGACCTGTTTCCTCATGTACAGTATTATTTATACAGTATTCAATTACTTCTAGGAATTCAATCCAACGCCAATTCGCTTCGGAGCAGTAGATCTTCATGTATTTCTGGATCTCTCTCATTACTCTTTCAACTGGACTTGCCTCAGGATGGCGAATGGTAGATAAAATCTGCCTAATTCCTAGAGTTTCCAGTTCTCGACGAAATTCTGCACTCGTAAAGCAACTTCCGTGGTCCGAGAGAATGTTATCCGGCTTCCCAAGAATCGGAATAACTCTCTCTTTCAGGCGTTTCAAGACCTGCTTTGAACTTGTCTTTTGTATGGGGCATAATACCACCATTTTCGAAAATACATCCATGGCTACAAAAATGTGTCTATTGCCTCTACGTGCTCTAGGCAATGGTCCAAAGTTGTCTATACTCAATAACTGCCTTGGCTTCTCCGGTAACAACGGGATAGGTCGTTGCCTCATTAAAAAGGGATTTGGCTTTACCCTTTGGCATAGATCACATGTCCTAATAGCATTTCTCACCGTTTCTCTCAACTTAGGCCAAGTAAATGTTTCCTTAAACAGAGCACAAATTTTGTTTATCCCTGGATGTCCAAAGGCTCTGTGTGCTAGCCACACCAATCTCCTCTGCAAAGCTGCAGGAATCACAATCCTTTGACGTGTATGTTCTACATCATCCCACTTGTGTAATATCTGACTATACCATACATAATCTGTTGCCAATGCCTCTGCCTCTCCGTATATTGCAGTTCCCCTTGCTAAGCGTCCCTCGAAGTAATCGATCATCATCTTCAACCACGGGTCTTCGCGTTGTAGGTTGGTAAGATTCCTTAAGTCATCCAACGTCTTCTGATCTCGATTCTCAATCTGGACAGCTAGCGCTTCCTCTTCTCTAGGGTAACGGCTTAATATATCCGGTATTACATTCTCTTTCCCTGGACAGTATTCTATTTCCACATTAAATTGTTGAATATACAGGGACCATCTTGTCAATCTCTGGCTAGACAAGTCTGTTTTTAACAAAAATGTTAAAGCTTTATGGTCTGTTCTGAGGACTATTTGGAAGCCATACACGAGTTTATGCCAAGATTGCAACGCGTACAAAATTGCGAGCAACTCTATCTCTGTGATCGTGTAATTTTTCTCATGGGCTTTCAGCCTCCTACTTATAAAGGCAATAAAAACTTTCTTTTCAGGCTGGTCAACATTTTCCTGGAATAGCATCGCTCCGATCCCAATAAGTGATGCATCCGCCTGTATGATGAACTTCTGGGTATAATCCGGGTATCCCAGCTTCACATATTCCAAAAGCATTTGTTTTGACCTCACGAATGCTTCCTGACATTGCTCCGTCCAATTCCATCTGCCGCCTTTCTTCAATAGGTCCTGCAGGGGTGCTACTGTCGCAGTATAGTTTGGGCAGTGGTTCGAAAAGAATCCAATTACTCCCAAATACTGTCGGACGTGTTTAACTTTCGTGGGTCGAGGGAAATTTCGAATTACCTCCAATTTATCTGGATTAGGCTTCACTCCATTTGCATCAATAACATGCCCTAGGAATTTGACTTCCCTCTGACAGAAGTGCGATTTCTTGATATTAACCTTAAAGTTAGCTTCTCGAAGGTCATCTAGCAACTTCTTCAGGTCTCTCATGTGCTCCTCCAGAGATTCTGATGTGAGTAGAATGTCGTCTACATATCTGATGGTACTCTCTTTCACTTCATCTGATAGATTGCGATTTAACGCTCTTATCAGTGCTGAACCAGCTGTTTTCAACCCAAAAGGTAGCCTTAAAAATGTGTATGTATGTTGATCAAACATAAATCCCGTCAACAGACTAGTTTTCTTCTCTAATTCAAGATGATGGAAACTGGATGTGATGTCCAGATTTGTGAATACGGTTTTCCCTTTGAACTTCCTGAGGATCTCTTTAATAGGTGGCACTTGGTCAAATTCTGGAATAACCTTCAAATTTAAATGTCTCAGGTCCAGGCAGACTCTGACAGTCCCGTCTGTCTTTGGTACAATTACCAATGGACTTACATAAGGCGTAGGTGTCTTCTCAATAACACCGGCCTCCAGCATCTCCTGAATTGCCTCTTTCACTTTAGCATAATGCTTTTCTGCTATAGGATAGGGTTTCTGCCTAAATGGTGTCCAATCACTGACTTGAAAAGCATAAGTGAAGTTCTTTACACGACCAGGTCTCGAATCAAAGACTTCCTTCTGTTCCAGTAATAACTGCTTTAAGTTTTCCTTCTCTTTTAGCCCAATTTTCGCTTCTTCTAGCTTTTCCGAAATATATTCTTCCAGTTTGGGTTCCAAATCTTTCTCCAGGTCTGTGGCTAGTGTTTTCAGCTCTTCTTCTAACTGCTCAATAACTAACACTTCTTCCTCAGCCACCTCTCTGTATGTATGCCATACTTGCTCACTTGACCCTGGTTCAATCTCATTGAGTGCGACCTCCAAGCCTTCAGCTTCTTCATTCACATGGAACATAACCCTGTCCTGTGCTAGGTCGATTATCACTCTGTATTCCCTTATAAATTCTGCCCCAATAAGTAGGTTATAAGGCAATTTGTTTACTAACAGAAAACTCTGTGAGAAAATAGAGCCTCCTATCTGTAAATCTAGGAATACCTGATATTTACATATCATCGTTCTGTCTGGAATTACCCCTTTTATCTTGACACTAGAGATCGGTATTTTCAAAATATTCTCTCTCCGGGCTATTTCATCATATAAAGCTTGTGTCATAAGGCTCACTGTTGACCCCGTGTCTAACAGACTTCTTATTTTTAATCCTGCCACTCTTACTATTATAATAGGCAATTCTCTCTTGACCATGACTTGTTATCCTCCTGTATCCTCGATTAGCTCTTCTGGTTTGGCTATCCAATTGATGATGTTAACAGACTTCCATCCCTCAGTCTGGAACTCTTCTAATTTTGGCGTTTTTTTTTTCTTCAGCGCCCGTCCCCTTGGAGTTTCTTCTCTCCTGTTCGCTGCGTTGTAGCTCCAAACTCTTAGCTCCATCTCCATATCTGTCTGGCGATGTCCTGTTCTGCATAACTTCTTGCCAGCGGACTTGTTGTTTCTCGGGCTCATCTCCCCTCTCCTCGAGGTATCGCAAAGAAGCGTGATATCGTTCTTCTACCTCGTCATCGAAGTTACTTCTTCTTTCTTGGGGTCTCCAATTTCTATTGTTGCCTTCTTGGCCATTGTTACCTCCATTGTTTTGGTACGGTTTACCCCTGATATTCTGCTTATTCCACGAGTTTCGACCTCTTCCTCCTCTATTAGCATTCCCTTTGTAGTTTGACTGCCATCTTCTGGGTTCCTGTTCCCATTGCCGTCCATAGGAATCTAATGTTTCAGTGCTCGTAGCTTTGTTGTTCCTTGGAGCTTGCTGTTGGTCAGTCTGCGTGTTGGTCACGTGTACCTGTTCCACGGTTCGACTCTGACGCATCGTATTTGCTGTTGTGAGGTCCAGTTGTCTAAGAACTGTCTCCATTTCTATAGCAGTTTTCGCATTAGCCGAGATTAGTAGTCTTTGGATCTCGTATGGAAGCTGCTTGGCGATAGCAATACATAATTCCAGCTCGCTCGGTTTTTGATCCAGTTCTTTGAAGCGACACATCTGCGATATGAAGAATTCTGCGTACTTCGTTGGGTTGTTGGTGCTGTATTTCTTTGCATATAAATCCAACCGTAAATTCTGTTGGACCGCTGCGTCCCAGTATCTCTTCAAAAATGCCTCCCGAAACTCCTCAACAGAATCGAAAGTGTAGCGGAAGCTGCGAAACCACAATGCACACTCCCCCTCTGTTAATTTCTCTATAGCTCGTAGCCTGCGCTCCTGTGGTATTCGCGCATCATTCAGATAATCAGTCACTTCCTTCAACCAATATTTTGGTGTCATATTACAGTGGCTACCTGAGAATTTCCTTGGTTTTTCTTCGCTTGCCCTGATGACGTTTATCACCTGGGTGTGCATAGCATTTTCATGTGGCGTCGATGCCGCAACTGGTACACCTGGCGTCATATAAGGACTTTCGCCTGGGCCTGTAGCACTCCTTATTGTAGGTTGGGTTTCTAAGTCTGCCCACCTTGTTTTCCTCATATCTTCCATGCTGCCTTCACTTGACTTAGGATCTTTCAGAAGTGTTTCCTCCTGTGCGATTATCCTAGTCTCCATTTGACTGTGGCGCATCTCTGCTCTTTCCAGACGAGTAATGACTTCTTTCTCTATTCTTGTAAGCCTATCTCGATTTTCCTCGGCTACTTGAAATATTTTCTTCTTGTCTTCTTTCAGACTTTGTTTGATATGGGAGATTTCATCCTCTACATCTTCCTTAATTTGAGCAAGGGTTTTGTCGCTTGCCTCTGTTTTCTGGCCTTCTCTCACTTCGAGTTCTTCCCTCAATCCTTTGATTTCTTCTCGAATGTGTCCATTGACCTTTGACATTTCCTTCTGGACCTTAACAATTTCACCTCTATTCTCCTCTTGCCTTTTGTTGACTACAACAATGTCATTCTGAACTTGGTCCAGTTCTTGATGAACTTTGCTTATCTGGCCCTTCATGTTTCCTACCAGCTCTTTACTCTCGTTAACGACAGCCTTGATTTCACCTATTTCTTGACATTGACCTAATATATTCTGGTCCTGTTTCTTGAGATCACCGTTAATTGCTCTAGCATAGCTTTTCAATTTCTGGTCCCATTTAGAGTCGTTCTCCTCTAATCTCTGGTCTACCGTTCTCGTAAACTCTGAAAATTGTTTCGCTTGGCGTTCGAGATTCGCCTCATTTTGGATTTGAATATTCTTAATGTCGTTAGATAACGCGTCTAACCTACTGTTGGTTTCATCCTGAGCATGCTTACACGCTTGTAAGTTACTCTCAAGTTTGGCTTCTATAGCCTCAAAACGTTTATCCGTTTTAACCTGCATTTCCGATACAATGCTTACAACAGTTTCTGTTACTTCGGTCTTAATTACCTCTTGCATTTGACCTAACTTATTATTCATTTCAACTTTATTAGCATCTAACCGATTATTCAATTCAACCTGGTTGTCATTCATTGCAACCTGATTAGCATCTAAACGATTGCTCAATTCACTCTGGTTATCATCTAACCGAGCGTTTATTCCGTCCTGGAAAGCCTTAGCTTCCAGCCTATTCTGCTCGTTAACAACATCAAAATGCTGTTTCAACCCTGCAATCACCTGCAAAATCTCCTCTGTGCCTGACATTTTCACAATAATACACTTAAATATGCAGGCAGGCTTCCTGGAAAAAATGTGTGGATATGTTTTGAAAAGAAACATCAAACACTGTACACATATTGTAACGTCGTACAAAACCTGATAATATTATGATAAATTGTGGATCTGGTATGTAGCGCTCATACCCTTGGGTAATCCTCTTCTCAATAGAGAGATTTTGCGTTACATAAAAAGCCTACTGAACTTAAAAATCACTCAAACACAGCTTGAGGCAAAAAAACAATTACTATGGTTTTCCCCATGAAATACCATAAAAAATCTATGGGTTTCCCTAAATCCCATAAGCTCCACGCAATCTGGGCGCCATGATAATGATAATGTCGTTTGCCCGGTTTGTGCAATGCCAAGATCGCTCATATTGCACTGACGCAGGCGGTTCCATAATGAATTAATACCGCCCCACGTTGCTTGGGCCATGATAATGATAATGTACCGTAGTACTATGCTTATCCCCACAGACGGGCGACATGATAATTAATAAAAGGATTCATTGGAGGTGGTCCACGTTAAGACATCGCAGCAACCCTCCAAGGTCTCGGTTGAACTGTCGAATGCCCCACTTGGGTCTCGCCATGAAAATGAATAAGCATACTAGACGTATTGCATTATCAAAATTTATATAAAGCGTATCAGAGCTTAGCTAGGTTAGGTGCGGTCCTCCCCTACTTCATGTAAATTGTTACTTTAATAGAGTTGTGTGCATTAGATATAGACCGACTTTAGTTGTACCTATAGCTCAAATCACTGTACAGGACATCATTTTCCATGTACCCATGCGTATAATCTCGATGGAAAATATGCTTCTGCCTCCAGCTACCTTCAGGACTCGAGGGTGTACCGTCCTCCCACTGAGCAGTTGCATACTTTGGATTTGAGGCTAAGAGGTATCAACTCTACAATGATAAGGCACAACTCTATTCTAAAACTTTAATTCAGTAAATAAAATCATGGCTTTTAACAAATAAAACAATCCCCATAACCATAAAACAAAAGCAAACAAAAATTACTTTCCACAATCCACCAATATGAACATAATATAATCATAATAAAATCATATCATACCACAAACCTTTACCCTTATGTGAACTTCACAAAGATATTCTAGTGCGCTGATGCACATACAACTTCAGAAACAAACTGTACATTGACACTACTGTCATACAATGTGACTTCTTTAATATCACAACATTACTGATTCATAAAAACCTTCTTAATTTGACAATTATGTGTACCGTGTGTGTTTTGATCTTTCCTTTCCCACCAAATGCTTCACATGCATAAGCCTATTCTGGTGTTGCACAGCAGTCATCGTGCAACTCCATAACTATGTAAGCTACCCCTACTCCACTATTTATATAGTTCCACTGCATGCCGTTTTGTGATTTCATATAAAAACGTTATGTTATTGTTGTGTCGGATGGTATAATCAAACTACCATGCGCGCGTAGCCTGTGGAATCTGGTAACCAACTTCTGAAAAAGTTGTCAGTGACAGTATAAATGCAGCGTCTAACCATTCGTTAGATAGCTAAAATCATGAACCATCAGGATAATATATAATTATCAATGTGTTCTTAAACCACATGGCTTCATTACTCAACATAACAACATTTCACTCACGTCATTAACAGGGTCTAAAGTCTGTTCCTTTCAACCTTGCTTTTACGGTCCGTCTGGCCGTCCCCAGACCCTCTCCTCGAGCGGTCGGTATACAATAGCAGTGGGTTGGGTTTCCACCCTAACTCGACCCCCGCTTTTATGTTTGAAGGCTTACTTCCAAAGCATTGTAAGATTTTACAAGACAATACTGTGCTCCCAATGGCACACATATCTCAATGGATTTTAACTGAATATTATGCACGCAGGTAGTGAATGAGCTTTATATTTATTCCTATCACGAGGATAATAACTGGCACCAAACAAGGTCCATTTCAACATGAAGGTACGAGGTTCGCAAAACATTGGTCTAGTAGGCAGCCGGTGTCTTACTAAATTATGCGGTCAGTCCAAGCTACCGGCATTTGAGGTTCGCTTCAACAAGCCGAATCACTCAACAATAAGTTCTCGGGAAATCATAGAGTGACGAGGTGTCCAAACGTTTGCCTCGCACCTACATGTGATTCCAATCCGGAACATTTCACATCCATCATCAGAGTTAGGGTCCAACACTAAACACTCTGGCACAAAGTATATCTCCGCTATGCCCCCGGCATAGGAGATTTCATACGTAGAATAGACCACCTGGCTCCTTCACCTAATGTTACGACTTCGTCCTATAATATTAAGAGAAATCTATCAATTACTCTATAAGCTTCTCACATAAGCTGCAAATTCAATTCACTAAAAGCTCTTCCATTCCTGGCATAATTATATTCCCATTAATACAATATTCTGATATCAAACTCTTTCTTTAATCCCGTAATGTAATCTTACTGTATAATCTTACTGCTTGGATCGATAAGTCTTGCAATTAGCGTAATTATTTCTTGTTTACAACAATTACCTGATGCGTTCATTAATACCTTTGATATTCATAATTGTTATTATATTATTCTCACTGACATAATTTACCAAAATCATTCCTTATTATTATTATTATATTTCTGACATAATTTGCCAAAATCCTTCCTTATTATTATTATTATATTTCTGACATACTTTACCAAAATCATTCCATATTATTATTATTCTCACTGAAATAAATTACCAAAATCCGACACAACCAATCATCTCAACTCGAACAACTGTGCTCGTAACATTTACATAACTGATTGCCATCTTAATTAATAGTGGTAATGATTAATCCACTTATTGATGCACATAAACACAATTACCAGACAAATAAAACTTCACGAATTTTAACTGAAAAACAGTTTTTTTCATTTTATTCAATACTGAATTATCTTTATTGGAATTAGGACTGGGTCCTCACCAGAACTTAGCCGGTACTGTAGTTCCATGGTATATTACAGTACCGTTGCCCACCCCCGCGACGTGGACGCGTAACATCTCAACTGTATGAAAATCAATACGATAATGATTAAACCTGGAGGGTCTACCTCCTAATCTGATTCTTACTGGCATCTTTACTGAAATCACGTCACATGCAGTGGCCTATATTCTCTAATTAACCATACTTTGTGGGGTACTCACATCTCTCAAGGCTTCTCATGGTGGCTTCAACCAATCATATCCTTCCAAGTCGCCTGCCATATGCAGGTTTAACGCGACATTTTCATCTTGAATACGCACATTTTATGACACACAACTTCCGTTACCCATACGGCACTTTGCATTTCTATAAGGAAGCTATTGCTCCCAAACATGTGACATTTTATAACACTTATAAAACCACTACTTTAAAAGATATTTTACATATGCTTTATACATACCACACGTCACTGTGTACACTTTTCATTGCTTGAAATTCCCTAGCAAAGATATCAAAATTGCAGGTGTCGACGCCATCTCCCGTGCTCCTACCAACTCCTGATTGAAAGCCTGGTTTACCTGCCCTCGGAATTCACCAACAGTTTTTATCCATACTCCTACGGTAAGCTTCCTGCGTCGCATAGATATGCTAACTTCCGTCCTGAGCGTTATTATTTGGTATCCTTAAAACATTACCAAATGCTTCGTAAAGTTTCTCCCAGCGCATTCCAGCGTAATTAGACATGAATGATCAGTCGATATTTGATACATTGCGCTTAACACTGTCCATAACTTTACACAAATTATTATTATTATTATTTACAATAGTTCTGCCACTCATCTTACACGGTGCTTCCTAAGTGAACACGCCATTCTTCGTACTGCTGAGTATACCTGCAGCACGCCTATATTAATAACAGCTTATTAAATGCTTCACTCAAATGTAGAACTCTTTGTGCGGGCGTCCTTTCATGCACCGGACCAACATATGTTCCGCCATGACGACTGCCTGCGACTCTCTTGACAAACTGTGACAAACTGGGGTGAGACTGGCTCCAACCGTCTGCAACTAGTGTAAGACTGACTTAAGACTGACGGCAACTAACGTAAGGCTGACTTAAGACTGAAGTGCTCTGCCAAGGGTCGGCCTCCTTATATTAGTTTCACACAGAAAGTAGAGCGAAATCTTCCCGCGCGATCTCGGCTCCTCTCCCAGCATGATTCTGGTCTCGAAACCATGTTCATTGGGTTCCTTTTTCTTCTCTGATCCCAGAACTATCTGCGTGCTGAAGAATCGCTCGGCCAATTAATTAATATTAATTCCTTTCTCCATAGCGTGGGACGCTATCTCCCGGGGATTCCCTGGCACCATCCTCAAATCCCGCCGCGAACAATGATAGTCCTACGGTCCTTCCGCACTTCCTTAAATATGCGTCAATTTCGCAGATTAAAGGCTCTAAAATTAGCCTCCAGTCTAAAGATTCACCTGTGGGCAACTCTCATGTCATCTCGTTACTCCAATCACGAGTAATCAATGATTTTCCTTGTGATCTCTCCCCACCATTCTCAAATCCATTCTCCGTCGGGGAAGAACTGGGTCATTATTCAGGCCCTCACCCTCTTCCAGACGACAGAATGAGGTCAGAATGATTGACTTGGCTCCACTGAACACCTCCCACAATTCTGGGCCTATTTGTAAAATGTCCAACTCTGCACTTGCAGTGCTCCAAGCCCCGTATAGCCTACACCAAGTAGTCTAATAGTACTGTATTCTGCTCAATTTCCCTTCATTATTTTAATAAATAATGTCACTGCAACTGAAATCACACCAGTGATTTAATATACACTTCTCTCTAGGGGTTTTTACAATGAAACTCCCTCCACAGACTTCGGGTTCGTTCCCTGGTGGAACCTTTATACTGAGATCACAGTCTCTGAGAACCACGTTCGATTCCAGTCAGCATAACCTCCTCGGATTCAATACATACACTAGGATGACCAGTTTCGATCGTCAAGCAATCATCAGATCCATTACACTTAGGCTATAAAATCCATGTTTGAAAATACAGGTGAAAATATTTACAATATATGTGGGAATGAATTTTGGCAAGCGAATAAACCGAACACGTCTTGAAGTAGTTTTAAGTATAAAAACTGCATTTAAACGTATGATTACATAAGATGAGATTTAACAGAACTTGACGTGACATGACTTGACACAAAAACTGTAACTGATCGTCTTAGTTTCTCGCGACTTCCACTTGACTCCTCTACGCGGCGCCACCGGGCAGTGTCGAAGCTGGCGGGAAACCCAAGAACGTTCATTATTTTCAGATTCCCACAATCGGCCATCCTGCAGATCATCCGCCTCGGATGATGAGAAGTCTTCAGCCCAGGGTTTGAGGAATTCAGCACAAGTAGTTGTTCGTTTGGGGCCTAAGCGATTCCCTTCACGACAGAGGTCGTAAGTGTCATTCAGCTTGACTCTGGAGATTCTGTAAGGCCGAAGGTACTTTTTCTGCAATTTAAGGCCTGGTTCAAACTGGGTCCTCTTGATGGTTTTGATATCGCCAACTTGGTACTGGCGGGCAGGCCGTCGACTTTGATCAAACGACACACTGTTTTCTTGATGCACTTTCTGGATTTGTGCTCTCGCTTCTTCACGGTGTTCATCTCTCCTGGTCTCACACTCGTCTACCATCTCTTCACTGATCAACTCAAGTATTCTCAGGTCATTTTCAGAGCGCATTTTGGCTCCCGTCAAAAGTTCGAATGGCGTCTGCTTGATACTGCGGTTGTAAGTGGAATTCATGGCTCTTCGATCAGGTTCGACGTGCTTGTTCCAATCTCCAGGGTTTTCGATGGACAACTTGGCCAGCACGGAAGTGATCGTGGAGTTCATCCTTTCTATCTGGCCATTGGCACGAGGGAGTCTGGTCGTGATCAGCAAGTGGGTGATGTTGTTGGCAGTGCAGTACTCTTCGAATTCATGTGAAATATACGCGGTTCCACGGTCGGTGACGATCTGCGCAGGATTACCAAATACTCCTTTTTGCACGTCCAATTTCTCCGTAGTTTCTTTCGTGATCGTCGTTTTAGTGGGATACAGCCACACAAACTTTGTGAAGCTATCCGTTACAGCGAGAATATGCTTGCATCCTTTTTTCATTGAATCTAAGGGTTCAAGATGGTCAGCATGGTAAATGTGCAATGGTGTGCTTTCTTTAAATAAGGGATGCAATAGTCCTTGTTTCATCGTGATGCTCATCTGAACGCTGGTACTCTTCGCCTCTTCCGATGCCTTTCCTATGTCCATCTCATCGGCTGCTACCACGTCGATTCGGTACAAGTACGCTTCTGATATGTCCTTGGACATCTTGACACCACTTTTGCTGATGGTAGTTATGACTTGGTCCAGCAAGTCGTTACCCATGATAGCTGGCAACTTTAGTTCATCTCCAGACACCACATAGAAATCGGTCAAGTAAGTATCGTCGTCAACCTGGACGTCGGTTGGAAAATATCCTAGGGGACGCACCTCACTATCTCCGAAACCCTTGAGTATTATGGCGGTAGTCTTCAGCTCCAGATCGCCCATCTCTGTGTAGATGTCTTCACGGATCAGATTGATTGGGCAGCCCGTGTCAACTAATGCATTGATCTTCTGGCCCTGGAGCAACAATTCTTTCATCTTTATATTCGACTTGGTTCCCAAAGCGACGTTCACTGTCTTCTTCTCGGCATTCTGCTCAGGGTTTGGGCACTTGGAAGCTATGTGTCCGAAACTGCTGCAATTGAAGCACTTTGGACCCTGACTCTTGTGTGGACATTCTCTGGACTCATGACTGTTCTTCTGACCACAATTGTAACATCTCTTTACAGGCGAGGTCTGCTTCTGCCTGTTGTCTTCTCTTGGTGTATGATTGTTTGTCGTCCTCTCATTTATCGTCACCTTCTGGGAGTTTCGTGCGTAAGCACTCTTATAGATCTTCAACTTGTCCTTGAATTCCTTGATGCCCTTTGCTCCATATAGAATCATCTTGGATCCAGTGTCATCCTCGATGCCATCGATGACGTATTGTATCAGTGATTCATCATCGATTGTCGACCTGCTGGCTATTTCTCGCATCACCAGGAAATATTCGTGAAGAGTTTCAACTTTTGTTTTTCGTCGGTTGGTTAGCAGTCGATGAATCTCTGCTGCGCTGGCATCATCTCGGAATTCCTTCTTCAGGGCTTTCTTCAACTTGTGCCAGGATGTGATGCCACGTTCACTCTGCACGAACAACTTAGCCAGGCCTGTCAGAGACTTTTTTGCAAATATGTATTTCTGCATCTCGTCCCAGCCCATCAACGTTGCTGTTTCGTCAAAGTCCTCAATCCAACGTCGCACCGGATAGTTCTCACTGCCGTCATAGGTTCTGACAGAGCCCTCTACATCTCGGAAAGTTAACGCAAACTTGTGTGCGACTCCACAGTTTGCAGTGTGCCGCAAGTCCACCACGTCCTGGTCGACTTCCCCTTCACTTGAGCTTTTTTCTACAGTCTTCGCTTTGTGTTTGGTCGTTGTTATTTTCTTTTGTTTACCTCCTATTGCTTTGGAGAGTTTCTGGTCTTCGGACGAGCTAGATGAATCTGATGATGATCCTGTCGTGGTAGAGGTTGAATGTTTTGAGGATTTCATCCCAGCCATTTTCTCCTTTAACTCACGTAATTCCTCCGCCAGTGCTTCGTTTTCCTCTTTCATCTTGCTCATTGCATCTTCCTTTTTACCAGTCTCTTCTTCTTCTTCTTCACCTTCTTCGTCTTTACGCATCCCCAGCCACGAAAGGTCCATTAAGTTATCACAGACGCGTTGCACAAGTACAGCTTTCTCTCCCGTATATCCAATTTTTAATACTGTGCACATGGCAATCAGGTCAGCCTCGGTGAATTCGGTCTCAATGAACTTCAATTTCACCAGGTGTTCTGGTGAGTCACGTTCAAACTCGAAGCCTGGGAATTCTCTTAAGCGCTGTCTGTTCTTTCGATCACGTGGCAGTTTTTCGAAAATGAGGTTATGTAACGTCTTAATCACGGCCGTGGGCGCCGTCTTAATGTTATTATTCACTTTTTCAATATCTTGTAAACACGCCACTTTGTCCGCCATTTTTCTTTGTCTTTCGGCACTCGCGCTGAACACTTTTCTTTTCGTCCGTCGTCGTAGGCTTCAGGATCCTTGAACCCGTATTTTGTAGCCTGCTCGAACCACCACGTCTTTGGAGGTTGAACAGCTGCTCGTCTTCTATATTCCACGGACCCCCGTCTTCGTCGTAAATCTTGCCAGAAAAATGCCGTCAATTCGCGCCTTGTCGTCTTTGGTTTTATCGCTGTAGGCTTAGCCAAAATTGCCGTTCCGCACTCAAAATCGTTAATATCTCGGACGAGCCCCCAAATGTGGGAATGAATTTTGGCAAGCGAATAAACCGAACACGTCTTGAAGTAGTTTTAAGTATAAATACTGCATTTAAACGTAAGATTACATAAGATGAGATTTAACAGAACTTGACGTGACATGACTTGACACAAAAACTGTAACTGATCGTCTTAGTTTCTCGCGACTTCCACTTGACTCCTCTACGCGGCGCCACCGGGCAGTGTCGAAGCTGGCGGGAAACCCAACAACGTTCATTATTTTCAGATTCCCACATATATACAATTATTTAGTTGCAGTATTGGTACTTCAACTGTCGGTGTATGTTAAATGCAGTATATATGATGTTAGGTGAAATGCTAAATGGTGATAGATATCCGGAGCTTGTAATTTGCAGTGATTATATGGTTGTAAAAATCAACTATGGTTAAAATGAAATATTACAGGCTACTACTTATCTGGTACTTTGAGTGTCATCTGCAAACCGGTGGCTGCAGTGGCATAGTTAGTATATTAAAACATGTGTTAGGTTGGCAAGGGTTATAACCAAATATTTTTCTGTTATGTTGGTAATTATTATGTATGTTATTTTGTTTTCAAGAAAAATAAACGAGTAGTACACTACTCTGCCTTGCAAGTGAAAATGGTGTGTGAATCATTGAGTGTAGTGAAACCTAAAATACTATAAATTAGAGAAAGCAGACTGAATCAGTTAAATAAAATATCAAATCCAGAACAGGTCATGGGACAAGATGCGCCAAATGCAAACGGGCAAATTGTGAAACAAGATAAATAATCAAGAACTGTGCAGCGTGTTGAAGAAAAACAAAAGACTAAGACAATGGCATCAGAAGATAGTGATCTACACAGCATACAAAAGCTCAGCAGCCCCGACACATTTCAACTGTGGGATTTTGAAATTCAAATTCTATTTAAAGCCAAGCAAGTATGGGATGTTGTTAATGGACAAGAACCTCTCACTGAAATACCACAAAGCATGGTTGGCCAAACATGCTAAAGCTCAGTATTATATTTTGATAACAATTGACAAGGTGGTGACAAATCATATTTTGACATGTACTACTTCCAAAAAAATGTATGAAGCACTCAGAGGTGTATTCAGAGGAGATACCAGTCAACAAAAACAACAGCTGCGCATGGATTTCCATGGTTTTAAGTTTGATACAACTAAAGGAATGATGATGAACATCAGCCATCTGAGAAATATTGTCTTCAAAATACAACAATTCAAACAAGAAATATCTGAAGAGATGGTTATGGCAAAAATCCTTTTTTCACTGCCTGAGCAATATCACTATTTCTCAAGTGCATGGGAATCTACACCTACTTCAGATAGATCCATTGAAAATCTTGTGGCTAGACTTTGTGTTGAAGAAGACTACAAGTTGCCAAGTAGGCCTAAGTCACAAGAGACAAGTGTTGTTTTTGGTGCACAAAATAAATACAAGGGGTCAAAAGGGTCTCATGTGAAGTGTTTGAAATGTGGGGGAGAGGGGCATATTAAACTAAGATGTCCAAAGAAGAAATATTGCAAGATCTGTAAACGTGACACTCACAATGAAGAAGAATGCTTCACGAAAAGAAACAATGTGCTGGACAGTAAGAACTGCATTTACTGTAAGAAATCTAATCATGTGTCTGACAACTTCTGGTTCAAAGAAGAACATGAAAAGAAGAAAGACAAGTATCCTTCTTTGCAGAATCTGAACAGTATGGTGAAGTGCTATTCTGTGAAAAACTAAATGAAAATATGTTTGTGGTAGACAGTGGTTCAACATCACATCTGACAAATAAGTGTGACATTTTATCAAATACTGAATCATCAGAAGCTAAAATACACAGTGCAAAGAGAGCTGAAACTATGAACGCTGTGTTGTCGGGAGACATTGAAACGGACAACGTGTTGTTTAAAGATGTGTATTATGTGCCATAACTCACCAGAAATTTACTCTCTGTCAATGCCATCACTGAAAACAATGGAGAGGTAAGATTCAAAAATAAAGAAGTTTTGTTTTTGAAAGATGATAAAGTTGTGCTTACAGGAAGGAAAACTCCAGGTGGATTGTTTGTTGTGGACTTAATCGCTCAACATAGAGAAGAAACACTCCTAACCCAAACTGAAGAAGTACCGTACACATGGTATGGCACAAGATATTAGGCCATATTAGCTTTGGAAATCTACAGAAACTTCCTAACCCATGTAAGGGAGTGCCATTTTCTCTAAGTAAGTCCAAAGTTAACCCTAGATGTGAAATATATGCTATAGCAAAACTCAACAGAAATCCTTTTAACACAGTGCGACAAAGAGCAGAGAGACCTTTGGAAATTATACATACAGACTTGTGTGGTAAAATTGATCCACCAACTTTTGACAACAAGAACTATTTTCTGTTATGTAGCCTATAGATGATTTCACCCATTTTGCACAAGTGTATTTGTTGGAAACCAAAGACGAAGCTGAAGGTTTTTTAAAGGACTATATTGCCGAAGCAGAAACCCATCATAACCTAAAAGTGTCTAAAATAAGAGTTGATAATGATGGAGAATATCGGTCTAATGACTTCAAGAACTGGTGAAAGGGTAAAGGTATCAAATTAGACTATACCATACCTCATACACCTCATTTGAACGGCACTGCTGAAAGGATGAATCTGACTCTAGGAAACAAAATGAGAGCGCTACTGTATGATGCAAATTTTCCCAATGAAATGTGGGAATCTGCGGTGGAAACTGCCACCTATCTTCAAAACAGGAGTCCAACGGTAACAGTTGACACCACTCCTGCTGAAAAATGGTACGGTACAACAGAAAACCTGATCTCTCTCGCCTTCAACAGTATGGTTCTGTGGTCTACGCCAAGAGTCTCGAGCATCTGAAGAAACTAAATCCTAGAGGTAAGAAAGGTTATTTTGACGGCTACTCCAATAATGGATACAGAATCTGGGACAAGGAAGATCGGGTGATCTATGTATCAAGAGATGTGAAGTTCTTTGACACAGAAAATGACAAGATGCTTGCATTACATAACCAAAGTATCACTATGGAAAATTTACTTGAAGATGAAGACAACCAGGAAAATGAAATAAGCCATGAAAGTCAAGGTGAAACAGATAGTGAGGAAGCAAAAGATGAAGATACTGGATCGGATTATGAACCCGCAAGTGATGAAGATGATGCACCAATACATTCACAAACAAACCAAAGACCACAAAGAGACATAAAAATGCCAAAGAAATATGAAGATTATGCGTTGCTTACGAATGACTCACCTCTTACATATGAAGACTGCATGCAGAGTCAAGATAGAGAAAAATGGAAGAAGGCCATACAGGAGGAAAAGGACTGTCTCAAGAAAAATGAAACTTGGGATTTAGTCAACGAAGAATGTGCCAAAGGTAAATGAATCATTACTAGTCTCTGGTTGTTCAAGGTTAAAGAAGACGGTTGCCAGAGGCTGCCAACAGAAAAAGGGTTTAAACTACGAGGACATTTTCAGCTCAGTAGTACAATCAAACACTGAGAATGTTATTGGCTATTGCAGCTTCAGAAGGTTTTAAGATAACATCCTACGAGATCAAATCTGCTTTTTTGTACGGTGACTTACAAACTGAGATATACATGCGCCTGCCAGAAGATTTTAATGTCTCAGGAAATATATGTAAACTAAGAAAAGCACTATATGGTCTCAAGCAATGGTTCAAACGTCTGACAGACTATCTCAAAAGCGAAGGTTTGAAACAAACTCAAACAGACCAATGTGTGTTCAAGTCCACTTTAGGAAAGAAATTGTATGTTGCTATCCATGTGGATGATTGGATGGTGATAGGAGAAGATGAGCAACAAAATATAGAACTAATGACAAAAATGAAGAAGCAATTCGAGACTTCCATAAATCTCGAAGCCAAGACCTACCTGGGAATGCAAATTTCTCAAAAGAACGATGGAGTATTCATCAGTCAAGAAAGATATGCTCAACATGTCATTGAAAAATACAACATGGAAATATCAAAACCAACAAGTACTCCAATCTCACATCAAGATAATTCTCATGATGATACCAAAACTTCCCAAACCAGCTTTCCATATCAAGAAGCAGTGGGAAGCCTGCTGTACCTATCCTGCAAGACAAGACCAGATATCGGCTATGCTCTTAACTATGCCAGCAGATACACATGAAATCCTATGAAGCAAGACGTTGTCAACATCAAAAGGACACTAAGATACCTAAAAGGATCTATTTAACAAGGTATTCATTCACTACTCAAACAATGTCAAGAATGTAGATACTCTAGAAGTATTATGCGACTCTGATCATGCAGGGGACAGAAAGGGATGCAAGAGTACATCAGATTACATAATGCACTATGCTAATGGTACAATTGCTTGGGGCTCTCATAAACAGTCTATTGTAGCTCGATCATCAACTGAAGCTCAGTACATTTCAGCCGCCCAATGCTACAAGGAAATGAAATATGTGAATTCTGTGCTTGAGGAGCTACTGGAAGAAACTATCAACGTAAACTTGCATGTGGACAATACCAGTTGCATAAAAATGATTCAAGCAAACCAGTTGACCATAAATGTTGCAGACATTTTAACTAAACCTCTTCTTCCTGGTAAATTTGCAAATCTCAAAAACCGTGTTGAGTTTTAAGTGTGAATTTTTGAGAGTTTATAAATCAGGGTCATTTCCATTATGTAAGTGGAAAACAAAAACAAAAAGACAGAAAAAACACCTATTTGATTACACCCTTGAGGGAGTGTGTTAAAACATGTGTTAGGTTGGCAAGGGTTATAACCAAATGTTTTTCTGTTATGTTGGTACTTATTATGTATGTTATTTTGTTTTCAAGAAAAATAAAAGAGTAGTACACTGCTCTGCCTTGCAAGTGAAAATGGTGTGTGAATCATTGAGTGTAGTGAAACCTAAAATACTAAAAATTAGAGAAACAGACTGGATCAGTTTACTAAAATATCAAATCCAGCACATAGTAGCAGGCTGAGCCTCTATGCCCAAGATCGCGGGTTCAAACCCGGCCGAAGTCGTCGGATATTTTAAGAGCATTAAAAATCCCTCAGTATGCCTTCCTTCGGAAGGGAAGTAAAGCCGGCGGTCCCATGTCATAGATTTATGGCATGTTAAAGAACCTTCCACTAATTACACCTGTGTGAAGCTAAATTATATTGGTTAAGAATGTAAACAACGCTCTTAGGTACCTACATTCGTTGCCAAGAGCCGACTGCGGTGGCGTCTAGTAGTTAAGTTCTGAAATAGTAGTCGTTGACGGTGGCGTTTGGCGGCAAAAGTAGGAACTATTTGAAAAATTCAAAGTCTGCAGTCCTTACTTGGATTAAAAACAGATAACACACACACATCACAATTAACACCGGTTATCAGATAGATTCTACACACACCCAAAGTACACGAGGCTACATGACCGCGTTGTTGCAGCCCCTAAACTGAGGCACCAACCAACCATCCATCTGCAAACCAAGGTTTCTTCGTAAGTCAGCAAGATCCACACACTCGATTAAAATGTGGGCCACGGTGAAAACGGCTCCACAGCTACAAAGTCTTCCCTTCTCATTAGGTACGAGTGGGTGGATCTTGTATGACCTATCCTTAGCCTACACAAAATAACGGACTCCCTCCGTGACCGGAAAGAGCTCCTCCACACGCGAGTAGTTCCCTTGATCGCTCTTAGTTTACTGGGCATTGGGTCAGCTAGCCACTGACGCTCGCAAAATGCCAGTACTTGTCGGCGTAACTGAGAGCGAATGTCTCTACCGGGTACCTCCATTGGTCGAGGTGGTATTGCAGCTTTGCAGTTTGACAAGGTGTGCGCACACCGGCGCGGGATGCGGGAACGGGAGCGGGAGCGGGAGCGTGAGCGGGACTGTCGCGAACTTAGGGGCACATGGCGGGATATGCATCCCCTCACCCAGCTGCGTCACAATCCGGCACAGATGGCGGGATTGCTGCGTTACCGTACTACAGGAGTACGCAGCTTGCAGCGTTTTCCCGCGTCCCGCATTCGTTTTAGCAATGGTGACGGAACTGCTAATAGAATGTGTCAGGAAACATCCTGTCTTATATGACATGAGAAATGCAGATTATCTCTATCTCTCTATATATAAAAATGAAAGTTTGTCTGTTTTTTTTTCTGAATTTCCACGGAATGTTGCGTTATTTGCACGTTTCAGACTGTTTTATGACGGATGCGCGCAAAAATATTTTTTTTTGTCTGTCTGTCTGTTTGTTTGTCTGTCTGTGGACAACTTTGAGTCCTTATACTTGAGAACGGCTGGGTGGATCAACGTAAATTTTGATACAGATATACATCAGAGGCACCACACTAATCATTGATGTAACTCTTCTCCCTACCTCTCGTAAAAATGGGCCTACCCCCTTAAAATACATGCTGAAATAGGCGTAGAAGGACGAGACAAAGCTTACTTTCAACCCCTAATTGTGAGAAACAAAACTCGGGGGCCCTAAAGGGACCCCAAAAACCACATTTTAAGGCCCTAAAACGAACAGTTTTTGTGATATACCCAGAAAACTAATTTCATTTAATAATATATACAATAAAAAGAACCTGTCTATCAATGCAAAATTACGACATTTTAATACAGTTGTTAGACCAGTCATCTCGTACGGTATGGAAACTACAAATATAACCGGAATGGAGAATTTGCTCAAGATAGAAAGAAGAATTTTAAGAAAGCTTTATGGTCCTAGGAACACACAGGAAGGTTATAGACTGAGATCCAATGCAGAAATTTATAGTAAAATCGATAACCTTGAAGACAATGATGATCAGAAGACGGCGACTTCAGTTCTGCGGACATAATGGACCGTATGGATTGCTCAAGGTTAAACAAACACATTTTTGATAAAATCTGGAACTATAAAGGGCAAGGAGGCTATGTAAAACAATTGAAAGAAGAACTTCAAAAATTCATAATTACTGAAGAAGATTGTCTAAATCGAATAGAGTACAGAAAAAAAAAATTGGCCTCATAATTCTTGTCGGGGAGAAGAAGAATCTCAACAGAGGAGAATGGACTGCTGAAAGAAGAGCTGCGCAGTCGACCAGGATGAAAGACTTCTGGAAGAGAAAGAAGGAAACTAGACCTATAAAGAAATGATATTTGCGTGGTCCTTGTTGGCCTGTCCGCGGTGTATATTATAATCTATGGTAACCATGGCAACGGAATCTCATAGGACCACCTATTTCTGCAAGACGCAATGCAATTCCATTTATTACATTACTGTGAAGTTTGCAAACGGCTATAAGGTTATCACGGAACCAAACTAAGCTGTAAAATTAATCAATACGTATAATGCGCTTAAGGGGGTCAAGGGGTCAACTAGAATTTATTAACGCTATTTTCACGTGCGGGTGTGGTACGGAAGGTCTTTTATATCCCTATCCCTATATTGTATTTATTACATTATCATTATTAATATATATATATTTTTAGCGTATGGCTTTTAGTGCCGGGAGTGTCCGAGGACATGTTCGGCTCGCCAGTTGTGTAGCTGCTTCGAGACGGACACCCAATGGGTGAGCTACAAGTACCGTTGGGGAGGAAAGTTGGAAGGGAGGGTCGAGGAGTTGGAAGGTAGCGGCTGTGGCCTTTAGTTAGGAACCAACCCCGGCATTTGCCTGGAAGGAAGATGGGAAACCACAGAAGACCATCTTCAAGGTTGCCGGCGGGGGGATTCGAACCTCCTCGCCTCCCGGATGTTAGCGACTGCCAACAGTCATGCCGCAACGACCACGGCTAACTCACCCGGTATTATTAATATTATTATTATATTATGGCATACAACGACGAGACAACGCTATTTTTTTAGCCCCTCAGTGGCACAAATAAAACTCGAGGGTTCCCGAAAACTACATTTTAAGGCTCTAAAACCAACAGTTTCTGAGATATTCCCAGAAAACTAATTGAATTTAATAAAATAATGAAGGAATGCAAGGCGGTGGGTACTGAAGAGAGCTCGATAGCTTGGATGTTGCGGCATTTGACGCACATTGGCAGCATAATGCTAAAAGCATATGTTGGCGTCTATAATTTAAAGGTGGAACACCCGATTCGGCGAGTAGGCTGGATATCGGTCTGGTCCGGAAGGAACCGGTAGCCAGTCGAACGCCACTATGGTGGATACTGTCCAGCATTTTCAAGGTTGCCGGCCTTGCTGAACCGTATGCCGCAGAACCATAGTCTAGCCGGGACAGGACGTGGGCTTGATAGAACCGTAGAAGCATCGCACGGTCAGCCTCCCACGTAGTGCCACTTGAGCATGTTCAGTTTCCTGAGACACGCCGTTTTTAGTTGCCGTATTTGGTGCTGCCACGTTAATTTCCTGTCAAAATGGAGCCCCAGGAAGCGATAAGTGTCACCCAACGGCAACGCAGCATCCCTGAGATGTAGTTCAGGGTGTAAATGTAGCCTCCGGAGTCGACAAAAAATGGACGATGGAGGTTTTCACTGCTGAAAAACGAAAACCTCGGTCGTGAGCCCACCTGTCGATCCAGTTAATAGCTAGCTGCAATTGCCGTTCCACGATCGCCATACTTCCAGTGCTGTAATGCAGAGCTAAATCGCCTACATACAGCGATGGAACTACCGTGGGCCCGGCGGAGGCAACAATGCCGTTTATGGCAATCGTGAACAAGGTGACACTCAGTACAGAACCCTGAGGAACTCCATTCTCTTGAGTGTAATATTGCGATAATGTGCGATAATGTCCTACCGACCCTTACACAGAAGTCGGTCGGACGGACATGAAATTCGCAATGAAAGTCGGTAGATCACCACGAAGTCCCCACTCATGAAGGGTGGAAAGGATCCCGTCGCGCCATGTGGTGTCGTAGGCTTTCTCGAGGTCAAAGGTAACCGTGATTAGATGATGCTCTCAAGTCGCACCAGAAGGTCGGTGGTGGACCTGTGAGAGCGAAAACCACACTGGTACTCAGACAGGAAGCCTCTCTCTTCCAGCAACCACACCAGTCGACGGTTCACCATCTTCTCCAGCAGCTTGCATAGGCCATTTGTCAGACAAATGGGCCTATAGCTGCTGACAAGCTTGGGATCCTTTCCAGCCTTGGGAATCGGTATCACGATCCCCTCTCACCATTGAGAAGGAAACTCCCCTTCAATCCATATACGATTGAAGAGGTTTAACAGTTGTCTTAAACTGGAATCGCACAGATGTTTCAGCATTTGATTATGGACGTTATCCGGTCCAGGGACCGTATCCCTGCACAGTGCAAGCTCACTGCGCAGTTCCCATTCAGAGAATGGTACATTGTAGGACTCCGAAGCAGCAATAGCAAAGGACAAGGCGTGAGCCTCTGCCTCCCGCTTCAGAGTCCGAAATGTAGGATCATAACTCCCAGAGCAGGGTACATCACTGAAGTGCGATCTAATACTGTTGGCAATGGCAAGATGGTGCGTGATGATGTCTCCGTTGATGGAGACCCCGGGTATCATCAGTGATGTCGGGAGTCCAGAGATCCGACGAAGCTTAGTCCACACTTGAGATGAGGGAGTATGTGCCGTCATAGACGACACATACTTTTCCCACGTCATTTTCTTACTCTCCCGAATCAGATATCGGGCTCTAGCACGCATCCTTTTAAATGTGATAAGGTTGGCCATGGTGTTTTACCTCCGATAGCATTTGAAAGCACGTCGACGATCTTTAATGGCTGCTGCAATCTCGGCTGTCCACCAAGGGACAAGTTTCCGGTGGGAGTTGCCGGAGAAGGAAGGTATTGTTTCTTCTGCAGCAGCCAAAATACCATTCGTTATGTGAATGGTATGATCATCAACACTCTCAAAGTTATCTTCGGCAAAAAAACGCACGTGCTGTGGAAGTTGGCCAATCAGCCCGACGGAGAAGCCATCGACTTCTTAATTCGATGGCTCTCTGGTTCGGTAGAGTAACGATAATCGAGAAATGGTCACTATTACAAAGGTTTTCGTGTACACCCCACTGTAGCAGGGGAACCAACAAACACTGGTCCAGCCGCCTGATCAGTCTCTCAAAATTTCTTCCTCTACCGCTAGTGGTAGCGGAGCCCCAGATGGTGTGGTGGGCATTAATCTCCCAGAAGGAGAAAAGGAGGGGGGAGCCAAGAGACTCGAGCCACCAGCTGGTTGTAACCCAGTTGAGAATCAGGCGGGATGTACACGTTACATACTGTTGCCATTACTGGCAACGAAGTACAAACAGCAACTGATTCTAGCTGAGTACGCAACGGCACCTCTTCACCAAAGAGGCTAGAGTGGACGAGAGTACAGACGCCTCTGGCGGCCACGGCTCCGTCAACCCGGTCTTTAGAAAAGAGTTTGAAGTGACGCATTGTTGTCTCATGTCCAGGACAAAACTTGGATTCCTGAAGACAGACAATGGTTGCCGAAAACGAAGATATTAATTGACGTAACTCAGCGAGATGACCAGAATGGCTATTACAGTTCCAAAGTAATAGTGCCATAGTGTGGACTTAAGTAGAATTGGGTCTTCTACTTTCGCTTGACCATTTGCCACCCTTCCCCATCTCTAGTTGGAGATGATGTTCAGGAGAGCACACCTCAATCTCCACATCTCCGTCCGAAGACGAAGAAAAGGAAGGGGGCGCTCTCCTGGATGGTACGCGGTCCTCGTCGGAGTTCACGAGTCTCGTTCTTGGGGAAGAGCGAGAGCGGTGTAGAGGGACTTTCTCCCGGTCCGAAGACTGGGTGTCTGTCCCCGACACGTCCCGAAGGGGTTTCTTTCTTGCTCGGCGCTGACGTCTATTTGGGGAAGTAGGTGGTCCCTTCCCCACAGATGCCTGTTCCTTACCAAACATGGCCGCTCTTGCTGGCACCGCTCCACTGGTGGTGGTGTTGGGAGCCAAATGGCCAGAAGATACCTGAGCAGCCCTGTCTTTAAGAGACGAGGAGAAACGGTGCTGAACCGTTCCTCTCTCCTCCACCGATCTTTTTTCCTTTTTGTAGGGGAGTTCCTCCATACGGAAGGATTTGGCTTCAGACGGCTTCGATCCCTTGATGGTCGTGGTGCGGAGAGGCCATCAGAGACAGTAGCCACACCGTCAGCAGGAGGGCGAGAGAGACGGCGACGAACCTTCTCTCTCTTCTCCACTGCAACTTTTGTCATATCGGGTGGGCTGGAAGAAGGACCAGTCCAGTTCTGCAAAGTCTTCTTTCCCCCGTTAGCAGGGGAAGACTTGTTCGCCGAACGGTTTGGAGAAGATGAGGACTTCTTCTCCGATTTCACCGGTTTAGATAGTATAATCGGCGCCTTCTTTTCCGTGGCCGAAGAAGGTTCTGGAGTCTCCTTCGGGCTGACAGTGCTCGCTGGTCGAGCGAGGGGAGATTTTAAAATCGCACTAAAAGAGGACATCGAGGGTACTGCACTGGAAACGTTTACGGCAGGGGTGATTGAGGGCGTCGCTGCAGCTGCAAACGATACCCGAAATTCGGGGGCATTCATATCATGGTATCTCTTGCGAGCGTCGTGATATGAAAGCCTGTCAAGAGTCCTGATCTCCTGGATCTTGGCTTCCTTAGTGAATTCAGGGCACTGTATTGACAGTGGAGAGTGACTTCCTTGGCAGTTGGGACATATCGGGGGAGGCGTACACCTCTCACCCTCATGTGTCCCCTTGCTACAGTCTCTACAAACGGCCTTCGCAATACACCTGGCCGAAACATGCCCGAATTTTTGGCATTGGTAGCAGCGCATAGGTGGAGGGATATAAGGTCGAACGTCACAATGGTAGGACGTGACCTTCACCTGCTTAGGAACCACCTCACCCTCAAAATGGGCGGCTTCGGTGGCGTAGTTGGTAGCATGCTGAGCTTCTATGCCCAAGATAGCGGGTTCAAACCCGGCCGAAGCCGTCGGATTTTTTAAGAGCGTTAAAAATCCCTCAGTATGCCATCCTTCGGAGGGGAAGTAAAGCCGGCGGTCCCATGTCATAGATTTATGGCATGTTAAAGATCTTTCCACTAATTACACCTGTGTGAAACTAAATTGGATAGGTTAAGAATGTAAACAACGCTCTTAGGTTGCTACGTTCGTTGCCAAGAGCCGACTGCGGTGGCGTCTAGTAGCTAGTTCTGAACTAGGCCTAGTAGTCGTTGACGGTGGCGTTTGGCGGCAAAAGTAGGAACTATTTGAAAATTCAAAGTTCCAGTCCCTACTTGAATTAAAAAACAGATACACACACTAATACAGTCATCACAATTAACACCGGTTATCAGACAGATTCTACACACACCCAAAGTACACGGGGCTACATGACCGCGTTGTCGCAGCCCCTAAACTAAGGAACCAACCAACCAACCCTCAAAATGGAGAATGAAAGCGCCGGTATCGACGCTGTCCTCTCCATTTTTCCGCGTGATGCGCCTAATTTTGGTTACGCCTCTCTTTCCCAGATCCCGCATTAGTTCTGCATCACTATTTAGAATGAGGTTGCGGTGAAATATAACTCCGCGGACCTCATTCAGCGTTTCGTGCTTAGTGACCTTAACAGGAATTTCGCAGAAATGCGTGCATTCCAGCAACGCTTCGATTTACTGACGGCTAACGGTATGCAGGAAGATCTACTCGTTCCGGAGCTTGGAAATTCTGCTCAGGTCACCAAATTTCCCCTCGATTTGTTCAGAAAAAATGATCGATTTCACGAGTTTAAAATCTTCCCCGTCTGTCCTGGTAGCTAACAGGTAGCGAGGAGACCTATCAACCGGAAAACGCTTGTTAAATTCTTCATCCAAGGTGTATACACCTTGGGATTTACTTGACACTCCAGAGACAGCTTTTTAAGGGGGCCACCCTGTGTATTGTTTTTGAATCGCTTGCGCGTCGTCCCGAAAATATCCTCCCCGAATACTACCTACTCCGAACGAGGGCCATCACTTTGGGTGCCATCCAGCCAAGGCAATACCTACCTGGCTTAGCAGGTATTGCCGTGGTCCCATTGCACATACCCCTCGGCATGCACAGTGATATGATCGGCTCAAGTATTCGGCCGTGCAGGGACCTCCGTTGTGAGGCGGATACTACTGCAAGGGTACATGGCGCACCCACCTGACGGGATGGGGAATACCTTGCAGGCTTTCTGGCTAGATGGCCAAGTTGGTGGCCCTTCTCCAGGCCTGCCTGCGATCACGCCTACGCGTGTCTTTACAAAGGTTGAACAGTAGGTGTTGGGTTTCAGCTGTGTGTGCGGTGGGAGTGGCGGTAAAAATGTACCAATCCAAGGAATCGTCATAAGTCAACAATGGTGCGAGGTTGTGGAAATGAGACAATATCATCGACACGATCAGAGAGCGGATTAATTCCTGAAGATGACACAGAGTAACCTAAGAAGGCAATATCTGAAGCACCAAAAACACAGTTGGACACGTTGGCATTGATACAATACTTATGCAAACGTTCAAGCAGTATTCTCAAATGATGCTCGTGCTCCTCTTCATTCTGGGATGCGACAAGAATGTCATCCAGGTAGCAAGACACAAACTCCAAATCTCTACAAATAGAGTCAATACACCTTTGAATTGACTGAAAAGCATTCCTTAGGCAAAATGGGAGTTAAACAAACTCAAATAAACCAAATGGTGTGATAACAGCTGTTTTAGGTACATCTTCTTCTGCAATTGGAATGTGATGGAAAGCTCGGATCAGGTCAATCTTGGAAAAAATAGTTTTAACTGATATTTGCCACGGTGTGTGAGTGGTTATCGTGTCGGACTACCAACCCCAAGCTTGCAGGTTCGCTCCTGGCCCTGGTAAGTCATTTTTGAAAGGCGACAAAAATTTCAGAACGCATGTCATACGTTAATATGACGTCATATTGTTAAAGAATCTATTTGAATTCAGTAGGCCGGGTTCATAATGGCAACATTCATCTCGGGAATTTCCACCAACACAAAAGTTCCACCTTTCTCTACTAGAAAGCGCTCTAGTGTCAAGGAGCTTAGATATCTAATCCCCTTGACTTTCACAGCGTTCCAAGGAACAACAAAAAATTAGACATGCAAGCTGCCCTTCAGGTGTCAAATAACAAAGCTTGCACCCGGCAACTGAGGCCATACAATATTATTATTACCTGATAACTGGCTATTGAAGTCTTAAGTTGTATGTGTGGTATCGGGTACCGGTATGGAACAGTAATGGCGTTGAGGGCCCTGTAATCTCCACAGGGTCACCATGAACCATCTGATTTTAGGACAAGGTGAAGTGAGCTGACCCAAGGGCTCTTCGTCGGTCTGCAGATTCCCAAATCGATCATTATTTGGAACTCCCTCTTGGCCTGAACGAGTTTACTAAGAGGCAGTCGTCTTGCTTTTACTGAAACTGGATGTCCTACTGTGGAGATACTATGAAAGAATTGTATATCTTGGGCACAGAAGGTTGGGTTGTCACAAAACAAGCTTGGGTAACCCTTCAGTAAACGTGAGTACGGTAGGCATCTTGTTCTGGGGATCGTGTAAATGAACACTTTCTAAAGGTGTGTGAGTTGCTGGAGTTGCAAGGATTGATAATTTAGTTGTGCCATCAATGTGACGTTTATGCTTGATATCGACTAACAGTTCATAATTGCTCAGAAAGTCAGCTCCAAGGACCGGCTGTTGGACATCAGCAACTGTGAATGGACACAAAAATACTCGTATCAGACTTAAGTTGATTTGTACTAAGCGCTCGCCGTACGTCTTGATTGGTGTCCCGTTAGCAGCATAGAGAAGTCGTTTACATTTACGCTTTTTATCTTCAGCTGTGGGAGGAACCACAGATATATCTGCCCCTGTGTCGATTAGGAATTTCTTACCTGATTGGGGGGGGGGGGGGTCGGCAATGAACAAGTGGCAAGACGTTACTAGTCCCACATCACTTTGTGCCACCTCTAGCGAGGGGCCTGAGCATTTCCCGAAGCAGAAGAGGCTGTATATATGAGCATGGGCTGACACACTTCCTTGCTTTGTCCTGGTATGTGAAATGGCTCCAACATAATGAACCATCTGGTCGATATGGTTTGCGATAAGGTGAGCGCGACCTGGAGCGAGTACCTGTTGGGGTTCGACTTCTGGAGTCGAAGACACTATTAATCGATAATGTAAGTTGTTCGATTTGGGCTTCAAGTCGAGAAATTCTATCGGCAGTGTTTGATGTAGGTGACTGTGTAGTAGATTGTTGGTGATGAATAGAAGATATGTTTTGCATGGGGCCTGAATAATCCAAGATCCGATCTGCCATTGTCGCTAGGTTATCCAAGGTATCATTAGACGATGCTAGTATTGTTCTTAGGTTCATCGGTAGCCGTTGCATGAAAATAGTGCGCATAGTCATCCTTAACCTGTGTTCCAGCGAGAGCACGCATTTCCCTAAGCAACTGACTGGGTTACTTGTCTCCAAGGTCGAGCTCAGTTAGAAGTTTGGTTACTTTCCGCCCTTCCGATTCCTCAAATTCGACTATTAACCGCGTCTTGAGGTCCGAAAAGGAGTACGTGATAGTGGGCGGTTCAGCAATATCCGGTTCTAGCGATCCTATAATATGATGAAATTTTGTTAGCTCAGCTGTGATCCCGGCGGGCGCAAACAGCGCTTCGATTTGCATAAACCATATCTTAACATTTTTCCGCCATTTCGGCGGTATTTTCACAGACCCTCGCATTATTTGTGCACTACTATTGTTAAAACATGTGTTAGGTTGGCAAGGGTTATAACCAAATATTGTTCTGTTATGTTGGTGCTTATTATGTATGTTGTTTGTTTTTCAAGAAAAATAAAAGACCAATACACTGCTCTGCCTTGAAAGTGAAAATGGCGTGTGAATCATTGAGTGTAGTGAAACCTAAAATACTATACAGTAGAGAAAGCAGACTGAAACAGTTAAATAAAATATCAAATCCAGAACAGGTCATGGGCCCAGATGCGCCAAATGCAAACGGGTGAACTGTGAAACAAGATAAATAATCAAGATCTTTGCAGCGTGTTGAAGAAAAACAAAAGACTAAGACAATGGCATCAGAAGATAGTGAACTACACAGCATACAAAAGCTCAGCAGCCCCGACACATTTCAACTATGGGATTTTGAAATTCAAATTCTATTTAAAGCCAAGCAAGTAAGGGATGTTGTTAATGGACAAGAACCTCTCATTGAAATACCACAAGATGCAGCTCAAAGAAGAAAGGCATGGTTGGCCAAAGATGCTAAAGCTCAGTATCATATTCTGAGAACAATTGAGAAGGTGGTGAAAAATCATATTTTGACATGTACTACTTCCAAAGAAATGTATGAAGCACTCAGAGGTGTATTCAGAAGAGATACCAGTCAACAAAAACAACAGCTGCTCATGGACTTCCATGGTTTTATGTTTGATAAAACTAAAGCAATGATGATGAACATCAGCCATCTAAGAAATATTGTCTCCAAACTACAAGAATTCAAAGAAGAAATATCTGAAGAGTTGGTTATGGCAAAAATCTTTTTTTCACTGCCTGAGCAATATCACTATTTCTCAAGTGCATGGGAATCTACACCTACTTCAGATAGGTCCATTGAAAATCTTGTGGCTAGACTTTGTGTTGAAGAAGACTACAAGTTGGCAAGTAGTGTACCCATGTCACATGGAGAATGCTTGATCATCACCTGGCTTGCTACTGCGGCTTCGAGGCGTGTATCGTTCAGCCCACAACATGATCTCACATTCAGATATGAAAGCACTCTAGGATCTGCTGGACTACATTGAAAACTAAACATGTTACAATTAATATGAGTTTATATACTAAAACTCCCAGGAATAAATACAAATAAACATAAACATCAATATTTTGAAGAAAAAATCCAAAATAACGAAAATCAAAATCCATAAATTCTTAATTATCATACAACTCTAGATTATAACTTTATCTTGCTTAGCTGACATCTATTCTTTAATGGCAATACAAATTTTCTATCTTACAACATTTCATTTCTATTCATTAAGGCAACGAGCGTGCCTATCATTTTATAAAATAAAATACACTAAGGCTTTTCTGACATCTACCGTATCGTTATAGTCCCTTCAGGGCTTTATTTTACCTTTATTTTCATTGTTTACTTCATTTTCAGTTACTTTCAAACTATATTGATTCTTCCAGTTAAGCCTTAGGTTTAAACATTCACACAACAAATCAACAATTTTTAACACGCCATGACTCGAACTCACATCCTTCCAACTTATTTCTCGTGCTCAAGGGGCATTCATTAATGATGTATCATGTGCTATCACTTTCTTTCATTACTTAGTTTACTTACAAACTCAATTATTAGTTTACCCGTACCGCTTAGTACATTTTCTGAGACAGAAATCGATTACTCTCTTTACAAACTTATTCCTTGACTACTATGGTCAAATATTATGGAATTTCTTCAAACTTAGTGTGGGGACCTTTGTCAAAAACACACCTATTCAATAATTTACATTATATTCGTGTAGCACCATTGTTTATCAAAATAGCATAATCTTCCATTTTATTGCTAATCCCTATCCGTATCTAAAAACTTTTGTAGACAGAGCGTCTATTGTCTTGGCTCCCCCTTGCGTGATTTATGACCCAGTCTTGCTTCCCATTCAGTCATCCCTCGCGACTCTTAACTGTCTTACCTCTTCCTTTAAAAATGCATATGATAATCCAAGTTCACTCATTAATTCAACCCTTTTTTATTAGAACGTTCATTTCATTTCCACATGATCAGTGCAATATTCCGAGATCACGACGATTATTTATTTGTAATATGGACACCGGGAGATCCCGATCATACCCCGATTCCATTTATATTTTCATTTCACACACTTTTATTTGGTCGGATACAACAACAATGCTGGCTAATAGGATGGGTTATATGGCACTAGGATAGGAGTCTTCTATACACCTCCCCGGTTGTATCATATATCGTAGAAACCTCTTACTCCTTCCAGACTATACATACACATTTGGCAACGCCTCAAAAGGACTTACACTGCAATTATATTGACCTGAGCGGGATCTACTGCCCCCCAGCGGGTCAAACCCTCGTAGAAACTACAATTCCGACGATTTCCGACAATTAACATACACATAGCTATTCCAGTGAGAACCATTTCATCCACTTTGGGTGCAACCCATAATATACCTTTTTATTGATCTCTCGAATATGCCTGTTATGGAATATATAATAGCTAGCCTGATGCTGCTTAATATTTCATTTATTTATTGGCCCATTTCGGCAACGCAACTTTTAATAACTTGGATTTTCATCGCGTACTACAAATTCTCGATAACTCAACTTTATTTATGTCGCGGCAGTACTTTACTGGTCGTTATTTAAGCATTTTTCCTTTTACTTTAGCCTATAGCCTACAACTTCATAATATATTTCCAAGGTGTTCGTTTATCACCCTTTACTTTGATTCATTTAATTTATGATCTGAATAGCATTATTACCGGTACTTCATTACTTTAAAGTATCCCAAAGATCCTTCAATATTCAATTACTTTCAATTCGAGCTCATTATTATATTATTACTTCATTATTACTTACGGAATGCAATTACTCAATGTATTTACTCATTAATATTGGAGTATAAAAGTTCAACACTTATTATTATTATTATTATTATTATTTTGGTGTTCATTTTATTATTACTTTATAATTCATCAACGGCATAAATTACTTGCCAATTGTATCATTAAAATCGATTTCTCCTCTCATATTTCAAATTTTGATTATCATTAATTATTCATTTTACGGGATTCAATTTACTATGCACTTCAATTATCACATTTTCATATTTAGCAAACTTCTCTTTGTGGCTTTTCCAACACATGTTGACATTATGTATTTGTCTACTAGTGCATTTACTTATTATTTCATACATTTCACAATTTTTGATTAGCACATGACACAACATTTATATAATGAAAGATTTCTTACTCACCCAATGTGGCGTTCGGTTATGACCGAAATCTTTGGATGTCTTCACCCATCTAATTGCTTCAATAACACATGTTTACACTAAAATGGACCATTTTCATCTTCTGGTCTTTGATTTCACACTCGTACATTATTTGACACATTATTACTCTGCTTTTCTTTAACACTTATCTCACTAAAATCTCCACTTGTTTAGTATTTACATAGCACACGAACCATATTTCAGCGTATTGCGGTGAAAACATCACGGTGCTGATGATCCTGATTACTCTCCTATTCTGCATTGAACGTGTGTTTGCTCATACAAATCTCCTACTTCTGGCAAGTCTTTCTTTCCTTAGTCTTTTCGTAAATTGTTTATTGCGCGTGGCTTCCTTAAATTAGCCTATTTGCTTAAGGCGAAATCTTTATGATTCTTGCTGCCATTTCCTTCCCTATCTCTACTTATCGCAACTTTCACAACTCCAACTTGGCTTCCAGTTCGAAGACCATACACTTCTATTCCTATGTTCTAGCTACTCTTTCGTTTTCTTTACACTCGTGTTTCTTATAACGTTTCTGTACTGTGCGATTTCGCTTTACAATGTTCCTTTAACGTCCCCTCTGGGAGTTTAATGTTTGAACTGTCTTTACTTTGGCGTGACGTTACCTGTCTCCGCTCTACGAATTTACTGTTTCCTTTACGTTTTTCTTATATTCTTTACTCTGCAGTCCTTTGTTATAAATGTTCGTTAGTCTATTTGCGTTCGCTCAGAGTCCCTAACTCTGTCTTGCTTCCTTAAGCTTTACTGAATATCATGACCAACACTTTGATCTGGAATCGAACTATTGCTGCAACGTGTAGCGTAACACCTCACCAAGGTGTTCAATCAACTGACTGACTGACTTAACGTGCCTGACGTGCTTGACGTAACGTGCCTCCACCGAGGACTTCGATCTGACTGATGAACTTCATACTCTGGCTTGGGCTTAGAGCTTTATTTATTCGTTTTGGCGCAGAAATTAGTCCCTGACAATTTCGGGAGTTCAACTTCTGATTCCTAGCTCCAATCTGGTCTATATTTTATTTCCGAATGTAATCTGTAATAACTTTACGATTTCCTGTAGGCGGAACGGGATTCGTTCATAGGTTAATTTTTAATTAATTAAAATAGTCATTGTACACTCTGCGGGGCCGACCTGATTACCTCTGTATCGCTTCGTAGCACTCCGCTCTGCATTTCGATGACGTCGTCTTAGCTTGCATTTTCTTAAGTACCTTCTTTTCAGGTTTACCAACTTTCCGATTTATGCTGTTCCTACTACTGCCTTAATTTCAAATCTCGTTAACGTGGTGAATTTATTTTGTCAAGTTTTATACTGGGGAGTTCCTCATTTATATGTTCGAATTCTTGCAGACTTCACGGTTTTCGGGGCCTTGTCTCAAGTATGCCCTTAGGAAAATAGATCTCTCGTAAATGTCGCACTTGAATAGTAGTAACTTCTTGCCTGATCGCTTACTCATGGAATGTCGAGTGTTAATTACGACCCTTCAGCTCTACATTTCCATGCTTCGTTAATGTCCTCTCTAACGACCCTTTTCATTTAAAACGTCAGAAATAATGGGACTTTATGTGTATACTAGAAATCAATTAGCCACCTGCAAGTCTTGCATTGCTTTTCAAGCTTATTTCACAACGAATTCTTCCTCTTTGTTTCTTACTGTCTTTATTAAACTCTAACATATTTTTATATAAATGGTCTAGGGTTCACTTGTTCCAATATAAAATGGGCACAGTAGGCCTAAGTCACAAGATACAAGTGTCGTTTTTGGTGAACAAAATAAATACAAGGGGGTCTCAAGTGAAGTATTATAAATGTGGGGGAGAGGGTCATATTAAACCAAGATGTCCAGAGAAGAAATATTGCAAGATCTGTAAACGTGACACTCACAATGAAGAAGAATGCTTCAAGGAAAGAAACAATGTGCTTGACAGTAAGAAATCCATTTACTGTAAGAAATCTAATCATGTGTCTGACAACTGCTGGTTCAAAGAAGAACATGAAAAGAAGAAAGAAAAAGTATCCTTCTTTGCAGAAACTGAACAGTATGGTGAAGTGATATTCTGTGAAAAACTAAATGAAAATATGTTTGTGGTAGACAGTGGTTTTATATCACACCTGACAAATAAGCGTGACATTTTATCAAACACTGAGTCATCAGATGCGAAAATATACAGTGCAAAGAAAGGTGAAACAACGAACGCTGTGTTGTCAGGAGACATTCAAACTAACAACGTGTTGTGTAAAGATGTGTCTTTTGTGCCACACCACACCAGGAATTTACTCTCTGTCAATGCCATCACTGAAAACAATGCGGAGGTAAGATTCAAAAATAAAGAAGTTTTGTTTTTGAAGGATGATAAAGTTGTGCTTACAGGAAAGGAATCTCCAGGTGGATTGTTTGTTGTGGATTTAATCGCTCAACATCAAGGAGAAACACTCCTAACAAAAACTGAAGAAGTACACATGGTATGGCACAAGAAATTAGGCCATATTAGCTTTGGAAATCTGCAGAAACTTCCTAACCTATGTCAGAGAGTGTCATTTTCTGTAAGTTAGTCCAAAGTTAACCCTAGATGTGAAATATGTGCTATAGCAAACTCAACAGAAATCCTTTTAACACAATGCGACAAAGAGCACCTTTGGAAATAATACACACAGACTTGTGTGGTAAAATTGATTCACCAACTTTTGACAACAAGAACTATTTTATGTTATGTATAGATGATTTCACCCATTTTGTACAAGTGTATTTGCTTGAAACCAAAGACGAAGCTGAAGGTTTTTTAAAGGACTATATTGCCGAAGCAGAGACCCATCATAACCTAAAAGTGTCTAAAATAAGAGTTGATAATGATGGAGAATATCGGTCTAATGACTTCAAGAACTGGTGTAAGGGTAAAGGTATCAAATTAGACTATACCATACCTCATACACCTCATTTGAACGGCACTGCTGATAGGATGAATCTGACTCTAGGAAACAAAATGAGAGCGCTACTGTATGATGCAAATTTTCCCAATGAAATGTGGGAATCTGCAGTGAAAACTGCCACCTATCTTCAAAACAGGAGTCCAACGGTAACAGATGACACCACTCCTGCTGAAAAATGGTACAACAGAAAACCTGATCTCTTTCGCCTTCAACAGTATGGTTCTGAGGTCTACACCAAGAGTCTCGAGCATCTGAAGAAACTAAATCCTAGAGGTAAGAAAGGTTATTTTGTCGGCTACTCCAATAATGGATACAGAATCTGGGACAAGGAAGATCGGGTGATCTATGTATCAAGAGATGTGAAGTTCTTTGACACAGAAAATGACAAGATGCTTGCATTACATAACCAAAGTATCACTATGGAAAATTTACTTGAAGATGAAGACAACCATGAAAATGAAATAAACCATGAAAGTCAAGATGAAACAGATAGTGAGGAAGCAAAAGATGAAGGTACTGGATCGGATTATGAACCCTCAACTGATGAAGATGATGCACCAATACATTCACAACCAAACCAAAGACCGAAAAGAGACATAAAAATGCCAAAGAAATATGAGGATTATGCATTGCTTATAGATGACTCACCTCTTACATATGAAGACTGCATGCAGAGTCAAGATAGAGAAAAATGGAAGAAGGCCATACAGGAGGAAAAGGACTGTCTCAAGAAAAATGAAACTTGGGATTTAGTCAACGAAGAATGTGCCAAAGGTAAATGAATCATTACTAGTCGCTGGTTGTTCAAGGTTAAAGAAGACGGTTACCAGAGGCTGCCAACAGAAAAAGGGTTTAAACTACGAGGACATTTTCAGCTCAGTAGTACAATCAAACACTCTGAGAATGTTATTGGCTATTGCAGCTTCAGAAGGTTTTAAGATAACAACCTTTGAGGTCAAATCTGAATTTTTTGTACGGTGACTTACAAACTGAGATATACATGCGCCTGCCAGAAGATTTTAATGTATCAGGAAATATATGTAAACTAAGAAAAGCACTATATGGTCTCAAACAATGGTTCAAACGTCTGACAGACTATCTCAAAAGCGAAGGTTTGAAACAAACTCAAACAGACCAATGTGTGTTCAAGTCCACTTCAGGAAAGAAATTGTTTGTTGCTATCCATGTGGATGATTGGATGGTGATAGGAGAAGATGAGCAACAAATTATGGAACTAATGACAAAAATGAAGAAGCAATTCGAGACTTCCATAAATCTCGAAGCCAAGACCTACCTGGGAATGCAAATTTCTCAAAAGAAAGATGGGGTATACATCAGTCAAGAAAGATATGCTCAACATGTCATTGAAAAATACAACATGGAAACATCAAAATCAACAAGTACTTCAAACTCACATCAAGATAATTCTCATGATGATGCCAAAACTTCCCAAACCAGCTTTCCTTATCAAGAAGCAGTGGGAAGCCTGCTGACCTATTCTGCAAGACAAGACCAGATATCAGCTATGCTGTCAACTATGCCAGCAGATACACAAGAAATCCTACGAAGGAAGACGTTGTCAACATCAAAAGGACACTAAGATACCGTACCAAAAAGGATCCATTGAACAAGGTATTCACTACTCAAACAATGTCAAGAATGTACATACTCTAGAAGTATTCTGCGACTCTGATCATGCAGGGGACAGAAAGGGATGCAAGAGTAAATCAGGTTACATAATGCACTATGCTAATGGTCCAATTGCTTGGTGCTCTCGTAAACAGTCTATTGTAGCTCAATCGTCAACTGAAGCTGAGTACATTTCAGCTGCCCATTGCTACAAGGAAATGAAATATGTGAAATCTATACTTGAGGAGCTACTGGAAGAAACTATCAACGTAAACTTGCATGTGGACAATACCAGTTGCATAAAAATCGTTCAAATAAACCACTTGACCAGAAGTTGTATCTATATAGATGTTAAATATCATCTGGTTAAAGATGAATACAAGAAAGGATGGTTCAAGATCCTGTATTGTCCTAGTGATCAAAATGTTGCAGACATTTTAACTAAACCTCTACTTCCTAGTAAATTTGCAAATCTCAAAAACTGTGTTATGTTTTAAGTGTGATTTTTAGAGTTTATTATATCAGTGTCATTTCCATTATGTAAGTGGAAAACAAAAACAAAACAGACATAAAAAATAAAACTAGTTGAATACACCCTTGAGGGAGTGTGTTAAAACCTGTGTTAGGTTGGCAAGGGTTATAACCAAATGTTTTTCTGTTACGATGTTGCTTATTATGTATGTTGTTTGTTTTTCAAGAAAAATAAAAGACCAGTACACTGCTCTGCCTTGAAAGTGAATATGGTGTGTGAATCATTGAGTGCAGTGAAACCTAAAATACTATAAATTAGAGAAAACTGAAACAGTTAAATAAAATTTCAATTCCAGAACTACTATTCTCCGACATACCTGATGGCGTCGCTTCGGTTTGTGTGTAATCCGTGCGAGTCATTGTGGTTATATCACACGATAATTTAACACTCACTAACTCACTGTATGCACTGTTCTATCGGGATCACCACTGTGGATGCTAAATGTAATAATTTATTTATATTGGCACCCAACATAGTTATTAATGCTACCGTATATGAAATCATACAAAGACACAGTCACATGGTTCGCTATAAGCCAGGAAGAACAAAGATGTTCAGATGATGTTACACAAGGATATAATTATACATACCGTACAGTATTTACAAGGTTCCTCTTTGGTCGACAGTCACCAGTCGCCACAAAATCTCAAATTGATGGCCCTTGAACTATTTGTCATGGTCTCGTCATCAAGCAATTTAACAACTGCCTTGACGTACCAGCGATATGAGAGGGATTGCTTTCAACGTCTGCCGATAATCTGATCTCCATTATTGCGGTGTTGAAATTTTCCTTCTACCAGTCCTAGCTTCTCAAACGTCGATACAATTTTACACCATTCTCCGAACTAACCTTTCTGAAAGGTGGTTGGTTCTAGTTTAGGGGCTGCAACAACGCGGTCATGTAGCCCAGTGTACTTTGGGTGTGTGAGGAATCTGTCTCATAACCGGTGTCAATTGTGATGACTGTATTAGTGTGTGTTATCTGTAATTCAGGTAAGCTGCAGACAATCAATTTCAATTAGTTCCTACTTTTGCTACCAAATGCTACCGTCAACGATACCTAGCCGTGAACTTGGCTACTAGATGCCACCACGACCAGCACTTGGCGGCGAACGTAGGAACTACTGAGCGTTAATCAAATCTAACATACAAATTTACCTTCACACAATTGTAGTTAGTGGAAGGTTCTATTACATGCCAAAAATCTATGACATGGGCCCGCCGGCTTTACTTCCCCTCTGAAGAAAGGCATACTGAGGGATTTGTTAACGCTCTTAAAAATCCAACGACTTCGGCCGGGTTTGAACCCGCAATCTTCCGCCCATTGAAACCTAAATAACTAACTAACTCAGCATGCTACCATCTACGCAACCGAAGCCGCCTTTCTAGCCCAGGCATTTAAGTCAAAATATCGCCTTAACAAAAAAAAAAACAAAAAAATGTTATAAAGCTATTTTTTTCAGAATCCATTAATTCGACCCTAGGGAACAACATATCAAAATACTCGGCCGTACATGTGCCTGCTCCTTGATTTTCAGGCCTGGAAATTTGGAATTCCAGGAATTTTTCATCGCTCTCCTGGAACGCCCGTAACATCCGAACGACACGATCTAGGTAGACAAAAGTGGTGTCAAATGAAAGAGAAAAGCATGCAGACTCCATATATAAGGTATTAGACAATGTTTTTCTCATTTCGGGGTAGATTGTAAAAAAAACACGCGTTTTTTTGTAAGTTTGCAACTGGAAGATGCATCTCGCGGCCGTGCCGAAAATGATACCACATTTTCATGTTGGCGGAAGGCTTCATTATGCAAAGGCGTCACATCTGTATCATCAAGAAATGCAAGACCTCGAAGACAAGATGTGCCTTAATGAATTTATGAAGTTTGTCGACTCAGGAGACTTCACAATTCGACGCAGCCATGACTTTTAGAGTGGCGTATGTACAGACCAAGTCATAGAGCAAGACCTTATGAGGCCCTTGAAAAGTCAAGGTGTACTCACGCGTGGTCGTGGAATAACAGAGACTAGCCTTGCACACTATATCCATTCTTTTCCTGGGTGCATGACGCTGTGCAATGCGATGGAGGAACTCTGCAGAATGACTTCTAGTACATCAGAACAGGTGAGTTTCAGTAAAATAAATTAAATGAGGAATTTTGTTTGTGTGAATATTTGTAACTGTACATCGTACACAACGCTCAAACATGTATTTTACAACGCTTGATTCTCTGCTGTTTCAGCACATCGAATTGAGAGATTCGCGTCGCGCAATGAACTCTCGAGACCTCAAAGTATTTCAAGAGTGGCTTGAATAGCATTCCCCGTTCCTAGCGTCAGAAAATCTCCATTCTCTCGGTACTGGCGTCGTTGCAGATAACAAAGTAAACTGCGACATGGCACTTGAAATCGGAGAAACAGGAGTTAGCAACATGATTGGCAAGTCTTTCGCTGAAGTGAAAATTTCCAGAAAGTCGAAGGTTGTCCCCCTATCAGCTATGAACGGTACTGTAAATGTAGTAACGCCCGTAAACTCGAGTCAGCTATTTATGAGAATAGTGTGTGTTTTAAAAAACGAAACTGAAAAAGCGGAGTACTTTGATTATGAGCTGGCGCCAACTCCACCCTCTCTTTTTGACGGATGTTCAATGCGCAAAACGGACAAGTCAGCGTTTGCGTCTCTCTTTAAGCACTCAGAAAATGGCGAACTACTTTGTCCAGAGACCACGTATGTCATTGACGGAGGCTATCTCATGTACGCTGTTAGTTGGCCTCGACTGGCAACATACGGAGAAATTTACGACCTTTATGTCAGACACGTTATGATTCGATACCCATCTGCAGTTGTTGTTTTCGACGGATACAATGGCCAGCCAACTACGAAAGAAGCGGAACAAAGGCGACACGCTGCAAGAAGGACCTGTTTTGATATCGACTTTACTGAACATTTGACATCGACAGCTTCACAGGCGGACTTTCTGACGAACAGGAGAAACAAATCTCGACTTATTGATATACATGTTTCAAGATTTGAAGCTGTAAAAGTTCGAGTATACCAGGCAACTGGGGACGCCGATTCTCTCATCGATCACACTGCTTTGGAGATAGAGAGCTTGGGGAAGTCTGTAGTTGTAGTCGGCAACGATGCCGATCTTCAGGCAATGCTGATTGCTAGGCGTCAGACGGGAGATGTCTTCATGCTGCACCCAGGGACTTCCAAGTGCCCCCGGAAAGCTGTACGATATTGGTGCTATTCAAGATGAAATATGTGACATGAAGAACTGCGTGCTGTACACCCATGCTGTCTCAGGTGGTGATAAAACATCTGCAATCTACGGGAAGGGGAAGAAGAAGACTTACAAATTGCTTCAAAAAAGTGTGGATCTTCGGGAAGAAATTGTCAAAATATACACAAATCCATCTGCGAGTCATAACGAAGTTTGTACTGTTGGAGAAAAATTCATAAGGGCACTGTATCCTGGAGGAAATGAATTGGAGAATATCGATTATCTTCGCCATCGTCTGTACCAGATGACCATTGCGCGCTAAGCTCTGACTTCTTAGTTTGAACTTGCGACTCTTCCTCCAACAAGGGAAGCTCTACGGCAGCACTCAATGCGGACTTACTTGCATGTAACTTTCATTGTTTTCCTTTATACTACACGTATACAATATTTTTCTAGTATTTCCCAGGAGAGTTAAATATGTTGAGTTTGATTTTAGGTTCAAGAATGGCTGGGAAGGAATCTCAATCCAACAGAGTGGGGCTGTCAAGTCAGTGACAACTCTCTTTTACCCGTTCCCACAATCCTGCCACCAGCTCCTGAATCACTTCTCCTCCTAATTGCCTGCGATTGCAAGACAGACTGCGGAGTGCGTTGTGGATGTAGACGATTCGGCCAAGAGTTCTCAGAAATGTGCTCTAAATGTCACGGACAAAATTGTGATAACGCAGTACATCGCTATGAAACTGATCAGGATCTAGATACACCCGATGTCTCTTAAACTACCAGTTTCCTGTATTACACCTTTTTATACAATGCCTTTTTCCTATGATTTTGAAGGCTTAACTCATACTTAATTGTTATGTGTGTAAATAAAAATGTAATCTTGTGTTGCTTCCGTAGAAAACAAAATCATTAGCTCAACCTTTACTTTCCATGTGCTAACCAAATAGGCTAGACCCCCGGCGACACAACGCAATCCTGCTCTGTCAACTGACAGCTACTCCACGTTTAATTTTCGCTATAACTTTTCAATAATAAACGTAAAGCAAACATGACAGATGGTCTGAAAAGCTAAAATATGGTCTTTGTTATATCACGCTTGTTTTTTGGTATATACTTAATTTTCAGTCGTTGCTGTACCTGCAGCTAAAACCTCCAAAATTTTGAATATCGCGCGTTTATTGTTACAATCTACCCCGAAAGGAGAAAAACATTGCCTAAAGCATTATATGTGGAATCTGCATGCTTTTTTCTTTCATTTGATACTACTTTTGTCTACCTAGACCGAGTCGTTCGTTTTTTACGGGCGTTCCAGGACGGCGATGAAGAATTCCTGGAATTTCAGATTTCCAGGCCTGGAAATCAAGGAAGCCGGCACATGTACGCCCGAGTATTTTGATATGTTGTTCCCTAGGGTCGAATTAATGGGTTCTGAAACAATTAGCATTATAACATTTTTTTAAACCTAAAAACCTTATTTTCCTGGGCTATTCTGAAAGGTGGAAATGACTAGCTGCCTGAGATGTGGAAAAAAGAAGTTCTGTCACTTCCTCGACAATGATGATTGTTGGCCTAAGGGGCCGAACATTGAGGTCAAATTTCCCTTGTTACTCAGTTATAATACGAATTTCGGATTTTGTAAATAACTCAGGCCTGCGAAATTTAAGTTTTCGAAAATTACAAGAGAAGGTTTCGCTAATTTTTATGTTATTTGGTGTGCTTATTTCGAAAATGACCTCCATTTTTTTTCATCACGTCAGTTTCTTTTTTTTGTAAAATCGATATCGATATTTTTGCCTAAATCAAGAGAAAAAAAAAACAAATCCCTGAGTTTAAGCTTTTTACATCAAATTATGGTTCAGTTTCTAGAAGAAAGTATCATAAAATATTGACCTAGAGGAACAAATATGTATGTTGACATGAACGTTCGAAACAATTAAACTGAGCAAAAAAAAAAACAACAAATGAAGTGTCTATTTAAGTACGTAGTCTTATTCCTTTGAAACTTCTTCTGGACGTTCTTCTATTAAGATCATTCTCATCCCCCAGGGGCTCACATCTAGTGGGACGTGGGTTGGCGACCACGGGACCCCAGCTGAGTCCTGCATTGCTTCCACTTACTTGTGCCGGGATCCTCTCCATCTTCTCCTCCCTTGGTCAACTCTTGTTCTCTTCCGACCCCGACAGCATTAGCGTATTCGAGGCCTAGGGAGTCTTTCACTTTCCCTCCTTAATTGGCCCTTGTCTCATCTTTCCTGATACCTCCCTTCTTCGAGGGGTCAGATCTCTTGTTTTCTTTTCATTATATTTCCTTTTCTCTTTCAGATTCCCGTACTGTTTTTGTTAATTGGCTCCCCGTGTATCTAAATTCCCTTTAGCGATTTTTTTGCATCTACGCTCCATTTTGTAGATTTTCGATCTACGTTGAATTTTGTACGTCTTTTCGATTTAAATTGCATTTTGCGAGTGTTTTCAACCTCAATTGCATTTTGTAAGGATTGACATTTTAAAATGCTTTTTAGTAAGTCTTTCAATATAGGGGATGGGACTTTTGTATCTTGAATTTCAATTTAATTTTGTAAGTATTTTCAACCTAAACCGCTTTTTGCAAGTATTTTCAATCTAAATTACATATTGTATGGTAGGCATTTTGCAAGTATTTTGATTCGCAATTGCATTTTGTGGGTATTTTGAATCTCAAACACATTTTTTGTAAGTATTTTCAATCTAAATTGCATTTTGTAGGCATTGTTCATCCAAATGAGTAGTTTGAATCTACCGTACATTTTGTAAGCATTTCCAATTTCAATTGCATTTTGTAAGCATTTTGAATTTCAATCGTACTTTGTGAGTATTTTGGATCTATAATGGGTGTTTTTCAATCTAAATTTCATTGTGTATTTTCAATTTCAATTGCATTTTGTAAGTATTTTGAATAGCAATTGCATTTTGTAAGTATTTCGACTCTATATTGCATTTTGTACGTATTTTGAACCTAACCTACAGTACATTTTGTGCGTATTTTTCAACCTATTCCTTTCGTGAGTATTTTCGTTCTAAATTCCCTATTGTAAGTATTACCTCTCTCCATGTTGTGAGTAGTTTCAATCTCAGTTCCTTTTTGTAAGTATTTTCCGCGTCACTTAATTTTCGTTCTGGTTGGGTAGGTTTTGGCTAAGGAATAAACCTCCCTAAGGAAAGATGATGAAAAAGAAAGGGGGAAAGGGAAGAAATGGGTTTCGGAATGGAGAAAAAGTATGGATAGATAGGACGAGAGTCCAATATAAATCATAGACTACCCTAAAGTAAACATCTAATCACTAATTTCACTGCGCAAGCCTGCAAGATACCTAAAGTGGGTATGGACTTGGACACGGCTAACGGGAAATGCAGCTGGAGCTTGGGCTATTTGCAAGCAAGCGGCGTTTGTGCTTTCCCCTCCCAACATAAAATTGGGTAATATGGGGAAGGGTGGTAGTCTGGCAAGACAATGAACGACAGATTTACTGTATATCCTTTCAAAGGAGTTAACTTTTAATGAATGCTTTGAAAGACGCAAATAGTTTGAATTTGCCGTGATAATTTTAGTCCTTGGAACTGTAGGATCTCCGACGACCGACCGAGTACTCCCAGTAAAGGCAGTGGTGAAACAGTTATAGTGATTTTGGGAACAATTATGTTGATTTCTTTTTTGATGAGAAAGTCAATAGTTGCATTTAAGAATAGCTAAGCTTTTACCCAGCAAAGTGCCGACTAAAAAATTAGACTGGAAGAAAAACTCAAAATTTTGAAAACGAACCACAAGTTTTAGAGAAAATCTCAACAAGCAGGAAGCTTGCGGAGCTAGCTTTACTTGCCTAACTGGCTCATTAGAATTAGCTATAGCAGCTAAAAGATGCTTTGAAAAAGATGATACTAGAAGTTTTCGTTCAAATGCAACAAGAAGCAAAACTTTTATAATTTTAACACCGGCATGAGGTTTGCTTGAAGATAGCATAAACCGAAGGGAAGAGTCAGGGAAACCAGGGCCCTACCTAATCGTTATTCTGTTGTAAAGTTTAAGGCGAAAAGTTGAAATTTTGTTTATTTTAACAAGAAAGAAAAATTTGAAATAGCAACAACATAAAAATTGATTTGGATTCAAAATAACAATAAACAATTTAACATACAAAAGTCTGAGTCTTAATGCTAACAAATCGTTTTTGTTTTTTTGGACAAGGTTAAACAAGACGCAAGTTTAAAACTTGCTTCGAGCAGAAAATCTGTATAAGATTTTAAAGGTTGTGCAAAAAATTGAAAACTTTAAAGTTTATAACGATAATTACAAATAATTAAAGCTTTAACAAGGAATCAGGTACAATTTAGGCACATTAAGAATTCCTTTTAGAGATCTTAAAGGCTATGAAAAAACATTGAATATGAGATGATAACAAAAAAGAGAGGAAAATTAAGAAGAAGTTTCTATAACTTCTTATATTTAAACAGGGATCACGAGGAAAAATTGGGCCAGATGCCCTTTCGTGAAACCTGGAAATGGAAAGTTAGAAAACTCACTTGTGAGTAGAAATAATCGAATTGCCTAGTAAACAAGGAAAACAATAGTGTAAAGAGTGTGCTAAGCACAGATTATACAGAAATTAAGGTTTTAAACAGAACAAAGATGGGAGGACACTGCTATTGCGTGACACCTCATAGGGTAGTAGATCCAAATTTTATAATTTAATTGTAATATGTTAGTAAGATATTTGAGAGGAGGAAAATAGGAGGTTAGGAAAATGTGTTGGCCATGTTTATTGCTCTCTTTCAAACGCGACACGGATGGTGGTTGAACGATCACGGTTTCACTATAGTCTATTGGTGTGTTTTGAAAATTCACTATTGCAGCACAGAATGTTCACAAGAAAAAAAGTTATTGCAGTTATGTAGATCACTAGTTGAATTTTAACTTGAGAAGGTTTATTTCTTTAGAAATCCGAAGATTGTAGCTGAATGCAATGGAAAAACCCACGAAGGAAGACATATTATGTTCATTAGAGGTTTATACAACATGAATTTCTCAATGAGGAAAATGTGTTCCATTATTTAAAGAAATGCCAGGCTATTTTACTTGTAGAAAGATAACTTGATGTAGAAAGTTCTAGAGCATTGATATCGGTTGAATTGGGCGAAACAAGTCCCCCGGCGGAAAGCTGAATTCTATAGACAATGGGTACTTTAAATTATCCCTCGGTGTGAGATAGTATCTCAAATAATCAGTACAAGAAGTAATTTTTCATTTTGAAAAGTTAGCTGAAGTAGCCACAACTAGATCAGGAAGATCTTTTGAAGGCAGATATTGCATCACATTTATCAATTTCACACTGTCTATAAAATCAAATAAAATGCTATAAGCAATTTAAAACATTTAAAACTTGTTGAAAACCATTGAAGTAGTTCTTAGCTCATTTTGAAGAACGACGATGATCTGGATGACGGTTGAGGTTACAATTCAGACATGGCGTCCTGATTTAAAAATGTCTCAAGTAGACAGGAGACAAGCCTGGAGTAGGCTCCAACTGTATGGTTTGAAGTCTGACGAAGAAGTGAGAGTTGCTCGACGAAGCACAGAGGTACCAAGGAAAAAAAGGGTGTGGGGGAAAGGGACAAAGGAACATACATAAAAATTGCCAACATTACAATGAGAAATTGCTTTCGTAGATATTAATTTTTTTGATGGAGTGATCTTCAAGGAGAAGCTAGCAGGCGATGATGACGACGTCTGGAGGATTGGAATGATGAAGAAGTCCTCTTGAGCATGGAGATGTTAGCTGGAGATAGCGACGACCTCTTGTGGCTGGATTGGGAAGGAAGTCCTCTTGAGAGTTGAGATATTGAGAAACTTAGTAGTTAGCTGCTAGATGCCGCTAGGTTGATCATGGAAGATATATATCTATAACAGACTTACAAAGAAAGTAAGCAAGGTGCTCAAATAAAAGAAAAAGTAAGAAATCACTGTTGGTGTTTGCGAAAAAGGAAGGAATGAATTAAAGCAAAGAGCAGCAAAGGCTACCTCTATCTTACCGTGTATTCCAAAGAATACACCACTGGTTTCCATCTCATTGTCATTTTCGCTATCACCCAGACCATTAGGGGCCGATAACATAGATGTTAGGCTCCTAAAACAACAATTATCATCATCATCATGTTCAATCTCAGGTAAATGTTCATAAAAATCCAAGTACAATTGAATTTTTCAAGAAAACGTGATGTGATAGAACTCCTTTATTACTCTTTTCGAAATCAGCACCGAAAAATACATAAAGTTCAGATATCACTTCTCTTGTATTTCTTTCATCGCATACCTGTGTAATTTATAGCTGGATAACTCCGCCTGCAGTACTACTGGACGGATGATTAGCTGCTGTTGTCAGTCCCGAGAGCTGGGGTGACTGGCAATCGCTCCATAAGAATCACCAACACTCCTGAATAAGATTCAGAGTGACCAACCCTGAAGACGTTTAGTCTTCATCCCTAGTACTGTACCCACTCGAGGATCGGTACAAGATGCGAACTGATGACCATTTGGAAAATAGAGTGAATTCACATAAGAACGAGGGAGAGATTCAGTGGAGTGAGTCTATGGAAGCAAGTCCAGAGAAGGCAGATGGTCTAATTAGAATTAAAAAAAGGAAACCATAAATAGCCATTATAACAGAGTTATATGACACCTTAAAAGCTGAAAATCGATTAACCCTCCGTCAGGCGCAATGTGTTTCGATACACGAACGGACGCAATGCATCTGTGAGATGCAGAAATTTGTGATGACCATTCAGCCGTTTTGAAATTTTATTTCTTTCGTTTTTGTTATATTTTTTGTTGAGTTTGATGTTTTTGAATATTTTATGTATATTTAACAACTATAGGCATTGTTTAAATACAATTTAAATTGAAATACACACATACATGTCACTGATCATTTAATCACAGTACCGTAATTTGAAAGTTACAAAAAGTAGGAGACATTAAGTGAAAACTAATCATAATATGACTATTTGTAATAACAATTATGGTATTTATGACACTAAGTGAAAGTTTGATGCTTTTCAGTCGGTCAACACGATTGTACCCAAATGAGATGGGTTATTCCCAAATCCTGAAAAAAAAAAATACATGAAATTAATCATGTACATTCCCGTCAGTAACAACTGCTGAACTTCAGCAATAACTGCTGGATTTGAGAAGTCTAAACGGGACTCCTAGCTTGACTAATTTCGATGAAATCTTCGCACCACACTCCGATGGGAATGTAACACAATAGGGCGCAATACATCTGAGAGATGCAATCAGTCAACAATGGAACACAACATCACCCATTCTTGCTTATCAGCACACTGACTGGCAGGGAGGAGGGAGCTAGTAAGACACATGGACGGTGAAGCTTTCTGCTCCCCTCACTATGAATCAGCAGAAGATCACAAAGCGTGTGCATCTCTCAGATGCATTGCGCCCGACGGAGGGTTAAAGAGAGCAGAGACGAAGGAATGCAGTGACTCAGATAAACAAATGAGTCAAGTGATCGTGCAGCAAGTTGTGACTGCTTTATGAGAATATTAACGCCAAACTAATGGACGGACTCTTTTCGAGTTTATGATAATGGCTTAGAAAGGGAGAAACCTCAGAAGTGCAATTCAGCAAATAATTTGGTGTGGGCGAGGTGAAGTACATCGGTTTACAATCGGTAAATAACGAATATCTTTTAACCCAGCCATTGAAATTAAATAATACAAACAGATTAAAGAATCTAAAAGAAAATGCGAATTTCTAGAGTATTGAAACGCCGTAATATTCGAAGATATAAGAACTGCTGAGACAAGCATTACGTCATTGGGTTCTATCGTATTGATACGCGGACCAAACTAGGGAAGAAGTCATGATACCTAATTAAATTAATTAAAAATAAGTGTATGAACGAATCAAAATCCGCAAGGAGCCTTATGAACAGTTCAAGTGTTAGACGCACGCAGATAATTTTCACAAGAAAATATGAACGTGGAATAAAAAGTTAGGTTCCAAAAGCGATTAAGGAACTATATTCATAACTAAAGCAGATATAAGGGCCTGATAGCCGAGTCAAAGTCAGTCATCTAGTACTCCTCGGAGGAGGTAAGTTACAGTCATCGGGTGCGCTCTGAGGGAGAGCCACGTTACGATACAGTCATATCATGAGTCCAGACCGGACATCACATCGATTCAAAGTTAATCATTTCGTGGGTTGGAAGGAACTCCACACTACGTTACAGATACTTTGTGGTCTCTGATGGTGAGGCACATTGGTTCGGAGTAGAGCCAGTGAACATTTGAGATCCCGAAGGATCGTCACGTTTAAACACTAACCCCAGAGAGGAACATTATAAATCAGTATTACGTAAGCTCGAGTGGGGAGCTAGACTGTTATATCGCCACAGAACAGTAGTTCGAAACCTGAAGCGGGTAACGGCCGGCTATATAAGTAAAAAGAGCGTAGGTTCACGCCAGCGATCAATTAAATGAAATAATCAAGCGAGTAGTAAATGCGTCAAATCAAAGCGACGTTAGGATGTATACGGACCTTGATTGAAGGCCAATATTGTGGAACACTAAACAGTTCGCGATAAAGTGCGACCGGAAATGACAAATAGTTAGAACCACGGGAGCAATAAACAAACAATTAACGCCTTGAATTGAGTAGAGGATTAAAGCTCAGAGAGTGAATTTAATTCAGAATAAAGAAGGAAACCGAGAAGTTTCAAAATTGGATTTACCAAGGAGGAGTAGGAAGTACAAACGGATTCGAGACCCGGGGAGGGCCGTTGTGGAGAGACATCCAAACACGTAATTTCAGTAGGAACATCGCCAGAGGACTAGGGAACTTTCGCCAGCCACTGAGATGCGATAAAATGACGGTTATACGTGTCGGTATAACGAAAATTGTAAAATAATAGATAGGATATTACACAAACCAGCGTGAAATGCACGCTAGTGTAAATGGAACGTGTGTAGAGTGATTTATGTTAATATATTAATGTTTTGTATCCCAAGTGTAAGGGATTTTTATATGTGTTTTTCTATAGATAAAGTGTTAATTTCAAATAAAATGTGTAGAGATAAGTTAAAGGTATTTAAGAATATGAAGTGGGCATACGATTGTGTAAAAATGTGCCGCTAAATGTATGCAAAGATGGGTGAAGTCATCCTAAAATGCAGTCTACCGCCCGACAGAGGACGGGGTAAGTAATGGAAACTTACATTACTATATGTCAGATCATGCACCATAATGAATTGTATGTTGCTTGTGAAATTTATGAAGGGAAATGTTATACCTGTAAAATGTGAAGTGTAACCCGTATAAAGGAAATAATACAAAATTCAAGGGATTTGAAGGGGGAACCGAATACAATTAAACAAATGATGGGTTTTATACACCTAATTTAAAAAAATTGTACCAATAATGGGTTTGTGTGCTAAATAATGAAATAATTAAAAGAATGATGAGTTTTGATACCTAATACAAATAAAAGTAACTATAACAATAATGGGCATGTGTGCCATGTAAAAACAACAATATGAAATATGAGGACCAAACCAAACTAACCGAATGAACAGGCGAAGTAGGGTGCCCGTGGAGAAAAGTTGTTGTTTAATCACCATGCCAGCATTGCCAAGTTATACCAAAAGCGGGTGTTGTACGCTTAAATGCTATATGCTTAAAACTGACCAAAAACCAACATCTCCGTGAATTGAATGCTCAGTTAAACGAATGCACAAATAATGTAATGAATAAAATAAAAAGCAAGGTAATTGCAAATAAATAGATATTGTAATCAGTCTTGGATCACCATATGAAAACAAGTAAAAAGCGCGATATTGAGTTGAATGTAAAAGCCTAAATAACGAGACGAGGTTTGTTATGGTCATAAATTATGTTGTGATGGGCCAGCTGAGGGGGAAGGACCGACCTTGTCCTCCAGACTGAGCTCTTGAAAAGAGAAATAAAAGGGTCTTTGTGAACAAATGCCAGACAATCGGGAAGGGGTCTGGCCAGCACTAATAATAAAAGGTACAAAGATAAAAATAATTAACCGCAAAAGCCACAAGATTAAAAACTATTTATTTAAATTGATGGAATTCAGACAAATGTCACCGGCTAAAATTTTAATGAATTCTTTAAATATTGACGTTTAACGTCTCATAATTATGCTCGAATATAATCGGTTCCCACCTTAAAGAAATAACAAACGGGTAAATGAAATTGTTAATTATGAAATCAGATGGGAATTTGAACCCACCGAAAACTTGTTAGTTAGTTAGTTAGTTATTGTTGTTTTAAGGGGCGGAACTACGAGGTCATCTGCCCCTCTTAACACAGATTAAAGAATACAAATTTTGAATTGAATTTAAAATTTTGAGGTGGACTTCTAAATTTTAAAAAGACAAAAAAATTAATAAAACAAAAACAAAACAAAAATTAAATAAAAATTATAAAAATAAAACAAAATTACGGAAAAACAAAAATATTATCATTCAAAAACGAACAAGTCGTTGAGTCAATGTTCACTGGAAAATTTAGATTGCTGGCCCTAACCCACTCTCACTTATAAAGCGGATAACGCGATCAGCAGCCAGCGCGTCATCGGCTAATATAAGTTTGAGTGTCGTCTGCAAACCAAGGTTTCTTCGTAAGTCAGCAAGATCCACACACTCGGTGAGAATGTGGGCCACGGTGAATAAGGCTCCACAGGTACAAAGTGGGGGGTCTTCCCTTCTCATTAGGTACGAGTGGGTGGATCTTGTATGACCTATCCTTAGCCTACACAAAATGACGGACTCTCTTCGGGCCCGGAAAGAGCTCCGCCACACGCGAGTAGTTCCCTTGATCGCTCTCAGTTTACTGGGCAGTGGGTCAGCTAGCCACTGACTCTCCCAAAAAGCCAGAACTTGTAGACGTAACTAAGATCGAATATCTCTAGCGGGTACCTCCATTGGTCGATGTGGTAGTGATACCGCCTCTTTTGCAGCTTGATCTGCTAACTCATTTCCCGCAATTCCCATGTGGCTTAGAAGCCACAGAAAGGTGATTCGAGTGTCAGCGTGGCACAGCCCGGCTAGTAGGTCGTGGATTCGCTGCACTAGGGGGTGTTGCCGGAAACATGTAGCAATTGACTGCAACGAACTCAAAGAGTCGGTGCACACGAGAAAGTGGATTCGTGCATCCTGTAGTGCAATCTGCAGAGCTTCAAGGATGGCAACGAGCTCCGCAGTAAACACACTACAGGCCTCAGGCAAAGAGATCTTGGTATTTGCACCATCAATAACGTAAGCACAACCCACTTTCTCGTCCACCTTCGAACCATCCGTGTATAGAATGCCAGCATCCGGAAATTGGTGAACTATGCTGTGGAACTGCCTCCGATAAACGGACGCATCCGTGTTCACCTTAGGACCTTGGTGAAGATCTAACCGAATTTCCGGACGCGGGACTTGCCACGGAGGCACCTCGCTAGATGTCCGGATCATACAGGGACCTACAGCCACTCCTATTTCAGTACACGAGCTATCAAGTCTAATACCAACCGGCCGAGTGGCACGAGGCCGGCTGGCGTACCCCTGGTGGTTTTGGGTACCGAAGAGAGCTTGATAGGTCGGGTGTTGCGGCATTTGACGCACATTGGCAGCATATGCTAAAAGCATATGTTGGCGTCTATAATGTAAAGGTGGAACACCCGATTCGGCGAGTAGTGTGAGAAAAAGACTAGAATATCTCGAACTGACTTTTATCAATTATGTGTATGTTGGTATTGAAGTGTGCGTTATGTTTTTGAACACACCCAGTTGAAGCATGGAACATGGTTGAAGCTTAGGTTAATGTAATGTTTGTATGTGAATAAATTGTGGTTCAATGTCTCCTTAGAAAGAGTCTTCTCGTTAAGTAATATTGTTTAGTGTATTCCCACATTTGGCGACCAGTGACAAGACGAAATTTATATATAGAATAGCAATGGATAAGTTAATTAAAGTTCGAGCGGTACGCCGGCGTGTTTACACGCGAATTTTTAAGAAGATCGTCGACGGCCTAGAAAGTGTGGAATTTGATCCAGTTGCTATTGAAGCAGAATTTAATTTACTTCGGGAAAAGCGGGAAGACCTACGAGTGTTGGACAACCAGATATTCGACTTAATGCTGGAAGCGGACGAAGACGAGGATAACCTAGAAAAAGAGGTTAGTGCCACCGATGATTATTCAAGTAAATTCAACAATCTATAGATTAACGTTGCTATATTGCTGAGAGAGAAAGAACAGCAGAATGTTATCAGTGAAAGTCCTTCAAGTGTTGGTTCATTCGCTCAGCGAAAGTATAAGCTCGAACTTACGAAATTCAGTGGTAATCCGAAAGAATGTCTACAATTTTGGGCTCAGTTTGGTAAAATTGATGAAGATAACAGTTTAGATCCCTCGGATAAGTATCAGTATCTCCTTCAAGCCACTACTGAAGGTTCTCGTGCCAGAGAAGTAGTCAGTAGTTATCCTGGTACATATGAAAACTACCCCAAGGCCGTGGAAGCATTAAAGTCTCGTTTTGGTAGAGAGGATGTACTAGTTGAAGTATTTGTTAGAGAATTACTTAGGCTCGTACTGCAAGCTAGCAATCCTTCTTTTGGTATGACATTATGCTCATTATATGATCGGCTTGAAAGTTATCTAAGAGCTCTGGAATCTTTAAAGGTTACCACTGATAAGTGTGAAGCAATGCTTTTTCCGCTTATGGAATCTTGTTTGCCAGAAGAACTTTTAAGAGCATGGCAATGATCTCTAGCTTCACATGCACGAGAGGCCAATGCAGCCAGTGGAGACATGGGAAAGGCTCGGCTAACACAACTCATGGAATTTTTAAGGTCTGAGGTCAAAAGTGAACAAAGAATTTCTATGGCAATGTCAGGTTTTGGTCTTAGAGATGCAGATAAATCTAGAAGGAAGGACACAAAGCATGAAGCAAATGGTGGAGGGAATCAACCTACATCTGTCTCAAATGAAATCCCTACTGCCACAGGGTTGTTCACCACCTCTAAAGATAGTAAGAAATGTATATTTTGCTCTTCTAGTCACAATACTCAGGACTGTATTAAAGCTCAGGACTTGTCTTTACTAGAAAGAAAACAAGTGGTAGAGAAAAGTAGGGCCTGTTTCTGCTGTCTGCAAGTTGGTCGCCCTGCTAAGAAATGTAGGAATCGTCCCAAGTGTATCGTCTGTGGAAAGGGGCATTTTGCATTAATGTGCGGAGAGATACAGACAGAGCGACATAAGAAAAGGGCTGAAGTTCATCAACCAGTTAGCCAAAATAAGTTACCGGGTAATGCTTGCAAAGACGAGGCCCTTGCAGCAGTAGGAAATCATTGCAATGTCCTGATGCAAACGCTGGTAGTCTATGTGAAGGGCAACAATGATCGAATACGTAAGGCGAGACTTTTGATTGACTCTGCGTCCCACCGTTCATATATATTGGCTAGTACTGCTGCTGAAATGGGGTACGTTCCACGCTCTCAGGAATTAATTCAGCATGCACTTTTTGGAGGAACAACAACTGGAGTGGTGCAACATGATGTATTCACACTTCACCTTTCTAAATTGGACAAGTCATACCATTGTCATTTTGATGTACTTGGTCAACAGAAGATTTGTGGACAGATTTCTTCTGTTATTGATGGCCCTTGGATACAGGAACTTGTTTTGCACGACATTGAATTAAGTGATGTTGGCTCTTCAGCAGATATTGAAATTTTGGTCGGAGCTGATTATGCTGCTAAACTTTGGACTGGAAAAAGAGTGCAACTGAGTTCTGGACTAGTAGCGATGGAGACAATATTTGGTTGGACACTGTCAGGGAAAGTTCCAGGTATCTTGCCCAGTAATGCGAGTCTAGCCATTGTTGTATCAAGCATGCTGACCAAGGAAGCAACCATTACAGATTTGTGGACTTTGGATACACTTGGCATACTGGACCCTGTTGAGAAGAAAAGTAAGCTACAATTGCAAGAGACTGTTCATCAAGATTTCTTGGATACAGAAAGGATCAATGAAGATGAGAGATTTGAGTGCTGCCTGCCATGGGTAGAAAATCATCCTCCACTTCCTGACAACTATAATATGGCTATGAAAAGAGTTCATTCTACAATCAAAAGATTACAGTCTGAAGGTTATTATCATGATTATCAGTCTGTTTTGGATGAGTGGTTACAAGAAGGTGTAATAGAGGAGGTAACGGCTAAAACAATGAATTCTCCTTGCCATTATTTACTACATCGTCATGTCGTGAAGCAGAACAACACCACACCTATTCGCCCAGTGTTCGATGCGTCGGCATGTGAAAATAAGAATCCCTGTCTCAACAATTGCATTGAAAAGGGACCAAATCTTATTGAACTACTTCCTTCCGTATTGGCTCACTTCCGGTTGAAAGAAATTGGTGTGATGGCTGACATCCGCCGTGCATTCTTACAGATCAGTCTCTCTAAAGGGGACCGACCATTTTTGAGATTCTTGTGGATTGACCGACAGGGTACCTTAACGATTTATCAGCATTGTCGAGTGGTTTTTGGAGTGTCATGTAGTCCATACCTACTAGGAGCAGTGATCAAGTACCACATAGACACTGTCCTTAGTCAGTGCAAGGAGGGTAAATCATCATATTCTCAAGATTTGGTAGAATTGCTATCCCGTAGCTTTTATGTTGACAACTGTTTGATCAGTGTACATGATGTAAAACAGTTGCAGCAGTTCATTAATGAAGCAACTTCTATCATGGGAAGGAGAAAGTTCCAGCTTCGAGGGTGGGAGTACACCAACCCCCTTTTAACCCCCAGAAAACCTGTCAATGTTTTAGGACTGATTTGGGATAAATCTGATGATACTTTGAGAATTAACACAGAAAATCTAAATAACCTCTGTCTGGAGAAAATAACTAAGGTCATTCTCTCGGCAGCTCATCGGATATTTGATCCCATTGGAATAGCTTGCAGTGTCACTTTACTTCCTAAACTACTTTTACAGCAAACCTGGGAATCAGGCATAAGTTGGGATCAGGAAGTACATGATGATATTAAATCTCAGTTCTTGGCCTGGGTGAGGGAATTGCTCTACTTACGAGAAATCAAAATTCCTAGGTGGCTACCTGGGACAGACTGTCAAGAAAACTGGACGATTCATATTTTTTGTGATGCAAGCCAACTTGCTTATGCTGCTGTGGCTTACTTACGTGTGGAACAACCGAATCATGTTCGTGTCCAGCTTATTCTCGCTAAAGCAAGAGTCTCTCCAATCAGTAAGTCCAACAAGAAAATGACGTTCCCGAGGCTGGAATTGTTGGCTGCAACAATTGGCTCTAGAATGTACTCTAATATTGTTCATGATTACAACATCCCTGGTGTTAAGACGATTTTCTGGAGTGACGCAACAACTGTTTTAGCCTGGATTCAAAGAGAAGACAAGTGGGATGTGTTCGTGTCCAACAGAGTGAAAGAAATCAGGAAACTAACCGAAGGACAGGAATGGCGATATGTTCCCGGCACTAGGAATCCTGCAGATCTCCCATCCCGTGGCACTACTGCTAAGAAATTGTTGGAATCAAGATGGTGGGAGGGGCCTGACTGGCTACGAGAATCACCAGACTCATGGTCCTGCGTAGATGTTAAGTTTGATGAAGAAGAGATAACTAGTGGTAAAAAGAAACTTGTTGTTTCTTCCATGCTCTCAGCTTGGGTTGAACCTTATTGGTTTTATGCCCGTGCTTCTACTTTCAAGAAAAGTGTACGTTTAGTTGGTTAGACATGTCGTTTTGTGAAGAACTGTCGAATAGAAGAACAAGACAGATTCCATGGTAACTTGACTACCGAAGAAATAATCGCTGCAGAGGATAAAGTGGTGAATTTAGTTCAGAGACAAGTATTCTCGGGAGTGAATGGCCCAAAATTATCTAGTTTGATGCCACTTGCTGACAGTAATGGAAGTCTACGCCTAAGGACGAAAATCTCACACAGGAAGGATCTAAATGAATTTTGTCACCCAGTTATTCTCCCTAGTTGTGAGCATGCTGTTGTATTTCACCTGATTATGGACTTGCACAAAGAATCATGTCATGCAGGCACACAGATTATGATGACTATTCTTAGAGAGAGATTTTGGATTCTTGGTGGAAGACGAACAGTTCGATCTGTCCTGGATAAATGCCTTCATTGCAAGAAGCAAACAGCAAAACATATAGAAGTAAATCCGCCACCTCTTCCTGAAGATCGAGTACGAAATGCTAAGATATTTGAAGTTACTGGCGTAGATTTTGCTGGTCCGCTGTATCTGAAAAAGGAGAGTGGCAGCAGGGAGAAGGCGTGGGTGTGTTTGTACACCTGTGGAGTCTATCGAGCAGTGCATTTGGAGCTTGTATCTTTACTCTCTACTGACAGCTTTAGTCAGAGTTTTCGCAGATTCGCCGGCAGAAGAGGTCGACCATCTTTAGTATACAGCGACAATGGTACCAATTTTTCAGGTGCTGATAGCGCCTGTAAGAAGCTGGTCTGGGATGCCATTAGTCAGTACAGTAATGTCAGGAGAATTAAATGGAAGTTTAACCCTCCAACGGCATCATGGTGGGGTGGTTGGTGGGAGCGGCTTATTTGAATATTGAAGAAACTACTACGCCGTGTTTTTGGCCGAACATCAGTGAACTATGAGGAGATGCAAACGATTTTGAGTGACTGTGAGGCTGTTATCAATGCTAGACCCCTCACATACGTATCCAATAATCCCACAGATTTGACGCCACTAACTCCCAGTATGTTTCTCCAGGAAGTTGAAGAGATAAGAGTTCCAGATTTTGACTTGATTGAATCCACTGATCTAAATGAGAGACTTCGTTACAGACAAAAGCTAAGAGAAGACCTCCGAAGTAGATTTCGTTCGGAATATTTGGGGCAATTGAAATTGTTAACCAACAAACATCCCTGTAGACAAATTTCTGTTGGTGAAATAGTTTTGGTGGGAAATGACAACTCAAAACGTCTAGACTGGCCTTTGGCTAGAGTTGTCGAACTACTAAAAGGAACAAATGGAGAAACTAGGCTGGTCCGAGTAAAGACCTCAAGTGGTTTTCTACTGAGACCTGTGCAGAGAATCTATACATTGGAACTGGAACTTAGTGAGCAGGGTGAATCTTCAATCATCGGCAAGAGGCTTCGAGAGGAAGTCACGGAACAGCCTCAGGATGAAATCAACATTGAAGGGAAGACTTCTAAGAGCCAGGTGGAGACGAGATTTGGAAGGACTGTTCGCAAGCCTGTGAAACTAAGCCTGTGATTGTGTTTTGTAAGTTAATGTTGGACTGGCTGCCATTAACTTAGGTGGGAGAATGTGAGAAAAAGACTAGAATATCTCGAACTGACTTTTATCAATTATGTGTATGTTGGTATTGAAGTGTGCGTTATGTTTTTGAACACACCCAGTTGAAGCATGGAACATGGTTGAAGCTTAGGTTAATGTAATGTTTGTATGTAAATAAATTGAGGTTCAATGTCTCCTTAGAAAGAGTCTTCTCGTTAAGTAATTGTTTAGTGTATTCCCACAAGTAGGCTGGGTATCGGGCTGGTCCGGAAGGAACCGGTAGCCAGCCTAACGCCACTATGGTGGATACTGTCCAGCATTTTCAAGGTTGCCGGCCTTGCTGAACCGTATGCCGCAGAACCATAGTCTAGCCGGGACAGGACGAGGGCTTGGTAGAACCGTAGCAGCACCGCACGGTCAGCCCCCCACGTAGTGCCACTAAGAAACCTGAGCATGTTCAGTTTCCTGAGACATGTCATTTTCAATTGCCGTATATGGTGCTGCCACGTTAACTTGCTGTCAAAATGGAGCCCCAGGAAGCGATACGTGTCAACCAACGGCAACGCAGCATCCCTGAGATGTAGTTCAGGGTGTAAGTGTAGCCTCCGGAGCCGACAAAAATGGACGACGGAGGTTTTCGCTGCTGAAAAACGAAATGCCCGGTCGTGAGCCCACCTGTCGACCCGGTTGATAGCTAGCTGCAATTGCCGTTCCAAGACTGCCATACTTCCAGAGCTGTAATGCAGAGCTAAATCGTCTACATACAGCGATGGAACTACCGCGGACCCGGCGGCGGCAACAATGCCATTAAAGGCAATCGCGAACAAGGTGACACTCAGCACTGAACCCTGAGGAACTCCATTTTCTTGGGTATAGTACTGCGATAATGTCCTACCGACCCTTACACGGAAGAGTCGGACGGACATGAAATTCGCAATGAAAGTCGGTAAGTTACCACGGAGTCCCCACTTGTGAAGGGTGAAAAGGATCCCGTAGCGCCATGTCGTGTCGTAGGCTTTCTCGAGGTCAAAGAAAACCGTGACTAGGTGCTGCTTTCGAAAAAAAAAGCCTCCTGTATGGCGCTCTCAAGTCGCACCAGATGGTCAGTGGTGGACCTATGAGAGCGAAATCCACATTGGTACTCAGACAGGAGACCTTTATCCTCCAGAACCACACCAGTCGACGGTTCACCATCTTTTCGAGCAGCTTACATAGGCCATTTGTCAAACAAATGGGCCTATAGCTGCTTACAAACTTGGGATCCTTTCCAGCCTTAGGAATCGATATCACGATCCCCTCTCGCCATTGAGATGGAAACTCCCCTTCAATCCATATACGATTGAAGAGGATCAACAGTTTTTTTATACTGGATTCGCTCAGATGTTTTAACATTTGATTATGTATGTTATCCGGTCCAGGAGCCGTATCCCTGCACAGTGCAAGCGCACTGCGCAGTTCCCATTCAGAGAATGGTACATTATAGGACTCCGAAGCAGCAGTGGCAAAGGACAAGGGGTGAGTCTCTGCCTCCCGCTTCAGAGTCAGAAATGTAGGAACGTAACTCCCGGAGCAGGATACATCGGAGAAGTGCGAGCCAATGCTGTTGGCAATGGTGAGATGGTCCGTGATGATGTCTCCATTGATGGACACTCCGGGTATCGACAGTGATGTCGGGAGTCCGGAGATCCGACGAAGCTTAGTCCACACTTGAGATGAAGGAGTATGCGCCGTCATGGACGACACATACTTTTCCCACGTTGTTTTCTTACTCTCCCGAATCAGGTATCGGGCTCTAGCACGCATCCTTCTGAAGGTGATAAGGTTGGCCATAGTGTTTTGCCTCCGATAGCATTTGAAAGCACGTCGACGATCTTTAATGGCTGCTGAAATCTCGGCTGTCCACCAAGGGACAAGCTTCCGGCGTGAGTTGCCGGATGAGGAAGGTATTGTTTCCTCAGCAGTAGCCAAAATACCATTCGTTATGTGAATGGTATGATCGTCGACACTCTCAAAGGTATCTTCGGCAAACACCGCACGTGCCGTGAAGGTTGGCCAATCAGCCCGACGGAGAAGCCATCGACTTGGTAGCTCGATGGCTCTCTGGTTCGGAAGAGTAACGTTAATTGGAAAATGGTCACTATTACAAAGGTCATCGTGTACACCCCACTGTAGCAGGCGAACCAGCGCACGACCGCACAGGGTAATATCGATACTTGAATAAGTACCGTGTGCAATAGAGAAGTGCGTAGGTTCCCCTGTGTTCAACAGACACAGGTCCAGCCGCCTGATCAGCCTCTCAAAATCTCTCCCTTTACCGCTAGTAGTAGCGGAGCCCCAGATGGTGTTGTGGGCATTAACATCTCCCAGAAGGAGAAAAGGAGGGGGAAGCTGAGAGACTAGATCCACCAGCTGGTCGTATCCGGCTGAGAATCAGGCGGGATGTACACGTTACATACTGTAGCCATTACTGGCAACGAAGTACGAACTGCAACTGCCTCTAGCTGAGTACGCAACGGCACCTCTTCATTAAAGAGGCTAGAGTGGACGAGAGTGCAGACGCCACCAGCGGCCACAGCTCCGTCCAACCGGTCTTTAGAGAAGAGTTTGAAGTGACGCATTGTTGTCTCATGTCCAGGACGAAACCTGGATTCCTGAAGACAGACAATGTTTGCCGAAAACGAAGATATTAATTGTCGTAACTCAGCGAGATGAACAGAATAGCTATTACAGTTCCATTTTAATAGTGCCATGGTGTGGACTTAAGTAGAAGTGGGTCTTCTACTTATGCTTGACCGTTTGCCACCCTTCCCCATCTCTAGTTGGAGATGATGGGGCAGGAGAGCACACCTCAATCTCCACATCTCCTTCCGAAGACGAAGAAAATAGAGCGGGCGCTCTCTTGGGTTGCGCGCGGTCGTCGTCGGACCTCACGAGTCTCGCTCTTGGGGAAGAGCGAGAGTGGTGTCGAGGGACTTTCTCCCGGTACGAAGACTGGGTGTCTGTCCCCGACACGCCCCGAAGAGATTTCTTTCTGGATCGGCGCCGACGTGTGTTTGGGGAAATAGATGGTCCCTTCCCCACATACGCCGGGTCCTTATAAAACAAGGTCGCTCCTGCTGGCACTGCTCCACTGGTAGTGGTGGGAGCGGGATGGCCAGCAGATACGTGAGCAGCCCTGCCTTTAGTGGTCGTGGGAGCGGAAAGGCCAGCAGAGACAGTAGCCACCCCGTCAGCAGGAGGGCGAGAGAGACGGTGACGAACCGTCTCGCTCTTCTCCCCTATATTTTTCGTATTAGGTGGGCTGGAAGAAGGACCAGCCCTGGTCGGCAAAGTCTTCTTTCCCCCTTTAGCTGGGGAAGACTTGTTCGCCGACCGTTTCGGAGAAGAAGAGGACTTCTTCTCCGAATTCGCCGGTTTAGGTGTTAAAACCGGCGCCTTCTTAACCGTGGCCGAAGAAGGTTTTGGGACCTCCTTCGGGTTGACAGTGCTCGCTGGTACAGTGAGGGGAGATTTCAAACTCGTGCTAAAAGAGGGCATTGAGGGTACTGCACTGGAAACTTTAACGGCAGGGGTGATTGAGGGCGTCGCTGCAGCTGAAAACGATACCCGATATTCGGGGGCATTCATATCACGGTACCTCTTGCGAGCCGCTTCCTTCCACATCCTTGCCCAATTTCATTCATCTTCTTCCATTCCATCTCTCATCCCGACGCGCAGCTCGCCCATGGGCGTCGACTAGAAAGACCTGCACTCGGCCTCTCAGGAGATCACACGAAAAAAAACCTCTTGCGAGCGTCGTGATATGAAAGCCTGTCAAGAGTCCTGATTTCCTGGATCTTGGCTTCCATAATGAATTCAGGGCACTGTTTTGACCGTGGAGAGTGACTTCCTTGGCAGTTGGGACATATCGGGGGAGGCGTACACCTCTCGTCACCCTCATGTGTCCCCTTGCCACACTCTCTACATACGGCCTTCGCAGTACACCTGGCGGAAACATGGCCGAATCTCTGGCACTGGTAGCAGCGCATAGGTGGAGGGATGTACGGTCGCACATCGCAGTGGTACGATGTGACCTTCTCCTGCTTAGGTACAACATCACCCTCAAAATGGAGAATAAAAGCGCTGTATCGACGCTCCTTTCCCCAATCTTTCGGGTGATGCGCCTAATCTTTGTGACGCCTCTCTTCCCCAGATCCCGCAACAGTTCAGCATCGCTATTCAAAATGAGGTCACGATGGAAAATAACTCCACGGACCTCATTCAGCGTTTCGTGCTTTGTGATCTTAACGGGGATTTCGCCGAATTGCGTGCATTCCAACAACGCTTCGGTTTGCTGCCGGCTAACGGTATGCAACAAGAGCTGCCCGTTCCGGAGCTTGGAAATCCCGTTAAGATCACCAAATTTCCCCTCGATTTCCTCAGCGAAAATGATCGATTTTACGAGCTTGAAATCATCCCCGTCTGTCCTGGTAGCTACCAGGTAGAGAGGTGATCTATCTGTCGCAAATCGTTTGTTAAAGGCTTCATCCCAAGGCGTATACACCTTGGGATTAGCTCGACACTCCAGAGACGGCTTTTTAAGGGTGCCACCCTGTACAGGTGTCCGTGATCGCTTTGATGGCATCCCGGACGAAATCCTCCCCGAATACTGCCCACTCCGAACGGGGGCTATCACTGTGGGCGCCACCCAGCCAAGGCAATACCTACCTGGCATAGCAGATATTGCCCGGGGTCCCAGTGCCTCGAACAGGCATTTCCCCATCGGCATGCACAGGATTTATGCAGCTCCAGTATTCGGCCATGCAGGGACCTTCGTTGTAAGGCGGATAATACTGTAGGGTACATGGCGCACCCACCTGACAGGATGGGGCATACCGTCTAGGCTTTCTGGCCAGATGGCCAAGCTGGTGGCCCTTCCCCTAACTGCATACATGTTTATTTCTATTGGTCAAACCAGAGCTGGGACCAGAAAACCAAAATCGACCTTTATAAGGCCCCCTCTAAGTCGCCTTTTACGACAGGCAGGGGATACCGTGGATGAATTCTGCCCTCCCCATCCACAGGGGTCTGAACAAATCAATAACTGGCAAGTTATTCGGCCATGTCGGCCCTATTAGTCGCTTCCTACGACAGGCAGGGCATACCGTGGGTGTATTCTATCCCGCACCCACACGGGGGCTGAAAACTTGTTAATTTGGTGCGTGATATGACATATTTTAGAGGCATGAGAGAATAATGTGGAGATTTGGGGATCAATCCCAGACAAGTATTGTGAATAGTAATGTATTGCAAATTAGAAAAAAGAATCTACAGCTTAATGATATTGAATATAATTGAACTCAGGATGAACTGAGATAAATAAAGCAAGTGAACAATAATTGTTGAAATCTAAACACTCGGAAGGGAAATATACCTGAATAACGCCGTAAACGAAAGCTTTAGATAAACATATTAAGCATGAAAAAATATATAATCACTTATGAAGAGGATAAATATGTAACAATGTTGGACAAAAATGGTCCAGTACTTAAGCAAGATATTTTGTTTTATGATGTTTGAGATATTTTGATGCTTTAAGAAACTTTTATTGATATAATTAATTAAATGATTTGATAGCATAACTTAAATTTATTTTAATGTATGATTTTATTTGTGGGTGCTTCCCTTTGTAAATTAAACATATTTTAAAGTAACTTGTGATTATTTGTGTAGTCTTGTCTAGACCTATATTGCTCAATATCCGAATGTACGGTCATGCGGTGGGATGAACGTAACGCCCCCGAACCGTTGAGCTACGCTGGATTATGACCATGCATTCTCCATAATTATTAAATCGCAACCCATGGATCATGTCTACGTCAATTTTGTCGGATAATGCTAGGGCGTCCCCCAGAAGCGACGCGCGTCGGCCTCGCCTGACCGCCGCGACAAATGGACAAGGGCTACTGGTTCAAGGGCGGAACCAGTTAAAGAAGCAAGTCCAAAGCAGACAAAATTTACGCATCGCCACGCTCAACATTGGGACTCTTACTGGACGCAGCCGTGAACTAGCAGCGATGCTGAAAGAACGGAAAGTGGACATTGCATGTGTACAAGAAACACGCTGGAAGGGGCAAAAATCTCGTGACATCGGAGATGGCTATAAACTGATCTACCATGGTACGTCCAACAGAAATGGTGTTGCTGTCATCGTTTGTGCCAGCCTGAGAGACCGAGTTGCTGAGGTTCAGCGCTATTCAGACCGCCTTATGTCAATTACAATCGACATTGCATCTTCTCGGCTTCGTGTCTTCTCAGCATATGCACCACAAACTGGCTGTGATAAGCTAGAAAAGGAACAGTTTTGGCAAGAGCTACAAGATCATGTTTCAGCATGTCCTCAAGATGAGTTTCCACTTCTCTGTGGTGATCTTAATGGTCATGTTGGTCATACCAAGGACGGTTATAGCTGCCACGGTGGTAATGGCTATGGTACCCGGAATGATGATGGAACACAAATTTTGGATTTCGCCGAGGCGAATGACTTGGTTATTGGTAATACGTTTTTCAAAAAGCGCATAAACCACCTCATCACCTACACCAGTGGTGACTACAGCAGCCAAATTGACTTCATCCTTGTTCGACACCGTGATCTCCGACTAGTATCAGATGTGAAGGTCATACCATATGACTGTGTAGCCCCTCAACATAAGTTGCTAACGGCAGACTTAAGGATCTCTAAACATCGTAGAGGCAGAGGGATAAATGTCCTTGAGAAGATCAAGTGGTGGAAGCTTAAAGACCAAAAGGAGACTTTAGCAGGCAGTATAAATTTTCCTCCCATCGACCTGAATGCGATAGACAACACCTGGACTACATTCTGTAAATCTGTCACTGAAACCGCCACAGCAACTTTGGGTACAACAAAACCTAGCTCCCACCGAATTGATAAACAAACGTGGCTATGGACACCCCAAGTGCAAGAAAAGGTGCATGAAAAAAGGAAGGCATACAGAAACTGGGTCTCACAAAAGACTCTAGAGAACAGGGAAAGGTATGCCATAGCCAAACGTGAGGCTAAGAAAGCTGTTGCTGAAGCTAGGTGCAGTCACTATGATGACCTGTATACAACACTGGACTCAAAGGAAGGAGAGAAAACTATCTTCAGGCTGACCAAAGCTAGAACAAAGTCAGTACAGGATATTGAGCACTATGTGTGCATAAAAGGCAAAGATGGTCAACGTTTACAAGACAAACAGGATATCCTCAAACGTTGGCAACAACACTTTGAAGAGATTTCCAACATTGAGTTCCCACATCCCTCTATTCCAGAAGGTACTCCAACAGCAGGTCCTATCTCACACATCACATCTGAGGACGTCACCAGTGCCATTAGGAGTATGAAGAATCAAAAAGCACCAGGACCAGATGACCTGCCGGCAGACTTCTGGAAGTTGCAGGAATTAAAAGAACCCGCGATCAACTGGCTGACCAACTTTTTCAATGCCATAGTTGACTCTGGAACTGTTCCCAGTGATTGGGCTACAAGCATCACTGTACCTATCTTTAAACAAAAAGGTGATCCAGCAGAATGTACAAATTATCGTCCAATTCGCCTCCTGTCGCACACAATGAAGATTTTTGAGAGAATCCTTGATCGACGACTGCGGGACATCGTCAGTATTAGTACCAACCAGTGCGGCTTCGTAAAGGGTGCGGGAACAACTGATGCAATCTTCGCTGCCAGAATGCTCATCGAAAAGCATCGCGAGAAACAACAGCCACTGCATATCGCCTTTCTTGATCTTGAAAAGGCTTTCGACCGTGTTCCACATCGTGTGATCTGGTATGCACTTCGTAACCATGGTGTACCAGAAATGCTTATCAGCTGGATCAAGATGCTATACACAAACACCACAAGTTGTGTACGTTGGCACCTCGGAGAGCTTCCCAGTGAAAGTCGGTGTACACCAAGGATCTGCACTGTCCCCATTGCTCTTTGTCCTAGTCATGGACACAGTCACACGGGATCTGCAAAGGAATGTCCCTTGGACACTCTTATATGCTGATGATGTCGCACTTGCTGATACCACCAGGATAGGATTGCAGCGTCAAGTTGAAAATTGGAACAGCCGTCTCTCACAATACGGTCTTCGACTGAACAAAAAGAAGACCGAATACCTTGAAACTGTCCCAACCAACGGATCCATCCAAGTTGATGGAGAGACATTGACGAAGACCTTAAGCTTCAGGTATCTAGGATCTCGCCTACAAGCTGATGGTGAGATAGGTGATGAAGTGCGAAGTAGGATAAAGGCTGCATGGATGAGATGGAGGGAAGTTACAGGCGTACTCTGCGACAGAAGGATGCCACTATACCTTAAGTCCAAAATATACCGCATGATAGTACGTCCTGTTGCTTTGTACAGTGCTGAATGTCGACCAGCTGACAAAGCTACGGAGCGCCAATTACATAGCATGGAAATGCGTATGCTCCGTTGGTCGATGGGCATCACACTCCTAGATCATATAAAGAATGACTCTGTTCGCCAGCAAATAGGAGTTGCACCCATCACTGAGAAGGCACGGGAAAAACGGCTTCGATGGTATGGCCACGTCTTGCGTGCTGCACCTGGAACTGTTGCCAATTCCGCTCTCTCCTTTGAAGTTAATGGGCACCGTCCACGTGGGCGCCCAAAACAGCGCTGGCATGATACAGCAAATGCGGATATGAAGGCTCTCAATCTAAGACCTCATGATGCCCAAGATCGTGCAAAATGGCGAGCCAAGACCAAAACAGCGGACCCTGCAGCAGCGGGAAAACGCTAGGAAGAAGAAGAAGAAGAAGAAGAAGAAGATTCTCCATAATCATTTACGGGTACAGTACTTCCCTTTACTAGTTTGTCTACGACGATAACGACGCAGATGTCACTACCTCAGGGAGTACCCAATCTCCCGTCACTAATGGTCACAGGCCTTTCAAGTCTGGGAAGCCCATTGAACTGTAGTGTTATACCCTGAGGTCTCCACAGGGTACAACTAGAACTACGACTACAACTACCCCCTATTAACCCCCTACTCAGCATGCTTCACCCCCAATCTCACACCTAAAACCATGAGGAAAGCAACAACTACAACTATCTAATTGCGACATTTCCATACAGACCTAGCAGGCTGGCTACACAAATGTAGCAATCATTACGACACTACCCAAAACATAGACAGCAAGTACTAACTAGGACACGAATGTGTCAACTCTCTTACTCAGCAATAACAATTCTTATAAATAGTCCTTTACCCCAAAGGAGGGGGTCTGTCCGCAAAACCACCAGCCCACGAGCAGGCCGAAGGCTATATGCGTCGACCAGCTGATCCAAGTAAGTATACAAGGGTATTTCCATACTTTCCTCGCCCCTTCAAATCTTTAACTTTGTAATCATCTTCACCACTTATTATAAACCGCACTTCACTAAGTACAGCTAGTGAAGCTTGCTCACATCATTATAATATTACCATTAAACCTTCTACATTTTATTACAATTTGCTCTCTGTTTACCTTTATTAAAAGCCTACCCCAACTTGCCGGATGTTAATAAACACGACTCGAAGTCTGCTGAATCAACTTTCTCGACAGCGCATTTGCTAGCGTAACCTTTCAGCAGAGAAGCACTCACTCCCAACAGCAAGGTCGCCTATTAAGCACTTCTTTGACTAGCCAGCTCTTTTACTTGTAATTCGTTAGCTCCCACATTTATTTAGGGAACCAGACTAATTAGTAATTAGTGCCTAGGGACCCTTTTAACCCCCAGTAAGTTATTAAAGTCGCCAAGCACCTAAAGATCTCAACCCCCAACAATTGATTAATCCGTCAAGTAAATTCCAATCATCGCGGGTGGCATTTACCCCATATTCAACACACTGTTAGGAAACTAAATAAATTCCAACCCCTAACAGTAGGTACTACTGGAACAACTCCTCCCATGGCAACCCTCGTTGAAAACTGCTCCCTGGTCATCGCCTAGTCATGTCTGGTATTGCACGTCAGTCTTGACATTTTACGTAGGCTGCAAGTCAGCTGATATGTTGTGATACTTTTCATATATTTGATCGTACGTCTATTATTTGGACAGAACATAGTGTGTTTGCAGTTAATACTCTATTATTATTTTTATTGTAACATATGACTGTTTTGCTGCAATAAATGTATTATTATTATTATTATGTTATAAAATCAAAATTCCCATTGCTTGTGTAGCATTTGGATGTTCTAATAAGCAGGAGAAAAGCTCACACAAGCTTCATTTCCACAGGTAAGCACTACTGTACCTCTGTGCAACGTTATACATATGGTATTTTCCAATAATACGTTAGGTTTACGGTCAACTTTATTTTCGAATTGAGATTTGTAATGAAGAACCGCCTATTCTGGATTTACATCAAATTTTGACATAATAGGCCTAAATAGTATATGACAAATAGACGTAGGCCCTATTATAGGTTGCGTCTCTAAAAGCCAGGGTAGTTAAAAGGGGCATAAAACCAGTAACATTATTATTATTATTACTATTATAGGTTATACGTAATTAGTCTCAGAATTATAACCTAGCTTAGTCTATATTGAGGGGATTTGAGACATGTATCCCCGTGTACTTGGCTGTGTGTGGAATTTGTCTGATAGCCTGTATTATTGTGATTAGTGTGTGTATTTGTAATTCAGAGGAGGCTTGGGAAGGAGGTGGATGTAGCCTTAAGTTAGGAACCATCCTGGCATTTGCATGGAGTAGAAGTGGGAAACCACAGAGAACCACTTTCAGGATGTCTGAGGCTGAGTCTACCCTGTTGCAGCCCTTAGACCAGAATTGAACTTACTGGCAGTGCCGGGAATCGAACCCCGACCTCCGCAATGACAGCCGAGAGTGTTAGTCAGTACGCAATGAGGAGGACGACTGTAGTATCAGATCCTGTAACGTCGACCGGAGGGGCTAGGGTAGTCCTAGATGTTCGCATATTTTCTGGGACTATTGATGAACTTGCTGCACTGTACGGATAGTACAGACTCCGCCCAGCTTAAAACCACTTTCTGCTCCCTTCGTCTCCCTCACAACATACACCAGCCTCCTTCCGTCTTACCCCTCTTACAATTGCAAGGCCGTAACTCCATCCTGAAACATTGTCCAGTGAACTGCGCCCTGAAATTGATTTACCTGTGTGTGTGATATTGCCGAACAGTATTTCTTATTGACAGAGCTACAGTTTTACATGTAATTTTATTAGAATTACTAGCAGTAGTGCCCGGCTTCGCCCGGTGAATTTATTTGTTTTATGGATGATAATGAATACTACTACAGAACTGGCACATGATACTTAAACTAGCAGAAAAAAAAATATTAAAAAAAACTTATTGTGGTGGTGGTGGTGGTGGTGGTGGTGGTGGTGGTGGTTGTAGTGGGGGTAATAAGTAGTACAGTATAATAGACGTAACATTCAGTTCATTTTCCCGTAATGATAATAAAGAATAGGGAAACGGCTATTTTGTAACTACAGCACTGACACATGTAATTTACGAACAATTCTTTTTAAAATGATTAGAAAGAGTAGTAAGTGAAATAAAAGACACTTCCTAGGGCCTATATCTCATTGGCTGTTAGAAATGTAGAGACCAATAGTGTCGTCTTTAGTCGCATAGCGCCGTAGGAAAATTATCAGAACACTTCGGAAAACTTCGGCTGTCCCAAGCTACAGAGGTAGCAATAGTATCATTTATCGCCACATAGCGCTCAACGATAAGGTTCGGAATAAATCAAGGTAAATTTGAAAGCACCAACGCTTATTGCAGCTGGTAACCTCAGTGTACTGATCCAACACCATTGCACTTATACACAGGCATAATATTTTCATGATGATAACTGTTTTAAGGGGCCTAAGAGATCCTTTTGCACTAATTACTCCCCGTGACTGCAATTTATAAACAGCGCAAGATGCAACTATGTTCGCAATTCTGCACCAGAACACTGGTAGGGGTGACGTGATGCAGCCCGAACTGCCCGTCAACAATAGGCTTATTAAAATATTCTTACAGTTACACTACTACGGACATGAATGGTTCTAGGGCCTTAATACGTCGTTTTCAAGTTTATTTTGTCCGTTATTCTAAATGTAGAGAATGGAGAGCGTTGTCTAAAATATCAAGTGGACAGTGTTACCAGCAGTGTTTCAAAGTGTATGTAAAATTTGGTGCAATTAGAAGAAACGGTGTAGATTTGTGATAAAGGGCCTAAATGCAGGGAATGGAGTGGTTTGTCCAAAATTTAAAGTGGACAGTGTCACCCGCAGGGTTCCAAAGGGTAAGTATACAAAATGTGGTTCAGATCGGTGAAACGGTGTAGATTTGTGCCAAAGGGCCTACATGCAGGGAATGGAGTGGTCTGTCATAATTTTCATGTAAGCAGTGTTACTGGCAGGGTTCCAAAGGGCAAGTATACACATTTGGGTTCAGATCGGTGAAACGGTGTAGATTTGTGCCAAAGGGCCTAAATACAAGAAATGGAGTGGTCTGTCCAAAAGTTCATGCAGCCAGTGTTACTCGCAGGGTTCTAAAGGCTAAGTATACAAATTTTGGTTCAGATCGGTGAAACGGTGTAGATTTGTGCCAAAGGGCCAAAATGCAGGGAATGGAGTGGTCTGTCCGAAATTTCAAGCAGACAGTGTTACTCTCAGGGTTCCAAACGGTAAGTATACATAGTTTGGTTCAGATTGGTGAAAAGGTGTAGATTTGTGCCATAGGGCCTAAATGCAGGGAATGGAGTGGTCTGTCATAATTTTCATGTAGGTAGTGTTACTCGCAGGGTTCCAAAGGGAAAGTATACGTATTTTGGTTCAGATCGGTGAAATGGTGTATATTTGTGCCAAAGGGCCTAAATGAAGGGAATTGAGTGGTCTGTCCGAAATTGCATGCATACTGTGTTGCTCGCAAGGCTCCAAAGGGTAAGTAGGCTATACAAAATTTGGTTCAGATCGGTGAAACGGTGTAGATTTGTGCCAAAGGGCCTAAATGCAGGGAATGGACTTGTCTGTCATAAATTTCACGTTGACAGTGTTACTCGCAGGGTTCCAAAGTGTAAGTATACACATTTTGGTTCAGATCGGTGAAACGGTGTATGTTTCATTAACCATAACGCCAGCGCATGCGGGTAGAGCAGTTCGGGAGCACTTGTTCTACCGACTTATTGAACAAAAGTCAATATTTAAAGTTACCTGATTGGTGTAGCCTAATACTACACAGCCTAAACTATTCCTCTTGTATCTGGCTATCATACAAAAAGAAGAATTTTTCGAATCGGACTGGTAGTTCCAGAGATTAGCGCGTTTAAAGACACAAACACACAGACAAACTCTTCAGCTTTATTATATTAGTATAGATTAGAGTCCAATTTTTTACTTAATATCGAGAAAAAAAACACTTTTCGGTCTCGATGAAGGACACCGTCCAGGAATCCTTATGGACAACCGCTACTGGTCATATTACTTTTTTTTTAAACTACTGGTTAAGGATTATTTTGCTCCCCCCGGCTCTTGCACATACTTCCACCACCAGCCCTGTTCGAAACAGGTATGCATATTCATTTTTATTAAAGAAAGCTTTCCAGTCAGTCAACACAAATAATTGCTACATGTTGGGCTGAAGAATGCCACTTTTGTCTTGGTTCGCCAACTGTATAACATGGTAAATATGTACAACTAGGTTTACCTATATCCTGGTGATTGCTATACTACTGTACACATTAAGAATTATTCTGCTTCACCTAGTCACATACATACCACACAGCCCCACTCCTGACCCAAACAGATATGCATATTCTTTCTTAACTTTCATAGGGTTTTGGCTGAATTAGAATTTTAATCTGTTCCAGTAAATGTTGAATATGTGGCTGTTTTGTAAATTAAGATTATATTTACTAATTAGAACTTAAGAATAATCCCATTTCACCTGATCGCACAAATACCCCTTCCCGCACCCCTCTCTTATATAATTGTAACTTTGTGAGGTCTAAGTATCGACCTACTTTGAAGAATATTGAACATGTTGTTGTTTTGTATAAATAAAGTACCTATTTTTGTTCGCTAAGAATCTATTTAATTGTTTAGTTATAGGTTTATGCATATTCACACACATATGAATGCTGCCTTTGAGTTAATAACAAGACGTTCAGTAAAGAACATATAGCCTACTTTCTCCTAAATGCATGGGTATTGTTATAACTCTTTGTCCTTTTCTAGGAGTATAATTGAATGTTGGTTGTAGTAGCTTGTTGAAATACAACGTGTTATACGGATACTAAACATCAATATGAGGTGCCCTTTCCTAGTGCTACCTCTGTACAAAATGTCATTCTATTCGGTTTCACCGTGTTTGAATTGATATGGTGAATCGATTTGCACACATACATGGCCGCTATCTGCAAACTATTGGGCTGATGACCTTGTAGTCCAGTCAAAAATTGCTTGCCACAAAAAGGTATGTTGTTGCATAATTTGGCAGAGATCAAATAATTAGGTTGGTCGTAATTTGATTTAAGCTTTTAACATTTGGGTGGCCGCCATTCCGTTTCCGTCAAGATGGCGGCGATACAAAACACGACCCTGAGGTGCCCTTTGCTAGTGCTACCTCTGTACCAAATTTAGTTCAATTCGGTTTTACCGTGTTTGAATTGATGGGGGGAATCGATTTGCGCACATACATGGTCGCTATATGCAAACTATTGGACTGATGACCTTGTAGCTTCTCACATAAAGGTATGTTGTTCCAAAATTTGGTAGAGATCAGATGATTAGGTTGGTCGTAATTTAGTTTAAGCTTTTAACATTTGGGTGGCCGTCATTACGTTTCCGTCAAGATGGCGACGATATAAAACATGACACTGAGGTGCCTTTTGCAAGTGCTACCTCTGTAGCAAATTTCGTTCAGTTCAGTTTCACCGTGTTTGAATTGATAGGGGGAATCAATTTGCAAACATACATGGCCCTATCTGCAAACAATTGGGATGATGAGCTTGTCGTTTGGTCAAAAAATGCTTACCACATAAAGGTATGTTGTTGCAAAATTTAGTTGAGATCAGATGATTAGGTTGGTCGTAATTTGATTTAAGCTTTTAACATTTGGGTGGCCGCCATTCCGTTTCCGTCAAAATGGCGGCGATATAAACATGACACTGAGGTGGCCTTTGCTAGTTCTACCTCTGTACCAAACTTAGTTCCGTTCGGTTTCACCGTGTTTGAATAGATAGGGGGAATCGATTTGCACACATACATGGCCGCCATCCGCGAATTATTGGGCTGATGATCTTGTAGTTCGGTCAAAAGATTCTTCGTACATAAAGGTATAATGTTGCAAAATTTGGTAGATATCAGATGATTAGGTTGGTCGTAATTTAGTTTAAGCTTTTAACATTTGGGTGGCCGCCATTACGTTTCCGTCAAGATGACGACGATATAAAACATGAAACTGAGGTGCCTTTTGCAAGTGCTACCTCTGTAGCAAATTTCGTTCAGTTCAGTTTCACCGTGTTTGAATTGATAGGGGGAATCAATTTGCAAACATACATGGCCCTATCTGCAAACTATTGGGATGATGAGCTTGTCGTTTGGTCAAAAGATGCTTACCACATAAAGGTATGTTGTTACAAAATTTAGTTGAGATCAGATGATTAGGTTGGTCGTAATTTGATTTAAGCTTTTAACATTTGGGTGGCCGCCATTCCGTTTCCGTCAAAATGGCGGCGATATAAACATGACACTGAGGTGGCCTTTGCTAGTTCTACCTCTGTACCAAACTTAGTTCCGTTCGGTTTCACCGTGTTTGAATAGATAGGGGGAATCGATTTGCACACATACATGGCCGCCATCCGCAAATTATTGGGCTGATGATCATTAAGTTCGTTCAAAAGATTCTTCGTACATAAAGGTATAATGTTGCAAAATTTGGTAGAGATCAGATGATTAGGTTGGTCATAATTTGATTTAAGCTTTTAACATTTGGGTGGCTGCCATTACGTTTTTGTCAAGATGGCGGCGATATAAAACATGACACTGAGGTTCCCTTTGCTAGTGCTATCTCTGTACCAAATTTCGTTCAATTTGGTTTCACCGTGTTTGAATAGATAGGGGAATTGATTTGAGTACATACATGGCCGCAATCCGCAAATTATTGGGCTGATGACCTTGTAGTTTGGTGAAAAGATTCTTCATCCACAAAGGTATAATGTTCCAAAAATAGGTAGAGATCAGATGATTTGGTTGGTCGTAATATGATTTTAGCTTTTAACATTTGGGTGGCGGCGTCAAGATGGCGACGATATAAAACATGACACTGAGGTGCCCTTTGCTAGTGCTACCTCTGTACCAAATTTCGTTCAATTAGGTTTCACCGTGTTTGAATTGTTAGGGGGAATCAATTTGCACACATACATGGCCGCCATCTGCAAACTATTGGGCTGATGACCTTGAAGTTTAGTCAAAAGACGCTCGCCATATTTGTTGTTGCAAAATTTGGTAGAGATCGAATGATTAAGTTAGTCGTAATTTGATTTAAGCTTTGAACATTTGGGTGGCCGCCATTACGTTTCCGTCAAAATGGCGGCGATATAAAACATGACACTGAGGTGCCCTTTGCTAGTGCTACCTCTGTACCAAATTCGGTTTCACCGTGTTCGAATTGATAGGGGGATAGGGGGGGGGGCAGACATTCAGAGTACACACACTCACACAGACTCACGCACACACACACACTGACAGACACACAATTTTTCGCCCTGTGTTGATCTCAAAAGTCTACTTCCATTTTTTTTACAAAAATGGAAATTATGCTAAAAATGTTGAATACCAATGACTGTACCATATTTTATGATCTTTATGCTTAGTCATTCCTTGTCTGACCTTTTTTCTTTTAATGTACGTACGACTTGTCCATTTTGCCAGTAGGCGTATAGTTATTGTGTACGCTGCCTTTGATCGAAGGATAAAAATGATGAACAATCAGGCTGCAATATAATATTTTTTGTTGGCGTATATTCCTAGCCATTTTTAGTATCAAATTACTATGATAGTTTGAAATATGTATTTCGGCGTAAGTTACGTTTAGGGGCAGATGACCTCGCTGTTCCGCCCCATAAAACATCAATAACTAACTACAGTACCTAGCCACATTATTATAATCACTCCTCGATTTCTTTTATTCGTAAGGTAATTAAGTGGCAGATGCTTTGGTCACGAATTTATTGTTGAGGGAAGTTTATTATACTCTCTTCTATGTGTGTTGGCAACAGTGCTATGCACTTGTAGTGACTCATTTGTTCCTGGTGATTGTTAATAAAGGCGGGTAGCAGTTTCGTCTAGGCTGAGACTGTTGTGGATATTCTTGCTACGGGGGATATTTTGCAGAACAGTGAATTTGTGTTTGGTTATTGTTGCAGACCATTCAATTAATACCTTCTCAGTTATTTCTGGCATAGAACTATACTGATTACTTTATAATCGTAATGGGGAAAGGAAATGATCTTACACCCACGAAAAAGGCTGCCATTTCAGCGTTATTTGAACATAGTGATTGTTCACAGCGAGAAATAGCCCGAAAAGTGGGTATATCTCATGCGTCTGTGAGTTTAGTAAAGAAAAAAAAATAGAAAGTAGGAACAGTTTAGAGTGTCGTCGTGTCGGAAACTACGGTGCACATAAGATGACATCGCCACGTGAAGACAGAAAAATAGTGAAAGTCTGCAATGAAAATCGGAAAAAGTCTAATAATCACGTAACTAGTGAACTCAATGCCAGTGGTGTGATGGTATTTGAAAGAACTGTGCGTAGAAGATTGCATGAACAGGGCTACAAGTGCCATCGTCCATCTAAAAAGCCCTTACTCGCTGCTGCCATGATGAAGAAGCGACTCCTGTGGGCAAGACAGCACACATATTTCAAGGTGGAAGACTGGAAAAGGCCAAGTATTACGCATTAACATCCAAAAATGTTCAAAATGGTGTCTTTTATATCGTCTTGTTGAATTATATGCCTTTACAATATCAGACACTTTCTTTCTCAGGTGTGCTTCTCTGACGAATCATCTTTCCAATATCTGATCGACAAAGCAAAATTCATACGACGAAAGATAGACGAGAAACTGGACTCCTCATGCATTGTTAGAGTTAGTTAGTTAGTTATTGTTGTTTTAAGGGGCGGAACTACGAGGTCATCTGCCCCTCTTAACATAGATTAAAGAATACAAATTTTGAATTGAATTTAAAATTTTGAGGTGGACATCCAAATTTAAAAAGACCAAAAATCAATCAAACAAAACCAAACAATTAAATAAAAAATAAAAATCATAAAAATAAACAAAAATTACGGAAAAAACAAAACATTATCATTCAAAAACGAACAAGTCGTTGAGTCAATGTTCACTGGAAAATTTAGATTGCTGGCCCTAACCCACTCTCACTTATAAAGCGGATAACGCGATCAGCAGCCACCGCGTCATCGGCTAATATAAGTTTGAGTGTCGTCTGCAAACCAAGGTTTCTTCGTAAGTCAGCAAGATCCACACACTCGGTGAAAATGTGGGCCACGGTGAATACGGCTCCACAGGTACAAAGTGGGGGGTCTTCCCTTCTCATTAGGTACGAGTGGGTGGATCTTGTATGACCTATCCTTAGCCTACACAAAATGACGGACTCTCTCCGGGCCCGGAAGGAGCTCCGCCACACGCGAGAAGTTCCCTTGATCGCTCTCAGTTTACTGGGCAGTGGGTCAGCTAGCCACTGACTCTCCCAAAAAGCCAGAACTTGTAGGCGTAACTGAGGGCGAATATCTCTAGCGGGTACCTCCATTGGTCGAGGTGGTAGTGATACCGCCTCTTTTGCAGCTTGATCTGCTAACTCATTTCCCGCAATTCCCATGTGGCTTGGAAGCCACAGAAAGGTGATTCGAGTGTCAGCGTGGCACATCCCGGCTAGTAGGTCGTGGATTCGCTGCACTAGGGGGTGTTGCGGGAAACATGTAGCAATTGACTGCAACGAACTCAAAGAGTCGGTACACACGAGAAAGTGGATTCGAGTATCCTGTAGTGCAAACTGCAGAGCTTCATAGATGGCAACGAGCTCCGCAGTAAACACACTACAGGACTCAGGCAAAGAGATCTTGGTATTTGCACCATCAATAACGTAAGCACAACCCACCTTCTCGTCCACCTTCGAACCATCCGTGTATAGAATGCCAGCGTCCGGAAATTGGTGAACTATGCTGTGGAACTGCCTCCGGTAAACGGAGGCATCCGTGTTCACCTTAGGACCTCGGTGCAGATCTAACCGAATTTCCGGACGCGGGACTTGCCACGGAGGCACCTCGCTAGATGTCCGGATCATACAGGGACCTACAGCCACTCCTATTTCAGTACACGAGCTATCAAGTCTAATACCAACCGGCCGAGTGGCACGAGGCCGGTTGGCGTAACCCAGGTGGTTTTGGGTACCGAAGAGAGCTTGATAGGTCGGGTGTTGCGGCATTTGACGCACATTGGCAGCATATGCTAAAAGCAAATGTTGGCGTCTAAAATTTAAAGGTGGAACACCCGATTCGGCGAGTAGGCTGGGTATCGGGCTGGTCCGGAAGGCACCGGTAGCCAGCCTAACGCCACTATGGTGGATACTGTCCAGCATTTTCAAGGTTGCCGGCCTTGCTAAACCGTATGCCGCAGAACCATAGTCTAGCCGGGACAGGACGAGGGCTTGGTAGAACCGTAGCAGCACCGCACGGTCAGCCCCCCACGTAGTGCCACTAAGAAACCTGAGCATGTTCAGTTTCCTGAGACATGTCATTTTCAATTGCCGTATATGGTGCTGCCACGTTAACTTGCTGTCAAAATGGAGCCCCAGGAAGCGATAAGTGTCAACCAACGGCAACGCAGCATCCCTGAGATGTAGTTCAGGGTGTAAATGTAGCCTCCGCGGCCGACAAAAATGGACGACGGAGGTTTTCGCTGCTGAAAAACGAAAACCCCGGTCGTGAGCCCACCTGTCGACCCGGTTGATGGCTAGCTGCAATTGCCGTTCCACGACTGCCATACTTCCAGAGCTGTAATGCAGAGCTAAATCGTCTACATACAGCGATGGAACTACCGCGGACCCGGCGGCGGCAACAATGCCATTAATGGCAATCGCGAACAAGGTGACACTCAGCACTGAACCCTGAGGAACTCCATTTTCTTGGGTATAGTATTGCTATAATGTCCTACCGACCCTTACACGGAAGAGTCGGACGGACATGAAATTCGCAATGAAAGTCGGTAAGTTACCACGGAGTCCCCACTTGTGAAGGGTGGAAAGGATCCCGTAGCGCCATGTGGTGTCGTAGGCTTTCTCGAGGTCAAAGAAAACCGTGACTAGGTGCTGCTTTCGGAAAAAAAAAAGCCTCCTGTATGGCGCTCTCAAGTCGCACCAGATGGTCAGTGGTGGACCTATGAGAGCGAAATCCACATTGGTACTCAGACAGGAGACCTTTATCCTCCAAGAACCACACCAGTCGACGGTTCACCATCTTTTCGAGCAGCTTACATAGGCCATTTGTCAAACAAATGGGCCTATAGCTGCTTACAAACTTGGGATCCTTTCCAGCCTTAGGAATCGGTATCACGATCCCCTCTCGCCATTGAGATGGAAACTCCCCTTCAATCCATATACGATTGAAGAGGATCAACAGTTTTTTTATACTGGCTTCGCACAGATGTTTTAACATTTGATTATGTATGTTATCCGGTCCAGGAGCCGTATCCCTGCACAGTGCAAGCGCACTGCGCAGTTCCCATTCAGAGAATGGTACATTATAGGACTCCGAAGCAGCAGTGGCAAAGGACAAGGGGTGAGTCTCTGCCTCCCGCTTCAGGGTCTGAAATGTAGGATCGTAACTCCCGGAGCAGGATACATCGGAGAAGTGCGAGCCAATGCTGTTGGCAATGGCGAGATGGTCCGTGATGATGTCTCCATTGATGGACACTCCGGGTATCGACAGTGATGTCGGGAGTCCGGAGATCCGACGAAGCTTAGTCCACACTTGAGATGAAGGAGTATGCGCCGTCATGGACGACACATACTTTTCCCACGTCGTTTTCTTACTCTCCCGAATCAGATATCGGGCTCTAGCACGCATCCTTCTGAAGGTGATAAGGTTGGCCATAGTGTTTTGCCTCCGATAGCATATGAAAGCACGTCGACGATCTTTAATGGCTGCTGCAATCTCGGCTGTCCACCAAGGGACAAGCTTCCGGCGTGAGTTGCCGGACGAGGAAGGTATTGTTTCCTCAGCAGCAGCCAAAATACCATTCGTTATGTGAATGGTATGATCGTCGACACTCTCAAAGGTATCTTCGGCAAACACCGCACGTGCCGTGAAAGTTGGCCAATCAGCCCGACGGAGAAGCCATCGACTTGGTAACTCGATGGCTCTCTGGTTCGGAAGAGTAACGATAATTGGAAAATGGTCACTATTACAAAGGTCATCGTGTACACCCCACTGTAGCAGGGGAACCAGCGCACGACTGCACAGGGTAATATCGATACTTGAATAAGTACCGTGTGCAATAGAGAAGTGCGTAGGCTCCCCTGTGTTCAACAGACACAGGTCCAGCCGCCTGATCAGCCTCTCAAAATCTCTCCCTTTACCGCTAGTGGTAGCGGAGCCCCAGATGGTGTTGTGGGCATTAACATCTCCCAGAAGGAGGAAAGGAGGGGGGAGCTGAGAGACTAGATCCACCAGCCGGTCGTAATCCGGCTGAGAATCAGGCGGGATGTACACGTTACATACTGTTGCCATTACTGGCAACGAAGTACGAACTGCAACTGCCTCTAGCTGAGTATGCATTGTTAGAACTGTAAAGCATCCGATATCTATTATGGTGTGGTCAGTGATATCAGGGAAGGGTTGTGGTTGCCTTTACATTGTTGAAGGAACGGTGAAACAAGACCAGTATAATCAGTGTGCTAGAGAAAAGGCTCATTCCTCAGTTGAGAGAATGGTTCCCAAATGGTGAAGACTACATTTTTATGCAAGATGGGGCACCTTGCAATGCAGCAAAAAGTGTAAAAGCCTTCCTACTACAGAAAAAACATCAAACTTCTGCCATGGCCAGGTAACTCTCCTGACTTAAACCCCATCGAGAATGTATGGGAACTTGTGAAAAGGGAGATTGCCAAAGAATTCATTACAACCAAAATCAGATTAATTGAGGAACTTATCCAAGTATGGTATCAGCACCAACTCAGGATCCAAGAAGATATCCAGTCCTGCATTGAAAGTATGCCGTGGAGAATTGAGGCCGTAATCAAAGCAAAAGTAGGACATACAAAATACTAGCAGTTAACAGTAAGCAGCATACAACTGAATTGTGTGCTATATTCCTGACTAAAATATTTCTAAAACTGTTAAAAGTACTCACAGTATAAGTGGTTATCTGTATGTAGATACTTTAGTCGATGTTCATCAGTTTTCATTGAGAAATAGTATAAATAAAAGCAAAATTTACAAAACCTTCAAGTGATTATATTAATATGGCCAGGTACTGTAACTAAGTTCCGTTTAGTTTACCGTTCGCCTAAATGTACAGAAGTACCTCTTTTATTTGTATCTCGTCGTACGTACGTACATCATCCTTGCGTTCGTACACGTCAAACTCGCCTCCTTGACTTGCAGTACCAGGCGTGACCAGTCGCAACAAAAAACGCACTTTGCTCCCATATAGTTGGCATTCCAGTAATACCTACAGTAGAGTTCAATGGGGGAGCCTGACCTCATCGTGCGGTGAAAGTCGGTATTCCCCAATGCCACCAACTTATTGAAACCCAAAACTTTAGAACTATAAATATTCAAACTCCCTGTAAGGCCAGAAGTAGTCGAGTTCGCTAGACTTTGAATATTGCATCATCATGACCAGAAATTGCGTAATCCTGATGACGTCATTCCTGATGACGTCATGGGTCCTTAGAGCGAGCACGTGGTCCAGGAGCGAACATGTGCACTGCACGTGTTAGCGTGGGAAGGGGTTGACCTTTTGGCTTGTTTGTGCGATGGTGATAAAAAGTTAATGGGTGTTGACGTCATGGGGGATGTTTATTAGGATGCTAACTGTCATCTGACACCCGTGCGAGTGTGAGCATGTGTGCCACTGCCAGCAATCCACACATGTGGTGTGCAGCTGTTATGTTTTTTTTTTTTTGGCCGCGCCGGGTGGGCTGAGCGGAGAGGCGGTTCCTATCCACACATGTGGTGTGCAGCTGTTATTGTTTTTTGCTTAGGATGCTATCTGTCATTTGACACCCGTGCAAGTTTGACCATGTGCAGCAGTGTGATTGATCTCGTCTGCAGTGTTCGCGTGAGACAGAGTTGACCTTTAACGTCATTGGCTAAGAATGTAATCTTTGACTTCTTTAAGCAATAGTGGAAAAAAGAAATGTTTGCGTTAGAAGCTAGTTTGCAGCATATGGTTTCTGGGGTGTGGGTGGGGGTGAAGGATATATAAATGGACGAGTGCATGGAAGAGTTTAACTTTTACTTTTGCGCGAAGAGTGTGTGTGTGTGTGTGAAAGAAATAAAGAAAGTCAACGACGAGGAACAAATTGTGTGATGGAAGCTCTAACGAAGCTCAATAACTTATCATCTTGTAATGAGTATTCTAATAAGAAACTAGCAGAACTAGTCATTGATTTACCATATGTGGTCCAAATTATTCGCCCCGTACAGACGAGGTTTGGAAGAAAAATAGTGGTGGACATTAACATTGAAGATGAAGTAACAAGTGTATTTCTACCAGCAGTATTTTCAAAATTAAGCGCATCAGAGATCGATGAACTAAACTCAATGGGAGGCACACTGATGCTGGTGTATTTGGGGGTGAAGAACCGCTCACATCAAGTCATTTTGAAACAATACTCGATGGCAAACTGATGACGGTGTATTTTGGGTTGAAGAACCGCTCACATCAACATGTTTTGGTGAGTATTGGATTATATATATATATATATATATATATATATTATGTATTGATTGATATAACGATTGATATATTTAGTTGCTCATTATTTCTTAATTTGTTTAATTTTTCAGATCATCTAAAAAAACTAATAAAACGAACAGCATAATGAAGTGGAAAACTGTTAATTTCCTGAGTGGAACTGAACATCGATCGCACCCGCTAATAGAGTATCATCGTGTATGCTTTCAACAACCGAAAGAAGAGGAAGAAGATGATAACGAGGTGAGTCGTAATGAGAAAGAAGCTTGTTTTAACAAATGGACATCTTCGAGTGGAATTTCAACATTTTCAGTCTACGTTACCAATGTTAGCAAATCAGATGATAGTCAGCGAGAGGTGACAGAAACAGTTCTAAGATATCTATTGAAAGAATTATGTGAAGATGAACATTTTATTTGTTTCTTCGGATACAATACATTTGATGAAGTTTTCAAAATCGAATTTTCCATGACTTGTTACGATTTAACAAAATTGAATGCGTATAGAAACAATTTGCTTGGTAAACTTCAGGATGAATTTCCTTTTGAGGCTGTTCATTGTTCATTGGAGATTACAGGCAGTAATTTATCACAATGGCTTGAATATACTTTAAAAGATTATAGGTTTATGGTAAACCGATGTTACAGCAACTGCTGGTGGTGTATTAACAATAGTGCAAATTGGACGTATGCTTAGACATCAGTGATGGTACACCAACTGTTGGTGGTGTTTTAACTTTAGTGCAAATTGGACAATTGCTTAGACAACACCAACAATGACCTCGCCTCCTAGCAAACGTAGAAAGGTTAATATTGTAATACATAATTACAGTGAAAATATAAGAAACCAATTGGACGATGCATTTGAAAGTGTTTCTAATTTTCGAAGTGAACTAAACGGTGCTATTTCAGTATCATACCAAATCGGGGAAAACACTCAAACCGATTTGATTGAGAACAGTGATGAGTTGATTGAATGTTGGAGAGTTATTAGTGAGCACATATTGCAACAAGCTGTGAATTTCGAAGAAATTACAATTCAAATAAAGGATGAATCTTTCTTGAGCTGTGAGTTAATTGAAACGGCATTCAATTTTAGAGTGTACACACTTGCAGTATCAAATGTTAAGAATGAGTTTTTGGATCCTCGCGAATTTTTAGCGAATGCTAATATTTGGTTTACAAAGTATGTTAAGAAAGCGTTAACTGTACAAGCTTTAAAGGTGAATTCAGTTTTGTGTGCACAATATGTGCTTCGCGACATATCAGAAACAAAATATTTTGCTATCAAAAATGAGGTAGTTTTCGAGTATACTGATTTAAATGAATTTTATAATAAGAATATCATTGAAGGTACATTGACAAAAATGAGCGAATTTGAAGCAAATGGTTCCGGGTGGGCTTTAGAAAAAATTCATAGTTTGAGAATTAATATAAATAAATATGTTGGATTTCAAATAGGAATGTCCAATACTAGTCGATTGCCTGACGTAATAGTCAATAAACATGCAGTGCTAAATTTGTATGATACAAAGGAAGCTTGTTTTGCGTGGAGTGTGGTTGCTGGTTTGTATCCAAAAACTCGAAACGTGAATCATCTTTCTTCCTATCCTAATTACAGAGATGTTTTAAATTTAGATGGTATTCCAATTCCGATGGAAATGAAATATTTAAACAAGTTTGAAAACCAAAACAATATTTCTGTAAATGTGTATGGAGCACAATATGATGAAAACAATTGGGTATGTATGGGAACAAACGAAGTAAAAGTAAAAAAACTTTTACTATTGTACCTTTGTATGTATCAGATCAAGTATATGAAAGGAGTGTAGACTTATTGATGTTGCAGATTGGAAACAGTGAAAGTTATCACTTTTGTTTAATTAGAAATCTTGCTCGCCTTGTGCGTTCAAGCGTCACTAGCACTCAGAGAAGGATTTATATATGTATACGTTGTTTGTCATATTATTTTCTTGAGGATGAGTTAAATGTTCACTTTGCAGACTGTAAACAGTTTCCTGTTGCAAAAAGCATAATGCCGACTGATGAACAAAGATTTGTTAATTTTACAGAATATCGAGTTAAAGATACAGTTCCATTTATAATATATGCAGACACTGAATGCGTCTTGTCTCCAATTTCCTCCTGTTTTCCAAATAGTGACATTCATAACTCTACTTTAACACATAAACATATTCCTTACAGCATTTCTTTATACCTTCATTGTAATTTCGATAGTGAATTGTGCAGTTTCAAACTCTTTAGGGGAAATAATTGCATTGAATTGTTTGTAAAGGAACTTTATAGTATTGTGGATAAACTTCAAACATATTACTTATCGGTTAAGCCAATGTTAAAGATGACTGAAAATGAAGAAAGATTATTTTTGTCAAGTAAAATGTGCCACATTTGCGAGAAACCGATTGCAGTTAATGAACTCAAAGTACGCGATCATTGTCACTTAACTGGAAAATATAGAGGAAGCGCATACAATAGTTGTAATTTAAATTACAAAGTAACAAAGGTTTTGCCTATAGCATTTCATAATCTAACGGCCTATGATGGACATTTTATAATTAAAGAAATTTGCGAGAAACGTGATGGAGAGGTGTTACATAATCCTGGTAATATAAGTTTGTTAGCGGTGAATATGGAACGTTATAAAGGGATTACAAAGTATGTACGGGCTAAGAATGGATTCATTCAGTTAAGGGACACTGGGACTGAAATTTTAGTGAAATTTGTGGAAAATGTCGATTTTCGTTTTTTTTCATATTAATACACCCCTATCCCCTGCGGATCATATAGCAGTGTTTTATCCGAATTCCGCCATTTTTAAAGCCCTGGCGTAGCTTTAAAATGCACGGTGTGTCCTTTAAACGCCCCAGCACAGTAAGTGTCCTGAAGGTTCTGAGTCTTGGTGTTTCTACAATCGAAGTATCGCAGCTGGTAAAACACCACAGAGTCATGACAAAATGGCTGTAGAACTTTAAGAACCCTTAGTTGTCAAGATTATGCTGTTTATCAAAGGCTGGCATCAGATGAGCTACTATCCAGATGCATCCGTGGTGCTACTGAAAATCAGAATGAGTCTCTGCATTCTGTTATCTGGAGGAAGTGCCGAAAAGAGATTTTTATTTCACGGAAGATACTTGAAATTGCTGTTTGGAATTCTGTAACAGAATTCAACATGGGGTGTAGTGCAACAACAGAGTTGAAATCAGGAATAAGACTAACTTCAGTATCTCATGTCACAGCACAAACACTTGAAAGATGTGACAGTCGCAGGAAGTATGTAAGTCCGCGGTCATAATTGGAGAAGCGAAAGCATGTCGACGGAAGGTGAAACTGACAGAAATGAAGGAGGAGGCTGCAAAACAGAAGAAGGAGGGTGTCACCTATGCTGTAGGACAGTCCTAATGTCATTGGTAAGCTGAAACCTTGTAAATTGTGCATCATTTTAGAAAATTGCTGTTTTCTCGGATTCACTTTTTCAGGCATTCAAAATGTTACTCGCGTCATAAATCTTATGATATTGCTTTCAAAATGGGAATTTATTATCTTCATTGCAATGACTATAAACCTGCGGATCGTTTTTTAGATTGCACTTTTGGTTTGGCTGCAAAAAAAATTCAAACTGGAAAAAATACGATTTTTTTGTAGAAAAAAACTTGGAGATGGAAAAAAATTAATTTCTTGACACTCATTAATGCAATTCAAAATCGGATCCGTAGGTTTCTTCCAATTGTTATAGTGCAATAGAATATTACCTAAAAGTTACACTATCTTGTTTTTTTTAACGCGGCTGACCTTTATAAAACTTGAATAATTAGCACAATAAATGTACAAAATAATTAATATCTAGAGAACTAATCAACTTACAATGCTCACATTTCCCAAAGTGGTTTATAATATGACTATTCATAACCATATAAAATTTCAAAGCTGTACCTCAGTTTATATAGAATTTGAAAATTTCAGTCCCAGTGTCCCTTAAGATTTTTCGATACATATAATTTCTTGTCCTGTTCACTAGATCAATGTTCATCTTCGTTAAGTGAAGATTCAAAGCAAATAAGACGACGTTATTTTAATGATGATGCACAGTTTCGACTTACTGCGAGAAAAGGCGTGTTTCCCTATGAATACGTCACGAGTATGGATGTACTTAATGCAACTAAATTACCTGAAATATCCAAGTTTTATAGCAGTCTTAATGATCAAACAATATCGAATGAAGTGTATGAGTTTGCTCAATCGGTGTGGGAAACGTTTTCCTGTCAAACATTAGGAGAATACGCCGATTTGTATTTAAAAGTTGACACACTTCTTTTGGCGGATGTCTTTGAAAATTTTAGATCGAATGGCATGGAAACTTATGGTGTTGATGCAGCTCATTTTTACACTGCTCCATCTATGTCTTGGTGTGCTATGAAAAAGATAACCAACGTTCAACTTGAATTGCTTCAAGATATTGATATGTTACACTTTTTTGAACGATCTATTCGAGGAGGAAATGTTCAGTGTATAACACGACATGCGATTGCTAATAATAAGTATATGAAAACTTATGATGAGAAAAAGCAAGAGTCCTACATAATGTACTTTGACGTTAATAATTTATATGGATATGCGATGATGGAATATCTTCCAACGGGTGGCTTTAAATGGGTTGCAAATGTTGAAGGCTTTGATGTTTTAACTATTGATGATACTTCAGAAATTGGACAAACATTCAGATTACCCTCTATGTCCCGAAAAGTTGACAAAGCTAATGGCTACCCTAGATAATAAAGAACGTTATGTTTTGCATTATAGATTGTTAAAGCAATGTATTCAACTAGGAATGAAATTAGATCGTATTCACAGAATAATTGAATTCAATCAGAGCCAATGGCTAAAACCATATATTGATGTGAACACAGAGAAACGAAAACATGCCAAAAATGATTTTGAAAAGAATTTTTATAAATTGATGAATAATGCAATTTTTGGTCGATCACTGATGAATGTGAGGAAGTTAAGGGACATCAAATGGGTCACCAAATGGCATGGAGCTCGTGGTGCTAGGTCTTTAATAGCTAAGGCTAATTTTAAACATAGAATTATATTCGATGAACAATGTATGGTCATCGAGATGAGTAGACTAAAGATTTTTCACAATCAACCAGTATATGTTGGTGCATCTATATTAGATTTGTCTAAATGTAAAATGAATGACTTTCATTACAATGTTATTTTAGCAAATCCTGAATCAAATGTGAGGTTGTTATACACAGACACCGATAGTTTTATGTATATATTCTATTATGATATTTATGAGTTCATGAAACAGCATTCAAATTTGTTTGATACTGGAAACTATGAAACAAACAATCCTTTTGGCATTGTGAGACAAAATAAAGGTGAAATTGGTTTAATGAAAGATGAAAATGCTGGAAGGATTGTTGAAGAATTTGTGGGGTTACGACCCAAAATGTATGCAATAAAATTGTGTGATGAAATGAATAGCTTGTGTAAGGCTAAAGTCATTAAGAAGAGTGTGAGTAAAAGTATGAATATTGATGAGTATCGAAAGTGTCTTTATAACAGAGATAAAGTCAACAAAGTTCAAGTTTGTATAATTTCAAAATCTCATTCTGTATTTACTGTTCGGCAAAATAAGTTGGCAATTTCATCAAACGAAGATAAAAGACACATAACTGAAAACGGAATTGATACTTTACCGTTTGGTCATTTTTCTCTGAAAAAAAATGATTAGAAACAAAATTGAGATTAAAGCACTTCATCTCACTTACTTTATTTCTTTCACACACACACACACACACACACTTTTATGCTGTTAATAATACTAATTTTTTGTGTGTTCCTTTGCTTATGAAAAAAGAATAAATAATAACCCAAATTTTGTGTGTATTATTTAAAAAAACCACCTCCCCCCACCATTCCCATTTTCCAGAAATATATATATATATATATGTATAATTACTTTATATTACATATCATTTAGTAATGGTGCGTTGTAAGAGGAGCAACTCTACCACTCAATATAAACGAACAGGAAGTGGATCATTAATTAGTCGTGTACTTAATAAAACTATTGATAATTTACCCGTGGAATTACAGATCCCGGGATATGAATATTGTGGACCAGGAACAAAATTAGAAAAGCGATTGAGCCGTGGTGATCCGGGAATAAATATATTAGATAAAGCGTGCAAAGAGCACGACATTGCTTACGCAAAGCATAAAGATTCAAACAAAAGAAGAGAGGCTGATGAAATTTTAGCTTCAAAAGCTTGGTCTCGTGTAAAATCCCGTGACGCATCATTTGGAGAGAGAGCGGCTGCACTAACAGTGGGTTGCATCATGAAAGCTAAGTCTAAGATTGGAGGAGGTAAGCGAAACTTAAATAATAAAAAAAAACAAGAAAAGATTAAAAAAAAGAAGAACATCGAAGAAGCAAGGTGGTATTTTACCCCTACTTCCGATATTTGCAGCCTTGTCGGGCTTGGGGGGTCTAGGAGGCGGAGCAGCAGGGGTGGCGTCTGCTATAAACAAGGCGAAAGCTGCTCAAGAAGAACTAAAAGAAATGAAAAGACACAATCGAATGATAGAAGCAATGCAAGGAAAAGGAGGTCAAGGCATTTATTTAAATCCTCCTGCATACAAAAGATAATTAACCAAATACCAAATAAAGCATTAAGTAATTTCGATTTAGCTAAATACGCACATCAATTAAAGATTCCAAATTTTAGAGGAGTCTTTATGCGAGATACGTTACCAAGATATCCTCGAAAAAATGAAAACTGTATTGTTAACCTTGAACCGATGGATAAATCCGGTTCACATTGGGTGGCTTTCAGTAAACGAGGTAAATATGTGCATTATTTTGATAGTATTGGTAATTTAAGACCACCATTAGAAATTTTAACATATCTTAAAAATTTCTATCTACAATATAATTTTCATTCATATCAATCGATTACTTCTTCGATTTGTGGACATTTATGTTTAGTCTTCTTGTATTGTATAAATAAGGGAAACACAGAGCGTCTTTAAACATTTCAAAGATGGCTTTCGAAAGACGGATAACTCTTGAAGGTAAAGGCTCGAAGAGTGATGTTACATTGGAGAACCCGATTCATCTTGTAGGAGCAGAGTTTTTTGAAATAGGACTTGCAGGATTGTATACATCTAATTCTATTCGAAATGTTACCAACAGAAATAATAAATTTCGCATTCATTTTACTAATTTTTTATCAATTGATTTAGTGGTACCACCAGGTATTTATGAATTTGAAGATCTAGCCTCAACTTTTGATGATTTACTTAGTTATCACTCATTGTCGAAACTTATACCAGAACATTTAGAAAAAACAAAAATGTATGTGGAAGAGGATATAGATGGAAAAAGAGACAACCGTCTCGTTTTGTCTTCTCCGTTTAATATTGATTTCACTGTAGCCAACAGTGTAGCAGGGCCTTTAGGTATTGAAAAGAAAGTTTACCCTAAAGAGAATAAAAGAGAAATTGAAATTGATCGAAATAGAATCGATAATGAAGTAACAATTAGCGAGAATAATAACGTTTTGGCTATAAAGTTGAACGAAGCGGATAGAGCGAATTTAATAATACCCAATGCTAGCTATACGTTAAAACAATTAAGTGAAAAGATTAATGAATTATTAGTTGAACATTTATTAGGTGACAAAGACAAATTCCCATCATTTTATATTAATTATGATAAAGTCTTTTATCATTGTAAACTACATTCGAAAGTGTTTGCTATAGATTTTGGTGTTGCAGATTCTATTGCAGATTTGTTAGGATTTTCTCATAGAAAGTTCAAGGCAAACACAACTCATCATTCTGAATATATGATTAAAATTAACACTGTTAATAGTATTCGAGTATGTTGCAACCTTGTGCTTGGTACGAGTTCTTATTTGAACCATAAACCAACACACTCTTTATATAATTTTGGTTGGTTGGTTCCTTAGTTTAGGGGCTGCGACAACGCGGTCATGTAGCCCCGTGTACTTTGGGTGTGTGTAGAATCTGTCTGATAACCGGTGTTAATTGTGATGACTGTATTAGTGTGTGTATCTGTTTTTTAATTCAAGTAGAGACTGCAACTCTGAATTTTCAAATAGTTCCTACTTTTGCCGCCAAACGCCACCGTCAACGACTACTAGGCCTAGTTCAGAACTAGCTACTAGACGCCACCGCAGTCGGCTCTTGGCAACGAACGTAGCAACCTAAGAGCGTTGTTTACATTCTTAACCTATCCAATTTAGTTTCACACAGGTGTAATTAGTGGAAAGATCTTTAACATGCCATAAATCTATGACATGGGACCGCCGGCTTTACTTCCCCTCCGAAGGAAGGCATACTGAGGGATTTTTAACGCTCTTAAAAAATCCGACGGCTTCGGCCGGGTTTGAACCCGCTATCTTGGGTACAACCAACAACAATTAATTTTTTGCCTATGAACACCAAGGTTATTCAACATGTATCTGTGCAACTTGAAGATCATCTTCAACAGCTCATTGATTTGCAAGATGAAGATTTAACTGTAGAATTAATTATTCGTCCAGCACGATATCTTGCTATATAAAGTAATGAAATACTGTTATGTTTTCATTCTACTTGAGTAAGCTTACTAGAAAACAATCACAAATATGGTTATACTATATAATACTCAAAGTTTGAAAAAAAAAAAGAAGTCGACTCTGATTCGAAAAAATAATATAAATCAATCAGCTAAAATTTGTAAAAAAAACAAACAACGACATCGCACCTTGAAATCTAAGAAACAGTTATCGAGTAACAACAAACATTTCTTACAGTCTTTAGGCTATCGCGTACTTTAATTTCAATATAAATATATATGCAATTGTTAATCTTATTTAGTTTCTATCTATAGTTGAAGCTGTTAACATGTTTAGCATGTTTAACATAACAGATAAAAGAGAGGTTGACAACAGAGTTGTGCGACGAGATGAAAGAGTTTATCAACCTTATTCAGCTAATAAATTCGAAAATAATGATGAAATTCGAATACCGATTCAAAATGAAGAAAACATAGTTTTATTATCAGAAGGTGTTCTTCACTTAGAATGTCAAATTATTACTTCTAACATAAATCCGGCTGCATCTACTACAGCACATCCTGACCAAAATTTTGGGACTAATCTTTTTAGCGAAATTCACATCACGTTAAATGGTAAAGAAATTGATCGTACACGCCATCTAGGTATAACAAGTTCTATAAAAACCTTTGCATCATATTCAAAAAACGAATATACAGCTTTACAAAATGCTGGTTATTTTCCCTCTTTAACAACACCAGCAAGTGAAGCAAATATTGTTGATAGTAACACAAAACGTTTTCATATAATACTTCCTTTAAGCAACCTGTTAGGTTTAGCAGAGGATTACAGAAAGCCGATTTTAAACTGCAAGCATGAGGTAATGTTTCTCCGATCGTCAAGTGACGCACGTGCGTTGCAATCGACAACCGAAAACGATCTTTCTAAGGTCAAGTTATTTAAAGTTTATCTAAAAATTCCCGTTTTATTATTATCGGACGAAGAACAAATTAAAAGATTAAAACTAATGCAGAAAAATATTCCCATTCAGGTTGGTTTTCGATCATGGGATGTTCATGTCTTGCCTTCTCTTCCTAGAACAACTAAATATAGTTGGACTGTAATGACAACTTCTGAAACTCAAAAACCACGTCAATTTTTATTAGGTTTTCAAACTAGAAGAAATTTACTAAACACATGCTCTTCCTATTTTGACCATTGTAACATTAAATCTATAAGAGTTTTTTTAAATTCAATTTTTTATCCCTATGAAATGCCAACTTCTGAAATTGCCATAAATGACTACAGCGAGTTGTATGACATGTTTGTTAAATTTCGTAATGTATATTATCAGATCGATGATGTTCGTTCAGAGACTCTTGTTTCACGAGATGAATTTAAGTCTCATTGTCCGATTATTGTAATTAATTGTCTCGAACAAGTGGAAGCAGTGAAGACATCTTCAGTCGATGTGCGAATTGAAATCGAGACAAGTGTGAATATACCTGAAGATACAACTCTTTATTGTGTTCTTATTCATGATCGTCAAATATCTTACAGACCATTAACGAATGAAGTAATTATCTAAACCAATATTTGCTAAGTTATAAGCAAGCAAGTAAACAAGTATTCTCACTTTAGTTGCAATCATGGAATTGACAACAACAAACTCTCCTTCTACTGATGCTGGCACGTGGAATAAGAAGCAACCAATAGTTGCAGACATTCGCAAGCTACCAAACGGCAGTTTGGAACTTGCTTACTGTATGTTAAATAACGGCAATATACCTTCATTCAGCCCCGTTATCACATGGGTTGCAGCATATTGTGAAAAAACTCTTTCTTCTTTTTTTGAGTCTATTAAGAATAAATATGAATATTTAGTTGTATATAATTTGCCGCAGGAATTTTCTTTGTTTGCACTAAAAGCACTTTCCCCCGACTCATTATTCGATCTTAATACGATTGATGGAATGTCAGACCTAATGTTGAGGCATAGCCATCGTTTACCTACAGATTGTCCAAAACATTTACCATCTCTAGCAATGGGAAGCAATAGTTGTGCTAAATTCAATGTCAATGCTGTTCAACATTGGTTAAATTCTTCTGATGGCATCATGAAAATCGTGTGTTCGATAATAAACAAGTTTCGAAACAATGGACTTCGAGGTTTTAATAAGTTTGATTGGAACTACTTTCCTATAAACGTACTGACTATATATGAACCACAACGAATTCGTCTAGAGTGGGAACATCTACCAGATCATCTAAAGAGGAAATTTCAACTGTTTCATCTTCGCTGCAAATGTGACAACTGTAATCGCTATCTATAAAAGGTGATTAATTAAATCTACTAGTGTCGTTGACCGCTATACATATTTTGTTTTAGTTTGCTTTTTAACACAGTGTATATTTTTTTTTGTCTACAGAAAATAATCATCTGGACAACTAAAAAGAAGAAGAAGAAGATCATCTCAACACACCCACACTCATCTGGACAACTAAAAAAAGAATGAGATTACTTCAAGAGAAATAAAATTGTATTAATTGTAATTCTAAATGAATAAAGAAGAAAAGGTCTTTTGTACCATTTCATAATAAAGTTCTTATTAATGATCAATTACCTCCTCACTCTACATGTAAATAAAATAATAATAATAATGTCAGGTGAGGGATTCGAACCCTCGCTTTCAATTTCTGAAAATTTGATCATAAGTCTAACGCCTTAGACCGCTCGGCCAACCCAACACATGCAAATCATGCATATTAGCCAACGTGTTTTGTTGATTCATCTCAGTTCACATTTAGCTTTGTGTGGTGAACATCTTTTTCTTTGTGAAGTAAACCAGCATCATGAAGTATTTTAATTGTGTAAAGTATTCCAAAAAACAGTTAATGCAAATGATATTGAGTCAAAAAGAAATGAATTTAAAATCTGAAAGAGATCGGCTAAAAACATTTAAGACCTGGTCTTCAGACAGTTTTACGAACACTGCATGGTTAGCAGCTGCAGGATTTTACTATTATGGATATAAGGATATGGTTAGGTGTGCTTTCTGTAATCTGCAACTTAGTTATTGGGAAGAAGATGATGATCCGTTTGAAGAGCATAAGAAATGGGCTTTTTCTTGCCCCTACGTAAACAATATTTCTCCCAGCATAGAATTGAAATCTGAATATGAAAGACTTAAAACTTTTCAAAATTGGCCTCTTCCCTGTCCAAACGAATTTTGTTTAGCATCAGCAGGATTTTATTATACTGGTCATGGTGATAAGGTGAAATGTATATTCTGTAAGATTGAAATTGAAAATTGGAGGGAAAACGATAATCCTTTAAATGATCATGAAAAATGGGCGCCATATTGTCCATATTTAAGAGGGTTTTACGTCGGCAACGTTGATTTAAATCCTGAAAATCCTACTATTATTCCATATAATACAAGTTATGATACGTGTGGAAGCAATATATGTTGATGTGATGTGATTTTTTGTGCAGTGTGCATTCTCAGACGTAAACGTAGACATGCTGAAGTTTGTTAAGCAGTCAAACACTCTACCAGTAATTTCATTTACTAATGCTGAAAACCAGAGTAAAAGTGAAAAAAGAAAGCATGGTGTTTTACTACCGAACACAATTCGATGTATCATTTGCGGTCCATCGAACTGTGGCAAAACAAACGTAATGCTAAATTTATTGTGTCATAAAAATGGAGTTCGTTTTGAAAATGTTTATATTTATTCTAAATCACTTGCTCAAAGTAAATATGTTGAATTAAAAAAGTTTTTGGACTCCATAAAAGAAATAAAAAGTGATTTTTTTCCGATAATGATGAAGTTATGCCTCCAGAAATGGCTAGAAAAAACTCTATATTTGTTTTTGATGATGTAGCCAGCAATAAACAACAACACATGAAAGATTATTTCAGTAGAGGTCGTCATCACAACGTTGACGTATTTTATCTTTGTCAAACATATTCTTGTGTACCTAAACATCTAATTAGAGATAACGCTAATTTTTTAATTCTTTTTAAACAAGACGGAACAAACTTGCGTCACGTATATAACGATTATGTAAATACAGATATGAGCTATGAACAGTTCTTTGATATTTGTTCGTATTGTTGGCAAAACTCTAAGTTTGGTTTTTTGGTTATCGATAAAGATAGCGATTTACAAAATGGTCGATATCGCAATGGATTTGATGTTTATTTTCAGTTATAAATATGACTTCAAAAAGAGCTAAATGCCCTTTCGTGTTATAGCTTTTGCGTGGTTAACAACTTAACTATGACATCGTTTAACAAAACCAATAATGTGTCTATCGGACGTCCGACTTCACGACATGATATTGCAACTAAATCATATGTTGATGATAAGCTACTGCAATATGGAAATCAACTAACAACAACAACAACAACAAGCGACGGACATCTAAGTATTAACGGCAAACGGTTAAAAAATGTTGGAACGCCAATACATGTTGAAGATGCATGCAACAAAGGTTATGTAGTGAAGTTATTGAATGAGCTAAATAAAATCGAGTCTAAGGAAGACATACAAAGAAACTTTAACGACCTTAAAGGTTTAATTTTTTCAATTTGTAAAATAGAGAAAAAAGAACTTGACTTTCAAAACAAACGTCTCGCGGGCTTAGCTTTACCATCATCTGCAAATGATGCAGTAAACCTTATTGCAATGCAGCAACATACATCGAATATAAAAAAATATCTTGAGACCCGAATAACCGAAGTGTTACAACGAGTAGAATTCATTCATGGTTTAGTGCGAGAATTTTCAGAAGATCACTTTCCGTATGATCAAGATACTCTCGACTTGGGTAACAAAAGAATAAGAAATGTTAAAGATCCAATTCAAAATCAAGATGCGGTAACGTATTCTTTTCTTAAAACTCATGTAACAAATGAAATTAAAAATCTCTTTTGAATATAAACAGAGATGATGAAACTGTAGATATGTTAAATAGAAGAATAACAAACATATCTCAACCAATCGATTCGTTAGATGCAATAAACAAATATTACTTAGAAAACTTTGCTGCCTCTCGAAAAGATCTAGAAGACTTAATCACTAAATTTTATAAACAAAACTTTTTAAACGTAGACGATGGTGGAACTTTAGATATGATGAGTAAACGAATTACTCACGTAAACAATCCCATATACGATAACGATGTTGCAAATAAGACGTTTGTTGAACAATATGCCGCTTCCCGACGTGAATTTGATCAATTGAAACAAACTGTAAACAATCTACAACATCAAAAACAAACAAATGTTGAGTTTCCTGTTAACGACCAAGATGTGACAAATAAACGGTTTGTAGAACACTATGCTGCTTCACAAACTGAAGTTAATCAACTAAAAGAAATTTTAAGCAATTTACAAACTCGTATTGAGGGTGTTGCTAACAATCTCAATATTGTTAAAAAAGAAGATCTTGATAGTTATGCTGCTGAATCCAAAGAAGAATATAACAAGTTAAAAACTGAACTAGAAAAAATTGAGCAAATGGTTAACAAAGAACCACTCGAAAGTTTTACTGCATCCAAAGAAGAATATGGTATATTAAAAGATGAAGTAAAGAAAAAGAACTTATCGAAATTTATTCTGAAATTCTCCAACACACCATCAATCCATTCACCAGTATACACACTTTATAATCATAACATACAGTATCAACTTCCCTACAAAGGCATATTAAAACCAATTTTTGTTTCACCAAGATCTCCAATTGTGTATGCAATTTTAAATATACGTCAAGAGATTGAACTGGATGGCAGTGATATTGTTGTTGAAGAGCAAGATGAAATTCAGTTTCGACTTAGAGACCCTAAAAAACATAAAACTGATGATCTTCCTCTTCAAATCGATTTTGAATATACTATAAATAAGTAAAACAACCACAATTTCCGTTTAGTCATGGAGAAGAGCTCGAAGAACACACCCATTAACTTTTTATCACCATCGCACAAACAAGCCAAAAGGTCAACCCCTTCCCACGCTAACACGTGCAGTGCACATGTTCGCTCCTGGACCACGTGCTCGCTCTAAGGATCCATGACGTCATCAGGAATGACGTCATCAGGATTACGCAATTTCTGGTCATGATGATGCAATATTCAAAGTCTAGCGAACTCTACTACTGCCAGAAAAGGCAATTGACCGATATCCTACATAAACGCAAAATTTCAATAGGGGTAGTCCAAGTAACCAGATTTACTGATGATGTGGCTTTTGAAACAGAACGTTATAGAATAATAAAATTAAGGGGAAGCCAGCGTCTAAGAACACACATGGCTCAAGCGTCTTTGGAATTGCCTCTTTATTACGATGTTATTTAATGGAGTCCGTCATCGAATTCACGTCAATTAGCGAACGTATCTCCGTGTTATCGTTCAGATGCGGCAAAAAGGGATGCCATATTGTACACGTACGCTCCAGTTAATGATGACAACAACAAGATCTCTGAGAATACGAGATAGTTTAGTTGGTTGGTTCCTCAGTTTAGGGGCTGCGACTACGCGGTCACGTAGCCCCGTGTACTTTGGGTGTGTGCAGAATCTGTCTGATAACTGGTGTTAATAATGTGATGGCTGTATTAGTGTGTGTTATCTGTAATTCAGGTAAGGACTGCAGACGATCAATTTCAAGTAGTTCCTACTTTTGCTACCAAATGCTACGTTAACGACACCTACCTGCAAATTTGGATACTAGATGCCACCGCAACTGACACCTGGTGTCAAACGTTGGAACTTAATCGAGGTTTAATCAAATCTAACCTACAAATTTACCTTCACACAATTGTAGTTAGTGGAAGGTCATTTACGTACATGCCATAAATCTATGACATGGGCCCGCAGACATTACTTCCCCTCTGAAGGAAGGCAGTTGGTTGGTTGGTCCCTTAGTTTAGGGGCTGCGACAACGCGGTCATGTATCCCCGCGTACTTTGGGGAGTGTTGAATTTGTCTGATAACCGGAGTTAACTGTGATGGCTGTATTAGTATGTGTTATCCGTGTTTCAGGTTAAAGGACGGCAGACGATCAATTATTTTAGAAGTAGTTCCTACTTTGCTACCAAATGCTACCGTCCACGACACCTAGCTGCGGACTTGGCTACTAGATGCCATCACAGCCAGCACCTGGCGGCAAACGTTGGAACTAATATAGTGTTATCAAACTAACCTACAAATTTTAGCTTCCACAAGTGTAGTTAGTGGAAGGCTCTTTTTCATGCCATAAATCTATGACATGGGACAGCTGGCTTTACTTCCCCTCCGAAGGAAGGCATACTGAGGGATTTTTAACGCTCTTAAAAATTCGACGACTTCAGCCGGGTTTGAACCCACGATCTTGGACATAGAAGCTCAGCATGCTACCAACTACGCCACCGAAGCCGCCAAAGGAAGGCATATTGAGGGATTTTTACGCTCTTAAAATATCCGACGCCTTCGGCCGGGTTTGAACCCGCAATCTTGGGTATAGAAGCTCAGCGTGCTACCAACTACGCCACCGAAGCCGCCAATAATAACTAACTATATTATACAGTATTGTTATGGACCATTGAAAAAGGAGAAAACTAAGGGATGACATGTTTCGTTCGTCAATCGAGCATCATCAGATCAAATTTTACAAGACAAATGACTCTACAAAAGCACTACCAAATCCAAAACTAAAGTGACACCCACAGATAGGCTCTGTCTTTCAAAAACAAAAAAATAAAAAACAGTCAGAAATATAAGTATGGTAATTATCTATTATATATACTGTATATATAAAATGTTTATGTTGATAGAATTAGTAAATCCATTTTACAATAGATGGCACACGACTATTTTCAACAAATGAGTGTTGGCGCACGAATCGTTTCAACCAAGTATACCGCATGCGTTCATGTAGCCTACCATTCATCCGATTGGGATGAAACTTTGGTGATTGGATATGCCCACTCCCGGGAAGGTTATAGCATTAGTAAATCCATTTTACAATAGATGGTGCACGAGTAGTTTCAACAAATGAGTGTTGGCGTGCGAATCGTTTCAACAAAGTCCCATATGCGTTCATACACCATTAATCCGTTTGCGATGAAAGTATGTTGAGTTATTGTGCACACTCCTGCAAAGGTTTCTGGAAGAGTAGATCCATTTTACAATAGATGGCAAGTGAGAAGTTTCAACAAAAGTGTGTTGGCGCGCGAATCCTTTCAATTAGGTCCTGTATGTGTCATATACCATTATCCCATTGCAACGAGACTTTGGTTTGTTGTTGGGCACACTCCCACGAAGGTTTATACATTATTAAATCCATTTTACATTAGATGGTGCGCGAGACATTTCAACAAATAATTGTTGCCACGCGAATCGTTTCAACAAAGTCCTGCATGCATTCATATACCACTTCATCCTATTGCAATGAAATTTTGGTGAATTATTGTGCCCACTCCCACGAAGGTTTCGGAATTAGTAGATCCATTTTACAACAGGTGGCGCACGAGTAGTTTTAACAGACGCGTGTTAGCGTGTGAGATGTTTCTACAGAGTCCCGTATGCGTTCGAATACCATTTATCCCATTGCGATGAAACTTTGGTGAATTGTTGTGGGCACTCCCACAAAGGTTTGTGAATCCATTTTACAATAGATGGCGTGCGAATCCTTTCAAAAAATGATCTTTTGAGAGTTGCTCTGCGCACACCCGCGAAGGTTTCTAATTTCGTAAACCCATTTCACGGTAGATGGCATGGCATTTTTATAGGGATGCTAGTCAAGATGGCAGGCTTCAGTTTTCTTCGCCAAAAAACATCTTTATATTCTCCAGCTTTTGGAAAAGGACGCACTTCTCCTTTATCTTTGACATTTTCATCTGTGCCGGCATAATTATTGGACGTGCCTGATGTGGAGGATTCGTCTACTTTTGACGTGTTTGAACTGTAGGGTTGGCCTATTCTAATTTCTCCTGACATTGGAGCACTTCCATTTATAGTACAATTTTAATCCCGACGTAGAAATTGACGATCTGTAGACAATCGGTCTACTCAAGCTTGTAGCTTCTGAGCCCATAATATATCCTTGACGAGTGCTGACAGTATTCAACTAATTCTAATTCCTCAACACCGAAAAAAAATTGATGTGACTTAGTGTAACCCATTTAATTGTTGGTATCTCTCTTATTCTCTTCCCTATGTTATATAGCGGTAAAGAGTCATGCAGTTTATCTCATGTATTCCGTTTGTAAGTTGGCACCATGTTTCCTAGCAGATAAACAAATAATAATCAGTCTAACTGATAGAGGAATAATAATATTAAACTATCAAATACGTTAATAAGTTAATAATTAGCAATTAAATAATATTGAGATTCCACGGGGTATGTTGTTACAGTGTAACAACATGCCCCCAGCTTACTGTAACAACTTGCCCCGCCGGCCGACATTTTGTGTCCCAAGTCAATATTTCGGCATAGAGTTGTCTAGTTAACTTCTTTCACAAGCATTTCTTTCCTAACATAACAAACTACATTCTCAGAGACATGTAAATACTTACCTTCAACACAGAAGAAGACAGATGGGTTCGAAGTCGAATATTTATTTTTACTTTTCACATTAAAAATCACTCAAACTTTCGTAACTCCCTTCTAATATTCGCAACGGTCTCATTGTCTCCATAGCATCTGCAGAGAGAGGTCCCACGCTTATGTAGATGCTCGTTACGTGCTGCAGCCAAACGGTTGATTTTAAAACTAACTTGTAACAACTTGCCCCTGTTAACAGCATGCCCCCTTCTCCCCTACTTTCTTAATTATGGTGACGCGATCTTCACGGGGATCGGCATTTAGAGTTTTCTTTCAAAGTCACTAAGTTTGTGTAATTTTGATATTTTTTCTTGTTGGAGTTTTACGTAGAGGCAATGTGAATGCAGGAGCAAGAGCTACTCAGTGGTAGTTGTAATTTGCTGTAGCTTATCGTTGATGTTAGCCTATGGTGATAAGGAATGAATTATTTTCTATACAACAAAATCTACATTTTCAAATATATATTTAACTAGCAACTCGACCCGGCTTCGCCCGGGAACAGTTATGAATGCATTACGTGATAAGCGCTTTTTTTTTTCAATGTCATTGAACAACGACCAATATTCGTTTTACGTCTCGGCGTGATGGGTTAAAATCACTGACTGGACTATTAATTATATTATCATGGATATGCATGTGCAACAAATTCCTGTCAGACGTAATTTATGAATGGCGAGGTGCATGAAACACAAATACCCCTTCCGTCCAATGTTAACTTGATTGTGAGTTCACAGGCGAAATTAAGAAAAGCCGAGTTGCACTTCCAGGGAAACTCCAAACACAACCACTCTTCTCTAAAGTTTTTAACTCAACATGACTCGACAGTTTGCTGCTGGCTGTATCTAGGGCAATAAGCTCGTCCGCTAGCTAAGCTGTAACTGGGGTGATAGACTCGCCCCTAGCTAGCTCGTAAACTGTCGCCTCAGTAACTGAATGGAGATTATTGGAAGAAATGAAAACGTATAAACACTTATAGTAGGCGATGTGTTGAAGATGGAGATATGCTCTCGCGGGCTTTTTTTTGTAGAACTTTTCATGCTGAACAATTCTTACACTCATAGTATATATTTTTTTTTTAACGGTTTGCCAAGCGTAAGCTTAAAAAGCACAGGGCACCGGTATTTTTTCGACCTTTTCACTGAAATCGGTAGTGCTTGAATTCCTTTGGACATAAATAAATTATTTTCTACAGAAACCTTCCTCGAGATATCCTTTACAGAATGGTGAAAACCGCATCAAAATCCATTCAGTGGTTCTCGAGATTACCCGTGACATCCAAGAATCGGGGACTTTGTTTTATACTAAGTAGAAATTATACGCCAATCAGTATAATTTAATATAATATAATCCCCCTTCCGTCCAATCTTAAATTGACTGTGAATTTTGCAGAACGAAAAGTTCACAGGCGAAATGAGAGTTGCACTTTCAGGGAATGGCGAGGTGAATGAAACTCAAATCCCCCTTCCGTCCAATCTTAACTTGACTGTGTTTCACAGGCGAAATGAAGAAAACCCAAGTTGCACTTCCAGGGAAACTCCAAACACAACCACCATTCTCAGAAGTCTTAACTCAACATGACTCAACGGTTTGCTGCTGTCTGTATCTGGGGCAATAGGTTCACCCGCTAGCTAGGCTGTAACAGGGATGATAGACTCGCCCTTAGCTAGCTCGTAAACTGTCGCCTCAATAGTTGAATGGACATGGTTGGAAGAAATTAAACCGTAAAAACACTTATAGTGGGCGATGTATTGAAGATAGAGACATGCTCTCGCGGACTTTTTCGTAGGACTTTTCATGCTGAACAATTCCTACACTCATAGTATTTAGACATTTTTAACGGTTTGCCCAGCGTAAGCTTACAAAGCGCTCGGACGCCAGGTTTTTTACGACCTTTCCACTGAAATCGTTACTACTCGGCTTCCTTTGATCATAAATAAATTATTTTCTACAAAAATCATCCTCGAGATATCCTATACAGAATGGTGAAAACCGCATCAAAATCCATCCAGTGGTTCTCGAGTTTACCCGTAACACCAAGAATCGGGCACTTTGTTTTATACTAAGCAGAGATTCTATTAGAGTAAAATAATATGTTCTATATTGATCATATTTAGAACAATTCGAAGATACAATTCTAACAAATCGGCCTACAACTTACTCTTCTCTACATCAAGCACGAATAGAACACTCAACATGGTGCCTACATATCTTTTCGATCGTATCGTAAAGCAGACTGTTCCAAAATTTAAATACAAATTAATCATGGCCTTGGTGAGTGAGTCATCGCTAGGTTTAGTGTTTATACTATTTAAGCGGGCGAAGCCGTGACGGGTAATGCTAGTTATTTATGAATATTGTGGCAATAAGCATACGAAAAAAGAAAAACTATTTATTTTAATGTTGCAAAACTTAGAAATGACTATCCCATCAACAAAGCAGCCTTCCTCTACCAACCAATTTATGAAGGAGTTACTGTACTGTTTCTGTGATACGCTTAAGCAATAAGACCTAAAAAACTATAGAACTGTAAACTAATATGCAATTCTATAACTTAGTAGTTCAGCGAAAGATAGTGTTAATGGACCCATAGAATTTCCTAGGTAGGCTATTTATTAAAACATATCATTTTTAATTAAAACTAGATTAATTTTGACAATACCATCCCACTAAGAAAAGATAATTGTCCCACTAGGTAAAGCGTAGTCGTTTGACCTTCTCGTACAAATACTGGGGGATCAGGTACCGACATATCCCCTATTAATTTCTTTTTCGAACAGTTTTGACGTCTGTTCGTGAACGTTGCCTTATCTCCAAACGTCAGCTTGCTAACAGGTGTATCTATTGGTGGCGTCGGTCCACTAATGGTGGAGCAGAATGGTCAGCTAATGCTTGAGTTACCCTGTCGAGGAGAGTGTGTTTCAGAGAGATGGCGATGGACCACCACCTGTCTCATCTGTGCGCTCCATGTTATTTGTTTGGTAGAGCAGGATGATGTTCCAGCTGGTCGACAAAGATATCTTCCCCAAGCGAGTAGGAGAAGGCCCCTTCATTGGCCGATTCGGAAGTTGCCTTCTCCAATAACGTCGGTTGAGATACTTAAACCGGCGCTTTTGAAATTGAGGCCAAATGATGACCTGGTTCCTACGGTTGAGGTATCGGTGACTACTGAACTAACGGTGTGTGTTGCTCTGAGTGGTATCAGTTGTGGTGTGAAGCTCGCTGGAGTTGTGACGGATGCAAAAGAGACAGCAAACTGAGGAGCATTAATTTCGCGATATTTCCTTCTAGCATCGAGATATAAAGTCCTTCCAGTGTCTTAAGCTCCTGAATCTTGAATTCCTTGATGAATTCCGGACAGTCCTTCGGTTTAGATGCATGGAAGTTCAAGCAGTTTATGCACACAGGTGGTGGTGTACACTTTACATCTTCGTCTACGCCCTTCCCACAATCCCTGCACACAGCACTGTACATGCAACGGGAAGACAATGCCCGAAAGTAGTGAGGCAATGAGAATCCTACTTCACCTGTAGCCGTGAGCGTTAAAGCACGCACCGCGACTGCATGTTTCAACTTGGCAACTTGATATCTCGCGAAACAATCATCGGAGAGAGCCGTGTGGGTATTTTTCTCAACTTTATCGTAACGTATACATTTTTTAGATTTTTGTAAAAACAGAAAAGACGTATTTGGAATGTAGGCTATATTTTGAAAACTAAAAATTCTGCAAAGTCATATATTGACTTAAACAAAAGGTCTCTATGTCCTTTATCGTTAGAACAAAACTCGATTTTTTTTAATTTTCCAAAAAAGCTCAATTTGGAAAGTAGACTATATTTCCAAAACAAAAAATCCTAAAAAGTCATTTATCAGCTTAAACAAAAGGTCTTTATACCCTTTATTGTTAGAACAAAACATGGCATTTTTATTTATTTTTTCCAAAAAAGTCGAATTAGGAAAGTAGGCTATATTTCCGAAACTTAGAATTTTACAAACTAGTGTGTTTGACTTAAACCAAAGGTCTTTACCTCCTCTAGCCTCTAAAACAAGGCCCATGTCCTTAGGACAAAAACGTAGCAGTAGGGGGCCTAAAAGAATCTAAACCCATGCCGTCAGCAATTTTTAAATTTGCGTATATGTCGCGAACCAATGATCGGATTTGGACATATGTGGTGTCGAATGACTTGGGGTAACACCTCCCCCCCCCCCTTTTGAATCCACTATTTATTTTTCAAATTTTGACAAAAAGCCTAACTACACATGTTTTTTTACTTTTTAATTTAATTTTAATATTTGTAGTAGAAAGAGACAGTACCGGTTGTGTTTAAACGAGCATGTTGCCGGCCACGGTGGCTGTGCCCAAACGATCAATCGATATCTTGCGAACCATTGATTGGAGAGGGTTATGTGACGACTCGTTTTAAGAGTATTTTTTCTCATCTTTCCTATGGCACACTCATTTACTCAAATAACCCACAACTGCACGGTCATCGACTTTTGTTTCCCTTGATAGGTCGCAACCGATAATCGTACATGGGCATCTGGAGGGTCCTTTAGAGCGGTGTGAAACCCCCTTTTTATGACACATGCATTTATCCAAAACACCCAAAACGGCAAGGTCATCTACCTGAGATTTTATAAACCAATAATCGGATTTGTACATATGAAGTGTAGCAGGACTCGGGGTGACGCCCCCTTTTTTATGGACAACTCATTATATTTTTACAATTTCTTAAAAAAACACAGGATTAGAGAAAGGTTATACCAAATGTATTATTATTATTATTATTATTAAATGATATTGTAGCCCATTCAAATACATGACGGGACAGTTGAAGTCATTGGTGACTGGAAGAGGAACTCAAGACCGTACCACAGTACACTCTCAACATGAAAGGGTGTTGGAGGGTAGCCAAGCAGACTATCTTTTATTGATCGGTTAAAGAGGGTAGCCGAATAACAAGATGGTAACCATAGCATAACTTAACTGTTGCATGACAATTTGACCATCTCGCGGTGTAGTGGCTAGTATACTTGGTTGTCACCCCTGAGGTCTTGGGTTCCAACTCGACTATGCCAAGGAATTAAATTTGATATGAGGGTTCGAATAGGTTCACACAGTCTCGTGAGGCAAAACTGACATGGGTTAGGTTAGGTAAAGTTAGGTTGGGTTAGGTTAGGTGAAGTTAGGTTAGGTTAGGTTAGGTTAGCTAGCTCTATCTCATTTCTAGTCAATTTATCATAAATTATAATTAAAAGAATTAATAAAATAATAAAATGGATATTCCTACAATGTAATTAAATGTAAATAAAATATAATATTGGGCTTCACATTAAATATTCAAACAATACAGATAGAAAATCAAGTAATTTTGAACTAGCAAGTGTAGTCCTTACATTTTTTGTGGAAAAAATATCATGTTTTGTTGTAATGATAAAGGACATAGTCACCTTTCGTTTAAGCTAATATATGACTTTTTGTAATTTTAAATTTGGTAATATAGGCCTAGCCTACTTTCCAAATATTTTTTTTTTTGGAAAAATAAAAATAAAAAAGTTTTTTGACTGAGAGTTGGATAATATTAGGGTAAGAGTTGACTTACGACTTTTTTGTAATTAATAGTTTTAAAAATATACCGTACTTGCCAAATAAATTTTTGTTAAATCTAAAAATATAATATTTTTGACTAGGCGTGTAATAGAGGTAGAAGTAACAGTTAAGAATCAATCATTAACCTGAAATTACTCTAATTTTAAAAAAATCTTAGTGGTGTTGTTATTGCTTACTTACAAACAAGGGCTGTGATACTTTCCAAGTCCACGAGAATAAACCACTAAATACATTGACAAATATTACTCGTCAAATAAGCCAAAACATAAGCCAACACTTAAGCCAATGCATAAGCCAATAAATAAGCCAATAAATAAGCCAACACACATAAGCCAATACATATAAGCCAATACATAAGCCAATACATAAGTCAACATAACAGCCAATACATAAGCCTACACATAAGCCAATACATATAAGTCAACATAATAAGCCAACACATAAGCCAATATAAAATATAAAAATCACTCTATCACCACAACCGTTGTAATCTTTATAGTATGCAAATAATACTGACAGGTTAGTTACTACTATGGAGCTTACTACAACCAACAAAGGTAAGCAACGTGCACTCTATCAAGGCTACTCTTATAACTATAATCGTCAGAATGTGGATGGAATAATATTCTGGCGTTGCTCAAAAGAGAGGTCAACAAAATGTCGAGGTAATCTGAAAAGTAGAAATGGTAAGGTTTTAAGTGTGGATAATCATGAATGTAGTGCTCCAAACGAACCACGGTTGCTGTTGACAAAAAAGTTTCAAAATGCTAAAAAAGCAAATCCAACAAAAATATTGTTATTCAAGATAGTGCCTTCTTTGTCAAAAAGCATTTACCATCTCCTCTTAAAGCTATGTTTAAACAATCATCTCCATCCTAAAATCTAACAACACTATCAAAAGCAACGCAGACTATAAAAAAGGTAGCATTGCAAGAGGATCAAAAAGGACTAGATAGTAATAGTGATAATAGTAATAATAATCATAAGGATGATGCCAATGACGATGATGATGATTAAAATAATCATCACGATGATGATGATGATGAAAAAGAAGAGGATGAGGTTTTTACGCCTATAAAACCATTGCGGCTTCCTCAGTTTTTAAAAACATCAGTCGATGCTCCCCAATGAAAAAAAAACTAATTTACATCAAGCGTTGTGTTTAAAAACTATAACAAGCTATCGTAAAGAGAAAAGAGTTGTATTCAGTGTGTACATATTGTAAAAAAAATAAGTAATAACATATTTTATGGGTGTTGCCTGTTTTTCTTAATTGTTATCTCACCTCCCACTCCTAATGCCTCGTCTTAATACTTCTTCATTTGTTGCCCATCTACCCATCTGATCTTCATCATTCTCGTGTAACACCACATTTCAAACGTTTCAATTCTACTCTTTTCTGCTACATCAAGAGTCCAAGTTTCACTTCCATAGAGTGTCATGCTCTGGACAAATGCTTTCAAAAATGACTTTCTAATACCTAAATCTATATCAGATATCAACAGATTCCTTTTTTTGTAGAAATGCTTTCCTTCCCTGAACCAACCTACTTTTTACATCCTTTGCTTCGTCCATCACTGGTTATTTTACTTCCTAAGTAACAGAAGTCTCTTACTTCCTTGAGCTTTTCATCTGCCAATTTAATGTCTATAGAGGTTTCTGATTTCTTTAAGCTGCATTCCAATATCTTTGTTTTACATTTATTAATTTTCATTATAAATTCTTTCCTCGAGACAGAGTCCATACCATTCAAAAACTCATTCAAATCCTCTGGCGTGTCGGCCAAGATAAGGATGTCATCAGCAAATCTGAGAGTTGAAATTATTTCTCCTTGAATATTCACTCCCACTGTAAATTTTTCTCCAATTTCCTTGCTCATGTGTTGCTTGTTCAATAAAATAAAATATTTATTGCAGCTAATAGCCAAAGGAATGATACAGACAAAATGAAACATACATAGGAATAAACTATTCATTACAACAGAAGGACGTCAGAGATTCAAGTCTATATGTACAGTACATCGCATGATATCTTTCGCAACATTTGCCGCAACGTTCTCATACACAGTCTGCGTCTGGCTGGTGAAACTTCTATAACTTGCACAGCTTATGGTGAAAGCCATGTATGGCAAAGCGTGTAACAGTATGTCTTAGTTCGTAGCCTCCCCATTTCCAATCATTGCAGGTCATTGCGTCAGTGATGTAGAAATCCCACCATATGTCTCTCTTCTTCGATTTCAGGTTCTCCATGAGTTGCACGTATGCTGGTGTAGACGGTAGCGACAGTTGGAGGCGGAGCTCTTCCACATAATATAATTCACGTGTTAATTCATAGACTAGTCTTGAAGGCGTGCATTTTGAAACACACAGAACCTTCTTTAAGAAAGTCGCTTTTAGTTTTTCCAACTTTTCCAGGTGTTTCAATTTGAGGTGTGTCCAGATATTCTCTAATCCATATGTTACAACGGGAGTAACCTTGAGCTGGAAGAGTTTCAAGGCGGTTTTGACGGAGAGTTTTCTCAACTGTCTGATATCATTTATGGCCCTCGTAGCCGCACTGATCCTATCGTTAACGTGAAGCGTAAAGACGTTGCTCGTTGTCTGAAGTGTCACGCCTAGATATTTAAAGTTAGAAACGCTCTCCAGGGGTTTTCTATGTGTGTGAAAAACTGCTGGTTTTCCCCCTTTGCGAAAAGTCATTGATACAGTCTTGTTTTCGTTTAGGCTGAGTTCATTCTCTTCCGCCCATTCCAACAGCAGATCAAATGCAGATTGTAGATCCTCTTGAGTTCTCGATGCCAGCACAATATCGTCAGCGTACATATACAGAATTACTTTCTCCGAGACTACCTGTGTGATATCCGCCGTCGCGATGATGAACAGTAATGGGCTTAAAGGGTCCCCTTGCAATACACCGGTTGTTTGATCTATTGGGTTTGATGTTGTGATTCCATCGCTTATCTCTATGTAATTTGAGGCCAGGATGCTTGTGATAAGCCGTTTTGTATAGCTGTTACTTCTCATTTGTTTTCCTAGCTTCTCTATGATGATCTTCCTATTGACCATGTCGAAAGCTTTGGAGAAGTCTATAAATATGGCATATACTGTAGCTTTCCTTTTGGGACTGTCAGAGCTGTCTCAATATCATTTAGAAGGCATTGGATAGCCTGTATTGTAGATCTTCCTTTTCTGAAACCAAATTGCTCCTCCGGGAGCTTAGGATCGATTTCTCTATTAAGGCGTTGGCATAAAAGTTTTGTTAGAATTTTGAATAACGCGCATTCCAGTGCAATACCTCGATAGGAGTTTGGATCCTCGGTGCATCCCTTTCCTTTATACAGCAGTTTTACTGTGGACCTTCTCCAGCTATGGGGGATATTTCCTTGCTTGTTCAATGTAAAGATTCAAAAACAAACATGGTTGCTCAGTTTCTATATAGGCCTAAGCATCTGTTGTATGTAAACCAAAATGGCAAACAGCTTTCTAGAACCCTACTCACTGGTCACTAACAGGTATAGTCGCAAAAGTGTTCCCTGGTAGCTAACTCATATCTGGTTAGCAAATTCTTATTGCAAGGCCGGTCAAGACCTAAAAATTAGTCTTAACGTATAGTGTAATCATCTGTCTACCTATATCACGGTGTGTAATAAATGATAAATAATTAATTAATTAAATAAATACATAAATAATTTAAACATCTATTAATAGTCATATTAAATCTCTTGCTCATGCTATCCTGTCGCGGTCAGTCAGGTATCATGTTACATAACTTTGTATGAACCCATTCTTGCTCTTAAAAATGTATTACATTTAAAAAAATATTTTTAAAACTTAAATTTCCAATTACGTAATCAAGCCTTAGCAATAAAAGAGTTTGCGCTTTTTCATTCAAGCTAATGTATAACATTATCGAATTATTGGTTTTGGAAATCTCAAGTCAATAAAGGTATAGTCATCTTCAAACAAAATGTATTTGTTTAAATTCTTACAGCACGGTTTACCAAACAAGAAAGAAGATATAAGCTAGCTTGTGGTACTCTGACTGCTGGTCCGATGTTTGTAATAAATACAAAATGAGTATTTCTTCACAAAATCTTTAGTCAATCATCTAGTATTAATTAGTTACCAAACATTTTGAGTTAGTAACCTTAACGTTTTGGTCTTTTTGCTAAATGTAAATTCTAAATTCTAAAATAAAAAAAAATAGTAAAGAAAACCTAATTCCAAGTAATATAAATCCTTATATGTCTTTCTTTAATAATTAGTTACCAAAAATTTTATGTTATGATATTATGGTTTGGTCTTTTTTACGAAATCTAAAAACTAAAATCAAAAATCAAAAATATAAAATATAAAATCATAAATCAAAGCAGAATGCCACACGTTTTGTTTTGAATACTTAATTCTAGTTTTCGCGTGAATTTAGACCAGAGAGAGACTGCAAGTCTTTTATTATTGATTGTCCACTCTTGAACTATTCAAAGATTCTTGGGCAATAGATTGAAATTACCTGATTTAGAGTATACATTCCAAAGTCCATAAAAATGAGATAAATTGGACCCAGCTCAGGTATCCCTCAGAAAATTTTCTATATGCAATTCCTTATGGGAAAGTTGTTAGTCCCCTGGGTAGAAAACAATAAAGAAAAAACTATTATAGTTTAACGTGATCGTCAATCTTGTGTTTATGAGCCAGGGAACCTCCTTTTTACGTGGAATCCGAACCACAGGACATGGCATTTCACTTCGAAAATCTCACATGCATTAACCAGGAATCGAACCCAGCCTGTCTTTGAATTTGTAATCCAAGTAATAATTTGAAAAAGAGACAAGTGTGGTCGGTCATAAACATTATCCCTGCTCTTTGTATGTTTATGACATGCAGATTAACCGGAAATCGAACCCTGGTCTACCTTAGTGAAAGGCTAACAGCTTAACCACTGCGCCACCATGCCCTTCTTTCTTAGTTTGGTTCGTTCTAGTCCTCAGAGCTGGAAATCGAGTTAAGACCTCCAGTGCAAGAGCCGAGAGTGCTCGCCACTGCAGCACAAAATGGTCAATCTCGGTTAGCTGGAAACATTAGACAACCGGGAATGATTGTATTTCTGTTAGCTATGCATTTCTGTCATCTGTCTACTGTCTGAGCACTGCCGGCAAGACAGTTTTAGTTTAGTTTGTTGCAAGTACGTGTTTCTTGTTAATCATAATACCCGTGTAGCTAAATTATTAGCCCCCTGTACTTAAAGCTCTTTGTGCGTAGCGACCATATTGCCCATTAACCACTGTGCTAGTTTTAACTCGCCCTCCATAAGAACAGCATGGGATAGTTGTGGGTGCCCCATGTACTTGGGTGTGTGCATTATCACTATCAGGACCTTCTATAACTACCGGACCTGACACTGGCGGCAGGACAGAGGAAAGATGGCTGACGATCTTGGCGGTTACATGCTTTGTTTATATGTTGTGGGGTTTTGTTTACGATGTGATAGTGGCGTGAATTTCGCTTAGCAATCGTCTCCCTTGATTATCTGTGCTTATTGATTATTGCTTAATGATATTACATGTTCGTTTAAGTAAATGTCTGCATTGGTCTTCTATCTATCTTCTATCTATATACGAAGTACGTCCAGAAATTAAGTTCCGTTTGGTAATAACATTAAATTGTGTACCGATACAGAAAAAATATTTATTGCACAAAATTCTACAATCCTTAAACTACTTTTCCACATAACTGCCGAAATGTTGCAGGCATTTGACGTAGCGTGGCACGAGTTTTTGTATACCTTCTTCATAGACGTGTGCCGCCTGTGTCTTCAACTAGTTGTACGTTCCGCTGCAGCGCAGTTCCGCATATGCGCGGTAGATGCTCTGTATCAAGGAGAAGAAACGTGCGCCATTTGGAGAGCGCTGTCAGTCACGTACGCGTTGTTGTGCATGTTTACTCGTACAATGTCGGTGTTGATTGAAAATCCCGCCGCTTGTGAAATCAGATCTGTGATTCGTTTTCTGAATGTTAGGAAAGTGAAACCAATTGAAATTTATCGGCCAATTTGCGAAGTGTATGGACAAAATGCGATGAGTGATTCAATGGTGAGAAGATGGGTCCGACAGTTCAACGAAGGACGTAGTGAAGTGCACGACGAAGCACGAAGAGGGCGTCCATCTTTGGTTACAGAAGAACTGGTTCACGCGATTGATGACAAGATCCTGGAAAACTGCAGGTTTACAATTAGTGCTCTCGCTATGGAATTTCCCCAAATCTCACGATCACTAATTCATGCAATTGTTACCGAAAAACTGAACTTTCGTAAACTTTGCCGACGTTGGGTACCAAAGATTCTTACGGAGTTACACAAAACAAAACGGATGGGTAGTGCACTTCAGTTTTTGACCCGTTACAATGAAGGCGGCGAAGAATTTCTGAAACAGATAGTCACAGGCGATGAAACTTGGGTTTCTTACGACACCACTGAAAGTAAGCGTCAATCAATGGAATGGAGGCACACTTCATCCCCAGCAAAGGTTAAGCCGAAACAAATCTTGACACCTCGGAAAATGATGTGCACAGTGTTCTGGGACTGGAAAGGCATCTTACTCATTGATTTCTTACCGCGTGGTCAAACAATCAACGCAGATGCTTACTGCGAGACACTTAGGAAATTGCGCCGCGCAATACAGAATAAGCGCCGAGGGTTTCTGTCAAAAGGTATTATTTTTCTTCACGACAACGCACGACCACACACTGCAAATATGACGAAAAAATTCCTACAGGGATTTGGCTGGGACGTGTTTGACGATCCTCCGTACAGCCCTGACCTCGCTCCTAGCGACTTTCATCTGTTCACACATCTCAAGTCTTTCCTTGGCAGTCAACACTTCAACAATGACGACGAGCTGAAAGACGACGTTTCCAACTGGTTGAAGACACAGGCGGCAAACTTCTATGAAGAAGGTATCCAAAAACTTGTGCCAAGCTATGACAAATGCCTGCAAAAAGTTCGGCAGTTATGTGGAAAAGTAGTTTAAGAGGTGTAGAATTATTGCAATAAATAATTTTTCTGTATCTGTACACAATTTAATTTTATTACCAAACGGAACTTACTTTCTGGACGTGCCTCGTATATATAAATCAATGTTACCTAATAGTTTGTGTGTCTGTGGGTATGTCTCCTATGCGTTCATATACCATTCATCCGATTGCGATGAAACTTGGGTGAGATGTTGAGTACACTCCAAGGAAGGTTTCTGGCTTAGTAAATCCATTTTACAATAGGTAGCGCACGAGTAGACTCAACAAATGAGTGACGACACGCGAAGCGTTTCAACAAAGTCCCGTATGTGTTCATATACCATTCATCCGATTGCGATGAAACTTGGGTGAGATGTTGAGTACACTCCAGGGAAGGTTTCTGGCTTAGTAAATCTATTTTACAATAGGTAGCGCACGAGTAGATTCAACAAATGAGCGACGATGCGCGAAGCGTTTCAACAAAGTCCCGTATGTGTCATATACCATTCGGCCGATATCGATGAAACTTGGGTGAGATGCTGTGTACACTGCAGGGAAGGTGTATGGCTTAGTATATGTATAAAAAAGGATGTTCGTTTGTTTGTCTTTCATGCGTTCATAAGCCATTCATCCGCTTGCGATCAAATTTTGTTGAATTGTGCACACTTCCGGGATGGTTATAGGCATAGTTAATCCAATTTGCAACAGATAGCGCACGAATAGTTTAAACAAATGAGTGTTGGCGAAGCGTTCATATACAATTCATCTGATTGTGATGAAACTTGGGTGAGATGTTGTGTACACTTCAGGGAAGGTTTCTGGCGTAGTAAATCCACTTAACAATAAGTAGCGCACGAGTAGAATCAACAAATGAGAGACGAAGCGCGAAGCGTTTCATCATAGTCCCGTATACGTTCATATACCATTCGTCCGTTAGCGGTGAAACTTGGTTAGAGGTTGTGTACACTGCAGGCAAGGTTTCTGGCTTAGTAAATCCATGTTACAATAGGTAGTGCACGAGTAGATTCAACAAATGAGCGACTACACACGAAGCGTTTCTGCAAAGTCCCGTATGCGTTCATATGCTATTCGTCCGATAGCGATGAAACTTGGGTGAAATGTTATGTACACTCCAGGGAAGGTGTCTGGCTTAGTACATGCATTTCACGACAGGTAGCGCACGAGTAGATTCAATAAATGAGCGACGGCACGCAAATCGTTTCAAAAGAGTCCCATATGCTTTCTTATACCTTTCATGCGATTGCGATGAGACTTTGGTGAATCGTTGAGTACACTTGAGGAAAGGTTTAAGGCTTAGTAAATCTATTTAACAATAGGTAGCGTACGAGTAGATTCAACAAATGAGTGACGGCATGCCTATAGTTTAAACAAAATCCCGTATGCGTTCATATGCCATTCATCTGATTGCGATGAAACTTTGATGAGTTGTGTACACGCCAGGGAAGGTTTTCGACTTAGTAAACCATTTTACAATAGGTAGTGTACGAGTAGATGCAACAAAAGAGTGACGACGCGCGAAGCGTTTTAACAAAATCCCGTATGCTTTCATATACCATTCATCGATTGCTATGAAACTTTGTTGAGTTGTTCTGTGCACTTACGTGAAGGTTTCTAACTTAGTAAATCAATTTCACAGTAGGTAGCGCAAGAGTTAATGTTAAAAATGAGTGACAGCCCACGAATCGTTTAAACAAAATTCTTTATGCGTTCATATCCCATTCATCAGATTGCGATGAAACTTTGGTGAATTGTTGAGCACGCTCCCACGAATGTTTCTTAATTATTTAATCCATTTTACGATAGTTTAGAGGCTGTTAACGGAAATTGAGAAAAGATTGTTTCCAAAAGCTCTTCAAGAAACAAAATCACAACGCCAACACTTTCTTTGATTGGCATCGCAACGCATGCCGGGTGCAGCTAGTCTATATATATAAATCAATGTTACGTGATAGTATGTATGTGTGTGTGTGGGTGTGTATGTCTCCTATGCGTTCATACACCACCCATCCGATTGCGCTGAAACTTGGGTGAGATGTTGATTACTCTCCAAGGAAGGTTTCTGGCTTAGTAAATCCATTTTACAATAGGCAGCGCACGAGTAGATTCAACAAATGAGCGACGACGCGCGAAGCATTTCGACACAGTCCCGTATTTGTTCGTAAACCTTTCATTCGATTGCGATGAAACTTGGGTGAGCAGTTGTTTCCACTCCAGGGAAGGATTCTAACTTAGTAAAAACATTTCACAGTAGATAGCGCACGAGTAGATTCAACAAATGAGTGACGACACGAAAAGCGTTTCAAAAAAGTCCCGTATGAATTCATATACCATTCGTCCGATAGCTATGAAACTTGGGTTAGATGTAGTGTACGCTACAGGGAAGGTTTCTGTCTTAGTAAATCCACTTTTCAATAGGCAGCGAGCGAGTAGATTCAACAAATGAGCCACGACGCACGAAGCGTTTCAACAAAGTCACGTATGCGTTCATATACCATTAGTCCGATAGCGATGAAACTTGGATGAGTTGTTGTGTACACTCCAGGAAAGGTGTTTGGCTTAGTAAATCTACTTTACAATAGGCAGCGCACAATTATATTCAACAAATGAGCTACGACTCGCGAAGCGTTTCAACAAAGTTCCGTTTGCGTTCATGTACCATTCGTCCGATAGCGATGAAACTTTGGTGAGATGTTGTGTACACTCCAGGGAAGGTTTCTGGCTTAGTAAATCCATTTAACAATTGATAGCGCACGAGTAGATTCAACAAATGAGCGACGACACGCGAAGCGTTTCAACAAAGTCCCGTATGCGTTCAAATACCATTCGGCCGATAGTGATGAAACATGGGTGAGATATTCAGTACATTCTAAGGAAGGATTCTGGCTTAGAATATCCACTTCACAATAGCTAGCGCACGAGTAGATGCAACAAATGAGCGACGACACGCGAAGCGTTCCAACAAAGTCCCGTATGTGTTCATATACCATTCGTACGATAGCAATGAAACTTGGGTGAGATATTGTGTACACTTACGTGATGGTTTCTAACTTAGTAAATACATTTCACAGTAGATAGCGCACGAGTAGCTTCAAATTAAGGAGTGACGACACGCAAAGCGTTTCAAGAAAGTCCCGTTTGCATTCATATACCAATCGTCCGATAGCTATGAAACTTGGGTTAGATGTTGTGTACACTTCAAGGAAGGTTTCTGGCTTAGTAAATCCACTTTACAATATGCAGCGCGCGAGTAGATTCAACAAATGAGCTACGACGCGGGAAGCGTTTCAACAAAGCCACGTATGCGTTCATATACCATTAGTCCGATAGCGATGAAACTAGGGTGAGATGTTGTGTACCCTCCAGAGAGGATGTCTGGCTTAGTAAATCTACTTTACAATAGGCAGCGCACGAGTAGATTACACAAGTGAGTGACGGCACGCGAATCGTTTCAACAAAGTCCCGTATGTGTTCATATACCATTCGTCCGATAGCAATGAAACTTGGGTGAGTAAATACATTTCGCAGTAGATAGCGCACGAGTAGATTCAACAAATGAGTGACGACACGCAAAACGTTTCAAGAAAGTCCCGTATGCATTCATTAACCATTCGTCCGATAGCTATGAAACTTGGGTTAGATGTTGTGTACACTTTTGGGAAGGTTTCTGGCTGAGTAAATCCACTTTACAATAGGCAGCGCATGTGTAGATTCAACAAATGAGCTACGACGCGCGAAGCGTTTCAACAAAGTCACGTATGCGTTCATATACCATTCGTCCGATAGCGATGAAACTTGGGTGAGATATTAAGTACACTCTAAGGAAGGATTCTGGCTTAGTAAATATACTTTACAATAGGTAGCGCACGAGTAGATTCAACAAATGAGCGACGACGCGCGAACCGTTTCAACAAAGTACCGTACGCGTTCATATAGGCCTACCATTCGTCCGATAACGATGAAACTTGGTTGAGATGTGGTGTACAGCCCAGGGAAGGTTTCTTACTTAGAAAATCCATTGCACAATAGGCAGCGCACGACTAGATACAACTAATGAGCAACGACGTGCGATTTCAAAATAGTCCGGTATGCGTTCATATACCATTCGTCCGATAGCAATGAAACTTGGGTGAGATGTTGTGTACACTCCGGCGAAGGTTTCTGGCTTGATAAATTCATTTTACAATAGGTAGCACACGAGTAGATTCTACAAATGAGCAACGATACGCGAAGCGTTTCAAACAGTTCCGTGTGCGTTCATATACCATTCATCCAATTGCGATGAAACTTGGGTGAGATGTTGAGTATACTCCAGGGAAGGTTTCTGGCTTAGTAAATCCATTTTACAAAAGGTAGCGTACGAGTAGATTCAACAAACGAGTGACGACACGAGAATCGTTTCAACAAAGTCCCGTATGCGTTCATATACCATTCGTCCGATAGCGATAAAACTTGGGTGAGTTGTTGTGCACACCGAAGAGAAGGTTTTTGACTGAGTATATCCATTGTACAATAGGTAGTGCACGGGTAGATTCAACAAATGAGTGACGGCGCTCGAATCTTATAAATAAAATCCCGTATGCGTTCATATACCATTCATCCGATTGCGATGAAACTTGAGTGAGTTATAGTGTACACTGCAGGGAACGTTTCTAATTTAGTAAATCCATTGTATAATAGGTAGCGCACGAGTAGTTTCAACAAACGAGTGACGGCGCGCGAATCGTTTCAACAAAGTTCCATCTGCGTTCATATACCATTCATCCGATTGCGTTGAAACTAGGGTGAATTGTTGTGCACACTGTAGGGAAGGTTTCTGACGTAGTGAATCCATTGTATAATAGGTAGCGCACGAGTTGCTTCAACAAATGAGTGACGACGCGCGAAGCGTTTCAACAAAGTTCCTTCTGCGTTCGTATACCATTCATCCGATTGCGATGAATCATTGGTGAGTTGTTGTGCACGCTCCCACAAATGTTTAGAAATTTGTAAATCCATTTTACGATAGCTTAGAGTTAGTCAACGAAAATTGAAGAAAATATTGTGTATCCAAAAGCACTTCAAGAAACAAAATTACAATGGCAACACTTTTTGATTGGCGTTGCAACTCATGCCGGATACAGCTTGTGCTTCATAAATACGAGATACCGGTGACTTCTGTTACCCTTGTGATACCATCAATTCTATTGCCAATCAGTGGGTAAGTTGGTCTATTTGTTATTCTGTTTAGGGGTTATATATTATTATTAATGGTAATTCTTTATGAGCAAGCGTAGTAATAATTAACGTATTCCAATTTAAGGTCTAAGAAGATCTGAAAATTGATTACCGTACGTAGGAACATAACGTACTTTTTAAATTGTCTGCAGTGTCCACTCAGCCAGTTACAGGCCTGTTAGTTCAAGGATATCAATCTTATCACGTAGCCTACTTAGTGTGGATCCCGTTTTAATAAACTACCAGTAGGCTTACTCATGCATATGCTAAAATTGTGGAGATATGCCCTGAAACTGTCGTGTGACTGGATGCAAATCCAATTATTATAAAGATACGCCATTGGTGCCTATTTTCCAATTTCCCATCGGGTGAATTCAACCCACACCCAACTTCACGGGGCTGATGACCAAGAAGTCCCAAGCCCATAAAATGAATTAACAGCAGACAAAATCAGCTAATTCATCAGTTTGTGTCAAACATTTTGTCCCTGAATTTGTTATTGTTGTTATTATTGTGCAGGTGGCTCAGTTGTAACTGTACCTAGGAAAAGAACAAAACTGCGCATCAAATAAGTCTGCGTTGTCTCTGGTTTCAGTATATTTTGTATCGAGTGCACTTGGTACAGTGTCATTTAATCTTATCAATGGGACTAACCTACTTGTTTATGGATTCACATGGAAGTTATTTCATGTATGATTTTGGTTTTTGGTTTTGTGTTTGCTTTGTGCTTTCGCTTTTGAATTTTATTTTTGCTTTTATTTCTTGGTTTTGGTTTTGTGTTTGTTTTCTACTTTTGCTTTTTTTGAATTTTGCTTTTTGCTTTGTGGTTCTTGTTTTTTCTGCTTTTGCTTTCTTTGAATTTTTCTTTTTGCTTTGTGTTTTTTGTTTTTGGTTTTATGTTTGTTTTCTGGAAAATCAAAATTAAACAAAACAAAATAAAATAAAATAAAATAAAATAAACAAAACACAATCAAAATAAAACAAAACAAAACAAAATAAAACAAAATAAACAAAATTATATAAAAACAAAATAAAAAACAAAAAACAAAAGAATTAAATAAAACAATTTAAAACAAAATAAAACTAAATAAAATAAAACAAAACAAAATCAAAATAAAATAAAACAAATTAAAATAAAATAAAATAAACTAATTAATCCTAATTATTATTTTTGTGTTAGATGTGCATAAAATATGCCTTTTTGTCTACTGGTACCAGTATACTTTGTATCGATTCATTCGTCAGTGTGCTATTTAATTGTCTGAATATGACTACCATAGCTTACATGTTTAAGTATTTACATGGAAGTAAATTTTTGTATGTGCAGTTAATTTATATTCTCAGATGTTCATCAAATAGGCCTTCATTGTCTACTGGTATATTTTGTATTTTACAGAGTGCCATTTAATCTCATGAATAGGAATGAATGAATACGACTAGCCTACTTGTTTACGGAGTTACAGGAGGCAGTCGTGATCTTATGATAGGAACACCTAGGCATTTATCTTCAGTATGTGTGGGAACCCATGGTAAACCACTTGCTGGGTGGCTAAGCGAAGAATCGAACCCAACATTTCTCTGTTTACCTCACTAGGCTGTGTGCACCCCGTTCTTACTCTCAGACTAGAATTAGATTTCTTGACAGTCAGGAATCAAACATGGACCCCAGAAGTGACAACCAAGAACTACACCACCTGTTTGGTCACATTTAATTTTAAGAATAATATGTAAGTTACTAAAAAGGAATTGAAATTCCTACAGGAACAATTACAACTTTCCCTGTCCACTCAGTCAAGATATTCTGCAGATCTCTCCTGTGGGCCTCAACGTTATTTTATTTTATTCCTTTCCTGATGGAACTCCAGTAGTACCTTATTTCAACTCTTGGGGCACCTCCACATGCCTGTCCCTTATACAGCTACACACACTACTACTTTCATCACATAATTGGAAAATTCAACCCACACCCAACTGCACGGGGCTGATGAACAAGATGTCCCAAGTCCATAAAATGAATTAACAGCAGACAAACTCACGTCATGATGCTATTTTGTGTTGTGTTGGATTCTGACACACATCATGCGTTGGATGTCCGACCACCAATTACGGCGGCCATCTTGGATTGCAGTGTCAGGTCCGGTAGTATAGAAGGTCCTGGCACCATGCGCTAGCTTTATCTCACCCTGTATAGGTAGAGCTTCATTCCTTTCCTTTTCACATCGCCAATGACAGCATCCAGCCACAAGTTTTACACTTAGGCCATTGGCTTGTCCTCGATTAGCTTTGGTTAGGTTAGGTTAGCGTTAAGCTATAACCACCATCTTGGAACTTTTTGATTACACCTAGTAGGTTAGGTTAGGTTCAGTTAGGTTAAGTTAGGTTAGGCTTGGTTAAGATATACTATGGTCACTATCTTGTTTTCTCGGCCTCCCTCTTTAACCGATCAATTAAAGATAGTCTGCTCGGCTACCCTCCACCACCCTTTCATGTCGAGAGTGTACTGTGGTAAGGCCTTGAGTCCCCCTTCCAGTCACCAATGACTTCAACTGTCCCGTAATGTATTTGAATGGGCTACAATATCTTTTAATAATAATAATAATAATATAACATTTGCCATAACCTTTCTCTAATCCTGTGTTTTTTTGAAAGAAATTGTAAAAATATGAGTTGTCCATAAAAAGGGGTCGTCACACCGAGTCCTACTACACCTCATATGTACAAATCCGATTATTGGTTTATAAAATCTCTGTCGATGAACTTGCTGTTTTGGGTGTTTTGGATAAATTCATGTGTCAAAAATGGGGGATTCGCACCGCGTAAAGGGACACCCGACATGCCCATGTACGATTATCGGTTTGCGTTGCAACCTATCAAGGGAAACAAAAGTCGATGACCTTGCAGTTTTGGGTTATTTGAGTAAATGAGTGCGTCATAGGAAAGATGAGAAAAAATACCCTTAAAACGAGTCGTCGCATGACCCTCTCCAATGATTGATTCGCAAGATATCGATTGATCGATTGGGCACGGCCACAGTGGCCAGCGACATGCTCGTTTAAACACAACCAGTACTGTCTCTCTCTACTAAAAAATATTAAAATAAAATTTAAAAGTCAAAAAAATAACAAAAATAAAAAATGTGTACCGATAGTTAGGCTTTTTGTCAAAATTTGAAAAAATTAAAATAGTGTGGGGGGGGGGGGGGGTGTCACCCCAAGTCATTCGACACCACATATGTCGAAATCCGATCATTGGTTCGCGACATATACGAAAATTTAAAAATTGCTGACGGCATGCGTTTAGATTGTTGTTAACCCCCTACTGCTACGTTTTTGTCCTAGGGACATGGGATTTGTTTTTAGAGGCTAGAGGGGGTAAAGACCTTAGGTTTAAGTCAAACACACTACTTTGTAAAATTCTTAGTTTCGGAAATACAGTATAACCTACTTTCCAAATTAAACTTTTTTTTTGGAAATAATCTAAAAAATACCATATGTTGTTCTAATGATAAAGGGTACCGGTATAAAGACCTTTTGTTTAAGCTGATATTATGACTTTTCAGGATTTTTAGTTTTGGAATGATAGCCTACTTTCCAAATTGAACTTTTTGAAAAAAAAAATCGTGTTTTGTTCTAACGATAAAGGACATAGAGACCTTTTGTTTAAGTCAATATATGACTTTTCAGAATTTTTAGTTTTCAATATATAGCATACTTTCCAAATACGTTTTTTCTGTTTTTACAAAAATCTAAAAAATATATACGTCACGATAAAGATGAGAAAAAATACCCACACGACCCTCTCCGATGATTGGTTCGCGAGATATCAAGTTGCCAAGTTGCAACATGCAGTCGCGGTGGGTGCTTTAACGCTCACGGCTACAGGTGAAGTAGGATTCCACTTGCCTCACTGCTCCCGAACTCAGACACTGATAACTCATAGGTGGATGAATGCACTGTATGTTCTGACATCACAGCGATAATGTGTTACTTTAACCTACTTAAGTTAGAATGAGATTGGGATGGAAGATAACTGTGCGGACCTCGTTCAACTCCGAGTGTTTTCGATCTTCACTGGGACCATCCCGAAATAGTTGCATATCAGCAACTGTTTGGTTTGATCCCTACCAGTGGACTTAAGAACTGAGCGTTGGGCAACTTTTGGATCCCGTGAAGGTCACCCAATTTTCCTTCAACGAATACAATAAGATTTCACCAAATTGAATGTGTCGCCACCATTTCCGGTGTAAGTTACACCAAATAACGAGAAGCGTTGTAACGTGTTCAGTAAAGCTTGGGATGATTTTCAACATCAAGACACAGCTTTTTAAGGGGACCATTCTGTTAAGTTTTGGGGAACTTTGTCAACCACAAAACAACCTTCTCATTGCAAACAACTCCGATCGGAGGCTATCAACTACGGGCACCACTCAACCAAGAAAATACCTACCTGGCACTAGTAGGCATTGCCTGAGGTTCCTGTGCCTTGGGGGGAATATAACGAAAATAAATAAAACCAATAAAATGAAAACGAAAATATCCTTTCAGGCCCATACCCCTCAGCAAATACAGCGATTTATTCAGATCCGGCATTCAGCCATGCGGCGACCTACTTCGTCAGGCGGATATCACTGAAAGGCTACACGGTGCACCCACCTGACGGGATTGGGAACAGCCTCCAGGCTTCCTGGCCAGGTGCCCAAATTGGCGGCCCTTCTCCAGACAGTACACATGTTTATTTCTAGGCATCAAAACAGGAAGGGCCGGAACATCTTTGAAATGCTTCATTTAGTCGGCTTGTTCTATAGGCAGGGGCTATTGGGAATGAATTCTACCATTGCTATTCATAGGGGGTCTTCACATTTAAAGTTTGGGAGGTAAGTCAGCCAAATCGGCATTTTAGTCACCTACAAAAGGCAGGGCAAAGCGAGTGTGTATTCTGTCCCCCAACCCACAGGGAAAATAGAAATAAAAACCTAGGATTTTAAGAAAACTGAACACCTTCTCTAATATTTTCGCTGGAAATATAAGCTGATCATGTGCAATGCCAAGTATGATAATGTACTTATAATAGTCTACGTACTGACGGCAGCCAAAATTTTAGTAGAGACAATCGCTGCAATCCCGCACCCCACGCCTTGCAGGCGGCCCTTTTAGATTTACAGGCCGAGTGACATTATGCATAAAACAACGAAGCCAACATCGGTGACCAGGGTCGTGGAGAGCGGCGACGGGCCCTGGGGATGGAATCTCCGGGGCCCCCCTCTTAAACCAAATTCTGTAAAATCCTCGCAAATTTGCACAAACTGATTTTGCACATTTTTTATTTGCACTAAATGTTCATCACGAAATCAATTACAAGAACATAAAGAGCCAGCAAGCAAGCAAGCAATAGTAAAAATAATAGTAATAATAATAATAATAATAATAATAATAATAATAATAATAATAATAATAATAATTGTAGCATGCTGAACTGCAATACCCAAGATTGCGGGTTTAAACCCTCCGAAGTCGTCGGATTGTTGAGAGCGTTAAAATCCTTCAGTATGCCTTTATTCGGAGGGGAAGTAAAGCCGGCGGGCCCTTGTCATAGATTTATGGCATATAAAAGAACCTACCACTACAATTGGTAGTGTGTAGCCAAAAAGTGCAGGTTATTTGGTTAGAAATGCTCTATCAAGTTTCAACGTTACCCGCTGGGTCTCAGTGGCAGTGGCGTCTGGTAGCCAAAGTTGGAACTACTTGAAATTGAACTTGTTAGGGAGCCTAAGGGCGTTCAATTGAAATGTAAATATGACCATTGGCGGTAATTCATACATGATAATAATATTTCAATGAATATTCCACTAACTCCAGGCTATATTTATTATCATAAGCAGAGCGTGAATTACTATTGATATAAATAAGTTAATGCTGGTATGTAAAATTTCCAACATTGCAAGTGGAGGAATGCATCCAAAATTATTTGCAAATTCAATGTTTATACCTGACAAGCGCGTACTAATGCATTATTTTCAATTAACAAAAATTAATATCAGATTAAAACCATAGAAAACTAGGTATCGTAATAATTTTCATTAAATTCACTATAGTGTTTTGGCATTTGACAAATCTAAATTTGTCTCGATGAGGTAACACTGTAAGCACTGTAAGCAGGTTCTTAGAATTCCACCGTCGGTGATTCTATGCTTATTTTCCATGATTCATCGTTTTAACCCGTACATTCATTTCCTCCTCAATTCTATCCCTACGTCATAAGACCCAAAAATTAATCAACAGGAAGTTCATCTCACTGAACTGCATGTTAAAAGAGGTGGAAAGGGTATACTGTACACTGTGCAGTACTACGGCCCCTGTGACATATGACGTACGGTAATCTCTTTTTCATAATGAAAACCTGATTTTTACACAAAGCCAAGACGTATTTTAAAATTCGTTTTACATATAGTGTTTTTATGTTGACATTCTTATAATTTGCTGCCCTTGAAGAGTCACGCCCTTGGGTCTAAGCCTAAACACTGATAAGTGTTTTGGTTGAACGGCGATCACACATCTTTGCACATTAAATAAAGCAAAATATATTTTCATAATTAACCACAGGTATACAGTACTCATACTTAACTCAAGTTATTATGTGCTATCGGTAGATTGCAGCTGATCAGTGATTGTTTTCAGAAAAGAAGAAAATGTGAATTTGAACTATATTTTGTAATTGGCAGTCAGTGGATTTCTTATAATTTAATAATGCTTTGCAGTAAGCAAAACTAGAGCAAGGTTTTCCTAAACATCCTCTATCCTATCTATGACTGGTGACCATCATGGGAGGATTTAAGCCAAGATTATGGGGGAGTGGACACACCGGAGATCTTGGGGTATGGAATATCACCAAGCTCAGAGTGGGGTCCGGGGGCCCTCCTCCGGAAAAGTTTGCAAAAATTAGGTTCAAATTATTGAGTTATAGGATAGCCATTTGGGTGATTATTTTTGGGATATTTTGGAGTAAAATATTTGTTAACCATTGCCATTTAGTGGCTATAGAAAAAAACTCTCTGATATTCAAGTAAAAGCTCTCACATCTTCAAGTAATACCCCGCGGTGTAGATCACCAATGGCCGTGATGGGGGCCTAGAGCAATTCTACAGACCGGAGGTTCGAATCCGGGCGCTGATAGCGGAAATCCTGAGTTTGGTGTTTCACACGCCCTCCAGACCAATGCCGTGGCAGTACCTTATTCAAGTCCAGATACACCTACCCTACTCTTAACCCTAATAATTACTGTAATAGTCGCGACGGCCAACGCATTCCCAGTCGGCAACTAAGAATGCGACATGCGATTTATCATGTCAGAGAGGCCATAGCACAGCACATTGTACATCCCGCTTTTCGTCCAGCAGTTGATGGTTTTAAGAGGGTCTAAGTTTTTACTCTCCAAGACAAATAGTTACAACAATGTTGCCAATGCACCTCACTTATTATACAACACCCACTAGCCTCCCCTTGAGTCTACACAATTCGCACATCTTTTGGTTTTCTATTTTGTTCGCTTCATTAATATTTGTGAAAACTACTGCTTTACAGTCAACTTCATTCAATAACGTGGAGTCCTTCAGAAACAAACCGTAAAACTAACGCATCAGCAAATACTGAATTATATGTACAGTACTATTTGATGCAAACCATCCCCAACCTAGTGCCAATGGTGCATTGCCCGCCAGTGATACTAGACCTACTAGCTACCAAGTACACGGGTTGAATGTTGCAAGCCCCTAAATGAATTAACATCTGTAACGACAAACAGGCCTTTTTATTAACTGTTAAGTAAGACTACGAATAACACCGCAGTCGGGAAGCCAAATCCTGCATTCCTGCTGCAGCTTCGTCAGGACCCGGAGTCATTTCTAAGTCGTAGATAAAGAGAGCTATTAATTTTATGTTTAACGGTACTGACAAGTTAAAGCGTATCACAAAAGGGCTTCATTCGCAAGGGAAAATATCTCTTCGCGTCCTGAAAAATAAGTGCTTTGCACACCTAGGACGCCGGGCCCCCCTGGGAGGGTCGGGCCACGGGGCACCAGTCCTGCCTGTCCCCCCTCTCGTCGGGCCTGTCGGTGATAACTTATATCTATCCTGGATTCAACTCTAGCCTACAATTACAGTAACTGGATATTAGCACCCTATTTTGATATGGTCTAATTCCCCACTTTATCAGTCTCATTACGCCCGGCCTAATGGCGAATTGGTCAGCGCACTAAGCTTTGGCCCGAAGTGTCCCGGGTTCGATTCCCGGCCGGGCCATCAGGGATTTTAATCTCCTAGGGTTAATTCCCGTGGCTCTGGGACTGGCTGTATGTAACGCCCACGGGCGTCAACTGGAAAGACCTGCACTCGGCTTCTCAGGAGGCCACGTGATTATTATTATTATTATTAGCCTAATTACTTCACTGGCATTGCGCATTACCTAAGATATGCTGTAAACCTTACCGACTGTTGGAGCAATGCTTGCATCAATTCTCCGAAGTCCCTCACGGGTGAAACAGGAGGGCGCTGCGTAGATGATGAATACCTTACGGAGGAAGAAGGCCAATTTGGATAAAGACCACCAACCCCACCTTTCTTGTCTCGAAGAAGATCTTGAATTGCTCCTATGTGAGGTGCAGAAAAATCGTTGAACTCCGTCGAATATGCACGAGGATTTGCTGTAATTTCTTGGAGAAGATATTGCGGGATCTCCGCGTATGTAGAGGTGGATAATGAAGCAACTGGCCTATCTGACAGAAGCCTCTCAATAGTTTGATTGTCTGAGGCATCTACTACTAAATCTGTTGTATTTGTCGTGTCTGTTTGCACAGACCTTTTGATGTTCACAGGTATGTTCCCCTTTATATCAATTATTTTATCCCAGTATCCATCACGAACACTGGCACTGTTCGACTGAGCAGACCTTTCTTGTTTATTTGTGTAATTTGAGAGCAATTCTTTGATTTTGAATGGGCTCCTTTTAAAAGTGACCGGTAATCCGGAATAGTCTCGATTGCCATAATACTGTTGTTCTGGACTGTTGTCTGGCATGAATTCAAACGGAGTGTCGTAATCACTTACTGGTGCACTAAGATGATGAGGCAGTGTTTCTTGTACGTATCTTTGACTATTATATTGCAACCTAGATGGACGATCGTAATCGAAGTCTATTGGACTCAGTCTTTGTATATCACTTAACCTAGAATTTTTTTGCGAAGTTGCGAACAGAAAAACTCCTGTAAAAATCAATAACCAAGGCAAGGAATACATCCCTTGGGTTGCAGAATTCGTAAATTATGCCAGTTGTGACACGCACAATCTATTGGATGATCCATGAGTTCACTGTCATTAATAAATTCTCGGCTTAACTCACGAACTCACGGTGTCACTCATGACAGGGTGTATTGTTGCTAAAATGTCACAGGCCTGGGATGTATGTGGTCAGTGACGTTAATGAATACACTGCGTGTTACGTCTGCTCTATGATATCATGGGGACCACGGAGTAAAGAATGCAGGGAGTTGCCTACACCTATACTTTGCATCGGAGTACTTTCCAGCTAGATGTCACTACAGGCGGCGTGCGTATACTGAAGTGCTGCCGTAAGCGGACGTCCCGAGAAGCTGCTACATGCCGCGATCAGCTGAGTAGTAGGTAAACTGTGGCTGAGTACATCATTTGTGTATCGAAAACATGCGAGCATTCATTGTAGCATATTATTTTATACAGTAACGATGTCAAGACGTTGTATAGTATTGTTGGTTGCAATACTAGATATTGTAACACACGGAACATGCAATATTCTACATAGTTTCCCTTCACGAACTCACAAAATTGATTTGAAAACACTGTGGATATTGACGGTGAATCGCAAGCAGTAGCCTAAGTTTAGATTGTGAATTTGGGAATAAATTAGCCTATCTCTAACTAGGTTTGTTGATGTAAAAAGTTAGTTTGGACATTCAGGAAACGTCTGAGTTCACAAAAACTATTGACGTCAGAAAAGTTGGATGGCGCAGCCACGCGGTAGAATGTTGAAACTGTAACATTGTGACTGGCGAGATTTATTTAGATGGTGAAGCATTGACGTCGTGATGGAAACAGAAAGAAATTTGTCAAATTCGAGGAGGTACTGCTCTGTATACGGTTGCAAATCGTATAAAACGGCTACGAAATATCTTCACTACTTTCCTGTACAAAAAGTTCAGAGAGAAAGATGGGCTTCGTCGCTGTCAATTGGAAAACGTGTTACATGTTACATGACAGTGTGCAGCCTGCATTTTTGTGAAGACGACTTCTTTCCACCGGTACTGTTGATTATTGATAGTTATTGTCTCTAATTTGTATTCACATGGATTTAGCTACATCAAAAATACTGATAAACTTATAGCCTATTACTTCTGTGCCGTACAAAGAATGTAATCCGCTCTTCGTAAACTTATTTTAGGGGTTCTTCCGATTGACAATAGCCGAATGGTTAGAAAACTTAAGAAAAATGCTGTTCCTAGCCTTAATTTGCCAGAGAATTTATATTCTTGCCTTTGAACAGCAAGTATGTAGGTCATTGAAGTATGATATGGCTTAAATTGTGTTTTTCGCTATGATCTCTCTACTGTTGAATTTGTTAATTAAAATGTAGAATCTTAGTTTTAAGTATCGGTTTGGTGACCCATCATCCCAGGCAGGCCGGCAACACCTATACTACTCAGACAGATAGGTCACTTAGCAGTAATTTTGAAGTTATAGTGATGTTAAGTATACATATGCGGTAATGTAGCAGGAGACGGGATCGGCCTAGGCTATTCTAACTTTAATTAGTTCTCATTTCAGGGTTTTACAGTTTTGAGTGCGAATAGTTGGTTTGAAAGTTGTCATCATCGGCTTTAACTCGAATCCGAGTATAAATCTTCTTCCTTCAGTCCAGTTTGTGGATGTGTTTACGGTGACTAAAGAGTCCAATCCTGGCATGGAACAAGCGACCACACAAATCGCATAGTATTGCTGGAGGAGGACGTGGTTGGGCTGCTCGAAGTTTCCTAGCTTGACGCTTGGCCTTTTCATGTATGCGTCGATCCCTTTCAAACGTCTTTACAGTATCCGAGATGGTACGGCGCCAAGTTGAGCGGTTTTCAGCCAGCATGTCCCAGGTTTGTGAATCAAGACCTGTCAATTTCAGGGTCTGCTTAAATTGGTCCTTGTAGCGCCTCTTAGGACCACCATGAGGTCTGGTGCCATAGCATAACTCACCATATAGCATTTGACGAGGTAATCTCACATCATCCATCCGATGGACATGACCAATCCATCTAAATTGGTGACCTATTATGGATGATTCTATGCTGTTGATTTGAGCCTTTTCCAGAACAGCAATATTGGTAATGCGGTCTTCCCATTTAATCCTCAAGATTGATCGAAGTTTTTGTAGGTGGAAACGCTCAAGCTTCCTAAGATCACGTCGGTAAAGGGTCCACGTTTCACAGCCATACAACAATGTAGAAATGACTACCGCTTTGTACACCATAAGCTTTGTACTCATGGATAGATCTTTATTCATGAAGACCCGGTGCGCTAATCGTCCATATGCTGCATGGGCTGCGCCAATTCTCTTATCCACATCCTGCTCACAGGTACAGCTCACAGAAATGGTACTGCCCAGGTACGAGAAGTGGTCAACCTGTTCTAATGGCAAATTTGAAATGGAGATATTGAACTGAGGAAGAGGTGTGCCTGGTGAAGGTTGTGCCAAGACTTTAGTCTTATTGACATTTATGGTAAGACCAAAGCGATCACATGCACTTTTGTAACAGTTAACTGACTCTTGCAGCTCTTCTGGTGTGAGAGTTGGTGACGCAGCATCATCTGCATACAACATGTTAGTAACCTTAGTAACCTGAGTTTTCCTCAAGGAGCGGAGACGAGTTAGGTTGAAAAGCCCTCCATCAAAACGATACTTGACCTCCACACCTGGGATGTTTGTGGGTGAATCATAAAGCATTGCAGCCAAGTACAGCGCGAAAAGCGTTGGAGCCAGTACACATCCTTGTTTCAATCCATGGGTAATAGGAAATTCATCGGACATCTTATTCTGATGGCAAACCTGACCTGTCATGCCATCATGGAGAGCCTTGATTAGATCTACAAAACGCTGAGGGCAACCAAACCGCTTCAGCACTGCCCACATGGCAGGTCTTGGAACCGAATCAAATGCCTTTTCCAAGTCATAAAAGACTAAGAAGAGTGGATTCTGTTGTTCTCTACATTTTTCTTGTAGCTGTCTCACACAGAAAATCAAGTCAATTGTGCTTCTGGAAGTTCTAAATCCGCATTGTGACTCTGGGAGGATCCTCTCAGAGATAACCTTGAGGCGGTTAAGTAGAATTCTTGCAAGAATCTTCCCCACAATTGATAGCAGTGATATACCACGGTAGTTGCCACAAACACTGCGATCACCCTTTTTAAAGATAGTGACGATAGTGGCATTCTTTAGGTCTCCAGGTACCTTTCTTGATTCCCATATTCTGAGGATAAGGATGAAAATTCTTGTTTTGAGGGAATGACCTCCGGCTTGAATTAGTTCCAGAGGGATGTTATCTGGGCCAGGTGCTTTTCTGGGTTTCAATTGGGTGAGAGCTGCACTGAATTCATGATAAGTAGGAGGTACTGCCAACCACAGTTGTTCAGGTTGTTGCGGCACATCACAGAGGAAGTCTTCAGCAGCTTCTGATGGACGATTTAGGAGATTGGAGAAGTGCTCCTTCCAGCGTTCCAAGATTTCTTGACTATCAGTAAAAGTAGTAGAATTATCAGCGCTTTTCAGTGTACCTGATGATGAGCGAGATGGTCCATATATTTCCTTGAGTACGGCATAGAAGTTCCTCAAGTCTCGAGCATCCGATAGTCTCTGCAGTTCCTGAGCCTTCTGTTGCCACCAAGTATTTTTAATCTGCCTTATCTGCGTCTGGCATTTACCCTTGAGTTCCAGTAGTTTATCTCTCTTTGTGTTGGAAGTTGGGTCTTGAAGATGGGCAAGATAGGCATTCCTTTTGGCATTGATGAGAGACAGAATTTCCTCATCGTTGTCATCAAACCAGTCTTGTCTTTTCCGCACTATAAAACCAATGGTTTCCTCAGCTGACTGTGTGATAATCTTCTGTAATGTGGCCCATTCTTGCTGAATATCATTTGTTACTGGGTTTTCTGATAACTGGGTGACGATCCTGTTTCCAAAATGTTTGTACATGGATTCATCCTGAAGTTTGGATGTATTAAACTTCTTTCTTGGCAAATTTTTGATGTTCCTAGGTGGTTTAGGTCTGATGGATATCCTGAGCTTACATATAAGAAGTTTATGATCTGTCCAACAATCGTCTATATTCCTTGCTGTTCTGGTAATAAGAGTGTCCTTCTTATCACATTGCCGGGTAATGATATAATCAAGAATGTGCCAATGTTTGGAACGAGGATGCATCCACGTGGTTTTGAAGCGGTCAGGTAGCCGGAACTGCGTGTTGGTAATGAAAAGTTCGTGTTCTGCACAAAGACCAAGAAGCAACAGTCCATTGGGATTACATTTTCCAAGTCCCTGTTTGCCCATCACATTATTCCATAGCCTGTGATCTTTCCCAACTCTGGCATTGAAGTCACCGAGGAGCAAGAGTTTATCTGCAGATGGTACCTTGGAGATGATTTCACTTAGCTGATTATAGAACTGAGCCTTTACTTCATCGTCAGAATCTAAGGTAGGAGCATAGGCAGAGATGAGTGTCATAAAGGAACCTCCTGAGAGTGGTATGCGGAGAGTCATGAGCCTTTCGCTGATTGCAATGGGCGTAAGTTGGTGATAATTTACCAGTTTGGTCTTCACAGCGAAGCCCACACCATGAATACGACATTCACCCTCATCCTTTCCTTTCCAGAAGATGGTATATCCTGTTCCAGATTCAGTAATCTTGCCTTCAGCAGACAGCCTAGTTTCACTGAGAGCAGCAATGTCAACGTTGAGTCTTGATAACTCATGGGTTACGAGAGCTGACCTTCTCTCAGGTCTAATGTTATTGTCAAAATCAAGCAAGGTTCTGATGTTCCATGATCCAATAATCAAATTGTGATTCTTTACTGTTTTTGAGTTTCGACCGCATGAGGGGTGACCTGCTGAGTGCGGTTGCCCAGCCGGACCAAGATTGTGATAATTCATGATAAGTAGGAGGTACTGCCAACCACAGTTGTTCAGGTTGTTGCGGCACATCACAGAGGAAGTCTTCAGCAGCTTCTGATGGACGATTTAGGAGATTGGAGAAGTGCTCCTTCCAGCGTTCCAAGATTTCTTGACTATCAGTAAAAGTAGTAGAATTATCAGGTAAGGAGAGTATGTTTTGTATAGGTTTTAATTGGTATTATGGTTTATATCGAGCTGAGGAGTGAATTTGGTTTGGCTTTTAGTGTAGTTTTTGATCTGTTCCGTTTGCTTATGACAAGTTCAAATGGAGACTCCAGCTTTGTTAAATATATGTATTTTAAATATTTAATTAAATATATTGATAAAGAGGATGTCTCCATTTTAACTTGCCTGTGGCAAGAGATTAATAAATTAACATTCTTGCCTTTGAACAGCAAGTATGTAGGTCAATATTGAAGTATGATTTGAGCATCCCAAGTACGCTTCTTTGAACCCAAAACATTCATGCAAATTCAGAGTTGCTTGATTCAATTTATTATCAGGGAGTCATCCTTTGTGTTATGTGATATATATATATATATTGTGAAATTAATAAAAACATCGATACCGCTAGGCTCCCAAGTACAGGCTTCATATATGTAACAGCAGACAGTAAATTAACTATCTACATGTGGGTAATATTTTTAACTGGTAGTAATTAGGCACTGCATTTAAATTGATTATAAAATATTTCTATCAATGAAAAGAAATATGTAGTATTTTGCCATCATAAATTAGAAGCCATAACAAACGCACACCCAATTACTTCACGTCACTATATCGCCGCCATATTGCAAACAGCTGACCGTAAGCTCCTCCCCCGTTTCGGACGTCAATAGGTCATTGCTTTGGAAAGAGGGTTTTATCTACGGTTGAAAAAAATGCTTGCTTACACCGTTCTTCTCCTACGCCGCCGTTTCAAATCCTTTAGGGTGGAATTCTGAGACATTTCTTGGGGATACCGATGTGTTTCCTCGATTCAACTCTAGCCTACAATTTATTACAATACCGGTAACTGGATATTAGCAACCTATTTTTATATTTTAGACTCTTAGAGCGATCTTGTGAGTATCAGCTTCACTGGTACTAAGGGTGGAATTCAGAGACCGCAAGGCTTCCTTGAGCAGAAATACTATTCAGAGTTCTTTCTTAAGGAAGCCTTGGCCACGAGGACTCCTTCACGACTCCTTGAAGCTGGTCGTGTGCTAAGGTAGCGGACAAGTTAGTTAGTTATTGTTGTTTTAAGGGGCGGAACTACGAGGTCATCTGCCCCTGACAAGCTACCGGTACCTTAAGCAATCCTTATCACAAGAGAAATGGACGTCGGCTTGGCAGACAACGATTTTCTTGATTATATTGAAGCGGTATTTGAAGAAGGTATAAGGTACGTGCCAAGACGATATGTAAGAGATTTTGAGAACCCATTGGAAAGATATTATGAGGTACGGTACAGTTCACGAAAAGAAATGAAATGATACCGTTTTTCAAAGGATGTTTTCTTTTTGACTTTTAAAGTCGCACATTTTTCCGTATTGACAGAATGTAATAATAAACAAAGTTTTTTATGGTTCCGCCTAGTCAATACTTGTTTTATTAAAGATTTTATCGTGACATAATCACTTGTCTTTATGTATGTTGGTACACGTTTCGGTGTCTTATAGCATTGACACCTTCATCAGCCTACGGTTTTGGTAGCACGCAATGACATTCATTACTAGTCCATAAAAGTACTTATTAAAAATAACCCACGGATGATTAAAATAACACATTAGAAAGTTTGTTGAAACACTGTCATAATAAAAGTTTGTTAAAAGCCTTAGAAATGGCTTGGTGCACTGTTTTTGTTTCCAATGTCCTGCTTCCGATAATAGCCGCCGAAAACCAGCAAGAGGTGACCATACATAACTGGAAAAGAAAATCCCTTTGTGAACTATGGTAGGTATTAAACCGAAAAATGTGGAAGGCTGACAAAGAATAAGTAAAATTATATATATATATATATATAAAATAGATATGTGATAAACTCACGGTGTGGTGCGGCAGTGAGAAATCGGACCGTGCTGAGGCATACGGAGACGGTGCAGTACTGATGTGGAATGGCTTGGGAGAAGCGTGCGAGGATTCAGTCGAGAGGGAGTGTTGGGAGGGGAAGTGTACTGGCAATTTATGGAGGACAGGAGCGGGGTGGGGGGTATGGCGTAGAGGGGTGGAGTAAGGGGATTAGTAGATCCTCGATTATTTGATAAAATTAAGGTGGTTTGTATTTAACTCTGTAATTAGTTAAGGTCTCAAAGAGTACATTGTTATTTTCAAAGTTGATCTAATTGATATTGGTTACGGGGTCTGTTCTTTGGGCAAAATCTATTTCGATTTCTTCCAATATGTTCATTGTGATACCTTTCTTAGCAAGATGCAGGATGCTCATGCCTTGATGTTAGTGAATTCATGTTTACTGTCCTTCATGTGGTGCCATAGCGGAGAATTTATTGTATTTTAGAGCATTAAAATGTTCGCCATATCTTGTAGCAAATGACCTACTGGTTTGTCCATAATAATTAGTTTCGCATTTTGTGCATTTTAACTTGTATATGCCTGATTTATTAACTTGTTCGTGTGGTTCAATTTGTTCGTGTTAAATAAATATCTTTATTTGTATTAGTTGTTTTGTAGGCTATTTTTAGACCGCGTTTTTTTTTAATATTGGAAATGCTGTAAGATTTGTTGTTGAAGTACGTGAAGACTGCGTACTTTTTGCTCTGGCGTTAGGTGGGTGAAAGGTTTATTTTAAATTTTATTAATGATGTTGTTAACTATCTGTGGTGCGAAACCATTTATTTTGGCAACTTACTTAATGATTTTTAGCTCTTCACTTAGGCTTGTTCCGTCCAGAGGAAGGGAGAAGGCTCTGTTGATCATGCTCTGAAATACGGCTTTCTTTTGATTACCTGGGTGATTCGAGTCCTGCCTTATGGTGGTATGTGTTTGGGTTGGCTTTCTGAAAATTGTATATGTTAATCTGTTATTAATCCGACTGACTGTGATGTCAAGGAAGTTTATTTTATTGTTTACCGCTGATTCTGCCGTAAATTGTATATTTTTATCCAGACTATTTAATTTGTGCACCAATCCTTCTATGTTCAGGATCGTCTCATCTAATATTACAAATACATCGTCCACGTATCTTCCAAAAAAAAAACGTCAATTTTGTTTATGATTTCCTCTTGTTCTAGACGATCTAAGTATATATTGGCTACTATGCCAGAGAGCGGGGAACCCATTGACAGCCCCTCTTTTTGCTTGAAGATTTTATTATTGAAGGTAAAAAAATGATGGGTGTGAACTCAAGTAGTGTCATAAACTTCCTTGACATCACTGTCAGTCGGATGCAGAAAATCTAAACTTCCTCTACATTGGAGGATATTCAAGAAACTTATCTCTATCTTCTGAGCCTTGTATAGCATCATGTGCCGGTCATGTTACTGGACTGAATAATTATGTTGATTTGTCTGAGCCGAGGGAGAATATACATGTTGGTAGGCCAATTGCCTCAGTCGGTAACTCTATGCCTGTTTTGGTCATGAATTATTCTAACTCGATTGTTACCTGCACTTATGCTCGTGCTGGTTCTCGACCAGTATGTTATTGTTCTTCTTCGGCATCTCGAATGAACATTACTTTTGGTTGTAGACAACCTAGCGTTCCTACGGAACGATTACGTCGATATTCTTGTGCACCCAGTGGCCTCTCGTTGCCTGGGGCAAGTAATAATTGTGTTTCGCCACGTTTTCACCTTTCGCCTGCTAATGGTTCCGTGTTTTCGAATTCGAGTTTTGAGAACTTAAGTCAGCCTTTAACTGCCTGTGTCTCTAAGCTAAAGGATTTCACCACTGATACTACTGATGGAGTCATCAGGTTTTTGCGTGAGCTGGTGGAAATTCATGAATATGGTAGTGTTTTCGGTGTTTCTGACGCACTAATTGTTCAACTTATTTTACCTTATACCTCTGGGGAATCCCTCAGTATGCCTTCCTTCGGAGGGGAAGTAAAGCCGGCGGTCCCCTGTCATAGATTTACGGGATGTTAAAGAACCTTCCACTAATTACACCGGTGTGAAGCTAAATTGTATAGGTTAAGAACGTAAACAACGCTCTTAGGTTCCTACGTTTGTTGCCAAGAGCCAAATGCGGTGGCGTCTGGTAGCTAAGTTCTGAACTAGTAGTCGTTGACGGTGGCGTTTGGCGGCAAACGTAAGAACTATTTGAAAAATTCAAAAGTCTGCAGTCCTTACTTGAATATTAATAATGATGATCGTGTGGCCTCCGGAGAGGCAAAGTGCAGGTCTTTCTAGTTGACGCCCGTGGGCGACCTGCGAGTCGTAATGAGGATGAACTGATGATGAAGACGTTACATACACCCAGTCCCCGAGTCACGGGAATTAACCCCAAGAGATTAAAATCCCTGATGGCTCGGCCGGGAATCGAACCCGGGGCACTTCGGGCCAAAGCCTAGCGCGCTAACCATGTAGCCACGGAGCCAGACTACTTGAATTATAAAACAGATAACACACACTAATACAGTCATCACAAATAACACCGGTTATCAGACAGATTCTACACACGCCCAAAGTACACGGGGCTACATGACCGCGTTGTCGGAGACCCTGAACTTAAGAGTAGGTTAGTAAGAGGGGTTCTATCGCACTCGACGCCTGCCGTCGGGGGGCGTCCATGTTAAATTAGTGGATTTTTCGCGAGCCCATGGTCCGTTCTTGAAATGCGACATATCGTTGGACTCGAGCTGAAGGGGGCTTTGCTATGGACCACTTATTATATTAAAAAAATATAGTTTTTGAAAGTAGGTGATAGTTTGAAAAGCAAACATAATAGAACGTTGTGCCATGGTTGAAACGAATGGTCTCTATGACCTTAATAAAACTTTTTTAATTTTTTGTGTTTTTTGAAAACAGTCCAATTTCGAAATTCTTATAATTTAGAAACTAGGAATTCTACAAAAAAGTTTGTTTGACATAAATGAAAGGTCCCTACCCCCTCTACCCCAAAAATATATTTCAAGTCTCTAGAACAAAAACTGTGTAGTAGTGTCAATTGGACAGTTCTGCCCAAAATCGCGTGTGTGCTTGGATACGTATGGCTATGTTGGGAAAAGGTTAGGTGGTGAGGGAGGACTAGAGTCGAGTGAGGGGTCGTTTAGATGGTAGTTTTTTTCCGCTCTATTTGATGGTGAGGTTAATTTTTAAAATGGGTGGAATTTGGAAACGAAATTGTGGTAAAACATGTTTTTTTGACATTTTGACTAATATCTCACGAACCCATGAAGCTAGAACGATGTGCTTGTATGCATTTTTTTGTGGCTCTGCCCTCTTGGCAATGATGTCTGTGTCGAGTAGGAGGAAAACCCATGTTTGGGGTAAAAATATGATTTTAGACTTTTTGTTATATTTGGCGAATGTATGGTCGGATTTTAACAAATGAGGTGTCCAAGGAATCGGTGTGTCGCCCTCTTTGAAATGTGATCGTTATTGATTGAAAAAATAAATACACAGTGGCCTAACGCTGAAAATAATATTATTATTCTATATAATAATATTATTTAAAATAATATATTATTTTAAACAATAATTTAAATTGTTTTAAATGAAAAGTGGTCGTAGACAGAGAGACGATACCGCTGCGGTGTGTTTGAACGAGGCTGTCAGCGGCCACGGTGGTCAATAGAACAATGGCTATTTCGACGGGGCGACAGGACGAGGGGTCGCTTTCCGACTTTTTCCTATGACGGTTGAATGAAGGCCAATATTCCAAAATCCCTAAAGAGGATCTTTAAACATGTTAGTAATTGCTGATCAGTAACATGACTAATTGATGAATTGTATGAGGCGAATGAAAGCGTGGCTTTTATAGTCAACAACAACAAGAGAACTTGCTTTGTATGTATGACCAGCCAAGAAAGAAATCCGCTCGAGGCTGGCTAGCTGGCAAGGAGAATGGAATGTGAGCGAGAGCTGAAAACACCGCTGGGTGGCGATAACAAGTGGAACATCTGGCAACTCTGTAACAGCGAAAAGAGAGCGAGCCGAGCAGACAGCAGCGGGCAGGACCCCAGCAGACAGAGGGAGGGGAGAGGAGGGAAACCTGTACACAGATCATGGAATCATGTGATTGCTATGCCAAGAGCCCAGCAACAGCGGTGAGGGGGAGGGGTTGGGTGAAGAAGTCTTGTAGCTGTCATGGCGCATTGTGCGTCATTCCTGTTTTAAACGTTACACTGTGCACAAAGACTGTGTAATATCCGTGTTAAACAGTGTGAAAGGTGAACAAATTTGTGTGCTACAAGCAGTTTGTGATAATATTGGATATATTATATATTTCAGTAAAGTGTATCATTAAATGCTGTTTATTTTATTTTAAAGCTAATACATGTTTAAATTATTATTGGTTTTGAATTTTATTGATGGATTGTTTTTATTTTTTGTTTGTTTTAGATAATCTGCATACCTGTTAGGGCGAAAGAGAGAGACATAGAGGCAAACCATTCCCCTCGTGCCTAGGAGAAGGAAAAAGCAGCCTTTTTTACAAAGCAAGGTAAGATTTTTTGTTATACGAAGTACGTCCAGAAAGTAAGTTCCGTTTGGTAATAACATTAAATTGTGTACAGATACAGAAAAATTATTTATTGCACAAAATTCTACAACCCTTAAACTACTTTTCCACATAACTGCCGAAATGTTGCAGGCATTTGACGTAGCGTGGCACGAGTTTTTGTATACCTTCTTCATAGACGTGTGCCGCCTTTGTCTTCAACTAGTTGTACGTTCCGCAGCAGCGCAGTTCCGCATATGCGCGGTAGATGCTCTGTATCAAGGAGAAGACACGTGCGTCATTTGGAGAGCGTTGTCAGCCACGTACGCGTTGGTGTGCATGTATACTCGTACAATGTCGGTGTTGATTGAAAATCCCGCCACTTGAGATATCAGATCTGTGATTCGTTTCCTGAATGCTAGGAAAGTGAAACCAATTGAAATTTATCGGCAAATTTGCGAAGTGTATAGACAAAATGCGATGAGTGATTCAATGGTGAGAAGATGTGTCCGACAGTTCAATGAAGGACGTAGTGAAGTGCACGATGAAGAACGAAGTGGGCGTCCATCTTTGGTTACAGAAGAACTGGTTCACGCACTTGATGACAAGATCCGGGAAAACTTCAGGTTTACAATTAGTGCTCTCGCTATGGTATTTCCCCAAATCTCACGATCACTAATTCATGCAATTGTTACCGAAAAACTGAACTTTCGTAAACTTTGCCGACGTTGGGCACCAAAGATTCTTACGGAGCAACACAAAACAAAACGGATGGGTAGTGCACTTCAGTTTTTGACCCGTTACAATGAAGGCGGCGAAGAATTTCTCACACAGATAGTCACAGGAGATGAAACTTGGGATTCTTACGACACCCCTGAAAGTAAGCGGCGATCAATGGAATGGAGGCACACTTCATCCCCAGCAAAGGTTAAGCCGAATCAAATCTTGACACCTCGGAAAATGATGTGCACAGTGTTCTGGGACTGGAAAGGCATCTTACTCATTGATTTCTTACCGCGTGGTCAAACAATCAACGCAGATGCTTACTGCGAGACGCTTAGGAAATTGCGCCGCGCAATATAGAATAAACGCCGAGGGTTTCTGTCAAAAGGTGTCGTTTTTCTTCACGACAACGCACGACCACACACTGCAAATATGACGAAAAACTTCCTACAGATATTTCGCTGGGACGTGTTTGACCACCCTCCGTACAGCCCTGACCTCGCTCCTAGCGACTTTCATCTGTTCACACATCTCAAGTCTTTCCTTAGAGGTCAACATTTCAACAATGACGACGAGCTGAAAGAAGATGTTTCCAACTGGTTGAAGACACAGGCGGCAAACTTCTATGAAAAGGTATCCAAAAACTTGTGCCACGCTATGACAAATGCCCGCAAAAGTTCGGCAGTTATGTGGAAAAGTAGTTTAAGAGGTGTAGAATGTTGTGCAATAAATAATTTTTCTGTATCTGTAAACAATTTAATTTTATTACCAAACGGAACTTACTTTCTGGACGTGCCTCGTATATAACCTGTTTGATTGTATTTTTCTTTTAGGCTGCACAAAGGTGCTATTTAAAATGGTAATACTTATGATGGTTTATTTTATTTCTTTTTTTTTAGAGTGTGACCACAACAACCACTGTAGCAGTCGCTGCTGAAAAACAGGAACGTGTGTGTTTGGGACCATTGCTGGAGAGTCTACGGCTGAAAACTCTGGTGAGATTGTTTCTTTATATTAACAATGTATTTTGCCACTGCCGATACATTAACTTGGGAACCCCTCGAGTCCTGTTTTATAAAACGTTCTGCTCTGGCTGCGTGGCCAATGTTAGTGAGAGCTTAATCCCAAAAGACTTGGTCGAATCTTGTTTCGAAATGTTTAAATATCAAATTTGTACAGTGCAAAGGTTGCATACGGCTTTAAAGGTCAATACACAACTCGTGTGTGATTTCATATATATATATATAAAAACAAGGACGGTGAGCATAAAGAAACATTTTTATTGGCAGTAAAATGCAAGAGCTTTTGATAGCCAATAGTCTGAACGAGTGGTATCAATCCAATGTCATAATGCCTTGCTATCAAAATTTGATCAACTGCAACAAGGACCCAGTGGTTTAGCATTAGACAAAATCCATCACCTACAAATCAACATTTGTCATTTCAACCCGTTGAATGCTGGGTCCAGCTTTATTAAAACACACCAGCAATAGCTTCGAAAAACTCGATTCATAACTTTTCGTTCATGGTGTATGGCCTTGATGGCGATGAGATTGTGGGTCCTCTTTATGCCACAAAAGAACCGAAACGACACCACAATAATCTTTTATATTTGTCTGAGGAAGAAGTGAATCATTATTGCCTCATTAAAAGCCTAAGTAGATTGCTAAGCAGTCAAGTGTCCAAGCGAAAGTGTGGAAAACATATTTGCGACCGTTGCCTGCAATATTTTATAACCCCTACGCTTTTGGAACGCCATAGGGTAGATTGCGTATCTCAGGAAGCGGTGAGACTGGTATTGCCACACGGGGATAAAGCTGTTTTGAAATTTAACAACATTCACATGCGTGATACTGTTCGCTATGTGGTGTATGCAGATTTCGAAGCTCTCACCACACCAATGGTGGGACGTGAACCAGATCCCACCATCAGCTCAACCACATCCCTTCATAAACATGAACCCTTTTCCATAGGATTTAATGTGGCATGTGCCTATGACCCCACACAATCCTTTTACAAATCCCGTGATGGGCCAAATTGTGCGAAATGGTTTTTGGATGAACTTTTTAAGTTGGCTCATCATGTACAGGGATTACTGGACCACCCAGTATCCATGAGCCTATCTCAAAACAGCTGCAGCAATATGAGCATGCCACTACATGCCATATTTGCGAAAAGCCACTGATCAGTGCTGAAAACACCGTTCGTGATCACACGCAATTTACGGGAGAGTTTCGTGGAGCTGCGCACAGCCAATGCAATTTAAAGTATCGTGCTCCTCGATATATCTGTTTGTTTTTCCACAATCTGGCAAATTAAAACGTTCAGTTTTTGATTCGAGAATTGGGTCGTGTCATCAAGGAATCATTTTCCATTATCCCCCAAAACCATGAGTGTTTTACAGCCCTGACATGGTGGTTGGGCGACTTTTCCATTCGATTTTTGGATTCGTTTAAGTTTATGGCATCCTCGCTAGATAGTCTTGTCAATGGCTTGGATGAGAAGGAATTAAAATACACTAGAAAGCATTTTGAAAATCCTGAGCAATTTCAGTTGTACATTCGGAAAGGTATATTCCCGTATGATTTCTGTAACAGCTGGGATGTGTTAAACCAAAAACCTCTGCCACCACAAGAGAAATTTTACTCGAAACTAACACGCTATACCGTTTCCGATTAAGACTATGCACATGCGTGCCAAGTTTGGCAGTCTTTGGCATTAAGACGCTAGGTGAATATGCTATGCATTACCTAAAACTCGATGTATTGCTGCTCACCGATGTGTTTCAAAAATTCCGTGAGTTGTGTCAGCACATCTACGGTCTTGACCCGGCTCACTATTATACGAGTCCTGGGCTCTCGTTCGATGCATCTTTGATATATACTCAAGTGGATTTGGATTTACTCATGGATGTAGACATGGTCTTATTCTTTGAAAAGGGCATTCGCGGTGGCTTTGTGTCGCTTAACCAGCGCCATGCCGAAGCGAACAATGCCTACATGCCTGATTATTCACCAGACAAACCAGAATCGTACTTAATGTACTATGACGTGCATAATTTGTATGGCTACGCCATGAGTTAGCCTTTTCCATATGGGGAGTTTGCTTGGCTGACTGACAAACAAGTGTCAGAATTTGATGTCAACAAGGCTAGCCAAGAAACAGACCGTGGATATGTGTTAGAAGTGGATATTGAATATCCGTCATCCTTGTATGATCAACATGCCGATTTCCCATTCTGCCTAAAGCAAACGGTTCCCCCTGACAGTAAAGTGAAAATTGAAAAACTCATGGGCACTTTTTACAACTAAAATCGGTATGTGCTACATATCCAAATGTTGGTGCAATGCCTCGCCCTAGGCTTAGTGTTGAATAAAATTCATATAGGTATTTCTTTTGCTCAAAAAGCATGGCTTGAGCCATACATGCGACTCAACACAGAGCACCGACAAATGGCAACACAGCAGTTTGATTTTTTTAAATTAATGAACAACTGCATCTATGGCAAGTCCGTGGAAAATGTCCGCAGATACCGTGACATTAAATTGGTTAATGTCTGGGACAGGCGGTGGGGTGCCCGGTGGTACATTGCCAAGCCAAATTTTAAATCGATCAACATTATCGATGAGGATTTGGCCACTATTGAATTGAGTAAGACCAGTGTGACCATGGATAAGCCCATTTACTTGGGCCAAGTCATTTTAGACTTTTCCAAATCGGCCAGGTATCGATTCCACTACGAGTTTGCCAAACGATATTTTGGGGACGTATCTCTTTTGTATATGGATACGGACTCATTCATTTACCACATTCGCCACTGCAACCCCTATGACGTCATGAGGCAGCATAGTGACTGACTGGTTCGACACCTCTTCCTATAGCGCTGATAACGTGTTTCAGCTGCCTAACAAAAACAAGAAGAAAATGGGCGTTTTAAAAGATGAATGCGGTGATTCTCTGATGACGGAATTTGTAGGTTTGGCCTCCAAATTTATGCTTATCGCACACTAGACTGTAAGGAAGCCAAAATAGCAAAAGGTGTAGGTAGGGCAGTGTTAAAATTGCAACGTGTAGATGACTACCTAGCAGTTTTACTCACTGGCAAAGCTATGTCCCATACACAGTGCAGGATACAATCCAGCAACCATCATTTGTATCTTGTGGTACGGGGAAAACGCACCCTCGCCTCCATGGATAACAAACGTGTGTGGGCTGATGACCTGCTTATCAGCCTGCCCTGGGGTTATGACCGCAAGGAGCAGGAGGTGTGATTTTTCTGTGTTTTCTTTTCGTTTAGGGACATGGCTTTTTTTTGTAACTCGCAGATTTAGTATATTTGTATTTTGTGAATATTGGTTTTTGCCATTATAAATAGTGGATTTTGTAAATAGTATTTTATTTGTGTAAATAGTGGCAACCCACTTGGACCTTTTGCTCTTTAAAAGCCCAGTGCAACCCTATTTTTTAAATTTAATAGAGTTGGGAATTTGAAAATGGTAAATAGTTTGATTTTTTTAAAGCTCTACAAAGTTGCTGTTTTTTGTAAATATAAAATGAGTAATATTTCTTTTTAAGTAACTTAAATGACCAGTATTTTTTGTAATGGTAAAATGTTAAATGGTAAACTAAAAAAGTTCTTTTGGGATGAGTGTGCATGTCAAGAATATGCTTTTGGGAATAAATCAAGTGGTTGTGTTTGTTCCCAAAGACAGGTATGGTTGTGTGAATGTATGAGAAGAAACAAAAAGCTGGTGTGTATGTATGACCAGAGCAAACAAGGTGAGGTAGGGTGGGTGGGGAGGGGGGAATCAACACTTATATGTAAATGGTAATTAGTCATTTTGATTTGTCAATAGTTTTGTTTGGTTTCAAATGTAGCGGTAAATAGACATTATTTTTGTAAAACAGACTTACCTGCAGGAGTCGTAGACCTCGACGTTTCTTGCAAACCCATAAACATACTGAAGCATCGCCATGGTCAAGCACTTGCATGAACATCATTCATGGAATCTTAAAAATGAACTTTCAACATACACCAAATGGGAAATGTGTGTACAACAAAATGGAAAATCCATGTTTCCATATCATCAAAATTCGAAAACGTAAAACTGTCATAAAAATGTGCAAAGTGAAAATGCCCCATGTGTGAAATATAAAAATTCTAAAACTTTAAACGGACATTTTTTTTTAAGTTTAAAGAACCAAATGGGAAATCCATATCATCAAAAACGCAAATCATGAAACGGACATTTTTAAAAACTGTAAATTGGAAATGGCAAATTGCAATGTGTGAAAATGTGAAAATGAAAAATCAGCCCATCAACATCATGATTTGTAAAAATTTAAAAAAAAAAACATCGTGCACCTTGTTTTTTTATTCATAGCCATAGTAGATTTACAAAAATAGAATACAAATAAATCCCAATTCCTCAATCCTCACTTTTTTAATGTTTATGCCCACGCATCATCAACTTTTCTTTCATAGCACTCATCACAATCAGGGCTGCCATCCTCTCTCGCATTGAGGCATCACAGTATGTGAAACGTTGTTTAGCTTTTTTCAATAACATTTTATTTGCCACATGGCAAAGAAGAATGGCATGCTTGATCCAAAATATTAATGGGTACATCACCACGCTGCAAACGTTTTTCGAGACGAGTTCCAGGGCCACAAAAACGATAACCTGGAAGATGGATTTCGAAAGGTAAGTATTGAATCACTTTATCAATGACGCCATTGCCATACAGGTCTGGCATATACTTTTCCATTGATGGTGAAAATGTTTGATCTTCCTCTTCCTCTGTGGACGATGTTTGTATTTGTTGTTGTTGCTTTTTCTCGCCATGACACCCGTGTAATGATTCAACAAACTCTCTACGCTGACTTTTATGACCGTGATACAGTTTGACCAGCTGGCAAGTCACGCACTGTCACATAGAGGGTATTTTTGCCATGGCCACTTGCTTATGGTGATCGTAATCCGTACAGGGTTGCAATTTACTCAACACAGGGTCTTGAGTCCATGATTTTGGTAATGTTGCCAGATTTCTTTCACAGCGTTGGTGGCCACTTAATAAATGAACCACTTGGGGAGTGCCAATAATTCCTCTTTGGTAAAACTGTCTAGTTTCTTTTTGCGCACAAAAAACTTGCCGATGGCTTTGCCTGTAGCATTCCCTTTTTCCATGGTATCACGTTCTGTAGATGTTTATACGTCGCTTGTAGAAATCTCACTGGCGTCATTCACAGGTGAATCTTCAGTTTTAATTTTATTAACAACTCCCAGCAGGCATTGTTGGATCTCCAATGAAAGAGATGCCACACATGTGCTAGGGCTGTATGGGTAATGTTGCCACAGGGACAGCGGTCCATAAGGGTTTGCAATGAGGGGCAGCCCAAGTCCATGAGGTCTATACATTGACAGTAAGGCGCCAAAAATGGTTACAACCATTCGCGTTTTTCATTACCTTTCACAAATACCACATTGGCCGAGGACAAGTGCGCTTTCATGACCACGTCCAAATATTTACAGGAAATGGTTCCTTGATTCCAGTCGAGTTGCCTATGATTTTCAATCCACTGGGTTTGTTTACGGTCTTTTTCACGCAAGAAATCAAAAGCATGGGGTGGTTTAAATATCAAATGCGTAGCTTGTGATACCCAAAAAGTGGTACAATCGATAATGGCCACTTGTTTAAATATAAATTTGTTGTCACCAATTTTAAACCCCTGACAATCCACAATCATTGTGCGCAACATGTTGACGCTTGCCTGGACAAAGTTCAACTGACGAATGACTGATGATCGACTACTAAGCTGTGCCCATGGCATTGACTTACATGCCACGCTAGTTTTAAAAAATGAGGTTAGGGTAGGACAGGGGTCATGAAGAATAATAATAATAAGAATAACAAGAACCACATTTTTATTACATCATTTTATTGTCATAACACGTCTTACATGCTTTTGTCATTTTGGGATAGGGACGGTACCAACTCATACAACAATACAGTCTTATGTGTTTGTAACGTCCATGACACCGATGATGTCCCAATGTCTCTAAACTGGGTGTTTTTGACGGTGAACTGCTCACCGAAACAACGTTGACCCCTTAAGGCCCACACGTATCGTAACTTGTTTTTTCATCACTCAGAGGCACTAGTGAGGGATAGCTTGAATGACAGGGTATATTTCCCACCTCCGTTCTACACAGGTAGGGGCAGGCAGGTGACCAACGCTGATGTTCCTGCTTGGGTTCATCGCTCTCTTCCCATTGGTCTATGGTAATGGCACAAAAGGCACATTTCATGTCATCTCTTGTTTTTAAATAATAGAAGCCAGCGGCCGCCCAGGCTTGAGGGTTTATGAAAGGCACCGGCCACGTTGCAAAATTCTTGAAACGTTGTTCCTCAGAGTTTAATTTCATGGGTGTGACACCTCTTGAGGCTTTAAAGCAAGACATAACTGAGCTGCTTGAGGCGGGTTGACCTGCTATTTTTACACTCGTCACTAGATTGGACAGTGGATAATAGCTGACTTGTTTGTGATGAATAATCAAACAGTAGGCCGTGGTATTGGCTGGTACATTGTCATGGGTTTCAAAATCTAGTCGAAAGTCAATATTTGATGGCTTGACAGACTTTTTCAAGTAAGGACAGTCAAAGACGCTTGGGGTGACAGCATGGGGCTGTTTTCTTTTTGATAATATGACCATCTAAATTTAGAATATAAGTCGTACAGGGGGCCAAACTTATTTTTTGAAAAATCCAAATCCAGTCCTTCATAGCTAAACACAGATCCGTTGAGGAAAAGACGTGCATTTATCAATTGCAGGTGATCAAATTGCGCGGCATCTTTGGTTTTTTGATACTTGCGATTCGTTTGAAAACACACGATAATATAGAGAGGTCTCTCTGTATAGCGGGCTGTTTTTACAGACCAACTGTGTGTGTTGGTGGTGGGCAATAGCGGGTACTCATGGGGTGCCCAGCTTCTAAATTCCACGGGTAGAGGCATATCTCTTCTTACAATCTTCAGTATGTCTAGTTTTTTGCTATCGTCAAGGGTCACATGGGGCACTTTCCATAGCATGCGTTGTAGTTGAATTTTTGAATCTATTGGTGGATTGTCGGCTCCCTTGAGTGCATTATTATCACCCCTGTCTCTCTCCAGATAAAGCACTTGCCTTGCGTAGACCACAATGCGCTGGTGATCTTCGGCAAAGCCTAAAATCAGTTCAAGAGGTAAAGTAGAGGTGCCATAGGTGTGTACCATCCAGTCATTGGTCGAGTCAGAACACCAACCTGCCATGTGTTTTACCTTCTTCCTCACTATAAGAGAGGTATAGTTTCATGACACTGGAAATACCCACATTTCGAGTGCTATCCACCACGATATCGTTAATCACATAGCGCACCTCAGAAAACAGAAAGGCAAAAGCATGGTTGGCTAACTTGGATGTGGTGGTTGTTGAGCCATCGGCTTTGGTGAGTCGACCTTCAATCTGAATGACACTTCCATGCGGTAGGGTGTAAATATCTTGGTTGTTGATAACAAATTGAATTTCATCATTGTTATTGAGTCCAGGTGTTTGAGCTTGATAGGAATGGAGATCAATTTTTACCACCCCTGGTTGCTCCTCGATGTGGTTCGCTACCTCTAGGATAGAATTCATCATGGGGATTGGCGTGGTAACCCAAATGCTGTAAAATCTGCTTGTCCTTAGATGTTAACGTGTATTCACGTGGCAAACAACTAACACCATTCCTAGACGGTGTTGTTGCTTTATACACCAACTTCATAGTGGCTTTAGCACCAACTTGTAAGTCACTGGTGTGGTAGAATCTAGTTGAATGAGTTATTGGTCTCTATTGATGAGTCTTAATGTTATATTAATAATACCATCGGCAGCCACAGAATGAAAAACCCCACTGGAGGGTTTTCACGAATAATATAGCCATTGGGCGATGTCACAATAAAGTCATAAAGCGAATGCGATGGTTCTTGATTGGTGTACACTTGGCTAATAATATTACACGTTACCGACACGTGATGGTCCTCAATCAATTTCACTTCATTGTCTGATTGATGTTTTTGCTGGGCTGAAACACGCGTGGTTTAAATCCTAGTAATGGACCAATAGAATCGGGATGTGTTTTAAAGTCTATGTTGAATGTGGATAAAATACTGCAGCGATAAGTTTTGGTATTTCCCACAAGTTCAAACTTGTGCGATCCATCGAGAAATGACTTTAAACCATATTCATTGATCAACACCACATAAATGTGTTCGTAAATATCATCTATCGTATATCCACCAGAGTTCAGGGTGAGCACAGAATCATCATAGTAAAACTTGTTGTTCACATTTTCACGTATGTTATATATTCTATTGTACGTTTCAAGTGAAACAAGTCCCAAACCATAAGGTCTTTCACTCAATTCGATAGGCGGGTAAAAGTCTAGGCTGACTTCGGGTCCACGTCCATGCAGTGTAGACGTTTTACTTTCTGCCGACATACTGTTGACGTTTTTGCTTATGCTACGTCTTATATATAAAAAAATAAACACAAACGTCCACACTGTTGGCTGTTAAACGTTTGCTCACGTTTCACATTATAATATATCCTGGTCCTGTTTACAAAATAGGTCACTAGTTCCATGGGTGGGGGCAAATTCCCAAAACTGTCAAAGTACCATATGGTGGATCCCTCTTTGACATAAGCTACATAATACGTTCCTGGTCCTCGGTGATCATCCAAATTTACAACAGCACATTCCTGTTTCCAGGGTCGTGGGGGGTAATTGGTTCCGCATAAACACACCTCGAAAATCAGAAAGCTTTAGTTGTTTAGCATAGCTTTCCACTTGTTGATGAGTCAGGGCTAGTCTTGCTATATCTGAGGTAAAAAAAATATTTCGAGATGGCGAAATCCCAAATCCTTGTTGATAAAAGGTTGGGTTTAAATTGGCTTTTCTAGCCCCCATAGCAATCGCTTCCATTGTTTCATTGTGTCGCTGACTTTCTTTTAGTTGTAGCTTGCCCTGCTGTGCAGCTTTAATGGTTTTCGCCACCGCACTAGCACCACCCAAAAGTGAACCCAGAGCAGCCAGACCGGCAAATAAAGCAGGTAAAAACCCCGCTCGTTTGGGGACGGGAATCACTCGCCCTTTTTTTTTTTGATCCCTGTCGCCGACGATTTGGAATAACACGTCTCTGTGCTGCTCGAAGGGCTTTATTTTTTCTTTTTTCTTTCGCAAGGGCTTGTCCACTAATGCTTTAAGCCCATGCTTTGACAATGACAGGGTCTTCTTTTTAGTCTTTTTCAACACATATCTTTCTTTCACCATGATGATGACCAACAGCCTTTCACAAGAAAGTTTAAGTCACAATTAACGTGAGGTTGTTATTTCATTGCTGTATATTCGAGTTCCACATAAAGTGGAAAATCGTTTAAGGATTTTCCCGCTTGCTTTTCACCCCATGTAAGCATGGGATGAAAGGATAATTCATCCCCTGCATTGACCATTTGATGGTTATAGACCAAGATCCTATGACCGTTTATCTCTACATGTAAATTGTTTTCATCAGGCATGGATTGTTTGATGTGAGTTGTTCCATCATAGTGTAATCGATAGCGTCTTAAACCTGAAGCAAGGACATTCGTCAGGTGCTGGTCATGGACTAGTAGTAAATGGTTTCTGTCATTTACAGGTTTTTCATTTGTCAGGTACACTAAAATTACAGATGGGATAATTTTAAAAAGTCTTTTCATTTCATAGGTCACGTAACGTTTGGCAAAGTCATCGTCCTCTTCTTGTGGGTCTTCCACGTGAATACTGTGCTGATGATTAGCCGTATAGCCATTCACCGTAAGCTGAAGCACTTTGTCATAAAACTCGTGCAACTTGTTATCCACATACTTTTTTGTAGTGACGTCTGTAGACACTTGAGGATGTTTCACATGGGTTAACCGCTTTCCCTTAACGTCATAATCTCCCTGTTTAGTGCGTAGCACCACAGACCTGTCCACATAGTGTTTATTAGCAGGATCTGTTTCTTGTTTAGGATCATGTAGGGGTACAGACCTATCTTTGGACATCAACGCACGTCCAAAGACATCCATCGTCAACCTGTAGTACGAGTCTACTGTTTCTATGACAAGGCTCGGTTCCATGTATATAGACAGCCTGCTAGCCTGTCTAAGCCTTAGTTGATATGAAGATTATTAAGCAGCAAGAGTCATTCCCCGTGGGGGACATGGTTTCCCATCTCTGTCCCACATCACGTGAACAACGCCATGGTTCACTGTTTCCATCTTCCATTCGCTGCATCATTGTGGGGCCTACCGGCTGTGGAAAGACCAATATTTTGCTGACGCTCATTACAGCGCCCAATGGTCTGCGTTTTCACAATACTTATATTTTTGCAAAATCTCTCTACCAACCCCTCTACGTGTTTCTGGATCAAGTCATGTCTGGATTACAAAGTGAGAATATGGGTTATTTCACATTTTCCATGCAAGAAAATGTTATTGCCCCGGATGAGGTAAAACCTGATTCACTCATAATTTTCGATGATGTATCCACTGAACGACAAGGCATCATTCTAAGCTATTTCAGCATGGGTCGTCACAAACATATCGATTTCTTCTATCTTGGACAAACGTATTCCAAAATGTCCAAACAGTTGATTCGTGGCAATGCCAATGTCATTGTTTTATTTCGCCAGGACGAGAGGAATAGTCGTCACATTTATAATGAACATGTGAATCCGGATATGATCTTTCAAATGTTTACTGAATTGTGTGCCAAGTGCTGGAACACTCAACGTCATGCCTGTTTGGTCATTGACAAACAAAGTGAACTCAACCAAGGACGTTATCGCTTAGAGTTTGATCATTTTATTACTATTTAAGGCACTGTCTCATTCCCTATCAAGTCATTTGTCAAGACACCATGGCGTTAGCTGAGAGTAAATTGAAAAAGGATATTATTAGAGCAAAAATACTATTCGCCAAAATTTCGTCAATTGAAGCGATCACGTGAGGATCATGCATTGTTTATTCAACAACATTTAGGCCCTCCGCTAGAAGCCATGTTGAAACCCTCTTTCAAGCCATCTGAAACACTACCCACCGTTTCACAAGCCACGCAAACGCTGCACGAGAACCCTGTGGAAGAGGAACAGGAAGATTTGACTAGTGTTAGCGAGGTTAAGGATGATAATGATCAAGTGTTTACGCCTTTAAAAAAATCCTCACCCCTCGCAGAGTTTTTCAGAAAAAAGAAATCCTTGGCAATGCCCGAATCACCTTGCCCTTCCAGATCGTCTCCGTTTACACAAGTCTTGGCCACGCCTCAAAATAAAGTTCAACTCAAAAACATTTTAAACAATCATTATGGAGCAACACTGCAACCGTATCTCATCGATCTATTTATTGGAAACACAGATACCACGTATGGTGTTCGCTATGAGGATGATAGTTTTAAAATTGGGTGTTCATCCATTAAATTTGCTCGTTCTAAAGCTGTTATTAAAAACATCAATTATAAATTAACACCAGGACTGTTAAAGCTGCTATTCTCTCGTACACCCTCTTCCCATGAATATACGCCAGATGACCTTGGCAAATATAAATCTATTTTATTGGACACCCATGCCCACAAAAGACAGTATGATCCCTCTCAACAAGTGAATGCCAATCTATCTCAAAAATATAAAACCATCATTGCAAAAATGTTTCCCACCAGTCAAAGTGCTCGTCGTAAAGTGTCTGCTTCGGGAGTGACATTTAAACCATTAAAACTCCTTCTGGATCTTACCTACTGGCACAATCCCAATAAGCTCGTCCGGTGGCTACAGCTGTTGCATGCTTCACCTCAAGCCGGCCATACCGGTCACGATTGGGAAATTCAAGAAATTGAACAAGAACTTCGAATTGCCAAAATTATTGTTTAAGCCCTCACCCATTAAAATGGGCATTGCTCATGAGTAGCATCGCCCAGATAGGCGTCACTATCAGCGACTCAAGGTAGTTTCACGAGGTGTGGATGAACTTTGGCAAGCAGACTTGGTGGAAATGATACCCTATGCTAGTGTTAACGATGGTGTACACTATATGTTGACAGTCATTGATGTCTATTCTAAGATGGCGTTTGTTCAACCTGTTCATCGCAAGTCTGGCCCACTAGTCACCAAGGCCTTTTAACATATTATTCAACAATCCAAACATCAACCTCACTAGTTACAAACTGACCAGGGGAAAGAATTTTTCAACAAGGATTTCTCCAGTTTTCTCACATCTAAGGATATTCACCATTACACTACGTATAGCAATCTCAAAGCTATCGTGGTCGAGCGGTATAACAAAACGTTAAAAAGCCATATGTGGAAAGCGTTTACCGCTCAAGGTTCTTATCGATGGATATACTTGTTACCACAGCTAGTGTCACGTAACAATGACACCAAGCACAGAACGATTGGGTCCAAGCCACGCCTCGTGACCAAAAATATTCCGCGATTGGATAAACTGTTTAACCCCATAAAAACAGTGGACCCTAAACGTCACCGCCTCAAAATTTGATAAGGGCTACTCCCCTCATTGGGGGACCGAACTATTTTGAATTCGTCAAGTCAACCAGGACAGTCCAGTCACCTATTTACTCGAGGACCTCACGCATCAACCAATAAAAGGGAGGTTTTATCTTCCAGAACTTTTAAGGACAGCGTTTCCTAAACATTACCTTGTGGAAAAAAGTATTGAAACAAAAAGGGAATAAACTATATGTAAAATGGCTAGGATTTAACTCATCCTTTAATTCGTGGATAAATACATTACATGTTGTGTGAACCTGTGCACCTTTTATTTATTTTTCATTCATTCATGTGGTACTATAACCTTGTGTACTGCACTCAGGGCTTTATGCATGTCCACACATGTTTCTCTTTCTCTCTCCACACCTGTGTCTCACTCCATCACTCCCCGCCCCTCCTCTCACAGTTTACACACTCCTCGTTCATCTATTGGCTGTCATGGATTCCCCGCTCTTCCCCGATCCTCTATCCCCTCCCCTCCCCCCTCACCGCTGTTGAGGGCTCTTGGCATAGCAATCACTTGATTCCATGATCTGTGTACAGGTTTCACTCCTCTCCCCTCCCTCTGTCTGCTGGAGCCCTGCCCGCTGCTGTCTGCTTGGCTCGCCCTCTTATCGCTGTTGCAGAGTTGCCAGTTGTTCCACCTGTTATCGCCACCCAGCAGTGTTGTCAGCTCTCGCTCACATTCCATTCTCCTAGCGGGCTAGCCAGCCTCGAGTGAATTTCTATCTTGTCTGGTCAGACATACAAAGCAAGTTTTCTTGTTCTTGTTGTTGTTGACTATAAAAGCCTCGCTTTCATTTGCCTCATACAAGTTGTCAATTTGTCATGTTACTGATCAGCAATTACTAACATGTTTAAAGATCCTCTTTAGGGATTTTGGAATATTGGCCTTCATTCAACCGTCATAGGAAAAAGTCGGAAAGTGACCCCTCGTCCTGTCGCCCCGTCGAAATAGCTATTGTTCTATTGACCACCGTGGCCGGTGACAGTCTAGTTCAAACACACCACAGCGGTATCGTCTCTCTGTCTACGACCACTTTTCATAAAAAAAAAAATAATATTTAAAATAATAATATTATTTTCAGCATTAGGCCACTGTGTATTTATTTTTTCAAACAATAACGATCACATTTCAAAGAAGGCGACACACCGATTCCTTGGACACCTCATTTGTTAAAATCCGACCATGCATTCGCCAAATATAACAAAAAGTCTAAAATCACATTTTTACCCCAGACATGGGTTTTCCTCCTACTCGACACAGACATCATTGCCAAGAGGGCAGAGCCACAAAAAAATGCATCCAATCACATCGTTCTAGCTTCATGGGTTCGTGAGATATTAGTCAAAATGTCAAAAAACATGTTTTACCACAATTTCGTTTCCAAATTCCACCCATTTTAAAAATTTACCTCACCATCAAATAGAGCGGAAAAAACTACCATCTAAAAGACCCCTCACTCGACCCTAGTCCTCCCCCACCACCTAACCTTTTCCCGACATAGCCATACGTATTCAAGCACACACGCGATTTTGGGCAGAACTGTCCAATTGACACTACTACACAGTTTTTGTTCTAGAGACTTGAAATATATTTTTGGGGTAGAGGGGGTAGGGACCTTTCATTTATGTCAAACAAACATTTTTGTAGAATTCCTAGTTTCTAAATTATAAGAATTTCGAAATTGGACTGTTTTCAAAAACACACAAAAAATAAAAACTTTTTATTATAAAAAATAAAGATCATAGAGACCATTCGTTTCAATCATGGCACAACGTTCTTTGATCTTTGGTTTTCAAACTATCGCCTACTTTCAAAAGCAAGTTTTCAAAATAAAAATAAAAAGATCCATAGCTAAGCCCCCGTGAGCTCGAGTCCAACGGTATGTCGCATGCCAAAATCGGACCATGGGCTTGCGAGAAATCCACTAATTTAACATGGACGCCCCGCGACGCCAGGCGTCGCGTGTGATAGAACCCCTCTTACTAACCTACTCTTAAGAACCAAGCAACCAACTACCTCTGGGGAGATACGTAACATGGTTGTCGGTGCCATGTCCAGTGGCGTGTTTATCTAGGCATTTTTGGAAGAGGTCCCTTCTGTTTTCATTCCTGCTCGACTAATGGGTCCGATAGTGCACCAATATTTTTACAGAGTTCAGGAACTGGGGGAGTCCTTAAATTCGTTTGCCCAAGATATTCTAAAGTATGCAAAGGTTTTCGGTTTGTATTTATGTGAGCGTGAGGTTGTAAGAAACATAATTGTGGGTGTTACTCCTGAGTATCGGTCGCTCCTTAGCGTAGGGGATCGTCCGAAAACTATTAAAGATCTTTATGCAGTTGCTAATGACGCAGAATGCATTCGTCAAGCTGACGCTCAGAGGGTCTGGGCTAAGGTTTCGCCTCCCAACTTTAGACCTCCTGATATAAGGCCTGTGCGACCCCATGGAAAATTTAATGATACTGATGTTGGTAGGCCACTTAAGTGAACTGTATGTGGGCGAACAGGTCATACTGCAAAATTTTGTAGACTTAAACGCGATTGACAATTTTCGGGCAGACATCGGGATATGCATTCTGTTGCTAAGAAATTTAGTGATGTTGTAAAAGGGATTGTGGGAAGAATCGAAGATAATTTGGTATCTCCGGAGATATGTTTAAGGATTTGTTCGCCGACTAAGTTTCCTTCTCCGATCGCTGTTATTTCAATAAATAATGCTCCAGTTAATGCCTTATTAGATTCTGGCAGTGCTGTTTCACTTGTCAGCGAAGAATGGTATCGCTCTATGATGTGCATTTGTAAGCTGCCTGAACTATCTTCTGTTCAACATATGTTGATGACTGCCAACCATTCTAGGTTAGATATGTTGGGTACTATTAAGATTAAAATTGGTATCCAAGCGTTTAGTTGGAAATTTTCTTTGTGGTGCTGTGCGAAAGCTATCTTGTCACGTTATTTTAGGGGTTAATTCCTTATCTTATGTGGGGTTGTTGTTGGATATACAAGATATGTCATTCAGTTTCAAATTTGGTAGGACTTAAAGTTCATCTGTGAAATCGTCTGATGGTGTTCATGTGGCGGCATTGACGACAAAGAATATGTATTTGTGGAAGTTGCACCATTGTCTGATGGTGTTGATTCTCTTGAGTTAAGTAACATAATGGTTGAGCAGGGGAATACCATTCGTGATTTGTGTGAAGAGTATTCTCAGGTTTTCACTGACAAGTTAGGGGTCACTGATCTTCTTGAATATATGATTGAGGTTGCTGAGCAGATTCCTGTATGGCATCCTCCGTATAGATTAAATCCTCCAAAAATGATTGAATTAAAGAAAATAATCGACCAAAAGTTAGCGGATGGAGTGATAAGGCCATCGACGTCTCCTTATTCTGCCCCTATGTTCCTCGTACCGAAAGTGATTGGTGGGTTTGGCCCTGTTGTTGATTTCAGTCGTTTGAATAAAAATATCGTTTTAGAATCTATACCATTACCTGTCCTGCACTCATGTTTTTCATGGTTTAGGAACGCTAACTATTTCACTCTTCTCGATCTGCAAAACGCGTATTATCAAATTTCTTTGGCAGCGGAGTCGAACCATTTGACTGCCTTTGTGATTACTGGAATTTATTTGAATTTCAAAGGGTACCTTTCAGGAAGTCTACCGGTGGGGCCATACTAAGTCGGTTACTTGACAAGGTATTTTTGGGTATCAAATTTTCATTCCTCTATCACTATCATGATGATGTGGTAATATACAGCGAGACTCTTGAAGATCATGTTGCTCATCTACGTGAGGTATTTGAGAGATAAAGACTGCCGGTCTCACGGTCAAATTATCAAAGGCCTCATTTGCTAATTCGGAAATTTCTTTTCTTGGTCACATTGTTTCTGCCAATGGTGTGTCAGTCGATCATTCTAGAACCCATGATATCAGGGATTTTAAGCCTCCTGTTAACGTCAAGGGTGGTTCTCACTTTATAGGCATGGTCAATTTCTTTCGAAAGTTTATTAAGAAGTTTGCTCAACGTGCCTTGCCTCTGAATGTGTTACGAAGATATAATGTCAAGTTTGAGTGGGGTCCTTCACTGCAGGCCGCCTTTGAAGATCTAAAATCTGCTTTGTCGAATCCTCCGATTTTGGCTGTCCCTAATTTTTCTCGAAAGTTTATCGTTCAGACTGACGCTTCGCTAGGTGCAATTGCGGCGGTACTGTTGCAGCATGGTGAATTGGGACGTCAGCCAATAGAGTATGCTTCCAGAACATTGTCGCCTGCCGAATCGAAGTACTCGGTATATGAGTTAGAGGGTTTGGCTGGTTTATTTACGTTGGAACGTTTCAGAATGTATATCGTGCATGTTCACTTCGAGATTGAGACTGATAACCAAGCTCTGAGTTGGATTTTGCCGAAACCGAGAACTACTGGTCGTATCGCTCGGTGGGCAACTAGAATTTAGTCATTTCAGTTCTCCGTACGGCACTTCCGTGGAAGCGAAAACGTTATTGCCGATTCATTGAACAGTATGTATGAAGTGCTTGTTGCAAGAAGCAATGAATCGACTGCTATTGGACCTGATATTTCTGGAGTTAATTCTGCTCAACATATTTTTATTAAATCCTCCCTTGTTATTTAAGGACAAGGCAGAGCATCAGAAGGAAGATAAAGATTTGGAAGGGTTGAAATTAAGGCTTTCTGCGGGTGAAAATATTAAACCTTATGTATTGAAGTCAGGAGTTTTGTGTTGTATCGCCAGGCATGACAGGAAACCTAAGATTGTATTGCCTCCTCAGCTGGTGGATAGCATGCTAAATCATTTTCATGAGTCGCCTGTTAGTGGGCATTTGGGGATATTCAAAACGCGACTGAAGGTTGAGCAATCCTTTGTTTGGAAGAATATGGATAAAGATATCCGGCGATTTGTTCAAGGTTGTAGAAATTGTAATGTAAGTAAACCTGCAATTACTACCAAAATTGGTTGTCTATCTTCTGAACCCGCGGCCCGTCCTATGGAACGGGTTTTTGTCGACTTCGTTGGGCCATTTCCACGATCTCAGTTAGGGAACCGTTTTGCATTTTTATGCGTGGACGGATTTTCCCGCTTTAGTTGGATCTTTCCGACTAGATTGTGCAATGCTTCTACGGTCATAAAATGTTTGAATTCCAATTTTACGTCCCTTGGGCCTTGTCAGTTCCTGGTGTCAGACAACGCCAAGTCTTTCACCTCGCATCAATTCCAGAATTTCTGTTTTGACTTTTCCATTGCCCATGTAACTGCAACTCCTTACTACCCTAATCCTAGTTTCGCTGAACGTGTAAATCGAAACCAGGAAGCTGCTTTGATCGCTTACCACGGGATTGGATTCGTCTCTCCACTGGCTTACCTATGCGTTTAACACCGCTATTCATGAGTCTCATGGGAAGACTCCATTTTCCTTAATGCGTGCCTTTGTGCCAAATTCTCATTTAACTAACCTGTGGTCTATCCGTGACTTGCTTCCTGATCAACCGAGCTCAGACGGTGTTAAACAAATATGGAAAGAGGCACAAGAGGCTATTAAAATATCTCATGAAGAACTTGCTGAGAGATACAATCTGGGACGTACTCCGTGTAAGTTTCAAATTGGTGATCTTGTTTACATTAAGAATTTCTTGCCTAAAACTCCGGGTCACCAAATCTCTGGGAAGCTCCGAGCATGATATAGAGGTCCATATGAAATTTTGTCATTTTTAACTCCTGTCTAGAATAATTTACCCAGATAGAAACGGAGTTGGGTTTTGGTTTCAGGAGAAATGTAGGAACAAGGGAAGCTGTACTAAGTCTTAGGCTGATTTTGGAAGGTAGAATAAGGAAAGATAAGAGAACGTTCATGGCATTTGTAGACTTAGAAAAGGCTTTTGATAACGTTGATTGGACTAAATTGTTTGACATTTTGAAATCTATTGGAATAAAGTACAGGGATAGGAGGGTGATATACAATCTATACAGAAACCAGACAGCAGTCATTCGAGCTGAAGGATATGAGAGAGAAGCTGGTATTAAGAAAGGTGTAAGGTAAGGCTGCAACTTATCACCCATACTTTTCAATCTTTACATTGAACAAGCAATGAAGGAAATCGGAGAAAAATTTAAAGTGGGAGTGAAGATTCAAGGAGAAATAATTTCAACTCTGAGATTTGCTGATGACATCGTCATCTTGGCCGACAAGCCTGAGGATTTGAATGAGTTTTTGAATGGTATGGATTCCGTCTTACGGAAGGACTTCATGATGAAAATTAATAAATGTAAAACAAAAATATTGGAATGCAGCCGAAATAAATCAGAAACCTCTATGGAGATCAAATTGGCAGGTGAAAAGCTGAAGGAAGTAGGAGACTTCTGTTACTTAGGAAGCAGAATAACCAGTGATGGACGAAGCAAAGAGGATATAAAAAGTAGGTTGGCTCAGGCAAGGAAAGCATTTCTACAAAAAAGGAATCTGTTGACATCGAATATAGATTTAGGTATTAGGAAGTCATTTTTGAAAGCCTTTGTCTGGAGCGTGGCGCTCTATGGAAGTGAAACTTGGACTATTGGTGCAGCAGAAAAGAGGAGTATTGAGGCATTTGAAATGTGGGGTTACAGGAGAATGATGAAGATCAGATGGGTAGATAGGGTTACAAACGAAGAGGTATTAAGGCGAGTGGGAGAGGAGAGATGTTTCTGGCGACTGCTAATGAAGAGAAGAGATAGGTTGGTAGGACACATACTAAGACACCCAGGAATAGCAAGCTTAGTTATGGAAGGAAGGGTCGAGGACAAGAACTGTAGGGGTAGACCAAGGTTAGAATATGTTAAACAGATTGCCTCGGATGTAGGGTGTGGTAGCTATGTAGAGATGAAACGATTAGCTCAGGACAGGGAGGCATGGAGAGCTGCATCAAACCAGTCAAAAGACTGAAGACTCAAACAACAACTCCTGTAACAGTGTTGTTGAAAGACTCTTTAAAGAAAAGAATCTTTCGGACTCATCTATCGTACTGCAAATTTGCAGGCGAAAGGGCGACCGAACCTAATGTATAAATTTTTAAACTTCATGTAATGTTGATTTTCTTTATTTTCATGTGTACTATTACAATCATTTAATTATGGAGCTGAGTATCTTTTTATTTTCAAACGTAATTTGTAATGGCACCTTCTCTTTAATTTTGGCTGCTGAAGGTAAATGTAATGAACTAAGAGGAATATATATTTATTGTTGAAATAAAATCAGATGTGAAAGTATGTACATCGACAACATAGAAATGACAAAAGAACTATGGAAGTAACATTTAACAACTCAAATTCAAACTACGTGATGGAGTATGGATATTATCCTTCGCAATTAATGTACGATCAGGTTGTGAAATGGGATGTTTGATGACGCGGAGCTCTACTTCTGTGGCCGTTTCCTGGGTTGGTTAATGTGTTGCAGAGGAAGTCTGGTGCCCAAGAGCTGTAAAGGTACTATTGCTGTCAGCGATGTCTGGCCAGGGTCGTCTGATGGCAGTTCAGGAGCATATGAACAACATGATGGGAGTCTCTCTGGATTTTCTCCTGGCGGACGTCTGGAGTGCCCCGACTGATACCAAATTGGGGCTGCCGTGATGCCTCGATTGTAACCACATCCTTGCTCATCGGTCCAAGAGTTGGAAATTGTCGTCAACACATCTCCCAGGGCGAACGTTGGAGGGGGGAGAATTGTACTGTGATTTCACGTTACAATGCCTGGAGTTTCTACAACAAGCCCCAGTTCATGAACTTAACTTATAAATCCAACCGGCATAAATAAGATTCATCTCTTGATATATTTCACAAACCTTTCTAAATATGATCAGCTGTGGCCAATGAGATCGCGGTCCTGCCGAAGGTGATTGGCCTTTACCGTCGAAACAATCACTGGCCATTGACAATTTTCGACAATCTTAAAATAATAAAATTTGAGATCTTAAGAGAATAAACTTACGGCCTTGTCTGAGGTTGTGTTGGTAGTTCTGAAACAACCAGAATTGAGTTCAACAATTTGAACAATGAAACATCGACAGTCTATCTTGGAAGATCTCGCTAGAGAGATGTAAAATTTTTATAGTTCCTTATCGGGGCGAGTTTTAGTTCGTGTCGGAGCCCGAAAATGTTAAATTATGTTCGGCGATACAAAATCAAAATTGGTAACATTGTTTCTTTATATTTTTGCGGCGGCGTAAGGCAATAAATATCCAATATGATTCTAAACCCTACGGTGAGGTGATCCAAGACCAACTACAATACTCAGACCTTAATGTAGAAAAAACATGGCGGCGATGGTTGCCCTACCAATAGCTAAGATCATGTCATCGGGGTTGTCACAGTTCGTGTAAATTATTATTTTTACTCACCTAAGAGCATAAAAGATATCACAAGACGAGACTAGGTTCCGAATAAATATGCATCAATAATTTAGTCTTATCTGAATTAATTTATCTATATAGTGCTGGCCTCGAATTATAGATTTCTTCGTCTTCACCCAAGGGGCAGCTACATAGTCTCACTGTTTCTGTGGTTGAATAAGAAGCTTTTTGGTGAGTTATCACGATTTGTATTTAAGTTCAGTAATTATAGATTAATGTTATTAGCATAAAATCAAACAGATTCTGAAGTAGGAGAGAAGAAAGTACCCGGTTACTGAATTTCCGTCCCAGCACATGCAGAGTATTTGTGTACACAATAGTAATGAGAATAGCTGCCTGAAATAATCGAACCAACGCTATAGATATACAATTCAATTAAGACTTCTCGAAGAATAGTTTAAAATCTCGGATAAAACATCACACCGAATTATTTGAATGAAATATACAAAGAGGTCGTCGTGTGTATATCTGAACATAATTATGGAGATTACCACACTCAAAGGACACGATAATATGTTACCATCTAACCTATTAAACATTCGCTGTTACCGTTTGGAATAGTTGTATGCTGGAAATAGTAGATTTAGTAAAGTAATGTAGGTAGGAAAGCATAATCTCCCTCTCACGAAATTATCGCGGCACACCATCTCGCAATATAAGTACATAATTGGCAAGTTACTCACAACACTTTATTACACACATCATAATAAAAAATAACTTGCAAGCTGTAAGAATCGCAAAAGTATGAATAAAGACGGAACACAATGAGTTCACTGTTTGGCACAGTGGAAACATCTCCCTTAACCAATAAAACGGAAGTTCACTGTAATATTTGGCGTGTATACAAGGCAGTGTAGAACATCTGCTATAGACTGGTAAGGATTTAAGGAGGCACATGAAGCTGAGCGTTCAAGGTAACGTCAACGGTTTGGTCTTGACGTAGATGCTAATTGCGTTTCCCCTTTACGTACGTAAGCTCGACACTACCGGTACTGAAGTGTACTAAGCTACATGTATTATTATATTGTCACCAACTAGCAAATCATTGCGGTGTATATTCTTGAGACACTTCTATTAATGCTTTAGTCTAGGTAACTGACACAATGCCATCGGTCGACTGAACAATCATCACACCATCGAACCAGTCCATAATAAGCGTATTATCACATATTTACACACGATTGCAGTACATTAACGTGAACTGGACTTCACAGACATACTGGAGACACTAAAAATTACAGATGAGCAATAGTTTATCCCAACTTTCATCAAACGAAACTAATCAAAGCTAATATTGTCATTTTCAGTGTGTGAAGGGGCTTTGGGCCTTTCTATTTTAGTTTCGATGATTCGAACTCGAGTTTTTATTATTTTTAATCTTTATAATGTATTTTTGTACCGTGACTTTGTATGTTTCTATAAAAAAAATTAAAAGTGTAGGTACTTTAAATTAGTTTATAGTTAAAACAATGTATTAACCAGCAACGAATGTAAACAAACAATATCTCGGGCTTCCGCATACGCCATTTTCACACTTTCGATACTTGCATTATTAAGGTCTGAGCAAGACCAACTACTCGAAAGTGTGAAAATGGCGTATGCAGAAGCCCCGGCATATTGTGTTTACATTCGTTGCTGGGATACACTATTTAGCTTTGATTAGCTTCGTTTGATGAAAGTTGGGATAAACTGTCGATCATCTGTAATGTTTAGTGTCTTCTGTATGTCTGTAATGTCCAGTTCGCGTTAATGTACTGCAATCGTATGTAAATATGTGTTAATACGCTTAATATGGACTGGTTCGTTTGTGTGATGATTGTCCAGTCAACCGATGGCATTGCGTCATTTACTTCGGATGTTGAAGTACCTAAGACTAAAGCATAAGAGAAGTGTCTCAAGAATATACACCGCAATTATTTGCTAGTTAGTGGCAATATAATAATAGCTTAGAACACTTCATTAGTGCCGAACTTAAGTACGTAAAGGGAAAACGCAATGAGCATCTACGGCTAGACCAAACCATTGACGTTATCTTGAACGCTCAGCAATATGTGCCTCCGTATATCCTTACCAGTCTGGCAGATGTTCTTCACTGCCTTGTATACACGCCAAATAATACAGTGAACTTTTTTATTGGTTAAGGAAGATGTTCCCCCTGTGCCAAACAGTGAACTCATTGTGTTCCGTCATTATTCATAATTTTGTGATTCTTACAGCTTGCAAGTTATTTTTATTATGATGTGTGTAATAAAGTGTTGTGAGTACCTTGCTAATTATGTTCTTATATTGCGATATGGTGTGCCGCGATAATTCCGTAAGGGGGAGATGGTGCTTTCCAACCTATAGTGCTTTACTAAATCAACTATTTCCAGCGTACAACTATTCCAAACGGTAACAACGAATGTTTAATAGGTTAGATGGTAACATATTATCGTGTCCCTTGTGTGTAGTATTCTCCATAATTATGTTCTGATATCCACACGACGACTTCTTTGCATATTTCAATCAACTAATTCGGTGTGATGATTAACCCGAGATTTTAGACAATTCCACGAGAGGCCTTAATTGAATTGTATCTCTATGGCGTTGGTTCGATTATTTCAGGCAACTATTCTCATTCCGATTGTGTACACAAATACTCTGCATGTGCTGGGACAGCACTTCAGTAACAGGGTACTTTCTTCTCTCCTACTTCAGAATCTGTTTGATTTTTTGCTGATAATATTATTCTATAATTCTTGAACTTAAATACAAATCGTGATAACTCGCCAAAAAGCTTCTTATTCAACCACAGAATCAGTGAGACTATTGTAGCTGTCCCTTGGGTGAAAACGAAGAAACCTATAATTCGAGGCCAACACTAGGCTATATAGATAAATTAATTCAGGTAAGTCTAAATTATTGATGCATATTTCTTCGGAACCTAGTCTCGTCTTGTGATAGATTTTATGCTCTTAGGTGAGTAAAAATAATAATTTACACGAACTGTGACAAGCCCGATGACACGATCTTAGCTATAGGTATTGCAACCATCGCCGCCATGTTTTTTCTACATTAAGGTCTGAGTATTGTAGTTGGTCTTGGTCTGAGTATTGTAGTTGGTCTTGGGTGATCCTTGGCTTGGCGGAAATGTTCGAGAATTATGTTCCTTAACTATGATCTGCATTCTGTCTTGGTATCATATTACTCTTCTTGATTTGGTAATGGGTTCGGAACCTTACGTTTTTCTTATGTCGTCCCTATTTATCTTTATGTTGTTTTGAGTATTAACCTTGTTTTATTTTGGGTGTCTGATCTTTCATTCTTTCGTGGAAGTTTGGGTTGCATTTTAATTTGTTTTCTTTTACCTAATCCTAGAGCCCTTGTGCCTTTCTTGTGTTTTGGGTGGTGCTCGGGCAATTTCTGCCAAGGCCTTGGGGGCTTTGCTGTGGTCGAGCTCCTGGTGCCAAGTTTCATAACCTTAAATTGTGAGATCCACGGCTCTCATAGAAATAATTAATTTAATTGATATTCCATTTAATCTTGGCCTTCTGATGGTCCATACGTTTCTTTGGAAAGGGTTTTGTTTTTTCGGTTGTTGTCGTTTCCTGACGACGGTCGCCATATTTATAAAAGAAAACATTTTATATTATCAGTATTGAGATTAATGTTGCCTGAGGTAGACGCAGGGCCGGATTTAGGTTTTATGCGCTCATAGGACCGTAGGTTTTTGCCGCCCCCTCTTCCTACCATCTTGAAGGAGGGAGAATTTAGACCTCAGAAAGGTCTTTGTGAAGGTAATTATTATTTTATTCTAATGTATCGTGAAGTAAAATCAATGAATTAAATTAAAATAATGAGAGAATCAATTATATCTAATTTTGTATATATAAACTATAAATAAACAGACCAACGAGATTTAAAAATAAGTTTAAATCATTTAAGACTCATTATACACTTACAGATATTCATATATACACTACATCATGCAACCTGCAACTATGCATAATGAATTATTCAAATTAAACTCATATTAATATTCTAGACTAAAATTTTCTCCTAATAAATCATAAAACATTCCTGTTCTAAAGCTGAAATCGAAAACTCTGCTGTTACAAAACATTTCTTGGAAAATGTTGGCCACAATATACGAGGCACGTCCAGAAAGTAAGCTCCGTTTGGTAATTAAATTAAATTGTGTACAGATACAGAAAAAATATTTATTGCACAACATTCTACACCTCTTAAACTACCTTTTCACATAACTGCCGAACTTTTGCAGGCATTTGTCATAGCGTGGCACAAGTTTTTGGATACCTCTTCATAGAAGTTTGCCGCCGACCCGTAAACGAGAGTGAAGACTCCCCTTAAGATATCCTACTGTTTGGCCATCACTGTTAGGCAAATTGCGTATGTGGTCAGGAGAACTCCTGAACATACGCAGTTCTCCTGGTAAGCACGCAATTTGCCTAACAGTAGTGACCAAACAGTAGGATATCTTAAGGGGAGTCTTCACTCTCGTTTACGGGTCGGCGGCAAACTTCTATGAAGAGGTATCCAAAAACTTGTGCCACGCTATGACAAATGCCTGCAAAAGTTCGGCAGTTATGTGAAAAGGTAGTTTAAGAGGTGTAGAATGTTGTGCAATAAATATTTTTTCTGTATCTGTACACAATTTAATTTAATTACCAAACGGAGCTTACTTTCTGGACGTGCCTCGTATATTGGAAAAGTTCAATATGATTGAAAGTTAAATTTAAATCATAAAATTATACGAAATTGGATTTTTAAAAATCATAAGTAGTAAAAGTCTGTTTAATCTATTTTTGAACTGTAAAACGAACTTTTTGAAGTGCAACAAGATTAAAAAGGAGCATATAACAAAACAATTTACGGAAAACCACTTGATAAAAGTAGGACTTAGTTCTTTTATTAAGTAATGCGAGACAATTTTACTTCAAAGTCAGTTTATAAAACCTTCGTTCTTGACTTTTTTCGAGCGAATGTGTCTATGATGTCATCATAAGGTACCCCTTGAGTCAGCCTTCCCTCGATGTTGAGCAGGGCTAATGATGTCAATCCATCATGGCTGGTTGAAGCTCTTAAGTAGTTTTTCACACGACGAAGGGCAGAGAAGGATCTTTCTCCTGTACAGTTTGTTGCTGGTGCACTAAGGACTATTCTTAAGGCAATGTCAATGTTTGGGTGGATTTCAACTGCATCAAAATGACGCAAAACCTTGATAATGTCCGTTAGTCATGCTGTTTTTTTTCCTTGGGAGTATTTTGCACCAAAAAGGGTTTCAAATGTAAACACTCGTCAACAAAAACTGGCTCTAAATCTTCGGGGTACAATCTCAATAGTTCTCCTGCATGTATGGTGATTTCTGAGGCTTCTAGTCCTTTAACAACTTCAAAAAAGCCAAACTTGTTGTATAGTTGAGTGTATTTATTTTCACGTCTCTTGAGTTCGGAATGTAAGCTATCTAATATGACATTGAAAGTGTTCACACGAAAGTTATCAAAACCTGTGAATTCAACATCACTGCTTTGTCCATTATAATCATCAAACTAGGTAGATATTTTCCTTTTGTGTCGGTTGTCTGCTACATACTCCTTCCTGCCGCATTTGTCTCTTGCTGCTTTGTCTAGGCGATCGAAGGTTTCTCTTACTTCTTGAAGAAAACCACGAAGAGATTCCTGGTAAGTAATAATCTTCCCTAGCTGTGTAGTTTCATACTGAAGTTTTATGATCTCCTTGTTAAAACTTTCCAATATGGTACTCCATAAAATTCACATGAATGTTGTCTCCACGGAGTTCAACTTTTCCGTCAAAGCATTGGCTTCATTCCTTGTTGAAGGTTTCTCATCACAGTTAGTAGAAATTTCATTCAAACTTTCCAAAATACCTTCTCTGTTTTCACTTACAACTCGGCATGCGTCGTGACGAGCAGACCATCGAGTCTTAGATAGGCTTTGTAACTTAAGGGTACGATTTTTATGTAGGATAGCCCATCTGTGGGTTGAGGGACTGAAAAAATTGAAAAGTGACTGCAGCAATCCAAAAAATGAAATAGTCTCCGTACGTGATTCTGCTGCACAAGAACCTATTAAATTTAGAGAATGTGCTGAGCATGGCACATACTCCGCTAGAGATTTAAGTTCCTTGATACGAGCCTGAACGCCGGTATACACGCCAGACATATTTGAAGCGTTGTCTTATGACTGTGCTCTGCAATTAGAAATGTCCAAATCAAGTTTTCCAAAGAGTTCTAGAACTGCTTTAACGATTTCCTCAGCTTTATGGCCCACATTTGGCACAAAATAAATAAACCTTTCAATTGGAACGCCATCACTGGCAACATATCTGAGTATTAAGGTCAGTTGATCAACATGTGATATGTACGGTGTGGAGTCTAATACTATACCAAAGTATTTAGCTTCTTTAACTTCTTTTCTAATTGTGTCTGTAACTTTGTCTGCCATTAAAGCAATAAGTTCTTCATATTTTGTCTTTGAAATATCAGATGTGGTTCCGGAACCTTTATCACCATACTGCCTTAAATGTTCCGCCATGAAAGGGTCAAATTCAGCTAAGAATTGCAATAGTGCAAGGAAATTCCCACTGTGAAGATTTCTTAGGTGTTCATGAGTAATACGTAATGCCAGACCCTGAGCAGCTAAATATGTAACTGCCGCCACTATTCGCTTAAATACGTCCCTCCAATAATGGATCTCTAGTTCGAGAGCCTCAGTAAGCTGGCTGTCAACACGGCCTTCTAAACTACCTCAAAGTTTTAGATTCTCGAAGTTATCTTTATGATTGAAACTATTTTAATGTTCTAAAACGCGTCGATTAGCATTATTCCAGTCATTGTATCCACTATGAAATGCGCCCGCCGTATCAGATTGTCCAAATAGCATACATGGAACGCAGAACACACATCCTTTTGATGGTGAATAAACCATCCATGTTCTATTTATTGTTTCACCATTTTTGAGTTTTTTGAAAAATAAGCTCTTGGACAGACAACGAATTTTGTCAGAATATTGTCTTTTAGTTTGATTCAAGTCTGAATGTGAATTTTGTACCACACCATTAGTACATATATAATCTCGTAAGTAGGGGGATGATAGGGGTTCTGCCCCACTTCAGAACCCCGTTATTACCACTACTAAGCCTCAGCCATGTTAAATATCTCTCGAACGCATGGTCCGATTTTGACAAATGGCGTGTCAGTGGACTCGGGCTGACGTTCTCTTTCCTATGGACCATGTATTATATTTTTCAAAAATTCTTTGAATTTTTTTGTTTTGCAACGTTGGTGATAGTTTGAAAACCAAACAGGATAGAACGTTGTGCCATGGCTCAAACGAACGGCCTTTATGACCTTTATTTTTTGTAATAAAACTTTTTTATTTTTTATGTTTTTTTGAAAACACTCGAATTTTGAAAATCCTATATTTTGGAAACTAGGAACTCTACAAAAAAGTTTGTTTGACGTAAATGAAAGGTCCCTACCCCCTCTACCCCCAAAATAAATTTCAAGTCTCTAGGATGAAAACCTGTAGGTAGTAGTGTGGTAGTGAGAGAGCTGTCTCACTTAGGAAGTTGTGAGCCCCTGCGACCTTGGAATGGAAGGAGCCATGCTAGGAGGGCGTGCTTGGATTCGTTTTTTTCGTCTCGTCGTGCTCTTTACGGGAATGTAGGTGTCGAAAAGGTGAAAATCTGGAAACACGGTCTTTTTGGGGTAAAAACGTGATTTTAGACTTTTTGCTATATCTCGCGAACCAAGTATGCTAGAGACATGAACGAGGGGTCCAAGGACTCGGAGTGACGTCCTCTTTGCTATGGACCACTCGTTATATTTTTTTAAAAAATTTGGAAACGCGATTTTGGGGTAAACACGTGTTTTTTGTGATTTTTGCCGATATCTCACGAACCAATAACGCTAGAGACGTGTACGAGGTGTCCTAGGACTCGGGCTAACGCCCCCTTTCAAATGTGGTAGATATTTTTTTTTCAAAAAGATAATTCACAAAGGGCCTAACGCCATACATGTTGAAATAACGTTTTCTTTTTCTTTGCCTGTTTATAATGTCCATGAAGCGTGGTGGTTGAGAGAGACGATACGGCTGGGTATGTGTGTGTTTCAACGAACCTGTCGCTAACCACAAGGACCATGCTTAATAGAACAATCGCTATTTCGGCGGATCGGTGTATGACAGAGCGAGCGTGCGTTTTTCCTGATATTTTACCTTTAACGTGTAAACGGTGATGAGAACTTGATTCTATGTTGGTCGAAGCGAGTATCGAAAACAAACGAGCAGGAGGTGAAGGTCATTTGAGCTTATTGGAAGGCTCCGATCTGACTTGACAACAGGTGCAATGGAAAAAATGACCAAGACGCTTGAAGGTGAAATAATCTGACCATTGTGGTGGCAGGGAAGTGCGAAAGGCGTGCACACATGTGAAACCACAGGCACGCTAAACCAGTGACATTCTGTCTTGCTTCGTACGTGACAAAATGCAAGTCCATGTGACATTTGATCTACCGCAGGTGTTCACCTTGGACGTTATCTGTCCACGTGCATGATAACTGTTAACAAGTCACATCCTGTTTTGCTTCGTACGTGACAAAATGCAAGTTCATGTGAAATTTGATCAGGCACAGGTGTTCGCCTGGGACGTTAGCTGCCCACGTGCACGATAAGAGAATGTTCAAAGCGTGGGAAAAAAAGAGATTATACATGCAATGTGATATATAAAGACACGTCGCTGACATTTCCACTCGCACTTATGTGACTACTTTTGAACACGCTACAGCGTTGTGTGAAACACTTGGCCTTGTTTAACAGTTTTGGTGTTGGTGGAAAATCTTCGTACGTGACAAAATGCAAGTTCATGTGAAATTTGATCAGGCACAGGTGTTCGCCTGGGACGTTAGCTGCCCACGTGCACGATAAGAGAATGTTCAAAGCGTGGGAAAAAAAAGATTATACATGCAATGTGATATATAAAGACACGTCGCTGACATTTCCACTCGCACTTATGTGACTACTTTTGAACACGCTACAGCGTTGTGTGAAACACTTGGCCTTGTTTAACAGTTTTGGTGTTGGTGGAAAATACTTATTCTTGTTGTGAGGTAGGTATATATTTATTCATTTATACATTTATTGATTTATATATAAATACATGCAATTATTTATTGATTAGGTAATTAATGATTTTATTTATTTATTTGTTTGCAGATAACCGGCATACCTTACATGTCAGAGGGAGAAGAAACTATTGCACTTTTGAGCCCACTAGAAGGGAAGAGTAACAAGTCACTGCAAGTAAAGGTGAGATGATTTTTTTTAAACTAACTTGTTTCATTTTTTGTTTGTTTTATGTTTTATTTTATGAAATGTATGTATTAACCTGAATTTAGGTATTTATAGCGGTTTATTTTATTTATTTTTAGAAACTTGGAAAGAATAGCCTTACCGCCGTAGCAGTCGCTGAAAAAAACCAGAAACGCACTAAAGCGAAACCACTGCCAAAGAGTGAACTGTTTAAAACTCAGGTAAGTCCAACTTAAAAATGCTATTCCATTTTACCACTACTGAAAACTCGTAGACAAAAAAAAATTCATTACCTGTACATGACTGGGACAATGATTGCTTTCTTGATTAATGGCTATGTTGTTGTTGTTGACTGGGAAAAGTACAAGGCCATGTTGGATTTTCTAAAAATAAAATAATAAATTTAATTTATGAGTGGTTCCCTATGGACTCAACGAATATCCACAGGTTTGAACATGATAATGTGAACAAAATGACATGACATTCATTTTTGTTTATATATTGGTTAAAGGGAGGGTGGGGGAATGTAAATGACTGTAGCTTTATAAAAAAGAAAATAAGTACATGGGTTACTGTTTGTGCCAACATACAGTTTATTTTTAATGGTGTTTTGATATATTAATGCCAATTAACGTTAACGTTTTATTTACAAGTATTGATTGATTGATTGATTGATTGAGTGATGGGTTATTTTGTTTGCTTTTAGGTGTCGTCATGTGCCATTAACGTAATGAACAGACAGTGAACAAGCATGCATTATGCTTTAAAGTACTCTGTGCAATGTTAATAACTTACAATAAGAAAACGTTTTATTATAACACATGGCGTTAGTACCAAATACAACAAGTGAGCAAGTTGGTTTACCACGTGGGTTAAATTTAAAATCAGAACATGATCGATGGTTAACATTTGAATCCTGGCCTGTAGGCTTTTTGTCGACGCATGAACTTGCAAAAGCCGTTTTTTTTTACTTGAACCGAGGAGATGTGGTGCGCTGTGTGTTTTGTCGTATTGAACTTTCACACTGGGAAGAAGGGGATGATCCCCTTAGAGACCATTTGCGATGGTCTCCTCACTGTCCTTACATGCTTGGAAAGCAAGTGGGTAACCTACCCGTGCATTCATTTTACCGAACCACAAGGCCTATGGCCGCTACTTACGTTGCTGAATCACAAATAAATAATAATAATGATGTATTACCAGCCAACGGTAGTGTCGATATATGTGGTCCATATGCCATAGACAGTGTTGAATTGGCGTGTGCTTTTGAAAAATTGGGAGTTTGCAAGACTAAAGCACTAGCACACCCAGAGTACAGCTCTGTTGAAAAACGTTTCGAATCTTATAAAAATATTTGGCCATTAATATTAAAACACCTTACCAAACAGCTAAGTGAAGCTGGATTTTTTTATACTGGTGAAGGGGATAAAACAATATGTTTTTATTGTGGATTTGCTTTAAAGGATTGGCAAATGACTGATGACCCTTTTGTGCAACACGCTCGTTGGTTACCAAACTGTAAATACATGGTGTTGCTTAAAGGTCAGGAATTTGTGAACACTATTCGTAAAGAAAAAGTGATTGCAGCACAAGACATAAAAGTGCCTTTAGAGTTAGAGCACGCGGAGCAAATACATAAGGCTGAAAGAAAAGACTTGTCTCACGAACAGATACAAAAGTGTGACCAACAATTATGTAAAATTTGTTATCAAGATGAACTAGGTGTTGTATTTTTACCCTGTGGACACATGATAGCCTGTGTCAAGTGTGCATTAGAACTTAACACTTGTGCTATATGCAGAAAAGTAGTATGTGCAACAGTTAGGGCATTTCTTGCATAACTAGTATAATTTATTCGCCATGGATAGTGCAAAATCCCTAATTGCACAATATTATTAAAGCTGTTTTAGAGTGTAATAGATATGCTTTTGTTTTGTTTATAGACTACTACAATGAATGTTTTGAATGCTGTGGGACAATCATGTGGCTTAGAGACAAAGAAGCTCAGTGAATTGCCAATGCATATTCCATTCCGCATTATCAAGATTCGGAAATTGAAAATAGCATATGGTGATCGTGTACTTTGTGTATGTGAAAACTTTGAGACATTTCTGCCTATACGGTTTAATGATATGTCGGAGAGTGTTTTTGATGAAGTCAATAATGCTGTGCAACCTGTACACTTAATTTATGAAGGTTTTAAAAACAATAGGTGCATGGTTCGTTTTAATTAAATAAATAAATAATGTGAAATAATAATGGAAATTATAAGTAATGACAATATACTGAAAAAGAAAGAAAATATGTGCATAGAATAGTAATGTTTTAGTGTTTAGTGTTGTCTTTAAAAATATTATGATGAAACCAAAAAAAATGTATATAAAGTTTGTAAATAAATGCAAAATGATGTTACAATGCTGTTTTATTTTATACAAAGTTAGTATATTTAACATTGCAGAGTATACATGATTATGACAATAAATGCATACTGAATACAAGCCTTTCTCACATTACAATAGTCTGTTATAGTTTTAAACACAAGGCTTGTTGTAGATCATTTTATAGCAATGTCCCTTTAATGTTGTTTTCGAAAAGTGGGGAAGCCACAATGGTTGTATTGACATAAAAACCTTATGGTTATTACTATTTAGTCACTTTGATCCCCTTGCAGATCAACAGCAGATGACCTAGTTGTTCCACTCTTTAAAACGACAACAACACCACTACCTCTTGCATAGTTTGTGATGTTGATGGCTCTTGCGACGTGGAAGATGGATTAAAAATAACTTTGAGAACAGGGGTTAAACGTTGATCATTAAACAATGCACTATTTTGAGTAGCAATATGGTTTTCTTGATTTTTTGTCGACGGCAACTGTGTTTCATGCGGTACACTACATTGATGATCACTGACACTTAAAACCTCACTATTTTTACTTTTTAGGTCACCACGACAATGTTTGGAACGTTGCTTTGAACAACGCCAAATAACAGTTCCATTTTTATTGGTTCGTTTCACAATATATGAATATCCTTTATAGTATGCGTAAGGCTTACCATACCTAGTCACTGATACTTCCATATCAACTGTCGAGCATAGACTAAGCTCTAGTAAAGTCAACTTGGTAATAAGAATACTAGTTTAATGTGAGAGCAAATATGGATCCAAAGAGTTCAGGTAAAAGTGAAAGCAAATAAGCAAATATTAGAAACAAGAGTTGGGGCGAAAGTGGTCGCAAAGTGGTAGACCCATTACACAATAATTTCAGCACGACGAAGCTCTTGTTCAATTTCTTTGATTTCCCAATCGTGACCAGTATGGCCAGATTGACGTGAGGCATGCAACAACTGTAGCCGCTGGACGAGCTTATTGGGATTGTGCCAGTATACAAATTTAACAAATGGATTTTTAGGTGTAAACAAAGCATTACCATTATCATGATCATTATCATCATCGTCATTATCATCATCATGATCACCATTATCATCATGACCATCATCACTGTTACTATATAGTCCTTTTTGATCCTCTTGCAATACCACTTTATTTATAGTCTGAGTTGATTTTGACAGTGTTGAAGGTTTCTTGGACGTTGACAACTGTCCTAACATGACGTTTTGAGGACATGATAAGTCCTTTTGAACAAACACTGTACTATCTTTAGCCGCAATATCGTTTTCTTGAACTTGCTTTTTAGCATTTTGATAATTGTTTGTAAACAGTAAGCGTGGTTCGTTTCGAGCACTACATTGATGAACACTCACACTTAAAACCTTTCCATTTTTACTTTTCAGATTGCCTCGACATTTTGTTGACCTCTCTTTTGAGCATCGCCAGAATATTATTCCATTCACATTCTGGCGATTATAGTTATAGGAGTAGCCTTGATAGAGTGCACGTAGCCTACCTTTGTTGGTTGTAATAAGTTCCATAGTAGTAACTGACCTGTCAGTACGATGTTCACACTACAAAGGTTACAACTGTTTTGCTGATGGAGTGACCTACTATAAGCTTATATATTGGCTTATGTGTTGGCTTTTTGTGTTGGCTTTTCGTGTTGGCTTTTGTGTTGGCTTATGTGTTGGCTTTTTGTGTTGGCTTTTTGTGTTGGCTTTTCGTGTTGGCTTTTGTGTTGGCTTATGTGTTGGCTTTTTGTGTTGGCTTTTTGTGTTGGCTTTTTGTGTTGGCTTTTCGTGTTGGCTTTTTGTGTTGGCTTTTCGTGTTGGCATTTCGTGTTGGCTTTTGTGTTGGCTTTTCGTGTTGGCTTTTTGTGTTGGCTTTTCGTGTTGGCATTTCGTGTTGGCTTTTCGTGTTGGCTTTTTTTGTATTGGCCTTTCGTGTTGGCTTTTTGTATTGGCTTTTCGTGTTGGCTTTTTGTGTTGGCTTTAGTATTGGCTTTTGTATTGGTTTATTTGACAAGTTATTTGTGTCAATGTATTTAGTGGATTTTTTCTTGGTGTTGGAAAGTAGTTGAAAGAGAGGGAATATTTAAAGACTTAACCTCAGCTCACTAACCTAACCTAACCTTTCAACTCTCAGATGTTAATTAAATTCTGTGCATTGTCGAGTTGGAGCCCAAGACCTCAGGGGTAAAAAAAACAATTATTTTTGACGACTTATTTTGGTAACTTATTTTAATGGCTAACCTAACTTTACCTAACCTAACCTAACCTAACCTCAGCTCACTTTGGATATTACTAGTAAGTGTTCATATCCTCTGCTAGGTAGCATGCTAGTAGTACAGGTAGTGCTCATATTTACCGCTAGATAGCGGAAACATACTTTGCATGTTGCATGTGACACTTGTGAAGTTTAACCACATGCAAGACGTGCTTGTATAAGTTCTCTATTTAAACTCAATATACAATTAACCACTAAATGTTCAGAACTAACATGTATAGCCATGTTTAGGGTATATAGGAGACCCTTAGCAAGAAAGGCTGTCTAACCCACGAGTGTACAGCCTTGTCATACGCAGTAAGCCCCTGTTGGCAGAAAACAACAACAACAACAATTTGAGAAAGCCAACAGGGGCTTACTGCGTATGACAAGGCTGTACACTCGTGGGTTAGACAGCCTTTCTTGCTAAGGGTCTCCTATATACCCTAAACATGGCTATACATGTTAGTTCTGAACATTTAGTGGTTAATTGTATATTGAGTTTAAATAGAGAACTTATACAAGCACGTCTTGCATGTGGTTAAACTTCACAAGTGTCACATGCAACATGCAAAGTATGTTTCCGCTATCTAGCGGTAAATATGAGCACTACCTGTACTACTAGCATGCTACCTAGCAGAGGATATGAACACTTACTAGTAATATCCAAAGTGAGCTGAGGTTAGGTTAGGTTAGGTTAGGTAAAGTTAGGTTAGCCATTAAAATAAGTTACCAAAATAAGTCGTCAAAAATAATTGTTTTTTTTACCCCTGAGGTCTTGGGCTCCAACTCGACAATGCACAGAATTTAATTAACATCTGAGAGTTGAAAGGTTAGGTTAGGTTAGTGAGCTGAGGTTAAGTCTTTAAATATTCCCTCTCTTTCAACTACTTTCCAACACCAAGAAAAAATCCACTAAATACATTGACACAAATAACTTGTCAAATAAACCAATACAAAAGCCAATACTAAAGCCAACACAAAAAGCCAACACGAAAAGCCAATACAAAAAGCCAACACGAAAGGCCAATACAAAAAAAGCCAACACGAAAAGCCAACACGAAATGCCAACACGAAAAGCCAACACAAAAAGCCAACACGAAAAGCCAACACAAAAGCCAACACGAAATGCCAACACGAAAAGCCAACACAAAAAGCCAACACGAAAAGCCAACACAAAAAGCCAACACAAAAAGCCAACACAAAAAGCCAACACATAAGCCAACACAAAAGCCAACACGAAAAGCCAACACAAAAAGCCAACACAAAAAGCCAACACATAAGCCAACACAAAAGCCAACACGAAAAGCCAACACAAAAAGCCAACACATAAGCCAATATATAAGCTTATAGTAGGTCACTCCATCAGCAAAACAGTTGTAACCTTTGTAGTGTGAACATCGTACTGACAGGTCAGTTACTACTATGGAACTTATTACAACCAACAAAGGTAGGCTACGTGCACTCTATCAAGGCTACTCCTATAACTATAATCGCCAGAATGTGAATGGAATAATATTCTGGCGATGCTCAAAAGAGAGGTCAACAAAATGTCGAGGCAATCTGAAAAGTAAAAATGGAAAGGTTTTAAGTGTGAGTGTTCATCAATGTAGTGCTCGAAACGAACCACGCTTACTGTTTACAAACAATTATCAAAATGCTAAAAAGCAAGTTCAAGAAAACGATATTGCGGCTAAAGATAGTACAGTGTTTGTTCAAAAGGACTTATCATGTCCTCAAAACGTCATGTTAGGACAGTTGTCAACGTCCAAGAAACCTTCAACACTGTCAAAATCAACTCAGACTATAAATAAAGTGGTATTGCAAGAGGATCAAAAAGGACTATATAGTAACAGTGATGATGGTCATGATGATAATGGTGATCATGATGATGATAATGACGATGATGATAATGATCATGATAATGGTAATGCTTTGTTTACACCTAAAAATCCATTTGTTAAATTTGTATACTGGCACAATCCCAATAAGCTCGTCCAGCGGCTACAGTTGTTGCATGCCTCACGTCAATCTGGCCATACTGGTCACGATTGGGAAATCAAAGAAATTGAACAAGAGCTTCGTCGTGCTGAAATTATTGTGTAATGGGTCTACCACTTTGCGACCACTTTCACCCCAACTCTTGTTTCTAATATTTGCTTATTTGCTTTCACTTTTACCTGAACTCTTTGGATCCATATTTGCTCTCACATTAAACTAGTATTCTTATTACCAAGTTGACTTTACTAGAGCTTAGTCTATGCTCGACAGTTGATATGGAAGTATCAGTGACTAGGTATGGTAAGCCTTACGCATACTATAAAGGATATTCATATATTGTGAAACGAACCAATAAAAATGGAACTGTTATTTGGCGTTGTTCAAAGCAACGTTCCAAACATTGTCGTGGTGACCTAAAAAGTAAAAATAGTGAGGTTTTAAGTGTCAGTGATCATCAATGTAGTGTACCGCATGAAACACAGTTGCCGTCGACAAAAAATCAAGAAAACCATATTGCTACTCAAAATAGTGCATTGTTTAATGATCAACGTTTAACCCCTGTTCTCAAAGTTATTTTTAATCCATCTTCCACGTCGCAAGAGCCATCAACATCACAAACTATGCAAGAGGTAGTGGTGTTGTTGTCGTTTTAAAGAGTGGAACAACTAGGTCATCTGCTGTTGATCTGCAAGGGGATCAAAGTGACTAAATAGTAATAACCATAAGGTTTTTATGTCAATACAACCATTGTGGCTTCCCCACTTTTCGAAAACAACATTAAAGGGACATTGCTATAAAATGATCTACAACAAGCCTTGTGTTTAAAACTATAACAGACTATTGTAATGTGAGAAAGGCTTGTATTCAGTATGCATTTATTGTCATAATCATGTATACTCTGCAATGTTAAATATACTAACTTTGTATAAAATAAAACAGCATTGTAACATCATTTTGCATTTATTTACAAACTTTATATACATTTTTTTTGGTTTCATCATAATATTTTTAAAGACAACACTAAACACTAAAACATTACTATTCTATGCACATATTTTCTTTCTTTTTCAGTATATTGTCATTACTTATAATTTCCATTATTATTTCACATTATTTATTTATTTAATTAAAACGAACCATGCACCTATTGTTTTTAAAACCTTCATAAATTAAGTGTACAGGTTGCACAGCATTATTGACTTCATCAAAAACACTCTCCGACATATCATTAAACCGTATAGGCAGAAATGTCTCAAAGTTTTCACATACACAAAGTACACGATCACCATATGCTATTTTCAATTTCCGAATCTTGATAATGCGGAATGGAATATGCATTGGCAATTCACTGAGCTTCTTTGTCTCTAAGCCACATGATTGTCCCACAGCATTCAAAACATTCATTGTAGTAGTCTATAAACAAAACAAAAGCATATCTATTACACTCTAAAACAGCTTTAATAATATTGTGCAATTAGGGATTTTGCACTATCCATGGCGAATAAATTATACTAGTTATGCAAGAAATGCCCTAACTGTTGCACATACTACTTTTCTGCATATAGCACAAGTGTTAAGTTCTAATGCACACTTGACACAGGCTATCATGTGTCCACAGGGTAAAAATACAACACCTAGTTCATCTTGATAACAAATTTTACATAATTGTTGGTCACACTTTTGTATCTGTTCGTGAGACAAGTCTTTTCTTTCAGCCTTATGTATTTGCTCCGCGTGCTCTAACTCTAAAGGCACTTTTATGTCTTGTGCTGCAATCACTTTTTCTTTACGAATAGTGTTCACAAATTCCTGACCTTTAAGCAACACCATGTATTTACAGTTTGGTAACCAACGAGCGTGTTGCACAAAAGGGTCATCAGTCATTTGCCAATCCTTTAAAGCAAATCCACAATAAAAACATATTGTTTTATCCCCTTCACCAGTATAAAAAAATCCAGCTTCACTTAGCTGTTTGGTAAGGTGTTTTAATATTAATGGCCAAATATTTTTATAAGATTCGAAACGTTTTTCAACAGAGCTGTACTCTGGGTGTGCTAGTGCTTTAGTCTTGCAAACTCCCAATTTTTCAAAAGCACACGCCAATTCAACACTGTCTATGGCATATGGACCACATATATCGACACTACCGTTGGCTGGTAATACATCATTATTATTATTTATTTGTGATTCAGCAACGTAAGTAGCGGCCATAGGCCTTGTGGTTCGGTAAAATGAATGCACGGGTAGGTTACCCACTTGCTTTCCAAGCATGTAAGGACAGTGAGGAGACCATCGCAAATGGTCTCTAAGGGGATCATCCCCTTCTTCCCAGTGTGAAAGTTCAATACGACAAAACACACAGCGCACCACATCTCCTCGGTTCAAGTAAAAAAAACGGCTTTTGCAAGTTCATGCGTCGACAAAAAGCCTACAGGCCAGGATTCAAATGTTAACCATCGATCATGTTCTGATTTTAAATTTAACCCACGTGGTAAACCAACTTGCTCACTTGTTGTATTTGGTACTAACGCCATGTGTTATAATAAAACGTTTTCTTATTGTAAGTTATTAACATTGCACAGAGTACTTTAAAGCATAATGCATGCTTGTTCACTGTCTGTTCATTACGTTAATGGCACATGACGACACCTAAAAGCAAACAAAATAACCCATCACTCAATCAATCAATCAATCAATCAATACTTGTAAATAAAACGTTAACGTTAATTGGCATTAATATATCAAAACACCATTAAAAATAAACTGTATGTTGGCACAAACAGTAACCCATGTACTTATTTTCTTTTTTATAAAGCTACAGTCATTTACATTCCCCCACCCTCCCTTTAACCAATATATAAACAAAAATGAATGTCATGTCATTTTGTTCACATTATCATGTTCAAACCTGTGGATATTCGTTGAGTCCATAGGGAACCACTCATAAATTAAATTTATTATTTTATTTTTAGAAAATCCAACATGGCCTTGTACTTTTCCCAGTCAACAACAACAACATAGCCATTAATCAAGAAAGCAATCATTGTCCCAGTCATGTACAGGTAATGAATTTTTTTTTGTCTACGAGTTTTCAGTAGTGGTAAAATGGAATAGCATTTTTAAGTTGGACTTACCTGAGTTTTAAACAGTTCACTCTTTGGCAGTGGTTTCGCTTTAGTGCGTTTCTGGTTTTTTTCAGCGACTGCTACGGCGGTAAGGCTATTCTTTCCAAGTTTCTAAAAATAAATAAAATAAACCGCTATAAATACCTAAATTCAGGTTAATACATACATTTCATAAAATAAAACATAAAACAAACAAAAAATGAAACAAGTTAGTTTAAAAAAAATCATCTCACCTTTACTTGCAGTGACTTGTTACTCTTCCCTTCTAGTGGGCTCAAAAGTGCAATAGTTTCTTCTCCCTCTGACATGTAAGGTATGCCGGTTATCTGCAAACAAATAAATAAATAAAATCATTAATTACCTAATCAATAAATAATTGCATGTATTTATATATAAATCAATAAATGTATAAATGAATAAATATATACCTACCTCACAACAAGAATAAGTATTTTCCACCAACACCAAAACTGTTAAACAAGGCCAAGTGTTTCACACAACGCTGTAGCGTGTTCAAAAGTAGTCACATAAGTGCGAGTGGAAATGTCAGCGACGTGTCTTTATATATCACATTGCATGTATAATCTTTTTTTTCCCACGCTTTGAACATTCTCTTATCGTGCACGTGGGCAGCTAACGTCCCAGGCGAACACCTGTGCCTGATCAAATTTCACATGAACTTGCATTTTGTCACGTACGAAGATTTTCCACCAACACCAAAACTGTTAAACAAGGCCAAGTGTTTCACACAACGCTGTAGCGTGTTCAAAAGTAGTCACATAAGTGCGAGTGGAAATGTCAGCGACGTGTCTTTATATATCACATTGCATGTATAATCTCTTTTTTTCCCACGCTTTGAACATTCTCTTATCGTGCACGTGGGCAGCTAACGTCCCAGGCGAACACCTGTGCCTGATCAAATTTCACATGAACTTGCATTTTGTCACGTACGAAGCAAAACAGGATGTGACTTGTTAACAGTTATCATGCACGTGGACAGATAACGTCCAAGGTGAACACCTGCGGTAGATCAAATGTCACATGGACTTGCATTTTGTCACGTACGAAGCAAGACAGAATGTCACTGGTTTAGCGTGCCTGTGGTTTCACATGTGTGCACGCCTTTCGCACTTCCCTGCCACCACAATGGTCAGATTATTTCACCTTCAAGCGTCTTGGTCATTTTTTCCATTGCACCTGTTGTCAAGTCAGATCGGAGCCTTCCAATAAGCTCAAATGACCTTCACCTCCTGCTCGTTTGTTTTCGATACTCGCTTCGACCAACATAGAATCAAGTTCTCATCACCGTTTACACGTTAAAGGTAAAATATCAGGAAAAACGCACGCTCGCTCTGTCATACACCGATCCGCCGAAATAGCGATTGTTCTATTAAGCATGGTCCTTGTGGTTAGCGACAGGTTCGTTGAAACACACACATACCCAGCCGTATCGTCTCTCTCAACCACCACGCTTCATGGACATTATAAACAGGCAAAGAAAAAGAAAACGTTATTTCAACATGTATGGCGTTAGGCCCTTTGTGAATTATCTTTTTGAAAAAAAAATATCTACCACATTTGAAAGGGGGCGTTAGCCCGAGTCCTAGGACACCTCGTACACGTCTCTAGCGTTATTGGTTCGTGAGATATCGGCAAAAATCACAAAAAACACGTGTTTACCCCAAAATCGCGTTTCCAAATTTTTTAAAAAAATATAACGAGTGGTCCATAGCAAAGAGGACGTCACTCCGAGTCCTTGGACCCCTCGTTCATGTCTCTAGCATACTTGGTTCGCGAGATATAGCAAAAAGTCTAAAATCACGTTTTTACCCCAAAAAGACCGTGTTTCCAGATTTTCACCTTTTCGACACCTACATTCCCGTAAAGAGCACGACGAGACGAAAAAAACGAATCCAAGCACGCCCTCCTAGCATGGCTCCTTCCATTCCAAGGTCGCAGGGGCTCACAACTTCCTAAGTGAGACAGCTCTCTCACTACCACACTACTACCTACAGGTTTTCATCCTAGAGACTTGAAATTTATTTTGGGGGTAGAGGGGGTAGGGACCTTTCATTTACGTCAAACAAACTTTTTTGTAGAGTTCCTAGTTTCCAAAATATAGGATTTTCAAAATTCGAGTGTTTTCAAAAAAACATAAAAAATAAAAAAGTTTTATTACAAAAAATAAAGGTCATAAAGGCCGTTCGTTTGAGCCATGGCACAACGTTCTATCCTGTTTGGTTTTCAAACTATCACCAACGTTGCAAAACAAAAAAATTCAAAGAATTTTTGAAAAATATAATACATGGTCCATAGGAAAGAGAACGTCAGCCCGAGTCCACTGACACGCCATTTGTCAAAATCGGACCATGCGTTCGAGAGATATTTAACATGGCTGAGGCTTAGTAGTGGTAATAACGGGGTTCTGAAGTGGGGCAGAACCCCTATCATCCCCCTACTCTCGTAGTTCTTCATTTACATTCCATAAAGCAGGATCCGAATCAAACACAAAATCAGCTTTCTAAAGCTTTTTCTCCATCAGTTTGCTTTTCAAACATAACCCGTTGCAAATCAGTTTCACAAGAGAATGAAGCGACATCGTCCATATCCCCAACTCAGTTTCATAAGCAGAAGAAACTAACAGTAAACTGCCATTCCTTTTAAAATTATTAACACTCACATTTCCACACTCCGTATTCCGTGAAAAAAAAGGTTGTTATTTTAGGAACCTGCTTTATGAGTTTTTCATTTCTTTCGCCTTTTTCTTCTTGCTGTTTTCCAAACTGTGCCCCACTAAGTTTTAGTTTATTACTCATAGTAGACACACAACACATACGGTATTAATACAAAAATGTTAATAATAATAATAATAATATCGTATGGCCTCGGGTGCCTGGTGCAAGCATTGTTAATTGGCACCCAGTGGGTAGCTTGCATGTCGAATTTCGTCGTTCCTTTGAACGCTACGAAAGTCAAGGAGGTTAGATATCTAAGCTCATTGACCCTACAGCGCTTTCTAGTAGAGAATGGAGGAACTTTAAGTTGGCAAAAAATCCCGAGATTAATTTTTCCATTGAACAGGGCCTACTGAATTCAACTGGGTTATTTAACATGCCAACAACGTATGACATCCATGTCGTGATTTTGGTTAATAAATGTTATTAAACTCACGTCTTAGCACAATGAAATATACAACATTGCAACACTACGTGACATTGTTGACAACGCTACAGACGACCATCGATCAGGACACGTCTCGTGGTTGTGAGAGAGGCGTCAGTGAGATGGTGACTTGTAAACAATGACATCGCGCATGCGCTGCGGCTCGACGTAGCCAAAGCCATCAGAGACACACTGACAGCCAAGCGTAAGATTTTCCCGTCCAGCGTCACCTATACAAGGCATGCGAACGGGACTTTGAATCGTGGAGAGCATGACGATGTAGACGTATATTGTAGTCTATAACATTTTATGGAAATTTTCAGACAAAAAAAAAAATGCGGATTAATTTTGCGCCCCTCAGCATGGTGCGCCCCTAGGCCGGGGCCTATTGGTAAATCCAGGGCTGGGTAGACGTGCTTGATCCGTGTCATTGCATGAAGGATCTAATTTGTAAAGCTAATGTTATATCCTGTTAAAGAGCTCTCTGGTGGCGGTCGTGGTAGTCCCATAAAGATAGACTCTCCGTGACTTTCTTCAAATACCATGGCACAACATTTGTCATGGTTCTATTGATACATAACCATTATTATCAAGGAATACTGCTCCTTTGTTATATTATGTGTATTAGAGTAAGACATAAGGGTTTAAGTATTGACTATGTGTTCTTGCTTCGATTATATCAAGCGTGCATTCGACCACTAAAATACATAACAATTGGTGACGAGAATAAATATAAAAAAAAATAACAGCAATACAATGGATGCAGACCAATTTCGACTACTGCTTGAATTGATGAATCAGAACCAGCAACATTTGCTCAATCGTCTATTTCCAACTCAACCTAATCCGCAAACCTCTAAATCTAATTCTCTTGTACATACAGCATTGATACCTCCGTACGAGAATTTTTACAGTAAAAAAGAGAGCAAATATTACCGAAACGATTTGAAAACTATTTTCAAATGAAAAATGTATTTCAAAATAAGAATTACTGCACACAAATGTTACTCAATTCCATTGGATCTTCAAATTACAACACTCTAGCAGCACTTGTAACACCACAACTTCCAAATTAACTACAATATGATGATCTAATCGAGGCATTAGAAAAGCATTTATGCCCAAAGATTAATGTACTTGTAACACAGCACAGGTTCCTCTCAACATATCAAACAGGTACACAATCCATTTCAGATTACATTGCAGCATTACGTAGGGACAGTATTGAATGCGAATTTGTATCCCCTTGCGACTGCAAAATTTCCATTGCTGACATATTTTTACGAGCACAGTTCAATAGAGGTCTACGAGAAAACTCGATTAGAGAGCTACTCTTACAGTCAGATATTTCAACATTTGAAGAAATAGCAGCAAAAGCTATCGCACTAGAAGCATCAAAACTCGACATCCGTGAATTTTCAGCAAAATAATCTCCTCCAAACCCTGCAACATCAACCAGTAACCCCATCAATAAGGTAACACGAAATCAGCGTACCTCCAGAGATGATTCAAGAACAAAATTTCAACCACACTCTAAAGAAAGGCAGAACCAGCCAAATCATCGACCGAAATCTAGGCCTAGGATCGATTATAGAAAGCTTGGACAAGACCAACTTCAATACTCAGATCAAGACCAACTACAATACTCAGACCTTAATGCAGGTATAGAAAGGGTGAAAATGGCGTTTGCTGAAGCCCGACATATTGTTTGTTTACATTCGTTGCTGGGATACAATATTAGCTTTGATTAGCTTCGTTTGATGAAGGTTGGGACAAACTATCGCTCATCTGTAATTTTTAGTGTCTTCAGTATGTCTGTAAAGTCCGGTTCGCGTTAATGTACTGCAATCGGGTGTAAATATGTGATAATAAGCTAATTATGGACTAGTTCGTTTCTGTGATGATTGTTCAGTCGACCGATGGCATTGTGTCGCTTACTGCAGATGTTGAAGTACCTATGACTAAAGCATTAATAGAAGTGTCTCAAGAATATACACCGCAATGATTTGCTAGTTAGTGACAATACAACAATAGCTTAGTACAGTTCAGAAGTGTCGAACTTAAGTACCGGTACGTAAAGGGAAACGCAATGAGCATCTACGGCTAGACCAAACCGTTGACGTTGAACGCTTAGCAACATTTAATTAAATATTTAATGCAGGCAATGGCCATACAACATGTGTCTCCGTAAATCCTTACCAGTCTGGCAGATGATCTACACTGCCTTGTATACACGCTAAATAATACAGTGAACTTTTTTATTGGTTAAGGAAGATGTTTCCCCTGTGCCAAACAGTGAACTCATTGTGTTCCGTCATTATTCATACTTTTGTGATTCTTACAGCTTGCAAGTTATTTTTTATTATGTTGTGTGTAATAAAGTGTTGTTAGTAACTTGCCAATTATGTACTTATATTGCGAGATGGTGTGCCGCGATAATTCCGTAAGTGAGAGATGGTGCTTTCCTACCTACATTACTTTACTAAATCAACTATTTCCAGCGTACAACTATTCCAAACGGTAACAGCGAATGTTTAATAGGTTAGATGGTAACATATTATCGTGTCCTTTGTGTGTCGTAATCTCCACAATTATGTTCAGATATCCACACGACGACTTCTTTGCATATTTCAATCAACTAATTCGGTGTGATGTTTCACCCGAGATTTTAGACAATTCCACGAGAGGTCTTAATTGAATTGTTGGTTCGATTATTTCAGGCAGCTATTCTCATTCCGACAAAATACTCTGCATGTGCTGGGACACACTTCAGTAACCGGGTACTTTTTTCTCTCCTACTTCAGAATCTGTTTGATTTTACGCTAATAATATTAATCTATAATTACTGAACTTAAATACAAATCGTGATAACTCGCCCAAAAGCTTCTTATTCAACCACAGAAACAGTGAGACTATTGTAGCTGCCCCTTGGGTGAAGACGAAGAAACCTATAATTCGAGGCCAGCACAATATACATAAATTAATTCAGGTAAGTATAGATTATTGATGCATATTTCTTTGGAACCTAGTCTCGTCTTGTGATATCTTTAATGCTCTTAGGTGAGTAAAAATAATAATTTATACGAACTGTGACAAGCTCGATGACATGATCTTAACTATTGGTAGGGCAACCATCGCCGCCATGTTTTTTCTACATTAAGGTCTGAGTATCGTAGTTGGTCTTGCTCAGACCTTAAATGTCGATTCACACTATACATTACGTAACCTTTCCGTTTCCTTTCCATCACATCATCGTACATGAAAGTTTACTGTATTTTAAATGAGTACATGCACATTGCACGTTACATATACCTTCCGTGAGCCTTCCGTTTCCTGACAGGATTGTTTCGCAGCAATGTTTATGGAACGTATGCGGACACTTATTGACAGTGTGCACTAGCAACCTCTTCCATTCCGTGTCTAAAAGGCGTGTTTTGGCGCTCTGTGTTTATACACTGGTATTAACCTGGGTTAGGTTTGGTTACAGTTTGCAGTTACACTCGCCAAAACGAAATAAGTTATAAGAAGAGTTAGCAATATGCGCGACTAAAGATGTATTGGAATTGATATGGTGAATAAATAATGGTATTGGAATTGATATGGTGAATAAATAATGATGATATCGACCAGATGTGTTTTCTACAATACATAGAGGGCGAGACTATTTTTAAAACTACCGGTATCGCAATGACTCTGAATGCTTCCAGAGAACAATATTTCCCCCAGGGGCTAAAATCTAGTGAGACGTGGGTTGGCGACCACGGGATCCCAGCTGAGTAAATCATTAAATTGATACTTCGACATTCGAAAGTACTGGAAACTTTTTGTATCATTATCTGTTAGCACTTGGAATTAAGTAACATACTCTCCTGTATTTCGCTCTTTTAACATATCATGAACCCATTTTCTTCGTTTCCTCTTTCTTGTAGGCTACTACTCTCCTCCTCTTCTAACATAATAGCACATAGAACTAATTTTTTTCTGGGCCACATTCTGTCACTATACAGTGGCGGCTGGTGACATTGTTGCAGCGTTGCACAACTCCCAATAATTTTACACCTAATTCGTAGTTTCTTTTCCTTTAATGTTTTAGTTTTATAGATCTAATGCACTCAAAAATGTGTTAAATTCATCTATATTTTGATATTATTTATCCAAATGCTTCACACTGTACCTATAAAAGCTGCCGCCTTCAAATCAAACTCCAGGGGGTTAGCTCTCTTGTGGCAACTCCCAAGCAGACAGCGCGGCGTACAGGACGAGGCTGGACGAGGCCAAGCTTGTGCATAGCATGCCGACCAGCATGGGTAGCAGGGAGTTGCAGACGAGCTGCCAGCCCCCTGGCAACACTCAGTTCCAAATGGCCCCGTTAGACTGCACCACTCTTTGGAAATGACAACACCCTCGATTCCTCTTACCCCGCGAAGGGTAGTTTAGTTAGTTAGTTATTTAGTTAGTTAGTTCTTGTTGTTTTAAGGGGCGGAACTACGAGGTCATCTGCCCCTGAAGGGTAGTTTCTTTCCCACACCACTAGAGAATGCTATACCACCCACAACGGTACAAATATCGGAATTTCATAGGGAGACATTAGTTGGTTCACACCCAATTATTTTTAGATGTTTTCTCATCATAACTTCATTTAATATTTTTGTCAATTGTTCTGTGAAGCGAGCCTAAGAACGCCACCGTGCTATAAGTACAGTAGATAAGTGGCTGAACTATTTTGCGACGTATTGTTGGTGTACTTTAGCGGTTTATGTTTGCTTTTACCACTCTTGTTCTTGCGGTATTTGGGTTGCGATTAGTTCTGTATTTAGTTGATTTGAGTATTTTGGTTCCAGGCAGATACTTAACTGTGCATTATTATTATTATTATTATTATTATTATTATTATTATTATTATTATTATTATTATTATTGTTTGGTTGATTGTGAGTAGACCAATGCATTCACTACGAAATTTCTTGGCTAGCAAAATTCAGTGTTTTGTTAGTTTGCTTTTCGCGCCACTTTCCGATGTAGCACCCAGATTTATCATCTGTGCATCTTGTAAGTTACCGTAGTATTTTATTTTAACGGAATGTTTAGTTTGAAACATTAATTGTATTGTGGAGTGTGAGTGAAAATGAATAGAGTAAGTAATTTGCTAGTCAGACAGTTTTTCCAGCTCCCTGATGACGATAAACATACAGTAAAAACACTCGGTGCACCATTACCGGATAAGTATTGTCCAAAATATAAGTATACGAGGGCGTTTAAAGGAGATATTTAAGGCAATAATAATTGGTTATGTGAATGCGATATTAAAAACGCTTTATTCTGTTTTACATGTTTGTTGGTGGAGAATTCGCGTGGACCAAAATAGGAGTTATGGAAAATAATCCCTAAAATAAAGAAACAAGAATCTTCAGCTGAGCGGCTTCGGTGCCGTAGTTGGTAGCATGCTGAGCCTCTATGCCCAAGATCGCGGGTTCAAACCCGGCCGAAGTCATCGGATTTTTAAGAGCGTTAAAATCCCTCAGTATGCATTCCTTCGGAGGGGAAGTAAAGCCGGCGGTCCCATGTCATAGATTTATGGCATGTTAAAGAACCTTCCACTTATTACACCTGTGTGAAGCTAAATTATAGGTTAAAAATTTGAACAACGCTCTTAGGTTCCAACGTTCGTCGCCAGGAGCCGACTGCGGTGGCGTGCAGTAACCAAGTTCTGAACTAGTAGTCGTTTACGGTGGCCTTTGGCGGCAAAAGTAGGAACTGCTTGAAATTCAATGTCTGTAGTCCTCACTTGAATTAAAAACAGATAACACTCACTAATACAGCCATCACAATTAACACCGGTTATCAGACAGTTTCTCCACACACCCAAAGTACAGGGGGCTACATGACTGCCTTCTCGCAGCTCCTAAACTGAGGAACCAACCAACCAATCTTCAGCTGTTTAAAATTGACACTTTTTGGAACTGTTAACGAAGATGCACAATTGGACAGTGCCTATAGAAGGTAAATTGCGGAATATAACGAAGATGTTAGGCACAATAGAAATGTGTTAAATATTGTAATAAACTGTATTCGTTTCTGTGGTTCTTTCGGACTGGCCTTGCGTGATCATGATGAAAGTGTAACGTCAACAAATCCAGGTGTTTTGAGAGAACTAATTAATTTTACCGCTGAGTTGGATGCTGTGTTAAAGGTCATTTGGTAAGGGCAACTGTTTTCAAAGGAACGTCCAAAACAATTCAAAATTAATTTTTACAGATTATGATGGAGGTTTGCCAAGAAGAAGAATCAAAGCAAATAAAGGAATCGGAAATTTTTGCCATTATAGCAGATGAAACTAGTGATATTTCAAACATATTTCAGATGGCTGTTGTGCACCGATACGTAGTAAGAGGCAAACAAAACATGATGCACACACATTAGCAGCGTGTTTACTGGATGAATTAAAGAAGCAGAAATTGAACGAAACTCCGCAAAAATGAATTGCGCCGACGTATGACAGAGCGCACTTCATGGCTGGTTCCTCTGATGGGGTTCGAGCTATAGTAAAAAAAAGACTGATAGTCAGTCTGAAAGACTAGACTTTATATCATTTTAAATGCTACAAATGCTGCGTGAACTCAAAGTCCGTTAGCAAGTGCAAACCAAGGTCAAAGGAGGTAGCTGGCTGGATGACATCACGCTCACCGGAGCGCGCGGGGAAAGGAGGAAGCTCAAGCAGTATTATGACGTCACACACCTCAGTGCATGCTCGGTACATTTCGTCCCGTCACCGTAACGTAACGCCAGACCCCAGCGTAACTACGAAGTCGACAAGATCATTTAAAATGATAAAAATCCTATCCGTATGCAGAATATGTGCCCGTCTTTGTTAGTAATAACATTTTTCGTTAACGTACAAACTTTTCGGTTGCCATGTTGAGAATGTTTATTATCCCGGAGATTGAGACCCAACCTTAGACAACCTGCTGTGTTTAAAATTCTTCCCATGAACTCAGGCATACGGCTTAAATACATAAATATGATTTTTTTTAATGAATTCCTATAGGAAGAAGCCCAAAAGAGCCATTAAAATTTGTCTATTTGTCGAACGTACAGTTATTTTGTAAAACCCATGTATTTCAGTTTTTATAGAACTGTAGTTTATCTAACGTTAATTAATTTTTGTTACATGTGTAATCTTCCCATATAAAATTGCGACATCAGAAATTTTGGTGCAACACCCAGCTTTACTTACCACCGGCCGCCACTGGTCACTAGGTCCTGGAATTGCTAACTTTCTTATAACCTGTTTCGTTTTGGCGATTTTACGGTTACCGGTACCGCAAACTGTAACCATACCTAACCCAGGTTAAAACCATAGGGAGCGCAAAAACACGCCTTCTAGACACAGAATGGAAATGGTTGCTAGTGCACTCTGTCAATAAGTGTCCGCATACCTTCCGTAAACATATCGTCGTGACAAGGAACGGTACTGTGTTGTGTGAATACAACAACTTTTAACGCAACGGGCATGGAAAGGAAACGGAAAGGTTACGTAATGTATAGTATCGAAAGTGTGAAAATGGCGTGTGTCGAAGCCCGACATATTGTTTGTTTACGTTCGTTGTTGGGATACAATATTAGCCCCGTTTGATGAAAGTTGGGATAAACTATCGCTCATCTGTAGTAGTGAGTGTCTTCAGTAGGGTCTGTATAGCCCAGCTCGCGTTAATGTACTGCAATCGTTTGCACATTTGTGATAATGCGCTTATTATGGAATGGTTCGTTTGTGTGATGATTGTTCAGTCGACCGATGGCATTGTGTCATTTACTGCAGATGTTGAAGTACCTAAGACATTAATAAGTGACTCAATATACACCGCAATGATTTTCAAGTTAGTGATAATATAATAATGGCTTAGTACAGTTCAGTTCTTTCGAACTTGCAGTAAGTACGTCAAGGGAAAACGCAATGAGCATCTACGGCAAGACCAAACCGTTGACGTTATCTTGAACGCTCAGCTTCATGTGCCTCCGTAAATCCTTACCAGTTTGGCAGATGTTCTACACTGCCTTGTGTACACGCCAAATGCTATAGTGAACTTCTGTTTTATTGGTTAAGGAAGATGTTTCCTCTGTGCCAAACAGTGAACTCATTGTGTTCCGTCATTATTCATACTTTTCTGATGGTGCTTTCCAACCTATAGTACTTTACTAAATCAACTATTTCCAGCGTACAACTACAGTATTCCAAACGGTAACAGCGAATGTTTAATAGGTTAGATGTTAACATATTACAGTGTCCCTTGTGTGTAGTATTCTCCATAATTATATTCTGATATCCACACGACGACTTCTTTGCATATTTCAATCAACTAATTCGGTGTGATGTTTTACTCGAGATTTTAGACAATTCCACGAGAGGTCTTAATTGAATTGTATCTCTATAGTGTTGGTTCGATTATTTCAGGCAACTATTCTCATTCCAATTGTGTACACAAATACTCTGCATATGCTGGGACAGCACTTCAGTAACCGGATACTTCCTTCTCTACTACTTCAAAATCTGTTTTATTTTATGCTAATAATATTAATCTATAATCACTGAACTTAAGTATAAATCGTGATAACTCGCCAAAACGCTTCTTATTCAACCACAGAAACAGTGAGACTATTGTAGCTGCCCCTTGGGTGAAGACGAAGAAACCTAAAATTCGAGGCCAGCACTATATAGATAAATTAATTCAGATAAGTCTAAATTATTGATGCATAGTTCTTCGGAACCTAGTCTCGTCTTGAGATATATTTTATGCTCTTAGGTGAGTAAAAATAATAATTTACACGAACTGTGACAAGCCCGATGAGATGATCTTAGCTATTGGTAGGGCAACCATCGCCGCCATGTTTTTTCTACATTAAGGTCTGAGGATTGTAGTTGATCTTGGCTTGGAATAGAAAATGTATGCTTGCTTTGCAGCCGTGACAACCACACAGCAAAAATGTGCCCATAACCTCAAATGTAACTCATGTTATAAGTCAGGCCACATTTCCAAAGTATGTATTTCAACTCTGCTAGGGAAGAAAAGGACGAACAATTACACCACAGAATCCACAAACAACATCACAGAAGAATATATAGTCCGGAATAATATTAATAATGTCGTGGACATTTACGAGCAACACCGCACGAATGACACAGATAAATTCTATACAACCGTACTTATCGAAGGAAGACGTCAGAAATTTGGAGTGGATTCCGGAACAGGATACACACTGTTACCAAAGATAGAATTTCGTCGACTATGCCTTGATGCTGAAGTTCAACCAGCTAACATTGCATTTCGATCATACACTCATGATGTGTTCCTACCCCAAGAACGCGTAAAGGTTAAAGTCGAATATAATTCACGTCAGTCGACCGAAGAACTCTACATAGTTCCAGATAAACAATCAAGCTGATATGATGAAATCAGCTGAAGATGCAGTTCAAATGTTCCCTGAAATATTCGTGAGAAAAGTGGGAAGAGTGCCAAGTATTAGCTCAGACCGGAAGTCAAACCTTGCTATTCGAAGGAGCGTGATGTTCCGTACGCTCTTCGAGCCAAAGTCGAACAAGAGTTGGACAACCTAGAACGCGATGGTATCATCACCAAAATCTCGACAAGTGACTGTGGATCTCCTCTAGTTGTCATTCCAAAGCCAGACGGTAATGTGCGACTGTGTGTTGACTAAAAAATATGTGTAACAGGAGGCTGATAGATTCAAACTACCCGATTCGAAGAATCGACGACATTTTGAACAATCTTCGAAATTCTAATTACTTCTGTCGTCTCGATCTTTACAAATCATACCTACATTTGGCCGTGGATGAAGAAAGTGCAAAGATTCAAACTATTACTACGCATCGGGGCTTGTACAAGGTAAATAGACTGTCTTTCGGAATTAAGACTGCACCGGCTGAATTCAACAGAATAATCGACCAAATATTGAATGACCTTCCGAAGACTAAGTCCTATTTTGATGACATCATCATACATGGAGAAACACTGGAAGAGTGTTCTAGAAACCTCTATGCCTGTCTCCAGAGATTACGTAAGTTGGATCTGAATGACAACATGGAAATGTGTGATTTCTTCACTACAAAAAAATATCGAAATCCAAAAAAAGACCAAAGCAATAAATGAAATGACTCGACCCAAGACTGCAGTCGACGTTCGAAGGTTTTTAGGAATGGTGACTTATTACGCACGGTTTATTCCTGACCTTTCCACAAAGACATATCCTCTCCGAAAACTACTTCGATAGGAAGAAAAAATTAAGTGGAGAGCAGCATGCGAAGCAGCTTTCATAGAGCTCAAGAATGAAGTTTCAAGTGACAATGTGCTTACTCCATACGATCCAGAATTGCCGCTCGTTGTAGCGTGCGATGCCAGTCCAGTGGGTGTCGCAGAAATCTTGTCTCATGTAATTGATGGTATTGAAAGACCTATGGCATTTGCACCCAGATCACTGACGGAAACATAAAGAAGATATAGTCAGTTCGACAAAGTTGCTCTGGCGATAATGTTCTCCGTTCATTATTTCTTCGTTTACATTTACGGAAGAAAATTTCAACTTATTACAGACAGTAGACCTCTTACAAGAATTCTACATCCAGATTCAAATATTCCAGCAATGACCTCAGCAAGATTACTCCCCTATGCATCTTTCCTTCAGGAATTTGATTACGAAGTGAAATACCGAAAGGCGGATGGTCATGTAAATGTGGACTGTCTTTCTCGAGCACCGAATCCAGTGCATAAAACTTCCAGCGAACAAGTATTTGACAACGAAGTTTTAATGCTGTGTGATCAGATCATTAATCAGATTTCGAGCGAAGCAATAACCTCTGAACCCTGATCAAAGCATCTCGTGAAGACGATGAACTCATCCAAATTCGAAATGAACTCAATTCAACCATAAATACAGATTCAAAGTATACCATTCTGGACGAACTCCTCTTCAGAGACCATCGGTTAGTTGTTCCTAATCAGTTACGAACAGCGGTGTTGAACGAACTACACCACACACCACACGTTGGAATCGTTAAGATGAAGCAGCTATCACGGATATATGTTTACTGGAAAGGGATCGACAGGGACATTGAACGAATGGTGAGATCCTGTGAAGCTTGTGCACTGCTACAGAAAAGCCCTGCAAAAGTACCTGTGCACCAGTGGGATGAACCAAGCGAAAACTTTGAACGAGTACATATTGATTAAGCGGGAACGTTCAGAAACCTCCATTTCCTGGTTCTAGTTGATGCCAAATCTAAGGGGGCAAAATTCCGAACTCAAACAAGTGCACCCACGTCAGAATCGACGAAGCCCTTAGTGACATTTTTGCTACACACGGATTTCCATCAGTTCTCGTGTCGGACAATGCTACAATTTTTACTTCAATGTAATTTAAAGACTACTGCTTTAAGAATGGAATTATTCAGAAATTTAGTGCTCCACATCACCCTTCAACCAACGGATTAGCCGAAAGATACGTGCAAACATTAAAAGTAAAGCTGAATGCCATGAACAATTCAGGTCTGTCACTACGACAGCAGTTACAAGAAATCATGTTCAGGTATCGAGCAACTCCTTTAGCCTGCGGGAAGTCTCCAGCAGAGCTATAACTGAAACGAACCATTAGAACTCTTCTAGATGCACTTGTCCGGAGTCACTCCAAAACTCAACAATGTGACTCAAATGAACAGAAAGTACAAAGTTCTACTCGCAAATTTTCAAAAGGAGAAAGAGTACAAGTTCGCTGGTATCCACAAAACAGAAAACCTGCCTGGCGATTTGGAGAGATAGCAAAATGTTTAGGAAAACTACACTACATTATTCTCCTCGACGATGGATCAAATATTAAGCGGCACGTAAATCAAATGAGAAGGACTGGGGTTCAACCGAAAACCACCAACGTATCATTCGCCGAGGACGAACAGGACCAATCTTCCCCCCTCCACCCCCTCTCCCCCCCCCTCCCCCCTCCCCCCAGTATATTCCTACAGAGATCATATTCATGGACTTCAACAACCCAGTAAATGTAAACCCTAATCCAGCAGCCGAGCCAGTCATAGACCATCGAGTTGGAATGCAAGTTCGACATTTTGAGCGCCCCAGACGACTACCAGCTTACCTCAGTGACTATGTGCAATGATTATCTTCAAATACCAAAGCACAAAAGTTGTCGTGGTGCTATTGATACAATCATAACCTTGGTTATATTATGTGTATTAGAGTAAGATAAGAATATATAAGGGTTTAAGTATTTATTATGTGTTCTTGCTTCGATTATATTAAGCGTGCATTCGACCACAGTAGGGGAGCAGTACCGATTCTAACGAGTGACAAGAATCGCTCGGCTACGCTGACCTTTTATGTATATTTCGTGAAACCATGGCCTTGCGTCTTGTCGTTGGACTCGGGCTGACGTGCTCTTTCCTATGGACCACTCGTTATATATTTCAAAATATTTTCGAAAATTCTTGGTTTTGAAAATAGGCGATAGTTTGAAAACCAAACATGATAGAACGTTGTTCAATAGCTTAAACGAACGGTTCCTATGTGTTTGATTGTTATAATAAAACTTTTTTATTTTTCATGTCTTCTTGAAAACAGTCCAATTTTGAAATTCCTATATTTTGGAAACTAGGAATTTTACAAATAAATTTGTTTGACGTAAATGAATGGTCCCTACCCTCTTTACCCCACAAAATAAATTTCAAGACTCTAGGATGAAAACTTGACAGTAGTGGGGTGCAGAGATTTCTGCTTGCAGTCGCGTGCGTGCTTGAATACGTATGGCTATGTTGGGAAACGGTTAGGTGGTGGGAGAGGACTAGGGTCGAGTGAGTGGTTGTTTAGATGGTATTTTTTCCGCTCTATTTGATGATGAGGTCATTTTTTTTAAATAGGTGAAATTTGGAAACGCAATTTGAGGTAAACGTGCGTTTTTTAACATTTTGGTGATATTTAATGAGCTTGTAAGGCTAGAACGATGTGTTGTTTAGGAACGGGGTGACGTTCATTTTGCTGAGAAAAAAAAACTTTTTGAAAAATTTGGTTTTTGACATTGGCGCTATTTTGGAAACGGTGAATTTTAGAAAAAAGTTTGTTTGACGTGAATGAAAGGTCCCTCGGCCCTCTAGGAGGAAAGCAAGTTTCAAGTGTGTAGGGAAAAACAAAATATGATAGCCTACTTTCCTACGAACTTTGCCGATAATTCGCGAACGCCTGGTCGGATTATAACAAATGAGGTGTCGTTGGACTCGAGCTGACGGGCGCTTTGCTAAGAATGTGTGTTTTTTTTTTTAATGTTTGTTTTGGTTAGGCGATAATTTGAAAACCAAATTTGCTAGAACGTTGTGCCATGGTTTAAACGAATGGCGTTTATGTCCTTTATTTTATATAATAAAACTTTTTTATTTTTTAACATTTTTGAAAACAGTCCAATTTGGAAATTGCTAAATTTCGGAAAACTAGGAATTCTACAAAAATGTTTATTTGACATAAATGAATGGCCCTGACCCCCTCTACCGCCAAAATAAATTTCAAGTTTCTACGAAAAAAACTATGCATTTTCATACTTTTTTTTACCTGTTTGTTTTTTAAATAAAGAGTGTTTATAGACAGACAGCCGGTAGCGCTTGACGTGTGTTACAACGAGGCTATCACTGGCCATGCTGAATACAGCAAATTTCTATTTCGAGGGGCAGCAGGGCGAGGAGTCGCTTTTTGAGATATTTACTATGACGAATGAATGAAGGTGAATAATTGAAAATGCGTGAAGCATGCTAAGATTTTTTTTACCCCTGAAGGGGATCTTTAACATGCTAGTAAACGGTAATAAGCGAGACCGCTCTCTGGCACAGTAAATGGTTGTAGAATATGGAAACCTATAACATTCGCTCGACCAAGTCATGTGCATGTACGCAAAGAGCCAAAACAGAAAGGTCATTTGCCTGAGATGTTATGAACTAAATATTGAACTGGGTGAAGTGACGTGTTATATGATGAAACTATGTGGTTAACATGGTCATGTAATGAGGATGGCCGCTTGCTAATGATTATTATTGTTACAGTAAAATGTTTAAGACACACACGTTTTGATTGCTAACACACATAGTCCTGCTCGCTGAACACTGAATACAGCGGCTTGGCGGATTGGTGACAGCAACTGCTCATCAGGGGCGGATTTAGGGGGTATTTCAGGGGGGGAGCGGTTAATGATTTTTAATCAGGTTGCCTATGTTCCGGGGGCTACATCAGAACAATTTGTAGGAGGTCTCCACGAAGGCAGTACCATTTTTAGTAGACCGTCATCATCTCTGCAGATAGCAGTTTCGCTTGTTATTTTAGTTATTACTATTTTTTTTTTGTATTTTATCACCACGTACCTTAGTCAATATAAAATAATAGTTTTGCTAGTAATCGAGGCTACTGGAAAGATATGCACCGGTACTTTTATTTCATATTTCATTACGATTTTTTACTGGCACTGATCCTTTTGTTTTTCTTTTAAAAGAAGGTAACGATCCAATAAGCTTCTAAACATCATAAAATGCTTTCAACGAAAAAACAAACCAACGACAAAAACAGGTCTTGGGAATGAACTTTAATCAAAAGCACATCTCATGAAAAAAATATTTATTGCCTCACAATTCCCAATGGTCTCACATTAGGCTCCTTCCCTGCCGTAACACTACAACAGAAGTTTTAGCTTTCGGGCTTTCTTGGAAGCAAAACGGTTAATGATTCTATCGTAGTCTAATTTAATGTCTCGATGTACATACATTAAAGTTAGGCCGTTCAGTCTTTCCTCGCCGCATCTTGACCTATTCTCAGTTTTTTCTAACTTCAGAACAGAAAATGATCTTTCCCCGGTCGCAATACTGACAGGCAAAGTAATAAGAATATGAATCATTGTTCTGATGGTAGGGAAAACTTGTGGATGGCAAGCTGTGTAGACCTCCACCGCCTTTGAAGGGATTGGGCGTCCAGCTTCGCTCTCTCTTCTCCATTTCGCCGCCCAAAGGGATGTCTCGGCATGCATCTTCGCCCGGAGTTCCGACTGCGATTTTTGAAGTAGAGGAGCGTAGCGCTCGGAAAGGATGCTGATGTCCTCCTCAGTGCAGTGGATTTGACGATCCATGTTCAATCCTGGGTCTACGACGCGGGGAAGAAAAACGTTCAGCTGATATGCGTTTAAGACGTCGTCTGTGAAACGTGTTGAGAGGTCTTCCAAGATCCAGTCAAGAAGAGGACTGTAGATGTTCCTTCTGTAGTACTCTTCGGGCGAGTCAGCCGGCGCGTTAGCCCTGTTCTTTTGCTTCTGGACAAGACGCGGCAGGTCGATAGCGGTACCTTGCTCACGCGCAAGCTTGCTGGCGTTGTCGAAGACCGACGAAAATTCTTGTTCGACGTTTGACCGCTTTTCTTTGAAGATTTGGATCGTATTCCGAGTGGTTTCGGAGGCGGTTTGGACGTCCAGATTTTCGCTTTGGAACAGACGGCTGAGAGGTTCCGTCCGAGTCAGCACTTCTGCTATGCAGCACAGTGTGACGATGAATTGCCCACTAGTGATGCTGGCCAGCAAACTTTCGGCTTTGTGCGCTGACTGATTTTCATCCCATTGAGAAACGATTCCCAACGCGTTCACAATGTCGTCCAATTGGTCCAGGAACTTCAAAACTGTGTCGTGCCGTTCAACCCAACGCGTATCGCACAGCGCGACAAGCTGGCCTTTGATAGTCTTCTTCAACACAAAATTACGCTTCGAGGACGCTGTGAAGAAATTCGTCACCTCTTCCACAGTTCCAAATGCATTTTTAACTGCTTGCACTTTGGACGATTTCGAAAGCGTCAGATTGAGCTGGTGGTTGTAACAGGGCACCCAAACAGCATGAACTGCAGTCTTCTGCAGCTCTTGTACTGCCCCTACATCTTCCGATATGTTCACCGAACATCCGTCAGTTCCGATGCCAACACAGCTTTTGGGGTCTAGTTTGAAGTCATCAATCTTCTTGGCAACGATGCCTCCCAGCTTTACCCCAGTCAGTTTTGGTTCAACAGCAGACTCTGCCGCTGCTTGAGGATTCTCATCGTCGTCTTCACTAGGGAAATCACCTTCTTCTTCACTTCCTTGAGTATCTTTCTCTTTCTCTTCCGCCGCAGATTTGCGAGCATCTAGGAAGCCCACAAAATCCTCCCTGATTTCGTTCCTCCAGAGATACCGCAAGAACAAAGTCAGCTGAGAGATGTGCGCTACATCTGTTGTCTCGTCAAATCCAACAGAATAAAATCGGGCTTCTTGAACGCGGCTTATGATCTGCTCGCGAATGTTCTCCCCGCACAGCTCAATTAATTCGTTCTGGATCGTTTTACTAGTGAAAAGGCTTCTGGGTCCCGCCGTTGCAAGATGTTTGGCCAGTTTGACGTCTCCAACTTTCATCCGGAACCGAAGCAGAGCCCGGAAATTGCCGTCGTTTTGTGAAGACTCCTCTTGAGCAATTGGGCCGTCATCACGATGACCTCGGTAGGCGATATTTTGTCGGCCTAGAAACTCGATATTCATCAAGATGAGAGCAAGTCTTGCTCTGTTTTCTTGGATCTTTACCAGGCGGAAGCTATCCATTTGGTTGGGAAGCTGCTCTTGCGGATTTCTTTGCTTGCGCAAAAAGTCTTCAGCACACAAGGCAGCTTCTTCGTGGTACTTCGTCGCCTCATGCTTCTGTAGGTCACCGTCTTTCCCAAGGAGCTTGGCGAACTTCATCAGAGGTTCCTTGACCAGGGTCTTCAACAGAATCGTTCTTCCTTGGCCACCGGTAGACTTCGCAAAAAAAGGGCAGAACAAACAGAAGAGTCCTCTACGTGATGGAGAGAGAACGACCCAGGGAAACTTCTGTAAGTGCTGCAGGTGAAGGTGTCGTTTCTCTTCGCTTCCGCCCTTGGTGTGAACGGAGAAAGGAAAACAATAACTCGCGTTTGGTTGCCAGTGACTCGTCAAAAGGGTAGAAAGTGTTCCGTCATCAGGCCTGTTTTTTCCTGAACCTATATACAAGCCGACGTCGTTTCCAAGATTGTCACAGGCAGCAGCATCTCGACAGGAATCGTTTGACGGACGTGAAATCAGTTGCTCCGTTGGAAGTGAATGTGAGGGTCCGGGCATAGGTTGTTTGCTCTTGTTATTGCCACCACCATCGCCGACTCCAGCATCTCCGCCGTCACCGAGCCCTCTGCCGTCAGCGAAGTTTCCAGCGCGTACGTCGCCGCCGAGCCCAACATTGCCACCAACAATTTCAGCACCACCGTCGACGCCGCAATCACTACCGGTACCCAGTCCAGCTCTGCAACCCTCAGCATCATTACTAGCGCCTCCGTTTTCACAGTCATTTCCTCTGTCATCACCATCACCACGATGATCGGAACTGAAAGCACCCTCAGAGTCAACTTCGGGACGGGACGGGGATGAGTGCTCAGGGATTTGTACCACTTTTTTAGGGGCACCGAAATAATTTCTCAAATCTCCACAGCGGTCGCTTTTCCATTTCCTTCCCCCACTTTCGCGATTAGCCTGAAAGGAATCAAACAAAAAAGATAAATTACTACTGCTCTAATGAAATTTATCTTTTGAAAAATTCGCTTGTCAAATGTCAACGTCAATGTCTGTATCGTACAAAGAAAACATTGCACGTAGCCAAGTTAGAACAGAAACCGAACGGTGGGTTAAAATAAAAATGCAGGCAATGCTAAGAAGGCGCTTCTTTGATCACAAAAGTATTTCAGATAGGCCCTCCGTAAAACCCAATCTAGATAATAATCAAGGGACCGAGGCATTTTCGTGTCTAAAGCGGTTTTGCATTTTATTTTTGATCAGTCCGTAAGAGGAATTCCTCTATCTCGCGAATTTTAGTTAGTCTAAGATTTTTAAACCGGAACCTCAACTTTGTCCTTTTTAATTCTTTTTTAATTGCCGATTAAAATTAAACTAGTACTTCACTAGGATAAGTATAAGTATTTCAAGACAAAATAATTGGACTTCTATGAAGGACTTTGGATGATTTTCATTTGAAGTGGGTTACTTGTAACGCGAGGCGAACTATTGTCTTGTGTTTTCAGAATCTCACAGCATCCTCTTTCCGCCAATATCATAATATTCGTGCAGTAAGTTGAGTTTACATTTACGTTGATAGGTTTGTAATGTAATTTAGCGTCGGTCAATTATATTTATTCCGCGTACCCCATCACATTGTGCTCAGGTTTGTGTGTAGCCTACTTAGGAATAGAGAAACCAAATATAGGTTGCTTCATTTCACTGCTCCACAAGCTGGCACCAGTAACTCCTCATTCTATTAATATTTTACTCGATATTATACCCTAACTCATATCTTATAATGTCAAGCGTCATTGTCGAATACGTTTGTTGTTAACTTCTTCTTCTCCTCACTGTGCGTCTGGAGGTGTTCTGAAATTACCTCATTTCATGTGTTTCATGTGTAATAAACGGAAAGCACTATATTTTCCGTCCTTTCAGACGCACAGGACACACAAAACCTACGAGCGAATAAAATATATAAAAAAACGCGCGAATGCTCACACTTATACAAACTTAGTCACTTAATAATTTAAATTTTATACATAAATTCTATTCAATAAGGCGTGAATAACGCACGTTCTGTACATTTATGGTTGCCGATTCTGCACGGCTTAAAATGTAAAATACATTTTGCAACATAGTGAGTTTGAACGATTCTATGTTTAGAGCTTTGGTTTACTCCTTCAGGTGGGAGGGACGATAAAGGGGGGTTTGGGTATTTCCGTCTACAAAAAATCACAACACAGCACACCACGACTACCTCACTTACCATAATGGTTCTAATGCCTTCGAGAATCCGCACAAAAATATCAGCGAACGCACTTGCCAACACTATCGTAAGAACGCGCACCGCGCACTGACTGTTGACTGAGACTGACCACCAAACGCTTGGACACTTCGAAAGCGAAGCTCGGCTCGGCTTGGTTCCAGCGCAGACTTGTCAGTACAGGCGCAGGCTCGACTCGCCACGGATAGGCTATTTTCTTTTCTCTTTTCTTTCCCTTCCTTTTTCTCTTTTTTTCCTTTTTTTTCTTTCTTTCTTTCTTTTCTCTCCTCTTTCTCCCCTTTTCTCCGCCTTATCTGAAGTCAGGGGGGGGGGGGGGGCGGTCGCCCCCCCCGCCCCCCCCTAAATCCGCCCCTGCTGCTCATAACACAGAAATGTCTATGTGGGACAGGAAGTGCGATATCAGCTTACTTGCCTGGTAGAGGCTAGCAGGTCTGGCGTTTAAACAGCCGCCATTTTGGTTCTTATTCAGTAGTAATACCAATGTATAAGAGGCAGCCATTTTAGTTCTTTATTAAAAACATGAAACTAGTATAAGGTATATGGATCTTATCGCTCTTGAGGAATGTGGGGAGGCGTGGGAACACGTGCGAGACAGACAACCATTCAAGGTCAAAACGCTGAGAAAATGCAACTCTCTCTGTTGCTAAGCAGACTGATAACGATTGTGTTGGTCACGCACTTGCCATTTTAGCAAACGGACGTACACAGTAGAGCTGTGGAAGAAAAATCCTTTTATTTTTTGGTAAGTACCTATGAATGATTGTTTTAATGATGTAATGCTAATGAACCTTAAACTTGTACTTATTGATACGGTAATTAATTATTTTTATTTATTTGTTTGTAGATAACCGGTATACCTTACATGTCTGAGAGAGAAGAAACCATTGCACACTTGAGCCCACAAGAAGGAAACAGAAACAAGCCAGTACAAGTCAAGGTGAGTTTTTTTTAAACTAACTCGTTTCATTTTTTTGTTTTATATTTTTTATTTTATTTTATGAAATGCATGTATTAACCGGAATTTAAGTATTTATAGCGGTTTATTTTATTTATTTTTAGAAACTTGGATAGAAAAGCCTTACCGCCGTAGCAGTCACTGAAAACCCGAGACGCACTAGAGCGAAACCATTGCCAAAGAGTGAACTATTTAAAAACTGAGCTAAGCCTAACTTAAAATGCTATTCCATTTTACCTCTACTGAAAACCACTAAACAAAAAAATTCATTACCTGTACATGACTGGGACGATGATTGCTTTCTTGATTAATGGCTATGTATTGGCAAACGGTACAATACCATATTGGTTTTTGACCGGGAAAGTACAAAGCCATATTGGATTTTTGAAAACAAAAATTTAAATTCAACTGACGTGTCGTTCCCTATGGACTCAGCGAATATCCACAGGTTTGAGCATGATGATCTGAAAAAATTACATGACATTCATTTTTTTTTGTTTATATATTGGTTAAAGGGGGATGTAAATGACTGCAGCTTTATAAAAAGAAAATAAGTAGATGGGTTACTTTAGTGTCGACATACAGTTTATTTTTGTAATGATGTTTTGATATTTTAATGCTAATTAACGTTAAAGTTTCACTTACAAGTATTGATTGATTGATTGAGTGAGTGATAGGTTATTTTGTTTGTTTTTAGGTGTGGTCATGCGCCATTAACGTAGTGAACAGACAGTGAAAAAAGCATACATTATGCTTTAAAGTATTCTGTGCTCTTGGGCAACGTTAATAACTTGCAATAAAAAGTTGTATTATAACACATGGTATTAGTACCAAATTCAACAAGTGAGCAAGTCGGTTTACCATGTGGGTTATATTTAAAATCAGAACAAGATCGTTGGTTAACATTTGAATCCTGGCCTGTAGGCTTTTTGTCAACACATAAACTTGCAAAAGCCATTTTTTTTTACTTGAACCGAGAATATGTGGTGCGTTGCGTGTTTTGTCATATTGAACTTTCACACTGGGAAGAAGGGGATGATCCCTTTAGAGATCATTTGCGATGGTCTCCTCATTGTCCTTACATGCTTGGAAAACTAGTGGGTAACATACCAGTGTATCCATTTTACCGAAACACAAGTCCATTGGCCGCTACTTAAGTTGCTGAATCACAAATAAATAATAATAATAATAATGATGTATTACCAGCCAACAACAGCTAGAACACGTGGAGCAAATACATGCGGCTGAAAATAAGACTTGTCTCACGAACAGATACAACAGTGTGACCAACAATTATGTAAAATTTGTTATCAAGATGAACTAGGTGTTGTATTTTTGCCTTGTGGACACATGATAGCATGTGCCAAGTGTGCATTAGCACTTAACACTTGTGCTATATGCAGAAAAGTAGTATCTGCTACTGTTAGGGCATTTCTTGCATAAATAGTATAATTTATTAGCAATGCATAGTGCAAAATACCTAATTGCACAATATTATTGCAAGCTGTTTTAGAGTGTAATAGATATGCTTTTCTTTTGTTTATAGACTACTACAATGAATGTTTTGAATGCTGTGGGACAAGCATGTGGCTTAGAAACAAAGAAGCTCAGCGAATTGCCAACGCATATTCCATTCCGCATTATCAAGATTCGGAAATTGAAAACAGCATATGGTGATCGTGTACTTTGTATATGTGAAAACTTTCAGACATTTCTGCCTACACGGTTTAATGATATGTCGCAGAGTGTTTTTGATGAAGTGAATAATGCTGTACAACCTGTACACTTAATTTATGAAGGTTTTAAAAACAATAGGTGCATGGTTGGTTTTAATTAAATAAAAAAAATAAAAAATGTGAAATAATAATGGAAAATATAAGTGTTGACAATAGACTGAAAGAAAAATATGTGTATAGAATAATAATATTTTAGTTTTTAGTATTGTCTTAAAAATATTATCATGAAACCAAACAAATGTATATAAAGTTTGTAAATAAATGTAAATGATGGTACAATGTTGTTTTATTTTATACAAAATTAGAATATTTAACATTGCAGAGTATTCATGATTATGACAATAGATGCACACTGAATACAACTCTTTCTCTGTTTTCGATAGTCTGTTATAGTTTTTAAACACAAGGCTTGTTGTAGATCTTTTTATAGCAATGTCCATTGACTGTTGTTTTCTAAAACTGGGCAAGCCGCGAAGGTTTTATAGGCTTAAAAACCTTATTGTTATTACTATTGAGTCATTTTGATCATCTTGCAATACCACCTTTTTGCATATCAAGCCAGATGACCTAGTTGTTCCACTCCTTAAAACGACGACAACAACAACACTACCTCTTGCATAGTTTGTGATGTTGATGGCTCTTGCGACGCGGAAGATGGATTAAACATAACGTTTAGAACAGGGGTTAAACGTTGCTCATTAAACAATCCATTTTTTTGCGTAGCAATATGGTTTTCTTGATTTTTTTGTCGACGGCAACTGTGTTTCATGCAGTACAATACATTGATGATCACTGACACTTAAAACCTCACTATTTTTACTTTTTAGGTCACCACGACAATGTTTGGAACCTTGTTTTGAACAACGCCAAATAACAGTTCCATTTTTATTGGTTCGTTTCACAATATATGAATATCCTTTATAGTATGCATAAGGCTTATCATACCTAGTCACTGATACTTCCATGTCAACTGTCAAGCATAGACTAAGCTCTAGTAAAGTCAACTTGGTAATAAGAATAATAGTTTAATGTGAGAGCAAATATGGATCTAAAGTGTTCAGGTAAAAGTGGAAGCAAGTAAGCAATTATAAGAACCAAGAATGGGGATAAAAGTGGTCGCAAAGTGGTAGACCCATAACACAATAATTTCAGCATGACGAAGCTCTTGTTCAATTTCTTTGATTTCCCAATCGTGACCGGTATGCCCAGCTTGATGTAAAGCAAGCAGGTGCCGAAGCCGTTGAATTAGCTTACTTGGTTTGTTCCAGTATACAAATTTAACAACTGATTTTTTAGGTGTTAACAAAGAATTACCATCATCATCATCATCATCATCATCATCATCATTGTCATCATCACCATCATGACTATTATTCTATAGTCCTTTTTGACCCTCTTGCAATAGCACTTTATTTATAGTCTGTGTTGACTTTGATAGTGTTGAAGGTTTCATGGACGTTGACAACTGTTCTAACATGACTTTTTGAGGACATGATAAGTCCTTTTGAATAAGCACTGCACTATCTTTAGCCGCAATATCGTTTTCTTGAACTTGCTTTTTAGCATTTTGATAATTTTTTGTAAACAGCAATCGTGGTTCGTTTGGAGCTCTACATTGATCAACACTCACACTTAAAACCTTTTCAATTTTACTTTTCAGATTGCCTCGACATTTTGTTGACCTATCTTTTGAGCATCGCCAGAATATTATTCCATTCACATTCTGGCGATTATAGTTATAAGAGTAGCCTTGATAGAGTGCACGTTCCCTTCCTTTGTTGGTTGTAGTAAGTTCCATAGTAGTTACTGACCTGTCAGTACGATGTTCACACTACAAAGGTTACAACTGTTTTGCTGATGGAGTGACTTACCATAAGCTTATATATTGGCTTTTTGTGTTGGCCTTTTGTGTTGGCTTTTGTGTTGGCTTTTGTGTTGGCTTTTGTTGGCTTTTTGTGTTGGCTTTTTATGTTGGCTTTTTGTATTGGCTTTTGTATTGGCCCCATATATTGGCTTTTGTATTAGCTCTCTCATATTTGCTTTTACTTGTAGTCTTATTTGGTCTTGGAAAGTATGTGAGCCCTTTTTATGACAGCATAATGCTTACCACCATGTTTGTAAGCAACAACAACAACACACTTAAATTCTAAAAATCCAAAGTATTCTAAGGTTAATGATTGACTCTCAACTCTTACTCTTACCTCTATCCCACGCCTAGTCAAAAACAATATACTTTTTAATTTTTTCTAAAAAGTTGAATTGGGAAAGTAGGCTATATGTATAAAGTAAAAATCCTAAAAAGTCATATATTAACGCTTACTCCTACCTCTATCCCACTCATAGTCCAAAAATGGTGTATTTTTTCAATTTTTTCCAAAATAATATTGGGAAAGTAGGCTATATGTTTAAACTAAAAATCCTAAAAGGTCATATGTTAACTCATACACCTACCTCTATACCACTCTCAGTCCAAAAATAGTGTATTTTTCAAATTTTTCAAAAACATATTGGAAAGTAGGCTATAATTCAAAAATTAGGAATTTTACAAAAAGGTTTGTATGGCATAAATCAATGATCTTTATCCCTTCTACCAGTAAACCAAGTCTCAGTTCTCTAGGACAACAAAAATAAAAAGGAATTTTACAAAAAACGTTTGTTTGGCATAAATCAATGGCCATTACCCCCTCTACCTGTAATCCAAGTCTCAGGTCTCTAGGACAAAAGAAAATCATTTTTTGAAAATGGGCTATATTTCCAAAATTATGAATTTTACAAAAAGTTTGTTGTGCATAAATCAATGGTCTTTACCCCCTCTACCTGCAAACCAAGTTGCCTGAAGTTTGCGCTAATATTATTGTAAGTGAGGTGGATCCTCAAGTTATTCGTTTGAATTAATATCATATGATGGGATGTCTTACCCTATGTTTTTAAGAGGCAGCAGGACCTAATTAGAATAGTGACGAAATTGAGTTGGTAATATCAACATTTCTAATTAGTTCGAAATACAACTGGCATAATGTTGGCTTGAATACTTTCTGATATATTAATATTAGGGTTTTATATATTTATTTATTTATTTATTTATTTATTTATTTATCGTATGACTTTTAGTGCCGGGAGTGTCCGAGGACATGTTCGGCTCGCCTGAGTCTGTAGCTGCTTCCAGCGGACACCCTAAAGGGTGAGCTACAATTTCCGTTCAATTTCAAGTAGTTCCAACTTTCGCCACCAGATATCAATGATACCTAGTGGTGAACGTTGGAACTTTGATAGAGCGTTCTGACGAAATCTAACCTAACAAATTTTGCTTTACACATGTTAAGTCTGTGAAAGGATCTTTTACATGCCATAAATCTATGACATGGGACCGCCGGCTTTACTTCCCCTCCGAAGGAAGGCATACTGAAGGATTTTTAACGCTCTTAAAAATCCGACGACTTCAGCCGTGTTTAAACCCGCTATCTTGGGCATAGCAGTTCAGCATGCTACCGACTGCGCCACCCAAGCAAATAGAGACAGCATTTATTAACAGTTGGCAACCCTAGTTGCTCTTAAGAATACGCATTGTTATATCTGTTATAGTACACATAGCACATACGAAATTTGGTTGAAATCCAATTGATAGTATAGAAGTTACATGTATTTACAATTGGTCCTATCAGCAGGCTTGGAATCATGTTGGTAGTACTGAGGTCCATTAGTTACTTCAAATTAATCTAGAAATTCAGGTAATATACGTGTGCATAGTTTAAAGCTGTCGGCTTGCATACTTTCCGATATATTGGTATTTGGATAAAAACAATAGAGAGTGCATTTATTAACAGTTGGCAGCCCTGGTGGCTCTTAAGATTACGCTCAGTCATATATGTCTATCTACACATAGTACATACGAAATTTGGTTGTAATCCAATTAATAGTGTAGAAGTTATATGCATTTAAAAATTTGACCTATCTGCAGGCTTAGAATAATTTTGGCAACACTGTCATGTATGGCCTCATGGAAATTACACTAAAATATTATTATCTATATGTGTGCCAATTTTGGTACAGCACCCATGCATACATTCCAAGATATACAACCTGGAGCTGAAATTTTAATTGTGATTTTTCAGCAGTTGGTAGCACTGTCATCATTTTCAAATACGGCGGTGAGATATTCAGATAGAGATCTTTACTCATACCAAATTTGGGTTTGATTTCTTCAGCCGTTTAGGAGTTGATAGGGGGGACACACACACAGCCAGACAGACAGACAGACACGCTTTTTCCCGGATCGATCTCATAAGTCTACTTTTTCCTCATTTTTACAAAATGCGAAAAGTAGGCTAAAAAGGGTATTTACAGATGAGGAACGCCTGAGAAGATCAGAGCGAATGGAAAGCTACTGGGCAACTCAGGAAGGAAACTAACTGAAGAAGAGGACCATGAAATGATTGACTGAAGTGGTCCAATGAGGCCGTAAAAGCAGCAACAGCAGCAGAAGAAGAAGAATTACATATTTTATTAGCCTACTTTAGATTTTTGCAAAAAATGAAAGTAGACTTATGAGATCAACACAGGGCGAAAAAAGTGTGTCTGTCTGTGTGTGTGTATGTGTGTGTGTGAGTCTGTGTGTGTGTATGTGTGTGTGTGAGTCTCTGTGTGTGTGTGTGTGTGTGTGTGTGTCTGTGTGTGAGTGTGTGTACTCTGAATGTCTGTCCCCCCCCTATCAATTCGAACACGGTGAAACCGAATTGAACGAAATTTGGTACAGAGGTAGAACAAGCAATGGGCACCACAGTGTCATATTTTATATCGCCGCCATCTTTACTAAAACTGAATGGCGGCCACTCAAACGTTCAAAACGTAAAATCAAATAACGACTAACCAAATCATCCGATCTCTACCAAATTTGGTAACAACATACCTTCGTATAGGATGCGTCTTGTGACCAAACTACAAGGTCGTCCGCCATACCATTTCAGGATGGCGGCCGTGCGAATTATGCAAACTTTATAATCCATATCATGGGACCCACCAGTTCCGATTATCGAGCCGAGAATCGTTTTAACTGTTCTAAAGGAAGAGGCACGTTCGAAATTAAAAGTTTATTTTGTAATACTATAGTGCAGACGTGATTTTAAAAAGCTGAGCTGATTCAGTAATAAGACAAGATGGCAGCGGATATCTTGTGCCTGACTTATATTTCACTAATTTGAGTATTGCATGCAATATAGCGTACTGATACAAAATAAATAAACTTTGTATGAAATGCTTTATATATAAATAATATACTCCAGTGATGAAATTGTTTAGTATAAATCATTATTTGCTAACAAGTTCTATGTAAGTCATTTTATATAGAACGATATTCGTTGACACAATTAGCTCAGTGGTAGAGCGTTAGCCTATCGGTCAATTGCCTATGGTTCAAACCCGGTCAGAGCTAGGTTTTTTGCTTGAAATGTTATATGTTTATTGTTTTGTAATGACTCAGACGTTTTAAAATTAAGCTTTATATTGTGCATATTATGGTGTAAAATATATATTTAATTAAAACATAATTCGCCAGCAGATTTACTCGAGACATCTAGCTGCCAAAAAGGTAACTGCACGCCGACCTACTTATTAACTTCCAGATTTTATTGAAAAGTTTCTTCTTCTGGCCGCTAGAATGCACTCGCTCTGTTAGGATTATATTGTTCGATATTTCACCACTAGATGTCACGACTAGTCTACGTGGGGCTCCATTGATTACTATACCATTGGCATTCTATGCGCATCGAATTTGAAGAATGACAAGATGATACTACGATACATTTTTACTTTTTATTTTAAAGGGTTTGTAACAACCTATTTTGCGTTACTTGAAAATGTTATTTGAAGTAAAGAACAAAACGATTTCACATAGTAACTGAATTCAAGCCGTTGGTGTTAGTTCAGGTTATTAATTACTACTTTTATTTCAGGCAAATAGCAATCGAAAATATCCACATAGTTTGTATACACACGTCTCTGTAGGGTCATGGAAAGATTTGTTAATTCAATTAGGGTTGTGAAAGCCATGCACAACCAGACGTGTAAAGACATGCCTCAACTCAAAGTTGGATGTTGCCCACGGCAGGTCGTATATGTAATAATAATAATAATAATAATAATAATAATGTTATTGGTTTTACATCCCTTTTAACTACTGCTGCTTTTAGAGACACCGGGGTGCCGGAATTTTGGCCCGAAGGGGATCTTTAACGTGCCAGTAAATGTACTGACACGGCTCCCTCGCATTTGAGCACCCTCAAATGCCAGCTGACTGCGCCAGGATACGAGCCTGCAACCTAGGGCCCAGCAAGCGAGAACGTTACCGCTGAGCCACGCAGCCAGTCCGGTCGATTATGTCTCCAGATCAATAACATTCTTGATATACTTCTTATCTTTCTTTCTTCAATGATGGTAGCAGTTTTTATCTAGGTTGTGGCGTTTGGTAGAGGTAAATCGTTTCTAAGGTCTTCAACAAAGAATAGTTCTATTATACTCTTTGATAATAACAACGAGTTATAACGATACTCATACATTTAAGAGAAAGTAGGCTATATGTTCTTTACTGAACATCTTGTTAACACTGAATTCAGGTGAACAGTGACAATATTTGATATAACATTATAGTATGATAAATGATAATGGTATTGTTATAAGTAATTGTTTGAGAGTGAGGGATCAAGCGATCCTTAAGCTAATATTGGATATGCGATAATTGAAGTATTGTTCTACTTATAAGTAGAAGGTAATGGTATAGAGATATGCGTGTAATCCTTGATTTATTAATGTTGTTTCCTGAATATCAGCTCAGATGGTTTAGGGGCCAATCCTCTGGTAAATGGGACATGTTGCGGGAGTGACAATCCTGCCCCATAATATGTGTAAAGTGTTTCGGATAATTTAAATGTCAATCCTATATCGTTCACTTCCACATCAAATAAACTTTATAATAATCATCGAATCTATTTGGAAAGTGTAATGACGTTACATCAAAATAATGTATTGCCAATTCATGTGGTTACTTGAGTATGATCAGTGTTCTAATGCAATTAATCCACTAATTAAAGTGTCGAGCAGTAATGGAAAGTACCGCCCTGTGTCACAAATTACATTTGGGAATGTATGAACATTTATTATTTTTATTATTTTTTCACTTTCATCGAAATCTTCTATGTGTCAATCTATTGGTAGTGTCAAATGCCAGGTCTATGAGTTTTGAAAATGCTGTGTCTCAATAAGTGACATCTCAAAGAAATATATTGGTTTTTCAAATTCAATTTTGAACTACGAACTCAAGGTAATTTACGTCATAAAGACATTGATTGAGTGTGAAAATTACTTCGAGATTTATTACCGGTGTACATATTAGGAAGTAGAACAGCGAAGGGCAGCATTCCTTAGTTCAGTTATTAGTTAGATAGATGATTGTGCAGTCTCTCATGTATAGAGTAAAATAATTAATTGTAACGCGTCGATCATAGTTGAAACAAACGAACTCTCTTTATGACAGACTATGTTTATTTTTATAGTTGAGATGCACCAATCATAAGCTCGATTGCTGTTGCCGCTGCATATTTTAGTGATAGTGCAAGGGAGTATTTATTTTTTGTTTCCGCTTTGTTGCTGTCAGACAGATCTTTTGAATACATTTTTGTGAATTGATTTTCTTTTAAAATGTGTGTTCTCGCTTTGTGTATGTGTGATTATTCCTTACATCCTTTACGGGGAGCATGAGGGCAGTGTGCAGTAATCATTAGATAGTATAACCAGGACGCCCTGAGACCTGATGTCGTGCTTACACTGTACTCATGCTGCCTCGCATGTGATCCCCTGTCCATCCCAGGTGGATAGATGGGCACACAACCAAAGCAAGAATAATGTTATACTATTCATAACTAATAGGATGTCTCATAAAACCGCTCTACAGCAAAAATTAGGTTTCCGAATGAATGCATGTTCCTAGACCAATTTTTTGCACTGAGTTGAATGGTGTAATTTGTTTGTTTCTATGCCGTCACGTCTTCGAGAAAATCAGGAATTTCTGTTCCATAAAATTGCTATATGACGACATCGAGAGTATCTAGCGTTACAATTTGATTACAACTATTTATGTGGTCTAGCAGCAGCAATTCTACTGATTTATGTTTCACAGGTGGTAATACACCGGAAAGAGCAATTCTGCAATGATATACCAAAACTTGTAATGTGGTTAGGTGTGAATCATGTGGTTTATGTAGATTAAGGAACTTGGAAAATCAAACAGAAGCTTTAGATCTGTACCTCATGAATTGACCCCTCAACAGGCTCAACGTGGAGTGGATGGATGAATGTTTGATGCTTTTCAGTAGGTCACTTGATTGCACCCAAATAAGATGGGTTATTCCCAAATCCTGATGATGATCGCTTGACGATCAAAACTGGTCATCCAAGTGTATTTTATTAATCTCATGTAATTTTTTTCCAGAATTAGGGTACAATCGTGTTGACCGACTGAAAAGCATCAAACTTTCGTTTACTAAGGCAACACTGAAAATGGCTTCAAACACCATAATGTAGAGTGGATATCTAATAAAAATTGCAAAAGTATTGACTAGACGGAAAGTGTGTAATTTGTATTATTTATACTAAACTGTCAATTCGGACCAAACCATAGTTAGTTATTGTTGTTTTAAGGGGCGGAACTACAAGATCATCTGCCCCAAGACCAAACCATGAATAGTAATATTCCGAAATACAGTAGAGTGGATCGTCAGCTTATTGGTAGATTGATAGATTTATCAGGAAAATTGTCACATGTGATGAAAAATGAGTCTATTACCGCCAACACTGACGCCTCGAAACCTGCGGAAGTCATCCTTAAAAAGGATCGGTAGTGTGTCTGTTTCGAAAAAGTAAGGATAATCGGGAAATTACAAAGGTCATCGTGCCTATCCCACTGTAGTAGGGGAACCAGAGCACAACTGCACAAGGTGATGTCGAAACTCGAAAAGTGCCATGTGCGACAGAAAAGTGCGCAGGTTCCATTGTTTTCAACAAATACAGGTCCAGCTGCTCAATTAATCGCTTCCTCTACCGGTAGTGTTATTGGAACCCCAGATGGTGTTATGAGCATTAACATCTCCCAGAAGGAGAAAAGGAGGGGGAAGCTGAGAGACTAGATCCACCAGCTGGTTGTAATCCGTTTGAGAATCAGATGGGATGTACACGTTACATAGTGTTGCCATTACTGGCAACAAAGTACAAACAGATTCTTGATCTTCACTAGAGACTAGAGAGGACAAGAGTGCAGGTGCCACCGGCGGCCACAGCTCCAGCCACCCAGTCTTTAGAGAAGAAGTAATGTGTCCAGTCCAGGATGGAATCTGGATTTCTGAAGGTGGACAATGGTTGCTGTCTACATTCATGAGTTTAAGCCTGAGTGATTTGAATTTCTTGGCTTCACGATTTGCCTGACTAGCGTGAACAATGTGGTGTTTGAAGCCATATTTTCAGTGTTGCCTTAGTAAACAAGAGTTTAGTGCTTTTCAGTCGGTCAACACGAATGTACCTAAAAGAGATGGGTTATGCCCTAATCCTGAAATAAATTACATGAGATTAATAAAACACTAGGATGACCAGTTTCGATCGTCAAGCGATCATCATCAGATCCATTACACTTAGGCTATAAAATCTATGTTTGAAATACAGGTGAAAATATTTACAATATGTACAATTATTTAGTTGCAGTATTGGTACTGCAACTGTCAGTGTATGCTAAATGCAGTATATATGATGTTAGGTGAAATGCTAAATGGTGATAGCCGATACTCATATCGATGTCTGTGTTTAGTGTTAGTTTTTCCTTTATATGCTTCTTCATATACTACCTAGGTATGACTACAATTGCAACTAAATAATTGTACATATTGTAAATATTTTCACCTGTATTTCAAACATAGATTTTATAGCCTAAGTGTAATGGATCTGATGATGATCGCTTGACGATCGAAACTGGTCATCCTAGTGTTTTATTAATCTCATGTAATTTATTTCAGGATTAGGGCATAACCCATCTCTTTTAGGTACATTCGTGTTGACCGACTGAAAAGCACTAAGCTCTTGTTTACTAAGGCAACACTGAAAATATGGCTTCAAACACCACAGTAATGTTACTAATGATCCTATGACCCTCAGAATGAACTGCTATTTTTTAAAATTTCTCAGCACTCTTTAAATCGGACATAATCGTGTACTACGCAGACTACTTGACTCAAGTCCTGTTGTTCACATCGCTGGAACATAGGGCTTCGACGAAGCATCGCCATCGGACTCAGTTTCGTGCAATTGCCTTCACTTCTCTCCACGTTCTCCCCGCTTCTGCAGCTTTCTTCTCCACTGTCCTCCTCCATGTTTCCCTCGGTCTTCCTCTTCTGCGATGTCCCTGAGGATTCCAACTCAGGGCTTGCCTCTCTATTGCCGTCTGGTTTTTGCGCAGTGTACGTCCGACCCTCTTCCACTTTCTTGCCTTTAACTGTAAATCCACGGGCTTCTCCTTTGTAAGATTCCATAGTTCTTCATTGGATGTTACATTTGGCCAAAACACTCTCATGATTCTTCGTATGCATCGGTTTATAAAGGTCTGGATTTTCTTTATGATTGATTTTGTTACTTTCCAAGTCTTACATCCGATTAGCAACACTGATTTTACATTGCTATTGAATATTCGGAGTTTAGTTCGTGTGGAAATCTCATTGCTTTTCCAGATAGGATGCAACTGGATAATGGCTGCATTTGCTTTCTTGATCCTATTGCTCTCATCCTCCTCTGCTCCTCCACTTTTAGAAACGATGCTACCTAGATACGTAAATTCTTTAACATCCTCTACGTTTCTTCCGTTTATTTGAAACTTCCTATCGCTTGTTTCGTTTAGTCTTAGTGATTTGGTCTTCCCTGAATTTACAGTTAACCCTAGCCTTCTTGCCTGTGCCTGTAGATCTTCCGGTTTGGCATTCATGTGGCGAAAGCTTTGTGAGAGGAGACACACATCATCATCAAAATCAATATCTTCTAGTTGATCTGTTAAGTTTCAACTTACTCCTCTTCTTTTACCTTCATTTGTTTTCCTCTCACTTCATCTATCACAATTAGGAAGATTGATGGAGAGAGAACACACCCCTGTTTTACACCTGTTCTTACATCAATGGATGGTGTTAATTTCCCTTGGTACATTACTTTGCACGAGTATCCGTTATACATTTCTTGCATAACTCTGATGACCTTTCCCGGAATACCATAATTTGCAATTATTTTCCACATGCTTCTTCTGTCCACTGAATCGAAAGTCTTTTCAAAGTCTATAAACACTAGATATAGACTGGCCATAAATTCAATGCTCTGTTCAAGGATAATGCCCAGTGTATTAATCTGATCATCACACGATCGGTTTCAGCGAAACCCAGCTTGTTCTCTTCTTCGGTGGATTTCAAGGTAGTCCTCCATTCTGTTTAAGATGATTCGTGACAACACTTTGCTAGGAATAGATAACAGCATTATTCCTCTCCAATTATTACAATAAATTTGTGAAGTCGCCCTTCTTCGGAAGTTTGACTAAAGTGCCGGTCTTCCATTCTTCTGGTATTTCTTCCCGTTTTTTTTTTTCAAACAGTAAATCTACTGTTGTAGTTAGATCTACTTACAAGAGCTCAGGTGGGATGTTATCTGTTCCCGGCGCTTTGCCACTTTTCGTTTGTTTTAGAGCAGCTCTGATCTCTTGATTCTACCAAGAACCTCATATTCATTTCGATTTCCATCTTCCTCTGAATTGTCATCTATACATCCCTGTTCTTCTCCGTCCTGTTGTTGTTCTTCCCTGATCGTACTGTACCCGTAAATCCGGAAAGTAGCCTGTTGGAATATCCATTGCCCCGGCTGGATCGCCTATTTCTAACAGCACCGGCCTATTACTACATTAGAAATCGCTCCAACATGGCCTTTAGGGATTTACATACAGCAGTTACAAGAATATTGTGGATAAACAACAAACTACACGGGGCACACCTACCTTTACTTACGTTCTCAGGGACTGGGAATTCAGCTTCGCCTACAATACATCCACAATACTCTACTCCTTATATTTAAAATGAATCACACGCCAACTACACCAGATAACGAACTGAATAAATTTATTAACAATGGTAAACTAACCTAAATAAACAAAATAACAATAAACTAATCTAATAACAAAAGAAAAAGAAAACCACACAATCATACACATTTCCTTTCTACTACACATCTTACTACAATACCGTGTAAAAATATCAACATAAAAGCCTTGGCTGGATTAGGCCTACACTACGTAAAAAGAAAAACGTTTAAGGAAGGCTCTTACATTCATGGCATTCCTGACAACTGGTTACATTCACTAGCACGCGTCTGGAAAACGCACGTGCATCTGCTCGCTTTATCAATGAAACGCTAGCACCACGCTGCATTCATAACTTTTTACATTTTATAGAAGGCTGTGAATCTTCACCTGTTCATATTATGTCACACCGCTCTCCAATCCTAACGGTGAATCATTCTGGCTAGCCTACATTGAGACTGCTTTGTGTGCGTTTAAAATACACGTAAAATTAACATTCAGATCTTACAAAATTGCTCATAACTTCTATGTTTCTTTAACAATCATCCTGAAAATTTTTAAACACTCTTTCATTCGCACCCCGAAATTGTTCTAGACCAATCCGGTTCAATAATTACTCTTAACAGTGGGCAATCATTCATACAAAAGATCTGCTCACAAAACACACGCTATTCCAAAACAATCGATTAATAAATCCTACCAAAATTATTTAACTAATTAAATCATTTTCGAAAAATATTTACATGTAATTTGTTCATAATAATATACACTATTGAGTGTTGCTAACACGTTACTTACGAGATTCTGGATTCTCGGTTACAATACAATTCTCAATTAATTATATACACCGTTTTTCCACATAATCATTCTCTAACATTCCGTAGTTTCCATATACTGCTCACTCATCGTCTTATATAGGTTTCAGTAGGGGGCTACTAGGAGTTCTGCCCCCCCCCCCCCCCACCACTACTCACACTGCGAGACGATAACTCCCGAACCCGTTGTCGGAGATTCACGAATGAAGTGTCGTTGGACTCGGGATGACGGGGGCTTTGCCATGGACCACTCGTTATAGTTTTGAAAAATATTTTGAATTTGTTTGTTTTCGAAAATAGGCGTTAGTTTGAAAACCAAACAGGATAGAACGTTGTGCCATGGCTCAAACGAATGGTCTTTATGACCTTTATTTTCTGTAATAAAACTTTTTTATTTTTTATGTTTTTTTTTTAAACGCTCGAATTTTGAAAATCCTATATTTTGGAAACTAGGAACTCTACAAAAAAGTTTGTTTGACGTACATCAATGATACCTACCCCCTCTATCCCCAAAATAAATTTCAAGTCTCTAGAATGAAAACCTGTTTAGTAGTGGGGTAAGGACAGAGCTGCTTCCAAAAGCAAGTGGTGAGCCCCTGCGACCTTGGAATGGAAGGAGCCATGCTAGGAGGGCGTGCTTGGATTCGTTTTTTCGTCTCGTCGTGCTCTTTACGGGAATGTAGGTGTCGAAAGGGTGAAAATTTGGAAACACGGTTTTTTTTGGGGGGAAAACCATGATTTTGAACTTTTTGCTATATCTCGTGAACCAATCATGCTAGAGGTGTGTTCGACAGGTCCAAGTACTCGGGATGATGTCCTCTTTGCTATGGACCACTCATTGTAATTTTAAAAAATTTGGGAAACTCGATTTTGGGGTAAACACGTGTTTTTTGTGATTTTTGCCGATATCTCACGAACCAATAACGCTATAGACGTGTACGAGGTGTCCTAGGACTCGGGCTAACGCCCCCTTTCAAATGTGGTAGATATTCTTTCCAAAAAGATAATTCACAAAGGGCCTAACGCCATACATGTTGAAATAACGTTTTCTTTTTCTTTACCTGTTTATAATGTCTATGAAGCGTGGTGGTTGAGAGAGACGATACGGCTGGGTGTGTGTGTGTTTCAACGAACCTGTCGCTAACCACAAGGACCATGCTTAATAGAACAATCGCTATTTCGGCGGGTCGATGTATGACAGAGCGAGGGTGCGTTTTTCTGATATTTTACCTTTGACGTGTAAACGGTGATGAGAACTTGGTTCTATGTTGGTCGAAGCGAGTACAGAAAACAAACTTGCCGAGGAGCAAGAGATGAAGGTCATTTGAGCTTATTGGATGGCGTTGATCTGATTTGACAACAGGTGACGCTTGAAGGTGAAATAATCTGACCTTCGTGGTGGCAGGGCAGTGTGAAATGCATGCACACACATGTGTGAAACCACATGTACGCTAAACCAGTGACATTCTGTCTTGCTTCGTACGTGACAAAATGCAAGTCCATGTGAAATTTGATCTGCCACAGGTGTTCGCTTGGGACGTTAGCTGTCCACGTGCGCGATAACTGCTAACAAGTTACAGCCTGTTTTGCTTCGTACGTGACAAAATGCAAGTTCATGTGAAATTTGATTCGCCACAGGTGTTCACTTTGGGCGTTAGCTGTCCACGTGACCGATAACAGAATGTTCAAAGCGTGGGAAAAATGATTATACATGCAACGTAGCATATAGAAATACATGTCGTTATCATTTCCACTCTCACTTGGGTGGACTACCTTTGAACACACTGCGTTGCATGAAACCCCTGGTCTTGTTTAACAGTTTTGGTGTTGGTGGAAAATACTTAACCTTGTTGTGGGGTAGGTATTTATTTATATATTTATTCATTTATACATTTATTGATTAATATATATATTTACAAGCAATTATTTATTGATTAGGTAATTAATGATTTTATTTATTTGTTTGCAGATAACCGGCATACCTTAAATGTCTGAGGGAGAAGAAATCATTGCACTTTTGAGCCCACTAGAAGGGAAGAGCAAAAAGTCACTGCAAGTAAAGGTGAGATGATTTTTTTAAACTAATTTGTTTCATTTTTTTGTTTTATGTTTTATTTTATGAAATGTATGTATTAACCTGAATTTAGGTATTTATAGCGGTTTATTTTATTTATTTTTAGAAACTTTGAAAGAATAGCCTTACCACTGTAGCAGTCGCTGAAAAAAAAAAACAGAAACGCACTAAAGCGAAACCACTGCCAAAGAGTGAACTGTTTAAAACTCAGGTAAGTCCAACTTAAAAATGCTATTCCATTTTACCACTACTGAAAACTCGTAGACAAAAAAAAATTCATTACCTGTACATGACTGGGACAATGATTGTTTTCTTGATTAATGGCTATGTTGTTGTTGTTGACTGGGAAAAGTACAAGGCCATGTTGGATTTTCTAAAAATAAAAATAATAAATTTAATTTATGGGTGGTTCCCTATGGACTCAACGAATATCCACAGGTTTGAACATGATAATGTGAACAAAATGACATGACATTCATTTTTGTTTATATATTGGTTAAAGGGAGGGTGGGGGAATGTAAATGACTGTAGCTTTATAAAAAAGAAAATAAGTACATGGGTTACTGTTAGTGCCAACATACAGTTTTTTTTAATGGTGTTTTGATATATTAATGCCAATTAACGTTAACGTTTTATTTACAAGTATTGATTGATTGATTGATTGATTGAGTGATGGGTTATTTTGTTTGCTTTTAGGTGTCGTCATGTGCCATTAACGTAATGAACAGACAGTGAACAAGCATGCATTATGCTTTAAAGTACTCTGTGCTCTTGTGCAATATTAATAACTTACAATAAGAAAAAGTTTTATTATAACACATGGCGTTAGTACCAAATACAACAAGTGAGCAAGTTGGTTTACCACGTGGGTTAAATTTAAAATCAGAACATGATCGATGGTTAACATTTGAATCCTGGCCAGTAGGCTTTTTGTCGACGCATGAACTTGCAAAAGCCGTTTTTTTTTTACTTGAACCGAGAAGATGTGGTGCGCTGTGTGTTTTGTCGTATTGAACTTTCACACTGGGAAGAAGGGGATGATCCCTTTAGAGACCATTTCTTCTTCTTTTATTGGTTCTTCGACGTCTTCTTCTTCTTCTTTTCTTGGTTCTGTGCTGCAGTATATTCTCTTCTCTCTTACATCTTTTGTTCAACACAAATGGTCCCTCCATATCGTCTATGAGAACCATTTCCATTACCTTCTCCTTTACTGGTGCTTGGTTTGGAATCGATACTCAAATCCTTTTTATCATCATTCCCATTTTCCTTATCTCTTAAATCTTTGAGATACTCTTTTCCTTCCTTATGACGTTCATCCTTCGTCATTATTTCATCTTGGGAGTTTCTGTAACGATTATCATTTTGGTTATTCTTATTGTTATTCCTGTAATAATAACCATTATTATTGTATCTGTAGTTATTATTATTATTGTGATAATAACCACTTCTACGGTTGTCATTGCTATTATCGTTACTACGTCCTTGCTGTTGCTGATATGGACGACCTCCACGGAATCTCCTGTATCTGGGTTCTGGTCTGCGATCACGGAAATAATTATTCCTTTCAGGACCAATATTTCCCTTTTCTGGTTCTTTCGGATTGTCTGTCTGTTGTGTTTGGTCAAGATATACTGTATTAATGTCTTTGTACTATTGCCTTTGGTTCTTCGCAACAACGTTCGGCATCGGGCTCGTGTAATCGAGTTTTCGGAGCAGTTCGTTTATGCTCGCTAGATCGTTGATCCCTGACGAGATAATTAGACGTCAGACTTCAACAGGGAGCATCCTGGCTATCGCGTCTATCAACTGAGCTGTAGATAATGGGGGTTGATGAAATCTAAGTCTGGCGAACTGACTCGTGAAGAAGTCTACGTAGCGTATGGGAAGAGTACCTGAATACTTTCGTGAGTATACTTCTGCGCGCAGGGAATTTTGAGCTTCAATAGACCAGAAACGCTTTATCAGTGCTTCTGCGAATTTATCGAAGTTCATGAAGGTATATCTAAAGCCGAAAAACCATTCAAGAGGCCCATCTGACAGATAGCGCTCTACAATCTTCATTTCTCTCTCTCTTGGAATATGCGCTTCGATAAAGTAATCTTTGAGATTTATGATGTACTCTATCGGTGTGAAACTATCTAGGTTGCTGAACCTACGCGGTTTGTCTTCAAAGTTTCTTATGACCGTCACTTTTCTCGGATATGAATCCTGAAGGTTTCGTCGAAAATCTCCATTGTAACTTTCGGGCTCTTCACTCCTCTCCTCTAAACCTTCCGTAAACCTGAATAATCTTTATTCCGGCCTGATGTCCCTTTCTTCCACTTCTAGGCTACTTCTTTTAGTATGATTCCTCGAATCTTCGAAATCTATCTTCTCCCTTTCCTTTTCTTCTATCTCACTGATAATCTTCTTCAGCTGTTGGCCTACTTCGATCTTTAAATCTTCCTTATACGTCTCACGACTGGCAACATCTCCTAGATTAAGTCTTTGTAATTTCTTCTAGTTCATTAGTTTTCTCTTCACTCATGGCATTAACGTTAGTGACAACCTTGTTTAACCGTTCCTCTATCGTTTTAGTCTTACTCTCTAACGATTCTTTCAAAGCTTGCACATCCTGACTAGACTGAGTTCTATCTCCTACTTGCTTTTCAGTGAGCGTATCAATCCTTTTTCCTAAATCCTTTCATACTTCAATAACCTCTCGATTAATTTCTACTTGAGTACTGGCTAATTTCTTTTCTATGTTATCTTGGATTTGCTTAACATGTTCCCCAGTGGATTTGTTCCACTCGTCTTTCTAGACAACTACATTAGCTTTTAACATTTCAGCTATGTCTTTCTCAATATCTGCTTTAAGAATTTTATTGTGATCACTAACCTGCGTTCGTAAAGTTTCTACATTACCTTTTAATTCGGCCAGCGAAGCTGTAGTTTTTAACGCGTAGTTTACAAAACGTGTCGTTAAACCAGTCATATTCTGAGTACACAATGTTTTAGATGCTTCTACCTCTTGCCTAATTTTATTAATGTCCACTTGGAATTTTGCTACATCTACAAATACCGTATTGACTTCTGTTTGTATTTTTCCTATGTCAGACTGTACATCAGTGACATCTGACTGCATATTGTTTATGTCAACCTGAACATTAGTGACATCGGCTTGGACTGAATCCACCTTAGATTGGACTGTGGATACGTCTACTTGGATTGTATCTACTTTAGATTGGACAGTGGATACCTCTAACCTCACATTACCAATATCGTCTACTATGTCTACTTTGAATTGGACTGTGGATACATCTATTTGGACTGTATCGACTTTACTTTGGACATTAGATACATCCACATCCCCATAGAACAAGCTGGATTCAGGCCTGGCAGATGCTGTAATGATCAAGTGTTTGCATTAACAACTCATATTGAAAATGGGTACGAGAAGAAATCTGTAAGCCTAGCTGCTTTCTTGGATCTATCTGCCGCTTATGATACAGTATGGCGAGAAGGCCTCCTTCTGAAATTTGTGAGTATCATTCCGTGTCTAAAACTCACAAACCTAATTAACAACATGCTGTGCAATAGACTTTTCCAGGTTTACTCTGGCAATGATAGAAGCAAGTTCTTCAAATTAAATGATGGATTACCCCAAGGATCTGTCCTGGCTCTCCTTTTCAGCTTGTAGGCCTACATATACGACCTGCAAGAAACTTCTTCAAGGAAATTCATATATGCTGATGACATTTGTTAGGTAACCCAGAACTCCAACTTCACCGATGCTGAAAATACGACTAACTGCCGACTTGGAAGTCTTGGACACATATTTCAAGAAATGGTGCCTCCGCCTTAATTATCAGAAAACGGTTGTATCCGCCTTTCACTTACGCAATAGGTTCTCTAATTACAAACCAGAAGTTTAATTCAGAGGACAAACTTTGCAGTTCTGCAGCTTGCCTAAGTACCTTGGTATAACACTTGATAGGTCCTTGACCTTCAAACATCATCTCACGAACGTGGCCTCAAATGTGAAGACCCGTAATAGCATCATTCAGAAGCTTGTTGGTACCTCCTGGGGTTCCAGCGCTCAAACTTTACGATCAACTGCTCTGGCACTATCATACTCCGTTGCCGAATACTGCTGCCCATCTTGGCTAAACAGTGTCCACTCCAAGAATATAGATGTGCAACTTAACCAGACAATGCGACTGATTACGTAGCACACCCACTATATGGTTACCTGTTCTAAGTAACATCCAACCTCCAGCTCTTCGAAGATCAGAGGCTCTCCTGAAGATCTGGAAAACCATTCAGAAGAACGCCCAGCTACCCATACATACTGATGTAGCAAAAGCCGGCAATCAACGGTTGAAGTCAAGAAAACCACCTTGGCGCTCTGCAGTACTTCTTGAAGACTCTTCATTTAACATCTCAGAAGCATGGAAAACTATGTGGGGAGAATCATCAGTATTCAATCCACATCTGATTGAGAACCCTTCCAACCGGATAGAAGGTTTCAAACTCCCCAGACGCCAATGGAGAATCATTAACCGGATCCGTACAGGACAAGGCAGATGTGGATTCCTGCTTCACAAATGGGGTTGGGTTACTTCTGCTAACTGCGATTGTGGATCTACCCTGCAAACCATCGGACATATTGTTGGTGAATGTCCGCAACGAGCGTTCCAAGGATCAGTAGGTGACATTCATCATGCATCTTCTGAGGCACTACAGTGGATTGATGGCCTGGATTTGGAAGTTTAAACCAAGAACTTGTGTTTATGACTATGTATATAACTGTATATATAACTTTATATGTAGTGTATGAACTTTTATGTTAACTCTGTAGCATCATACGATAAATAAATAATATTAATAATTAGATACATCTGACCAAACATTACTAACATCAGTTCGGACATCTCCGACATCTGTCCGTACACCACTTACATCATCCTGAATCTGCTTTGAGCTGGCCTGTAAAGGCGTGACATCTACAACCATTTTAGAGGCACTAGTTTGTAAACCCTCTAAAGAAGTCTGAACTTCTTGAATTTCAGTTTTGAAACTCTCTTTGACACTTTCTGCAACTTTATCTGTAATAGAATCAACAACTTTAACAATCACTGTGTCAAGGTCCTCCTTTCGTTCACGCTTCAGTTGTTCTAGGTTCTGCTTCTCTTCCTGGAATTTACCTTGCATATCTACCATATTCACAGATAAATTCTCCCTTATCTCACCTTTGACAGCATTCAAACTGCCCTGAATTTCACTTTGGACACCCTATAAACTGCTCTGCAGTTGCTTCTTCATCTCCTCCAACATTCTCTTTACATCCTCGGTTGCCATTGCAATAACCCTTTATATAATGCTATAGAGACACATTCAACAACAGAGCAAAATAACATCTGTGCAACATCTTCCTCCATATAAAATTTTTGAGCACCTTAATGTCTAAAAGTAACTTAAAATTACCTTAGCATTAACTTATAGTATACCCTATGTTAAATAAACTTACTCATAATGTTCGTTGTCTTGCGACCCACTTTAAATATACTACCACAAAGAAATTCTACCATTACTATCATTAAATCAAGTTATCTTTATTTTTAACATGACCTTAGCAATCGCCATGTACCGGTGAAATAAAATAAATATTCAGATCGTAGGTCGTTTTTCGATACTGTCTACCTACTACACCTTTCTCAGGTTTCTAAGATCTGATCTTTATCTGAGTGTAAACTTCCTAATATCAATTTAAAATAAGCCTATATAATTACACTCACATCCATCCGAAATTGGACAAGACATCCCACAAGTCTGGTAATTATTTCTCTCACTAGTAATGTTCAAACCAACTTGCTTTAGAGGCACTACGAAGCTAATTTCGTAGCCCCAAAGTTCTAGGGTGCCATTCCTATTCTACCCGTAAATCCGGTAATTTGCCCCTTTTGAATATCCATTGCCCCGGCTGGATCGCCTATTTCTAACAGCACCGGCCTATTACTACATTAGAAATCGCTCCAACATGGCCTGTAGGGATTTACATACGTCAGTTACAAGAATATTGTGGATAAACAACAAACTACACGCGGCACACCTACCTTTACTTACGTTCTCGGGGACTGGGAATTCAGCTTCGCCTACAATACATCCACAATACTCTACTCCTTATATTTAAAATGAATCACACGTCAACTACACCAGATAACGAACTGAATAAATTGATTAACAATGGTAAACTAACCTAAATAAACAAAATAACAATAAACTAATCTAATAACAAAAGAAAAATAAAACCACACAATCATACACATTTCCTTTCTACTACACATCTTACTACAATGCCGTGTAAAAATATCAACATAAAAGCCTTGGCTGGATTAGGCCTACACTACGTAAAAAGAAAAACGTTTAAGGAAGGCTCTTATATTCATGATGCCGATTCTGCTTAGTGTCATGGCCGCCGCGTGAGTCCAAGCCAATATCTCGTGAACCCATGGTCGGATTTTGACAAATGAGGTGTCGTTGGACTCGGGCTGACGGGGGCTTTGCTATGGACCACTCATTTCAACCCCTAAATAAAACCTACCCCTACTAGGGGGTGAAATTGTAATTTTAGTGAAAGTCTCTTTCCAAATGTGACATGTATAAGCTGCGCTGCTAAAATGAACATAAACGTGGTTGCTCATATAGTGCATGCGTTTTTCTGGCTGCCGCTATGAATGAACATTTTTGTTTTTGTTTTGTACGCATGCGCACTTGGGATTTTTGTAAGAGGGCGAGCTCTTTGAAAAAAATGATTGATAAGAAGGGGTTTTGGTGGTGAGGAGAGAGCCAGATAGTCGCCTACTTTCCTACGAAGTTTGCCGATATCTCTCGAACGCAAGGTCGTATTTGGACGTGTGACGTGTCAAATCGCTTGTTTCGAAGCCCTTTATATGTTATTAATAGGTTAGAGTTTTGAGAATGAGGGAAGCAGGCTTTTTGGGGGTAAAACCATGATTTTAGACTTTTTCCGATATCTCACGAATGCATGGTCGGATTTAGTCCTATGACATGCCAAATGACTTGTCTCGAAACCCTCTTTATTTTGGTAAAAGGTTAAAGTTTCTGAAAATGAGGGAAACAAAATTTTTTGGTGTAAAACTGTGATTTTAGTCTTTCTGATATATCTCACAAACCAATAACGCCAGAGACGTATACGAGGGGTCGTAGGACTCGGGGTGACGCCCCTTTCCTCTCTCCTTTCGAATATAGTATTTATGTTTAAAAAAATGCGAAAGGGCCTAACGATACTTATGTTGAAATCATTTCAGTTTTTAAAACTTTTCTTAAATCTGTCTAAAATGTTCATGACGAGTGGTTGTAGATAGAAAGAGACGATACCACTGGGCACGTGTTTCAACGAAGCTATTACTGGCCACGGTGGTGATATACCAATACAGTATTCGCTATTTCGATGAGACGGCGGGTCGAGGGTTCGTTTTCCGATTTTTCCTATGATGGAATACCTAATACCTAAACCCCCTGAAGGGGGTCTTTAACATGTAAACGATTATGAGTGACATGACAAATGATAATTCCTTGATCAGATGAAGTTAGCTTTAGATAGAACAAACAGAACTTGGTTATATGTTGCTTGAAGTGAGTATAGAAAACAAACTTGCTGGGGCAGACTGACAGGATGTGGATGTTATTTGAGCTTATTGGAATGCATTGACTTGACTTGACAACAGGGCAATGAAAAAAGCACAGAGATGCTGAGGACACTTGAAGGTCAAACGATATGGCAACTATGGTGGGAGGGGGAAGCGAGGATGATGTCGCCGATCATGTTCAATGTTCAATGGATGAATTTAAATTTTGCGAAGCATTGTTCGGAGAGGGTCATGGGACGACTTGTTTTAAGGATATTTATTTTTCCGATCTTTCTTATGATGGTCTCATTGATTGAAATCATCCAAAACTGCTAGGGCATGGCCTTGAGATTTTATAAACTGATAATGGGATTTTGACATACAAGGTCCACTCAGAACTTGACATGATGCCATTCTTTTTATGGCTTATGAATTTCCCCAAAAAAGACCCAAAACAACAAGATCATAGACTTTTGCTTTTCTTAATATATTGCAAACCCATAATGTTAGATGTTTACTGTGAGTGACGAAACCTAGCTAGGTAAAGAAAGAATTATTGTGGGCTACATGTATGGTGACTGACACGTCTTTGAACATTGGAACTTGTTTTCAGATCTGAGTGTAGTACATAGGGAGTATAGGTTGTAGGCATGGCTTGACAAACGGTGTACACAAAATTCAATTTATCGATTCAAGAATTATGAGTAGACTATCATTAATTAATTGGTTAAAGAGTGTAGCTAAAAATAAAAAAGTGACTACATTAAACTAAACTGAACCAAGTCGAATCAAACCCAACTGAACCAAACCAAGCCTAAAGCAAACCAAACCTAATCAAGAACAAGCCAAGGGCTTAAGTGTAAAACTTGTGGGGGAATGCAGTCATTGGCAATGTCCAAAGAAAGGGATAACGCTCTACCTTTAGAGGGTGAGGTAAAGCTAGCGCATGGTGCTAATGCATATTCCCAAGTACATGAACCACACACATACACAACTATCCTATGCTGTTTTTATGAGTTGACTGTTAAAACTTACTCAGTGGTTACTGAGCAAGATGGTCGCTACACACAACAAGCTTTAAATACTTGAGGCTAATAATCTATACACACACACGCACTCGCTTGTTCTAAACTAAACTGTCTCGCTGGCAGTGCTCACACAGTAGGCAAATGACAGAAATGCTTGGCTAACCGAAATACAATCATTTTCGGTTGTCTAATGATACCAGCTAGCCATTACATGCTATAGTGGTGAGCACATGTGCCTCTTGCACTGGAGATCGTAACTCGATTTCTAGCTCTAAGGCCTAGAACGAATCAAACTAAGAAAGAATGGTATGGTGACGCAGTAGTTAAACTGTTAGCCTTTCAATAAGGTAGACTAGGGTTTGATTTTGGGTTAATATACATGTCATAAACAAACAAACAAAAAAAGCGGAGATAATGTTTAAAACTGATTACACTTGTCTCTTTTCAAATTATTACTTAGATTACAAATACAAAGGTGGACTGGGTTTGATATACAGTTAATGCTGCCTATCGCATACTAGCCTGTAAGAAAGCCAAACAAGCAAAAGGCGTAGGTAGAGCAGTGGTAAAATCACTATGTGTAGAGAACTACCTAACGGTTTTATGAACTGGCAATGCTATGTCGCATAAACAGTGCAGGATACAATCCGGCAACCATAATTTTTATCTTGTGGAACAGAGAAAATGCAATTTTACCTTGATGGATAGCAAATGAGTGCAGATGAATGACCTATGCATTAGCCTACCATATGGTTATAACCACGAGGTGGAGGTGTGACTTTTATATTTTATTGTTTAGAGACATGGCTTTTTTGTAACCAGTAGATTTAGTATTTTGTAAATATTCATTTTTGTAATTGTAAATAGTGGAAACATTTTTTTTGTAATAGTAAATGTTAAATGTATAACTAAAAGTTATTTGGGATAAGTGTGCATGTCAAGGATAAATAGCGTGGTTGTATTTGTTTTCAAAGACAGGTATGGTTGTGTGAATGTATGACTACAAATAGAATGATAGAGAGAGAGAAAGCTTGTGTATGTGTGTGTGTGTGTGTGTGTGTGGGTAGCATTGATTTTTCAACCAAAGCAAACACGGCAAGGTAGGATGGTGGGGTAATTAATGTATATAGCAAATGGTAAATAGTATACTATATTTTTTTAACACTTGTGTTTTTTTAATGCAGTAGTAGATAGGTGTTATTTTGTAAAACAGTCTTACCTACAGTAGTAGTAGTAGTAGTAGTAGTAGTAGGCCTATATGTTTTTGGAAACAAACAGAAAGAGAATGCACTATTGCCATGGCCAAGCACTTCCATTAAAGTGATTTCAAGAAAATTTAAATCAGCAAATGTGTGTTTTACAAAACTAAACATTCAGCATGGACTAAATCATAAACGTGTCTTCTGTGATATGGAAAAAATAGGAAATCCATGTTTCCATATCAACACAATTTAAAAACTTAAAACTGACATTTAAAAAATGTAAATGGGAAATTGTCAAATGTGTAAACAACAAAATGGAAAATTCTTGTTTCCATATCATGAAATCCAAAAACTTTAAACTGACATTTTCAAATCGTGTACATGGAAAATTGACAAATGGCAATGTGTGAAATGTGAAAATGAAAAAATATGAACAAATGGCTATCATTATTTAAAAAAAATAAAAAACCGTCGTGTTCTATCGTTAAAGTGTGAATCAAACCACATCTACTTATTTGGATCACCCGAGACTGAGTAGACCTGTTTTAGTCCTAATATACTTTTAAAATTTTATGTTAAAGCTCAATTTGAACTCAAGAGCTTTAGAGTGCCAGCTAACTATTATAACCGTTACGTCACAAAGACAACTTTACACTACTCTTAATAAACAATAATAAGAAAAAGAATAATAAATGTTGAATTTTTTTTTAAGGATGAACATGGTGACACTGTTTCTGTTGCACAGTCTGCTAGCTACTAGCCAGCAGCTGGGGTCTTAGAAAACGATACCGTTGACATTTTGTAATGAGATGTGACATGTTTCAAAGTACAGTATTATGGGTTGCTGTTGAGTAAAAACTAATCCTGTACAAGGAAGCAAGGGTTCGAACCCCTTACCTAACATTACTATTGCCTGAACATGGCTTGACGACACTGTATTATTATGATACTCGGTACACAAACCATAGATAGAGTGTATTGTTTAAGATCACTTTCTTTCTGAACATAGGTGGAGACTGTTGATGGTTAACAATGGCATTAATATAGTAGGACGTGGGTATAGCAATTAAGAAAAAACAGACAATACCCATACAATATTTTTATTTATTTAATATAAGTACTTGTACAATAGTTACATTCAAAATACATTTCTTTTTTCTCTATTACTATTTAGTCCTTTTTGATTCTCTTGCATATGAAGGGTAGATAACCTTGTAGTTCAGCCCCTTAAAACAACAACAACACAACCTTTTGCATAGTCTGTGATGTTGACGACTCTTGAGATGTGGAAGATGGATTAAACATAACTTTTACAGCAGGGGTTAAATGTTGCTCAATAAACACTGCACTATTTTGAGTAGCAACATTTTTTTCTTGTACTAGCTTTTTAGCATTGTCATGATTATTTGTTGACACTAACAGTGTTTCATCTGGTACACCACATTGATGATCACTCACACTTAAAACCTTACCATTTCTACTTTTTAGATTGCCTCGACATTTTTTTGACCTCTCTTTTGAGCATTGCCAAAATATTATTCCTTTTACATTTTGACGATTATAGTTATAAGAGTAGCCTTTATAGAGTACACGTTGTTTACCTTTGTTAGTTGTAGTAAGTTCCATAGTAGCAACTAACCTGTTAGTATGATTTGCTCACTACAAAGGTTATAACTGTTCTGATAATAAAATCATTTAGCGTTGGCTTTTATATTTAATATGTACAGTTTGAAGTGATAGCAAAAGTGAGAGCAAAATGGTAGCAGAGTGGTAGAAAATATAACATGTATTGTTAAGAAATAGTTTAAGCTGTTATGTGGATCCATTACATAATAATTTTAGCACGACGAAGCTCATTTTCTATATTCAATAGTTCTTCCTCATATTCAGTATAACCAGCCTGTTTATAGACATGCAGTTGCTGAAGCCGCCGGATTAGCTTACTTGGATTGTTCCAGTAGACAAATTTAACAAATGATTTTTTAGTTGTAAACAAAGCATTACCATTATCATTATTATCTTCATCATCAACATCATCATCATCATAACCATTATCATTATCATCATCATTATCATCATCATCATGATCATTATAATCCTCATCACTATTACTATATAGTCCTTTTTGATCCTTTTGCAATACCACATTTTGCACAGTCTGTGTTGCCCTTGATAATGTTGGGAGTTTTTCAGACATTGACAACTGTCCTAACACGACTTTCTGAGGAGATGATACATGCTTCTTAACAAACAATGCACTATCTTGAGCTGCAATATCTTTTTCTGGGACAAGTGTTTTAGCATTTTGAAGAGTTTTTTTAAACAGCAACGATGTTTTATCTGGTACACTACATTGATGATCACTCATACTTAAGACATCACTATTTTTACTTTTCAGCTCACCTCGACACTGTTTTGAACGATGTTTTGAACAACGCCAAATAACAGTTCCATTTTTATTGGTTCGTTTTACAATATATTTATATCCTTTATAGAATGCGTATGGCATACCATTGCTATTTGTTGATACTTTCATGTCAATTGTCAAGCATGAACTAATCTCTAGCAAAGTTCACTCGATAATATAAATAATTTCTAAACCCCAGTAGTGAATAGTCAGTTGTTTTTGATCTATGCAAGCGTAAACATGTCACATACACTGGTGATGGATACTCAAGGCTTTAAGGTCAATGAAAACAAGTATAGTATATATTTAAATAGGTGGCTATCATTGATTGCACAACACGCGGGTCACCATATCTTTTTTTCTTTCGGACTAGTGTTTTAACATTTGAAGAGTGTTTTAAACAGCAATGATGTCTTATCAGTCACACTACATTGATGATCACTCACACTTAAGACCTCGCTATTTTTACTTTTTAACTCACTTTGACACTGTTTTGAACGATGTTTTGAACAACGCCAAATAACAGTTCCATTTTTATTGGTTCGTTTTACAATATACGTATAACCTTTATAGTATGCATATGGCTTACCATAACTATTCGTTGATACTTTCATATCAATTTTCAAGCATGAAATAATCTCCAATAAATTTCGCTCGATAATAGAAATAATAGTTTAAAGTGGGTGCGAAGGTGGGTGCAAAAGTGGGTGCAAAAGTGAGTGTAAAAGTGGGTGTAAAAGTGGGTGCAAAAGTGGGTGCAAAAGTGAGTGCAAAAGTGGGTGCGAAAGTGGGTGCGAAAGTGGGTGCAGTTTATAGTAGGCACCATTTTTACTAGAATGTGATTTGAGTAAATGTAATTTCTAAACCCAAGTAGTGAATAGTCAGTTGGTTTTGATTTATGCAAGCGTAAACATGTCTCATACACTGATGATGGATACTCAAGGCTTCTTGGTCAACAAAAACAAGTATATAGTTAAAGAGGTAGCTATTATTGATTGCACAACACTGAATCTATTTTTGAAATTTTGACAAAGGGTCTAAGTGCACTTTTGTTAATATCTCGCGAACCAATAAGACTACGGCATTGTATGAGGTATTGTTGGACTTTTTGCCGAAGACTGCTGGTAAACACTTATGTTCCCACGACCTTTTTAAAGATGGCGGCTGACCCACGAGGGGTGATTAAAACGTATTCCAAGCGACGCTTGTCGATAAGCAAACCAATAATCAAAGGGGGGTGTGACAGAGCTTGAGGCGATAACCCCTTTTGATTGATCCCTGTTGATTTGCCCCTTTGGACTGGTCCCCGTTGACAAGTCCCTCTGAACGGGTCCTTTTTGAAGGGAGTCATTTATGACGGGCCCCTGCTGACGGGTCACTGTGGACGGATCCCTGTGGACAGGTCCCTGTTGACAGGTCCAAAGGGATTAGTCAAAAGGACCTGTCAACAGGGACCTGTCCACAGGGATCCGTCCACAGTGACCCGTCAGCAGGGGCCCGTCATAAATGACTCCCTTCAAAAAGGACCCGTTCAGAGGGACTTGTCAACGGGGACCAGTCCAAAGGGGCAAATCAACAGGGATCAATCAAAAGGGGTTATCGCCTCAAGCTCTGTCACATCCCCCTTTGATTATTGGTTTGCTTATCGACAAGCGTCGCTTGGAATACGTTTTAATCACCCCTCGTGGGTCAGCCGCCATCTTTAAAAAGGTCGTGGGAACATAAGTGTTTACCAGCTGTCTTCGGCAAAAAGTCCAACAATACCTCATACAATGCCGTAGTCTTATTGGTTCGCGAGATATTAACAAAAGTGCACTTAGACCCTTTGTCAAAATTTCAAAAATAGATTCAGTGTTGTGCAATCAATAATAGCTACCTCTTTAACTATATACTTGTTTTTGTTGACCAAGAAGCCTTGAGTATCCATCATCAGTGTATGAGACATGTTTACGCTTGCATAAATCAAAACCAACTGACTATTCACTACTTGGGTTTAGAAATTACATTTACTCAAATCACATTCTAGTAAAAATGGTGCCTACTATAAACTGCACCCACTTTCGCACCCACTTTCGCACCCACTTTTGCACTCACTTTTGCACCCACTTTTGCACCCACTTTTACACCCACTTTTACACTCACTTTTGCACCCACTTTTGCACCCACCTTCGCACCCACTTTAAACTATTATTTCTATTATCGAGCGAAATTTATTGGAGATTATTTCATGCTTGAAAATTGATATGAAAGTATCAACGAATAGTTATGGTAAGCCATATGCATACTATAAAGGTTATACGTATATTGTAAAACGAACCAATAAAAATGGAACTGTTATTTGGCGTTGTTCAAAACATCGTTCAAAACAGTGTCAAAGTGAGTTAAAAAGTAAAAATAGCGAGGTCTTAAGTGTGAGTGATCATCAATGTAGTGTGACTGATAAGACATCATTGCTGTTTAAAACACTCTTCAAATGTTAAAACACTAGTCCGAAAGAAAAAAAGATATGGTGACCCGCGTGTTGTGCAATCAATGATAGCCACCTATTTAAATATATACTATACTTGTTTTCATTGACCTTAAAGCCTTGAGTATCCATCACCAGTGTATGTGACATGTTTACGCTTGCATAGATCAAAAACAACTGACTATTCACTACTGGGGTTTAGAAATTATTTATATTATCGAGTGAACTTTGCTAGAGATTAGTTCATGCTTGACAATTGACATGAAAGTATCAACAAATAGCAATGGTATGCCATACGCATTCTATAAAGGATATAAATATATTGTAAAACGAACCAATAAAAATGGAACTGTTATTTGGCGTTGTTCAAAACATCGTTCAAAACAGTGTCGAGGTGAGCTGAAAAGTAAAAATAGTGATGTCTTAAGTATGAGTGATCATCAATGTAGTGTACCAGATAAAACATCGTTGCTGTTTAAAAAAACTCTTCAAAATGCTAAAACACTTGTCCCAGAAAAAGATATTGCAGCTCAAGATAGTGCATTGTTTGTTAAGAAGCATGTATCATCTCCTCAGAAAGTCGTGTTAGGACAGTTGTCAATGTCTGAAAAACTCCCAACATTATCAAGGGCAACACAGACTGTGCAAAATGTGGTATTGCAAAAGGATCAAAAAGGACTATATAGTAATAGTGATGAGGATTATAATGATCATGATGATGATGATAATGATGATGATAATGATAATGGTTATGATGATGATGATGTTGATGATGAAGATAATAATGATAATGGTAATGCTTTGTTTACAACTAAAAAATCATTTGTTAAATTTGTCTACTGGAACAATCCAAGTAAGCTAATCCGGCGGCTTCAGCAACTGCATGTCTATAAACAGGCTGGTTATACTGAATATGAGGAAGAACTATTGAATATAGAAAATGAGCTTCGTCGTGCTAAAATTATTATGTAATGGATCCACATAACAGCTTAAACTATTTCTTAACAATACATGTTATATTTTCTACCACTCTGCTACCATTTTGCTCTCACTTTTGCTATCACTTCAAACTGTACATATTAAATATAAAAGCCAACGCTAAATGATTTTATTATCAGAACAGTTATAACCTTTGTAGTGAGCAAATCATACTAACAGGTTAGTTGCTACTATGGAACTTACTACAACTAACAAAGGTAAACAACGTGTACTCTATAAAGGCTACTCTTATAACTATAATCGTCAAAATGTAAAAGGAATAATATTTTGGCAATGCTCAAAAGAGAGGTCAAAAAAATGTCGAGGCAATCTAAAAAGTAGAAATGGTAAGGTTTTAAGTGTGAGTGATCATCAATGTGGTGTACCAGATGAAACACTGTTAGTGTCAACAAATAATCATGACAATGCTAAAAAGCTAGTACAAGAAAAAAATGTTGCTACTCAAAATAGTGCAGTGTTTATTGAGCAACATTTAACCCCTGCTGTAAAAGTTATGTTTAATCCATCTTCCACATCTCAAGAGTCGTCAACATCACAGACTATGCAAAAGGTTGTGTTGTTGTTGTTTTAAGGGGCTGAACTACAAGGTTATCTACCCTTCATATGCAAGAGAATCAAAAAGGACTAAATAGTAATAGAGAAAAAAGAAATGTATTTTGAATGTAACTATTGTACAAGTACTTATATTAAATAAATAAAAATATTGTATGGGTATTGTCTGTTTTTTCTTAATTGCTATACCCACGTCCTACTATATTAATGCCATTGTTAACCATCAACAGTCTCCACCTATGTTCAGAAAGAAAGTGATCTTAAACAATACACTCTATCTATGGTTTGTGTACCGAGTATCATAATAATACAGTGTCGTCAAGCCATGTTCAGGCAATAGTAATGTTAGGTAAGGGGTTCGAACCCTTGCTTCCTTGTACAGGATTAGTTTTTACTCAACAGCAACCCATAATACTGTACTTTGAAACATGTCACATCTCATTACAAAATGTCAACGGTATCGTTTTCTAAGACCCCAGCTGCTGGCTAGTAGCTAGCAGACTGTGCAACAGAAACAGTGTCACCATGTTCATCCTTAAAAAAAAATTCAACATTTATTATTCTTTTTCTTATTATTGTTTATTAAGAGTAGTGTAAAGTTGTCTTTGTGACGTAACGGTTATAATAGTTAGCTGGCACTCTAAAGCTCTTGAGTTCAAATTGAGCTTTAACATAAAATTTTAAAAGTATATTAGGACTAAAACAGGTCTACTCAGTCTCGGGTGATCCAAATAAGTAGATGTGGTTTGATTCACACTTTAACGATAGAACACGACGGTTTTTTATTTTTTTTAAATAATGATAGCCATTTGTTCATATTTTTTCATTTTCACATTTCACACATTGCCATTTGTCAATTTTCCATGTACACGATTTGAAAATGTCAGTTTAAAGTTTTTGGATTTCATGATATGGAAACAAGAATTTTCCATTTTGTTGTTTACACATTTGACAATTTCCCATTTACATTTTTTAAATGTCAGTTTTAAGTTTTTAAATTGTGTTGATATGGAAACATGGATTTCCTATTTTTTCCATATCACAGAAGACACGTTTATGATTTAGTCCATGCTGAATGTTTAGTTTTGTAAAACACACATTTGCTGATTTAAATTTTCTTGAAATCACTTTAATGGAAGTGCTTGGCCATGGCAATAGTGCATTCTCTTTCTGTTTGTTTCCAAAAACATATAGGCCTACTACTACTACTACTACTACTACTACTGTAGGTAAGACTGTTTTACAAAATAACACCTATCTACTACTGCATTAAAAAAACACAAGTGTTAAAAAAATATAGTATACTATTTACCATTTGCTATATACATTAATTACCCCACCATCCTACCTTGCCGTGTTTGCTTTGGTTGAAAAATCAATGCTACCCACACACACACACACACACACACACACATACACAAGCTTTCTCTCTCTCTATCATTCTATTTGTAGTCATACATTCACACAACCATACCTGTCTTTGAAAACAAATACAACCACGCTATTTATCCTTGACATGCACACTTATCCCAAATAACTTTTAGTTATACATTTAACATTTACTATTACAAAAAAAATGTTTCCACTATTTACAATTACAAAAATGAATATTTACAAAATACTAAATCTACTGGTTACAAAAAAGCCATGTCTCTAAACAATAAAATATAAAAGTCACACCTCCACCTCGTGGTTATAACCATATGGTAGGCTAATGCATAGGTCATTCATCTGCACTCATTTGCTATCCATCAAGGTAAAATTGCATTTTCTCTGTTCCACAAGATAAAAATTATGGTTGCCGGATTGTATCCTGCACTGTTTATGCGACATAGCATTGCCAGTTCATAAAACCGTTAGGTAGTTCTCTACACATAGTGATTTTACCACTGCTCTACCTACGCCTTTTGCTTGTTTGGCTTTCTTACAGGCTAGTATGCGATAGGCAGCATTAACTGTATATCAAACCCAGTCCACCTTTGTATTTGTAATCTAAGTAATAATTTGAAAAGAGACAAGTGTAATCAGTTTTAAACATTATCTCCGCTTTTTTTGTTTGTTTGTTTATGACATGTATATTAACCCAAAATCAAACCCTAGTCTACCTTATTGAAAGGCTAACAGTTTAACTACTGCGTCACCATACCATTCTTTCTTAGTTTGATTCGTTCTAGGCCTTAGAGCTAGAAATCGAGTTACGATCTCCAGTGCAAGAGGCACATGTGCTCACCACTATAGCATGTAATGGCTAGCTGGTATCATTAGACAACCGAAAATGATTGTATTTCGGTTAGCCAAGCATTTCTGTCATTTGCCTACTGTGTGAGCACTGCCAGCGAGACAGTTTAGTTTAGAACAAGCGAGTGCGTGTGTGTGTATAGATTATTAGCCTCAAGTATTTAAAGCTTGTTGTGTGTAGCGACCATATTGCTCAGTAACCACTGAGTAAGTTTTAACAGTCAACTCATAAAAACAGCATAGGATAGTTGTGTGTGTGTGTGGTTCATGTACTTGGGAATATGCATTAGCACCATGCGCTAGCTTTACCTCACCCTCTAAAGGTAGAGCGTTATCCCTTTCTTTGGACATTGCCAATGACTGCATTCCCCCACAAGTTTTACACTTAAGCCCTTGGCTTGTTCTTGATTAGGTTTGGTTTGCTTTAGGCTTGGTTTGGTTCAGTTGGGTTTGATTCGACTTGGTTCAGTTTAGTTTAATGTAGTCACTTTTTTTATTTTTAGCTACACTCTTTAACCAATTAATTAATGATAGTCTACTCATAATTCTTGAATCGATAAATTGAATTTTGTGTACACCGTTTGTCAAGCCATGCCTACAACCTATACTCCCTATGTACTACACTCAGATCTGAAAACAAGTTCCAATGTTCAAAGACGTGTCAGTCACCATACATGTAGCCCACAATAATTCTTTCTTTACCTAGCTAGGTTTCGTCACTCACAGTAAACATCTAACATTATGGGTTTGCAATATATTAAGAAAAGCAAAAGTCTATGATCTTGTTGTTTTGGGTCTTTTTTGGGGAAATTCATAAGCCATAAAAAGAATGGCATCATGTCAAGTTCTGAGTGGACCTTGTATGTCAAAATCCCATTATCAGTTTATAAAATCTCAAGGCCATGCCCTAGCAGTTTTGGATGATTTCAATCAATGAGACCATCATAAGAAAGATCGGAAAAATAATATCCTTAAAACAAGTCGTCCCATGACCCTCTCCGAACAATGCTTCGCAAAATTTAAATTCATCCATTGAACATTGAACATGATCGGCGACATCATCCTCGCTTCCCCCTCCCACCATAGTTGCCATATCGTTTGACCTTCAAGTGTCCTCAGCATCTCTGTGCCTTTTTCATTGCCCTGTTGTCAAGTCAAGTCAATGCATTCCAATAAGCTCAAATAACATCCACATCCTGTCAGTCTGCCCCAGCAAGTTTGTTTTCTATACTCACTTCAAGCAACATATAACCAAGTTCTGTTTGTTCTATCTAAAGCTAACTTCATCTGATCAAGGAATTATCATTTGTCATGTCACTCATAATCGTTTACATGTTAAAGACCCCCTTCAGGGGGTTTAGGTATTAGGTATTCCATCATAGGAAAAATCGGAAAACGAACCCTCGACCCGCCGTCTCATCGAAATAGCGAATACTGTATTGGTATATCACCACCGTGGCCAGTAATAGCTTCGTTGAAACACGTGCCCAGTGGTATCGTCTCTTTCTATCTACAACCACTCGTCATGAACATTTTAGACAGATTTAAGAAAAGTTTTAAAAACTGAAATGATTTCAACATAAGTATCGTTAGGCCCTTTCGCATTTTTTTAAACATAAATACTATATTCGAAAGGAGAGAGGAAAGGGGCGTCACCCCGAGTCCTACGACCCCTCGTATACGTCTCTGGCGTTATTGGTTTGTGAGATATATCAGAAAGACTAAAATCACAGTTTTACACCAAAAAATTTTGTTTCCCTCATTTTCAGAAACTTTAACCTTTTACCAAAATAAAGAGGGTTTCGAGACAAGTCATTTGGCATGTCATAGGACTAAATCCGACCATGCATTCGTGAGATATCGGAAAAAGTCTAAAATCATGGTTTTACCCCCAAAAAGCCTGCTTCCCTCATTCTCAAAACTCTAACCTATTAATAACATATAAAGGGCTTCGAAACAAGCGATTTGACACGTCACACGTCCAAATACGACCTTGCGTTCGAGAGATATCGGCAAACTTCGTAGGAAAGTAGGCGACTATCTGGCTCTCTCCTCACCACCAAAACCCCTTCTTATCAATCATTTTTTTCAAAGAGCTCGCCCTCTTACAAAAATCCCAAGTGCGCATGCGTACAAAACAAAAACAAAAATGTTCATTCATAGCGGCAGCCAGAAAAACGCATGCACTATATGAGCAACCACGTTTATGTTCATTTTAGCAGCGCAGCTTATACATGTCACATTTGGAAAGAGACTTTCACTAAAATTACAATTTCACCCCCTAGTAGGGGTAGGTTTTATTTAGGGGTTGAAATGAGTGGTCCATAGCAAAGCCCCCGTCAGCCCGAGTCCAACGACACCTCATTTGTCAAAATCCGACCATGGGTTCACGAGATATTGGCTTGGACTCACGCGGCGGCCATGACACTAAGCAGAATCGGCATCACCCCCCTACTAACTGGTAACATTCACTAGCACGCGTCTGGAAAACGCACGTGTATCTGCTCGCTTTATCAATGAAACGCTAGCACAACGCTGCATTCAGAACTTTTTACATTTTATAGAAGGCTGTGAATCTTCACCTGTTCATATTATGTCACACCGCTCTCCAATCCTAACGGTGAATCATTCTGGCTAGCCTACATTGAGACTGCTTTGTGTGCGTTTAAAATACACGTAAAATTAACATTCATATCTTACAAAATTGCTCATAACTTCTATTAGACTAGGCACGTTTTCAAAAATTAACAATGCAAGAAGCATTTCACGTAACAATTGGGGAAACAACGTTTTTAGGGTATTTCGACCCCGCTGAATACGAATCTGCCTGTTGCCAAAGCGAAATTTGGACCGGAAGTCCGGTATCCAAGATGGTCGTCAACACTCTGTTGCCCTATATCTCTCTTTCCCGTTGGTGTGAAATATTTATTTAAACGCTGGGTTGGTGGTTTTCTCGGATTCTTATCATATTGACATGCTCAGAAATTACTTACCTTAAGTTTGGAGTGTATGGGATCCGTGATGGCCGCTGAAGGAAGTGAAGAAAACGACCATTCTAGAGTTCAAACATTGTTTATTGCAGGATTGAAAAAAGATAATAAAAACATTCTAGAGTCGTTACCTGATGGCAATAATACAAGAAAGATAATAAATCAACCATAAATCAAGCAAAGAGCTAAGACATTGGTGAGACGGTGGCACAACTTGGTGCAAGTCAGTCCATTCTTTTTCACGTGCACATTGATGTCAAGCAATGAGACGAACAATTGCTGGTTAGAATATCCGTGCAGGCTTTGGGGACGGGCTCAAGGGTCATAAGGATGGGAAAGTACTCATCTTAGTGAAGACTCCACCCATATGACTCCGGATTCATCACCACCGTTCGGGCATGATGAGCATTTTCCTACACATTCACCTGAAATGTTTTTTTAAATTATAATTACCGAAAAGCAACTAGTTATACTGATCTCTAGTCTTGTGTAGTTCGCGAACGAACTAGTTCGGAAGAGCGGGTCCCACAGACGAACTACCGAACTAGTTCCCAGATCCCTCGCTTGTTAGTTCGTTCGATCCTTGTGACAGCGCAAGAGCGCGGGACCGCCGTAGCTCGTCACATCACCACTCATTGCACAATCACACGCGCTTTGCTACGTTCAGTCAGTTAGTTCGGTGCAGTTGATTGGGTGTATCTATTGTTAGTTGCAAGATTGTCAAGTTTTGGCGCGGTGCGGCGAATGTTGAATGTTGGTTTATAACACAGTAATAACAGCATAACACACTACAAGTGCTAACACGCTAATAGGTAATAACTACCTTATATTTGTATTGTAATACAGTGACGGTTCATAAATTGAAGTTACTGATAGTTAACTGATTTAGATGAGGGGATAATTCCTCGGTTTTATTTAACTTAGTCATATGGGATTATTTGAAAATATCTCCAATTATTTAGAAAATTGGCGAACTGGATTAACGTTACCATTTTAATGAACTGCTTGTTTTCTATTTTTGTTGATACATGGTGACACAACTACTTTTTTCCTGTTTTTAACAAATGAACATTATGCCGATGATTCACAAAGAAAAGCGATGGACAAAAACTCTGAACTAAGAAATCCTATTCCACCCATTTAGATAATGATAATAAAGATAATGTCAAAAAATCCTGTGGGCGTTCATGAATCGGATGGTGATGCGCCAATTTACGCGAAAAAAAAATAAAGAGAATAATTAGAGTATGCTTCCACAAACACATCGTCCATATTGTTTTCTTTTAGGTACCGTATTTCACTAATGATACACAAATGACGACTTTTGGCTTTAGAAACAATAGAAAGAGAAGTCGTCCCAGAAGGAAAGACATGGAACCAAATTAAAAGGATGGCCAACAACACAGTGAGATGGAAGAAGTTTGTAGCTGCCCTATGTTCCTACAAGGAATAAAAGGAAATAAGGAAAGAATAAGGAATTTCACTAATGTTTCAATACTCATATTTTTGTTATAAAGAAACTGCTATAACAAGCAAGAGAGCGCGTGCTGTAGCAGTAGCAAGGCGAGCGAACGATCTGTCTTTCAGGGAACTCGTGATGGGAACTAACGAACTAGAAGAGCGACCTAGTTCGCTAAGGAGCTGCGAAAGTGCGAACTAAACTGATCGCTCCCAGCCGCGAACTACTATGCGCACCAGTGCCTGACGAGTAATGAGTGGTGACAGACTGCTATAAAAAACAAGGAGCGCGTGCGTGGCAGTAGCAAGGCGAGCGAACGATCTGTCTTCGAGATGGGAACTAACGAACTAGAAGAGCGAACTAGTTCGCTAAGGAGCTGCGAACTAAAGTGATCGCTCCCAGCCGCGAACTATTATGCGCAAGACTACTGATCTCAGTAAGCTGAGTAAGCTGACTCACTGTGTTAAGTACACTGGCGAGTCAGCCGAGTTTCATCGCTCGAACTCTCGTGGACGAGTTAAAACTAGAAGTCATTGACCAACAAGACCATACTCTTTGCACTTTCGAGTCTCAGTCCAACATTTCCACCAAACGTAGGCTCATTAGGTTCAACATGAGGGGAGCCTGGACGAATTCCACGGTACTTAAGTGCTCTCACACTTTATCGCCCCAACCAGCTGTCCCACAAGATGTTAAGACACTGGCTCAGATCCGGAAATTGCAGCTGGCGTACCCAAATACTGATTCGAGGGAAGACTTTCCCATCGAGATCCTGATAGGCGGTGACTTCTACTGGAAGATTGTGAGGTCAACTCGCCGATACGAACCTCGTCATTTACAGTGTTGATCCCTTCCATCTTCAGATGGATTCACAGTGGCAGTCGATCAGGAATATCAGTGAACTGACAATCCAAGTCAGTCACTGAACACGAAGGATTCGGCGATACTAGAAGAATTTCGTATATCGTTTCGCGTAGAAAAGCAAAGAAGAGTAGTGTCTCTTCCAAAGAAGAAAGATGTAGCTCTTCCAAACAACCTAAGAAACGCAGAGATACGACTGAGCAACCTTCATAGAAGACTTAATCTTGATGTTCATTTGAAGGCGATGTACTATAGTACTGGAGGCTAGTTCGTACTACTGCATGGGTCCTTCGTTTCGCAATCAACACACGTTGTACAGAAAAACCATCCGGAGAATTAACTGCCACTGATTTAACATCAGAACGTATGTATTGGATACGAATGGTACAAGAGAAGCTTTCACGGGAGAACTGCAAGACCTTCAAAATAACTTGCCACTGCTGAAAGGATCAAAAATTGCACGTTATAACCCTTTCTTGGAAGATGGACTCATACGCTTAGGAGATCGACTGCAGTTTGCTGATCTGAATAGGGAACACATACATCCATTGCTCCTTGACGGTTCACATCGCTTCACGCAACTACTTATACTACAAATACACACCCGTCTCCATCACTTTGGCGTTCGCATCATACTATCCGAGCTCTGAACCGAGTTTTGAATTCTTAGAGATCGTCAGATCATCGAAAAGATTTTACACACTTGCCTCGCTTGTAAAATCTTGAAGAATCCACGAAGACGACAGATAGAAGCACCATTACCGCCTGAACGACTACAGCCTTCCAAGCCATTCACCGTTACAGGGATAGATTTTGCTGGACCTCTGTATATCAAGGTGGGGAGAGATATGCACATGGCATAAATTGCTCTCATGTGCTACCACACAAACAGTGCACTTTTAACTCTGCACAGACATGTCAACTGATAAGTTCCTTATGGCACTTCAGCGTTTAGCTGGAAGATGTGGCCTACCCCACACGATATACACAGACAATGCTAAAACGTCCCAGGCAGCAAATTTGGAACTAGTGGTAGCTTTGTAAAGCTCTAACCACCTCCAGAACGCATCAATTCCTTGCCCATAATTGTATCGCTTGGAAATCTATTGCCCCAAGGGCGGCTTGGTGGGAAGGATGGTGGGAAAGGATGGTAGGCACCACCAAACGCTGTCCGCGGAAGATATTGTTCAGGCCCAAGGGATCCTACACCCTTAGGACCTTACACCCCCCAAGAGAGATATAGGCATACACCCCTGGATCTGCAGACGGCTATACAACTACTCATACATCCTTCAACTATCAATCCAATTAACACATCTACAATCTGCCCAACATCGTACACCCCTTTCACCCCATAAAACATCCCCCAGGCTAAATCAAGAGCCTCAACACTACATTTCTTCAAACACCAAGCCGGCACAGTTACCACAACTGTTGACCAACGCTTGCGTCATCTTCACAACAAACACACAAGCAGCTAGCTGCAACTCTGCCCCAATTGAGTAATGCTGACACAGCGACGGAAAACGTTTATAAGGTCCAACATCAGGGGACCGAATATCTGTTGGCGCCGAAGGCCTTGTTCGACTGTGTCGCGACGTCCAACCAGACGTTGAGCTTGTGTGTCTCAGAGTCCTGTACTCACAAAGTTATAATCTCCTTCCCAATTTGACACCTATAAACTGATTGTATTTCTTACATTGTTCTACACAGTTCCTAATAAGAGGGACGCATTCTAACACTCTGGTATCAATAAACTAGCAACTACATTTACCACAGACCATTGCAGACAATTATTACTACACTTTGTTTTACCTCTTGCTTCCCTACCTGACCCATTGAACTGCCAGTGTCCATTATTTATAAAACCACTGCGTAAGCAAGTAGCTACTTTCATTACCATAGCCTTGAAGTGTTTAGGAGCACGCCTACCGAGAGTAACGTTGCACGTTCAGCAATAAGTGAACTGCACACACATTACATTTGATCTAGATGCTATTAGCTCCGCTTAGGCAGCGCACCCCTTGAATCACGACCCTGATAGCCTAGAGCTTACCCCCAATTGTTCTAACACCTTCACATACGCGCACACATTCGGATTTCCACACCTCCATGGAAACTCACCCAATTTGGACAATCCTTTCTAAATTCAACCATTTACACCCTTGTTCGTCCAACCCTTTCTTCAGGACAGAACAAAAAGTGGTAGAGGCGCTGGTAGTCTCCGTAGTGACAGGGACTTACACAAGAAGCCCCGAGGCTACCGATTCCAGTACCTGAGCAGCCAAGCAAAAATAGGGAAAAGTTTTTTTCTTAGAGCTATGCCACATATTTTTTTCTTTTTACGTGGGTTACATTGATTCTCATCAGCCCTCCCACCCACCGCGTAGGGTATTCACAGGGAAAACCTCCTGCAAAGCAAGAAAGTCCACCCCAAAGTTGGAATTTATTTTTGGAATAAGGATTTCTTTGTAGAAGCGATAGTTAAGATAACTGGCGTTACGCAGGCCACAGTAATATATTATGCCCTACACTAGAGATACACGGATCACATTGTTACCCATCCCTTAACCCAGATAGATACTAAATGACAACACTATCCCCAACAGCTGGGATCCACAGGTAATACGAAAAATTAGTATCGTGGCACGATAAAATAGGGGCAGGGCATACACGCCTGCAAGCAATGCACGAATCCATCTTCAACCATTGCAAAAGAATATTAAAAACACCCGCACATTTGAATAAAAGCCACGGCCACAATAAGGTAGCGCGTGCAGGAAGTAGTGATTCGCAAGCACAATTAATTAGGGCCCACACAAGAATAACCGCAGAATACAGACGGTTACGCGCAAAACACTATTACCTTCAAAAGGCCCACAAAAACATGGGAACAGCAGGAACACGAATAGGGTAAGACGCCATCCAATTACGGCAACACTACGAGAGACTAAGGCAACACTACGGGGACATACAGGCGATAAAGAAACAAAATAATTATGCTAAAGCAGAGGACATACGAAACTAAACATTCACTATAGGAGAGGAACTTTAACACACATGGATAGGGTAGATACCTTCACATAATTCTAGAGCACAGGCAAGTTCCGGGCAGCAAGCTAATGCAGTAAATTGCCGCTTGTCTTTGCCAAAATCCATAGCACACATACAAACATACACTATACGTTTGGACAGTTAAATTCATACAGGTAAGGGCTGGGCACACAATCACCCTATTAAGGACACCCCGGGCAGAGGTAGAGCCACCATTTTGGGGTAATTCCAGAACTTAGGCGAGCATTACCGCCAACCCCCTCATTCCAGACACAGAGAAAGGTGTTGCTCATAACCCGTACAAAACAGAGGGTGCACACCCCACAATACATCGCCCGCACATACACAAACTACACGGGGAAATAGGAAAACTTTGCTTCCTACCCCCACGGGCTACCTAGACAAAGGGACATACACCCCCATGGGGGAAGACACCACGGCAAAGCGTACATATTATTTAAATAAGGGTCCAGGCACACACAAAGGCTTCCGGACGAAGATTCCGAAAAACAAGCCTATGGACATAAATTTACAGATATGCACAAATATTTCCACACAATTCGCTGAACACTGACCCACCCCCACATCCATCCAGAATATATAGATAACACATATAAATCCCAAATCCAAAGGCGGTCAGGCGCAAGGATTTGCATTGGGAAAAATCATACAGGGTATAATTTTATAATCCACAAGGGTTCATGTATGTCACAACCTATGTATGTATATATGTTAATGCATATGTCCTATAAACGGTATATAACATGTTTTCGTATAAAAAAAATCCTCTCGGCACGCCGGAAGGCGGAGGTAGATTTCACCGGGCAAACTAGGGGATAGGCTATAATAGGCAAAATATGCAGGATTTCGTAGAAGGATCAGTCCTCACTTATTGCCAGAAAGTATTTTACAATTGGAGCTTAATTAACGTTGTTTTCGTCTTTCTATGCACATTTTTAACATTTTATTGTCTTATGGGGACGGTAACCTTCTTGTCATTTGGGATCCATTTTTATACTTGTGGTCACACTGTCCTTATGCAAGGTTGCGACACTGATGTGTAACGTTCTAACAAACTAAGTTCTTCATGCAAAATTTTCTCTCCCGCAGAGATGTTGGTTGGTTCCTCAGTTTAGGGGCTGCGACAACGCAGTCATGTAACCCCGTGTACTTTGGGTGTGTGCAGAATCTGTCTGAAAAACGGTGTCAATTGTGATGGCTGTATTAGTCTGTAATTCAGGTAAGGACGGCAGACGGTCAATTTCAAGTAGTAGTTCCCAATGTTGGTACCAAATACTACCATCAACCACACCTAGCTGTGAACTTGGCAACTAGATGCCACCACAACCATCAACTCGCAACGAACGTTGGAACTCCTAAGGAAAGACTACAGAGGGATTCTTAGCACTCTTAGAAAATCCGACGACTTCGGGTGGCTTTGAACCGGCGAGCTTGGGGATAGAAGTTCAGTATGCCACCGGTTACGTCACCGAAGCCGCTTCCCACAAAGTCAGATAGAAAACTGAATGTGATCTCGTGCAGTGGCGTTGTCATGCCAACCTCTGATAGCTCATCCCTCATCAATTTAAAAGCGTTGTCATGGTAACCTCTGATGGCTCTTTGCATTTTCTTCTAATTCCGAAATCATTTTGTTCATCACATGGCGTAATGGTGGGTCATATCAAAATTTCTTTCAGACAAAAGTTTTAGGTAATTATCAAGGGAATATTGTCCATTTTGTACGGTTTTGATATTGTGCCTATTAAGAGAGATATGATTAATGTTTCCCGAAAAACCCACTTTTTCCCACCCCTTTGGTCAATGGTTGGTGCTATCAAAAACTTTTCAAACATACATTATTGGTCCTTATCCGACACATAGTATGAACTTTTAATGGATTCGATATTTCAAATATTAAGAGAGTTATAGTGTTATTTCACTTTTTCGAAAGAAAAAATAGCCCCCCATTTTCACCCCCTTTGACTGATTGCGCCCATTAGCGCATGTTATGTAAAAAATTCAAAGTGATTGGAGCAAAATTGCGGTAGTTATCGTTTCCACAAGAAAGTGATATATGCACATACACACACACACACACACACACACATATATATATATATATATATATATATATATATAGATATATATATATATATACATAAATTATACATAAACTTTGGAACTGACGGTGGTTTTGGGGTCTAGGGGATGTGAAACGCAAAGATATGTCAACATTTTCCGGAAGTCGAAACATGGTACCCATTGCAATAGTTAGCTTTCTAATGAAGTCTACCTAAAATGACACTACTAGCAAAAGCGCAGAAACAGGATTTCATTTTTACAACTATACAGGGTGCAGGATTTAATTTTTACAACTATGCAGTGTGCAGGTAGCTTACAAGTTCTATATGGCATATTCCCAACACTGTATAAAATATGTGCTACAAAACAGGGATTTTTCTCACAGCAGAGTAGACACGCGGGAACAATAAACGGTATAATTGACATTTCAGGGATTGACCGTACAATTACAGAGGGATACACAAAACATAAAATCTTATACACAGGGAACAGAGGGTAGTTAGGGTCAAAATAGCCAGCGACACCTAGCTACGAAGTACGCTGCTGGAAGGTCCAGAAATACACACACACAGTTACACGAGTTCACACAGACAGACACAATAGAAACAGGGGTACATTCTGGGTAAACACATCCATAACAAAGATTTGGAAACACTACAAATGTGTGGAGAAGGAGGCTTTTTTACAGGACATATTAGACGGGCTTTCACCATTAGTCAGGCCCGATCACAGATGTGATTGCTCGGCAGGAGGAAAATGTAAACATACATGCGATAAGCAGGCAGCTAGGCTGGCAGGATGTACTTGCTACAACACTGTAACTCGAAACTATTTCCGAGTCAGCGGAAAAGCAGTGCACGAACACGGTGGAATGACAAGTCACTAGCAAGATTAGCAGCGCTCTCAATAGCGTGCAGCAAGACAGAATCATTCAAGCCGCTCTGCACACCGGAAAACTCCCGAAATTAAAATACAAGGGACAGTCAGCACTTCACAAATCATTTCAATCAGGGTATATTTGGCCACACACACTTCGGCCCTATACTACAAGCCACGGGACCGGTTTTAGGGAATTAGGGATCCCAAATCACCCGCATAGGGCAGATTCAGACTCCACAAAAGCCAACACAATACCTTGTTGGGTCGCGTACAGCCCACATGGCATTGAGACTCAATATTTCAGACAGGGCATGCAATTTATGAACAAAAGTGGAGTAGGGTGCAGAAGGATCTCATACACATCCCACAGAGCTGCATACAAACAGATAATTGAGACAGGACACTAATTGTTGAAAAGAAAGTTGAGAAAACACCTTTGCTACCCACTACACCATAACCGTTCGGGAAACAAAAAAGGGTGACATTCAAACACATTTAAACAGGGAACAAGGGCCTAGTAAGGATTAGGTTAGCCAACGATACCTTTCTACGAAGCACACTACCGGAGGTCCGGTATGGACGCATACAATAACACTAATTAATTCGTGCAGACATAGAGCACAGGGGATACACATGACCAGGGCCGGAGTTTCTAAGTAAACACAGACGCCCGGGAGGCGAATAAACGACCTCTGTAGGTTTAGAGATGTTCAGCACACGTTCGACCGACTGAAAACAAGCGGTTCTGACTCCTCCCAGACACTAGGTGGCACAACCAGATAAGGATTTAAGGATGCATACAGTTGGAATAGGATACTAGACACACAGATGGCTACACAAGAGCCAGTAATTGGAAGGTGGCCAACTGAAAACAAAAAGGCCCTAAGCACACAGGTGATCCGACACGGGCAAATCTTTTAGACTACGTACACCAGCGGCATAACGCTAGGCAACACTCCAAACACACAAAAGGGGGCCTTACAGGACAAGAATGGTAAATAAGCCACGGCCGCCTCCCAGTAAATGAGAGCCCGAAATATGACATGAAAGATACAGATAGACAATAAAGTATTCCAGGGGAAAATACAGTTACAAACACACTTACACAGGCAAGGATAATAGAAATAGGAAGATATTTCGGGTAAACCCATCATTACCGAAAAATTGGGAACACCATATCTCAAATGCCCAAATGATAGCCATAATGCAGGCACCTACACTCGAAAGCAGAAATAGCACCATTTAACAGACCCCAGGCACCCATGAAAAGAAAAACTGACACGGGACACAACAGCTAGAAAATAGAGGCCTAGACAAAAGACGGAGAAATAATTTTTAGCAGGATGGCGTATTTTAGGCCAGGACATAGCGAAATACGCACAACGACGCGAAACCACATCTTGTTTTCATTTCCAAACGAGGCTTAGGAAATCATAAACAGATTGCCGCAATGAAAACACAAGCAATCGCGTGCAATGCATACAACAAATTCTTTAGACTGCCGACATCTGACACATACCGGAAGGAATTTTAGCCTAGGTATACACAAACAAAACATCACACAGTAGTGCTGACAATAAACTATCAGTCTCACTGGAGACAAACAATTGCAACACTGCATGCTTGCATCAGCACAGGCGGTTATTTTTATTATTAATAATATTAATACATCCCAACTAGGATGCTAGAACACCTAGCATAGATAATACAAGGCGGACACAAATTACGATGGGCACCATTGCTTTAGGCCGCCCACACGACCACACCAGGCAGCCATTGCGAATCCCACAATAGGATTGGCTGATAACATTGTACGTTAAGGATCACTACTACACACATGTAAATAACACTGGGCAGCGACAATTCATTCAAATATCGTGACGTACTCGGTCAGCGGGACATGTGACGTCACTAGGTCAGGCGCGCCCCACACGGAACGGGAACACGCTCTAGAGGCCACGACCGACTCCCACCCATGCACGATATCTTCATGAATACGGTCAATTACCATACCAGCGGCACACACCGGCACTCAACAGTACTGATTAGGGGAAATAATAAACAATACTACCCCGATAATGGGAATAAAGTACCCTAATGAGGCCCAAGAGTTTTTACGCCCAATATAGGGGCATGGACATTAATAAATACACAATACAGATATAGGGGTGATACAATATGCGGAATGGGCACAGAAAATTACATGCATAGGCAAACTCAGCCTACATGCAGCGCGAACATAACATAGGATCGCAAGACATTTATATAACGGTCCACGACAGTGCGGCAAGCGACATCGCGCCGAGCGGTGATATGCACTGAAGGCCACGGCCGCTTCCAGTCGACTAGCTTCATTCCCGCCACATAAGGCAATCATTATACTGACAAATAGACGCCGGTAGGCAATAGAATACAAGGGCAGATAAATATAATGTCCCATAATTGATAATACACCCCCCATTTTTAGGGACGGCCACATTATAAAACACATGGAGGTCACAGACACTATAGCGCCGACAAAGGCCCCAGCATAAGGGCGTAGATAGTAAATTAATGCACATAGCAGTGCAGACGCGCATATTATACACATATCTATGGATAGAGGCTAAGGCTGCCCACAAAACAGTTAGGCAGGCCACAGAGCGCTAAGCGCATCGAGTTTGCATAAATATGACAGCAGACATGTTTTCGCAGGGCGCAGAGCGCATCCCCAATTATATATCCTTAACAAAATAGGAGCGAACATGGACGATAAAACCGATACACTATAGGGCAAACAGTGGAGAAGCGCGAGGACGCTGACCACTATTATACTATATTACGGTGATAATAAGGGATGATAATTTCACAGCGGCACTGAACAAGTGATTATGGTAGTCGCTATTCGCCATGAGGCACCCTTCGGGAACACAGACGCCCAATGAGCGCGTATTTGAATAGCACCAATGAGCAGAGAAAACGCGCTGTGACCAAGTGAGAATGGTCAATATGAGATAACGCATCTTGACCAAGTGAGAACGGTCAACAGGAGAAAGGCAAAAAATAATATATTACGAAGAATTCCCAAAGACACCATACAGGCAGAGATCCACATCATACATCCCCATCAAACTCCCATCCTACACAACACACATCCACACAATCGTTGCAGGGCGCTCATGCGTTTAAAAGAAGGAGAGGTCTGTTGCACCCCACACTACACAGCTCTCACCTGAATAATAGAGGTGATCGGGAAATAATGAAGGAACGCTCGATACATCTATATGTAAATATAGATGACGGCCATGAGTATAATAACAAATATTTTAAGTAATGCTCCCGCATGGCAAACCTATAAGAGTAGGTCACCTATACAAACCCATTTCCTTACTTGAGCGGCAGCTATGCACACTCAAATCCAGTGGTACGCATGCTAATCCCACCCACACACACTCAGGGTTGTAGTTCTATTATACCAGCATGCCACATTTGAATTTTCATTACCCGGGGAAAACCCAACCCCATCCAATAATTTAAAAATTATCCTCACAGCATTAAGGGCTCAAGGCCGAAATAACGAAGCCAACAATGCTGCACCATCCCTAACCTACGTGATAAACCCTCCTAACAAATAACACCCCCTCGGACCACACTAAATACATACCTTGGATAAACCCACAACCCCACTAACATGTCTCTGTTACAAACGAAATATCAGCGAGGGTAACCCGATTGAACTAATGATGTGCGAAAGCAGCCTAAAGCATTTATTGAAGTGTCCTGCAACCATACAAACACACAATAATTACACTAATAAATTGACTACACTATTAATTACACACTATACACAAAATACACTCCCCCAGAATATATATAAATAGAGGATCTGAGTACACACAGGTAAGGACATGTAAAAATGGTAATTACAAGAAATGGCACAGGAGAACAGAGTCGAGGACGGCATTGACAGATCGGACTGAACTTCACGGACGTTCAAAAAGACGCCAGGTTCAACGGTGGCGACGTAACGCGGGCAAACATTGAGATCTCGGCAGGAATAGCTTGCCTGCCGTGTCGGATAAGGTAACACCCACTATGCGTTACAGTCAACGAAGCCAGACCTGTAGGGGAGGATTTGACCGGCCGATAGGAGGCTTAGCGCCTCAATGTCGGACATGAAAGACTCACCTAAAGGACGACCAACCTGACTAGACTTTTAGTTAGTTGTATGTTAAGTCCACCCCTTGAGTCGTGAGGGGTAGTCCCCGCTTGCAAGGGAGTGAAGCCAACAAGTCCTGAACTAGTGGAACCTCAGGTGAAGCGAAAGCCCTAGGCAGGATACTAGGTGAAGATCTGAATAATGAATAATATAATGAATTTTAATGAATGAAATATGAATGAATGCGTTAGACGATAACCGGACGCCCATCCGCCATGAGCGTGATCATGAGGCCAAATCCCATCTGCCACGAGCGTGACCACGAGGATATATCCAGCCCGCAATGAGCGTGAATATTGCAGACTAAATAATATATGTTCCGTACAGCCCACGAATGTTGAGTAGCGACTCTCGAGCCTAAATGTCGGTTAATGCGCACCGTGAGATGTAAATGGTAGGTAGCGACCACCAGAGGGGATTGGGCTCCCATAAAGGAAAATGACTATATGCGATTCCCTGGAGACACCCGATGAAATAATATTCTAGGTAGGGCTCGGAATATTCGCGTATTCGCATATTCGAATAGTATTCGATACCGAATAGTGCGAATACAACGAATATTATTCGAATATTCGCAACCTCACGAATATTAAAAAAAGAAATATGAGGATGACGACTCACAGAGCAAGACATCCAAAACTCTAAAATCGACAATTTCTGGAGCTCTTAAAAGACGATTTCACATTAGTGATGAAGAACCGACCACAGGTGTAAGTTAACCAAATTAGCGTCTGCTGTGGATTCACGTTACAAAAATCTTTTACACGAAAATGCACAAGATATGGAAAAGATTTGGGTGGAACTACAAGTGCAGATGCTTTCTTGTGATACAGGAGAAGATTTGGATGCTTCACAACCACAACCTCACTCACTCTCGTCCAGATATGAAAGGGACCTCGACTTCATTTTCAAGCATCCATATACGTCCCCACGCAGGAAAACTGTGGCCGAAGAGCTGGAAAACTTAAGGAACGCCTGTAAAACTGTAGGTGACCCCTGAAATGGTAGAAGGCTAATGAAAAAATATGCCCCAGAATAAGTCAGTTGGCGAGAAAGTACTTATGCATTCCTAGCATCTCCGTTCAGTCAGAAATACATTTTTCCACAGGCGGCAATATTGTTAATGCCAGAAGAACATGCCTTGATCCTGATAATGTTGACAAATTGATTTTTTGTCCAAAATAAGAAAATGTTCGCACGAAATAATCTTTGAGTTAAAAGCCTGTTGACCCTGGAATTTATTATTTTTGTTTTTCTTTCAAGTACTCGTGTCGATAATGTTGTGCTTATGTTGAGGGAAATGTGCATTTGCACGGCGCTAAGAGAAGACACGAAAAGTTTCTTATTTTTAATATTTGGTTTTGTAAAACCGTTAGGCAATATATCGTCGTTTACCCAAACACGGGTTAGCTTGCATTCTGTTTTCTTCCCTGAATTAAAGAATTGACATGTCATTGAAGGTTCCGTGGTTTTTCATTTATTAAATACCATGCGTCAAAGAATTATTTACATGCTACTTTTGTCTTATTTGGCCGAACTAACTATATTTGCTGAGTACAAAAGTTGTACTTGTCTACATATCTCCAAATCAGAGTGCGCGTTTCCTCTAAACGGTAACAGTATTGCTTTTCAAGCCTCAATTTAATTTCTTATCATTGTTGAACAAAACTTTAATTACGAAATTCATTCATATAAAACCACTGACATACTAAATAATTTGCAAATGCATAACCTGTTCTCCCACAAGTCCAACTCCTCCTCCACGTGGTGGGAGACGGGCAACGGCATGAAGTAGGGGATTGCCTGTAGGGATGAAGTACAGTGGGGACTTAGTGTGCCCCGGGACCGCTGCGGTAGCTGTGAAGGTTCTAAGGGACCCCTGAAAAGTGACGGCTGATGGGGCTCTGGTGAAGCTACGATAGGCCTAGCAAGCCAGTAGTGGATATCATATTTGCTTTAAAAACAGGAACAGGCCTCGGAAAGGACGGATGCAAACGACGACGACCCGGATATGCTAATGGACTACGAGTTGGGACATTAAACATACAGACACTGACAGGAAAGGTGGAGGAGATTGTAGATGTGATGGAGAGAAGAAAACTGGATGTACTGGGCTTGGCAGAAACAAGATGGAAAGGGGAAGGTCGCAGAGAACTGAGGAAAGGGTACCGTTTGTACTGGAGTGGGAACAGTGAAGGAAGGAGCAGCGGAGTAGGATTAGTTGTGAGCGATGGAATGAAGGAAGAGGTAAAGGGAATAAGTGCAGGATCATGAAGATCAGAGTAACTGTAAAGGGAAGAGGCCTGGAGATAGCCCAGGTGTATGCCCCTCAAGTTGGATGTACAGCTCAAGAGAAGGAAGATTTTGAGGAGGAGCTACAACAGCAGTTGAATGGTCAGAGCATCATTGTTATGGGAGATTTGAATGCACATGTAGGAAGTGAAAGGCAAGGATATGAAAATGTATTGGGAGCAGAAGGATGGGGTAGCAGGAATGAAGAAGGGAGAAAGTTGCTGGATTTTTGCAAGAGAAACGGTTTAGAGGTAGGCAACTCCTGGTTCCGGAAGAAAGAAAGCCACAAGGTAACGTGGTACAGCAGTGATTTAACAAAGAAATCTTTGGTAGATTACATGCTGTACGACTGGGAATTGAAGAGAAGTGTCAGAGATATAAAGGTGATACCATCAGAGGCCTTAGGTAGCGACCACAGAATAGTTGTATTGAACCTGGGGGTTGTTAAGGATAGCAAGAGGACAGAGTACGAGGAAAGGAGAATCCAAGTATGGAAACTCAAGGAAAAGGAAGTCAAGGAAGAATTCCAGAAGATAATAAGGGAAAGGATGCCAACATACCATCCTAAAACAGGGGAAGAGGAATGGAAGCAATTCAAACACAATGGTGGAAGCTGCAGTGGCAGTATGTGGAAGAACAAGCAATAGAAAGCGGTGTAAAGAGACACCATGGTGGAATGAGAGAGAAAAAGAAGCTGTGGGAAGGAAGAACAAGGCTTTCAGAGTGTGGTTCCAGGAAAGAACTGATCTGGCAAGGGAAGATTACAAGATAAAGAAGAAAGAAGCAAACAAGATTGTCGCAGAGGAGCGGAAGAAGTGGATGGTAAAGTGGACAGAGATGATGGAGGAATACAGCAGAGGAAATAAGAAAGTACTTTGTGGGATGTTCAAAAGTAAGAGAAGAGGTCTGCGAGAGGATGTGGTAATGATGGACAAAAACGGAAATGAGGTGCACAACAGGGAGACACTCAAGACAGTGTGGAAAGAGTACTTTGAGGATTTGCTGAATCCAAATGGTCATAGGGAGAAAGACTATGTATTGGAAGATGGAGAAGACACCACAGGAGAGAACTGGAGATGGCTATAGACGATATGAAAGGAGGAAGGGCATCGGGTGTGGATGAAGTGAGTGTTGAAATGGTGAAAGCAGCAGGGGAGGTTGGGAAACAGTGGCTGTACCGTGTGATGAGGGTGATATGGAAGGAGAAAAAGACCCCAGAAGATTGGAAGAAAGGATTAATTGTCCCAATATTTAAGAAAGGAAGCAGAAAGGAGTGCAGAAATTACAGGGGAGTCACACTCATACCTCACTGTGCCAAGATATAAGCAAAGATATTAGAAAATAGAATACGAGCCAAAGTGGAGAGTAAATTGAGAGAGGAGCAGTATGGATTCAGACCTGGGAGATCAACAGTGGATCTTATATTTTCAGTGAGACAGCTCCAGGAACACCACTACGAATTTGGAGAGGATCTGTTGATGGCCTTCCTGGACATCGAAAAGGCCTATGATAGTGTATGTAGGGAGAAGGTTTGGAAAGCAATGGAAAACATTGGAGTGGAAAAAGGAACTGTAGGCAGAGCGAAAGAGATGTATTGTGGAAGTGTGAGTTGTGTGAAAGTTGGAGGGGAAAGAACAGACTGGTTCAGACAAATGAGTGGCCTGAAACAGGGTAGTGCGCTGTCACCCCTTCTCTTTATTGTGGTTATGGACGAGGTAATGACACGCATAGCAGGAAAGATAGGAGAAGATAAGATGAAAGCAATGGTGTTTGCAGATGATCTCATAGTCTTGGGAAACAAGGAGGAGGAAATTCAGGAGCAACTGAAGGCTTGGGAAGAAACAGTGGGAGAGTACGGATGGAAGTTCAACATCAGTAAATGTGAGATCCTGTTAACGACCAGGAAAAAGGACAGACCAATGAGTGGGATAACACTTGGAGGTGGACAGCTGAAGAAGGTGGAAAGTCTCAAGTACTTGGGAAGTATAGTGGAGGAAAATGGGAGAAATGACAAAGAGATTACCGAACGTGGCAGACAGGCAGAAGCATTTCTGAGAAGCATTAGGAGCTTAGTGTGGAATAAAGATGTCCCAAAAAAAAGTAAAGGAGTGTTATACAGAAGCTACTATATCCCGATACTGACCTATGCTTCAGAAACGTGGACAATGAATAAAAGAGGCATAAGCAGAATACAGGCAGGTGAAATGAAGTTCCTGCGAAGTAGGATCGGAGTAACAAGAAGAGACAGTGTGAGGAATGAAAAGGTCAGGGAAATGGTGAAAGAGGAGCCCTTGCAAGGTAGGATTGAGACATCAAGACTGAGGTGGTATGGACACTTGAAGAGAATGGATGAGAAGAGGATTCCCAAGAGGATACATGAGATGCAGATGCAGAAGAAACGACCAAGGGAAAGACCAAGAGATAGATGGCTGAAAGGAGTGGAGGAATGTGTCAAGAAGAGAGGCGAGGACTGGACCAGAGTGACAGCGGAGAGGTGGTGGGAAGAAAGGACTAAGTGGCGAGGCTTATGTTCCAAACAGACCCAGCCTGGGGCTGGAAACTGTACAAGATGATGATGATAACCTGTTCCGCAACAACTTACAACAAAATCCCATTAATGACGAGACAATGTCGCATAATAACCGGAATAGCGTATTAACCGGGCACGGCTGAAACGCACGCGTGAAGGTTGAATTCATAGATAGAGGAATGAGACAAATACCGTAATTCGAACGATAGGAATAGAATATTCGTACGAAACAGTCAATCCAAATAATGAACACGAAGTTCTGTGACGAACTAAAGAGCCGTCTTTTCTTACAATTTAAGATTCATGCCAATGATTAATCTGTATGGACTTATCGAGAATAATGAACTTAAGTTGGTAATATCGACATTTCTAATTAGTTCGAAATATAACTGGTATAATGTAGCCTAATAGAGCACTACAGTTGGCAGCCCTGGTGACTGAATATTTTCTTAGTTCATCTCTTAAGGTACCAGTACCGGTACAGGATACAACATTTGGTTGAAGTCCAATGGATAGCATGGACGTTACATGCAGTTAGACATTGGATCTATAAGCGCGCGTAAAATCATGTTGGCAACAATGTCATGGATGTGTTGGTCAGAAATAATCTGACACATTATATCTCTTGTTGGGCCAAATTTGGATTAAATCCATTTTTTAGTATAGAAGTTACATGTATTTAAATATTGGTCCTATCAGCAGGCTTAGAATCATGTTGGTAGCACTGACGTATATTAGTTACTCCAAATTAATGTATAATGTCAGGCACTGTACGTGTGCATAGTTTAAAGCTGTTGGCTTGTATACTTTCTGATATATTGGTATTGTATCCGTTCGTCCGAGGGATGAGATGACCCATCTGCTATTACATCGCATTCCTGGATTTCCAGGACAGAGCGGAATTAAATGAACATGAAGTCAAATAAGGAATGTGTCGGAAATTCAGTTGAAATATCACAAAAGCAGAGGGTAACACGAGATAAAGTATCTCCAGGGTCGTTACGGGCTTAAATTTAATTTAAAAAAAATACAAATAGAAATGGGCGCCACCAACTGAATCCCTAGCAAACCACATCCTTCCTGCTTAAGCCTTAATTAAGACAAGGAAAGGAATAGGAAAATCACATCATCATCATATCACAACTAAGATAAAAAAACAAATGTATTCAACTTTGATAGTCAGACAGAATTATTAAACACATCCTACCTAAGAGTATGGTCGAATGCCAACGTTAAATTGTCATTGTCCAGAAAATCGAACCATCTCTATTCTATTCAAAGTGTACTTCATCCACATAAAATATGAAAGTTTTCTAAAGTTCACTTGGGTTCTCAGGTTCACCGTAGCACTATGTCTATGCGTCACTGACATTCGTGATACCTGAGACCTAACTTCTCTTTAAGTTAACATCATGAATGTGGATGTAAAAAATTTATGAATCTATCTAAACACATATATTCTAATCTCATATTTAAATATCACCTAATTTTATGGCTTGAATGGCATTATTCAAATGCTGAAAAATCTTAGTAAATGCTCCTATAAATCGAATAATTAATTTACACTATATTTACACTGTCATTAATAATGCTTGTTTGTGAATCACAGAAAATCCACTACTCATTGGTTATAATCATCATCATCATCAAAATTAAATATCTCTCACATTAGTTCTCATCTCAAAATTCATTATATTCATGTCAGAATAATTAATTCATTACCATTAAATCATTTAAATGAATATTATAATCATCAATTCTTTATACTCTCTAATTATTCACACACTCTCATTTCATCATCTCACTCAGATTAAATCATCTTAAATCATCCATAAAAATTGTTTAATTCATTAATTCAAGTTGCAATTCTTCAAATCATTCAAATCATATCTCTCAATTAAATTTGTTGTTGTTGTTTGAGTCTTCAGTCTTTTGACTGGTTTGATGCAGCTCTCCATGGCTCCCTGTCCTGAGCTAATCGTTTCATCTCTACATAGCTACCACACCCTACATCCGAGGCAATCTGTTTAACATATTCTAACCTTGGTCTACCCCTACAGTTCTTGTCCTCGACCCTTCCTTCCATAACTAAGCTTGCTATTCCTGGGTGTCTTAGTATGTGTCCTACCAACCTATCTCTTCTCTTCATTAGCAGTCGCCAGAAACATCTCTCCTCTCCCACTCGTCTTAATACCTCTTTGTTTGTAACCCTATCTACCCATCTGATCTTCATCATTCTCCTGTAACACCACATTTCAAATGCTTCAATTCTCCTCTTTTCTGCTGCACCAATAGTCCAAGGTTCACTTCCATAGAGCGCCACGCTCCAGACAAAGGCTTTCAAAAATGACTTCCTAATACCTAAATCTATATTCGATGTCAGCAGATTCCTTTTTTGTAGAAATGCTTTTCTTGCCTGAGCCAACCTACTTTTTATATCCTCTTTGCTTCGTCCATCACTGGTTATTCTGTTTCCTAAGTAACAGAAGTCTCCTACTTCCTTCAGCTTTTCACCTGCCAATTTGATCTCCATAGAGGTTTCTGATTTATTTCGGCTGCATTCCAGTATTTTTGTTTTACATTTATTAATTTTCATCATGAATTCTTTCCGTAAGACGGAGTTCATACCATTTAAAAACTCATTCAAATCCTCAGGCTTGTCGGCCAAGATGACGATGTCATCAGCAAATCTCAGAGTTGAAATTATTTCTCCTTGAATCTTCACTCCCACTTTAAATTTTTCTCTAATTTCCTTCATTGCTTGTTCAATGTAAAGATTGAAAAGTATGGGTGATAAGTTGCAGCCTTGCCTTACACCTTTCTGAATACCAGCTTCTCTCTCATGTCCTTCAACTCGAATGACTGCTGTCTGGTTTCTGTATAGATTGTATATCACCCTCCTATCCCTGTACTTTATTCCACTCGATTTCAAAATGTCAAACAATTTAGTCCAATCAACGTTATCAAAAGCCTTTTCTAAGTCTACAAAAGCCATGAACGTTCTCTTATCTTTCCTTATTCTACCTTCCAAAATCAGCCTAAGACTTAGAACAGCTTCCCTTGTTCCTACATTTCTCCTGAAACCAAACTGGTCTTCACCCAACTCCGTTTCTATCTGGTTCTCAATCCTCTTGTAAATTATTCTAGACAGGATCTTTGAAGCATGAGTAATCAAGCTGATTGTACGGTAATCTTCACATCTGTCAGCTCCCACTTTCTTTGGTATAGGGATGATTACATTCTTCTTGAAATCAGGGGGTACCTCACCTGTCTCATAAATCCTACACACCAAGTGAAATAACCTGATCAGACCTTCATCTCCTATGCAGCGTAGCAACTCAATCGGTATATCATCTATGCCTGGTGCTTTGTTCCTGCTTAAGTCTTCCAAAGCTCTATCAAATTCTGATCTCAATATTAAATCTCCTTTCGCATCCTCATCAATTTCCTCCTCCCTTTCCATTACATGATTCTCAATCTCCTTTCCCTTATACAAACTCTCTATGTAAGCTTTCCATCTCTCAACCTTTTCTTCCCTATCTGTTAGAGGCTTTCCATTTGTGTCCTTAATATTACAGCACTTAGCTTTCTTTTCCCCAAAAGTATTCTTAATCCTTCGATAAGCTGTGTCTACTTTTCCTAATTTCAGACAATTTTCTATACCAGCACATTTCTCTTTCAACCATTCTTCTTTCGCTTCCTTGCACTTCTTGTTAACCTCATTTCTCAGACGTCTGTATTCTGCTTTCCCCTTTTCATCTCTTACATTCTTGTGCTTCCGCCTTTCATCCATCAATTCGAGTATATCCTGAGTGATCCACGGTTTTCTACCTATTCTCTCTTTCCTACCAATGTTTTCTTCTGCGGATTTTGTTATTTCATTCTTCAAAAGTGCCCATTCGTCTGCAATTGAAGTTGGTTTAGGGTTTTTCATTAGTCCTTCCTTTATACTCTTCTTGAATCTTTCGTTTACATCCTTCTCTTTCAGTCTGTCTATTGCCCACCTTTTTGGCTTTTGACTTTTCTTCAGTTTCTTCAACTTTAATCTGCATTTCATTACAACCAGATTGTGGTCAGAGTTTATGTCAGCACCAGGATATGTTTTACAATCCAAAATCTGGTTTCGAAACCTCTGTTTGACCATAATGAAGTCGATTTGGTAACGCCCTGTATCTCCTGGTCTCATCCATGTGTATATTCTTCTATTGTGGTTATTGAATAAGGTGTTAGCTATGACCAACTCATGCTCAGTGCAGAATTCTACCAGCCTGCTTCCTCGATCATTCCTTTCACCTAATCCGAAATCTCCTACTATCTTCCCTTCTCTCCCTTTTCCTACCACAGCATTCCAATCTCCCATTACTATAACATTTTCATCACCCTTGATATACCTCAGAATTTCGTCTATTTCTTCGTAGACCTTTTCAACATCCTCATCATCAGCTTGACTGGTAGGCATATAGACTTGTACCACTGTGGTGCAGGTAGGTTTAGTATTTATTTTTGCTACAATAATCCGTTCACTATATTGCTCATAATATTCCACCCGCTGTCCAAGTTTCCTACTCAATATGAGGCCAACCCCTGCTTGGCCATTGTTTGATTTAGTGCTAATGACCCTATAGTCTCCTGACCAAAAGTCCTGTTCTTCCTGCCAGCGCATGTCACTAATCCCAACCAAATCCAACCTCAACCTATCCATTTCCCTTTCTAAGTTTTCTAATCTTCCATTTCCTAGCAGACTTCTAACATTCCACGCTCCGATCCGTAGAATGTCAGATTTCCTCTTTGTCACTTCGGTGATGGATTTATTTAAATCCATTTAAATTTATTAATCATCAGCTTCTCTAATTAATTATCACCTTCTAATTCAGTTATTCATCATCTATTTAATCATCTATTAATTCATTTAAATCAGCTTATTTATTCAATCTTTAATTTATCCATTTATTTAATTCATTGATTTATTCCAAAATTTAATTTATCAATTTATTTAAATTTTATTCATCTGGTTATTTAGATTTTTATTTCATCGAGTCATTCAGATTTTTATTTCATTAGGTCAGATCATTAATATGCTTAAACTTCAGATTATTATTTCATTAATTATTATTATCAGAAAATCTTGTATTATCAACATTATTTATTTGTTTAATTTCCTAACAAATTGTTTAATATGGGTTATAGAACGTCGTCTTACAGTTTTATCACTTCCAAGTTATATCTCGTATCTAATTATCATGCCAAAAACATTATTGCCTTCACAAAATCACGTCGGATCTCATTATCCAAAACTTCATCATATACTCTCACTTTATCAAATACCATATTTGAATACCATAATTATTCCACGTAACACCATAACTATTCCACATAACACCATAACTATTCAGCGCACAGCATGAATCTCAAAAATTATGCTAGACTGGGTTCGACAACCTCATGTCTGCCTCAAAATACATCAGCAATATTGCAACTTCCACCTGGCAACTTCCAGAAAATTCCTATCACAAACTTCACTTAATCACGTTGCATGATCTACAAAAATATATAACTGGCTTCAAATTATCAACGCACACAATCTCCAGGAACTGTAATTAATCTGATCACATCTAGACAACTTCTTAAACACTTAGGAAAAATATTACCTTAGTAATCAAAATCCAATTCAAGATCTGCTTTCAAATAGAGCATAAATTCTCTTAAAATTCTCAAAATTCACTTCACAGAAAAACACCAATGTGTTATAATCTCTCACATCAAAACTATGTAATACTGATCTGCCTTAAAATAAATCTGACCATAAATGATTCATCTTACAAGATTCAATTACTTGAAATCCTCCTCAAAGGTATCAAACTCAATCACAAAAGAGTATCAAAATTATCAACTGTATCAGCTGTTAAATGAATGTACTCTCAAAAGAGTATAGCAACAAAATATTGGATTGGCAAACAAGAATTACAAAATGTAACCCTGCTGACATTTATTTTTAATTTATTTAACAAAATTCGACTGATATGTGACTAGTAGTTTCTTGTTTGATCCTCTTACAATCTCAAGTACACTCGGATGATAAAAATGAGTTCCTCAATGGCAAGTCAGGTGAGTACCACCACGCAATCGCCTAAAGCGAAAGGCCTTGCCCCGTAGACTATCATGATAATGCCCTAGACGATGGGTCAGGTGTGTACCACCACGCAATCGTATAAAACGAAAGGCCCCATCTCGTAGACTGATGAGTGAATGTACCAGATTGGAATCAACAATTCTCTAGTTGTCACATAAAAGCGATATTCATTCACTTGAGTGAATAAAATCTTAATATCTTCAAACAATCCAATAGAAAACATCCCTACTGATGAATAATACACACTCGCTAGTATGCAATGAACTGACGAAGTAATTTAAATAATCCAATTGCAGATCACGAGTTCGAAATACTCGCCACTAAAAAATAACTATCCAAGAAAACTATCCTTACTGAAAAAGTGTCAAAAAGACCAAACATCTGCTTAATAAAGTCAACCAATGGTGAGAATGTCGCATAATGGTGCCTGCCATATCATATGGTAACGCCATATTCTAGCAAAAATGGAGCAAATAATGTCTAAGCCATGTCAAAATAATCGTAGAACTCCTACTAGAAATATATACAAGTATGCCCAGTGTTCATGAAAAAATCATATCAGGAAAGTCATAACTCTTACAATACCTTCTCATATCAGCTGTTAATATATTTCCAAGATCGTCGATTATCCTCGTGTGTGCAACAAATTTCTCGAAAGATCGACGGAAACATCGTATCACCCACTAAAATAACGATCGCCTTCATATTCCAAGTGAATCTGCTGTTGGACATCCTCTTCTTCAGGAACCGAATCCATCGCTCTGTGGTGCCATCACGTCTCCGTATTCGCCTACTCCGACATGATGAACTGCATATTATCCATCACGGATACTGTCCAAATTCTTCCGTAAAAGTTCATAAACGTAGGGTACCCCATACTCTTCGACTATGTCACGCCACTGTCCCATACAATGTTCGGTTTGCATATGATAAAAGTTAATCTCCACAGCGGCTGAATTTCACTTGCAGAAAATAAATTGTTTATAAAAGTGTATAAATTTCGTAAACACCCTGTAGTTGTGTTCGTAACTGATATTTCAGAATAGTTCATGAAAAACCACTATTATGATGCACGTGCCAATGTTCCTTAAGTGCATATACTCGTAACAGTTCATTTGCCTAAAAGCATTAATGTTGGCTTGACCCCATGGTCGCTTTAAATATTCCGGTATGAAATGCATTGTTTAATAATCCGTAATATCATTGGAATATATCAAAGTCCATTTGAAAGTTCACAATAGCAGTATATAATTACTATCTGCCTGCACAATTCGACTGTTGAATACAAGTCCAAACTTATAAAGTTGTAACAAAATGTCGAAATAAAATTCAGCTTCCTGCATGTCGCCTGCTTACAAAATGTCGGAACCAGCACGCCCTGCTCTATCTCACTGTTCTAGAATGATCGACGCTTAAAATTTGCCTCGTCATATCGCTTCGCTGTGCTGTCCTGTGTTACGAATGCGGCTTGAAATAATGTCCTCAATCTTGTTACAATGCTACTTATCATTTTAACATTTGAAAAGCATTGCTGTTCGCATAACTGTAATTATGATGTTGGAAATACTCCTATCCGAACACCGGCTCTCCTTTCGCTTTCACGACCTGTATAGCTTGCCTCGCTAACCACTCTTCTCACTGCCTACCGTGCTTCTCTTGTCTTGACTGACTGACCTACTTTCGCTCTCCCAGCGTATGCTGCTATCAGCCCCGCTTGCTGAACTAATACTGTCGTTTTCACCGTGCACCAAGTGCTGTACACAACTCTGCTTGCCGGAATACTACTGCTGTTTTCTCCGCGCACCATGTGCTGTACTCGGCTCTGCTGGCAGAACTAAAACTGCTGTCTTCAGACTGCGTGATTATGAGCTCCTACTCGGCGCTGTCACGTGACGTTCCCCTACCTTCTGCGGTCATACGTCACAAGTAAAATCTCGACCACCATCATCTCGGCAATTAAGTTATACAATAACTTAAGGAATTATCTGCCTTTCTTCAAGTTATCACCATAAAGATTGTTTGATATTTCTTCTCTTCTGAGATGATATAATATTATGTTCCACATAGTTCTTAATAATACTTCAATATTCCTTCCATAATTCCATCTGATTGACTGGTAGTGCCACCTTCATCCTTGGCCTCCTACGTCATTTCCTAACATTCTTCTCGTCTCGATCTGAGCGCTATCTCTTCTACTTTTCCCATAAATTTCAACTACGGCTCGATGTCAACTGGCGTAGCCGATAGCCTCAACTAGGTATCGGGTACAGTATATTGGTATATATTAACAGTTAGCAGCCGTGGCGGCTCTTAAGAATACGCTCACTCATATCTGATTATGTACACATAGTACATACGAAATATGGTTGAAATCCAATTGATAGTGTAGAAGGTGTGTGCATTTAACAATTGGACCTATCAGCACATGGAGGAAAGAACGGAAGGAGATGCCTTCGCTGCGCTGCCTAGTGCAAGCAGCTGAAGCCAAACGGTACGCCCACTTTGGGTAGCAAGAAAATGGCTGTTCCTATGCTTAGAGCCGTAAACCACTCCAACTAGTCTTGAAATTTAGTGACATAAAACTGCAATGACAAGTCAAGATTTTTTTTAGGATATGCAGAATACACTCTGTACATCACGGTAATTAGCACAAATAAGCTGCGTTATTGTTTTATAAGCCAATTTAAATAGAAATATGAGAGCACCTATGCAGGCTAGTTTTGTAAGAAAGACACAGCAAAACGTAATAATACGCTGAAACACTGATTAAATTGAATAGCCTACAAGTGTCTAAAGGTACGAGTTTCACCAAAGAAGGAACATCTTGGGACCTATCATATTGATGCCGAACTAATCACGGTATATAGGCCTACACCAAATTGATTTTTAAGTTCTTATTGGTGTTCAGGCATTCGTCAGTTTTAAGGCCTAAATTCGAGCACAGCCACTTTCACTCATTGTTCGTACACATTTTGATATTCAAGAATACGAACCTTAAAATTAATAAACAGAACACTTATTCGATTCGTACAACCAAATGCAAGTCACGAAACACCGAATACAAGTTAAGGTTACGCCCACTTTGGACCCAGTGCTTGGTTTCACTCAAACGAACTCAGGGCATCTCCTCTTATTATTTCCTCCATGTATCAGCAGGCTTAGAATCATTTTGGCAACACTGCCATGTATGTCCACCTGGAAATTAAACTGAAATATTATTAGGCTATCTATATGTGTGCCAATTTTGTAATACCTCCCATGCTTACCTTGCAAGATATCCAACATGGAGCTCAAATTTCAATTTCTGTTTTTAGCAGTTGGTAGCACTGACATAATTTTCAAATAAGGGCTTGAGATATTCAGGTATAGGTCTTTACTCACACCAAGTTTGGTTTCGATTGTTGCAGCCGTTTCGGACTTGACAGGGGGAGGGGGTGGTGGGGGGGACAGACAGTCACACATTTGCCTGGATTGATCTCATAAGTCTACTTTTTCCTAATTTTTGCAAAATGTGAAAGGTAGGCTAAAAACAATGAGGATGCCTTTCAAATAATTCGAATACAATATATTCGAATGAGCACGAATACGTTATTATTCGAATACAGCGATTCGAATATTCGAACATAATTCGCGTATTCGCGAATTATTCGTCTCTCGAATATTCGAATATTCGAATAGTGCCAAATAATTCGAATCACAGTCCGAGCCTTAATACGAGGTGATCCCACCAGAGCGAACGTCTGCTTTTATAGCATTGAATAGGAATGTTTTCATAGCATCGAATATGCGCAAAAGGCCTATACACTACAAACACACACAATTAGTTATTAAGGGGAGAAGTCAACAGTTTAGTATATAAGGAGCAAAGTGTAAAAGGACTTCGGTCTGGCGGTCCTGGTGGCTTCCGGTGCCACAAGGATTTGCACGCACGGAACTCCCGAAAGGGAGATATTCCTCGTTTGAAATTTAGCATATAAGATATAGTTGCATATTTCGGGAGCAACTTAGATGATAAGAAAATTTAGTAGGGCAGTTGCTGATCCAAAGCGGTAACTGACAAGGCGTATTTCGGCAATAGAATAAGGAACTATCTCGGCAAACATTTTTTTCTACAGATAGATTAGTAAGTAGTTAAATTTAAGATACACAGGTACAAGGGGAAGGGCAACTCGGCATTGTGAGACCTCAATGGCGTTGTAAGTCCGATAAAGCATCGATAAAACGACGATAGAGCGTTATAAGCCTAACAATGTAATATAAGCGTCGATAAAGCGTCGATTCAATTATTCCGCGATGAACCGAGATATATGAATTTCCTGGCATTAAGACCAGATGAATAATAATATAGCGTATTTTAAATCGCGTGGTAGCGACCCCTAGAAAGGTAAATGTTCGGTAGTCGACCGTCGAGATAAAGGCTCAATAAAGCGTATTCCGCGAGGTAATATTCCGCGATGAACCAAGATATATGAATTTCCTGGTATTAAGACCAAATTAATAATAATATAGCCTATTTTAAATAGCGTGGTAGCGACCCCTAGAGTTTTAAATGTTCGGTACTCGACCGTCGAGATAAAGGCTCAATAAAGCGATGTAAAGGCCATACGACGAAACGAGACGTCCGAAGAGATCTCAAGGGCGGTAGCGCTAAAGCTAGCCGACCCCTACAAAACGACCCGCGATGCACATAGAATATAAGTATTATATATTTGGCCAAGGGCAATTAATTTACATGTCTTCTATTACAGCCAGAGCTCCAACAGGGAAGCAACGAAGGAAAACCAAATAACCATGGTCTCAGGTATTGGCAATGCGCAAGGGCAGCATGATTTTACTATAATAATACATGTGTTACACTACACCGCCCTAAAACGGGCTACACATTTACAAATACACGAAGAAAAAGGAGAAAGGTGCAGATAGCATGGTAAGATCCAGCCGGCTTAGGATAAGATAGGCTAAGATAGTTTTAGAAAGCACAATAATAAAATATATGTATTGTGCACTCAGAGACACCATATATGTTATGAATAATCATGTGCTCTCTTACAGACCACAGGACAGCCGAGAAAAAGATAATCCATATATACACCAATACATTTATTTACAGGTGGAGACAATTGTATTGTACATACCCTTTGTAAATATACCTCCCAAACACACAAATATACTACAATATCTAAATGTCACAAACAAATACACTTTTCGGCGGTTTAAGTTGCACCCTTAAAGGTGACAGCGCAGCGGCAAATGGTGGACAGTACCCGTGGGATATTGAACATCGCTGAACGCAGAAATACACATTACACGCAAATAAAGCGTGACTGTGGTATCTAAGGGCGGCACAAAGATTGTCAGGGCTGTACCTTCGATGCCAGGGTGGAATTCCCAACCCACGGTGGGAAAACCACTAGGTTATAAATTAAATAAAAATGGAACAGCGGACTAGCCACTAAACTATAATAGGATAACGGCCAAATAGCATATAAGTATAGTATAAATAGTAGCGCGCATAAGCAAAAGGTATGGCGAAGAAGCCAAGTAAAGAGCTCCACCGGAGAATTATATGGTATTATGGATCCCAGGTTATAATTATATTTTGAAGTACTGCGACTATTGTTATTATTATTGGCATTATAATCGATATTATTGTTATCATTATTATCATTGTCAATATTACTATCAGGTGACTATTGGTATTTTGTTGAAAATGTTATTACACTTCTACACCAGATCTCACATCGAATGATTGAATGCTTGTACACACACACTGATTACACTTGTTTTGCTTTCCTTTCCTTCCTTTAACGATAATTTGTAAAGGTGTCATATTTCTCCCTACAAAATAAACTAATTTTAATACATACCCTGAAATTTACACCCCGGGGCACCTGTTTTTCTTTTATCTTCACTCTTTCATGCATTTATACTTTGTTGGTACACCAGATGCACGTAGAAAGCAATTTTTTTCATCCAGCTGCACTGACAGCACAAATGTTTATACAAAAGATGTTTTTCTCCTTTCTACGTGAACATCGAAAGATAACTATGAGCTTGTATAACTATAACATTGACTTTGAATGGTTTACGACCTATATATTTTTGTTACCTATGAATGTTCATCAATTTTATATGACTTGCATATCAAACATTGTTCCCTCCCTATAACCCACCCTTCTCTGAGACCACAACACCTTTCGACACACCGAGAGAACACACACGACCACACCGAACACTTCACCCACACGCTGAGAAGAAGAGGAGGTAAAAGAAGAAGAGGAGGACCAGGAAGAAGAGGAAGAAGAAGAAGAAAAGAGAACTACCCTTATCTCTCAGTTCAGCTCGTGAGGACCCGAGCTCAAATAGGGCAACCTGTTGTTAAGGCCCAAGGGATCCTACACCCTTAGGACCTTACACCCCGCAAGAGAGATATAGGCATACACCCCTGGATCTGCAGACGGCTATACAACTACTCATACATCCTTCAACCATCAATCCAATTAACACATCTACAATCTGTCCAACATCGTACACCCCTTTCACCCCATAAAACATCCCCCAGGCTAAATCAAGAGCCTCAACACTACATTTCTTCAAACACCAAGCCGGCACAGTTACCACAACTGTTGACCAACGCTTGCGTCATCTTCACAACAAACACACAAGGAGCTAGCTGCAACTCTGCCCCAATTGAGTGATGCTGACACAGCGACTGAAAACGTTTATAAGGTCCGACGTCAGGGGACCGAATATCTGTTGGCGCCGAAGGCCTTGTTCGACTTGTCGCGACGTCCAACCAGAGGTGAGTGTGTCTCAGAGTCCTGTACTCACCAAGTTGTAATCTCCTTCCCAATTTGACACCTATAAACTGATTGTATTTCTTACATTGTTCTACACAGTCCCTAATAAGAGGAACGCATTCTAACACGCATTCTAACTAGCAACTACATTTACCACAGACCATTGCAGACAATTATTACTACACTTTGTTTTACCTCTTGCTTCCCTACCTGACCCATTGAACTGCCAGTGTCCATTATTTATAAAACCACTGCGTAAGCAAGTAGCTACTTTCATTACCATAGCCTTGAAGTGTTTAGGAGCACGCCTACCGAGAGTAACGTTGCGCGTTCAGCAATAAGTGAACTGCACACACATTGCATTTGATCTAGATGCTATTAGCTCCGCTTAGACAGCGCACCCCTTGTATCACGACCCTGATAGCCTAGAGCTTACCCCCAATTGTTCTAACACCTTCACATACACGCACACATTCGGATTTCCGCACCTTCGTGGAAACTCACCCCATTTGGACAATCCTCTCTAAATTCAACCATTTACACCCATGTTCGTCCAACCCTCACTTCAGGACAGAACAATATTAGGACAAGCCAGACTAACAGAAGAACAACTCAACACCACGTTGGTCAGCATTGAAGCCGCTGTCAACTCAAGACCCATCAAACAGGGAGACGAAACTGCGGCACTGACTCCTGAACACTTCCTGGCTGGAGAAGGACACATCACAATTCCGACAGAACCGGAGCATACAATAAAGCAAAATCTGGCCAAGGAATTCCGGTTAAGACAAAAGCTTTCTAATGACTTTTGAAAACCATGGACTAAGGAGTATATACTACAACTGGGAAGCTTCCACGAAGTTAACAGCCGAGAGGATGGCCCACCAAATTCCGCCTAGGTGACGTCGTCCTAATCCACGAAGATATCCGCCCACGGCACTTGTGGAGAAAAGCCGTTATCGAGGGACTGCATCCTGGTAGAGACTAGAAGATCCGGACAGTACTTTTGCACCTCGGACGGATACAGGTTGAGTCGTCCAATACAGCTGGTCATCCCTTCAGAGGTTGACCAGGGTGGGGAAGATGTGAGGAATCCATGACTACTCAGCGCTATCTACATGTATTATCCTTGTTTTGTTTGTTAACTCTGCGACAGTTAGCTGGTATTAAAGATAGTGTGTGATAGTGCCGTGTCGTTATTATTCACGACGTAACATAATTCATGTATTGTGTGAATAGCGCTTCATCATGTGCCTTTGGATTCAAATTAAAATAAATGAAATTTCTTTACATAAGGATAAAATATTTAAACACTCGAAAAATATTGTTATGTAAAAGGTTTTCATTTATTTTAATTCAAATTTGTAAATATATCCATTTCATTTTATATTACTAATGTTAAACTAATAATAGAGGCTTCGGTGGCATAGTCGATAGCATGCTGAACTGCTGTACCCAAGCTCTCGGGTTCAAACCCGGCCGAAGTCATCGGATTTTTAAGAGCGTTAAAATCCTTCAGTATGCCTTCCTTCGGAGGGGAATTAAAGGCGGCGGGCCCATGTCATAGATTTAGATTTTTACATAGATGCAAAAGAACATACCACTGCAATTGGTGGTGTGTAGAAAAATTTGTAGGTTGTATTTGGCTGGTTAGGAAACGCTCTATAAAGTTCCAACGTTCGCCGCTAGATTAGTGACGGTGGCGTCTGGTAGTCAAAGTTGGAACTACTGTACTTGAAATTGAACTTTCATTCATATCATCCCTCATTAACTCCTCTCGCGAGGTTGGCGTCAGGAAGGTCATCTGACCGCAGAAACTATTAGCCACGTGGTTCATCGCATCTCATCCCCAACCCCGTTGGAAAACTGGATTAATAAGGGGTAGACATATAATGCTAAACTAATAATATTTAAGAAAATATCATTGTTATATCGAAACATGTACTGCTCGAGTCCAAACTCCGTGAACCTGAGAGGAATATGGATCGCGGATGATGACGATATATGATGACAGGTGTGCTGGGTTCCCGGTCCGTGCGTATTAACAGAACCAAACACATTGGTCGGTGGCTCACTCACTCATTCGCAACACCACAGTGGATTGAACAACGGCCATATGTTAGCAGTATTGGAATAGACAGGAATACCAGATATTACGGTGGGCTGTTGACAGGCCCTAGATTCTCGCCTGCCCCTTCCCCTCACCCCGCAAGTTCAAAGAGCTTGGACCCGAGCAGTACGTTTAAAATAATAATGAACATCATTTCACAGTATTGACAAGGCTGATAACATAATACATACGGTATATTTTACCATTAGTCAATGCAGATAAACTGTTATGGTAAACATACACGCATTTTACTTTTGCTGTTTACACTGTATACTGTATTTATTTTATGAAGACGTCACAAACACCTAGCCAGGGGAGGAGATTAAACTCCGTTGGCCCGGCCGGGAATCGAACACGGAGCCCAGAGGACCAAAGTCATTAGCCACGGAACCAGATGTGTATTAGGAGAAATGAATTATTTATACGATATAGGCTATTGATGTTTATTGTTGATTGATTTGGGGGCTTTGCGAAATCGTTGTCTTGTATCCCCGTGTACTTGAGTGTGTGTGTATGTGTGGGGAATTTGTCTGATAACCTGTGTTATTGTGATGGCTGTATTAGTATGTGTATTGTAATTCAGATGAGGATTGGGAAGGAGACGGCCGTGGCCTTAGGTTAGGAGCCATCCCGGCATTTTCCTGGAGTAGAAGTGGGAGACCACGGAAAACTACCTCAAAGATGGCTGAGATGGGAATCGAACCCTTCTCATTTTTGCTTCGCGAGACTGCGTGTACTCCGTCCTAGCCCTCAGATTAGATTTTAATTTCTTGGCAGATATATCAAACCCGGACCTTCGGGGCGACAGCCAAGAATGCTAGCCACTACTCCGCGAAGTGATCTTAATGTCGCTTGTGTCTTCTGAGAGTGGTCACAATGCTGTAGCGCACAAGAGTGTGTCACTGTCTCTCCCGGGAAGATGCAATCTCAAAGGACGAGGCTCGTTGGTGAAGTATATGGTGCAACGAAAGTAGACTATGTTTGCCAATCCCTCCAATTTCAAGTTCACTCAGAGGAAAATTAATTTGCTACAGCATGGATATGTTCTCCTTCTTGCCAACCATTAAAGCTAAGAATACAGTAAAAGGAACATCTCGTACACTTTGTCGGCCATGGGGTCATATAGCCGGCATATCACCTAAGAATCGTAGGATGCTTTTCTCAAGTGTTTCTGAAGATATTTACAATTATTGAATTATTATTTTATGTTGTTGCTGTTGTTTCAAGTAGGAGCTTGAACATTACAGTCATTACATCCCCGGGTAATTTGGGTGCATGTGGATTTCCACCCAAAATTGGGAGGAAAATAAAATATGATGATGATAATTGTTGTTTTTAGTTATTCTAATATCAAGAAGAAGAAAAGCAAAGAAGACAATTGATATCTTTATGAATTGGAAACGTCCGATGGAATATCTAGAAATAACTAGAGACTCTCGCTTTAAGTTCAATGACCACATCAATAAAGTTAGTGAAAAATGCATTAAATTAATAAACACATTATCAAAATCGGCTAGAATAGGATGGGGTCTAAAACACCAGGCTTTGGAAACAATATATAAAGGAGCAATATTGCCAATGCTGTTGTATGCTGCTACGATCTGGATTGAATCCCTTGAAAAGAAATGTAATATGATTAAATACGTGAGAGTGCAAAGACTTATTCTCTTGAGAATAGCAAAATCGTACCGCACTGTATCTCATGAGGCACTGTGCATTATTACAGGAATTATTCCTATATATTGAACCCTTATTGATCTACGATAAATAAGTATTCATATTTATTATTATTATTACTGCAGCCCAGGCAGTACTTGAGGAAGTGGACATGGATAAAACGGAGGCTAGCGTTTCGTAATGATTGCAACAGGAGCAGAGCTGGTAGCTATTCTCGGGGGACGGCCAGATTTAGCCGGGTTCAAGGCCAAATTGAGCAACTACTTGCACCAAAATTGGAAGCATAAAGGAATGATCACGAGTCACTTGCAACGAACATACGATTGAATCAGCCAATCACGAGAGACCAAGCCATGATCACGCGATGGACAGCGTCAGTAGTAAAAAGCCCGCGGAATTGATTATCTAAAGAACCGCCGAACGGACTGATCTCCGCACGAGTGCATTGAGACGATTGATTTATTTGAAGAAGAATGACACTAGTCCCATATTTATGAGATAAAAACTCCGGAAATTTTTATCCAATTCCACCCCACTCCTCCGTCCCCTGTCAGTTTCTAATAAATAGTTTGGCATGACGCTACTCTAAGTCATTCGTTTTGGAGCCTTGAGAGGCTAACTTCACGCCCGTTTGTATAACGAATTTTAACGCTCTGAATTAGTTGAAGTTATTTTATTTGTGAGCTCTGAGGAGCTAAATTCACATCAGTCGTAATAACGAATTTTAAAGCTCTAGTACATGTTATCTGAAGTCAACTTTATTTTTGCGAGCTAATATTTCACGCAGTGTGCGTGGTGACTTGTAACATTTTCTTAAAGACGACCATTTCAGCTATGAGGGGCAAGTCTTGTAACATCCTAATTAGCGCTCACCAGAGCGAAGGTCAACAGTACAGTACGGAAATACCGAGCAAGATAGTGACTGCCAGTGCAGTCAAGATTTTAAAATTATTATCGAGCCAGTGACCTGGTCTCGAGGTGTATATTTCAGTGTATTTTTCATGTGTTTATTGTGCGTGTGTGCGAGATATCTAGGGCAAGTCTTCGCAATTAATCGCATTACGACAATTTGTGGGCGAATTGAGAAACCTGCAAGCGATTATAGCTAGGTCATAATAATTAACATTGAACTTTTCTGCCAAGGAGTCGATACCAAGATGCTCAACACGTGGTTTGGAGTTGGGATGATCTTCAACGATTCAACGCAGACGACCACGATGGAGTGTTAATCTGTCCATAGGGAAATGGGCTGAGAAGGATGTCTTAAGTTCTACAAGCTGATCGGTGATGTACAACAATTGGATTATTTCAATTATGTAGTTAGATTTGGCCAGGGAACTTTTGTAAATAGTCATGTTTCTTTTCTTGTTGTTTAGAGTTTTTCCTTGCACCGACACTAAATGTTTTAAATGTCCGTTGGCGCGTGGCCAAAGTGTTGGTTGTATATTTGTTTTTCCTTTGAGTCATATTTAATGTGCGCGGCGTGCGTACGTGATTTTATCCATGCAAATGCGAAACCCGTTACATTCGATAAATGATGCTTTATTAACGTTAATATTTGAGATAGGAAAGGGAGGTAATTACTGTAAGATATTTGCTGAACAGGTTATTATTCATATTAGGGTTGCCAAGCGCACCAACTTAAGATGTAATTATAGAACACCTTCGTTCTAATTTTGATAGATTTTTTTGAGTCCTTTTCAGGTTAACTAGTCACGGCATAGAACGATGGCGCCAGCATGTGGAAATTATTTATGTCTTGTTATTTCAGGGTCTGTCAAAACCCATACGTGTGATTCTGTGTGTGTTACTGTGTCAAGTGTGTGTTGATTCTACGTGAGGAGGGGGTAGAGGTCCTACCGCCTCATATTTTCGTTGCTGTTGTATTTTTTTGATGGAAAGACAGGGTGCTCTAGGGAGACCGCTGTTTCTTGTCCATATTATTCTGACACACACACACGTATTATTGTGCTTTGGGGCACACTTCTTCGAGATTCGACCCCATGTCCTGGGAGGTCGAGATTTGACACGTGGGTTGACAGATATGCAGAGTTCCACAAACCGCCCGTTTTGCCTGTGACTTATTTTTGATAGGCAGTCCTGATTGTCCGACTGGCCCCCGTAAGCTTTCATGTAGCAAAACCTGTTCATTGTGATGGTTATTTTTTAAGCCATGATTAATTGGGGAGTTCGCCATGTGTGTAACGGCTTATTGTACGTTGTATGGGTAAAATATTGTATTAATAACGTAAATGTTGGCTGTGAGCCTATTGTTTTGTTTATGACTCGATTCATGTAATTTTAGTGTGACACCTGTGTGGTGTAGTGGTAGAGTACTTGTAAATTTTGACGGCGGTCATTTGTGTATTTTTTTATTGGTCACGTGTTAATGTACTTGTGTTGATTTGTGTGAGAAGTCCTAAGTTTTTAGGCAGTAAACGTTGCTACGGCAATTTGATTCCAATTTCACACGGAAATTTTGTGTTGTTTATATTAGATCTAGGAAGTGTCGGTTTAGTTTTTATGTATTGTAGTTGTGTTCCCCCGTGTCGGTCTAGCTCTAAGAAATGTGGATTCGTTGTCTGAATGATTATTCTGGATGATGACGAATCACGCATTCGTTTGTACACATCGTGATGCATGTAGAACGACATACGCGCGTACATAGTCACTTTTGTTATTTTATCTTAGGGACACTTGGTCCATGTAATTAATCTCTCCAGAGATTTTGGCCTAGTTTTGGCATTTTTATTAAGTGGGAGTCAGATGGGAGTTTTATTTTGTTAATTGTTGAGTGTAAATATGGTGATTTGTTTATTAAATTCATTTGTTTTAACCTTGGCTTCACTTTTTCCTGCATGTTATTTTGTTATATGTTACCCTGCAAGTTAATGAAGCGCCTTGACAACAACTTACGATATGAACCGATACACCCCCCGAAACTGAGTCTCATATGCTTCTTTGCAAGGGTTTATAAAACAAAAATGGCTGCCCACGTGGGGATTGTTGTTGTTGTTGCTTCGCTGATCTCATATTTATTTCGTTGAGAAATGATGCCAGGTCAAGCGGACATGTAAATTCAGTAAATTGAGGCGATGTTGTACCGCCATGTGCATTAGTAAAATCACCGAGTTCCTAAAGTTAGAGATATTGAACAAGGTTAGAATTTGATATTGTATTTGTTATAAACCTGTTCTGGCGCCCGGCATTAAAATTAGAATATTTGCATTATTATTGAACTCAGTCTAAGCAGGAAGGTGTTGCCTTATATATGACATTTAATTGACTTCGGTTAATTGGTGTTTTTCGTAAATTCTGTTGGTTAGGAATTTAAAAGCAGATCACTAGGGGTTATTTTGTTGTTTGGGAATAAGTGTAATTTTATTCAGTAAATTTTTTTACTGAAATTTTCATTAAATTAGAGCCAGTAATATTTAAATGTTGTGACATGTATGCGGGTATATGACTGAAATCTTGGTGCATGACCCTGTTTTCTCTGAATATATTTGTGTGTGTGAAATGGCAAGCGTTGATGAAATTAAGGCATTGTTAGAACAGATGTCCGTGAAGACGGAAAAACAATTAAAAGAACAATTAGGAGCTCAGCGTGAGCATAGTGAAAAACAATTAGAACAAATGTCCGTAAAGACGGAAGAACAGTTAAAGAACATGAAGGAGGAAATAAGCGAAGACAATAATAAACAATTAAAAGAACAATTAAGTGACATTACGGTCCAGTTACAAGCGCAGAAGATAGACACGCTAAAACAATTCGAAAGTCAGCGTGAGAAGAGCGAAAAACAATTACATGACATAAGCGGTAATATTTCGGTCCAATTAGAGGTCCAGAAATTAGACACGGACAAACAATTAAATGAACAAAATCACAAATTGTCGGAACAGGCGGTAACACAAACGGCACAAACCGAACAATTAGGAAAGATCACTAATGACATTAATCAGAGCGTTAAAAAGGTAGAGAAACTGGCAGGCGAGGTTGCGGAGAACAACGTCAAACAGTTAGGCGAAATTAAAAAGTTGGAGGCGAAGTTTGATAATAAATTAGTACAGTTTGACGAGATGGTGGCAGATAAACTCAAGCAGATAGAGGCAGCATGTGTCAAGAACACCGCGGGAATGAAGAAAACCCAAGAAAAATTGCAGGAACAAATTAATTCGGTAGACAGCAACGTGCTGGAATTAATAAAAGAAATTGATAAAGTCGAGGTTAAGGCCGAAACCGAACGGATACACTTGCGGGAAAACTTAGAGGAGCAATTAGGCAAAACACAACAGCAAATACAAGAAGTAGGAGAACAGCTAGTAAAAACACAAGAGATCATAAGGAAAGAGGTGGGAGAGCAGCTCGTCAAGACTCGGGATAATCTGGAAGGCCAACTAATAAAAACACAAGAGGTCATAAGAGAAGAAGTCGGGGAACAATTAATAAAAACACAAGAGGTCATGAGAGAAGAGGTTGGGGAACAACTAGTCAAAACGCAAGAACAGATACGCGAAGAGCTAGAGAAAAATCAGGAAAGGAACGAGGAGAAAATTAACAGCTTGAAAAGTAGGATCCGGCGAGATTGGGACCAGCAGGCTCACGCTAATAAGGAAGACAGGCTGACAGTTTTAAAAAGAATGCAGGCATTGGAGGAAAATGTAAAATCAAAATTACAGGAACACTCAGATTTAATAATCAAAAACGAGATTAGATCTTTAGAGAATGTGACATTATTTTCGGCTGAAAATATACCGGAGAAGCAGGGAAGTATTGGAAGTCCTGCAGGCTTGAAGTTGGCTGAGGATACCAGCCGGGGTCAAAGTCCCAGACTAAAGAGTAACGCATTCCAGCAATACAGGGGAGAGACTTCAACACCACAACCGAACTTGGCACCCGCCCAAGTCATCCAAGTCATTCGGGGTAATGATTTCAAGCCCGATAAATTTAAGGAACATTCAGGAACCACTCCCAAAGCATTTCTACGACAGTTAACTGATTACTTTAATGACCAGCACATCGGCCCTGAGAAACAATTAAGACTAGTGGAGAAATTTTTAGAAGGACCCAGCCTAACCTGGTTTTTAAGCTTTAAGTATACCTTCACAGACATGGCTCAATTCCGCGAAGCATTTTAAAAGAAGTTTTGGAGCCCTTCTTTACAGCAAGGGTTGAGAATGGACCTGTACACGCGAAAATATCATAGTACGCATCCGACCCGGTTTCAGAATTCTTCAGCCAGCAGTTGGTAAAATTCAGAGATTTTGACGACCCGCCTAGCGAGCAAAATATGGTTCTAACCATCGGGAAACAACTCCCAATGCACATCCAACAACTATTAGTCGCAGGAAACATTCAAACCTCAGTCCAAGCCGAAGAATTACTCAGACACTTAGACGAGACGATTATGGTGAGCCCACAGACAGGAAGGAGGAATATGGAATGTGTCAACACGGCAGAGGTAGTTCAGGGACTCCAAAATAATCACAGCCAGGGGAACCAAACCAAGACTCAGTCCACAGGGACACAATTCACACCGAGAGGGCAAGATTTTGACGGCCGACACCAGTTCAACAATAATAATCAAAACTATCAGAATAACCGCGGGAGATACAATCAGAACAACCAAAATCAGAACAATCAATGGACGTACCAGCGGGAGTACACAAATTGGAGGGGAAACCAGAGACAAGGTAGACCTTACCAAAGAAATTGAGATGGTAGATGGAATAACGGCAGGAACTATCGCCAAGAGAATAGGGGAGATTATCGGAACAACTGGGACGAGCGATATATTGAATCACGAAAATACTTGGATCAATTAAGTGCCGAAGAAGCGGAAAAGGAGAAGTGGGGGCGTGCCATGGCAAACAGACAGAGCCCAGACAATCACCATGAAGAAGAGAAGAGACCAGCCGACAAGGCGAAACAGAAAAATAATAGAGGGAATTTGCGGGACGAAGTTTCGGGCAAGGGCCTGGAAATATGGTAGCAGGAGAAGAAGATGGGAGAAGAAGAAGACGGTAGGAGAAGAAGATGGGAGAAGAAGAAGATGGGAGAAGAAGAAGACGGTAGGAGAAGAAGATGGGATAAGAAGAATAAGGAGAAGAGAACCATTAGATGACTAGGAAAGCTGATGTGTGCAGAATCTGTATTGCAAAAATTTGATTTTGAGAGCCAACACTCAAATATACGTGGAGCGCCAGAGTACGCACTTTGTTTGTAAACAACAAGCAGCTGAGACGACAGGAGTGGCAATCACGTGAGGAGAAGGGGGAGACCTAGTGAGGAAGTATGAATGACATTCCAGCAAGAAAGAGAGCACACTAATTGAGTCAGAGGGGCGTACGCTCGAGCAGCTGAGCGAGATATTAAAAAGATGTTGTTGTTACTACGGTGGATTTTGTTTTTGAAATCCAAATCAATAAATTGCTTCGAATTTCAAAACCTTGCTGAGGATAAATGAACCCTTATTGATCTACGATAAATAAGTATTCATATTTATTATTATTATTACTGCAGCCCAGGCAGTACTTGAGGAAGTGGACATGGATAAAACGGAGGCTAGCGTTTCGTAATGATTGCAACAGGAGCAGAGCTGGTAGCTATTCTTGGGGGACGGCCAGATTTAGCCGGGTTCAAGGCCAAATTGAGCAACTACTTGCACCAAAATTGGAAGCATAAAGGAATGATCACGAGTCACTTGCAACGAACATACGATTGAATCAGCCAATCACGAGAGACCAAGCCATGATCACGCGATGGACAGCGTCAGTAGTAAAAAGCCCGCGGAATTGATTATCTAAAGAACCGCCGAACGGACTGATCTCCGCACGAGTGCATTGAGACGTTTGATTTATTTGAAGAAGAATGACACTAGTCCCATATTTATGAGATAAAAACTCTGGAAATTTTTATCCAATTCCACCCCACTCCTCCGTCCCCTGTCAGTTTCTAATAAATAGTTTGGCATGACGCTACTCTAAGTCATTCGTTTTGGAGCCTTGAGAGGCTAACTTCACGCCCGTTTGTATAACGAATTTTAACGCTCTGAATTAGTTGAAGTTATTTTATTTGTGAGCTCTGAGGAGCTAAATTCACATCAGTCGTAATAACGAATTTTAAAGCTCTAGTACATGTTATCTGAAGTCAACTTTATTTTTGCGAGCTAATATTTCACGCAGTGTGCGTGGTGACTTGTAACATTTTCTTAAAGACGACCATTTCAGCTATGAGGGGCAAGCCTTGTAACATCCTAATTAGCGCTCACCAGAGCGAAGGTCAACAGTACAGTACGGAAATACCGAGCAAGATAGTGACTGCCAGAGCAGTCAAGATTTTAAACTTATTATCGAGCCAGTGACGTGGTCCCGAGGTGTATATTTTATGTACAAATTTCAGTGTATTTTTCATGTGTTTATTGTGCGTGTGTGCGAGATATCTAGGGCAAGTCTTCGCAATTAATCGCATTACGACAATTTGTGGGCGAATTGAGAAACCTGCAAGCGATTATAGCTAGGTCATAATAATTAACATTGAACTTTTCTGCCAAGGAGTCGATACCAAGATGTTCAACACGTGGTTTGGAGTTGGGATGATCTTCAACGATTCAACGCAGACGACCACGATGGAGTGTTAATCTGTCCATAGGGAAATGGGCTGAGAAGGATGTCTTAATTTCTACAAGCTGATCGGTGATGTACAACAATTAGATTATTTCAATTATGTAGTTAGATTTGGCCGGGGAACTTTTGTAAATAGTCATGTTTCTTTTCTTGTTGTTTAGAGTTTTTCCTTGCACCGACACTAAATGTTTTAAATGTCCGTTGGCGCGTGGCCAAAGTGTTTGTTGTATATTTGTTTTTCCTTTGAGTCATATTTAATGTGCGCGGCGTGCGTACGTGATTTTATCCATGCAAATGCGAAACCCGTTACATTCGATAAATGGTGCTTTATTAACGTTAATATTTGAGATAGGAAAGGGAGGTAATTACTGTAAGATATTTGCTGCACAGTTTATTATTCATATTAGGGTTGCCAAGCGCACCAACTTAAGATGTAATTATAGAACACCTTCGTTCTAATTTTGATAGATTTTTTGAGTCCTTTTCAGGTTAACTAGTCACGGCATAGAACGATGGGGCCAGCATGTGGAAATTATTTATGTCTTTTTATTTCAGGGTCTGTCATAACCCATACGTGTGATTCTGTGTGTGTTACTGTGTCAAGTGTGTGTTGATTCTACGTGAGGAGGGGGTAGAGGTCCTACCGCCCTCATATTTTTGTTGCTGTTGTATTTTTTTGATGGAAAGACAGGGTGCTCTAGGGAGACCGCTGTTTCTTGTCCATATTATTCTGACACACACACACACACGTATTATTGTGCTTTGGGGCACACTTCTTCGAGATTCGACCCCATGTCCTGGGAGGTCGAGATTTGACACGTGGGTTGACAGATATGCAGAGTTCCACAAACCGCCCGTTTTGCCTGTGACTTATTTTTGATAGGCAGTCCTGATTGTCCGACTGGCCCCCGTAAGCTTTCATGTAGCAAAACCTGTTCATTGTGATGGTTATTTTTTAAGCCATGATTAATTGGGGAGTTCGCCATGTGTGTAACGGCTTATTGTACGTTGTATGGGTAAAATATTGTATTAATAACGTAAATGTTGGCTGTGAGCCTATTGTTTTGTTTATGACTCGATTCGTGTAATTTTAGTGTGACACCTGTGTGGTGTAGTGGTAGAGTACTTGTAAATTTTGACGGCGGTCATTTGTGTATTTTTTTATTGGTCACGTGTTAATGTACTTGTGTTGATTTGTGTGAGAAGTCCTAAGTTTTTTGGCAGTAAACGTTGCTACGGCAATTTGATTCCAATTTCACACGGAAATTTTGTGTTGTTTATATTAGATCTAGGAAGTGTCGGTTTAGTTTTTATGTATTGTAGTTGTGTTCCCCCGTGTCGGTCTAGCTCTAAGAAATGTGGATTCTTTGTCTGAATGATTATTCTGGATGATGACGAATCACGCATTCGTTTGTACACATCGTGATGCATGTAGAACGACATACGCGCGTACATAGTCACTTTTGTTATTTTATCTTAGGGACACTTGGTCCATGTAATTAATCTCTCCGGAGATTTTGGCCAAGTTTTGGCATTTTTATTAAGTGGGAGTCAGATGGGAGTTTTATTTTGTTAATTGTTGAGTGTAAATATGGTGATTTGTTTATTAAATTCATTTGTTTTAACCTTGGCTTCACTCTTTCCTGCATGTTATTTTGTTATATGTTACCCTGCAAGTTAATGAAGCGCCTTGACAACAACTTACGATATGAACAGATACACCCCCCGAAACTGAGTCTCATATGCTTCTTTGCAAGGGTTCAATATATAATGGCTAAAGAGATTGTTACTCTATACAAAATTAAGTCAGGAAAAACAACTATGAACTATGTCATTGATCACCCAGAAAAACCTATGAGATGGCTCCATCCAGCCTATTTTATTGGTACCGAAGATCCAAGAATAGCATTAAATTAATATATACCATGGAAAATTTACACAGATGGAAGCAAAAGTGAAGAAGGAGTGTGAGCTGGCATAGCTATATTCAGATCACATGAATTAGTAGACCAATTGAAATATAGACTGCAAGACAACTGTTCGAATAATCAGGCGGAGCAATTAGCCATACTTAAATCTCTGGAATTCCTAGATACTACTAGGACAGAGGTTGAAGAAGATAAGAAAGTAATTATTTACACAGATGGTAAAATAGCAATTGACTCCATTGCGGACTTCTGAAATCATAACGAACTAATTGAGAATATAAGAAGGACTACAGCTATTCTAAAAAGAAAAAAATGGATAGTAAAATTTGAATGGGTTAAGGCACATACAGGTGTTGCAGGCAATGAACTGGCTGATAAAATTGCAAAGGAGGCAACAAAATTAAATGAGGTTTGTTTCAATAGAATACCCATCTCAACTTTTAAAAAAATCTCAAAGAAGAATCAATTCATGAATGACAGCAAAAATGGGAACTAACTTCAAAAGGCACACTTACAGAAGAATTCTTTCCAACAGTTGCAGGTAGATTAAAACCCAAAATCACCTTAACACCTAATATGACTACAATACTGACTGGACATGGAAATATTGCTTCGAACTTACACAGACTTAAAATTATACGTAATCCCGAGTGTTCCTGTAAAAGCAGCCCTCAGACTATAGATCATATAATTTTCGTGTGCAGTGAAGTGAAAAATATTAGTCAATTCTTGATTAATAGTGTTAATAGAGACGATAACTGGCCGATTCAGAAATCTGCGCTATTAAAAAAGTATTTGAAGGAATTTTCTAAATGTATTAATGCTCGGGATTTTCAAGCTCTTAGGAAAAACGATGAATAGTATTGTTTGATATTGTTAAGATTAAGTCATCTAGAAATTGAATTATGATAATGTAATTTATTTTGTTCATTTATAAAATGTATTGTAAGTGCATGTAGTACTACTTATGTAGTGGAGCATGCAGAGAGTATGAACAGTAAATTAAAAAAAAGGGACCTAACATCTAGGTTATCGGCCCCTAATGGTCTGGGTGATAGCGAAAATAACAATGAAATAAAAACCATAACGAACATTAAGTGAGACTGAAAATGTACTTACAAAATGGAACTCAGATTGAAACGACTTACAAAATGGAGAGTGGAAATACTTACAAAAGGGAATTTGGAAGGAAAATACTCACAAAAGGAATAGATTGAAAAACACGCACAAGATGTAGTTTAGGTTCCAAATACGTACAAAATGCAATGTAGAGTCGAAATACTTACAAAATGCAATTGAAATTTAAAATACACAATGCAATTTATATTGAAAAAAAAAAACTCATTTCAGATTCAAAATACTCACAAAGTGCAATTGAAATTTAAAATACACAATGCAATTTTGATTGAAAAAAAACTCATTTCAGATTCAAAATACTCACAAAGTGCAATTGAAATTCAAAATATTTACAAAATGCTATTAAAATTGAAAATGCTTACAAAATTTATGTTAGATTCAAACTACTTAGTTTGATTGACAATACTTACAAACAGCAATTTAGATTGAAAATACTTACAGAGTTCAATTGAGGTTGAAAATACTCGCAAAATGCAATTCTGATCCGAAAGACCCACAAAATGTAACTCAGATATGAAATACCTACAAAATGTAGTGTAGATTCAAAAAATTTGAATATACGGGGAGCCATTAACAAAAACAGTGCGGGAATCTTAAATAGAAAAGGAAATATAATGAAAAGAAAACAAGAAGTCTGACCCCTCGAAGAATGAGGGATCAGGAAAGATGGGACAAGGGCCAATTTAGGCGGGAAAATGAAAGACTCCCTAGGCCTCGGATACCCTAATACCGTCGGGATCGGAAAAGAACAGACGACCAAAGAAGGTCGACTGGAAAGAAGACGGAGAGGAGCCTGGCACAAGTAAGTGGAAGCAATGTCAGACTCAACATGGGTCACGAGGTCGCCAACGCACGTCCCACTAGATGTGAGCCCTTCGGGGAGAAAATAAAAATATAAACTTTGCCAATTTATTATAGACTGGCGGAAAAAAAAATCCCAACACAATGAATGAAATAAGGAATGTAAAGTACGGAAATTTCGGCAATATATTTAATTGATTAAAGGTACAAGACAACAGGTTAATGTCCGCGCGAGAAAAGTCATCACAAATGTGCCATGCTGGTCCATTAATAACTGGTATAAACTCCAGACTGATGAATGCAGGCGTGCAAACGTGCATGCATTGTGTCGTACAGGTGCCGGATGTCAGCTTGTGGGATGGAGTTCCATGCCTGTTGCACTTGGTCAGCCAATACAGGGGCGGTTAATGCTGGTTGTGGATGACGCTGGAGTTGTCCAATGATGTCCCATACGTACTTGATTGGGTACAGATCGGGTGATCAAGCAGGCCAAGGTAGGATATCGACACTGTGTAGAGCACGTTGGGTTATAACAGCGGCATGGGTGCGTGCGTTATCCTGTTGGAAAACACCCCCCGGAAAGGCATTCTTGACTCACTTACAGTCACTCCGTCACGCCCGTATTTAAAGCAAACCTGATGTGCAACGTCATGGGGCCACTACTAGCGCCACGCAATTGCGATTTGGGTAAATTTGAATCAACGTCATCTTTCAGATGTGTAAACACGCCTACCAACGTTCGTTAATCTGGCACAACCCTTTTTTGGTGTTGGGATTTTTTTCTGCCAATGTATATTTAGAACAAGTTTTGAAAAGTATAGCTCGATAGCAAAAAAAAGTGCTTTACGCCGTGCGATTTGGCTTGGAATGGCTCAATAACGAACCAGACAGCAAGCAACGAAAACTTGTTACCGTAGTTAAAAGACTACTGCATCGCACAAATCGCAACCTTCTCGTACGATACCGTAATCGTAGCTCAAAAGAAAGAAACGATTATAAAATCAAATGCGTAGCCAATAACAATGAGTAATTTTATAAAGTACGGTACCGTAATACCTCGAGGTAGTGATAACAATATATCGATAACCTATCGATAGTTTTTAACTATCGATGTTGATACTTTTTTGAACTATCAAATGACTATCGATAGTCTTCTGTGATTTAAATTGATCTCCATTAGAATTTTCCTTCCTTTTTCTTGTCCTTCATCTAAAAATACTAAATTAGAATGCGACAATGAGCGAAAAATTTTGCCGTAAAAATAGTTCTTAAAATAAAGACATCTTAAGAATTAATCTCTGAGTAGTGCATTTTTTTATATCTAACCTTCTAGCTAAAAGGCAAAGTATTAGGGGTATCAAGATTTTATCCACGAAAGAAAAAAAGCAAGATAAGAGGCGATTGTGAGAAATCTGTCTGACAAGCCTGTGCTTTTGTGGTATCGATACTGGTGAGTGTGTAGGCGTTCTGTATTTGTAGGTCTACACGGCAGATAAATATTAGTATGGCGGACGAACATAATGGTGATATTATATTTTGATATAGTCACTGTTTCTTTGTACCGTGTGAGCTGCCATCTTGGGCGCTTTTTTAGATGCCAAATTTTAAAAAATGAGTCACGTACACCACTAAAAGTAGAGGGAGTGAGATGATGTTTATGGTTTTACGTTCCTTGTAACTACTGGGACTTTTTGAAACACCGTGTTGCCGGAATTTTTAAACCTGCCCGTAAATCTACTGACACGGCTGCCATTTGACAGCGCTGGGATTCTATCCAGCAATCTTGGTCATTGCAGACGAGAGCGTTACCGCTGCGCCATTCAGCCATTCTAAATCATTAGTGATAATAATAATAATGCTATTGGTGTTTATGTCCATTTTAACTACTGCGGCTTTCAGAGATGCTTGAGTGACGGAAATTTGCCCCAAAGTGGATCTTTAACGTGTCAGTAATTCTATTGACACGGCTTCATCGCATTTCCGCACCCACAAATACCAATTGACTGTGTCAAGATTCGATCCTGTAACATTGGGCACAGTAGGCAAGAACGCTACTGCTGCGCCACGCAACCAGTCACCAGTCTAAATCGGTGGAGTAAATTGGGGAGTGGTGGCACAGCGGTCAAACTGTTTGCCTTTCAACACGGCGGGTAAACCTGGTTTGATTCCCAGCCAATGCATGTGAGATGTTCAAAGTGGAATGCCATTTTCTGTGGTTTAGATTCCACGTAAAAAGGAGGTCCCGTGGCCTCACGATCACGAGATTAACGGTCACGAAAACCTGAAGTACAAACTTCCTTTCCTGCAAGGAGGGGAGGGGGGAAGCAGATTACCTCGCTGTTCCGTCCCTTAACGAACTTTCCTTCCATACTTTTTAAAAAATACTGTTACTTGGATTACTATCGTCTACTATCGATATTTTGTTTCCAAGTGAGTGTTATCCCATATGTATGTACTTTCGAGAGTAGAAAGTGATGGATCGAGTCGGCTGTGGAAGTAAATAATCTGTTCTATATCTTGCTTTCTCTCTGTATACAAATCTGAATGTTTGTTTATCTGTGTGTTCTGTCTGTCTCTCTCGATGTCGGAACTATCCGTTCAAACGGCCGCACCATCTTGATGACAAATTCATGATAAACTTCTCAATACCCTGTGCACTGGATAGGTTATGTTCTGTCTCCCAGTATCTTAGGATATCATGGGATACGTGTACCGGGTGAGTTAGCCGTGGTCGTTAAGGATTGGCTGCTGGCAGTCACTCACATCCGCGAGGCGAGGAGGTTTGAATCCCCCCGCCGGCAACCTTGAAGATGGTCTTCTGTGGTTTCCCATCTTCCTTCCAGGCAAATGCCGGGGTTGGTCCCTAACTACAGGCCACAGCCGGTACCTTCCAACTCCTCTTCCTTACATTCAAACTTTCCTCCCCAGACAACACTCCACACGCGACGGTACTTGTAGTTCACCCCATGGGTGTCTGCATAGAAGCCGCTACAAAAGCTGGCGAGCCGAACATGACCTCGGACACTCACGGCACTAAAAGCCATACGCAAAAAAAGAAAAGAAAAAAAGGGATACGTGAGAGTGTATACTTTAATAATTAATGTGTGTCAGAAAAATAAAGCTGTAGTCTCTGGGGACTAGGGCACTAGGGGCCAGAGCATAAACAAATCAGCATTATTATTAGATTTGTGTACTACTCAAGAAGTCTACATTATTTCATCATTTTAGCACAAATTCTATTAAGTACTTTATTAAACCATGGAAGATTTTGAAATTTCACATTCGTTGTTATTTCTAATTCAATCAAAAAGCATTCCACTATTAGCCTACTTTTTGCTTGTCGACGAGTTCTTTGCTAATGCATTTCTGGAAATATTGTCATTTGAGGTTTGAATAAGGGAATAATGTTTTTTTTTTTTGTTTTTTTTTTTTTTTTTTTTTTTTTTTTTTTTCAGGAAGAAACATCAATCTAACTTCAATCTGTACTAAACGGGAGTAAAATATATTTCATACATGCGGTAATGATTGTAATTAGAATTTTAATTATAACAAGCAACTTCCATGAAGAGCAACCGAATACAGAATAGGATGCATTTCTCTCCATAAGTATACTATAAACTGGCAGCAACATGCAAACATGCAAACCAACTTTCTACACAATAGTTTCCTCGATCAAGAGAAAAATAAACTACATATTGTACAATTATTTTACAAACTTCTTTCTTCGCCAAAAACTATGAAATGAATCCATAACAATAGAAAATATAAAGCGGTCATATTCATTTGGCCAGGGTTTGTATAGGCTACTGTAGGCTATCGGTCATCCTGAAAATGGTTTTCGAGGTTTCCCATTTTCACCACCATAAAAAGGCGGCTTCGGTGGCGTAGTCGGTAGGATGCTGAGCTTCTATGCCCAAGATCACGGGTTCAAATCCGGCCGAAGTCGTCGGATTTTTAAGAGCGTTAAAATCCCTCAGTATGCCTTCCTTCGGATGGGAAGTAAAGCTGGCGGTCCCACGTCATAGATTTATGGCATGTTAAAGAACCTTCCACTGATTACACCTGTGTGAAGCTAAATTGTATAGGTTAAGAATGTAAACAACGGTCTTAGGTTCCTATGGTCGTTGCCAAGAGCCGACTGCGGTGGCGTCTGGTAGCTAAGTTCTAAACTAGTAGTTGTTGACGGTGGCGTTTGGCGGCAAAAGTAGGAACTATTTGAAAAATTCAAAAGTCTGCAGTCCTTACTTGAATTAAAAAACAGATAACACACACTAATACAGTCATCACATTTAACACCGGTTATCAGACAGATTCTACACACACCCAAAGTACACGGGGCTACATGACCGCGTTGTCGCAGCCCCTAAACTTAAGAACCAACCAACCACCATAAAAATGCCGGGACGGTTCCTTTCAACAGGTCCACGACCGACTTTCTTCTAAAATCCTTCCCTGACCCGTCCTAAAAATAAAATAAATGGCCATTGGCTGCATTAATAAAATTATTAAAATAAATAATTACATAATTGTGGGATTCGCTTCGAATGGCACATACCATTACACATAGCGGAGTCGCATAACGTTCCTGAATATGCTCTAAATCACCTTCAGGATCGTTCCCTTTGAAATAAAGTCGTGTTGTCGCTGTATTGTTTGGGCATTATCGAAAGTTCCTGAGTCTTGATATGGTGGTGGATGTTGAGGTGACCTTTTCTAGTGGTGCCTCTGTACCAAATTTAGTTCAATTCGGTTTCGTCGTGTTTGAATTGATGGTGGGGGGGGGGGGGGGGCAGACAGTTGTACACACTAGGGCTCAAATTTTTAGGTACCGGTAAATAAATATTTTATATAAATACATATTTTAAGCATTTTTTCTATAAACACATAAATTGCTACTTTTCACTTATTAGCACACAAAAAGAGATAAAATTTACATTAAAAAATCAGTATGCTAGATCTTTCAATTTATTGCATTTTTGTTCTGAGTTACTTCAACGGGGAAGAACCTGTGATCTATCTAATCTTCATGCAGAGCGTATGTCAGCTTGCAACTGTGTTATTCTTAACTTGTCGCCCTGTCCCACCGGGGATTTTCTTGTCCATAGCCATATTACACCACATGCTAGACCTCTCCCTTCCCCAGCTAGCTGGATCCAGTGTCATTCACATGCAGTTCATTTCTATCACTGTGAAGTGTAAGGCAGTTATACGATGCATAAAGTAAAACAACAAGTTATCGTCTGTTGCAGAATTTAAAGATAATGTCACTTCTGACGGGGGCGTTCTATTCTGCCAACCATGTGGGAAAGCAATTAGGCTGAACAGCGATCTCAAGTTACACCCCACCTCAAGGGCAAGAAACATATTGTCACAGTTTCTCGCCTTCAGAAGAAGTGTTTCGCGATAATCTTCGGTCATTTGTGATGGACAAGTTGAAGATGTATCTCGTTGTGTATTGTAATGCTTCAGCAGTCAGTGAGACACAGCATAAATTGCATTCGTGAGTACTGCATTTTGTTTATATTCACATTAATAAACTAAATTATAATTAAATATTTTTACTTTTTTGTCACATATTTCAGGTATTTTAATGCATAAAAAAATTAATATTTTCCCGATTTTTAGCACCTAAAAATCCGAGCCCTAGTACACACATACACACAGGAACATTGTGCCATATAAACCTCATAAGCCTACTTTAATTTTTTGCAAAACTCGGAAGTAGGCTAATGAGTACATCGCCGCTTTCCCAGGATGTGTAGCTATGACAACCGTACGCAAGTATAGCACGCGCTATTTCCTCACGCCCTGTCATATTTTTTTGTATGTGACCGTACTGCGGTGCTGCCCCCGCACGACCAGACGAGACCCCAGCTCCTCAGTCTGTTGCTTGCTGGCGCATAGCATCGACGCGACCGGGGTAAGTCAAGAGTTTATGTGTGACTTCTGTCAAACTGCTTGCTTAACATTGCAGTTGTTTAGACTGTACAATACCGCTCCAATGATCCAAGTTTGTGTTTGGCAACACTCCACATTCCTTTGCCATGTGCCTGCCGTATGATGTTGTTACTGATTCATTTTAGGGGCTTTGCAACATCGTGGTCATGTAGCCGCGTGTACTTGGGGGTTTATGTGGGACATTTTGTCTGATAACCTGTGTTATTGTGAATGCTGTATTAGTGTGTGTATTTGCAACTGAGACGAAGATCGGAGAATGAGGCTTCCATGACCTTAACCTAGGAACCAACCCGGCATTTGCCTGGAATAGAAGTGGGGAACCACGGAAAACCAATTCTTAGATGGCTGAGGTGGGATTAGAACCACATCTTCTTAGTTTTGTCCCACAAGACTGAGTTTACACCGTTCCAGCCCTCAGACTAGAATTACATTTGTTGGCAGAGTCGGGAAAGAAACCGGAACCTCAGGTTCCCTTTGAAATTATTGCTATTATTAAAATTCTTCCTGATCATCACAATATTACTTCTGAGAAAGATAGCGATTCCCGGGCATCATAACGCTTCGTACTTCCACTGTTGCTCACAACTTTCTTGAACAACTCATAGTAGTTGTAAGTTGTAACCACACGTGTATGATTTACTTCATTCAAATTCCACACGCGACACGGAATGCAAGGTATGAATTTGTTTCTGAACAACAATTCGATGAGTGTTCCCTTTTCATACCTTGCCTCAATTACAAACACACTGTTACTACTACTACCAATAATAATGTTGTTCTTGTTTGAGTCTTCAGTCTTTTGACTGGTTTGATGCAGTTCTCCATGCCTCCCTGTCCTGAGCTAATCGTTTCATAGCTACCACACCCTACATCCGAGGCAATATGTTTAACATATTCTAACCTTGGTCTATCACTACAGTTCTTGTCCTCGACCCTTCCTTCCATAACTAAGCTTGCTATTCCTGGGTGTCTTAGTATGTGTCCTACCAACCTATCTCTTCTCTTCATTAGCAATTGTCAGAAACACCTCTCCTCTCCCACTAGTCTTAATACCTCTTCGTTTGTAACCCTATCTACCCATCTGATATTCACCATTTTCCTGGAACACCACATTTCAAACGCTCCAATTCTCCTCTTTTCTGCTGCACCAATAGTCCACGTTTCACTTCCATAGAGTGCCACGCTCCATCAAAGGCCTTCAAAAACTACTTTCTAATACCTAAATCTATATTCGATGTCAACAGATTCCTTTTCTGTAGAAATGCTTTCCTTGCCTGAGCTAACCTTCTTTTTATATCCTCTTTGCTTCGTCCATCACTGGTTATTTTGCTTCCTAAGTAAGAGAAGTCTCCTGCTTCCTTTAGTTTTTCACCTGCCAATTTGATGTCCATAGAGGTTTCTGATTTATTTCGGCTGCATTCCAATATTTTTGTTTTACATTTATTAATTTTAATCATGAATCCTTTCCTCAAGACAGAGTCCATACCATTCAAATACTCATTCAAATCCTCAGGCGTGTCGGCCAAGATGACGATGTCATCAGCAAATCTCAGAGTTGAAATTATTTCTCCTTGAATCTTCACTCCCATTTTAAAATTGTCTCCAGTTTCCAATAATAATAATACTGTACTACTACAGTCATTATAATATGACAAATTTTTAGACAAACACTACACACCCAAATACACAGGGATGTTGATTACGTTACCCTACATAAAATAACAATAGCAACAGAGTTAGAATTTATTAAGTGACGTTCGTATGAATATTGGCAAATTTGAAGTCGACTGATCAGAGATGTGGGTTCAAATCTTATTCTCTGATATCCTCGAATTAGTTTTTCACTTTAATTCCAGCTATTGATGCAATAGTAATTAACTGAAGATAGACGACCACCTTCTTCACAGGGGCAGATGGCTATGATGCGGATCCCCTTGAAAGCAATGCCACCACCACTGACTGCCTCCCAACCCCAGTCCCAGATTCAATTATACGCCCCTGTACTGTCACAACAATAAAACAGGTTATAAAGAATAGTGGTGGTCATGTAATCCAAAGTGCCTAAATGAAAAAAAATGAAAAATAAACATGACATATCTTACACATAGAACATTTTTCATCTCATCTTTGTACGAATATCTATCGCTGTAAAACTTCATGCTGGCTACTTTCCATTCCTATACATTCATGACCTTCTTTAAACACCAGCATAATTTTTAGCTTACTTTTCACATTTTGCAAAAATGAGGAAAATGTAGACTTATGAGATACCTGAATATCTCACGGTCATATTTGAAAATGATGTCAGTGCTACCAACTGCTGAAAAATCACAATTTAAATGTGAGCTCCATGTTGGATATCTTGGAAGGTATGAATGGGAGCTATTTCAAAATTCGCACACGTAGAGATAATAATATTGCAGTTTAATTTCCAGAAGGGCATACATGGCAGTGTTGCCAAAATGATTATAAGCCTGCTGACAGATCCAAATTTTAAATGCATATAACTTCACTATCAATTGGATTTCAACCAAATTTCGTATGTGCTATGCGTACATAAACAGATATGACTGAGTGTATTCTTAAGAGCCATCGGGGCTACCAACTGTTAATAAATGCTCTCAATTTTTTAAATCAGAATACCCATACATCAGAAAGTATGCAAGCCGACAACTTTAAACTATGCACACGTATAGTACCTGACATTCTATATTAATTTGGAGTAACTTATATACATCAGTGCTACCAACATGATTCTAAGCCTGCTGAGAGATCCGACTTTAAATACATGTAACTTCTATACTATCAATTGGATTTCAATCAAATTTCTTATGTGCAATGTGTACCATAACAGATATTACTATGCGCATTCTTATGAGCAACCAGGGCTGCCAACTGTTAATAAATGCTGTCTCTATTCGTTTTTCTTAATATCAATATATCAGAAAGTATGCAAGCCAACAGTTCTAAACTTTGCACACGTATAGTACCTGACATTCTAGATTAATTTGGAGTAACTTATAAACGTCAGTGCTGCAAACATGATTCTAAGCCTGCTGATAGGTCCAATTTTAAAATGCATGTAACTTCTATACTAACTAATGGATTTCATTCAAAATTGACACAACAATAGATAATATTATTTCAGATTATTTCTGACCAATACATGTATGTCATTGTTGCCAACATGATTTTACGCGCGCTGTTAGATCCAATGTTTAACTGCATGTAACGTCCATGCTATCCATTGGACTTCAACCAAATTTTGTATTCTATACCTTAAGAGATGGAACTAAGAGTATAATCAGTCACCAGGGCTGCCAACTGTAGTTCTCTATTAGGCTACATTATGCCAGGTATACAGTATTTCGAACTAATTAGAAATTTCGATATTACCAACTTAATTTCGGCATTATTCTAGATAGATCCATATAGATTAATCATTGGCACAGATCTTAAATTTTAAGAAAAGTAGGCTCTTTAGTTCGTCACGGAACTTCTTGTTAGGAACTGAAATAGGACCACCCGTCTTATTCTTTCCACTTACAAAACATAATTTATTCTTTAACTTTTAATACAGTACACCATGGTTCTGCTCGAGACATTTTATAACTGATGCCCACAGGGATTTGGCAAGATGCCCTGTCTATTTACAAAGAATAAATACTTAGGATATTTGAATTCACTTCACTGTTCTGTTGACATTTTGAGTCCAAGTCCAACATACTCCCACCTTTTGATTAACAATGTTGAATCAAAACCACTAAAATAGTAAACAATTTCACAATAAAGAGCGATAAGAAAAAGGAAAGACACTATACACAATTAAATCACTGAAGAAAGCGTGATGGCATGTTTACTCTTCTACCGGACCTTGTAACGTACACTTTCTCATCTCTCAAGATAACAGCAGGCTCAGGCTCATCCATCGGCACACTACTTGTCTTGGAACAAATCTCCAATGGATAGATGCGTTGAACTGGTCGGATCAACATACCAGTAGCAGTTTTCACCTTCACCACTCGTATTTTGTTGTCCTTTCCTGGCTATACAGCTGCGACTCTCCTCATCGGCCAGTCCATCTTCTTCCTGTCTTCGTCACCAATTAGCACGACTTCACCTACTTGAAGGTCTCGCGTCATATTCTTCAGCTCGTTCCTTATTTGGATGAGCTGACCAAGATAATCCACTCTGAACCTCTTTCTCAGGTCTTCCTTTAGTCGTTGTTGGTACTTATACCTCTTTGACAGATTAACACTATCGATGATATCAAGATCAGGTACTCCCACCCTTGGAATGTCTTGTATAAACATTGCAGGCGTCAAAGGCACCAAGTCATTCTGATCTTCAGACAGATAAGTTAGTGGTCTTGAATTAACAACTGCTACACAGTCAATCAAAATGGTCAACATTTCATCATATTCCACACATGCACGCCCAAGTACACGTCGCACCAGCTTCTTAAGTGTTTGAATCAATCGCTCCCACCACCCACCCCACCAAGCTGCTGTGGGAGGATTGAATCTCCATTCAATTCTTGAAATGGCAGTTTCCTTTACTATCCTATCCCAGCCAAGTGCTTTGAGTAAGTTCTCCGTTCCATGAAAATTTGTCCCGTTGTCACTATAGACGACATGTGGTATACCACGTCTGGAAATAAATCTTCTCAGTGCCAAACTGAAGCTGGATACCTAAAGAGAAGTAACCAGTTCAAAATGAACCGCTCTGAAGACTGCACAGGTGAAGATCACTATCCAAGACCTGGTACTATTCTTCACATGCAATGGACCCGCTAGATCGATTCCTACTACTTCAAATGCACTGGCTTCACTCACCCGATTTTCAGGAAGTTCCACAGGTACTGATTCAATACGTTTTGCTTCAAACCGTTTACATCTCACACATTTGGAAAGAATGCTGCGCAGAGTCTTCCGCCCTTTGACAATCCAGAATCTTTCTCTTTTGATAGATAGCAGAATTTGCACTCCTGCATGAGAGGCTTTCATATGCTCTTCCATAACCAACAGATGTGTTACTTTATGATCTGATGGCAACAGAATGGGGAATCTGAAATCTGCATCATCTTTTCTTCTCACAATCTTTGTCTTGATTCTCAGCAGTCCGTCCTCATCTTCTAGAGTACACAAGGATTTGAAGTCCATCTTCTCTTTCTTCATAATCATGTCATTTTGTACTGTACCCGATAATCCGGAAATGATCCTGTTGGAATATCCATTGCCCCCGCTGGATTGCCTATTTCTAACTGCACCGGCAAATACTACATTAGAAATCGCTTCCAACACAGCCTTTAGGGATTTACAGACAGCAGTTACCAGAATATTGTGGATCAACAACCAACTACACGGGGCACTCACCTTTACTTACATCTCGGGGACTGGGAATTCAGCTTCGCCTACACTACATCCACAATACTCTGCTCCTTATATTTAAAATGAATCACACTCCAACAACAATGGAAAACAATCTGAATAAAATTTATCAACAATAGGGTAAACTAATCTACTATAAACAAAATAACAATAAACGAATTTAACAATAGACATTACAATTAAAAACACGCAATCATTTACACCTCCTTTCAACTCTACATCTTACTACAATGCTGTATTAAAATTATGAGTATAAAATCTTGGCTTGTTCTAGGCCTACAATGTGTAAAAATAAAAACTTTTAATGAAGTCTCTAAATGGCATTCCAGACACATGGTTTCATTCACAAGCCTGCGTTTGCAGAACGCACGTGTAGTAACGTTGTTTCATCAATGAAACACTGGTACCACGCCGTACTCGAAACTGGTTTATACAATAAATACAAGGCGGTGGGTTCATATTATATCATCACTCTCCAATGCTAACGGTGAATCATTCTCGCTAGCCCACAGAGACTGCTTGTGTGTAGATTTATAAAAACACGTAAAAATTAACATTTATATGTTACAAAAGTTCACATAACTACTTTGTTTCTTAAACAATCATTCTAAAAATTTGTATACACTCTTTCATTCGCACACCGCAATTGTTCTAGACCAATTCGGTTCCACATATACTCTTAACAATAAATAATCATACACACCAAAACATCCGCTCATAAAACACACGCTATTCCAAAACAATTGATTAGGGGGCGTGGTGGCTCAGCGGTCTAGCTGTATGCCTCTCACCAAGGCGGTCCGGGTTCGATTCCCGGTCAATGCATGTGAGATTTTCGAAGTGAAATGCCATGTCCTGTGGTTCGGATTCCACGTAAAAAGGAGGTCCCGTGGCTCATGATCTCGAGATTAACGGTCACGTTAAACTACAAGTTTGCTTGCAAAACAATTGATTAATAAATCCTACTAAATTATTTAACTAATTAAATCATTTCCACAAAAATTATTTACATGTAATATGTTTATAATAATATCCATTATCTAGTGTTGCTAACGCGACACTTTCGAGATTCTTACTTCTCGGTTACAATATAATTCTTAACTAAATATATACACTGGTTTTTCACATAACCATCCTTCTCTAACTTTCTATAGTTTTAATATACTGCTTACACATCGTCTTATATAGGTTTCATTACATTATCGGTATAATACAGTCGACTAATTAAGGTAAACTGTACGTAATTACATCACTTCGGGTTTAATACAATTTAATAATTGTATTATAGACGTGAGTAGACAATCTTTCTCAAGTTGCATTTCCGCTGAAACCCTCCTGTTATCACAGCTAAATCGTTAATTCACAAGAACTGGATTACTTGTATACAACGGCTCTTATCATGATACATGCCTTTTATCAAAGAACAACAATACTTTGACTTCCTTAAAATGCGGAATTCCCTCGCACGAACACTCCATTGCTCTACAAATCCTCATATAACAGTATATATGGCATAAACAATTATCATCTACTATGCTAAACAATAACCAAAAAGGGATTAATTGTTATTAACATATCTTATGTAGGAACTTCTCTCAAATACTGGCTTGACCCTCAGTATCATTGCACATGACTACTGGACTACAATTATACATGCGTAAGTTCTTCAAACGAAACTTCCAATTGCAATGAACGATATTAGACAGTCGAGATTAACCTCCTGAAGTTTACTCCACTACAAGATAATTAACTGTTAACTCGTCTGTCGCAAATACATGTAATAAAAATAATACTCCTGTCTCATCTCACTTGTCAAGCTATAAATTGTTTATCGTTGTAATATCATGTCCACAAATGACGTGATGTTACACAAATATGATAAAATAACACACATGCTATTTATAATGTCGGATATAATTCAATCTTGACCAGGATAAACTAGCTTTGAATTCCTAGCCAAAGATTTGAATAATCTTCTATCAAAAGGTATTTCCTCTAGCATACTAAATGAACAAAGCTCTTAGCTTTACAAATAATAAGAAAGGTTTGTCAATGTCGTAATGTTTTTCCACTCTACACAAAGAATGTTCATAGGAATTAAGACTTCGGTCTTATCAAACGACTAGTATTTCTTAGATCGTCGATAGTTTAAGTACAATAATGATATAACAATATCATTCGATGTTTCTTCTTTTCTTGAAGTTATATGTCGTTACATTAAAGTGCTCAAATTAAATTTAATAAGAATTTAATTTGAAGCTATGACACAATGTCAGAATACTTGGTTTAAATGAAATTATAATAAAATTCGAGATTTGAAACGACTAGTCCCCTATGAGGCAATATAATTCCTCAAACAAAATTTTTAATGTCAGTTCCACAACTGATCCGTAGAATAACATTGAAAAATAGATGAAATGCAATCATCTTCTAAATAATCTTGCAGCATAAAAAACTCAACACACATCTGAAGTGTAAAATACATAAAAGCATTAAAATACATGAAATGTGAAAATATAGAAATATGGAATAAGATCACTGAAAATATGGAATAAGATCGCTGGAAATATGGAATAAGATCGCTGGCTCAGAATGTTACTAATCAAGCTCTATATAACAATTGAGATACACTAATACCTTATTTGGACGAAAACCTATGTAAGTATCCCCACAATACTTTAGATGTTTCCTCAATACAAGACACTGATATGGATCTGCATTCGAACCTCGAATCTGCGACCTCAGAGATACGAAACGTCTCTCACGGGTATTCACCAACATTCGCCTGGGCTCGAACGACATCCTTCTGGCAAATTCTTCTGTGTTGCTGGGCTACCTTTCCCTAGCATCTTGACAAATCTCTTCTGTAAAGTCTCCATTCTCCGTCGTAAATATGGTATCGGCTTCATCATTGGAATATAATTATGGAAATATTCATATAAATAGTGAATGAAATGTTTCCATTGCTAATTGATGTTATATTAGTGTTCGTAGACTGACGAAAATGCGCAAGATGGACCATACACTACGTCTGCATTCAAGAATACGTTGTCTAACGAAGCTTAATCGTTGTATCTTAACTCCTGTTATCGAATATGTCTCTGGCGCATGACTATCTAGTTCATCATATCAACAATGTTAATTATGCTGAATGATAATGTTTGACGAATAATAATAGTCATTGTGTTAATGTTTATGTGATGCGCCAATATTAAAAGTTCTCCGCTACTGTTCACTTGAACTGCGTTCGTCAACTTCACGTTGCAATTTATAATGATATTCAGGTTTATTTCCAACACATTTGGAAATCTAACTTGACAGGCTGATATTGTCGAAACGGTGAATAGTAAAACGCTCGACTTTTCACATTATATAGTATGCGACCTGTTCTTTATATATATACTTATTTAACTTCAGATCTCAATTATATAAGAGATACAATCAATACAATGTTCCTCGCAACTTCACGTAGAATGGAAGTGCGGTGATCTCTAACGTTCCACCTAGCTATCCTCGCGTCTCCACAAGTCGACAGTCATCGCACTCGGACTAAGCCTTGGGATCTCCGTCAAACCAGTAAAAAAACTTCCTCACTCTTCAAAGTCTGCTGGAATAAGAACCTCGATCCTTGGATCTCCCCTTCCAAGTCGTATTTTTGGCGGCCATATCAATCTCCCACCATAATTTTAGCGCGTAGATTACTAATGCTTATTACTGCGTAGATTAACCGATCTGTGGTTTTTAAAGTATCAGACATAATTTCTCTTAATATTCTCTTCATTACCAAATAAGAAAATTTTCTTCTAAGGGCCTAAATGCATAATTTCATCATATTGTGTAATTAAAGTTGATCCCGTCTTCAATAAGACCTGTTCTCATTGGCTCTGGGCTGGGATCCTATAGCATAATTTATAACAATATTTATAATATTAATCTCCAAACTCTCTGTTGCTATGCTAAATATAGCCTTTTAGAAGCGTCCATTGTGCAATATATCACGTGATCGGGCTCTCCCACAGTCTCGAGCTTGTAACACTACACTCTTGTGTCACACTTCCAGAAATTATATTTGCTAGTTAATTTTTATCATGGTGACGGAAAATACTCTCATTTTGTCCCTAAATAATTCAATTTACGGGGGCATTCCTCCGTCAACTCAAGATAAAAAGAGTTGCAAATTGTTTTTAATCATTTTAATTCAAGACTTTTGATATGTCACTTGAACTTTTCTTATGATACTTTTTAAAATTTTTAGCGTTGAATTTTCCTAATATAACGTTATTTTCATCATCAATTAACTCATAATAGTTATTTCCATAAGCATTAGTTATGCGGATCGCTCTTTCTTCTAGGTTTTACTGCAGTTATCTTCATCTGACCCGTTCCTCTTCTTCTATTCTTCTCTTCTTCAACGTCTTCTTCTTTTGTTGGTTCTTCAACGTCTTCTTCTTCTTCTTTTCTTGGTTCTGTGTAGCAGTATATCCTCTTCTTTCTTTTACTTCTTATGGTCAACGTAAATGGTCCCTCCATATCGTCTATGAGAACCATTTCCACTACCTTCTCCTTTACTGGTGTTTGGTTTGGAATCAACACTCAAATCCTTTTTATCACCATTCCCATTTTCCTTGTCTCTTAATTCTTTAAGATATTCTTGTCCTTCCTTATGACGTTCATCATACTTCTCCTTCGTCATAATTTCATCTTGGGAGTTTCTGTTACGATTATCGTCCTGGTTATTCCTATTGTCATTCCTGTTATAATAACCATTAATATTGTATCGGTAGTTATTATTGTTGTGATAATAACCACTTCTACGGTTGCCATTCCTATTATCGTTATTACGTCCTTGCTGTTGCTGGTATGGACGACCTCCACGGAATCTCCTGTATCTGGGTTCTGGTCTACGATCCCGGAAGTAGTTATTACTTTCAGGACCAATATTTCCCTTTTCTGGTTCTTTCGGATTGTCTGTCTGTTGTGTTTGGTCAAGATATACTGTGTTAATGTCTTTGTACTCTTGCCTTTGGTTCTTCGCAACAACGTTTGGCATAGGGCTCGTGTAATCGAGTTTTCTGAGCAATTCGTCCATGCTTGCTAGATCGTTGATCCCTGACGAGATAATTAGACGTCTGACTTCAATAGGGAGCATCCTGGCTATCGCGTCTATCAACTGAGCTGTAGATAACGGGGGTTGAAGAAATCTGAGTCTGGCTAACTGACTCGTGAAGAAGTCTGCGTAGCATGTAGGAAGAGTTCCTGAATATTTCCGTGAGTATACTTCTGCGCGTAGGGAGTTCTGTGCTTCAATAGACCAAAAACGCTTTATTAGTGCTTCTGCGAATTCATCGAAGTTCATGAAGGTATATCTGAAGGCCCTAAACCATTCAAGGGGCCCATCTGACAGATAGCGTTCTACGATCTTCATTTCCCCCTCTCTTGGAATATGCGCTTCGATGAAGTAATCTTTGAGATTTCTGATGTACTCTATCGGTGTGAAACTATCTAGGTTGCTGAACTTGCGCGGTTTGTCTTCAAAGTTCCTTATGACCGTCACGTTTCTCGGATATGAATCCTGAAGGTTTTGTCGAAAATCTCTATTGTAAGTTTCGGGCTCTTTACTCCTCTCCTCTAAACCTTCCGTAAACCTGAATAATCTTTCTTCCGGCCTAATTTCCCTTTCTTCCACTTCTAGGCTATTTCTTCTAGTCTGATTCCTCGAATCTTCAAAATCTATCTTCTCCCTTTCCTTTTCTTCTATCTCAGCAATAATCTTATTCAGCTGTTGGCCTACTTCGGTCTTCCAGTCTTCCTTATACGTGTCAAGCTTGACAACATCTCCGAGATTAAAATTTTGTAACATCTTGGATACGTATTCTTCTAGTTCATTAGTTTTCTCCTCACTCATGGCATTAACGTTAGTGACAACCTTGTTTAATCGTTCCTCTATCGTTTTAGTTTTATTCTCTAACGATTCTTTCAAAGCTTGCACATCCTGACTAGATTGAGTTCTATCTTCTACTTGCTTTTCAGTGAGCGTATCAATCATTTTACCTAGATCTGTTCTTACTTCAATAACCTCTCTATTAATTTCTACTTGGGTACTGGCTAATTTCTTTTCTATGTTATCTTGGATTTGCTTAACATGTTCCCCAGTGGATTTGTTCCACTCGTCTTTCTAGACAACTACATTAGCTTTTAACATTTCAGCTATGTCTTTCTCAATATCTGCGTTAAGAATTTTATTATGGTCAATAACCTGTGTTCGTAAAGTTTCTACGTTACCTTTTAATTCGACCAGAGAAGCTGTAGTGTTCAACGCATCGTTAACAAAACGTGTCGTTAAAGCAGTTGTATTCTGTGTACACAATTCTTTAGACGCCTCTACCTCTTGTCTAATCTTATTAATGTCCACCTGGACTTTTGTTACATCTACAAATACCGTATTGACTTCTGTCTGTATTTTACCTATGTCAGCCTGTACATCAGTGACATCTGACTGCATATTATTTATGTCACCCTGAACATTGGTGACATCGGCTTGGACTGTATCTACTTTAGATTGGACATTGGATACATCTGACCTAACATTACTAACATCGGACTGTACTATGTCTACTTTGGATTGGGCTGTGGATACATCTACTTGGACTGTATCGACTTTACTTTGGACAGTACCGACCTCTGTTCGTACACCACTTGCGTCATCGTGTATCTGCTTTGAGCTGGCCTGTAATCGCGTGACATTTGCAACCATTTTAGATCTAGTATGTAAAACCTCTAAAGAAGCCTGAACTTCCTGAATTTCAGTTTTGAAACTCTCTTTGACACTTTCAGCGACTTTATCTGTAAGAGAATCAACAACTTAAACAATCTCAGTGTTAAGGTCCTCCTTTCGTTCCCGCTTCAGTTGTTCTATGTCCTGCTTCGCTTCCTGAAATTTACCTTTCATATCTACCATATTCGCAGATAAATTCTCCCTTATCTTACCTTCAACGACATTCAAACTGCACTGCATACTTTCTTGCAGCTTCACATGCATCTCCTCCAACATCCTTTTTACATCCTCACTTGCCATTGCAATAACCCTTTATAAAATGCTGTAGAGACATAAACAACAACAGAGCAAAATAACAACATCTGAGCAACGTCCTATTCCATATATATTTTTGAGCACATTAATGTCTAAAAGTAACTTTAAATTACCTTAGCATTAACTTAAAGTACACCCTATGTTGAATAATCCCACTCAAAATGTTCGTTCTCCTGTGATTCACTTTAAATATACTACCACAAAGAAAATTCTACCATTACAATCATCAAAACAAGTTAGCTTTAGTTTTACACATGACCCTAGCAATCGTCATGTACCGGTGAAATAAAATAGATATTCAGATCGTAGGTCGTTTTTCGAAACTCTCTACCTACTACACCTCACTCAGGTTTCTAAGATCTGATTTTTATCTAAGTGTAACCTTCCTAATATTATTTTAAATTAAGCCTATATAATTACATTCACATCCATCCGAAATTGGATAAGACATCCCACAAGTCTGGTAATTATTTCTTTCACTAGAAATGTTCAAACCAACTTCCTTTAGAGACACTACGAAGCTAATTTCGTAGCCCCAAAGTCCATAGGGCGCCATTCCTACTGTACCCGATAATACGGATAGGATCCTGTTGGAATATCAATTGCCCCCGCTGGATTGCCTATTTCTAACTGCACCGGTAAATACTACATTAGAAATCGCTTCCAACACGGCCTTTAGGGATTTACAGACAGCAGTTACCAGAATATTGTGGATCAACGACCAACTACACGGGGCACTCACCTTTACTTACATCTCGGGAACTGGGAATTCAGCTTCGCCTACACTACATCCACAATACTCTGCTCCTTATATTTAAAATGAATCACACTCCAACAACAATGGAAAACAATCTGAATAAAATTTATCAACAATAGGGTAAACTAATCTACTATAAACAAAATAACAATAAACGAATTTAACAATAGACATTACAATTAAAAACACGCAATCATTCACACCTCCTTTCAACTCTACATCTTACTACAATGCTGTATTAAAATTATGAGTATAAAATCTTGGCATGTTCTAGGCCTACAATGCGTAAAAATAAAAACGTTTAATGAAGTCTCTAAATGGCATTCCAGACACATGGTTTCATTCACAAGCCTGCGTTTGCAGAACGCACGTGTAGTAACGTTGTTTCATCAATGAAACACTGGTACCACGCCGTACTCGAAACTGGTTTATACAATAAATACAAGGCGGTGGGTTCATATTATATCATCACTCTCCAATGCTAACGGTGAATCATTCTCGCTAGCCCACAGAGACTGCTTGTGTGTAGATTTATAAAAACACGTAAAAATTAACATTTATATCTTACAAAAGTTCACATAACTACTTTGTTTCTTAAACAATCATTCTAAAAATTTGTATACACTCTTTCATTCGCACTCCGCAATTGTTCTAGACCAATTCGATTCCACATATACTCTTAACAATAAATAATCATACACACCAAAACATCCGCTCATAAAACACACGCTATTCCAAAACAATTGATTAATAAATCCTACTAAATTATTTAACTAATTAAATCATTTCCACAAAAATTATTTACATGTAATATGTTTATAATAATATCCATTATCTAGTGTTGCTAACGCGACACTTTCGAGATTCTTACTTCTCGGTTACAATATAATTCTTAACTAAATATATACACTGGTTTTTCACATAACCATCCTTCTCTAAATTTCTATAGTTTTAATATACTGCTTACACATCGTCTTATATAGGTTTAATTACATTATCGGTATAATACAGTCGACTAATTAAGGTAAACTGTACGTAATTACATCACTTCGGGTTTAATACAATTTAATAATTGTATTATAGACGTGAGTAAACAATCTTTCTCAAGTTGCATTTCCGCTGAAACCCTCCTGTTATCACAGCTAAATCGTTAATTCACAAGAACTGGATTACTTGTATACAACGGCTCTTATCATGATACATGCCTTTTATCAAAGAACAACAATACTTTGACTTCCTTAAAATGCGGAATTCCCTCGCACGAGCACTCCATTGCTCTACAAATCCTCATATAACAGTATATATGGCATAAACAATGCTAAACAATAACCAAAAAGGGATTAATTGTTATTAACATATCTTATGTAGGAACTTCTCTCAAATACTGGCTTGACCCTCAGTATCATTGCACATGACTACTGGACTACAATTATACATGCGTAAGTTCTTCAAACGAAACTTCCAATTGTAATGAATGATATTAGACAGTCGTGATTAACCTCCTGAAGTTTACTCCACTACAAGATAATTAACTGTTAACTCGTCTGTCGCAAATACATGTAATAAAAATAATACTCCTGTCTCATCTCACTTGTCAAGCTATAAATTGTTTATCGTTGTAATATCATGTCCACAAATGACGTGATGTTACACAAATATGATAAAATAACACACATGTTATTTATAATGTCGGATAGAATTCAATCTTGACCAGGATAAACTAGCTTTGAATTCCTAGCCAAAGATTTGAATAATCTTCTATCAAAAGGTATTTCCTCTAGCATACTAAATGAACAAAGCTCTTAGCTTTACAAATAATAAGAAAGGTTTGTCAATGTCGTAATGTTTTTCCACTCTACACAAAGAATGTTCATAGGAATTAAGACTTCGGTCTTATCAAACGACTAGTATTTCTTAGATCGTCGATAGTTTAAGTACAATAATGATATAACAATATCATTCGATGTTTCTTCTTTTCTTGAAGTTATATGTCGTTACATTAAAGTGCTCAAATTAAATTTAATAAGAATTTAATTTGAAGCTATGACACAATGTCAGAATACTTGGTTTAAATGAAATTATAATAAAATTCGAGATTTGAAACGACTAGTCTCCTATGAGGCAATATAATTCCTCAAACAAAATTTTTAATGTCAGTTCCACAACTGATCCGTAGAATAACATTGAAAAATAGATGAAATGCAATCATCTTCTAAATAATCTTGCAGCATAAAAAACTCAACACACATCTGAAGTGTAAAATACATAAAAGCATTAAAATACATGAAATGTGAAAATATAGAAATATGGAATAAGATCGCTGAAAATATGGAATAAGATCGCTGGAAATATGGAATAAGATCGCTGGCTCAGAATGTTACTAATCAAGCTCTATATAACAATTGAGATACACTAATACCTTATTTGGACGAAAACCTATGTAAGTATTCCCACAATACTTTAGATGTTTCCTCAATACAAGACACTGATATGGATCTGCATTCGAACCTCGAATCTGCGACCTCAGAGATACGAAACGTCTCTCACGGGTATTCACCAACATTCGCCTGGGCTCGAACGACATCTTTCTGGCAAATTCTTCTGTGTTGCTGGGCTACCTTTCCCTAGCATCTTGACAAATCTCTTCTGTAAAGTCTCCATTCTCCGTCGTAAATATGGTATCGGCTTCATCATTGGAATATAATTATGGAAATATTCCTATAAATAGTGAATGAAATGTTTCCATTGCTAATTGATGTTATATTAGTGTTCGTAGACTGTCGAAAATGCACAAGATGGACCATACACTACGGCTGCATTCAAGAATACGTTGTCTAACGAAGCTCCATCGTTGTATCTTAACTCCTGTTATCGAATATGTCTCTGGCGCATGACTATCTAGTTCATCATATCAACAATGTTAATTATGCTGAATGATAATGTTTGACGAATAATAATAGTCATTGTGTTAATGTTTATGTGATGCGCCAATATTAAAAGTTCTCCGCTACTGTTCACTTGAACTGCGTTCGTCAACTTCACGTTGCAATTTATAATGATATTCAGCTTTATTTCCAACACATTTGGAAATCTAACTTGACAGGCTGATATTGTCGAAACGGTGAATAGTAAAACGCTCGACTTTTCACATTATATAGTATGCGACCTGTTCTTTATATATATATATATATATATATATATATATATATATATATATATATATATATATATATACTTATTTAACTTCAGATCTCAATTATATAAGAGATATAATCAATACAATGATCCTCGCAACTTCACGTAGAATGGAAGTGCGGTGATCTCTAACGTTCCACCTAGCTATCCTCGCGTCTCCACAAGTCGACAGTCGTCGCACTCGGACTAAGCCTTGGGATCTCCGTTAAACCAGTAAAATCACTTCCTCACTCTTCAAAGTCTGCTGGAATAAGAACCTCGATCCTTGGATCTCCCCTTCCAAGTCGTATTTTTGGGGGCCATATCAATCTCCCACCATAATTTTAGCGCGTAGATTACTAATGCTTATTACTGCGTAGATTAACCGATCTGTGGTTTTTAAAGTATCAGACATAACTTCTCTTAATATTCTCTTCATTACCAAATAAGATAATCTTCTTCTAAGGGCCTAAATGCTTAATTTCATCATATTGTGTAATTAAAGTTGATCCCGTCTTCAATAAGACCTGTTCTCATTGGCTCTGGGCGGGGATCCAATAGCATAATTTATAACAATATTTATAATATTAATCTCCAAACTCGCTGTTGCTATGCTAAATATAGCCTTCTAGAAGCGTCCATTGTGCAATATATCACGTGATCGGGCTCTCCCACAGTCTCGAGCTTGTAACACTACACTCTTGTGTCACACTTCCAGAAATTATATTTGCTAGTTAAATTTTATCATGGGGACGGAAAATACTCTCATTTTGTCCCTAAATAATTCAATTTACGGGGGCAGTACAAGCTTCAAAAGGCATCTTTCTGCATTCTTTACTTCGTGGGTGGACAGTTCAGAATCGAGATGCTTATCCTTTTTAACCCGAACGTTATGAATGAACCGTAGCATCCAGGCCGTCATTCGTACAATCTTCGTATAAGACGAGAAATACTTCAAATACCATGCCTCCTCTTGTGTAGCAACAGTTAACGATATCGCATCTCTCTTCCTTTCCTGATCTATGTCGTCCTCCTTTGCCATTGATTCAGACTTTGGCCAGTTCTCTTCGGAGAGCTTAAGCCAGCTCTGTCCCTCCCACCATCGGGATTCTAACAGTTTTTTCACACTACAGCCTCTTGAAGATAGATCAGCAGGGGTTTCATGGCCAGGAATGTGCCTCCAGTCTTGAACATTGGAATTACTACAAATTTCCTTCACCCTATTTCTAACAAATGTTCCCCACTGTCCATCTTGGGTAATCCAGTGTAATGCGGTGGCAGAGTCAGTCCAGTAATATTCCTTTAAGTCCTTCGTGTCAAGAACTTTACTCACATGTGTAGCTAAACGAGTCCCAATACAACAAGCGAGCAGTTCTAACCTTGGAATTGTGATCTTTTTCAAAGGAGCAATTCTAGATTTAGCTTGCAATAACTGAACCGACACTCTCCTGCTGTCTTCACATCTCAAGAACACCACGGCTGCATAGGATGACTTTGATGCGTCGCAAAAGACGTGAAGAGCACACGAGTCTGTCTCCTTCATTGAAGTCCATTTTGGGATTCTTACATCCGATAAAATTGGAAGGTCCTCAACCCATCTCATAAATTTGTGGGACATCTCTTCTGGAAGTTCAGCGTCCCAGCCTAATTTGCTTTTCCAGCTTTCTTGGAGAAGTATTTTAGGGCAAAGAGTAACAGGAGAGGTGAAGCCTATTGGATCGAAGACTCTCTGCGCTGTGGATAAGATATTTCTTCTTGTAATTGCTCTTTGAGGGTAGCTTATCCCACTGACATCGCAGTACAACTTATCTTCTACCTTATCCCACAGTAGTCCAAGAACTGGTGACGGTTTGGCACTACCTTCGGTGCATAAGGCTGTATGCTCCCAACCTCTCAGGTCAAACTTCCCTTCAGCCATTATCTCAGTAGCTTGTCCAACAAATGTATGCAGCTCCTCTTCTGAATTGACAGACGTGACACAATTGTCAACATAAAACGAGTCCTTCAGTGTTTCAGCCACTCCTTTTAAAGGCGGTTCATACTGACTCAAGTGATGCTGGATAACTGCTCCCAGGAGGAATGGGCTGCAGTTTACTCCAAAAACAACTCTACGATGTCTCAATATTTTTACCTTCTTCTCTTTGACATTTTCCCACCAGAGAAATCGCAGACAGTCACGGTCTTGTTCGTCCACAGAGATTTGTAGAAAGGCCTGCTTGATATCGGAAATGACATCAATTTTCCCTTGTCGAAACTTGAGCAAAATCTTGGGGATTAAATCCAGCAAGTTCGGTCCTTTTGCCAAACAGTCATTTAATGAGCAGCCCCCTTTCTGCTTGCAGGATGCATCAAAGACAGGCCTCACACTCGTCGTTGAATTGTCTTTGAAGACTCTCCGATGCGGAAGATAGTGCCCACGTTTCTGTTGCTCGTCATCTTGAACCACTTCTACCACGCCCTCATTCAACCAGTTTTTCAATACTTCATCATAGTCATCAAACTTCTCTGCCACTTCAAGTTTCGTGGTTGTAACTATTTACCTCTTCTCAGCTACCACTCTGTTATCAGGTAGCTCTTCCCGACCATCCAACCAGATAAAACTAACCTCATACCTTCCCTCAGGATCCCTCTTCACAGTTCTCTTGAAGTGATCTCGCACAGCTGTCTCGATTTCCTCATTTGTTTGGCTTTCACAGGGATCCAAAATTCCCAGGGCATCCAACTTCCATAGGTCCGGCAGATGACTAGTGTGAGTCAAAAGGGTAGTTATCATGGCAGCATGGATATTTGTGCCAGACTTGTCCATCACTTTACCCATTACGACCCAGTCTAATTTAGTTTGCACAGCAGTGAGTCCACACTCTAATTCTTTTACAGTTCCAGTGTACAGCTTCCCTAGTGCATCCGATCCTATCAGGATTTCAATTGGTGGCTGTCCAGCTCCGACATCTGTGAGGTGAATCCCCTTCCTCCTCAATTCTCCCATGCAAGTACTTAAATATGGCCGTGAGATTGACCCACATATTATTGGTTGGTCTAAAACTTGAATTATGCAGGAATAGTTATCTACCAAACTCTTCAAGAGAACATCATAACATTGGTGCTCCATTTTCTTGGATGAACCCCCTCCGAATAAGGCATGTATCACGACTTCTGATTTGACTGGTTGATAACCCATTTCCCGCGCAGTACTTTTCAATATGTATGACCGCTGTGAACCGGTATCGATGAGTGTTCTTACTGTCCGTCTCCTCCCATAGGCCTCAAGATTCACTAGCAGGGTCTGAAGAACTACATCCGAGGACCACTGACTTGAAAGCGAGGTGTTCTGGTTTTGTTCTGTCTTTTCCTCACATTTTTGGTCCTTTTGCTTGACTTCCAGCTGTGGACACATGATGGTGCAATGCTCCTTAGAACAGACAATGCAGCTCACTTTACCTTTACAATCTTTAGCACGATGTCCTGGCTTCAGACAGACGAAACATCCCTTGTTTCTCTTTAACATGTCCTGCTTCTCACTTAGAGACAACCTCTGTGCTTGAAAACACTCCTTACTCTCGTGTGGTTTTCCGCAGAACACACACGTCAATTTATACTTCAGCTCACCGGAGAACAAGTCTGTTGCAGTAGGTACAATTTTATCAGGTTGCTGCTTCTTCTTATATCTTTGTGGACTAACCTCACTCAGTACGAAGCCCGCTTTCACCAAAGAAATTCTTTCTTCGCCTTCAACTTCCTTCCTGAGGAATAGCATTAAGTGCTTCAACCGGCCTCCATAGATTTTTTCTTCCGCCCTCTTCATTATCAATTGTCATTGGACTTCTCAGCCACACCCTAAGAATATCTTCAGGGATGCAGGACTCCACGAGCGGAAAGAGCATGGCAGCATATTTGTCTGAAGTCATACCAATTGACTCTAAAGCACGCAGGTGAGATTCTAGGTTATCATAGAGGCGAGCTGTGTCACGCTTTCCTCTGTCTTCAGTGGCATTCTTTATCACTAGTGACAGGAGTTCTCTTACATAATATTCAATAAGCAACTCTTCTTTTCCAAATCTATTCTTCAGGCTCTCTATAGCCTTATTATAGTTCTCCGCAGTGGAAGGGAAGCTATCAACAATCTCCCGAGCTCTTGAGCCTTCTGTGGTAGCCTGAATCAGGTACTGGAATTCGTCCTCATTTTCCAAATCCCCGTCCTCGTGAATTCACCTAAATTGGCTCCAAAAGCCAAGATAGTCTTTTATATCCCCTCTGAACTTCTTTAATTCAATTTTGGGTAACCTAAGTTTTCGTCTGATGGAGTTTGGGAAAGAAATGACCGACTGCCCTTTGTTTGTGATTTGGACACCGGTATGTTGCCTCACAATAAATTGTTCTACTTTCACACGTGCACAATCCATGTCCTCATTGAACTTCTCTACACTCTCGTATTCTCGTTCAAATTCACCTTCAGATTGATCACTGTCTTCTAACATTAATGCTGCCACCTGTTCATTGAGGTTATGTAAGTCGGTAGTTAACCGTTCCAGAGTTGTTAATTTGCTTCTTACAATTTCTTCTTTACAATTTTCTTCATCATTTAATACTTGCAACAGGTCATCATAATTCTTAGTGAACCTCGTTCTCACAGGTTTTCGCCTCTTTACAAGCACTCCCATTGTTAAAATTTATGAAGATAACCAGATCGAGACTTACCAATATCTGCGTTATTAATCACGTCGGGGTCACCACTATTTTAGGAACTGAAATAGGACTACCCGTCTTATTCTTTCCACTTACAAAACATAATTTATTCTTTAACTTTTAATACAGTACACCATGCTTCTGCTCGAGCCATTTTCATAACTGATGCCCACAGGGATTTGGCAAAATGCCCTGTCTATTTACAAAGAATAAATACTTAGGATATTTGAATTCACTTCACTGTTCTGTTGACATTTTGAGTCCAAGTCCAACAATAATAGTGTGTTGTATTCTTAGCTATTGTGCTTTACCCAATGTACTGTACTTTACTCCCTTCCACAGTAATCCCTAATTACCTACAGTCTCCACCAAACTGAGCACTAGTTCCTCCTACTTCATCGTCATCATCTTCCTTCGAAGTATTGAAATCTTTAAAGGAGCTTAAAGATGGTTCCAAGAGAGTAGAAACTAAGATTAATAAGGTTGAGTTTAACATCGAAGATATTCAGGATGATGTTAAGAAAACACACCTGGATGTTAACAGTGTTGAAACACAAGTAAACAATGTTCAAACTAACATAACTAAAGTAAATGTTGTATTGAATTTTCCTTCCATCGCTTTATCGGACGTCCTACATATCTTGTTCCTCTGGGTTGGTAGCGTAGTACTGTATCTCCATTGGTAGTCATCCAGAATCCACCCTTGGCACGCGACGTTTTCAGTTTTCCTGGTAATCATACCTCTAGATGTAAGTGATGACAGGTTTCACCTTCTATTTCTTCAGCACATCCTCATTTTGCTTATGATCACATGCTGTACGTACAGCCTGCTGTTCGTCACATGAATTTCATTTCACAAGCTGTAAGTCAAGAGATGTCTTGAGATCTTTGTGTCCATGCCTTGCTGTCGTTGCAAACCGTTGGTCTGGCAAAAGTGTTATAAAGACGTAAGCGAGAGTGTTTTTTCACAAGAGATGGTTTCATGGTGTGATACTTACTCAATAATCATAATTTATGTAAATTGAATTTGTTTTCTTCAAATTTAAATGCTTGATAATTTTTTCGCATTTATCTCCATGCCATTTCTAATTGTCCAATTTTGAATTATACATCCCTTTGCAATGTGTCACAATCCTTAATATAGACTACTTAATTATTTTATTTCATCATCAAGTAGTCTTTTGACATGGTAGTCTATGTTTACTCGTACATACGAGTACATTAGAAAACTAAAAGATCCCCAATTTACTCTCCTGTGGTATGAAGGAAGAAATTTTGTAGTTTTACACGACCGTTCATCTCACTATCATGAGTCATTTCTATGCGGATTCCGAACCACAGGACAAGGCGTTTAACTTCAAAAACCTCACATGCATTGACCGGGAATCGAACTCGGTCCGCCGTGGTAAGAGGCTAACATCTTGACCGCTGCGCCACCACGCCCCGTCCTGTGGCATGTCTCTTTCCACCCTAATATTATACGATGTTATTTTCGAAACATTATAATAACTGTTAGTTTTAAATTATGTGTTAGATTTGCTCCACTCCACTACAAAGAAATTAGTCTACATCTTGACCACCTCGTGGTGTAGCAGCTAGCGTTCTTGGCTATCGCCCCAGAGGTTCGAGTTCGATTCTCGGCTCTGCCAAGAAATTTTAATTCTGATGTGAGGGTTGGGACGGGGTACATTTAGCCTCGTGAGGCAAAACTGAGCATATGAGCGTTCGATTCCCACCTCAACCATCATGGAAGTGGTTTTCCGTGGGTTTTCCCACTTCTACTCCAGGCAAATGCTGGGATGGTTCCTAACTGAAGGCCACGGCTGCCTCCTTTCCTATCATATCCCCAATTTACAAATACACATCCTAGTAGAGACATCACAATAACACAGATTATCACATAGATTCCACACACACCCAAATACACGGTTCTATATGACCACGATTTCACAGGCCCTAAAAAAATAAGCAACAACAAGTGTACACTGTGACACAAAATTTTCGCACCTTACTTTGCTTCCTAAAAAGCAGCTATATGATAGAAACCCAAGATTGTGACTTGAGCATTGAGACCCGTGGTAGCTCGATACTTGCTGGTATCGAAGCACATAATGTTGATGCTTTATTATGTGGTATCGCGCCCAATACGAGATAAAATAATATGTAGACTACTGGTTCTTGGAATGCCCAATTCCTCTGTTCTTGGTTTGGCCGAAGATACGCTAATAATTGTAAAAGACTATCAATCGGTAGTAGTTAATAATAGGTTTCGTGGAATCGTGCTGGACGTTAACTTTGACGAATCACAATGTTTCTCCTTGTCAAAGAGAGCGCCGATTTATGACTCAATTAAACTGATTACATTGGGAGAAATAGCCAGTAGCCTACAGAGCCAAATAAAACGAATCGATATCTTGACATAATGTTCAACGAGCATGCTGTTTTTGATGTTCGGCAAATTATGAATGATCTTAAGATCAAAACAGTTATTAAATGTTCTCTTCTGCATCCCAAACAAATATGTATTATTAGTTAATAATCTTTGGCTGCAGAAGACAAATATTTATTAACTAATAATAAATATTTGATTTAGTGTGATATCGTATTTAATACATAATTTGCAGAGTTTACCCAATAAAATTCCTACTCGTTCCCTAAATGATACCGACATTTTTGTTGAAGTATCCTTAAAGAGGCTTTACAGTTAACATTGATACACCAAGCAATATGTTGTATTATTAAAAGAAAGAACCGTGACCTTAGCCTATTCAGAATTAAATGGGTAGTTTTTCTTCAAAGGATGAATTCCCACCAGGAGCTAATGAAGGTTAATAATGTAAAGTCGCTCAAATAGAGAATGAGCACACTCTTTGTAACGTTTTGGCCAAGTTCTAACGGTGGGTTTACACGAGAACCTTTGCAGCGGTGTTAAAGATTCTAAGTGTACATTACGAGATTACTCAACTCATTTCTTCGAGTTCTGGATCCAGGCTCGAGAATTAAACACGAAATAAACTGTGCAGTAACTAAGAGTGTGCTCATCTTTTTTGTTTGAACATCCCTGCATTGACAATACTAGAAAAATTGACCAAAATCCAGGAATGTATGCAGAAACTAAACGCCACCGGTTCAGACAAAGAGGTGTCAATGTCCATAATGTGATAACAAAGCTCCGAGAACGTGGTGTTCGCGACGTATTAATACAGCCAACTCATTCCTAAATGAACTCGATGGTTTAACAAGAAGTGAGTGACAGGAGGTGACCAAGAGATCAAGGAATGTAAGCGACATGATATCCATTTCGGGCGGATCTCAAGATGGTATCCACTGTAGACACTGTGCCAGTGGGAAATGATAATTATTTTTTTAATGCTGCAGTAGGAAAATGAAGACTTTAATTATAACTCGAACTCAACGGTCATTTATTTATATCAATACTTGCTGACTACTCTTTTAGTAACTTTAAATCGTGAACAGTAATAATCAGTAAGTACAATGAGATGTATATACCAAAGAGAAATACAAGACTCTTGATTCCCGAGAGCGCCACCGCACGGCACGCGTCGCTGCAAATGGCTGCAACAGCACAATAGCAATGAACATGTTCTCCCACCTTGCAATTTTCTAGAAAGTGAAACATTGCAACCTTTCTTTTTCCTTAGTCACAAGTCAAGCCTATTAGGCATCTTCACACAGCGCCCGATTCTTGTGCCTTCTGCCTTTGGTGTTATGGAGTCCTTTTCCTGGGTACCCATTGAAGGCGGTGTAGAATCTGGTTCCAAAAGCAGCTGCTCAGTTGTAGTGCACACCTCCAGAGGATCAAGACGTTGAAACGGTCTAATCTCCTCCCCGTGCATAGTCCTCACTTTAGCCACTCTTGCATTACCATCCTCTCCCGGATATATTTCCAAGACCAGACCAAGAGGCCAGTTATTTCTCTTTACTCCATTGGATTCAATCAGTACAATCTCTCCCACCAGTAACGTCCCTTCCTTTTGTTTCCTCTGATGTACCAACAAGGCAAAATATTCATTGCGGAATCACTGCCGAAAATCATTTCTCAGCTTTCGAAGGTATTTCAATCTTCGGTTCAAGCTGGTGGCGTCAATAACATCCAAAACAGTGACTCCAGTGCTTGTTAAGCCCTGTACGAACATGGCTGGTGTTAATGGCTTCAGAGATTCATGTGTGTCTTCCACATAGGTCAAAGGCCGAGAGTTTAACGTTGTCTCAGTATCGCACAGGATGGTTTGTAGTTCCTGAAAACTTACGACTTTCCTGCCTAACATTCTCCGTAGAAGCTCCTTAACTATTCGGACCATCCTCTCCCACCATCCTCCCCACCATGGTGTTGCAGGGGGGTTAAAAACCCACTTGAACTTTTGCACACAAGACATTCTCTTTATTTCTTCCCAATCAAGTTGCTTGTGCCCACGAAGTTGGTACCATTATCCGTATATATGGTGTGTACCCTCCCTCTCCGAGCAATAAATCTTCTCAATGCCATCATTAAACGTTCAGAAGAGAGAGACTTGGCGAGTTCAATATGAACGGCTCGGTACACTGCACACGTGAAGAGTACTATCCATACCTTTTCCCCTGATTGAAGGTACAATGGCCCCGCCATGTCAATCCCCGTTGTTTCAAATGCAGCTGCACACTTAATACGGGCCTTAGGTAGTGGTGCCGGTGGTGATTCAACCGGTATTGCTTGATGTCTCCTACATACAATACACTTCCTCAACAGACTCCGTGCAAGCTTCTTGTGTCTTAATGCTGGCCACAGTGCTAAAAGATGTAAATGTTTTGTTAAATGTTTGATTTGTGATAAACGTCATATTACAATAATGTGCCCACAGTTGTGTTCTGAAGAAAGCAAGGTGAATAAAGCTAGGGGGCTAAATTCACAAGGTAATGGATCGGATAGTTTATTAGCTCATCAAGGCGGACACACAGATTGTTGCAAACCCTTATTGTAAATATAGTTGGTGGCAAAACAACGCGTTTAGCAAGAGTTCTATTGAATTCTGGTTCTCAGAGATCATATATTTTAGACTGTGTACCCAAAGAACTGAACCTTAAGTGTATAGGTGAATATACGTTAAATCACAACCTGTTTGGTGGAGGTGAGTTGAGAGAGCAGGCACATGAGATTTATGAGGTCAGATTGCAAGGTTTAGATAGGAAATTTCAATGTACTGTGTCCCTGTTAGACCAGAAGAACATTTGTAATTTTGTTCCCCGACTGGAAACGCAGAAGATATTCCCTCAGTTGAGGGAAGCAAACATTACACTCACAGATCAAGGTCATGAGGTTCCAGACATTGAAATCCTATTAGGAGCAGATATCATTGGTAAACTATGGACTGGTGCTACCGTGAAAATTGATGAGGATGTCGTGGCAATTGAAACGCGGTTAGGTTGGACCATCATGGGATGTACGACTAATACCAATGGTAACCAAGTGGTTGGACTCACTAATGTTAATTTCAATCTGAAGAAACTATGGGAACTAGACATTCTAGGGATTCGGGATCCAGTAGAAGCGAAATGCCAAGAGCAGAAAGAAGAGGTGGCCTCTCAGTTGTTGCAGTTAACCATTAATGAAGAGGAGAGGTATCAAGTGAGCTTACCTTGGACGGAGGGACATCCGGAGCTTATGGACAATCGTGGCACTGCCGAGAGGAGGCTGCATTCAGTAACCAGACATCTGTCGAGAATTAATAAGTTGCAAGAATACCATAGCGTATTTGATAACTGGCAAAAGGAGGGCATTGTGGAAAGGGTTGAAGAATCTGAAGAATATGCGCCAGGATATTTTCTCCCGCATCATGCAGTGATAAAGCAATCCAGTAAAACAACCAAGATTTTTTATTGCTGCAGTAGAAAAATGAAGGCTTTAATTATAACTCGAACTCAACGGCCATTTATTTATATCAATACTTGCTCACTACTCTTTTAGTAACTTTAAATCGTGAACAGTAATAATCAGTAAGTACAATGGGATGTATATACCAAAGAGAAATACAAGACCCTTGATTCCCGAGAGCGCCACCGCACGGCACGCGTCGCTGCAAATGGCTGCAACAGCACAATAGCAATGAGCAGGAAATATATCCACGGTCGTGTCTTGGGAATCTGTTCTCACGGCGAGATCCTGAACAGCACCAGGTATCACCAAGTACGGTGGTTTGATTGCCAAAGCCCTGGGGATGAAGAACTATTCGGTATCCGAAGAGGACCTGGTATTTTAACATAAATAAATAAAAACAGTAGACTACTCAATGACTTGGCATGATTGACTTTCTCTCTATTTCTCTCAAGGAACAGACAACCTCGCTTTTCTGCCCCTTAAAACAACAATATTACCATTACCCTCCATGGTTCAAATCCTGGTCACTCCATGTGAGATTCGTGCTGGACACAACGGAGGTAGACAGGTTTTTCTACGGGTACTCCGGTTTTCCCTGTCTCCAATTTCATTCCAGCAACACTCTCCACTATCATTTCATTTCATCTGTCATTCATTATCATTGCCCCAGGGGAGTGCGACAGGCGCAGTTCCTATCCTCGCCGCTAGATGGGGGCTTTATTCATTCCATTCGCTGACCCGGTCGGTCGACTGGAAGCAGGCTGTGGATTTTCATTACCATTACGCTCCCTATCCATACCATGTGTAGTTCTAGAATGACTCGTCTATCCTCTGTTAGATGCGTTTCTTAATAAACACGTAGAGACCTCCCAGCCAACTCCTTTATTAGGTTACTTCCTCTTCTTGGAGCTCCAGTCCTCCTTGATATGCGACTGGTCACTTGTCACTCTGTTGAGCAAGTCCATGATAACATCCAACTATCACGAGGAAAACAGCAGGGGATGGATAATAATTGACTCCACCATTAGAATAAAAAAAAAAAACACGTGGTACCAGCAACTTCTGTTCACAGTAAAAGTGTCACTCCTACAACCCACCTTCGACTTCGTGGTCTAGTTGATAGAGCGCTAGATTTTGGACTAAGGGGCCCCGGTCTATATTCTCGACTGGGTCGGGGATTTTAACTTCGATTGGTTAATTATCCCAGCCCAAGGACTAGGTATTTGTGACGTCTTCATTATCACGATACGTGGGTCACTTAGGGGCGTTAACTTGATAGATCTGCACCATGCCGCTTTGGACATCGCACATTATTATTATTATTATTACCGGGAAAAGCACTGCTTGTCAGAAATCTTAGTGATCAGTATCATGGCAGTGTCGAGAGGAATGAACCCTAATCACTTCGTCCAGATTTCTTGGCAGTTTAGTCTATACATGATATAATGAGGAGGTTAAATTCTACTCTGAAAGGTCGCATTACTGTTTTGATTAATTAAAAAGATGAGATTCGAACCTTAGAGATTTGGGTCATCTAGAAGTGAAACTGTAACTCTATTGGGTAACATGATTTATTAGCCTTATCTTGCAATCACTTAATATGGCATGGGAAACTTTTTGCCTACCGCCATTGTACGATTCGAAATGTCGGGAATTTTTCTGCCCTTCAAATATCGGACTTTCTTGGTTGGGAATTGAACCCACAATCTTTTGACTACGAGACGGACACTCTGCAACTGATCCACCTTCAAATCATTGATGCATCTATTCGTTAATTTACTTTCGAATTTGACACCCTTTTTCAATAGGCGCCTAGCATAGCACGCTACAACATGCCGCCTGACAAGTGATGGTCATAAAACAATAAATTAAATATTTTGGTGAATAAAACCACAGTCGACACGATACGTCGCTCTGATTTTTCTATACAGCCTTAACAATCGCTCATCAAACACGTGTCAAAATGTAATTGAAAGAGTGATAAAGGTTACCACGAAAGCGCTGCCTACCCGAACAACGAGTAAATGCAAGTTTCTAGAAAAATAATTCGACATTTCTTTATCTGTTTTTATTTTCAAGACATGGCTCATGTGGCTATGATAGGATAATGGTTCAGTTGTTGGTGTGCGATTGTATTTCTTGTCGGTTAATGGCATACTGTATATTATATACTGTATAATGACAGGCCCGTATTTAGGTCTCCCCGACCCTGGAAATAAAATAAAATAAAATAAAATACGTTGCTGCCCTCCCCCCCCCCCTCCCCCCCCCCCCCCCCCCCCGCCGCCCCTAACTTGAAATATGTATATTTACTAAAGAAATAAAATAAACTTAATACAAAGAACTCATACTACATTTTAACAGATATCACATACGACCAATGGCCAAACACCAATTATAAGGGGCCTCCTCCTTGTCTTGTCATTTGCAAACAAGTTTAGGATTTTTTCATTAGTGCAATTTTACTTTCAAGTTCAACAGCAAGAACACCAAGATGACTATGACGATTCTTTTTTTGTGATGTCCTTAAATAATCAGCATTGGAAATGGTTATTCCCTTCTGTTGGGGATGTAAATTTTAGAAACCAACCGGTTTTGTACAGTTTTCCAGATATTTTGCCGCCCCTCAAACCTGCCACCCTAGGCAGTTGGTCAGTTTGTCCCCCTGTAAATACAGTCCTGGTTGTATATGATCATGAATGGACTATTAGTTACTGCACAGTTTATTTCGTGTTTAATTCTCGAGCCCTGATCCAGAACTCAAAGAAATGTGTTGAGTAATCTCGTAATGTAGCGGCTTCGGTGGCGTAGTCGGTAGCATGCTGAGCTTCTATGCCCAAGATCGCGAGTTCAAACCCGGCCTAAGTCGCCGGATTTTTTAAGAGCATTAAAATCCCTCAGTATACCTTCCTTCGGAGGGGAAGTAATGCCGGCGGTCCCATGTCATAGATTTATGGTATGTTAAAGAACCTTCCACTAATTACACTGTGTGAAGCTAAATTGTATAGGTTAAGAATGTAAACAACGCTCTTAGGTCCCTACGTTCGTTGCCAAGAGTCGACTGCGGTGGCGTCTGGTAGCTAAGTTCTGAACTAGTAGTCGTTGACGGTGGCGTTTAGCGTCAAAAGTAGGAACTATTTCAAAAATTAAAAAGTCTGCTGTCCTTACTTGAATTAAGAAACAGATAACACACACGAATGCAGTCATCACAAATAACACCGGTTATCAGACAGATTCTAAACACACCCAAAGTACACGGGGCTACATGACCGCGTTGTCACAGCCCCTAAACTTAAGAATCAACCAACCAACCAATCTCGTAATGTAGGCTACTGTTAGAATCCTTAACACCGCTGCAAAGGTTCGCGAGTGAACCCACCGTTAGAACTTGGCCAAAACGTTACAAAGAGTGTGCTCATTCTCGATTTGAGTGACTGTACATTATTCACTTTCATTAGCTTCTGGTGGGTATTCATCCTTTGAAGAAAGACTTTTCATTTAATTCTGAACAGATTAAGATCACGAATCTTTCCTTGAAGAATACTGTTTGGTGTATCAATACCAGCTGTAAAGCCTCTTTAAGGACACTATTAACTTTTAGGATTCTTGGTTGAACTCTGAAAATGATGTACCGTATTTACGAACGACGATGTCACACAAATCAAATATGTATTATTAGTTAATATATATTTGCTTTCTGCAGCAAAATATTATTAACTAATAATACATATTTGTTTTGGCTGCAGAAGAGAACATTTATCTTAAGATCATTCATGATTTGCCCAACATCAAAAACAGCTTACTCGTAGAACATTATGCCAAGATAGCGAATCGTTTCATTTGTTTTAGTCCTGGCTGTTTTTTTTTTCATTTAATCAAATTGAGTTATAAATCGGCGAAGTAAGGAAATGTCAAGGCTATATAGAACGGAGCAAAATGACGCATCGAGTCGGTTGTGATAATACACGTAGAGTTCTCTCTTGTCTGGGACTTGGCTAGGGGAGAGTGAACTAGGTATAGGGCTACTGTGATTCACAAAACCAAGTTGATTATGTTTTTTCTTTGCGGTCACGAACACATTTATCTCCTGACTCATGGAATTGGAACGGGGCGGCCAGTTCCGTGCTGCATATTTGAGAGTTGTGCAATTGGTGGTCTGTTCTCTCGAAATTTGGCGCCTCTCTTCATTTGCAGAATATGGGTCGTGTCCGATCTTGGAACATTCACCAGTGACAGAGCTGCCAACTTCTACTGTACTCAATTTCTATTGTAGAATAGAAACAGTGTTAGAACATTGTACCAACACTTAAAATTATACTATTAATAGTAATGACTGAATGCACTTGATGTAGTTACAATATTACATACAAAGAAATATAGTTTGTGCTTCAAGTTATTTTTAAAATTTAAATCCGACCGGTATCGCCTTTCGGCATGTCATGCGAAATGACTTCGGTGGCGTAGCCGAGGCCGTCGGATTTTTTAAGAGCGTTAAAAATCCCTCAGTATGCCTTCCTTCGGATGGGAAGTAAAGCCGGCGGTCCCATGTCATAGATTTATGGCATGTTAAAGACCCTTCCACTAATTACACCTGTGTGAAGATAAATTGGATAGGTTAAGAATGTAAACAACGCTCTTAGGTTTCTACGTTCGTTGCCAAGAGCCGACTTTGGTGGCGTCTAGTAGCTAAGTTCTGAACTTGGCCTTGTAGTCGTTGACGGTGGCGCTTGGCGGCAAAAGTAGGAACTATTTGAAAAATTCTAAGTTGCAGTCTGTACTTAAATTAAAAAACAGATAACACACACTAATACAGTCATCACAATTAACACCGGTTATCAGACAGATTCTACACACACCCAAAGTACACGGGGCAACATGACCGCGTTGTCGCAGCCCCTAAACTTAAGAACCAACCAACCAAGAAATGACTAACGAAGTTAACAAAGGCAACAGAGTACCCTACATAAAAAATAAAACTATAACCTCCACTAAACATACGTAGTGAATGTGTTATTATTTTATTAAATTATTATTAATATTATTAATTTTTTACATCGTTATGCCCTACTTGGGAGCACGACTGAACCTGCTTAGCTAAGGTGTTGGCCTTCTTTACTTCCCAAAATCTCTTCACCTCTCGCTAAGCTTCTTCCTTCGTTCTTCTGTCCAAGTTATAGTGGCTCTGGTGTTGGGTTTGTCTCCAAATTGGGGATTGTCGATTTTGGTTCTGAATTTACATCTGTCCCATATTATTATTATTAGTATTATTATTATATCGTGCCACGGTGGGTGAGTGTTTAACGTGTCGGTCTGCAGGTTCGCTCCTGGCCGTGGTAAGTGATTTTTTTGAAAGGCGGCAAAAATACGACACGCATGTCATACGATGTTGGCATGTCAAAGAACCCATTTGAATTCAGTAGGCCGTGTTCATAATGACAAAATTAATCTCGGGAGTTTCCACCAACACAAAGTTCCTCATTTCTCTACTAGAAAGCGCTATAGTGTTCAAGGAGCTTAGATATCTAACCTCTTTGACTTTCATAGTGCTTCAAGGAACAACGAAATTCGACATGCAAGCTACCCTCTGGGTGTCAAATAACAAAGCTTTCACCCGGCACGCGAGGCCATACGATATTATCATTATTTTTATTATTATTCTTATTATTATTACTATCCGTCTTTCAAAATAAATTTATTTATTTATTTATTTATTTTTTGTTTTGGTACATAGTAATATGAAACAATTTTATGAAATACAAAAAATACAAATTCATTATATTGATCAATAAAGAGTAAATTGATTATGTTGATACTAATGTTAATGAAAGCGGCAGGGGCTGATAAAATTCGGCCAGAAATGGTGAAGTATAGTGGGGAAGCAGGGCTGAAATGGTTTCATAGGATACTTGAATGGCATGAGATATAGGAAAGGTACCCTCTGACTGGACAAAAGCAGTAATCGCCCCAATTTATGAGCATGGTAACAGGAAGTAAGCAATAATTGTAGAGACATTTCTCTGATGAGTGTCTCGAGCAAAGTGAGCTCAGGGATCGTATAAATGAAAGTTTTATCATTGGCCGAGAATAAGACTTATCTTTTGGAACCCTGCAGGTAACACTGTGTACCGTACTTTAAATTTGGACAGTTCTCTCCATTCCCTAGATGTAGGCCGTTTGGCACATATACGAAATATCAACTTCGTCGTAGAAGGACCAATCTCGGCTCATTTTAAGCCTCTCAAAGAAAGAAACAAACCTCTGGACGTAAAATTTAGCTCAGTTTGGTGAAACGGTGTAGAATTGTATAAATAACAGACAAAGTGATCCGAAAACAACGTTTTAAGACCCTAGAACCAACCGTGCCGGAAGTGTTTCGGTGTTGTGGTAGGGGTCTAGAGACGCTGGGAATTGAGGTGTATAGTTCCCTCACTTTCCTGGTTAACGAGCGGCGACTCAAACGTAAGGCAGTAGCACGCGCCGACAATAACCATTGTTCACTACTGACCAATAGCTGACGGTTGTTGACCAATATAATGCTGCCTCTATCACTCCATGTGGACTCCGAAGTCCTGCCCTGGCGGCTTGCTCGTGTCTCACGCACGTATCAGATGTCCCGTGTTGCACATCTGCACACAGTTCTGTCTAGTCTCGCTGCTTGCTCTCAGTGGCTACGATGGAAAGTTGACAAAGCAATACAGGGACGGTTAATGCTGGTTGTGGATGACGCTGGAGTTGTCGTCCAATGGTGTCCCATACGTGCTCGTTTGGGGACGGATCGGGGTATCGAGCAGGCAAATTACATATGCGAATAGTTAGTAGTCGTTTCCATTTTCATCATTATCATTATTACTACGAGTCAATGACCTGGACGTTACGTCCATTATACCACTAATGACCACCAGTGATTTTTAATAGTACATTATGTAACGAGCCTATAATGGCAATAATTAAGACACGAGTATGTTTATAAAACGACCGAAGCGAGTTTTATAATTTCCATACGAGTGTCTTAATTACCATTATAGGCGAGTTGCATACGACTGTTTATGTTCAATGATAATTGCCACCGTGGAACGGCCAGCGTGAATGGGCCTACTTACCTGTATTTAGAGGTCCGCCTCGCTTCAGCAACAAAATCACCTCCAGAAGACATGTTCCAACAGAAGAACACCAAAAGGGGTGGAAGGAAAATGGAGAAGGGGAACGCACAGGCTATTCTACAGACACCCCCCAATAACCGACAGAACTGCTGCCGACGAAATAATGCCACAACAGCTGCTTAAAAATGAAAATAAAAATTTAATGTTAAAATTTAAAGGAGCACCTCCACCAGAAACAGAACATGCTTGCTTGCAAAGCAAAAAAAGACAAGAATTAAATTAAAAATTAAAATGTTATAAAGCCCAAAGATTAAAATAAAATTACAGGCATGATTAAATGAGAAAGGGCTTGATAATTTACAAGGGAATGCAATACCGATCCGACATGCGGAGATCCAGGCCACGATGAAACGAGAAATTATAAATTAAATTAACCAAATAAAATAGGACCAGAAAATAATTCCATAATTTGCATGACGGAGAAAAACACAGGAACATTTACCAAAAACACAAAGTTAAACCAACAAGATTAAATTAAAAAATATTAAGCTAACACCACAACACGTTTGAGTTTCGCGGTCGGCGCCAAGAGACTGACCTCGAGACCAGAATGCATTTCGGCAAAACAAAACAAACATGGACACTAAAAACAGGAGACCGCATGTCCGATCGAATTACGGCAAACAAATATAGCAAAACTAAATTTTAAAATCAGCAGAAAGAAAAGAACGGAGGAAAACAATTACGTCTAAACACTATTAACATGAGGGCGGAGCCACGGATCGTAAATCAGATAAATAATATGCCAATCCCAAGATTGCCAAAGGAAAATAAATAATAATTTAAAACGTAAAATAAACTTAGAAATGTGTCTCCAGAAGGTACGAAGAAAACAATAACATTTTTTTATATCAGGTAACGTTGACAAACAGAAATATTAGGCCTATAAAATAAAATAAGGTACAGAATTAAAACATTACTATAAGACGATATCGGAGCTCCATAACAATAATAAATATAAATGTATAATGCAACGTACCTTACATCCTTCTCAGTGGAGACACAATGAAAATAAAATAATTAACACACAATATAAATAAAATATAATACGGCATTAAATTGCCTTGAAAATGGCCCACCCAGCACATGCTTCGTTTTGGCAACACAAGCACTGATCTGCATCGAGATGCGATTCTATATCACTTTCATCTTCCAGGCGAAAGGAAGAAATCAATTTCTTATGTAGCACAGGCGTGTCCTTTTCTTGAATTTGTATTCATTTTTGGTAAAAGCTGGGGGCCAATGCTCCTAGCCCACGAAGAGATACTCTGTCACACCAGCTGGCAAGTTGCTTCTTAGACGACAGAACATTAACTCCACAAGATGGCGGAGAATCGCGCGTCAGATCCCGAACTGCATTCATGTAAATATTTATCGTCCAATCAAGGCTTGACACATCAATCAACAATGTCATTATTAAGTAAATAATTTGGCGGTATCATGAATACACAGTCCTTTGTTTCATGACGTAGAATATAATAAATGCCCTCAAACATGACTGGAATAGGATGAGTTTAATGAGGCACAACCAACACACTCTATTGGAGAAGAAGGAACCACGTGAAGACACCCCGAAGTCCGACAGCAGCTGCTATCTCGTGTTCACAAACGGAATCAAGTCACCAGGCGGTCGATTCAAAATGTCATGAATTCCATCCAGGGGTAGATACATGTTTGAAACGTTGGGACGGGTTCTTGCACGTAACAATAATTATAACTATTTTATGTTCGAACATAAATATTCATAAATATCTGTTGAGATTTCGCCAGTTTTATGAACTGAACAGCGCATCGGACGCAGAGAATACCATGGCTTCCTGGAACAACCCACTATGACACTAGAAGCCACGCAGTGAAATTTAAAATAGAAGGCCGTGGAAGTGAGCGCAGGTGCGATGCTATACTTACTTAATTGGTCACACAACTGTTTCTTGAGCTCTGATTGGTGGGAGAAACTGTTTCATAATGAAAAATAGTGTTATAATGACCCTCATTATGATACAGTTCCGGACATATAATATTTACATTTCGACATCGTCGAACATAAAATAAATTTTCCTATTAGTTTGTATTGATGTGCCAGTTCAGTAGTAGTATTTATTATCACACTTAAAATAAATAGATATACTGTATATGTTTAGGCTATATAATTCATCGCTTTGAGTGTTATCTGACCACGGATCTTAAGGAGACATTGAGTCTTCATGATCATTCCACCCGGTGAAACAGGGTGCCACTGCTAGTTTCAAATGTAAAGTGGAAGCACAAAATGCATTTATTTATTTGTTGTTGTTGATCATTTAGGGGCTTTGCGATATCGTGGTCATGTAGCCCCATGTACTTGGGCTTGTGTTGAAGTTGTCTGATAGCTTGTGTAATTGCGATGGCTATATTAGTGTGTGTATTTGTAATTCTGGTGAAGATTGGGAAGGAGGCGGCCGTGGCTCAAGTTCGGATCCATCCCGGCATTTGTCTGGAGTATAAATGGGAAACCACGGAAAACCATTTCCAAGATGGCTGATATAGGAATCAAACCCTCCTCTTCTCAGTTTTGACTCACGAGACTTCTCGGTAGAGCCGGGAATCAAACCCGGACCTGCGGAGCGACAGCCAAGAATGCTAGCCGCTACACCACGAGGTGGTCAATATCCAAGATTTGTATCCTAAAACATGCATATTGGTTTGGTTTGTAGACAGTAAGAACGGTGCAAAGATATGACTTTCAGGGTCATATTTCCATAAATAGTTGGGTATCGCTGCTGATTCATAAAGAGTATTCGAAGTGCATCGTTAAAATACAGTATTTTAGTACCCATAAATTTCAGTGACGTAATGAGGTCGCTGCCATCGCAAGTCAGCGCTCAGCCTGTCCGCATTACTCCCACAGGGCTTACCAACTCACCCATGATTGGTATTTTATTGCTTCACGTTTTGGTTTAGGATGTCTACTGCTTGCTTCTCACCTACGCGACCTCAGGTTCGATTCACAGCCAATGCTTGTGACATGTTCAAAATGATGAATCGTGTTTAGTGGTTCGGATTCAACGTACAATGGGGGCCCACGTGGTCAGGGCTGGGTGAAGGAAGGCGTCTTGAAATAGATTTGCTTGATTATTTTATTCAACACTAGGTAGCAGCTTGTATTGTTGACAGGTGCAGATTCAACTCCAGTAGCATCAGTCATCGTTCTTCTCTCCGTGGTGACATGTGCTTCTGTTGCGCTCTACTGCGCTAGACTTATGTGGACACTGTACTCCATCACCGCTGTCCCCTCTCCTCGTCCCGCAAGGCTCCAGCTAATACGATCAACAAACGCTAGTGCAGCCAATGTCAATGGCACTCGTTTCTCTAACACGTAAACACAATTATTAACGAAAACAACAACAACAACAACAATAATAATAATAATAATAATATAATATAATATAATATAATATAATATAATATAATATAATATTTCAGTAGTATAGATCCCTACTGCGGCGGTCACAAGCGACCGATCGTGACAAATTAGCATTCAAATGAAAGAGAATAAACATTAGCAGTGACTTATTGCACTATAATTACATAAATATCTATAATTTCTTTAAAAAAATGTACGAAGTGTGCGATTTGCAAACACCGTTGCTGTAGGAAAATACGCTCCATAATTGCTGTACACGGGCCGCTGTGACGCCTGTTTCATGTCATATTAACATACTGAGGTATTTCCTTTATCCTGAAATATAAATAGTGTTCTATAATCATTTGATTGAAATAAAAACGTAATCTTTCTCCTTAAGTCTCTCATTATAAACCTATTGGGGAAAGTGTGGTTTATGAACATGCGAGATTTCTCGCGGGTCCGCTAGTATAATATCATATCTTCTTCTTCCTCGTCTTCTTCCAAGCGTTGTCCTGCTGTTGCAGGGTCCGCTTTTTTGATCATTGACCTCCATTTTGTCCGGTTTCGTGCGTCAGCTGGATTTAGGCCGGTAATTTTTAAGTCACCATTTATAGTGTCTTGCCAACGCTGCTTCGGTAGTCCTCTGGGGCGTAGTCCTTCAACCTCAAAATGAAGGACAGAGTTAGTAACAGTATCAGGCGTTGCACGCAGGGCATGGCCACACCATCGCAGCCGTTTCTCTCTCATTTTGTCCACAATTGGGGCGACACCCATTTGCTCCCGAATAGTGTCGTTTCTGATATGGTCAATAAGGGAGATGCCCATTGTCCAACAAAGCATTCTCATTTCAATGGCGTGCAAGCGACGTCCTGAAATTTTGTCGGATGGTCGACATTCAACGCCATACAGCGCAACTGGCCGTACCACTGTCGGATATATCTTCGATTTGAGACGAAGTGGCATTTTCTTGACGCAAAGCACACCCGTGACCTCCTTCCACTGCAACCAGGTTGCGTTTACCCTGGCTCTTACTTCATCATTGAAGTTGGCATCACTCTGAAGACGAGATCCAAGGTACCTGAAGCATTCTGTCTTGACTAGATTTTGTCCAGCGACTTGAATGGTACCGTCGCTTGGGTTTAACTCCAGATACTCCGTCCTTTTCACATTCAGACATAGGCCATACTGGGAGAGGCGGTTATTCCAGTCTTCGACTTGACAATGGAGTTTTTCTCGGGTGTCATCTGCAACAATTACATCATCTGCATACAGAAGGGTCCAAGGAACATTCCGTTGCAGGCCAGGAGTGATGGTGTCCATCACCAGAACAAAAAGGGACGGTGATAGTGCTGAGCCTTGGTGGACGCCGACATTTACAGGAAAGGTTTTTCGAGGTGCCAACAGCACAACGTACTCTACTGCTGGTGTTCGTGTATAACATCTTGACCACATTTACAAATGACTCTGGCACACCATGGTTGCGGAGCGCATACCAAATCAACTCATGAGGAACACGATCGAAGGCCTTTTCAAGGTCAAGAAAGGCAATATGCAGAGGCTTTCTTTCTCACGGTGCTTCTCCATGAGTAACCGTGCTGCGAAGATGGCGTCAGCGGTTCCAGCCACCTTGACAAACCCGCACTGGTTGGAACTGATTTTGGTGATGGCACGTAGGCTTCGATCAAGAATCCTAGAATAATATAATATAATATAATATAATATAATATAATATAATATAATATAATATAATATAATATAATATAATATAATATAATATAATATAATATAATATAATATAATATAATATAATATAATATAATAAGTGAATTGTATAAGAACAACTTAAACAATATTACTAATAATGCTATTGGTTCTACGTACCTTTTAACTACTGCGTTTATAGAGACGCCGGTGTACTTAATTCAAGTAAGGACAACAGTTCCTACTTTCGCTACCAAATGTTGCCATCCACGACACCTAGCTGTGAAATTGGTTACTACTAGATGCCATAGCAACCAGCGCCTGATGACGTTGGAACGTAAGAGCATTAATCAAACTTAACCTACACATCTTGGCTTCACACAAGTGTAGTTAGTGGAAGGTTCTTTTTCATGCCATAAAACTATGACATGGGACCACTGGCTTTACTTTCCCTCTGAAGGAAGGCATACTGAGGGATTTTTAACGCTCTTAGAAAATCCGACGACTAAGGCTGGGTTTGAACCTACGACTTTGGGCATAGAAGCTCAGCATGCTACCAACTACGCCACCGAAGCCGCCAGTTGTTATTATGCTCCGAAGGGGAGCTTTAACGTACAGTACCATTAAATCTACTGACACAACCGGCCGCGGTGGCCGTGAGTGCTAACGCGCTACATCCTTCCTTGCTGGCATCGGGGGAGCGTGACTTCAAATCCTACCTCACCCGTCCTGAAAATGTTTTTTGTGGTTTCACACTTACACCACCAGGCAAATGCCGGGACGGTTCCTGTCAATAGGTTCGCGGCCGATTCCCTGATACAACTCCCTCCCATTTAAGCACCCTCACATGCCAACTGACTGCGCCAAGAATCGATCTTACAACCTTGAGCATAGCAGGCAAGATCGTTACCACTGCACCGCGCAGCCAGTTGAAAGAAGAATAAGTGATTGAATTTATGGTAGGAACAATGTATAATTCGTTTCATCTCTCATTAACTTATCTTACGAGGATGACGCCAGGAAGCATTCGTCCGAAAAGCAATCCATCACATAGACATTTATCACATCTCTTCACGACCCTACTGGAACCGGAATAATAAGGGGTAGACTAACATACTGTAATTGCCTCATCGTGTTACTCTGTACGTGTTCATCTGAGGTGTAATTAGTTCACTGCATTTAAATTAAAATGTGTGCTTATTTCTTATGCAATGAATACACACATGAGTTCACCTAATGGTGTGTTGGCCAATATCCTTGGCAATCAATGCGTAGGTCCGGGTTTGATTCGCACCTCAGCCGTACTAGAAGTCGTTTTCATTGGTTTGCTAATTCTGCTTCAGGAAAATGCCGAGATGATACTAAAATTAAGGTCACGGCCACCTCCTCCAAATCCTAGCACCATTATAAAAAAACACACCAGTGAAGCTGTCACAATTATACAAGTTCCACACTTTCAAGTACAAGGGGGTTACATGACTACGATAAATAAGTCAGCAACAACTACAACAAAATTATTATTATTGTTATTAATGATGATAATAATAATAATTACTAGCGGACCCATGCGAGAACTCTCGCATATTTATAAACTACCCGCCCATCTCTTTTTGTATGCAGGCTCGACGCGACACAGCGTCTTGTTTATTTGCATAAACATCATTTTTAAACAAATTGTTTATATTTATGAAATCAGAGTGTAGCTCGTCACTGCTGTGGGTAATTCTCTTTCTTTTGAATGCTCATTTATTACGATCGATTACCTGTGAGTGCCTCATGTGTATAGATCACCCGCTCGGCTATACTGTCATGCAGGCTCGACGCGACACAGTTCTGGCGTTTATTGTTTAAACGCACCTAATAAACAAACAAATACATATATTCCGTTGACTTTTCAAGAAATGTTAGATTTTTCCTGTACTACTGAGACGACTAGGAAAATTTTGGTACAAACTGCACCTTCTAACTCCCTCTGGTTTAAGATCTTGAGTTTTTTGAAACACCTTAACATTTCTACATTGTATAAAACAAAGTCCCCGATTCTTGGATGTAACGGGTAATCTCGAGATGGGTTTTTATGCGGCTTTCACGATTCTGTGAAGGATTTCTCGAGGAAGGTATCTGTAAAAAAACATTCATTTATGACAAAAGGACGCTGAGCAGTAACGATTTTAGTGAATAAAGTCGATGAAGAACCTACCCTTTAAGCTTACGCTGAGTAAACCGTTAAAAATATCTATATAGTATGACTATAAGAATTGTTAAGCCTCCGTGGCTTAGGCGGCAGCACGCCGGCCTCTCACCGCTGGGTCCATGGTTCAAATCCCTGTCACTCCATGTGAGATCTGTGCTGGACAAAACAGAGGCAGACAGGTTTTTCTCCGGGTACTCCGGTTTTCCCTGTCAACATTTCATTCCAGCAACACTCTCCACTATCATTTCATTTCATCTGTCATTCTTTAATCATTGCCCCAGAGGAGTGCGTCAGGCCTCGGCAGCCGGCACAGTCCATATCCTCGCCGCTAGAAGGGGGCTTCATTCATTCCATTCCTGACCCGGTCGATGACTGGAAGCAGGCTGTGGATTTTCATAAGAATTGTTCAGCATGAAAAGTTATACAAAGAAATTTGTAACAGCATATCTCTATCTTTCGCCCACTATACCTAGGTAAGTGTTTTTACGTTTTTATTGAGAAGAGTATATGTGTTTGGAGTTTCGCTGTTCACCTCGGATTTTCTGAATTGTGTTTGGGACCTTCCGTCCGTGCGCCTTTTAAGCTTACACTGGGTAAACCGTTAAAGATACCGGGCGAAGCTGAGTGAGTAGATAGTTTTATATACGATAATAATAATAATAATAATAATAATAATAACTGATCACTTCATAGAAGCCAGACCTCGTGATAATCGATGAGCAATCATACAGTTACTGTTACTGTTCTACGCGACGAGAACCTACAGGTCACAGTGGCAGATCAAAGGCCCTAATAATTAACTCAGTCACATATACGGCTTAAGGGGGGACCTACACATATAAGGATCAAAATTTGGCGTTGTTCTTTTTTTATGTTCATTATTATTTATTTATTTAGCGTATGATGCTAACAAGACAGAAAAATAATTACAGTATATACACTATTTACAATTTTAAACACTATTGACAGCATTAGGACCATCACATCAAATTTGGACAGGAAGGTCTGTAATCCACGCAATTGCATCAGGAGTTGCTGAGTGGAGATCATCCAAGGCGCCGGGATATGAATGCAGAGGGCACTCCTGCACAATATGCTCGATAGTTTGCATTTCAGAACCACAGTCACATCGGGGGAAATCTATCCAACCCCACTGGTGTAGGGCTGCACCTGTTCGACCGGTACCACATCGGATTCTGTTGAGCCTTGACCAAACTGCCCGAGGAAGATTAAAACCAGCAAGTCTTGTGGTGGGGTCACTGATTTGAAGTAAGCCGCGAGGTGAGGAGTCTCGCCATTCATCTCTCCAGGAATTTTGGAGGTTGAACTCAGTGGACGAAAGATCAATAGCCGTTTTGCAAGCTGGCTTTCGGGATTTCAATCTCTTTGTAGGGAGCCGTATGACATCCTGATGAATAGGAAGCTCAGCATTTTCTTTGATCCTGTACCACAAGCGAACAAGAGCTTGCTGTCTCCTTAAATGGGGTGGAGCGATATAACAAAGTACAGGTAGCCACTGGGTAGGGGTGCAACGTAGAGTACCAGAGATGATGCGCATTGCCTGGCGGAGTTGTATATCTACGAGTTGGCAGTGAGAGCTGTTCAACCACACGCCTGCACAATATTCAGCTGGAGAATACACGACAGCCAGAGCGGTAGTCCTGAGTGTGCTGGCGTCAGCGCCCCATGATGTTCCAGCTAACCTACTAAGTAGGTTATTGCGACTTTTTAGTTTTGCAGCAGTTTTTTCTGTATGTTGTTGATATGTCAGTGTCCTGTCCAATGTTATGCCTAAGTACTTAGGACATCTGTTGTACTTTAGGTATTGATTCCTAAACTTAACTCTAGGCTGGTAGTTTGCCTCTAGGTTGTTAAGGTGGAATGAGGCAACTTCAGATTTTGAAGCACATGGCTGGAGGCGCCACTTCTTGAAGTACTCATCCATCTTCTGAAGATCTGCATTCATTACATCCTCTGCTTCATTGAAGGTGGTATTTTGGACTGTAAGATTTATATCGTCCGCTTAGATGAATTTTCGAGATAGAGTTTCGGGCAGATCATGGGTGTACAAGTTGAATAGCAGAGGGGATAGAACTGATCCCTGTGGCAGACCATTGTTAATAGTGTGGAACCTGCTTCTAACATTTTCAGTGAACACTTGGAATAGCCTGTTACTCAGCATATTGCCAATCAGGGTGACTATTTTAAGGCAAGGAACTGCCTTTATAAGTTTGAGGAGAAGTCCTTTCCTCCAGACAGTATCATAGGCTGCTGAGATATCCAGGAAGACAGAAACACTTTTGAGCTTCTTCTCAAAACCAGCTTCTAGATAGGAAGACAGGGCAAGGACTTGATCGCAGCAGTCTCGTTTTGGGCGAAATCCAGCTTGTTCAACAGGAATCAGTGACTCAATTGCAGGAGCAATCCTATTCAGTAAAAGCCTTTCAAGTAGTTTGTAGGTGACACTAAGTAAGGAAATAGGTCTGTAGCTTTGAGGTAGCTTAGGATCCTTCCCTGGTTTCAATATTGCAATAATTTTGGTCTTCTTGAAAGATGGAGGCAGGCGTCCTGAATGCAGAATGGAGCTGAAGAAGGTGGCAAGCCATCGCTTGGTTGCTGGGCCACATTTCTTAAGGAACTCTGGGTACACACCATCAAATCCTGCTGCTTTGCCAGTCTGAAGACCATCTAAACCCTTTTGTATCTCTTCTAAAGAAAATGGGCGTGAGTACAACGGATGTGGTTGGACTTCTTGTTTTAACTGGTTGAATTCCAGTCGTATCTTTCTACTGAATTTCTTCTGTCCTTCCGTCCTAGATGTAGAAACAAGTTGGTTAGCTATGGATTCTACATTGATACTTGATTGCTTTCTCGATGGTATAGACGTTGGGTCCAGTTTTCGTATGAGGGACCATGCTTTCCTACTTGAGTGGGTAAAATTCAAGTTTTCAACAATCTTGGACCATTTCTCTCTTCTAGCACTGTCCAAGGATTTCAGCACTTCAATTGCTTTCTCACGGCTGCTGTCTTTTTCAAATTCACAGCTTAGACGAGTTGTTTCTTCATTACAACCAGGGATATAGTCTTTTCGGACTCCTCTAGGGATGCTTCTTTTGGCAGCAGCCTTGATCAAGCCAACAAACCGGTCATAGTTCTCAGCGGTAGGTTGCACCCATCGAACATTAGCATCAGTATATCTTGCGTACATATCCCAGTCACCTTTTTGGAAGTTCCAGCGGGGTTGGGGTCCAGATCTTATTACAGGTATATGAATACCGATGTTATAAATGATGGGTCTGTGTTGGCTGCGCGGGAAGTCATTCAGAACTTGTCTACGGATTTGTGGTGTTGGAGTCACTAGGCTGTGTGATACAAAACATAGGTCAGGAGAGTAGTCCTGGTTCCAACGAGCTGAATGGAATGTGCCTCGGTCTTTAGCATCAAATATCAGTGCAATATTATTTAAATCCATCCATTCAAACAACTTGTCCCCATTACCATCATTTCTGTCATATCCCCAGGAAGTATGATGGCTGTTGAAATCACCAAGTATTACACTATCTTCATCAGGTACAAGTGCGACGGGATCTGGCCAGCAGACCAGTGGAGGTTTATAGATGTTCATGATGGTAACATTCTGTATCTTGATGGAAGCTGAGAATATATTCTGGCGTATATCAGAAGGCAAGACTGTATAGTCTTCAATGTCATTCTTAATATAAATAGCAATACCATATTTTGGATGATGCAGTTCCGTCGCTATCTTGTATCCAGGAATTTTACCCCTATTAGACAACTGAATACCATCTTCGGTGTGAGTTTCTTGTAGTGCCACTACATCTACTGATTTTTCCGTGAGTATCTTGGATAAATAATCACACTTAGCTCTACTAATGCCCTCAATGTTAAGCTGGCAAACCGTTAGTTGAGGGCCCAAGGTCCGAGTATTGAATGCCGAGTCCTTAGAAGGACTTTTCGTGTTATTTCTACTGTCTTGGCCGTGAGGCCCCATGGGGCAGTACGGCGGCATCTTATCACAGTTGCTTTCTTAGCACCACCCGGGGGACACGTGTAGGGCAATTTAAGGTTATACCTACGGACGTGAAGCAACGTTCATTGATCCCTCCTCTTCAAATCACTGCAACAATTTCTTTGATATGTATAATACTTTTGAAGTTATGGCCAAAAACGTGCAGGACTGACACCGTCTCTGTTTTAGAAGTTTTCCTACACATTGGTAACTTTGTAGCTCGTTTCCCGAAACTTTGGATTTACAAATCCGTTTCCTTAGTAACTGCCAGAGTTTTTAAGTTAATGAAGTGAAATTTAGTATACATGTGTATCTTATAGGGAAGAATAATAATATGACCTAGAACTGTTGCTGTACATGTCATAGTTTCAGTATTTTTTTTTTTTAATATTCAGTGAAAAAACTTGCAAGAAAGTTACACTTTAATATAAGCTTTTTTTAAAAATATTTTTTATTGATAGATTCTAATGATTCTAGGCCAATCTCTAGCTAGGCCTAGTGCATTAATAAATACAATGAAAAAAGAATTTTTGAAAAACAATGATATTTGTGAAACTATTAGGGAAACGGTGGAACAGTGCACAATATGCAGGCGCCATTTAAATGCCTAATTTACTGAAATGCAATCGCCATATGACTTGTAAATACACGAACATATTGGCAAAGCATAGAGTGACTGGCAGACCAAATTAAAATTTTTTAGTACTTTCTGTTTCTGAGAGATAAAAAGTGAAATATACATGATTTTTGGATCCTTATAGGTGTAGGTACCCCCTTAAAAGAATTTTACGTCATGCCAATCATAGTTTCTGTGAATAGCTTAGTCACGAAGGACTGCGAAAATGCAAAGGAGAATCTTGGCTTGAAGAGACACCATATGCAGATAATGCACAAGGCTGATTTTCTTGGTACTGCAAGTACAGTACGTAAACATTTTTCTCTCTTCAGTAACTTGATCTGAACATGTTGAGATCCAGTGATAACGTCAGTGTATTTGGCTCGTAAAGAGTCCAACGGTGATGCTTTTGTATTCTATGAAAATCTCATACATAATAGCTTACAAGATCCTGCCACTTTCCATCCTTGAAAGACTGGAACAGCAAGTTGAACACAAACTCGGGGATTACCAAGGGGGTTTTAGGAAAAGCCGATCGACTGCAGAGCAATTCATTAACCTAAAAGCCATAATAAGGTACTAGGTGTTGAGAGGTCGAACCTATGTATCAACATTTGTAGACTTTAGGAAAGCGTTCGACTGCATAGACCGTGATGTGTTGATTGACATACTTGCAGAAATGGGAGTCGATGAGAAACTGCTGACGATAAAAAGGGCAACCCTAACTAATACCACATCCAAAGTCAAATTCCAAGAATGTTTGTCTGAACCCTTTGAAATCAAGACAGGCGTTCGACAGGGAGATAACCTGTCACCTCTGTTGTTCAACTGCGTACTTGAAAAGGTAATACAGAATTGGCGACAGAAGTTAAAAAGAAGGAGACCTTTACAAACCTTTAAGGATCGGGACAAAGAAAAACGGAGTGGAAATAGATTGCGTAGCCTTCGCTGATGATATAGCCCTGATGACAGAATATTTCGAAAGTGCAACTGAACAGGTCAATATATTGAAGGAAGTAGCAGAACAAACAGGATAAAAAAATTCCTTTCAAAAGACAGAAGTAATGTCGAACATCAAGGATGATACGACACATCTATTCACCAAATATGGAACGATAAGTCATGTTAATACATTTAAATATACTGGGGAACGGATCCAGCAAAATGGCCTTGACAAGGAAGCCATAGAAGCAAGAAGCAAGAAAATGGAAGTCGCTTTCCAAACCACCCGCCACAACGTGCTTTTCTCTGAACACAAAAATTCGTCACTACAACACTGTCATCAAACCAGTAGCGCTGTTTGCATGTTTGCTCGCAAATTTAGAGAGAAAAGAAAGAAAGAAAGAAAGAAAGAAAGAAAGAAAGAAAGATCCTCAACATCATACTTGGCCTGGACTACAAAAATGGCATATACATCAGAACATTCAGGCAAGAAATATACTCTAAGGTAGAGAAGATCACAGACACAATGCGAAAACGCAGAGTTTGCTTCTACGGTAATATACGACGGATGATCGACTCCAGATGGACGAAACGTATCTTCAGTATCTTTGACTCAAAACGAAACAAGATGTTCAGTAAAGAACATATAGCTTACTTTCTCCTAAATGCGTGGGTATTGTTATAACTCTTTGTCCTTCTCAAGGAGTATAATTGAATGTTGGTTTAGTAGCTTGTTGAAATACAACGTGCTATACCGATATTAAACATGAATATGAGGTGCCCTTTGCTAGTGCTACCTCTGTAAAAAAAAAAAAAAAACATTCAATTCGGTTTTACCGTGTTTGAATTGATATGGGGAATCGATTTGCACAAATACATGGCCGCTATCTGCAAACTATTGCCCTGATGATCTCGTAGTTCTATCAAAATATGCTTCCCACAAAAAGGTATGTTGTTGCAAAATTTGGTAGAGATCAAATGATTTGGTTGGTCGTAATTTGATTTAAGCTTTTAATCATTTGGGTGGCCGCCATTACGTTTTCGTCAAGATGGCGATGATATAAAACATGACACTGAGGTGTCCTTTGCTAGTGCTACTTCTGTACCAAATTTCGTCCAATCCGGTTTCACCGTGTTCGAATTGATAAGGGGGACATCCATTCAGAGTACACACACTCACACACACACAGAAACACTCACACACACAGAAACACAGACACACAGACACACAATTTTTGGCTCTGTGTAGATCTCATAAGCCTACTTTCATTTTTTGCAAAAATTGAAAGTAGGCTAAAAAACGACAATGGCATGGTACGTTAACGTCCAGAAAGATCTTAAAGAAATGGGGATACGAGGAGAAGATGCACAAGACCGAAATCTTTCAAGCCATCAACACGTTTGGGACTTTCGGGGACGAAAAACAGACAACTGGTGCGAAAAGGACAGAAGAACGTGCTAACCTATTTTACATCCTCTTTGCTTCGTCCATCACTGGTTATTTTGCTTCCTAATTAACAGAAGTCACCTACTTCCTTTAGCTTTTCACCTGCCAATTCGACATCCATAGGGGTTTCTGATTTCTTTCGGCTGCATTCCAATATTTTTGTTTTATATTTATTAATTTTCATCATGAATTCTTTCCTCAGTACAGAATCCATGCCATTTAAAAACTCATTCAAATCCTCCGGTGTGTCGGCTAAGATGACGATGTCATCAGCAAATCTCAGAGTTGAAATTATTTCTCCTTGAATCTTTACTCCTACTTTGAATTCTTCTCACATTTCCTTCGTTGCTTGTTCAATGTATAGATTGAAAAGTATGGGTGATGAGTTGCAGCCTTCCCTTACACCTTTCTGAATACCAGCTTCTCTCTCATGTCCTTCCGCTTAATAACTGCTCTCTGGTTTCTGTGTAGATTGTAGATCACCCTCCTATCCCTGTACTTTATTCCAATCGTCTTCAAAATGGCAAACAAGTTACTCCAATCAACGTTATCAGAAGCCTTAAGTCTACAAATGCAATGAACGTTCTCTTATCCTTCCTTATTCTACCTTCCAAAATCAGCCTAAGACTTAGTACAGCTTCTCTTGTTCCTACGTTTCTCCTGAACCCAAACTGGTCTTCACCCAACTCTCTTTTTATCTATCTTTCCATCCTCTTGTAAATTATTCTAGTCAGGATCTTTGAAGCGTGAGTGATCAAGCTGATTGTCCGGTAATCTTCATATCTGTCAACTCCCACTTTCTTCTTGAAATCAGAGGGTACTTCACCTGTCTCATAAATCCCATACACCAAGTGAAATATCCTGATCAGACCTTCATCACCTATGCAGCTTAGCAATTCAATCGGTATATCATCTATGCCTGGTGCTTTGTTCCTGCTTGAGTCTTCCAATGCTCTGTAAATTCTGATGTCAATATTAAATCTCCTTTCTCATCCTCTTCAATTTCCTCTTCCCTTTCCTTAACATGATTCTCAATCTCCTTTCCCTTATATAAACACCCTATGTAAGTAAAAATGTAGACTTTCACGACCGGCGTTGAAATAGGAATCTCTGTTTCGCGGGCTTATAGGTCGTGTTCCAAGGACATTTTGTCGTCCTGACGTTTCGCTGAATACTGCGTTCAGCATGTTCACAGGTTACATAAAGCGAGGTAAAACAAGTAAATAGTCAACAACCCACACATAGAGGCTACCATAGCAACGGCTTACCACATAAAAGTAATGCATCAAGGACAGGGCTGCTCGTCTGTTGCATCTTCTCGTCTACGACGGTCAATAAGGGCAGGCTTGAGGGGATTAAGGACTGGAAGCCAAGCTCTGTTCACACGTTCTGCTTCCTCCTTAAGATTGAAGCTGTTAGTATGCTTCAGGATTTCAATGGCCTCCCTTTGTAGCCTGGCATGATAAGACACCGTGGTGGACAGAACTTCGGTGTCTCCATATCTTATATCGTGACCTTCAAGTAGCGAGTGTGCTGCTACAGTGGATTTATCTGTTTGTCCCAGCCGGCTGTGTCGTTCGTGCTCCTTGAGGCGAGTGGCAATACTTCTTTTCGTTGTTCCAATATATACTTGGCCACAATCACACGGGATTTTATAAACCCCTGCCGCGGTATGAGGATGTCGCTTATCTTTAGCGGACCTAAACATGTCCTTAATTTTTCGTGTAGGCCTGTATATGGTCTTTATATCATGGGACTCGAGTAGCCTCCCTATTCTGTCCGTGACCTTTTTTATATATGGAAGAAAAGCTCTAGCCAGGGGCTGCTTGTCTCCAATTACCCTTGTAGTTGGACGTCTCGGATGGAGTGCTCGCTGGATATCTTTCTGGCTGTACCCATTCGCGCGTAAGGCCTCGTTGAGGTGTTCAAATTCATGTTTTAGGCACTGCTTTTCACAAATTCTTTTAGCGCGGTCAGCCAGTGTTTTTATAACTCCGTATTTCAGTCGTGGGTGGTGGTTGGACGTCTTATGTAGATATCGGTCAGTATGGGTCGGCTTACGGTAAACTGTATGTCCCAAAGTTAGATCTGCGGTCTTCGTTACCATAACGTCGAGAAACGCGATTTTCAGTTCATTTTCTAACTCCATGGTAAACTGAATGTTCGAGTTCTGGCTGTTAAGATGTTGTAAAAACAGATTTAATTGATCTTTACCATGGCCCCATATTACAAAGGTATCGTCCACGTATCGTAGCCACACTTTAGGTTTCAAAGGTGCGGTCTCTAGTGCTATTTGTTCAAATTGTTCCATGAAGAAATTCGCGATCACCGGACTAAGGGGACTGCCCATGGCGACCCCATCAATTTGTTCATAGAAATCACCCTTCCACAGGAAATAGCTAGCGGTGAGGCAGTGGCGGAATAAGGCGGTGATATCATCAGGAAAAATCCGTGCGATGTACTCCAGGGCTACCTTTATAGGTACTTTCGTGAAAAGAGAGACCACGTCAAAACTTACTAGTAAGTCACCAGCTTCTAGTTGAATAGCTTTCAATTTTTCAATGAAATGGCCGGAATCTTTGACGAACGACTGTGTACATACAGTTTACCGTAAGCCGACCCATACTGACCGATATCTACATAAGACGTCCAACCACCACCCACGACTGAAATACGGAGTTATAAAAACACTGGCTGACCGCGCTAAAAGAATTTGTGAAAAGCAGTGCCTAAAACATGAATTTGAACACCTCAACGAGGCCTTACGCGCGAATGGGTACAGCCAGAAAGATATCCAGCGAGCACTCCATCCGAGACGTCCAACTACAAGGGTAATTGGAGACAAGCAGCCCCTGGCTAGAGCTTTTCTTCCATATATAAAAAAGGTCACGGACAGAATAGGGAGGCTACTCGAGTCCCATGATATAAAGACCATATACAGGCCTACACGAAAAATTAAGGACATGTTTAGGTCCGCTAAAGATAAGCGACATCCTCATACCGCGGCAGGGGTTTATAAAATCCCGTGTGATTGTGGCCAAGTATATATTGGAACAACGAAAAGAAGTATTGCCACTCGCCTCAAGGAGCACGAACGACACAGCCGGCTGGGACAAACAGATAAATCCACTGTAGCAGCACACTCGCTACTTGAAGGTCACGATATAAGATATGGAGACACCGAAGTTCTGTCCACCACGGTGTCTTATCATGCCAGGCTACAAAGGGAGGCCATTGAAATCCTGAAGCATACTAACAGCTTCAATCTTAAGGAGGAAGCAGAACGTGTGAACAGAGCTTGGCTTCCAGTCCTTAATCCCCTCAAGCCTGCCCTTATTGACCGTCGTAGACGAGAAGATGCAACAGACGAGCAGCCCTGTCCTTGATGCATTACTTTTATGTGGTAAGCCGTTGCTATGGTAGCCTCTATGTGTGGGTTGTTGACTATTTACTTGTTTTACCTCGCTTTATGTAACCTGTGAACATGCTGAACGCAGTATTCAGCGAAACGTCAGGACGACAAAATGTCCTTGGAACACGACCTATAAGCCCGCGAAACAGAGATTCCTACCCTATGTAAGCTTTCCATCTCTCACCCTTTTCTTCCATATTTGTTAGACGTTTTCCATCTGAGTCCTTAATATTAAAGCACTTAAGTAGTCTTCCTTTCCCCAAAAGTACCCTTAATACTTCGATAGGTTATATCTACCTTTCCTAATTTCAGACAATTTTCTATACCTGAAAATTTCTCTTTCAACAATTCTTCTTTTGCTCCAATTAATTAGTTCCTTAATTATAGTATATCCTGCGTGATCCACAGCTTTCTACCTATTCTTTCTTTCCTGCCAATGTTTTTTTCTGCGGATTTTGTTAATTCTTCATTCTTTGGTAACCCCCTGTATCTCTTGGTCTCATCCATGTGTATATTCTTTTATTGTGGTTTTTTAATAACTTCTTGTTAACTCATTTCTCAGACGTCTGTATTCTGCTTTTCCTCATTCATCTCTTTCATTCTTGTGCTTCCGCCTTTCGTCCATTAATTCTAGTATATCCTGCGTGATCCACGGTTTTCTACCTATTCTTTCTTTCCTACCAATGTTTTCTTCTACGGATTTTGTTATATTATTCTTCAAAAGTGCAATTCCTCGGCAATTTTAGCTTGTTCAGAATTTTTCATTAGTCCTTTCTTTATGCTCGCCTTGAATCGTTTGTTCACGTCCTTCTCTTTCAGTCTGTCTGTTGCCCACAGTTTTGGCTTTTGACCTTTCTTCAATTTCTTCAACTTAAGTCTGCATTTCACAACAACCAGATTGTGGTCGGAGTTCATGTCAGCACTGGGGTATGTTTTGCAATCCAAAATCTGGTTTCGAAATCTCTGCTTGACCATAATTAATTCTATTTGAAAACCCCCTGTATGTCCTGGTCTAATCCATGTGTATATTCTTCTATTGTGGTTTTTGAATAAGGTGTTCTCTTCATTTTCCTACCACAGCATTCCAATCTCCCTTTACTATAACATTTTCACCACTCTTGACATACCTCAGAACTTCATCTATTTCTTCGTAGATGTTTTCAAGATCTTCATCATCAGCTTGACTGGTGGGCATATAAACTTGTACAACTATGGTGCACTTTGATTTTGTATTGATTTTTTCTACAATAATCCGTTCACTATATTGCTCATAATATTCTACCCACTGCCCAAGTTTCTTAGTCAATATGAGACCAACACCGGCTTGGCCATTGTTTGATTTAGTGCTAATGATCCTATAGTCTCCTGACCAAAAGTCCCGATCTTCCTGCCAGCGCATTCCACTAACCCCAACAAAATCAACTTCTACCTATACATTTCCATTTCTAAGTTTTCTAACCTTCCATTGCCTATCAGACTTCTAACATCCACGCTCCGATCCGTATAATATCAGATTTCCTCTTTGTCACACCCTAGTGTGTGTTTTCAACATACCACCATTGGCGAATCGTGATCTAAAAGTATGGACATGCTGTGCAGATGATTTTAGATTAAATAAAAACACATATCTATGATCATTTCCTTTCAATAACACGACTGTGGGGACTAGAACAGCTGCATACCATTTTAGGATTGGTATCCATATAAGCCTCAAATTATTTTAGATTGAAACAGCAAGTACAACAATTATATGTGTTTTCTTACCCCCATTGACCTGTATTCGTAAGGTCGGGGATGAGAGTGATAAATTTCAAAGTAGCGTCAGATTTACGGCCGAATACCCTAACCGACAATAACGTCAGAGAATGTTAAATGAGTGATGAATGATGGTGGAATGAAAGCGACAGTGGAAACCGGAAAACTCGGAGAAAACCTTTCCCACCTTCCCATTATCCAGTGCTAATTCCACATTAACTGGGCGGAAATCAATCCGGTGCCGCGTGAAAGGCCGATGTTAGTCTGCCGTTCTTTTAATGATTTATTATTTATTACAAATACTCCAAAACTTCAAGGGTGATAATGTTATGCTATTGATAACACAAAATTGTTCTACGTTGCCTTTTATAGCACCTGTTCAGTTCAAGCACTGCCCCTCTGTCAGAGCCTGCTGTACTATAGCGATGATGAATAATTCTCTGAAGTCTGTAAACATTATACAATCCTATTTATATGAAATAAATGAATATGGAATTACACACATCTTCCTTGACACGTTGTGAAATTACATGTAAGGGATTCACAACAGTTAATGTTTTCAAACTGGAATTTTAAGTACAATTCACAGATTATAACATAACTGTCCGATTTTTAAATCAGAATAATAAATAATTATGGTTTTGTAATTTTAAATAAATATAACTGTTTGAAGTAAATATGTTCTACAAGTTGTTTAAATAGTTCTACGAGACTGATGGTAAACGAAGTAGGCAGTGATCATGCTTTAGGTAGGGTTTACTTTCAGTTGAGAAGTGTGGTTACATTTTATTGACTTTGATCCTGGCAGATCAGAAATTTAGACACATCTTTGGGTATTATTTTCATTTCGTTGTGGGGTTACATGCTGTTAAATATAGGTTTGTGTGAATAGTTCATTTTGATTTTGAATTAGATTTATGACTCTCAATTGTGTGATTTTGAGTTTCTCTATTCTTTAAAAAAATCTGCATTTTAGGAATGTTTGATTGTCTTCGACTTATACGTAGCAATCCGCCGTGATGATATTTTTAGCCTATTTTCATTTTATGAAAAAAAAAAAAAAGCTTATGAGATCACCTTCTGTCCGTGTGTGTGTGTGTGTGTGTGTGTGTGTGAGAGAGGTGTGTGTCCCCTCCCCCCTAATAACTTGTAAACGGCTGGAGCGATTACAATGAAACTCGGTAAGATCATAGCACTATTCCGGCCGACCCCGAACGTGCCCTTCAAATTTTATTGTGTCTCACCAATCCAACATGGCGGCTGTGCGAAATATTTCATCAGCATTCAGTATCTCCGAAACTATTACCGATATCGCCCTGAAATTGTGTACGGTGATAAAGGACACTAATAGAAGTTCACCTGTGAGACTTTCAAAAACCTGGTGACTACAAAACCAACATGGCGGCCAAGCGAAATTGAGACTGTTAAATAGACGTTTCTAGCGATTTAACTATCCAAACGTAATGAAATTTGGTACAGCAAATATTTATACTCATTGTAATGCACCGGAGTCTAATTTAATTCAATTGTTTACATAACCTCAAAATGGCGGCTGTGTGAAATATTTTACTGACATTCTACATCTCCAAAATTATTACAGATATCACCCTGATATTTTGTTCGTTGATAAAGGGTACTGATACAAGATTGTCTATGTAACGTTCATAAACCTGTAAAGTACAAAACGAACATGGCGGCCAAGCGAATTTGAAATATTTTAATAGACTTTTCTCGTGATTTAACTCTCTGAGCGGAGTGAAATGTGGTACAGCAAATGATTTTACATATTGTAATGCACTAATTTAGTTCAATTGTTTACATAACCTCAAGATGGCGGCTATGCGAAATTTTAAAATTAAGTTTTTATTTCTTGTGTCGTAATCATGCGATCGAATTGAAAGTTTGAATAATGAACCTAGGCAATAATAATTGTCCTTGAATGGTACATAACTATATGGCCTATACATATAACTATCCAAAATGGCGAGCATCCGAAATATTTAGATGGTTCTCAATATCTATGAATCTTTTACAGCAATCAAACTGAATTTTTTAATGTTCATAGAGGCTATGAACATATGTTCACCTATAGGACTTTCAGTAACCTGGTGAGCACAAATCCAACATGGCGGCGACGCGAAGTATACATATTTAAACGGACGTTTCTCGAGAATTAACTATCCGAGTGCAGTGAAACGTTGCACGTTAAATGCTTATACAAATGTTAATCCACTGGCATCTAATTTATTTCAATTGTTTGTATAATCATAAGATATCAGCTGTGCGAAATTTTAAAATCTCGTTTTTACTTCATGTGTTTTAATCATGCGATTGAAATTTGAATACCACACGTACACAAAATCTTAATGTAATAGAACAAAAATAAAAATCCAACCTGGCAACCATTTGAAATATTTAGACGGTTCTCAATATCTACGAATCAATCACAACCTTCAAACTGTAATTTTGTATGTTGATAGAGGCAAATAACATGAGTAGGATATATGAAAATAGGCTGTATAGTTCTTCACGGAACTACTTGTTATTTTTAGCCTATTTTCAATTTTGAAAAAATAGGCTTATGAGATCACCTTTTGTCCGTGTGTATGTGTGTGTGTGGGTGTGGGTGTGTGTGTGTGTGTGTCGCTCTAATAACTTCTAAACGGCTGGAGCCATTTCAATCAAACTCGGTAAGCTCATAGCACTATTCCGGGCGACCACGACCGTGCCTTTCAAAGTTTGTTACGTCTCACCAATCCAACATGGCGGCTGTGCGAAATATTTCACCAGCATTCAATATCTCCGAAACTATTCCCGATATCACGCTGGATTTTTACGGCGATAAAGGGAACTACTAGAAGTTCACCTATGTGACTTTTGAAAAACAGGTAACTACAAAACCTACATGGCTGCCACGCAAATTAGCGACTTTTAAATAGACGTTTCTCGCGATTTAACCAACCAAACGCAATAACACTTGGTACAGCATATGTTTATATACGTTGTAATGCACCGACATCTAACTTGGTTCAATTGTTTACATAACCACAAGATGGCGGATGTGCGAAATATTTCACTGGCATTCTATATCTCTGAAACTATTAGCGGTATCACCCTGAAATTTTGTACGAAGATAAAGGGCACTACTGGAAGTTCATCTATACGACTTTCAAAAACCGGTTAACTACAAAACGAACATGGCGGCCAAGCGAATTTGAACATTTTAAATAGACCTTTCTCGAGATTTAATGATCCAACCGCAATGAAATCAGGTACTGGAAATGTTTATACACATTGTAATACACTGGTATCTAATTTAGTTCAATTGATTACATAACCTCAAGAGGGCGGCTTTGCGAATTTTAAAATTAAGTTTTTATATCTTGTGTCGTAACCATGCGATCGATGTGAAAGGTTGAATAATGAACCTACGCAATAATTTTCCTTTAATGGTACATGACTCTATGGCCTATACATTTAACAATCCAACATGGCGACCATCCGAAATATTTAGACGGCTCTGAATATCTACGAATCTATTATAGCAATCAAACTGATTTTTTTTATGTTCATAGGGGCTATGAACTTAAGTTCACGTATAGGAATTTAAATAACCTGGTGATCACAAATCCAACATGGCGGCGACGCGAAATATAAATATTCACATGGACGTTTCTCGCAATTTAACCATCCGAGTGCAGTGAAACTTGGTACAGTAAATCCTTATACGAATGTTAATCCACTGGCATCTAATTTATTTCAATTGTTTCCATAACCACAAGATGGCAGCTGTGCAAAATTTTAAAATCTCCTTGTTACTTCTTGTGTCCTAATCATGCGATTGAAGTTTGAATGCTACAGGTACACAATAATCTTCATGTAACAGTACATAACTCTATGACCTACATATATAAAATCCAACATGGCGACCATCCGAAATATTTAGTCGGTTCTCAATATCTACGAATCTATTACAGCAATCAAACTGGAATTTTGTATGTAGATAGAGGCAATTGACATAAGTAAGATATATGAAAATAGGCTTTATAGTTCTTCACGGAACTACTTGTTAGTTTTATCGATTTAAATTCATGGATTTCGTTATTTATTTATACTTGTAGCGTGAGTAAATTTAGCTTTGTGATATTTTTTTAAAGGTATTGCTACAGGCACATTTTTTATCCATCCATCGTTGAACCAACGGCAATTGGCACACAGTACATCCAATCTCAAGTACGTAAGTACTTATATATTTGAAATTGGATTGAGAAATGAGTATTTATCACGTCCTCCCACGCCACACCAGTAACAAAGACGTCTTCAGCTGCAATATAATTGAGGCGATGGGTGCAATAACCACTTAAGTCGTTTTTCCGGCGAATGAACTTTTTTTAATAATGCAGGAGCCATCTAGCGTTGCCATAACATACATACATAGAAACAAAAGGAAGGAAACATATAGTTTTATGTGACCGTTAATGTCGCGATCATGACTCACGGAACCTCCTTTTTACTGAAATCCGAACCACAGGATGTGACACTTTACTTCGAGATCCCACATGCATTAACTGGGAATCAAATTTGGTCCACATTGGTGAGAGGATTTTTTTGTCACTCCTGGGGTCCGGTTTCGATTACCGGCTCTGCCAAGAAATCTAATTCTTGTCTCAGGGCTGAAACGGGTTACACTTAGCCTCGTTTGACAAAACTGAGAGGAGGCGGGTTCGATTCCTAACTCAGTCATCCTGGAAGTGCATTTTCGTGGTTTCCCCCCACTTCTACTCCAGGAAAATGCTGGGATGGTTCCTAACGTAAGGCAATGACCGCTTCTTTCCCAATTCTCACCTAAATTACATATACAGATTACTACAGGCACCACAATAACACATGTTATGAGGCAAATTCTACACATACCCAAGTACACGGGCTGAATGGCCACGATGTCCTAGCCCCTCCAATGAAAAAATTACTGTACATACAGTACAGTAGATACGCACATACAATAGAAGCTATGTCATAATTCTTTTGAGGCTTCCACAAACACTTTGAGTCACTTTAGACTTGATGTTCTTGAAGATCTTATAAAGAGTCCATTGGTCGGACAATTATCGTGACCTTAGAGGTATACTATATGCGCGTTACTAACCCACGCCGAACATTTTTTTTATTGGCAAAACTCTCCGGTACTGACCTATTTTGCTCGTCGCCACTTTCAAGGTCCTGTAAAGTATATTTAACGCGCGCTTTCGCGTAGGGCGCGAGTAGAAGTGCGGTGTCTTGCGGTGCGTTCGAGTGAGAATGTGCTGAATGTCGACAGCATGCTGGCCTCACATGTTCTTGCTGTCTTGTAATGCAGTAGTATGGTGAGTACTCATTGACTTATCAGTCTCTCAATATATGGACAGTAATAATAATGATGTATTTATTTCGTATGGCAAAATGAGGAGGATACATTGCGGCAAGGAATTAAAAACAAACATATAACAAAAGGTTGAAATATATACAATATTTACAAAGTAGATTGTAGGAACCGTAACACTAACAGCACAATGTTTAGGGTATTCAGCCAGTTGACAGCATCATCGGTGGCACTGTGTAGGTTATGGACGGCAACATGCTGAAAGGTCTGAGGTACATTGACACAGCCTCACAGGCGCAGAATGGGATTTGAGTTTTACCCCACTCGTGCAGCCAGAATTTGCATCGTCCGTGACTTGTGCAGATCCTGTTCTATTATGTCCATACTTTTCTCGGTAAATTGAAACCAGGTGGCTCTCTGAAGGGATTAACACTTTTGAATATCAATAGATGATATTTAGCAGTCAACATGATGCCACTTATACAGAGTTATTCAAAATGTTTTACAGAGACCGAAGCAACCTATAGGGGGTTCCGAACTCAGCAACTTTCGAATAGGAACATATAGTAGAAGACAGTGTTTTCCAACTTTTTTCTTCTTACCCGAAGAACAATTTTTCCTGTTCTAATTCTAAGTACCAACAGTAAATAAATTATTTTAAAAAAATAGAAAAAAATACAATTCTGAAAGAGGGAATCGTATCCAATAATATAGGGGAAACTGGAGTAATTAAAACAGGGGATAATAAGAAACTTGAACAATAAATAGGCTACCAGTTAATTGGAAACGTGAGTCAAAATTGATATGGAATTCTGTCTTCAGGTTGTTGTGAATCTGTATGTCACATTTCATGCATCAGTATTCAGTGTTTGAGAATGTATTATTATTTGTACTTTGGCATTAATTTTCTCTAATTTTGACAAAAGAATGTAGCCAATGGTACTTCTGCATTGACATACAGGGCGATTCAAAATGTTGTGCAAAAACTGAACCAGTCCATACAAAAACAAAAAATACAATTACTTTCGAATAATGATGGCTTTGAAGCCATTTTTTCAGTGTTGCCTTATCAACAATTAATGTTGTAACTTTTAGTCGGTCAACACAAACATCATTCCAATTACTAGAATAGTGAAAATAACCTGAAATAGATTACATGTGATTAAAATGTATATATTGTTGCGGACTATTGAAGAAGAAGAAGAAGAAGAAGAAGAAGAAGTAAACTACGGGATGACACGTTTCGCTCGTTAAGCGAGCATCATCAGATCAAAATAAGCAAGACAAGTAGATCTACAAAGCACTACCAAACCTACGACACCCACAGTCAGTCTCTGTTGTGTCACAACAGAGTACTTGTAGTTCATTTCCGCATATAAGTTTACAATTCGCAGGCAGCTGGCATTTGAGGGTGCGCAAATGCGAGGGAGCCGTGTCAGTACATTTACTGGCACGTTGAAGATCCCCTTCGGGGCAAAATTCCGGCACCCCGGCGTCTCTAAAAGCCAGTGTTGTTAAAAGGGACGTAAAATCAATAACATTATTATTACTAAGTTTACAATTCTACAGTAGTTTTAGGGCTTACGGTGTATCACAGGAATAGTAGCCACACCTTCATAGATTAGTTTGGGGGAGGAAGACCGTTTTTAACCTACTTTCGATTTTTGCAAAAAAATGAAAGTAGACTTATGAGATCTACACAGGGCCAAAAATTGTGTGTGTGAGTCTGTGTGTGTGAGTGTGTGTACTCTGAATGTCTGCCCGCCCCTATCAATTCGAACACGGTGAAACCGAATTGAACGAAATTTGGTACAGAGGTAGAACTAGCAAATGGCACCTCAGTGTCATGTTTTATATCGCCGCCATCTTGACGGAAACGTAATGGTGGCCACCCAAATGTTCAAAGCTTGAATCAAATTACGATCAACCTAATCATCTGATCTCTACCAAATTTTGCAACCTTATACCTTTATGTATAAAGGTCATCAGCCCAATAATTTACGGATGGCGGCCATGTATGTGTGCAAATCGATTCACCCTTTCAATTCAAACATGGTGAAACCGAATTGAACGAAACTTGACACAGAGGTAGCACTAGGAAAGGGAACCTCAGTTTCATGTTTTATATCGCCACCATCTTGACGGAAACGTAATGGCGGCCACCCGAATGTGCAAAGCTTAAATCAAATTACGACTAACCTAACCATCCGATCTCTACCAAATTTTGCAACAACATATATTCAGATAGCGAGCGTCTTTTGACTAAACTACCAGGTCATCAACCCAATAGTTAGCAGATGGCGGCCATGTATGTGTGCAAATCGATTCCCCCTATCAATTCAAACACAATGAAATCTAATTGAATGAAATTTGGTACAGAGGAGTGCAAAGGGCACTCCAGTGTCATGTTTTACATCGCCGCCATCTTGACGAAAACGTAATAGCGACCACCCAAATGTTAAAAGCTTAAATCAAATTACGACCAACCCAATCATATGATCTCTACTAAATTTTGCAACAACATACCTTTATGTCTGTTATATTCAAGTTTAATAGCCGTATAGAACGTTGTATTTCAACAAGCTACTACAACCAACATTCAATTATACTCATTGAAAAGGACAAAGAGTTATAACAATACCCATGTATTTAGGAGAAAGTAGGCTATATGTTCTTTACTGAACATCTTGTTTGTTGATGGGATCGTCATTTCTAAGTTTTGCAACATTAAAATAAATAGTTATTTTTCCTTTTCGGTGTTTAATGCCTTAATATTTATCAGTGATAATTACCCCACTTACTAAGTTTACTGACAGGTTTTATTGTATTTTGTTTTTTGGAGGACAGAGACTGTCTCTGGGTGTCACTGTAGGTTTGTTAGTGTTGCTAGTGTCATATAGCCACGTGTCCTTGGGTGTCCATGTGTGGAATCTGTTTGATAACCTGTGTCATTGTGATGGTTGTATTTGTGCGTGTATCTGTAAGAGGCGACCATGAATTGTTAGATACCATCCTGGTATTTGCCTTAAGTGGGAAAACCACGGAAAACCACTTCTAGGATGGCTGGTGTAGGAATTGAACCCACCTGTATTCAATTATGCCTCACGAGGCTGAGTTAACCCCGTTCTAGAATCAGACCAAACTTAATATTCTTAGCAGAGCTGGGAATCAAACCCGTATCTCCACGGTGACCGCCAGGAATGCTAGTCACTACGCCACGAGGTTGACCCTTAAAACACATACACAGGGAATGATAACGATTGCGATGGTTATATTTCTGACCACGTAGTGATATAGTAGCTAGCATTCTTGGCTATCGCCCTGGAGATCCGAGTTCGATTACTAGCTCTACAAAGAACTTTAATTTAGATACACTCAGCCTCGTGAAGTCAAACTGAAAAGAGGTGGATTCGATTCCCACATCAGCCATCTTGAAAGTTGCCCTCCGTGGTTTCCCACTTCTACTCCAGATGAATGCCGGGATGGTTCCTAACTTACGGCCACAGCCACCTACTTTCAAATTATCACCTGAATAACAAATGCACACACTAATACAGCCATCGCAATAACACGGGTTATCAGACAAAATTACACACACACGTAAGCACACGGGAATAACTGACTACGATGTTCAAGCCCTTAATTGAAACAAAAACAACAACAACAACAACAACAACAAAAGATTGCACCAAAATTTAACTTCAGTTAAATAAATGTGCCATTTTTTCAAATAAATTCCATTTTTATAATCTTTTATAAACCATTTTTGAAAGTATTTTTTAAATTTCTTCTTTAAATAAAACCATTCTAAGACACATTTTTCGACTCTCTGCTATTTTACATTACATATTTGGTACATAGGACTGAAAATTGATAATTTGATGGTTGCGGAGATAAATGTATCATGAAGAAGATACGCCTGTTTTAGATGAATACTATGACGTTAAAGCACACGTATGATCGTGAAATGTTGTTCTGAAAGAAGAGAAAGAAAAAGAAAATAAAGAAAGTGGTGCGAGTGAAAATATCTCTCTCATTATATATTAAAAAAACATTTTGGTCTAAATTCTGCGGGATATAACATACATAATGTTTGCTAATATACGCGCTATGTCTGCCTCATATACGTATTTTAGAATAGTTTTGAAACTCGGCGATGAACGCGACCACCCTGAATGTGTTTTCCCTGGTTCCTTTCCTTACTTACCCTGCCAAATGCTGGGATGGTTCCTTCTACCCCAGCTCTAGGCCCTAATAATTACAATTCCACACACTAATGTAGTCACAGCAGTAACATAGGATATCAGATTAATTCCACTCACACCCAAGTATACGGGGATGATAATCACGGTGCCATAAGCGTCTAAATTAACAACAAATATAATTCACGTACATTGATGATTTCTAAACTTCCTCGGCTCTGCACTTTTGAAGATACGTGTGTCACAACGACTGTAAAAGGTTGTCTAAAGAATGCTGCGAATCACATACGCCAGTGAACGCGTGATGTCAACTCAGCCAGAGGCAGGATCAGCCACCAAATGTTCATAGTTAAGAAATAAACAAACAATAGCGACCAGAGTCGTTGTTGTTGCTGATTAATTAGGGGCTTTGCAACATCGTGGTCATGTAGCCCCGTGCACTTGGGTGTCTGTAGAGATTTTCTGATAACCTGTGTCGTTGTGAAGTCCGTATTAGTGTGTATATTGTAATTCAGGGAGGATTTAGGTAGGAAGTGGCCGTGTCCTTAAGTTAGGAACCATCCCCGCATTTACCTGGAGCAGAAGTTGGAAATCACGGAAAACCATTTCCAGTATGGCAGAGGTAGGAATCTGACACCTCATTCTCATTTTTGCCTCACGAGTCTGAGTGTACCCCGTCCAACCCTCAGACAAGAATTTCATTCCTTGGCAGAGTCAGGAATTGAACCTGGGCCTCCGAGGTGACAGCCTAGAATGCTAGTCACTACGCAATGAGGTGGGCCCCTCGACCAGAGGCTGGGAGAATACTGGGTACTCAAACATTACCAGGCATTTCATTCGTATTGTGGTTAGGCTAATGACACCTGTAACATGAAATAAGCAGTTTAAAGTGAGATGATGGACATGGATGCTATTATATGCTATTATATGCTAGAAAATTATTATAAATGGTACAAAAATCAGAGAAAATTAGGTAGCAATAACTTAGAAACCATTTGAGCTACTTTCTCCATCGTGTACCGTAGTCCCTCTCACTACAGACAGCCTCCAACGAGTGGTGTAAGTACTGCTCGAGTCCAAGCACCGTGATTCTGAGAGGAATGTGGATCGCGGACGACGATGAGTGATGTGTGAGGTTCCCGGTCCGTGCGTAGTAACAGAACCGAATACATTGGTCGGTGACTCACTCACTCAATCGTAACACCACAGTGGTCTAGGCAATGGCCCTATGTTAGCAGTATTAGAATAGACAGGAATTCCAGATAACACAGCAGGCTGTTGACAGGCCCTTCTCTTTACACCTCCCGCGTCACCTCACCCCTCAAGTTCACAAAGGTTGGACCCGAACAGTACTGCGATTGGTTCGAGAGGATAGGGAAACTCAGCGTGCATAGGGTTGCCTAGCTATCAGGCAGGTTGCCAAGTGAAATACTGTACTAAGTTTTGATGTATTTTGCTCCGTTATTTGATATTCCTACCAAGGGAATTCCATATAACATTTCTTGAGTTGACGTCTCCTGCATGATCTTCTGTTGAAGTTATAAATTGTGACCCTTTATGTTATGGAATATCAAATTCGATTTTTTACTTCATACAAATGGATAGCACGTTTCACTTCGCCAGTTTTCCCCTAAAAAACCACAGATATGATCACCCAAGGTTTCAGTATTTAGAAAAACCTCGGGATGAGGAGAGTTTCTCAAGTCGTGATAAATTACATTCTGGTAAAAATCCATGGAAGTAGATTACTTTCCTGGGGGTAAAAACCTCTCGCCCTTGCTTCCAGGAGCGCACACAGCTGTCAGAGCGTTGACGATCTCATCTCGCCAGACAGATTTAATTTTATGGTCGCTGGCTGTCAAGCTCGTCTGGTATTTCGTGTTTGAAGCAGTTCCGAGAATGCCGGCTACTTTACGACATGGTGCATATGGTTTAGGACAATGGTCACAGAATTGCAGCGTTGGAGGGGAGCAAGGGAATATTTATTTCAGGCAGGGGGGCACAGATTCAAAGTACCGCAAATAATCAAAATAGATTCTACCATATAGCATTATAACGTACTGGAAATATTTTATTGCAGGATTATTATTGTTATTGATACCCCAATAATTCGATTTTCATTCAGCCCCGTGTACCCGGGTGTGTGTGACTGAAATATTGTCTGCTAATCTGTATTATTGTGGTGACTGTATTCGTGTGTGTATTTTTAATTCAGGTGAGGATTTTCGAAGGAGGAGGCCATGACATTAAGATAGGAACCAACCCAGCATTCGCCTGGAGTAGAAGTGGGGAAACCACGGAAAACCACTTTCATGATGGCTGATGTTGGAATCGAAACCACCTTTTCTCAGGTTTGACTGGCGCGGCTAAGTGTACCCCACAGACCAGGATAGAATTGTGGTCAGAAGATATAAAGATTTAGTGGATCAATGGGGTGATATACTGTATCTAGTGGACTCCGTCTCATTGCTTAGTGACTAGCTGTTACTACGGAGGCCCGAGTATCTACCAAGAAATTATATTCTGGTGTGAGGGCTGGAACGGGATCCACTCAGCCTCGTGAGATGAAACTGAGAAGAGACGGGTTCGATTCCTATCTCAGCCATCCTGTTCTGTGCTTTCCCACTTTTACTCCAGGCAAATGCCGAAATGGTACCTAACGTAAAAGCACGGCCGCTTCCTACCCAAATACTTCCTCGATTACAAATACACACACTAATACATACAACAGCTAAGGCCCGGACAGTTATGTATTTAAATATGTTTTATTTAACCAAATGTTTTCTATTTATTCACATATTTTTGCCATTTTTATAAATAAATGCATATTCTGGCGAATTCATTCATAAGTACATATTTCTTATATTTGGTGGTATGTTGTACTCCTTAGATGACTGCTGCCCACATTTTCAACCATTGCCATTTCTAGTTTGCTTCTCTATTTCGTCAATGCCCTCTTGTATCTGTATTGCAGTAGTATTTCAAGACAGGAATTCCCTGGTCATTAAATATAGTATGGGGGGGGGGGCTGGAATAAACAGTCTCTTAAGCCTTCAATAATCCTTCCCTTGACAGAAAATTTAATTTTAATACTAGAAATTACAGTGGTCTGAGAAACTTGAGGGTATTGACAGAGTGGAATGAACGTTTTTGAAGAGACCTTTACTTCTGCTCCTTAGAAAACAGCACATACACACATCAAAAAAAGTTTTGCATCACCTCGGTTCCCAGATCTCCGGCATATAGACGTTGACTGTGTATATTGTATCAAAGATACAGTCCCTTTGACTGTTCATAGATGTCACTAAAACTGCTCAAAGATGTAAACAACCATGCATGAGCAGGGCCTATTAGACGGAGGGGGTACGACAGCCGATCAGTTCCAGTCATTCCACCAGGACGAAGGTACGCTGCTCATGTTGTCTGTAGTTCTACCATGCCTAGAAGGTCAATACCGCAGTTCGATCGCGTCCGCATTGTTACTTTGTGTCAAGAAGGGCTCTCAACAAGGGAAGTTTCCAGGCGTCTCAGAGTGAACCAAAGCGATGTTGTTCGGACATGGAGGAGGTACAGAGATACAGGAACTGTCGATGACAGGCCTCGCTCAGGCCGCCCAAGGGCTACTACTGTAGTGGATGACCGCTACTTACGGATTGCCGCTCGGAGGAACCCTGACAGCAATGCCACCATGTTGAATAATGCGTTTCGTTCAGCCACAGGACGTCGTGTTTCAACTCAAACTGTGCGCAATAGGCTGCATGATGCGCAACTTCACTCCCGACGTCCATGGCGAGGTCCAGCTTTGCAACCCCGACACCATGCAGCGCGGTATAGATGGGCCCAACAACATGCTGAATGGACCCCACAGAATTGGCATCACGTTCTCTTCACCGATGAGTGTCGCATATGCCTTCAACCAGACAATCGTCGGAGACGTGTTTGGAGGCACCCTGGTCAGGCTGAACGTCTTAGACACACTGTCCAGCGAGTGCAGCAAGGTGGTGGTTCCCTGATGTTTTGGGGTGGCATTATGTGGGGCCGACGTACGCCACTGGTGGTCATGGAAGGCTCCGAAACGGCTTTACGATACCTGAATGACATCCTCCGACCCATAGTGCACCCATATCGGCAGAATATTGGAGAGGCATTTGTCTTCATGGACGACAATTCTCGACCTCATCGTGCACATCTTGTGAATGCGTTCCTTCAAGATAACGACATCGCTCGACTACAGTGGCCAGCATGTTCGCCAGACATGAACCCTATCGAACATGCCTGGGATATGTTGAAAAGGGCTGTTTATGGACGTCTTGACCCACCAACCACTCTGAGAGATTTACGCCGAATTGTCGTTGAGGAGTGGGACAATTTGGACCAACAGTGTCTTGATGAACTTGTGGATAGTATGCCACGACGAATACAGGCATGCATCAATGCAAGAGGACGTGCTACTGGGTATTAGAGGTAGTGGTGTGTACTGCAATCTGGACCACAAATGCTGAAAGTCTAGCTGTATGATGGTACAACATGCAATGTGTGGGTCTCATGAGCAATAAAACGAGCTGAAATGTTGTTTGTGTTGATCTCTATTCCCTTTGTATTTAAAGGTTCCGGAACTCTTGGAACCGAGGTGATGCAAAACTTTTTTTGATGTGTGTATATGATTTTGTAACGCGTATCTGCAGTAAGTATTTGAGGATTCGGAAAATGAGGCAAGCCCCGGCCTGTTAAGCGGGAACATTTTGTAGTCTAGACAGGCTTATGGGTTATTCATGCAGCTGGACGTTTCAACTATATTTTGATTAACTGGGGGATATAAATATGATACAAATTTAAGAACATATTTTGGAAACTTTATCACATATTTTCCACTTTTAAGTACATACATAAATACATATTTCTGAAAAGTTAAGCACTTATCCGTCCCTGTACATCACAATACCACAGGTTATCAGACAACGTCTTCACACACCAAAGTACACGGCGCTACATGACCACGAAGTCGCAAAGCCCCTAAAGAGTCAACAACAACTGTATCTAGTGGAGGTGGTGATCTGATGAGGTTTACAGTTTGAAAATACTGTAATGAGAAAATGGAACGAGAAGAGGAAGGAGGGAGAAGCTTAGGCGTTGTCTCTTACGCGAGCCATGTTACATAGCTCGTGCCGGAACTTGGAACGTCTGTATGATATGAATAAACACCGCATCCCACTGGGCTATGCTTGAATCGTACTCAATTAAAGAGAACTTCCTAAGAATACTTACAGTTCTTCCAACGGTGTTTGTTAATGAGTTGGCAATGGACTTATGACTGGTGTTCTTGCTCATGGCCAGCATAGTTCAAGTTGTTTAAGTGTTGGCCTTGTGACTGAGCTCTGGGGTTGAGTCCCGCCCAGAGGCATAGATGTGTGTTGTCAATATAATAAATTATTATTGATAGGATGGGTAGTCCAGTCAGTAGAGGCGCTTGATATTCTAACTGAAAGGGAGTGTGTTCGATTCCCTCCCTGGTAGCGGATTTTAGAAATAAAACTGCCACTTTCATAAACGCAAATGCCCTGTGGTTCACTCAGTCGACAACAGAAATGAGTGCCAGCGTGAAATTCCTGGGAGCTGACAACTCCTTCCCATTGAGTGCTGATGTCACAAAAGGTGGAAATCCTTTACCTTCCGCTGCTCCAAGGACCTCCATGGCCTGTACGGAGCTGGCTTTGCTTTAGAATAATAAATAATGACGTTGATTGATTTAGGGGCTTTGCAACATCGTGGGTCGTTAAGCCCCGTGTACTTGTGTGTGTGTGTGGAATTTGTCTCATAACCTGTGTCACTGTGATAGCTGGATTAGTGTGTGTAAGTTATTTGTAATTCAGATAAGGATTGGGAAGAAGGCGGTCTTAATTTAGGAACCATCCCGACATTTGCCTGGAGTAGAAGTGGGAAACCATGGAAATCCACTTCCAAGATGGCTGAGGTGGAAATCGAACCCACCTGTTCTCAGTTTTTCCTCACGAGGCTGAGTATACCCCGTTCCAGCCCTCAGATCAGAATTAAATGTCTCGACAGAGCCGGGAAACGAACCCAGACCTCTGGGACAACAGCCAAGAATGCTAGCCGCTGCTCCACGAGGTGGCCACTCACACTAAATGTGTGAAGATTTCTCGGTTTTTCATTATGTTCTCCCCGATGCTCATCGCTTTCAGGTCACTTCTTGTTTCCTCCAGGCAATTTGTCCTTGTATTTTGTGTATTAATTATATTAAATATTTTTGTTAGTCTATTGTTGTCCATCCTGAATATGTGCCCATAAAGTTTCAAATGTCTTCTGTGTACAGTGTTTGTGGAACTGTCTTTGAGACTATATAGATCTTCAGTTCATCTCCTGATCCAAATTCCATTTTCTTGTGTAGGACCGAATATATTTCTAAGAATGTTGTGTTCTTGCTTTTCAATTTCTGCAAGTTTTAAGTGGCCCCCTAAAGATATGGTGTCTGATGCATATAGAGCTTTTGGGAGGGCAAGGGTCTTTTATTTCATTATCCTTCACACTTGGACTTTTTTTTCGCTGTCATTTTACCCTCCAGGATCGGCTTTTCCCACGGACTAAGCGAGGGATACGACCTCTATTGCCACTGACGGCAGTGTCCTAGAGCTTGAGACTATGGGTCGGGGATACAACTGGGGTGTGTGACCAGCACGACGCCCAGGCAAAGCGAACAGGGGCCTGAGTAGACCATGTTATTATTATTATTATTATTATTATTATTATTATTATTATTATTATTATTATTATTATTATTATTATTATCACACAGATTACTTACACTACGGATTCACATCATAAAATCACCAATGCCTAGAACAGGTCTTCTCAATTATTATTTTTATTTGTTATTTTGGGACGTGGTGGCGCAGCGGCCAAGCTATTCGCTTCTCACCAATGTGGACTGGGTTCGATTCCCAGTCAATACATGTGAGATTTTCGAAGTGATTTGTAATGTCTTGTAATTCGGATTCCACGTAAAAAGGAGGTCCCGTGGATCATGATCACACGATTAACGGTCACGTAAAACTACAAACTACAGTCTTCCAATTAAATTTTCCCGAGAGCCACATAGATTAATTTTACAATTATTGAAGGTACTCAGGGGGCCGGAAGTAAAGAAAAAGAAGAATGCAGAATTTAGGTCAAACATCTAACCGAAGTCGTAATAGAAAAGTATTGCGTCTTTAGAAAAGTGACATATTTGAAAAGAAGGAGAATGAATCTAACTTGTAAGTGCGAAATTTAGGACCAATAATTTTCTTTGGATTATTCAAATTAATGTTTCTTGCTTTTCATGGTGGATCAACAGGAATCTCTCGGCGGGACGTCTACTGAGAAGGTCTCGCCTAGAATGTGGCTTAAAAATTTGAATGAGATTTCTTATTTAATCTGTGAAAAGACGTCCTTGTTACACGTCTGTTTGGAGTGTTCAAATGTTGCCAGGAGGTGCATGTGTGAGAACACGCTGTTTGTTTAATGTTGTCAGCTTCATGTCTTATATTTGTCGTCCACGACACAAGCATTCCGCGGGCGTCAGTGCCGACACAGTCAAGTTGTACACAAAATTGAGTTGGAACTGTCCCAAGGGCAGATACCTGACTTTTCTTCCGCCCACTCGTCTCTTGTCAGGAACTGTTCCTCACACAAGTGTCACACAAGTGTCAATTGTAGAAAAAGAAATAGCCAAGCAGTAGTGAGATGTTGCTTGATTTCTATGTTAACAGCAGAGAAAACATAGTTTTGTCGTTAACAGTAGTTTAAATACACAATGATACTGTTACGTGCCACCCCCCTAGTGGCACTTTTGTTAACTGGATTACGGTGGGTTGAAGCACAACACAGAATGTTTCTTTAAAGAAATAATTAACTTTATTGCGGCCAGAAAATTACACTACTCATCAGCAAATACAAGCAATTGGAACCTTACTCCAGTTTTCTCAAGTCTCTTCCTTGAGCCCTCTTGGCCCTTTCACTTGTCAACAGACCACAGAAGTTAATCCGTCCTAATGAGTACGGTGGCCTTGACAGAAACTACCTGCTCTTCTCTCTTATTGTACACCGACTACAGTTACGATCACTTGCTGCAGGCTGTTCACAAGCTGGGAGAAACAATGTCACTGGATTTCGTATCTCGCACGGCACTTCGTCATCACACTTCTGTCGCTCGGGAAAACACGCACTAGCTCAGGAACACACACCCACAGAAAGCTCAGTCCCCTCACTTTGAGGCCGCTTATATAGCAGGCTGGTGACTCAATGAATTCTAGAATCGTCCAGGACACACGGCTTCGAGAGATTTCCATCACTGGCTGGGTCACGAATATTCTGGACCATCCCTTTGTCCTAGTAGCCCTGTTGCATAAGGCGCACGCAATACACGAGGCAGGGCACAGCCCAGCCCTGGGGCAGTTGTGACTCATGCGGCGAGCGATGACACAAACTCACAGCCGTAACAATACTGTCGTCACATAAATACATGTTATCAGACAAGTACAACACACACCCAACTACACAGAGTTGATGACCAAGATGTCCCAAGAGCCAAAAATGAATTGACAACAACAAAAGACGTTTCAATGGCCACTAAATCCTTATCTAAACAATATGAAATTTAAAAAGATTGTCGCCAAATATTCGGAAAAGTCGCTAGATCTAGCAACAAAGCCGTCGAATTTTTTAAGAGCGTTAAAAATCCCTCAGTAAGCCTTCCTTCGGAGGGGAAGTAAAGCCGGCGGTCCTATGTCATAGATTTATGGCATGTTAAAGAACCTTCCACTAATTACACCTGTGTGAAGCTAAATTGTATAGGACTGCGGTGGCGTCTAGTGGTTAAGTTCTGAACTAGGCCTAGTAGTCGTTGACGGTGGCGTTTGGCGGCAAAGGTAGGAACTATTTGAAAAATTCAAAGTCGCAGTCCTTACTTGAATTAAAAAACAGATACACACACACTAATACAGCCATCACAATTAACACCGGTTATCAGACAGATTCTACACACACCCAAAGTACACGGGGCTACATGACCGCGTTGTTGCAGCTCCTAAACTGAGGAACCAACCAACCATCTAGCAACAAAGTTTCTAAATTGACAAGACCCCCTCGTGGTGTAGCGGTTAGCATATTTGGCTGTCACCCTAGAGGTCTGGGTTCGATTCCCGGCTCTGCCAAGAAATTTAATTCTGATCTGCTGTCAGTTGGCATTCTAAGGTGCTTAAATTGAACAGTCTCGTCTTAGTAGATTACTGGTAAGTTAAAGCACCTTCACGGCGAAATTCCGTTAACCAGGTGTCTCTTAAACGGCAGCAGTTGAAACAGATATTTATTATTATTATTATTTTTAAATTTATTTATTAATATTAGAAAGGAATCTATCCTTGAAATACAATTTTCGTGGGCTTCAATATAAATGCTGTAGTCTAATGATACCATGTTCCTCCCAATCCTAGCCCCAATTACAAATACCCGTCCAAGAGACACCAAAATAATATAAGTTATACGATGATGATCGTTTGGTTTTAGCTACCTAGTGTAGATCTTATGATATAGTACAATCTAAGCCAGGCGGTGTTAGTGGTGGTAGTGGTTATCTGCCTTCAGAGGCAGGGGTGTCAAATCTTTTGCGGCAAGTGTGCCACGTAATGATTCGGCAATTTGTTTTAGTTTTTTTTTAGTTAGAAATTTTGCACAGAGGCCCTATTCCCTGCAAAATATATAGTAAACAATTTTGAATCCCTGTTCTAAAATAATTTATGGTCAGTAGCTTTGTTACGTACCTTTCGTGAACTTTGACTGTTTATCATATGTCTTGACAACCACTTCCTTCAATGTTTCTCCTACATTGACACTCAAACTACCTCCAGCACACACTCCAACGGCATCTTATAACTCTCTCCATATTTTCTAGAGGCGAATTTGAAATTCACATGGGCTAGTACTTCTTAGGGTTGAGATTAATTTTAGCTTACTTATTAGCTCCCTGAATTTAACTCCTTAATTGAAGGTTTCCTGCGTTAACTGTTGCTAACGAAAGACGCAGCAGCTGTTCAATCACTCCATATTATATCCTGTCTTCGCTTCGCCCACATCTGTTTCTCAGCCCATCTACATTAATTCATTCATTCATTCGTTTCTTTGGATGCGAATTGGTTGTCCATTTCCGCATTGGTTGAAATAGGCTTAGAAATAGGCTATGTCGAAAAAATAATATTTAGGTTGTAGTGTAAACTTATGATGATGATGATGATGTTGATGATGGTGGTGGTGGTTAGATTCATGGAGCTACACATCTGAAAAGATCCACCTCGTTGCGTAAAGGCTAGCATTCTTGGCTGTCACCTCGGAGGTCCGGGTTCGATTCTCAGCTCTGCGGGAAAAAAAATGGTTTGGGGGCTTGTGAGACAGAACTGAGAAGAGATGGGTTCTACTTAATCTGTGATCAATCAAGTACTAGCCCAGTTGATCAATTTCCAGCAAGCACATATTGCATCGTTACGGGACAATGGTGGTAATATTATTGTGAAGCTGACCTCCGAGGTGAAGGGGTAGCGCATCTGTCTCTCGCCCGGAGGTTCGGGGTTCGATTTCTTACTCTTTCAGGAATTTTAGAAACTTACGTGAGGACTGGAACGGGGCGCACTCAGCTTCGTGAGGAAAATTGAGAGGCTGCACTCCGGTTACGAAAGCCTATATAATGGCCGAGGGAATCTGTCGCACGTCATCCCGCCATCTGTAGGCTGAGCAGTGATCGCTTGGTAGTGCAACAGCTTTAAATTAAGTTTTTATGATTGTGAAGCAATGCATTATTGAAAGTTGTTGATTCTTTTAGGAGCTTTGCGATATCGTGGTCATGCAGCCACGTGTACTTGGGTGTGTGTAGAATGTGTATGATAACCTGTGTCACTGTGATGTCCGTATTAGTGTGTGATTTGTAATTGAGGTCGGATTTGAGTAGGCCTCGAGTTAGCTACCATCCCAGCATTTGCCTGGAGTAGAAGAGGGGAAACCACGGAAAACCACTTCTAGGATGGCTGAGGTAGGAATCGAACCCGCCTCTTCCCAGTTGTGCCTCACGAGGCTTAGTGTACTCCATTCCAGCCCTCAGACCAGAATTACATTTCTTGGCAGAGCAGGGAATCGAATCCGGGCCACCATGGTGATAGCCAAGAATGCTAGCCACTATGCAACAAGGTGGACTATTATTGAAAGTAAGAGGAGAAACCCTGTACCTCCAACCTTAAATTTCGCGTTCATTGGTGAGGATTTGGAGCTACCTCAAGGCATCCGAGTCCAAATTACCATATAGCCTGCGTATTTCACTATGAATATGCAGGGGCGTGGTGGCTCAGCGGTAAAGCTGTCAGCCTCTCACCAAGGCGAACCGGGTTCGATTCCCGGTCAATACATGTGAGATTTTCTAAGTGAAATGCCATGTCCTGTGGTTCGGATTCCACGTAAAATGGACGTCCCGTGGCTCATGATCGCGAGATTAACGGTCACGTTAAACTACAAGCTTCTTTTCACTATGAATATGAACATTATTAACTTGTAGTCCAAGATAATTAAATATTAGGCTGGTGGTACGTTTACGAGATTTATTTCAATTGCTGAAATTATTCAGATGTAGGTTGACTGGAAGCAATTGCTAATTAATTAATTACATTAATCTAATTAACATTACTTATTATTGGCAATTCAGAATGTTTTCACTGTTGTGAAATAAATTGATTGATATTCAATACGACAAATTAGAATCACACAACCAACAAAGCATGGAGAAGTACGGTTTCTCTCATTGTATTCAATTAGGTCCACCAGAGGAAGACCATAAGCCCAGTAGTCAGTCAACTACCAGCTCTATGGAGCCTACTATGAAACATTGTTTAGTTTCCTGAAAAGGAGAATGGAAATAAGAGAAGCTTGAAAGAAAACATATGCACACACTCTCTGCAAGTACTTTGTCCTCTTCAAGGCTTTATGGAAGAAGACAACGCCTGGAAGCAATAAATGACACATGACACAATAAATATATGAGCTTTAAAGAAAGGCGAAAAATGGTAGCTGGAGGTAATTGCTGTTTTTCTTGTCTATGGTTAAGACTCAGATAAAAGAGTTGCAAAGCAAGCGTTTGAAGAATGTTCGTGTGTGTTCTAAATGAAATGCACCAACTACCGAGAATAAACTTGGAGAGAAAGGCTACAGACAGAACAACGAATGAATATGACCTTCTATTATTTCAATCGTAACGTTTTATTCCACACAGTATATTTAGGTCGATAACCCAGATGTCTCATAACCTGTGTCACTGTGATGTATGTAGGCCTACTAGTGTGTGTATTTGTATTTGGGTAGGAAGCGGCCATGGCCTTATGTTATATACCATCTCGGCATTTTCCTAGAGTAGAAGTGGGTATACTACGGAAAACCCTTAAAATAACAATTATCAACAATCATTACCATCTTAAATTCATTTAATTAGGTTTTTCGTACACCACTACGTCTATGGCAGTTTACGTAATACATATGTCCACCTCGTTGCGTAGTGGCTAGCATTCCTGGCTCTCGGCTAAACCTAGAAATTTAATTCTGGTCTGAGAGTTGGAGGCAAAACTGAGAAGAGGTGTGTTCCTACCTCAACCATCCTGGAAGTGGTTTTCCGTAGTTTACCCACTTCTACTCTAGGAAAATGCCGGGATGGTATCTAACGTAAGGCCACGACCGCCTCCTACCCAAATCCTACCTTGAATAAAAATACACACACTAGTACATACATCACAGTGACACAGGTTATCAGACAAATTCTACACACACTCAAGTACACGGGGCTACATGACCATGCTGTCGCAAAGCTTCTAAAAGAATCAACAACAACAACAACAACAACAACAAAAAATAAATAAAATGGTTCATCTAGCTTCGTGAGGAAACGTTGACTTCATGCAGCCGATTATTGAAACAGGAGTAACTTAAAACTCTTATTTTAGTAACTAAAAATTCACGTTGCTGCCATCTAGAGCAGGGACGAGCGGTATTGTTGTTTATTCATTCATTTATTTTATAGTAAATGAGGTAATTGCTGCTTCATTAGAGGGGCTTGGACATTGCAAGCCAGGTGTAGCAATGAACATGCATATAAAGGGTCTCAAAGAGTAACTTCCTCATTAAAATAGGTGTGGTCAACGCAATGCTAATTATTTGCTGCTATAGTAGTTGATAGGTTGTTTGGCTCCTCAGTTTAGGGGCTGCGACAACGCGGTCATGTAGCCCCGTGTTCTTTGGGTGTGTGTAGAATCGGTCTGATAACCGGTGTTAATTGTGATGGCTGTATTAGTGTGTGTATCTGTTTTTAATCGAAGTAAGGACCGCAGACATTCAATTTTCAAGTAGTTCCTACTTTTGCTACCAAACGCCAACATCAACGACAACTAGTTCTGAACTTGGTTACTAGATGCCACCGCAGTCGGCTCCTGGCGACGAACGTTGGAACCTAAGAGCGTTAGTCAAATCTAACCTATAATTTAGCTTCACACAAGTGTAATTAGTGGAAGGTTGGTTACTAGATGGTTACTAGATGCCACCGCTGTCGGCTCCTGGCGACAAATGTTGGAATCTAAGAGCGTTAGTCAAATATAACCTATAATTTAGCTTCACACAAGTGTAATTAGTGGAAGGTTGGTTACTAGATGCCACCGCAGTCGGCTCCTGGCGACAAATGTTGGAATCTAAGAGCGTTAGTCAAATCTAACCTATAATTTAGCTTCACACAAGTGTAATTAGTGGAAGGTTGGTTACTAGATGTCACTAGATGCCACCGCAGTCGGCTCCTGGCGACAAATGTTGGAATCTAAGAGCGTTAGTCAAATCTAACCTATAATTTAGCTTCACACAATTGTAATTAGTGGAAGGTTCTTCTACATGACATAAATATATGTGACATGGGACCGCCGGCTTTACTTTCCTCCAAAGGAAGGCATAGTTAGGGATTTTAATGCTCTTAAAAATGCGACGACTTCGGCCGGGTTTGAACCCGCGACCTTTGGTCATAGATGCTCAGCATTCTACCAACTAAGCCACCGAAGCCGCTTACATTACACTATAGTTGTTATTCCTTCAATTTGAGGCCGATCGTAACAAATAAGCATTCAAAAGAAAGAATTACCCGCAGCAGTGACGAATTGGCACTCTGATTTCATGAATATCGACAATTTGTTTAGAAAGTGCGGTCTAAACAAATAAACAAGACGATACCCCCTGCCAGAACTGTGCCGCGTCCAGCCCGCATAACAGTAACGCCGGACGGGTGGTTTAACACATGTGAGATTTCTCGCACAGGCCTTCTAGTTTCTTTAAAAATCTGATATTATTATTTGTCGCCTTTGGATTTTTCTTGCGCCGCTTGTTATCGTGAAGTGTTTGTTACGTGATATGGATGTTTTGTATTCAAAAGTTCCTTATTATATAGGCTACTACATTTACTAAAGTTCGTGATCATCAGTGAAAAGGTTAATAAACAATGCACCGTTGCTATTTTAGCGTTTCTTCACTTAGTGGCAGAATATTGAGGTTATCAGCCACGCTTGAGCCACTGCACAAATACACAATACTGCATATCGATGGTGTCAATGCAATACCTCTTTGTTTCCATTAGTTTCCTTAAGATTGGTAACTCTCCAACAGAACAATTCACGTTAGGTTCATTTTCCTGTAGAGGAGCATAAAAATGGGCCTAAAATTCATTGTACTGTAGAAATAGTACATTATGCAACAAACCTGTAATGGCAACAATTAAGACACGAGTATGTTTACAAAACGAGCATTGCGGGTTTTTAAATTTCCATACGAGTGTCAAATTACCGTTATAGGTGTGTTGCATAAGACTGTTTATGGTCGTCGATAATTATAACTTTATTTTATGTTCAAACATAAATATTCATAAATATCTGTAGAGAATCCGCCAGTTTCGTTTACTGAACAGAGTGCATGGGACGCAGAGAATACCTTGCATTTGACCACGGCCTCCACGAATATCCCACTATGACACTAGCCACGCAGTGAAATTTAACATGTAGGAGACCGTGGAAGTCAGTGCAGGTGCGATGCTATACTTACCTAATTGGTCAAACAGCTGTATCGTAATGAAAATCTTGATCTCTGATTGGTGGAGAACCTGTATCATAATGAAATTTAAAACATAATGATCCTCTTTAAGATGCAGTATTCTGGCATATAATATTTATATTTCGGCATGGTCAAACTTAAAGTATATATCCGTGTAGTTATGTACTCCTACAGTACAGTATATTTAAGGCTCATTTTCCTTTAGGCTTATCCCCAGGAAAATGAACCTAACGTGAATATTGTTCTGTTGGACGGCACATCCACATACGTTTGGGAGGCGTGACCAAACATAAGGACAATATTGGAAAAGAATAGCATAGTCAGATATGATGTGTTGTATTGACACCATCGATGTGCACTATAATTCGCGGTAAACAATTCAGTCGGTGACTAATTTGATTATTTATTTACTTATTTATTTATCGGATGGCTTTTAGTGCCGGGAGTGTCCGAGGACATGTTCGGCTCGCGTGAGTCTGTAGCTGCTTCCAGCGGACACCCTTAGGGTGAGCAACAAGTTCCGTTCAATTTCAAGTAGTTCCAACTTTCACTACCATATATCAATGATACCTAGTGGCGAACGTGGAACTTTGATAGAGCGTTCCGACGAAATCTAACCTAACAATTTAGCTTCACACAAGTTTAGTCTGTCGAAGAATCTTTTACATTCCATACATCTATGACATGGGACCGCCGGCTTTACTTCCCCTCCGAAGGAAGGCATACTGAAAGATTTTTAACGCTCTTAAATCCGATGACTTCGGCTGGGTTTGAACCCGCTCTCTTGGGCACAGCAGTAAAGCATGCTACCAACTACGCCACCGAAGCAGCTACTAATTTGATTAAAATATGGTAGCCTAATGGCCATCTTGCTCTTTTTGTAAATATGGCATCAGTAAAGTATGTCAGGTTCACGGGCACTCTTGATTCCCCATCCCACAGCTCATGCTCGATATCATGTTGCTACTATGGCAGGGAGGCGTAGCGTTTACTAAGATTTGTGATCGTCACAAACCTGTATTGTTGATCTAATGGCACTGTCTGAACTTTTGTGTAGACCCAGCAGGTCCGAAAGAGCCGTGAGATAGACGTTATGGCATCATACCTCCTTAGACAAAACGATAAGAGTTATAGGAAGAAGAACAGAAGGAGAAACTACTCACACTTTGATGCACCAACTTGTCATGCCTGAAATTTGTGGTCAAGGTGTTTTGATGTGGAACTTCCTCTGTGCCAAGTTTAATGCTAGTCAATTCAGCAGTTTAGAAATTAGTAATAATTTTATTAATGCAGCCAATGGCTATGTACTTTTCTTTTTAGGATGGGTCAGGGAAGGGATATTGGAAGGAAATCGGCCGTGGACATATTGAAAGGATCCGTCCTGGCATTTGCCTGGTGGTGAAAATGGGAAACCACGAAACCCATTTTCAGGACCGCCGAGGTGGGATTCGAACCGACGCTCTCCCGATTCCAGCGAGGCACGAGGTAGCACGTTAGCGCTCTCGGCCACCGCGGCCGCTTAGCAATTAGTAATGACACACACAAACAAACAAACAAACAAACAAATAAACAAACAAACAAACAAACAAACAAACAAAGAGAGAGAATAATTTTCACTGATGTATTTTTTTCAGTTTGGAAGTAGGCAAAAAACATCGGCGTTCTTTTAGATGAGGCTGTAAAAATAATAATAATAAAATTTGGAATTTCATGAAACCAAAGGGAAATTGGGATGGCTCCAAGAATGTAATAAAGATCTTGCAGAAATTGGTATTCCGGAGAACAAAATTCTGAATAGGAATGGATTTAGACAAATGATCAAAAACTACCGGGGTTTCAAGGTACCTTAGGGGTAAAATCCAAAAGACGAAAGGAACCTCTTTCAGAAGATCGGCAAAAGGCAGTGAATGATGGGCTTAAGAGATACTGGCAGGACATCAAAACTGGCATATGAAGAAGAGCTAAACAATGAAAATGATATTGGTTGTAACTCGTAGTTCGAAGGTAATAATAATTATAATAATGACAATAATAACTGGGTAGTTGGCGCCACACTACACGGTCCCAGGACCAAGATCCCCATCTCTCCCTCCAGCCAGCTAAACTTAGCCAGACCGCTACACCAGACATTTGGCAGAATCGAATGATGCAGCATCCCGTGCTCTTGATATGACTCGCTTCATGAGGTAGGAGTTCAAGCGTAGTGGGAGGAGAGGCTAAGAATAAAGTCAGCTAATGATTATAAACAAATAGTGACGCTCTAGCTTTTAGAGTTTGTAATTTCCAGTGCTTCTTCTTTAACTTGGTCTGTGGGCCGTAGTGATTCATGAAGCAGAAATAAAATATTGCTGCAAAGGCGGACATTTCCTAGTGGTCGAGGTTGGAGAAAATTTAAAAAGAAAGCCATTAATATATTAGGAGAGTCCGGTCCACAAAGAGCCGCATTGTTAGTTTAACTGTCAAAATAAAGAGGATCTCACCACGGGATCTCACCTTGTGGGATATGAGTTAGCAACAACGGGATTCTAGCTGATTCTGGAATTGCTCCCTGTCGCATGTTCTGTCAACCTCTTTTGCTCAGGTCTTGTTCTCTTCTGATCCTGACGGTGTTGCGTAAGGAGGCACAGGATGTCATTCAATTTCCTGTCATTAATACGGTATGTCCCATCACTCTTCTTTTTGAATTCCCTTAGCTTCCGAGGGATGGAAATCTTCCCAGTTGTTTCATCACAGTAATTCTCTGTTACGAGGGGGTGAATGATCCCAGTGTTTTGTCCTTTAAAATAACTGTCACCGCCATAAAATTAAGAGCTTTTATACCAATATAAGAGATGTTTTAATTTTATAGTTTTCTTATTTACATCAATCATAATACAATTTATACTTTTCAAATTAGAAACCCATATTAGCCTGGCTTGTGTGTAGGCTCATAAAAAATGATTAATGATATCCGCGTTTAGTCAATATTAGTTGTTACAAAACATGTACTGATTTATTGTTGATAATTTTATTTTGTGATTTCCTCATTTCTCATATTTCTTCTATATTACCTAAGTTTTAATATTAGTATTATTTTTCAACAATTAAATTTATAACCTTAGCTTATAGATTATTATTTAGTTTTTAAGTTTAATCATTTCTGGCTAAATAAGATCCCACTGAGGATTGAAACATGCTCAAGTTTTGTAACAATTACACATTGACTAAAAGCGGATATCATCAATAATTTTATTAATTGAATGTACTGTAAGTCAATGCGAAAATCATTATTATTTAACCAGAATGGTTAATATTTTCACTTTTTATTTTGTATGTAGGCCTTCATAGTAATTTTCCAGTAGTGATTTATTAACAGTTAATATTGAAACATTTAGTTGGTCAACACAATATAATCTAATCACTGGAACATGCGAAAAATAACCTGAAAAAATACATTTGATTAATATATATACAGGGTGTCGCAAAATTACGTCCACAAACGTGAAACCAGAGGTTCCGGCCCTTATCTGAAGCAACTTGTGATAGGACACTTATGGCCGGAAACGAACCGTTAAAGATCTGTGCGACGTTAAACTTTTGTTGAGGCAAATCGGCAACACCGCGCTGGGAAAGTGCGACTATTTCTAATGTTTCCGTTCCGTACCACCGCGGAGGAATGCCGCCACTACCCGTCTGGCGAACTAGCTCACTGGTATCGTGCACGGCGCGGCGTGTTCCTTGAAACGAGTTATCTACTAGGGGTTCGAATAAGAGCCAGCGCAAGTTTTTTGTTATCATAATCTTTCCATTTTTTGCCGTGCACGATATCACTGAGCTAGTTCACCAGACGGGAAGTGGCGGTATTCCTCCGCGGCTGGTATGTAACGAAAACATTAGAATAAGTCGCACTTTCTCGACGCAGTAATGCGGATTTGCCTCGTTAGAAGTTAAATGTCTCACCGATTTTTAACGGTTCGTTTCCAGCCATATGCGTACTATCACAAGTTGCTTCAGATAAGGGCCGGAACCTCTGATTTCAATTTATCGACGTAATTTTACGACACCCTTTATATATACAGTATATACAAAGTATTGACTGTTGAAGAAGAAGAAAATTAAGGGATGACATGTTTTGCTCAAAACATAACAAATGTATATATCTTAATCACATGACTTTTTTTTCAGGTTTGTTTTCGCATATTCCACTGATCGGAATTATATTGTGTTGACCACTAACAAAAGTATTAATAATTTGCGTCTTTTCGATACAATGTTGTTGATAATCTATTTATCCAACTGGGTACATGTTTCGTACAGTCGTCTGTACTTCTTCAGCCCAAATACATATTTAGACATAAACAAGTATGATGCACAACATCAATCACATACAATGAAATTAACCCTGACAAAAACAATAAACATTGATACTACACGTTAAAATACGATGTGTCGTTACAATTGGTTAAAACACATAAAACTTTGTAGCTACGACCTCGCATGACTCGCGTCAGGAGATTCTCTCAGATTTGCTCGCTGTTCAAATGGGATAGCATCATATTAGGAGATAACACACAACATTTTCAAAGATGTCGCCAACTATCGTGCTGTTTTATTCAATAAGATTGCCGCACTCGAACTATTTTTAATTTCCGATCCTCAAAAAAAAAATAGCAGCATAAGACATTCATCATCTCACCATACTCTGACGCAGCAAGAAATGCAATGTTTTAGAGAACGCATGTCAAAATTTGTACATGGAGAAACACAGGCATAGTTTCTTAACCTTTTAACAAACAAGAAGGTTATATGTTATCAGGAGAATATTGGACCGACGGACAAAATTTTATGTGTTTTAACCAATTGTAACGACACATCGTATTTTAACGTGTAGTATCAATGTTTAGTCTGTATTATGTTTTTGTCAGGGTTAATTTCATTGTATGTGATTGATTGTGTGCATCATACTTGTTTATGTCTAAATATGTATTTGGGCTGAAGAAGTACTGACGACTGTACGAAACATGTACCCAGTTGGATAAATAGATTATCAAAACATTGTATTGAAAAGACGAAAATTATTAATAGTTTTGTTAGTGAATATATTCAATACAGACCTAACATGGAGAATAATGCTCTAATTGTGATGACCGACTGAAAGTTACAATAAGACAACACTGCAAAATGGCTCTGATTTATATAAAGGTGGCAACGTATTTACAAAATTGGTTCTTTTACACAGACATTTCAAGATTTATATGTTACTAAATTTCTAATTATTATGTTTACATAAAATAGTGGTGAGAAGACAATATTAAAAGAAGTTAATTTTAGTATAGATTTAGGATAAATTTGGAAGTTTTATATGTAATGGTGAATTTATTATTTGGTCACAACAATTTCTGAGTAGCCATTTCTTTTTCATCTGTAGCTTTTACACTGTGGATGATATGTACTGGAAGGAAATAGTATACACGAGGGCCCAGGTACCTACTGTGTCTCTGGCCATGGAGTGTATTACATCTAGGAGTATCCAAGTTGATTTTTGTCTTAAACCTTGTAGCATGGTTATTTGGATTATGTTGTAGTGTGATTTCTTGTTTATTCTTTCAACATTTTCAATAACACACAAAGCAAAGAATAAAGAGGAACGAGTAACACGTTCGGCATGTCTTTGGGGATACTGTCGTTCTTTAATGGATCTTTTCATTTTATTGTCTCATTCCTGAGCTTGTTTAAAAATAAAGAACCATGTTATGTTTTAGATATGCATCTGGATAGAACTGTCTATCAATGTCAGTTAAATCTCCGCGGGAAATCGCCATAGAGACTTCAAAATGCTTCTCTAAAACCACAGCAGTTAAAAGCAACTTTAGAACTCATAACATCTGACTTCAAAATCTGACGTACTGTCTTTGATTATCATCCAAGTTGGACTGATGGATTGAATTACAGTGCTAGATAGGATGTTCAGCTCCAGATAAAGCATATCATATGTGATTCCTAGTTTCGGGATGAGTCAAATAATTTAGTGCGGTGCTGTATATATCTTTTAAACATACAAGTTTGGTGCTTTTCAGTCGGTCAACACGAATGCACCCAAATGAGTTGGGTTATCCCTAAATCCTGAAATAAATTACACTAGATTAATAAATACTAAGACAACACTGAAAAATGGCTTCAAACCCCATAATGTCTTTTTGACATAAAGAAAAATGCATACACGGTACTGCACTGAGCCAATATGCTGCGTTTAAATGTAAACGTCGCTTATTATTTTATGAAAGAGGACTAGGAAAAATGCATTATTAACCCTTTTGATGCCAAGCTATTATGCTACAAATGAGCAAGTTTAGTGAAATGACGAATATTTTATAAAATCATCTCCTACCTGTTTTCAAGATAAAATGTTGACATCTTTCCATAACAGGTACATATAGTTTAAACGTATTAGACGCTAAATACTCTAATTAATAGTTTCATTAAAATACAGTATATTTTATTCTTTTTAATTGGAAATTTTAATATTTTTTCATAGCCTATACAATCTACATAGCATCGTAATTATTTATTCTTCGTTCAAAGAGTTAGCCATATTTATCACCACGTAGCCTATCTTAATTAGCTCCGATTAAGAAAGTAAACAAACACGACTTAAAAAGATAACACGCACGCTAAGTTAACTGACTTTAGTAATACCCTATCAGGGAAGTGTTACCGCTAGACGTGTAGCGGGGCTGTTCTGTATACATTACGTCATCTCGCCTCGTTATGGATGCAGCGAACGGTTGCGGGGAAAGAGGAGGAACGCATGTACAGTCATACAATGAGAACACACCGCACAGCGCACCACCCAGCATGAATCATGCTCAAAAATGACATGCGAAGAGGTTTCGATGGCGGCGACTGTACGTCTATCGCAGGCGTGTGGCCGGGCGGAGCGCATTAGTTCCGACTTCCGCCACCGGTAACAATTCACTGGTCGGGTGGTATGTGGAAATAATTACTTATTACGAATCCAGTTATTCACAAAAGTAAACACATTAATATATATTGAGAGAGAACGATTCCCGCATTACTTTGGTTACAACGTTGAACGCAGGGCATGACTGGAAATAATAAGATAAAGTTTATAAAAACGGGACCTTCCTTTGGACGATATATCGGTCCTCTGGCACTAAAATGGTTAATGGTATTCGTTACATGGCCTACATAAATAAGTTCACAATTTTACTAAATGTCAATTTGACGCTGGAGATCTGCTACTGTGTATTAATATTGCAACTCAGTCCAGTGTAAGAAAAGTAAACTCCAAACATCAGCATGTTGTTCACAACATGTTAGTTTAATGAATATACTCTTCATTAAACTTACATTAACCTACGTTAACACAACCTGATAAGTTAACATATCACAGCACATCACTACGAGATCTCAAACACACTTCAGCTTCAGCTTCTACTTTGAGAATCTCTTGTGTATTACAACTAAATGCTGTATTTTTGTTTTAATTTAGAAGATTTGAAGTCATTTTACAGTGTTGCCTGATTGACAATTGCAACTTTTCAGTCGGTCAACAATTATAATTAATTATAATTATATGCACAGATTACAAGGAGGAGGGGAGGGTTACAAGCTCCAAATGTTTCGTTCATCAAGCAAACATCATCAGATTCATGGTTAATCAAATCAATCGTATATACAAAACAACCAACTAGTGCACTATAAAATCCCACAAATAGCCGCGACCCTCTATCATTAATCCACGAAAGTGAGGCTACTACTGCTGTGATATGTACTTTAGTGATACGTCCCAAAACTAGAACTGTAAGCACACATAAGTAGTATTTGTCTACGAACAGTGTATTACAATGCTGTTTTTTTAATTTTTAACTTAAATTTATTGTAAACAATAGTTTTTTACATTTACATTAGTTCTCCTAAGAGAGAGAAAACAACCTATCAAAACTTTATTGCTTTTCAAGTTTAAATTCGTGTTAATGTTTTAATAAAATTGTATTACTTCATAACTAGCATATTAAATATCTGATTCTTATTAAGCTAAATAATTTTAGAAGTGTGTAATGTGTAGGAAATAAGAGAGAATAAAACAAAAACTGTTTTATCTTGTCATACAGGTGATGGAGAGGAATGTTGTCGAAGACACTGTTGACGATATCCTTGCATAGTTTAGAGAATACCCTGTCAAGCGATGGAAGTGTTTCGTTTCGGAATATTTTCCAGTTTACATTTAGGAAATCGTTTGCTGAATCACCCAATTGCATATCACCACCGAAGAGATTCTCGAAGTAGAAGCTGAAGATGAAGTGTGTTTGAGATCTCGTAGTGATGTGCTGTGATATGTTAACTTATCAGGTTGTATTAACGTAAGTTAATGTTAGTTTAATGAAGAGTATATTCATTATCATTAAACTAACATTAACTTACGTTAACATGAAGAGTATATTCGGCCGCGGTGGCCGAGAGCGCAAATGCCGGGATGGTTCCTTTCAATATGCTCGTGACCGATTTCCTTCCAAAATCCCTTACCTGACCCGTCCTGCATGGCCATTGGCTGAATTTAATAAAATTAACTAATGAAGAGAGTATTGAAAATTTGTCATTCAACTGTAATAATAATATCGTATGGCCTCGGGTGTCTGGTGCAAGCTTTGTTAATTGACACCCAGAGGGTAGCTTGCATGTCTAATTTCGTCGTTCCTTTGAACGTATGAAAGTCAACTACGAATAACTATAATAAATGACTACAAGTTGTATTGGGGCCGAACTATAATTTGACTGATAAATCTGTATCACACAACAGGCCAGATCTGGTGGTCCTATCATTGACACGAGTACGGGCGTGATCGCAAGCACCTTGCTTCAAGGTCTTAAAGATCTGGATACTCAACTGCACAAACTAATGCAGAAGGCCGGAAGTTCATGGGTAGCGATTTCGACTTTCCTGCTTAGAACTGCCTGTTTCGGCAACTATAATTTTTGTTCCCTGAAGCCCGTATAGTTATGTTGTAATGTACCAGCATTGTGTTACACTGTATATAATAATAATAATAATAATAATAATAATAATAATAATAATACTGCAGACGATAATTTCTAGTTGTTCCTACTTTTGCTACCAAATGCTACCGTCCACGACACCTAGCTGCGGTCTTAGCTACTAAATGCCATCGCAGTCAGCACCTGGTGACGAACGTTGGAACTACTATAGTGTTACCAAACTAACCTAAAAATTTTAACTTCCACAACTGTAGTTAGTAGAAGTTTTTTTTCATCCCATAAATCTATGACACGGGACCACCAGCTTTACTTCCCCTCCGAAAGAAGGCATAATGAGCGATTTCTAACGCTCTTAAAAAAATCCGATGACTTCGTCCGGGTTTGAACCCGTGATTTAGGGCATAGAAGCTCAGCATGCTACCAACTACGCCACCAAAGCCGCCCACCTGAGACTGACATTTTGTCTATTTTCAAAACTTCATCTGCTCCAAATTAGTCTTCTTGAAAGATAAACAGATTTGATTTATTCCTGTGGAGATGGTTTAGACTACACTGCACGGTGATGGAGTACAGCGTGATTTGTAAACGAGAACTGTTTAAGATAGGGATGCTAGGATCGGAATGTTTTACATTTTCAAGTCCTTGGCATAGCTGAGATTGGAACTAACAATAACTTATATTGACAGCGAGAAATGAAGAGGAAGGAAGCTTGTAGTTTTATGTGACGTTAATCTCATGATCATGAGCCACGTGACCTCCTTTTTACGTGGAATTCGAATCAACGGACGTGGCATTTCACTTCGAAAATCGCTCATGCATACACCGGGAATCGAACGCGGTCCATGGTGAGAGGCTAACAGCTTAACTGTTGCGCCACTACGCCCCTGTAAGGCCGGTATTACACTATCAAAGAAATGTGTCAGTGTAATGGGGAAATCTTTTATAAAAGGTGGTTTTATAAAAATTCTTTTATAAAATGTATGAGTATCATGCTATCTTTGATAAAAGATTCAAACCAAAATGGCGGATCATAACAGCTGGGATATTACCACAACAAAGATGCTCATATTAGAGTGTGAAATGCATGAAATGATACATAATATAATAATGTATTTATTGCAGCCAATGGCCATGAGGATAAAAATAATAAAAATGCAAAATATTCAAGATCACATTCAACTCTCATTGACAACAAAAGCTATTAAGTGACTCAACCCTCCTTCCGCATGTCATGGCATGAAACCTTTCACAGACACTTCCAAACAATTTACAAATGCATGCCATACTAGGCTCATGATACCCTTCCATTTTGCATAACATAATATGTTACATAATGAATGGTATAGCCTACAATGTAAAACAAAAATAATAGATAGAAAGTGTAGGCAAAAATAGCCGAGACTATAAGCGCTGCACATAAAGGACGCACATTTCAGGACATAACGAGGAATTAAATAGTTAAATAGGCTGAAATAAGAGTGAATAGTAGTGTTTTATATTATAATATAATTAATTTCACTTATGGTATTACAAGCGAATGTAAATAAGCACTTAATCTTTACCAGTAGGGCACGTAATATACGTATTACCAACCACCGTAGGCTCTGCCTAGTTGGCCGAACGTGTAGAGCGCTCGATTCCGGACCGAAAGGACCAGGGATTGCATAGATGTTTACTTTGTATGTTTCAATTTTATTTGCTCGGGCAGTGGTTGTTTCGAACGTCACCATAATTAATTTCATCATAATACCCCTAGGTAATTAATAATTAAATAATAATGTAATTTTTCAAGTCTTCGTACTGCAGCTCGTTCACCAAGATTTTACTCGTATCTTTCCTGTCACATGGCGACCCATGGTTTAACCCATAGGCGTTTAGTTTATCTTTCCGTTTCTTTTATATACCGGTATTGCCACCACAGAATTTCAACTACCGTATTACAGTAAAGTGGCCAAGGAACTGTCCTTCATCCATTTTGCTGAACTATGATAAAATATTTGATGTAGTGTAATGGTGTGATTATTGCTTTGTATAACTTTCATAAACGTTCAGTTTTATACAATATTTTATAAAATTTCTTTGACAAACTTCTTTGATAGCGTAATACCGGCCTAAGAGAGAAATGAATCCCTTAACGGACCTGGTGGAGAGGATTTGAAAAGACAAAGTTATGAAATTAAGAACGATTAAAAGGGAGAACGCTCGATCAATGTACAGTTCAAATGTGTTGACTAACGTTGTTGTTGTTGTTGTTGTTGTTAATAATTCATTTAGTGACTTGGGTAATTTTGATCATCAGTCCCGTGCATGGGTGAGTTGAACTTATCTGATAACCTGTATTCATGTGATGACTGCAGTAGTGTGTGACTATATTAGAGACGGGAAAGAGATAGGTGTCCCGGGACTTAAATTAAGGTACTATCCCGCCATTTGCCTGGAGGTAATGTGAAAATACACGAAGAAAAAAACATTCAGGATAGCCGCTGTCAGCACATGGATTTGAACCTACGATCTCCATAGACTTGCTGCAGGTGCCCTCGCGGCCGTGGTGCATGATTTAACCAATACGATATGTCTGTATAAATGTAAACGTCAACACAGTGATCAGGATCTGATGATGACTTCGTGAAGATCGAAACGCGTAATCCTAAAATTGTTCCACTATAATTGTTATCATAACTAATACGTGTAATTTTTTCCAGGAGTGTTATTTACTTATTATTCACATATTATGTACATTGTACCTCACCGAGTTATTGGACAAATTCGTGTTGACCGACTGAAGAGTTACAACTGACAGTTTGTACAGTATCACTGAAAGATTGGCCTCAAAACATTACATATATTTGGTAAGGAATGAGAAAAGATAATGCAACACTCATCTCACTGCCACTCCTCTGACTAACTGAACAGCTGACCATTTTGCTCATTCAGTAAGTGATAAGTTAGGGTAACGCTAAAAAATTCACACGAGTGAAAATAAATGCGGAGTAGGGATGTGGCGGCCCCATCGCTTAGTGGGAAACCACTGCAATCAGCCACCCGAGTATTGGCGGGAAAACCATAACTTAGTGGGTAAGGGGGAAATGCCTGCCCAAGCCCTGACCATTTGGGGCACCCTGTCTCCAGGGGATAAATATGGAGGATGGAAAGATAACCGAACAAACCACTCTACGTTGGGCTAATCACCCATGTGGAGGTAAAGTGATTCAGAGAACTACACGTAGCCTCGGATTGGATGGATATAAACGACGACGACCGGAGTGGAAACAGAACACGAGATTTGAAACATGAAATACTAAGACAATCGTTGGTAAAAAAGTAGAATTGATACAGGAAATGAAGGACCACAAACTAGAAGTACTGGGATTAAGTGAGGTTAAGAGAAAAGGTAGCGGAATGTAGAAAATGTCATAAGGGTACACTTTGAGGTACTCTGGAGTTGGGATGGATAGTCAAGCAAAAGAAAGAGTAGGGATGAGAGATTGGGACAAAAAAAAGAGGGCATAACTGTTGTGGATATGAAGAGAATTTTCAGAAATAGAGCGGAATGGCAGAAATGGCTCGAATGAGGCGACCCCGACGCTCGAAGGCATAGGGGAATTGAAGAAGAAGAAGAAGAAGAAGAAGAAGAAGAAGTAGTAGAAGAAGAAGAAGAAGAAGAAGAAGAAGAAATTCTCTCAAACACAATCCAATCCTTTGTAATCAATCTGAATATTAGTTTTATGCAAAATTAAAAACTTTATCAAATATTCATGTTTTCATTAATTTGCTCAGAGGAGTGTTATGATCCCCCATACGCCCAATCTCGTAGTTACGCCACTGAGTGTGTCTTGTTTCTGTAGGACGTACTACAGTACAGAGCAATACATCCATAGTGAAAGAAAGTGGTGCTCTGTTTTCGTCTCGAGTATTACGAGAGTTCGTTGACCAGGAATCAATATACTGTACTGTACTCCCATTCCTTGCAAGTAACACATTTAGAGCAGTAGCGTTATGACAATTGCACGGTTTATTACAACATACGGCGCACTTTGTGGTTTGGCAGGTAATTTGCTCTGCAGTAATTCCAGGCTGCTAGTTGCACTCTAAAACATGAATACTGTTGCTGGCAAGATTTCAGTCACGTACAGTGTTATTTGGCGCCCTTCCAAAAGAAAACAAATATTCAATTTGTTAATGTGTAACTACGCAGGCTTTTTAGCAAAGTAATGCCTGCACTTTAGAGGCACCAATTATTCCCTTCATATAAGTTGGGACGGAGCAGGACTATCCATAAGAATCAAAGCATGTCTAGTTCTTGTGAATTTTACGGAGTTTTGTGTTATTTGTGTGTTTTACTCTGTTTCATGACGAACGTGTGCAAAAAATAAAATGTTTGTTTGCACGTTTATTACTCGAGAACGGCTGGTATAAGTAGGCCTATCCATAACAGGCAAGGCATCAATTATTTCTACGACTTAATCGTACCGTTGATTTTACAACTTTTCAGTCGGTCAATCCAATGTGATCCAAATTACTGGGACATGCGACAAATAGATTAGTTGGTAGAGTGAGACTGTTTGTTGATGAGGTTGTCATTTCTCAGTCTTGTAACATAACAGGTACAGTATATAAATAGTTCTTTTTTCAGATGTTTAATGCTTTAGTACTTTACCAGTAATAGTTACCACACCTTCGAAGGTTTTGCCTTTTATTGTTTGTTCTTTGTTTATTTTTGGAGGACAGTGACTGTTAATGTCTAGGGTCAGATGACTTCGCTGTTCCAACCCTTAAAACAACAATAACTAACTAACTGCTACTGGTTGGCATTGCAGTGTTTTGTAGAGATATTTGTCTAGTATGGATTTGGATCTGATGATGCTCGCTTGACGAGCGAAACATGTCATCCCTTAGTTTTCTCCCTCTTTTGTACTCCAAAACAAATATATATAGCCAATATAATCACATGTATTTTTTCAGTTTCTTTTTCTTTTCGTATGTCCCAGTAATTGGGATTATGTTGTATGACCGACTGAAAAGTTGCAATATCAATTATTGTCAATAAGGCAACACTGAAAACTTACTTTAAAGCTCTCTATATAAACCATACCACTCATAAAATGGGGTGTCGGGGGATATGGGGGAAACCCCGCAACCAGAGTTTTTACCCAAATAATTTTAATAAAAAGTGCGGCTTATTTCCGGCCAGTACAGTATCTTAATCACATATACTTATTTTTCACATATTCCAGTAATTGGAATTATTTTGTGTTGATTGAATGAAAGTCAAATTGTTAATTTAAAAATATAATGTACATTATACAGGATGAACCTGAACTTCACCGAAAAACTTTCGGAAAATGTGTAGGAATACATTGCGAGTGTTTTGATGTAGAGGACCCGTGGTCTCCTGTGGCTCGTTACAAAGTAATAATAATAATAATTGAATTATGATTTATTCGGTTTGATGCCCACAGTTATCTTTGTTTCTGGGAAATACCTTCACAACAGTGAAAAAACCTGTAATGTGCAATAACCAAAAAGTACAACACAAAAACACAGTGAAACGTAACAACTCTCCAACGAAACACGCACGTAATAAATGCAGAACTGGTCACGTAGAGGTTAGTGTTTCGTCGGAGAGTTGTTTCATAACCTATGTTTTTTGTTGTACGTTTTGGTTATGGCATAGGCTATTGGAAGGTTTGTGACTGTTGTCAAGGTATTTTCACAGAAATAAGGATGTCTGGGGCAACAAACCGAATACATCATAATTATATTATTACTCGAAGAAGGTAAGACAAGGAAATGTCATCAGCAAACTAAATAGCCACCACCCACAGCCATAACTGGAGCAATGAGAACCGCGCCGACAGAAGCCTTGAATACTCTACTAGATCTCCCTTCATTAAGTAACATTATACAGGGTCAGGCTAGAATGAGCGCATATCGGTTAGAGCAAAATGGAAGCTGGAACTCAAAGGCCCAATCTTGGTAAACCTAACAGTGTAATCGCAGAGGAAGTTTTACACATGCCGGCTGATTATATGATTCCAAAATATGTCTTTGAGAAACTTTTGAGACTCAGATAACAAACAAGATGTTCAGTAAAGACCATATAGTCTACTTTCTCCTAAATGCAAGGGTATTGTTATAACTCTTTGTCCTTATCAAGGAGTATAATTGAATGTTGGTTGTAGTAGCTTGTTGCAATACAACGTGTTATACGGATATTAAACATGAATATGAGATGCCCTTTGCTAGTGCTACCTCTGTAGAAGAATTCATTCAATTCGGTTTCACCGTGTTTGAATTGATATGGTGAATCAATTTGCACACATACATGGCCACTATCTGCAAACTATTGGGCTGATGACCTTGTTGTTTGGTCAAAAGATGCTTATTACATAAAGGTATATTGTTGCAAAATTTAGTAGAGATCAGATGATTAGGTTGGTCGTAATGTGATTTAAGCTTTTAACATTTGGGTGTCCGCCATTACGTTTCCGTCAAGATGCGGCGATATAAAACATGGCACTGAGGTGCCCTTTACTAGTGCTACCTCTGTACCAAATTTCGTTCAATTCGGTTTCACCGTGTTTGAATAGATAGGGGGAATCGATTTGCACACATACATGGCCGCCATCTGCAAATTATTGGGCTGATGACCTTGTAGTTCGGTCAAAACATTATTCGTACATAAAGGTATAATGTTGCAGAATGTGGTAGAGATCAGATGATTAGGTTGGTTGAATTTTGATTTAAGCTTTTAACATTTGGGTGGCCGCCATTACGTTTTCGTCAAGATGGTGGCAATATAAAACATGACTCTGAGGTGCCCTTTACTAGTGCTACCTCTGTACCAAATTTCGTTCAATTCGGTATCACCGTGTTTGAATAGATCGGGGGAATCGATTTGCACACAAACATGGCCGCCATCCTCAAATTATAGGGCTGAGGACTTATTGTTTGGTCAGAAGATTCTTCATACTTAAAGGTATAATGTTGCAAAAATTGGTAGAGATCAGATGGTTAGGTTGGTCGTAATTTGATTTAAGCTTTTAACATTTGGGTGGCTGCCATTACGTTTCCGTCAAGATGGCAGCGATATAAAACATGACACTGAGGTGCCCTTTGCTAGTGCTACCTCTGTACCGAATTTCGTTCAATTCCGTTTCACCGTGTTCGAATTGATGGGGGGGGGGGGAGGACAGACATTCAGAGTACTCACACTGTCACACACACACACAGACTCACACACACACACAGACACACAATTTCTCGCGCTGTGTTGATCTCATGTCTTCTTTCATTTTTTGCAAAAATCGAAAGTAGGCTAAAAAGGAAGACTGGGACTTGAATACACTAGTTGGAAAACTGATAAGGAAGATATAGTGTGGTGGACAGATGGCCCAAACACTGAGAAAGGAACAGGTGGAGGGATCAACGGGGGAAGACCTGAAAGATCAATCCAAATTAGTCTTGGCAGACACATTACAGTTTTTCAAGCTGGAGTGATAGCAATCACTACATGTCTTGAAGAAAGCATGAAAATGAACTACAGAGATAGAACCTTTTCATATTTACAGACAGCCAGGCAGCTATTAAGGCACTTGAAGCTGCCCGGATAACATCCAAAATTGTTTGGTATTGCCATAAACTTCTTCTGAAGCTCTCAGAGTTCAATGCAGTTTAAATAATATGGGTACCTGGGCTTGCAGGCATAGAAGGAAATGAAAAAGCGGATAAACTGGCAAGAAAAGGGTCAGAAACACCTTTTTTTTTAGGTCCAGAACCAGTATGTGGGATCTCTTATAGACAAGCCCGCTACTACATTGGGAAATGGATACAAAAGAAACAAATGGAAAACTGGAAAAATGCTCCAGGTTCCAGGCTTGCGAAAGAACTAATTCAGAGACCAAACAAGAAGCATACTAAAGAACTGTTGGAACTCAGCAGGGAAAAAATAAGATGGTTAGTATGATTGCTGGCGGGACACTGCCATCTTAAAAAGCACCTACATATAATTGGAACAATACGAAACAATTTATGTAGGAAATGTAACGAAGCGGGAGAATTAGCTGAACACATACTCGTCGAATGTGAGGCGCTGGGAAGAATCAGAATCTCTACATTGGGTTTACCTGGCGAAAACAGAGAACATACCGAGAAGATCCAATAAGAAGGACCTGCAACTCTTTTAAGAGAGCATAAATAATCAGTTGGGAATGAAGGAAAACACATGGTAGCAAAAGATCTTTGAGGCCGAAGCTAATAGGAACTGTTTACAGAGACCACGTAAATAAAAGAAGAAGAAGTTATTATTACTCTGTAACGAGCCACTGGAGACCACGGGTCCTTCATATCAAAATACTCAAAGGGGCATCCCTGAGCATCCTCGAAGGATTTGTCGGTGGAGTTCTGGTTCAGCCTGTATAGCCGTTAGGAATATGATGACTCGCACCACAGTGGTAAACTCGTACTTGGGGTGTTCACTGCATTAGGCACATGGTCACTGAATTCAGAATAGTCTATAATATGTATATATTATTGATGATTTACAATGCAGTGTGTTATGCAGCACGGAAGTTTTCGAATTCTTGCTCTATTTTTAATATGGACCATACTGGTGCTTATAACTTAACTCACTTCGCTGCCTATGTCATTATTATCTGACCGTACGCTTCGTGATGTAGTTAGCTACCACCCCCATTCGATTCCCGGCTCTGCCTAGAAATTTAATTCTGATTTGAAGTAGCCTACTGGAACGGTGGAACACAATATGTGTCAATTTCGAAGCCTAGTACCAGGTGGTTACTTTCTTTTAGATGACCACCCTAATTCTACGAAAGTATACTGCTTGGCAAGGACAAGAGGTATTAATGTGCCGTACATATAATAGAAAGTGTTATTTACTGAACACCTTGTTATATGTTCGTGAATGGAGCTTTTGTTACCTGTTGACCTGTTTGACGCTATGTGCCATGGCAGTGTTTTGAATATAGCGTCCACTATTTTAATGAGCACTAGAGAAAACATGTGAACTCATAGTCGTTGGAGAAGCCCTTGCTCCATTTTGTCGACTGTTGTTGTCTCAAGGTCAAAGCTTCTTTCACAGAAATACAGTTCACGGTTGCCAAAACGCAGTGTTTATAATTCAAACTGGGCTAGCAGCCCAGGAAGGCTCATATTGTCTTTACAACAGGTTGGCACTTTCAGTGCAGGGATGCGTATCAAATTGGAATCTCTTACTTTAGGTTATCAGACAAATTCATCACGCACCCAACTACACGGGGCTGATGATAACGATGTCCCAAGCCTCTACAATCAATTAACAACATCTACTATATTACAAGAAAATAATACTTGTACTGTATTTGCTAAACGTGCTATTACTTTGATCTCAGACGTTCAAAGCTTATTGTTTTGTTGTTCTCTCCAAACCGTATTGATCAAACACCAGTTTCTTGAGATATAGAGGAATTTTGGATTTAAAAACTATAGAGCACCTTCCATATGGTTAGAGCCCTGCGCGGATAAACAAAACGTTATCCGCATCCGCCCCGCATCCGCACGGCTGTTATCCGCATCTACTGGCATTACAATAGTATTTTTAATTAGATAAATTACTAAAGCAACATATTTAGACATTTGAGGGGAAAAGTCGTTCCCTTAGGCTTTGTATGTCATGTGATATGTTTAACATGAATGTTACACAACCAGAATTGCAACCCATTGCTGTTCGGAGTGTTAATTATGCTTAATGACACAATTAGAATGAGATTAGCTTAAATCATCATCCTACATTATATTGTCATAAAAAAAATTACGGAAAACATGATAACCTATGTCATAAACATCCGAGTTCTAATAGTGATTTAGGCCCCTTAAAACAACAATTATCATCATCATCATCATCTAATAATGATATTAAACAAGTTCGGATTGTATTCTAAAAACTATCCGTGAATTGACTCTAAACATTATCCGCAGCTTATCCGCTATCCGCACAGCCATGCAAACTATATCCGCATGGCAAAAAAATTTGCGGATATCTGCATCCGCGCAGGGCTTTACATTTACATTTTTATTCGTTGGTAGATATCGGGTATGACATTACTACTGTGTAAGGTAGGAACGATCTCAATGTCAGTGTACTTGGTATCCACTCTTCCAAATTTTACCCATCTGCCCTTTGATTAGGCCTACTTCTCCACATACGGTCTCTAGGTCGTTCATAACTCTTTGAAGTTCAGAAATGATAGATAGCCGAACGATATAATAAGAAAACCCTAGATTGTTCAGCCATTTACTATTCACCCGTATCCCCTTGTTTTGCCATTTCATTTTAACATGCAAAGGTTCTGGGCTGCGGGGGGATTAATGTGGACAGTTCAGTTTCCGACACCTACTTATCATGGCAGCAAGTGAAAAATCACTTAGTTCCCCACTCGTTGAGTTAATTATTGTTGTTTTAAGGGGAGAAACAGCCAAGTCATCTGCCCCTCTCCACTCGTTTAAACGTGCCCTTTCCTCAGCATCACCGCTGTTTCTTCTTCACAGCGAAATGTTCCTTAGTAGGCAATTATTGTACCGCAGATTAGGCATTTGGTTTTAACATCAGAATTGAAAAAATAAACAGAAATGAAAGCTCCCACTTCGATTTAAATGGACTTTTGGTAGTCTTTGCTTTCTTCGGAGAAAGTTGCTCCATTATTGTCTAGTTGTCTTTCAGTTATTTCACTGATAAACAAGCCGTCTATCAATGCAATGCGCTACACCGTACGAGCCGAGTTGAACCGAGCATAGCTGAGTCGCCCCGAGCCAAAATGCTGGTCCGATGCACGGTGAACAGAATTTCTGCACCTCGGTTTGCACGCGTGACATTTCACGCGTTTGAGAGCCCCTGCAATAGAGGTAATCAAATATGGAATATTGGCTTTTGTGATCGAAAAATTAAACCCCAGCAAATCTTCTGGGTTTTCGCTTTGTCAAAAAATACGATGTGCTTAGTATGTTCACTATCCCAGCGGGTCGCAGGGTGTATCAAAATCCCTCAACAAGCATGGCAAAGCCTAGAAGATTTGCTGTAGTTAAATGACTTGGCTGTTAAAACCAGTATAGTATTTTCTAAAAAATGTTTTCCTCATCTTTGTCTATTTGAGTCTTCAGTCTTTTTCTGGTTTGCTGCAGCTCTCCATGCGTTCCTGTCATGAGCTAATCGTTTCATCTCTACATAGTTACCACACCCTACATCCAAGCCAATCCGTTTAACATATTCTAACCTTGGTCTACTCCTATAGTTCTTGTCCTCGATCCTTCCTTCCATTACTAAGTATGCTGTGCCTTTGTATGTGCCCTACCTCGTCCTTAGTACTCGCCAGAAACAGCTCTGTATCCCCACTCGTCTTAATGCCTCTTCATCTGTTAATGTACCTACCTATTCGTTCCTCATCATTCTCCTGCAGCACCATATTTAGAATGATTCTATTCTCCTCCTTTCTGCTGCGTCAATAGTCCAAGTTTCACTCCCACGCTTCAGATAATGCTGCAAGACTGAGAAATGACGCTCCTATCAACAAACAGTCTCCGTCCACCTACTAATCTATAAAGCTGTAGCTACTATTGCTGTGATATACTTGAGCAAGTAGTCCTAAATTATAATTGTAAACTAATATGCAGAAATAATCTACTCGTACACTGCTGAGATGATGGTAAAAAGCTAGAACTGCAATATCAATTGTCAAATTTATGTCAATAGAGGTTTATGCATTCCATTATCATCTTTAAAACGTAAAAATAATGCTCACAATCAGTGGATAATCTCACAGTTACAGATGTTCATTTTACGCAAAAATCGAGATGATGAATGCTAAATCAGTGTAAATTATGGTAGATCTAGCCTCAAAATTTTAGAACTGGCAACGCTGCTTCATATAGTGTATACTATGCTTGATCTAGCTCCGAGATTCTTGAACTGGCAACGCTGTTTCATATAGTTTATACTATGCTAGATCTAGCTCCAAGACTCTAGAACTGGCAACGCTGTTTCATATAGTTTATACTATGCTAGATCTGGATCCAAGACTCTAGAACTGGCAACGCTGATTCATATAGTTTATACTATGCTCGATCTGGCTCCAACTCTAGAACTGGCAACGCAGATTCATAAAGTTTATACCATGCTAGATCAAGCTCCATGACTCTAGAACTGGCAACGCTGATTCATCATGTATATACTATGCTAGATCTAGCTCCAAGATTCTAGAACTGGCAATGCTGATTCACATAGTTTATACTATGCTAGATCTAGCTCCAAGACTCTAGAACAGGCACTATGCTCGATCTAGTTCCACGACTCTAGAACTGGAAACGCTGTTTCATATAGTTTATACTATGCTAGATCTAGCTCCAACTCTAGAACTGGCAACGCAGATTCATCAAGTATATACTATGCTAGATCTAGCTCCAAGATTCTAGAACTGGCAACGCTGATTCACATAGTTTATACTATGCTAGATCTAGCTCCAACTCTAGAACTGGCAACGCAGATTCATCAAGTTTATACCATGCTAGATTTAACTCTAAGACTCTAAAACTGGCATCGCAGAATTCATATAGTTTATACTATGCTAGATCTAGCTCCATGACTCTAGAACTGGCAACGCTGATTCATCAAGTATATACTATGTTAGATCTAGCTCCAAGATTCTAGAACTGGCAACGCTGATTCACATAGTTTATACTATGCTAGATCTAGCTCCAACTCTAGAACAGGCAACGCAGATTCATCAAGTTTATACTATGCTAGATCTAACTCCAAGACTCTAGAACTGGCATCGCTGATTCATATAGTTTATACTATGCTAGATCTAGCTCCATGACTCTAGAACTGGCAACGCTGATTCATATAGTTTATACTATGCTAGATCTATCTCCAAGACTCTAAAACTGGCAACGCTGTTTCATATAGTTTATACTATGCTAGATCTAGCTCCAAGACTCTAGAACTGGCAATGCTGATTCATATAGTATATACTATGCTAGATCTAGCGCCAAGACTCTAGAACTGGCAACGCTGTTTCATGTAGTTTATACTATGCTAGATCTAGCTCCAAGACTCTAGAACTGGCAACGCTGATTCATATATTTTGTACTATGCTAGATCTAGTTCCAAGACTCTAGAACTGGCAACGCTGATTTGTATAGTTTATACTATGCTAGATCTACTGTAGCTCCAAGACTCTAGAACTGGCAACGCTGATTCATATAGTTTATACTATGCTCGATCTAGCTCCAAGACTCTAGAACTGGCAACGCTGATTCATATAGTTTATACTATGTTAGATCTAGCTCCAAGACTCTAGAACTGGCAACGCTGATTCATATACAGTAGTTTATACTATGCTCGACCTAGCTCCAAGACTCTAGAGCTGGCAACGCTGTTTCATATAGTTTATACTATGCTAGATCTAGCTCCAAGACTCTAGAACTGGCAACGTTGATTCATATAGTTTATACTATGCTCGATCTAGTTCCATGACTCTAGAACTGGCAACGCTGATTCATATAGTTTATACTATGCTAGATCTAGCTCCAAGACTCTAGAACTGGCAACGCTGTTTCTTATAGTTTATACTATGCTAGATCTAACTCCAAGACTCTAGAACTGGCAATGCTGATTCATATACGTAGTTTATACTATGCTCGACCTAGCTCCAAGACTCTAGAGCTGGCAACGCTGTTTCATACAGTTTATACTATGCTAGATCTAGCTCCAAGACTCTAGAACTGGCAACGCTGATTCATATAGTTTATACTATGCTAGATCTAGCTCCAAGACTCTAGAACTGGCAACGCTGTTTCATATGGTTTATACTATGCTAGATCTAGCTCCAAGACTCTAGAACTGGCAACGCTGTTTCACATAGTTTATACTATCCTAGATCTAGTTCCATGACTCTAGAACTGGCAACGCTGATTCATATAGTATATACTATGCTAGATCTAGCGCCAAGACTCTAGAACTGGCAACGCTGTTTCATATAGTTTATACTATGGTAGATCTAGCTCCAAGACTCTAGAACTGGCAACGCTGATTCATATATTTTGTACTATGCTAGATCTAGTTCCATGACTCTAGAACTGGCAACGCTGATTTGTATAGTTTATACTATGCTAGATCTACTGTAGCTCCAAGACTCTAGAACTGGCAACGCTGATTCATATAGTTTATACTATGCTCGATCTAGCTCCAAGACTCTAGAACTGGCAACGCTGATTCATATAGTTTATACTATGTTAGATCTAGCTCCAAGACTCTAGAACTGGCAACGCTGATTCATATGCAGTAGTTTATACTATGCTCGATCTAGCTCCAAGACTCTAGAGCTGGCAACGCTGTTTCATATAGTTTATACTATGCTAAATCTAACTCCAAGGCTCCAGAACTGGCAACGCTGAATCATATAGTTTATACTATGCTCGATCTAGTTCCATGACTCTAGAACTGGCAACGCTGATTCATATAGTATATACTATGCTAGATCTAGCTCCAAGACTCTAGAACTGGCGACGCTGATTCATACAGTTTATACTATGCTAGATCTAGCTCCAAGACTCTAGAACTGACAACGCTGATTCATATAGTGTATTCTATGCTAGATCTAGCTCCAAGACTCTAGAACTGACAACGCTGCTTCATATAGTTTATACTATGCTTGATCGATTTCCAAGACTCTAGAACTGACAACGCTGCTTCATATAGGCCTAGTATATACTATGCTGGATCTAGCTCCAAGACTCTAGAACTGACAACGCTGCTTCATATAGTTTATACTATGCTAGGTCTAGCTCGAAGACTCTAGAACTAGCAACGCTGTTTCTTATCCATTATACAGTAATATTATAGGATGGCGAGAATGTTATGTCCAATTAGTGTACAGTAGGTGCAACTGTTGCCGGAATGAATGATAGAAGGGGATGTGGGAGCAGCTGGAAGCTCAATGGGCTATTTGTGGAAAGTAATGGCGTGTTCCTTGTCTCACTTCGAGTTATGACGTGTTTATGTGTTTTCGTGGTCTGTGCTAGGGCAGCACAGCATTATATTCCTAGAAACCAGATCTATCATTCACTATTGCCTCGGATATTTGGACACGACTATGCAATCTGGTTATTATCAAACACTTCCATTATTCCACCAATATGGAAAGTTAGTCTACTACAGTCCAGCCGCCGAGTGTTCGGCTCGGACATTTCTCATGAGGGAGGGAGACAGCGTAGCCGGTTCTGTACCGCGAAATATAAAACAACGTGGACTACATAAATATTTCACATGTTTTTGAATGAATTCTGACTAACCGCTGACCATATTACACAGTTAACCGGTAAGTGTGCACACACAAGACAATAAAACAACAAACCTGGACTAACACACAGCGCAACTGGATTACAGAGGAGAGCCTTAAAAAAAGACCGGCTTACCGGGAAAACCAGCTTGCCACGGTGGGTGAGTGGGTAGCGTGTCGGTCTACTAACACCAAGATTGCAGGTTTGCTCCTGGCCGTGGTAAGTGTTTTTTTTTTTTTTGAAAGGCGGCAAAAATACGACACGCATGTCATACGATGTTGGCATGTCAAAGAACCCATTTGAATTCAGTAAGCCGTGTTCATAATGGCAAAATTAATCTCGGCAGTTTCCTCATTTCTCTACTAGAAAGCGCTATAGTGTTCAAGGAGCTTAGATATCTAACCTCCTTGACTGTCATAGTGATTCAAGGAACAACGAAATTCGACATGCAAGCTACCCTCTGGGTGTCAATTAACAAAGCTTGCACCAGGCATCCGAGGCCATACGATATTATTATTATTATTATTACTGCTGTAAGTTGGCTATATTGTTCTCTTACCCCCTCTCCTACCACCATCGCCAAACGTACACTCAGCGGCTGGACTGGAGTCACGTCTTTTGTTAGGTCGTAATCAACGGAAGTTAACAATTATTGACTTATTAGACTATAGTCTAGTCGCTTCAGTGGCGTAGTTGGTGAGTTTCTATGTCCAAGGTCGCGGGTTCTAACCAAGCCGATGTCGTCGGAATTTTAAAAAATCCCTCAGTATGCTTTCCTTCGGAGGGGAAGTAAAGCCGGCGGGCCATGCCATAGATTTATGGCACGTAAAAGAATCTTCCACTAACTACAACTGTGTGAAACTAAAATGCGTAGGTTAGAGTTGATTAACGCTCTAAGTTCCATCGTTCGCCACCAGGTGCTGGTTGCGGTGGCATCTATTAGCCAAGTTCACATCTAGGTCTTGTTCACGGTAGCAAAAGTAGGAATTACTTGAAATTGATCGTCTGTAGTCTTTACCTGAATTACAGATAATATACACTAATACAGCCATCACAATTAAGACTGGTTAGATATCAGACAGATTCTACACACACCCAAAGTACACGGGGCTACATGACTGTGTTGTTGCAGCCCCTAAACCGAGGAACCAACCAACCAGACTATAGTCTGTATGTAGAAAGAAGAACGCTGACAGCTCGTAGGTGAGATAGTTGGGTGGTTGGTTCCTCAGTTAAGGGGCTGCGACAACGCGGTCATGTAGCCCCGTGTACTTTCGGTGTTTGTAGAATCTGTCTGATAACCGGTGTTAATTGTGATGGCTGTATTACCACTGTCATGCCACCGGCTCCCTAGGGAGGCGAGTGAGCTGGTAGTGGTTAGGGCACTCTCTTGCCCTTGGGGCAGCAAACTTTCCCTAAAGGCGGATGAACCACGTTTGGTCAACGGCATAGAAAGTCCTCAACGGTGGACCAGGCGTAAGGATAATTAGTCCCTTCTTGGCTGAAATGGCGGATGAAGGCTGCAGTGACTAGGATTTATTCAATCGTCTTGAATCTGCTTGCCATTGAACATCTTTCCTAAGTCATCAAGAAATGTGCGTTTGTTGATGTGCAGCAACTTTCTCACGTTAAAAGATTTCACGCACGGCAGTCTTCCAACAACTGTTGACCTTCTTTAAAGTCCTGCGGCGATCAAGAAGTTGCGACGGGGGCAGGATTGTGATGTCTGGGAGCCTCTAGTGATAACTTGGCACGTAGGCGGTAGGTGTGTGATCGGTCGTCTTGGTTAGGGTTGTGGCTGCAGAGCAATTCGGCCGCTGCAACTACGACTGAGCAGTCCTATTTAGGGTCCACTCTGTTCACCCCTCATGGGGAAGGGGCTAGAAAAGGTGCCCTAAACATAGTCAGCCACTTATACTACCGATTGGATAGCCGCGTCTAAGGGTGTCACCTACATGCGGTCGAAAATGTTTCATAAATAACAAATTTTATTTTGCAACCTGGAATGTAAGAACACTTACTGATGACCCCGCAAATGAGAGACCTGAAAGGAGAACAGCTATTGTGGGTAGAGAGCTACGGAGATATGCCATTGACATAGCAGCACTTCAGGAGACCCGTCTTGCTGAGGAAGGTCAGTTGAATGAGCAAGGTGCAGGGTACAGCTTCTTTTGGAAGGGTAAACGTGTGGACGAACACGGAATACATGCAGTTGGCTTTGCCATTAAGAGCAAGCTTCTCAAGGATCTGTCAGAGCTTCCAACTGGGTATAATGAACGCCGCATGCCACCAAGACTTTGGTTATATAACAACCAGCATGCCACGGTGATCAGCGCATACGCCCCCACACTAGATGCTGATGATGACATTAAGGAAAGCTTCTATTCAGATCTGGATACCGTCCTATCAAACATCAACCGTGAAGATAGGATCATCTTACTCGGAGATTTTAACGCTAGAGTGGGCAGGGACTACAATGTTTGGAATGGTGTCATTGGTAAGGAGGGAGTTGGGAGCGAAAACTCCAATGGTATCAGACTGCTCTCCAAATGCACTGAACATGAATTGGTAATCAGCAATACCATCTTTCGTCAAAAGAATCTATTTAAAACATCATGGCAGCACCCTAGATCGAAGCACTGGCATCTAATTGACTATGTGATTGTACGCAAGAATGATATACGAGATGTTCTTATCACGATGACTGTTGGACAGATCTCCGGCTTATCAGATCAGTTATGCGTATATCATTATCCACACAGAGGAAGAAGCAACAGAAGAGCTGTAGACATATTTTTGATACCGAGAAGTTTGGTAAGTGAGATCATATCTCCCAAATATAAAGAGATGCTTAGCCAGACACTGCCACAGGAATACCATCCAGGTGTAACACAGCACTGGGAGAGTCTGAAGACCACTATTCAGAATGCTTGCAAGGAAACGCTGGGATATAAGACCAGGAAACAACAAGACTGGTTTGACGAAAATGATGAAGAAATTGAAGCATTAATCTCAGAAAAGAGAAAAGCCTTGCAAACTTGGAGAAAAGATATGAACTCCCGTGCTAAGAAAGATGCATTTTGTCTTGCGAAGGCAAATGTCCAAAGAGGAACTCATGCGCTCACAAATGCATGGAGGACATCCAAAGCTAAAGAGCTGCAATATCTAGCAGACAAAGATTCTCGACAGTTCTTCCAAGCCACAAAAGCAATTTATGGCCCCTCCACTTTTGGTAGAAATCCACTTTGGTCCAGTGACAAAAGTACACTTCTAAAAGATCAATACTCCATCATGAATAGGTGGAAGGAGCATTTTGAAGACCTCTTGAACCAGGACTCAGTTATTGATGAGCAGGTGTATGATATATTAGAACAAGCACCCATCAAGGAAGAACTCGGTACCCTGCCAACACTAGATGAGGTTCAGTGTGCTGTTAATCAAGCAAAGCGACACCAAGTCACTGGACGTGATGGAATACCAGCGGAAGCTCTCAGAGAAGGAGGTGAGGAACTCATAAGCCACATACATGTACTTATCATTAAAATTTGGAGAACTGAAAAAATGCCTGCAGATTTCAGAGATAGTCTGATAGTTCCCATATTTAAGAAAGGTGATCGTGCCGACTGCAACAACTATCGTGGAATACCATTGTTATCATGCCTTGGAAAGCTTATTGCTCGTATTTTGGCGAATCGTATTCTATCCCTGGTGGAGAAAATACTCCCAGAGGGTCAATGTGGTTTCAGGCCTTCTAGAGAAACCGCAGATATGATATTCACTGTTCGTCAGCTTCAAGAGAAATGTAGAGAACAAAATAGACCTCTTTATATTGCCTTTATAGACCTCAGTAAGGCGTTTGACTCGGTAAACCGTGAAGCCTTGTGGAAGATTTTAGCATTGTATGGTTTTCCACTAAAATTTATTACCATCTTAATACTACTCTACACTGATATGAAGGCAAATTTCATTGGTAACGGCTCTATTGGAGAACCATTTCATATAAATACCGGCGTTAAACAAGGCCCTACATTGTTTTCTCTGTACGTTGCCACTGTCATGCAGTTAGTCAAAGATGATCTTCCTTTAGGCATACAGATAACTTACAGGATGGACGGGAAGATCCTTAATTTGAGCCGTCTAAAGGCCAGGACTCGAACATCTCCTGCTGCATTGGTTGAGTTACAGTACGCTGATGATAATGCAGTAGTAACTCAATCAGAGGACGAACTAAGGAAAATCCTGAATGCTTTTTCTTCAGCATACAAAAAGATTGGGCTGAAACTCAACACCAGTAAAACCCAAGTCCTCTACTAACCAGCCCCTGGACAAGGACAAAGAAACATCAATGTCACCATCGATGGAGCGAAGCTTTAAGAAGTTAACACATTCCCTTATCTTGGCAACATCCTGTCATCAAGTGCAAATATAGATTCCGAAACCCAACACAGGATTAAACGTGCTGGGGTATCCTTTGCAATATTAAGGCCTAGAGTTTTTGACAACCATGATTTCAATGCTGCAACGAAGATCCTTGTGTACAACTCAGTTGTAGTTCCCACCTTACTTTACGGATCTGAATCCTGGACATGCTACAGACGTCATTTTAAAAAGCTGGAGCAATATCACCAGCTATGTTAGAGGAGAATTATTCGTGTGACAAGGCAAGACAAAAGCACAAACACCAGCATTCTCGAAGAAGCACAGACTACCAGTGTTGAAGCCATGCTTTTAAAACGTCAGCTGCGATGGACAGGACACGTAATCCGCATGCCGAATAATCGCATTTCCAAGCAGGTGTTTTGCTCTGAACTAACTGAGGGCAAGAGCTGTGTGGGAGGTCCTAGGAAGTGATTCAAAGTCGTGCTAAAGGATAATATGCAAATGTGCCACATTGATATTAACAACTGGGAGACCTTAGCCCTTGATCGCTCATCCTGGAGATACTTTTTGAAGAAAACCCCCGACGTATGGTAGAAGATCGGAGGCAGCGCAGAAAGAACAGTGTGTTCCTTAGAAGACAGGGAATGAATGCGGATGTCTCACCTGGACCTGATACTACCTGTCATCACTGCGGAAAACTGTGTGTATCTCGTATTGGGCTTTATAGCCACCTCCGGACTCATCGATGAAGAGTCATTCGGCATTGGAAGGCCAAACTACTCGAGACAAGTGTTTGCTATCAGTGTGTGTATCTGTTTTTAGGTAGATTTCATTAGAAAGCTAACTATTGCAATGGGTACCATGTTTCGACTTCCGGAAAATTTCGACATATCTTCGCGTTTTACATCCCCCAGACCCCAAAACCACCGTCAGTTCAAAAGTTTATATATATAATTTATGTATATATATATATATATATATAAGTTTCTTGTGGACACGATAACAGCCGTAATTTTGCACCAATCACTTTGAATTTTTTACCGAATGTGTATACCTATAAAATCTCGGTCGAGTTCGTTACTGGGCTAAATCGCTCGTAGGGGGTGAAAATTGGGGTCTTTTTTCGAAAACGTGAAATATTGCTATAACTCTCTTAATATGTGAAATATCGAATCCGTTCAAAGTTCATACTATGTGTCGGATAAAGCCCAAACATTTATGTTTGAAGAGTGTTTTTTTAGCACCAACATTGACCAAAGGGGTGGGAAAAAGTGGGTTTTTCGGAAAACATTAATCATCGTTCTTAATAGGCACAATATCAAAACCGTACAAAATGGACAATATTCCCATAATAATTACCTAAAACTTTTGTCTGAAAGAATTTTTGATATGACCCATCATTACGCCTAGGGATGGGAAAAATGATTTCGAAGTTATAAGAAAATGCCAAGAGCTATCAGTGGTTGCCATGGCAACACTACTAAATTGATGAGGGATGAGCCATCAGACGTCGCCATGACAACGCACTAGCACGAGATCAGATTCAGATTTCCATCTGACTAAGTGTGAAACGGCTTCGGTAACGTAACTGGTAGCATGCTGAACTTCTATGCCCAAGGTCGCGGGTTCAAAGCCGGCCAAAGTCGTCGAATTTTCTAAGAGCACTAAAAATCCCTCAGTATGCTTTCCTTTGGAGGGGAAGTTCCAACGTTCGTTGCGAGTTGCTGGTTGCGGTGGTATCTAGTAGCCAAGTTCACAGCTAGGTGTCGTTGCCGGTAGTATCTGGTAGCAACATTAGGAACTACTGCTTGAAATTGACCGTCTGCAGTCCTTACCTGAATTACAGACTAATACAGCCATCACAATTCACACCGTTTATCAGACAGATTCTACACTCACCCAAAGTTCACGGGATTACATGACCGCGTTGTCGCAGCCCCTAAACTGAGGAACCAACCAAAATCTCTGCTGGAGATATAATTTTGCGTGAAGAAGTAACAGACCGTTACATAGTTACACATCCGTGTCGAAACCTTGCATAAAGACAGTGTGACCACAAGTATAAAAATGGACTCCAAATGACAAGAAGGTTACCGTCATCATAAGACAATAAAAAGTTTATAATATGCATAAAATGACGAAAAACAAAGTTAATTAATCTCCAATTATAAAATACTTTCTCGCAATAAATGAGGTCTGATCCTTCTACGAAAACCTGCATATTCTGCCCATCCCCAAGTTTGTCCGGTGAAATCTACCTCCGCCTTCCGGCGTGCCGAGAGGACTTTTTAATTCAAGTAAGGACTGCAACTTTGAATTTTTCAAATAGTTCCTACTTTTGCCGCCAAACGCCACCGTCAACGACTACTAGGCCTAGTCAGAACTTAGCTACTAGACGCCACCGCAGTCGGCTCTTGGCAACGAACGTAGGAACCTAATAAGAGTGTTGTTTACATTCTTATCCTATACAATTTAGCTTCACACAGGTGTAATGGAAGGTTCTTTAACATGCCATAAATCTATGACATGAGACCGCCGGCTTTACTTCCCCTCCGAAGGAAGGCATACTGAGGGATTTTTAACGCTCTTAAAAAATCTACCGGCTTCGGCCGAGTTTGAACCCGCGATCTTGGGCATAGATGCTCAGCATGCTACCAACTACCCCACCGAAGCCGCCTGGGTGAGATGTGTAGAGGAGGTGAATGGGGGTAACAGTTTCCATGGCAACAACGAGCGGCGAGCACATGGCCCGTCTTGCCACTCACTATTGGTATTAACCCATGTACCAATTGCTTATTCTCTCACAGGATATAATATCCTCTAGGTGGACTGCATATTAGTCGGTCCAGCGGCTCTCGTGTTACACGTACATACATGTAGGCTATGCCTTCGGATTTTTTAAAATCCCTCAGTATGCCTTCCTTCGGAGGGGAAGTAAAACCGGGGGTCCCATGTCATAGATTTATGGCTTGTAAAAGAACCTTCCTCTAACTACACTTGTGTGAAGCTAAATTATAGGTTAGATTTGACTAACGCTCTTAGGTACCAACGTTCGTCGCCAGGAGCCGACTACGGTGGTATCTAGTAACCAAGTTCAGAAATAGCTGTCGTTGACGGTGGCGTTTGGTAGCAAAAGTAAGAACTACTTGAAAATTGAATGTCTGCAGTCCTTACTTGAATTAGAAACAGATAACACACACTAATACAGCCATCACAATTAACACTGGTTATCAGACAGATTGTACACACACTCAAAGTACACGGGGCTACATGACCACGTTGTCGCAGCCCTAAGCTGAGCGCGCCAAACGGATACCGGGAACCCGGGCCGTCACACTGAGCACATCGGCATAGGGCGCATGTGGCCTACGAGGCCACCTATAGGTGCTATGGACGTAAACAGCAGATACAAATTATAGCAGTGGTTCATTGAACAGAGTTTCACTTCGATCGCTTGATTAGGGCGCACGAAATGAGAACATGATTTAAAAATTTCGCAGAGCTGTCATATTAAATTTCTCACAATTGCGTTAAGTTAGACGTCAATCTACTAAGTACTCGTGTCTCGCTGGCATCGGGAGAGCGTGGATTCGAATCCCTCTTTGGCCGTCCTGAAAATGGTTTTCGTGGTTTCCCATTTTCACTACCAGGCAAATGCCGGGACGGTTCCTTTCAATAGGTCCACGGCCGATTTCCTTTCATAATCCCTTCCCTGACCCGTCCTGAAAAGAAAAATACATGGCCATTGGCTGCACTGATTTAAAATTTTAAAAAAGATTTACCGTTTCAAGTTTCACTGTGGTCAGATGATTAAAACGCGAGAAAAGCCCTTTTAAATATTGGAACCTTGCGTAGCCATCATGTTAATTTTGCGCTTTGAAATTGTTGAGAATCGCATACGTGAAGTTACTTTAGTGGTCTCTATTATCATACAAAATTCAGGTTGATCACAGCAATAGTTTTGTAGATATCGAATGCCAGTGAAATATTTTGGGTGGCCAACATGTTGGATGCCGGCCCCGTGGTGTTGGGGTAGCGCGCCTGCCTCTCACTCGGAGGCCCCGGGTTCGATCCCCGGCTCCGTCAGGGATTTTAAAACTGACGTGAGGGTTGGAACGGGGTGAACTCAGCCTCGTGAGGACAATTGAGTAGCTGTCTGACAGTGAGACAGCGCCCCGATCACGAATACCAAGATTAACGGCCGAGGGGACCCGACGCGCTGATCACGCCTCACCCCAATATCTGCAGGCCAAATGGCTGGGCAGCGGTCGCTTGGTCGGCCTTAGCCCGTCATGGGCTGGATAGTGCCAGGGGTTGCCTTTTTTTTTGAACATGTTGGATTGGTGACACTTATTACAATTTGAAAGGCGCTTTCGAGGTCGGACGGTGTAATATAAAATATTTACTAAGGTTCATTGAAAACTTTTTAGGGACACGCACACACGCAAACGCACACAGACAAACGGGGTTTTCTTAAGGCTTTATTTCATAAGACGAACATACAGTAGGCTACAAATGGAGTTTTATGGCACTGACGCAAGGAATGAAACGTAAACGTAACGTCAGTTTTGATCTTTAATGTATCCCGGGGCGTACGCGTGCTCATTGAATCGTGCACCAAGACCGCGTGGACATCTGCAACAAGTCAAGATATCGTAGATTCGAATTCCGGCGCTTGAGTATGGGTTTTCCCCACACTCTCTCCATGAAAATGCCGGGATAGTCCCGGGACACCTACCACCTCCCTGTCCCTAATACAGCTACATACACTACTACAGTAGTCACATAAATACAGGTTATCAGACAAGTTCAACGCACACCCACCTACACAGGGCTGATGAGCAAGGTGTCCCAAAACCCTAAAATGAAATAACAAGAACAAACAACGATCTACAATATGGTGAGTTGCTTTAATAAACTGATTTTGGCACTTCTGTATGTTAGCATTAACATACAACGTATAGTAGCGCACGGAATGTGCGGTTATATCGCCATCATTTGACATTTAGCTGTTAGTAGCCGCCGAAACATCTGAATTATTTAGTTTGTGAAGAATGTACTCCCATAATTTACAGGAATTGCAGAATAAGAGCAAAACGTATCTGGCAAATACAACTTCAGTAGAATGTGCGTTTTGCTACTCGCTACAATGATGCAATATTGTTGGCATTCTCCACTCCATCGCGCCGGTACATTATTCATCTGCTAGTTGGAATATGAAACACCTCGTAGATGAGGAAACTATGTGAACACCAGTCACTCCCAAAATATTTTTCTTCACCCAACTGGCACCTCTAAGTGGTCTTTCGTCACTGCACCTTTGGTCTAAACTAGGACTGTCGGTTTATTCAGTAATTCGAACCGATAAAAATTTGGCCTCAGACAGGAGTGCTTTCCACATTCTTTAGGACAAAATATGCAGGGGGTCACGTAAGCTAAGTCCTGATGCGATCATGATACCAATTGTTAGTTTATGTTCGACCCTGACTATTATGTGTCAGAACGGTATCATAATGAGGCTCATTATAACACTATTTTTCATTATGAAACAGTTTCTCCCACCAATCAGAGCTCAAGAAACAATTGTGTGACCAATTAGACAAGGATTCTTTCGCGCATGCGCTCAAAATCCAACATGTCTATATAAATAATTATTACCGAAAGTGCACCGTCCATATGTTCGCGTAAATAAACTGGTGAATATGAGACAAGAAATAGCACTATACCTTAATATCCCCAAACTCAATTTATACACAGCGCGTTGTATTCAAACGACTTCGGTGACAATTTTACTGAATACTGGTGCACAATCTGAACATATGGCATTGAAGCACACACAGCGCATGCGTCGGTCGGCCTGAGAGCTTGGAAAACAGAGATATACTACCCAGCGCAGCACTCGATCACAAAATTCTAGTGACCGAACAGATATTTATGAATATTTATGTTAAAACATATAATAAAGTTATAATTATCGTCGAACATAAACAGTCGTATGCAACTCGCCTATAATGGTAATTAAGACACTCGTATGGAAATTATAAAACTCGCATACGCTCGTTTTATAAACATACTCGTGTCTAAATTATAGCCATTATAGGCTCGTTGCATAATGTACTATTATGTTCGACGATGTCGAAATATAAATATTATATGTCAGAAAACTGTACTATAATGAGGCTCATTATAGTACAAGTTTTCATTATGGGACAGTTTCTCCCACCAATTAGAGCTCAAGAAACAGTTGTTTGACCAATTAGGTAAGGATAGCGTCGCACATGCGCTGAGTTCCAAGGCCTTCTAATTTAAATGTCACTGCGTGGTCTAGTGTCATCGAGGGGTAATCGAGGAGGCCATGGTCAAATACAAGGTATTCTCTGCGTCCCAAGTGCTTTGTTCAGTACATAAAACTGGCGAAATCTCGACAGATATTTATGAATATTAATGTTTTAACATAGAATAGTTATAATAATTATCGTCGAACATAAACAGTCGTATGCAACTCACCGATAATGGTAATTAAGACACAAGTATGTTTATAAAACGAGCGTAGCGAGTTTTATAATTTCCATTATAGGCTCGTTGCATAATGTACTATTTCATTCAGTTGAGGCGTAAAAAGCAGTTCTCCGTCGAACTTTTATTTTATCATTGAGATAACAAATAATTTTCTATTTATGCAGCCAATGGCCATTTATTTACTTTTCAGGGTGGGTCAGGGAAGGGGTTTTCGAAGGAAATCAGCCGTGGACCTATTGAAAGGAACCGTCGCAGCATTTGCCTGCTGATGAAAATGGGAAACTACGAAAACCGAGTTAGTACGTTAGTGGTCTCGCCACCGTGGCTGAGTTAATGAGCTAATACCAACTAATGGCATGGATTTCGTGGTTTACCATTTTCATCAGCAGGCAAATGCTGGGACGGTTCCTTTCAATAGATCCACAGCTGATTTTCTTCGAAAAACCCTTCCGGACCCGTCATGAAAAGAAAATCAATGTTTTTCTTATTGGAAGTTGTACTGTTTTATGCAGCCAGTTTATCAGTTCTTACCTCCCTCAGGGACTCATGACTAGTGGGACATGGGTTGACGATCACCGAACTCCAACTAAATTGGTCATTTCTTCCACTAATTTGCACTAGTCTCCTCTCTTTCATTTTTTGTTTAATACCGTATGGCCTCGGGCGCCGGGTGCAAGCTTTGTTATTTGACACCCAGAGGGTAGCTTGCATGTCGAATTTCGTTGTTCCTTGAAGCACTATGAAAATCAGGGAGGTTAGATATCTAAGCTCCTTGAACACTATAGCGCTCTCTAGTAGAGAAATGAGGAACTTTGTGTTGGTGGAAAATCCCGAGATTAATTTTGCCATTATTAACACGGCCTACTGACTTCAAATGGGTTCTTTGACAAGCCAACATCGTATGACAGCGTGTCGTAATTTTTGCCGCCTTTCAAAAATCACTTACCACGGTCAGGAGCGAACCTGCAAACTTGGGGTTAGTAGACCGACACGTTAACCACTCACCCACCGTGGAAAGCTCATTTTTGTTGACCTCCCTTGATAAACTCTGGTTCTCTTCCGATCCCGACAGTGTTAAGGTATCCAAAGCCTAGGACGCCCTTCATTTTCCTGACTCAAAGGGCCCTTGTCTTTTCCATCCATGTACCCTCATTTTTCCGTGGGGTCTTCAAATATTATTTCTGTGTCTCCTCTGGATGAAAAAAATTAACTCATAATAACTCATAAAGCCTCCGCTGTCTCCCAAGAAGAGGGCAGGGTGTATGTATCATCTATGTGAAACACTAAGTGGTCTATACTTGAAGATCTCACGGCCAATGTGCTCGGGATAAAACCCTGCTCGGATGCGGATATCCGCGGATAAACCCGCAAAATTTTAAGCCATGTGGATATAGTTTGCATGGCTGTGCGGATAGCGGATAATGTTTGGAGACAATTTGCGGATAGATTTTAGAATACTATCCGAACTTGTTTAATATCATTACTAGGCCCCAGATGTTTATGACATATCATACTTTTCCGTTTTGATTTTTTCATGACAAATGTAAGATGATGATTTAAGCTAATCTCAAATTATGCCATTAATCATAATTAACACTCCGAACAGGAATGGGTTGCAATTCTGGATGTATAACATTCATTCTAAACATAGCACATGACATACAAAGCCTAAGGGAACGACTTTTCCCTCAAATGTCTAAATATGTTGCTTTAGTAATTTATGATTTATCTAATTAAAATATTATTGTAATGCCAGGAGATTCGGATAACAAACGTGGGAAAGCAGAAAAAATGTCGTACGGATGCGGATAACAATCATGCAGATGCGGGGCGGATGCGGACAACGTTTTGTTTATCCGCGCAGCAAGTTTTTGAATCCCGAGGGGTTACTAAGCTGTAGGGCAGACACTCTTCCTTTTCCCTCTCCGAACCTCGTGGGTTGAGAGCATGATCTTCCCCCTCGTTTAACCCTTTAAATGATAGCGGTCTGTATAGGCTATTAAACACCAATCATAAGGAAAGCTTATATTATCAAAGGTGCTGATGGTTGAATCGCTCAACCTAATTACAACACATTTTCATGTAGAAGTAATATTTCTGAAAATCAAATGAAGACTCTGAGGGGAAAACAGGGTAAGTCACATTCTGTAATTTTTTCAGGAGAGCGAATTTATACTTTCAACATTAAAAAGAAATACTTAAAAGACCTCAATTGAGGGTAAGCAATATAGTTTTGTTTGCGAAATTCATTTCTTATAAAGGAAGTACTTGTAAAACAAATAACAACTAAAATTGAATTATGAAAACAGTGAGAGGATATGGAACGTTCTTTACGTTTCCACTAAAAATTAAAATCTCTGTATCTCGGTGAAATTCCGCTTTATTTGAAACTAGCAGGTACCCGCGGCTTCGCTCGCGTCATAGTCATGTCATATTGTTATTCAATGAATAGTAGGTTTAACCCCGTTAACACCCCTTTAGAACCTGAAAATCCAAAAATCCCTCCTTAGTGGACGTTTTCGACACACAACAAACAAATCCCCAAAATATCATTCTTCTAACTTTAATAGTTTTGGTTGGTCGATGAGAGTGAACATCTGAAAATCCTTCCTTAGTGGACGTTTTTCTTCCAGAATTTCACCCCTCCCCATAGGCCCCTTATATTGGATTTATGAAAAAACGGTCGAACACCTATTTATTTTCATTATTTATTTATTTATTTATTTATTTTTAAGCTGATTGATTTCTCCGAGTTTCAAACTCCTCGCCTATGTCGTTTAAGAGATACACGCTCCGTTAGGAATCCTTCAACCCCCACTTTTCACCCCTTTCACCTCATAATATACACCACATCGAAAATCCCTCAGACATATGTCTTCTTATTTTTAATGTTGAGTTTATATGCTGAGTATCACATCCCCCAATGAAACCAATCGGGGGATATTGCTATTCAATGAAATGCAGGTCTACCCCCTTAACACCCCTTTAGAACCTGAATATCCAAAAATTCTTTCTTAGTGCGCGTTTGCGGCCCTTGAGGAAGCGGCATACCAAATTTCATTCCAATCCGTTCGGTGGTTTCTGAGATTTCGTGATGAATGAATCAGTGAGTGAGTGGTATTTGAGCTTTATATAGTAGAAAAGATTAATTTCAACTGATCTGTAGTGACGATGTCTGGCCACCAGAATGCGCCATAAACTCATTTCCACAAAAGAATGGACTTATCCCGTTCTTTCCGTGGGGTCTTCAAATATTATTTCTGTGTCTCCTCTGGATGAAAGAAATTAACTCATAAATATGTTAAAAACTGGCCGCGGTGGCCGATGGCGCTAACGCCGTACCTCGTTCCTCGTGGGTTCAAATCCTACCACAGCCATCCTGAAAGAGGTTTACCATGGTTTCCCATTTTCACCCCCAGGCAAATGCCAGGATGGTTCCTTTCAACAGGTTCATGACCGACTTCCTTCTAGAATCCCTTCCCTGACCTTTCCTTCATTGGACCCAAGTTAGTGGTTTCCTGGACGATCGGCCTGTCACCATCCCCAGTTGTATCTGCTGACAAAGTGTGTTCAGCGCCCAGACACTGCCCTTGCGACGGTAGAAGAGTGATCATTGGCAGAGTCCGTGGTTGAAGCCGAGCTGGGAGGTTAAGCGATTAAAGGAACAGTAAAATGGTAAATGTGGTTGTCAACTGTTCTTATTAACGAAATTTAAAACATATCAAAGATTTTTGTTGGGACCAGCTAGTGGTGCAGTGACTAGCATTCTTGATTGTCACCCCTGAGGTCCGAGTTCGATTCCCAGCTCAGCGAAGGAATTTAATTCTGTCTGAGGGTTGGAGCAGGGTACACGCAGTCTTATGAGGCAGAACTGAGAGGAGGTGGATTTCTGCATACACCAAATTCAATAGACTTGATCAGATAAATCATACACACACCCAAGTACATGGGGCTAAAGAAACACTTTGTCCAAGCCCCTAATTGAAATATTTTTGTGTGATTTTGTATTGACCAGTATTTGGATCCATTTCTATATAATTACTATTTCCGAACAATAAATGGAACTAATTTTAAATGATTCATTATTCTTGTTTTTTTTTATTTGGAGACGTAATCTCCAAAGATGTAATATTTTGAAATGCACTCAGAACTTCATGCAAATTCAAAATCTAGCGAAACCTGAAAATTAACCTGACCAAGTTAGAAACATGTTCATCTGCACGGTCACATATTATATTAAGTTGAAGCGAATGCAAAAACCGATCCAAAATGCAGTCCCTTCTAGTTTCACTATAGACATATTTAATTTAATGCCAGCCTAATCATGATAATTAGCCTATACCGTATTTCTCACGAGTTGAAAATACCTTTCCGAGTTGTCTCAGTCACAGGACGACGTGTGAACATTTAAGTGTATTCTATTGACATTGTGAGGAGTTTGGCAAGGGGGCTGCTGGCGGTCAGCCATGTTGTCAGTTAAAGATAGCTGAGGGACAGAAGGCCGTTGTGTCACAATGTTATAGGAGCCGGGAGGTCTCAGCTGTGTCTCTGATCCACACGGTGGTTACAGCGCGCCTCTAATCCACGCCCTCAGGTAACCTTTGAGCAACTGTAATAGTACAGTAAATCCCTAAAGAACGAGTTATTTATTTATTTATTTATTTATTTATTTATTTATCGTATGGCTTTTAGTGCCGGGAGTGTCCGAGGACATGTTCGGCTGGCCTGAGTCGGTAGCTACTTCCAGCGGACACCCTTAAGGTGAGCTACAAGTTCCGTTCAATTTCAAGTAGTTCCAACTTTCGGCACCAGATATCAATGATACCTACTAATGAACGTTGGAACTTTGATATAACGTTCCGGCGAAATCTAACCTAACAATTTAGCTTCACACAAGTTTAATCTGTGGAAACTAACTTAAACCCGTGGCACTACAGCCCTTGAAGGGCCTAGGCCTACCAAGCGACCGCTGCCCAGCCAATTGACCTGCAGATTTTGGGGTGACGCGTGGTGAGCGCGTCGGGTCCCCTCGGTCGTTAATCTTGGTGTTCGTGACCGGGACACTGTCTCACTGTCAGACAGCTACTCAATTGTCCTCACGAGGCTGAGTGCACCCCGTTCCAACCCTCACGTCAGTTTTAAAATCCCTGACGGAGCCGGGGCTCGAACCCGGGGCCTCCGGGTGAGAGGCAGGCGCGCTACCCCAACACCACGGGGCCGGCTTAATTGTGGAAGGATCTTTATAAATCTACTAGCAGTAGTGCCCGGCTTCGCCCGGTGGATTTATTTGTTTTACAGAACTGGAGCGCTCAAGGATAAGGATCGGAATAAATGAAAGTAAATTTGAAAGCACCAACGCTTATTGCAGCTGATGACCTCAGTATACCGCACCAACACCATCGCTCTTATACAGAGGCATAAGTTACTATTGTCATGATGATAACTGTTTTAAGGGGCCTAAGAAATCCTTTTACACGAATTACTCCCCATGACAGCAATTTATAAGCAGCTCGCAATTCTTCATCAGAACATTAGAAGGGGCGACGTGATGCAGCCCGCATTACATGGCAACAATAGACTTTGGTATTATTGAAGCCGTTCTGGAGCGCTTGTTCTTCCGACTTACTGAACAAAAAGCCATCTTTAAGGTTACCTGAGAGGTGTAGCCTAATGCTACATAGCCTAAACTATTCCTCTTGAATCTGGCTATCATATACAAAAATAATTTATCGAATCCGACTGGTGGTTCCAGAGATTAGCGCGTTTAAACACATAAACAAACACATAAACACATAAACTCTTCAGCTTTATTATATTAGTATAGATGACATGGGACCGCCGCGCCGGCTTTACTTCCCCTCCGAAGGAAGGCATACTGAAGGATTTTTAACACTCTTAAAAAATCCGACGACTTCGGCCGGGTTTGAACCCGCTACCTTGGGAACAGCAGTTCAGCATGCTACCAACTACGCCACCCAAGCCGCTTAAGAAACGAGTATCATACTTGCAACAAGTAGGCTATGTCCAAAATATCCCAAGAAACCGCCTCATGAAATAGTGGCTAGCCTCAGCCATACTAGAAGTATTTTTTCGTGGGTTTTCACTTCTACCACAGCGAAACGCCGGGATGGTACCTAACTTATGGCCACGGCCACCTCCTACCCAATCCTAGCCCCAGTTACACATGTACAGCTATCACATGACACAAGTTACCACTCAGTGAAGTAAACTCGGGACTAGATTATCTGGATGACGCAAGCTCCTAAATTCAGGACCTCTCAGGGTACAAGTGCCGGTGCAATACACGGCGCAAAGGGCAAAAGTCAACTGAGATAGTTTGACCACACCACAGTGCTCGATTTTGAGCGATAGCACTATCTCTCTCTTTCCTTACGCTTGTCTCGCTCACTCCACCTGTCTTCCTCTTCCTTACCTTACCCGCTGTTTCTTCTTCAAAGTACTACCCTACCAGGGAATTGTTACCGCTAGACGTGAAGTGGAGCTTATGTGCATACATTACGTCATCTCGCCTCGTTATGGCTGCAGTGAGCGGTTGTGGGGCAAGAGGGGAATGCATGTACAGTCATACAATGAGAACACAACGCACCACCCAGCATGAATCATGCACACAAATTGCATGCGATGAGGTTTCGCTGGCGACGACTGCACGTCTATTGCAGGCGTGTGGCCGGGCGGAGCGCAATAGTTCCGATTTCCGCCACCGGTAACAATTCGCTGGTAAGGTAGTACTTTTATACAAACATCATTTGTGGATACAAAATTCTCTTCTTCAGTATTTTTCAACTTCCTTAATTCTTCCTCACTGGCGTCCCTTTGAGTTCACCATGTTTTATTGAGTATACATTGTAGTGTCTTTCAACAGACGATTTTCTCACGCTCGCAAATATTGTACTGCAGGTTAGGTATTTGGCTTTATCGTCACGACTGACACAGGAAAACAAAGTTTGATTTTAATGGACTGCCGGCAGTCTTTGCTTTCTTCGGAGCAGGTTGCTCCATTATTATGAAGTTGTCTTGCGCTTATCTATTTCACTGATAAACAAGCCGTCTATCAACGCACGCTTCGTCCGTCTGCAGCGCGCTACAGCGTCAAAGCCTTGATTAGTCGAGCTTAGCCGAGTCACCCCCAGCCAAAATGCTGTTGATTTGTTGTTGATGATGATTGATTCAGGGGTTTTGCAACTTCACGGTTATGTAGCCCCGTGCTCTTAGACGTGTATGAAATCTGTCTAGAACCTATGTCATTTGGACGGCTGCATATTATTATTATTATTATTATTATTATTGGATTATACAGTACTTATAACACATTGCTGGTACATTTCAACGTAACTATACGGGCTTAAGGGAACCAAAGTATAGTTGCTGAAACAGCAACTTCTAAGCAGGAATGTCGCTACCCATGAACTTCCGAACAATTCTGGTTGTTGATAGAACTACTGCCTTCTGTATTAGTTTGTATAATTGCGTATCCAGACCCAGTTCTTTAAGGCCTTGGAGCAAAGTACTTGGGATCACGCCCGTACTTGAGACAATGATAGGTATGGTCTTTACCCGCTCTACATGCCATTGTGTTTTGATAGGGTCGACCAACTCGATGTATTTGCTGAATTTTTCTATGTGTTTTGACTGGAGACTTTTTTTTTGTTAGGAATCGCAACATCAATCAAGATAGTTTGCTTGATTTTCTTGCTGACAACCACCAGATCCGGCCAGTTGTGTGATACCGATTGATAACTCAAAATAGTTCGGTCCCAATACAACTTGTATTCCTTGTTTTCAAGAACACACTCTGACTGATATTGATGGTACAGAACTTTCTTTCCTTTTAGAAGCTGAAACTTATCAGCCAACTCCTGATGCAAGATTTTAGCAACAACATCATGCCTTTGTTTGTGCTCCGTCGCCAGGAAATATCTACATGCAGATGTAATATGCTATACTGTTCCTGACTGTTATTATTATCATTACCATCATCATCTTAAACATCTGATATTGGGGATGACTTTCAGGGGCAAGAGATCCACTTCAACGGCACAGTGATTCAAATAGCAATGAACTAACGTCTTTAAAACCAAAAACGTTTATATCTTGTTGTCAGACAGTATTCACACGGACGTAACTACTTAGGGTTGATAAAAGTTGTGTCCCGACCCTTAAAAATAGAACCTCTCAAACTTTAATGCATTCCTGGAGAACGTAGTACGGTGTATTGAGTACTTGTGTGTGTGTGTGGACTCAGTTTATGGGAACAGCGACCCGGACAACTGTGCCAATAAAGTTAGTGGGTTGCAGTTTATGACGCGAGACGTCTAATTTATAGCTCTGATAACAACTACACGGCAGTGAAACATAACAAGACATACGAGCTCTCTGACTCTGTGGTGAAGCGAATGGAAGAAGAACACATTAGACTAGGATTTCCCCTACTTAATGTTTAACGCGGTAAGATTACACGACCTCGAAGTTCAAAATATGCGCCAGTAAAACGTCAATTCTGAATCTTACGAAATATCAGTTTCCACGTTATTGATATAATTGTTAATTCATATTCGGTGCATATCAGTCATCAAGTCTGTGTATTGGATATGGGTTTAATAATTTTTTCTAATAACATGTGTTTCTGTAGTGACTATAGTAGTGTATGTAACTGTGATTATTAGGATCGGGTATTTCCCGGGACTTGAAACTATGTACTAACTTGGCATTCCCGGTCAATGCACGTCAGATCTCCAAAGTGAAATATATCCCCCTGTGGTTCAGATTCCACGTAAAAATGGAGGTCCCGTGGCTCATGATCGCAGGAAACTACAACCTAAAATTAAAATTAAAATTAAGAAAGGTAAAATATCCATGTCCTAGGCTGGACTCGAACCATCGCATCGCTCAGTTACAGAGCCTCACACGCTGGCTCCGAGCTACACCTACCCGAAAGCCAGAATATCATGTGGGTAAATTTATCAGACGTTAAAGACCCTCCCAGGACAAAGTTCCGGCACTCAGAAGTCTCAAAAGGAGGGCAGTTCCAAGGGGCTTTAAAACAATATCATCAGGATAATTATAATAATAGTAATTATAATATTAATAGGGGCACCTCCGTGGTGTAGTGGTCAGCGTGCTTAGTTGCCATCGTGGAGGTCCGAAGTTCGATTCCCGGCTCTGCCACGAAATTTGATAAGTGGTATGAGGACTGGAACGGGGTCTACTCAGCCTCGCGTGGTCCAAATGAGTAGAGGGGGTTCAATTCCCAAATCAGCCATCCTCGAAGTAGTTTTCCGTGAATTCCCACTTCGTCTCCAGGCAAATGCCGGAATGGTACTGCGTCCGATTATATCAAGACAGTACGTGTCGAATCCGATGGAACAACTGGATCGTAGAACCTGAAAGTCCCCAACTAGAAAAAAAAACTAAATCCTACCGACAAGCACTACATGAAAAGGGAACCTGCATATCCTAACAGGATTGTGTTAAGAAAAGACCAAAGTGAAAATAAAAGAACTAGCTCAGTCGAATAACAACAATAATGAAGCAAAAAGCAATGGGAAATGTTGGAAAACAATCTTACACCATCACTATAAATCACCACGTCAAAAATAATCGTAAAATAAAATCACTCAAATGTATTGATCGAAGACATTCAAACAAAATATCAGAAATCAAATATCAAAATATGACTTACGACGTAGATCGTAGAACCAATTCCTGCTTGGAATTTATGAATGTCTTATTTATAACGTAGATATTACTATACTCGATATCAATTAACACTGCATCTAATGTATACACTTGTTACACGATTCATAATCATTCGTGTTGCTCAAGTCATTATCATATCATTCAGAAATTACGACTAAATATTTCCAAAATACATACATAATTTACAAATATACACTCTTAATCACACCTGTATCTAACACATTGATATCATCATCTATTGCGTGTCATAATTATTCATAATTCCTCTCAATAAATTGCACTCATATTCTTGTATGTTTTAAAACCAAGCAGTGAAGCTAAGCAAAACGATTGTATCATAATTCTGGTAAATATTCCAATAGTGATGAAGAAGAATACCTGCATTATCTTCGCTTTTCAAATAAATCTTTTATAAAATTAATCATGATTAACACCATTCAACATTCCAATCTTTACACAGTAGAATTTATACTTCTAAACTCTCCCATTCAGCATAAAAATATTCCATTACACTTGTTAATAATAATCCGTGTCACACCTCTCGTTAGCAATCTTTCAACAATATTTATTTAATATAATTCCACCATAATCTTTCAAAAATTCAATATAGACTTTCGTAGCACCAATTACATCAATAATCAATAATCCTTCAACAATTTCAATACAACATTATGCTACTTCAATAGCTTCAATATAATACTTTCTCAGTGAAAAAATAGAATAGAATAGTAGAATTTATACTTCTTAACTCTCCCATTCAGCATAAAAATATTCCATTACACTTGTTAATAATAATCCGTGTCACACCTCTCGTTAGCAATCTTTCAACAATATTCATTTAATATAATTCCACCATAATCTTTCAAAAATTCAATATAGACTTTCGTAACACCAATTACATCAATAATCAATAATCCTTCAACAATTTCAATACAACATTATGCTACTTCAATAGCTTCAATATAATACCATCTCAGTGAAAAATTCATCTTCATAATAGTTCAGCTTAATCCAACAAATACTCTGCAAATTCTCACGCCATTCAAAAATTCGTAATAATATTTTACAGATTTAAATTATTAAACCCATGTTTCATGAGCATTTCAATAAATTTAATTAACTTTGCTTCTGTAGAATACTCTTCATCATGATTTAATAAAAATAAATTTATGAACTTCCCATCAGAAATTATGTTCACTGAATTAATATTAAAGTATCCAATCAATCCTACACCATGGAAATCATATCAGTATCTTGAGGCAATGAAGTATCCACTAGAATCAAATAGGATCAGAAAGAATAGAAATAATAATCTCAGCTCAACTAAATTCAAACAGACTGCAACATTCTACACCATGAAGCTCACGTTAATCAGATTACACACTGAGTTTCATTATAATAAATTTCCTTCAATGAAAGCAGGAGGAATTATCAAAATCGAGAATATTCAATATCTTCTCTCAATGTCTACTATATCTTCAAATGTGATTCTTCATTACGATTCTGTAATATATTCTTCATGTAATCGCAAATTGTCTCCCTAACGATTTTCTTCTCAACGTATAAAAATCTTCATGATGAATTAATAAAACGCAATAGTTCCAAAATATTAAATGTATTAAATTCCACAATCCATTATTGAAAAACTGTAGTAGGATGCATTCGTAATTCGAACCAAAATCCCAGTTGAAGATGTAGCAAAGCATGAAAGCACATCATACTTACACCACACTCCAATTATGCTAAGAAAATATATGGCAAATCGGTTACTTCAAGAAATCTCAATCTACTGCTACATAATGAAATGGTCGTCCTTCTACCTTGTGATTAATATGGTCGAATGCATATGTTGGGAAATATGCATTAGACTCCTTCCCAAAAGATACTGCGGTTCAACATGCCCATCTACACGTCCTGTTCTCTAACTGGAATAGCCATCTCCTGCTACTCATCTCCTCCTGGATTGTAAACAGCATCTATCATCTAACCGGGTTCCTGTACATCCAGTAGACACCATCTCTCTTCGTTGTAGACTCTTATCTCATAGTAGCATTTCATTTCTGAAGTATTGCTGTGGTTTAACCATACTTCCTCCAGGATTTTGAGTGAATTGATTCTCGTGTTTATAGGCGTCGCTGGTTGCTCTGTATAGGCGTCGCTGGTTACTCATGATGATTCTGTATAGGCATCGTTGGTTACTCATTCGTATAGGCGTCATTGATCACTCATGATGATTCTCACTTAACTCTGCATGTTATGTTCCACGTTCCATTTAGCCAGATTCTGTTAATTGTATAAATATTCCTCCTGACTTCATAATTGATAACATCGTAGATAGTTGTGGTTAAAAGTCTGCATTGAAATGCTTTTCCATTTGAAGAATAATGTCCTTAAAATTCTATTGTAGACGATTATATCATTGACATTCTCGCAATTGTATGTTATAATACATTTCCACTGTAGCACAAAATCATAAAGTACTGTAACGTAAACATTCACGTAACTTCAAAACTGGAAACAGTTTATAGACACGAAGTGTCTCGCTCAAAAACGAAAGAACGTCTAATATCACTGCGAAGTATCTGGTTCTCGAACCCAAGAACATCTCATGTTTGCGAAGTGTTCATAAACGTAAGAACACCTGATCGCTCTGCTGTGTATACATGCTTGAGCTAGACTCTCCTACCCCCACTTTGCCGTGTATATGTCGTAGTCAGATAGTGAAATCCGTCATTTCATGAAAATCCTAGGCACTTCATGACGATCCGGCATATGATGTAAAAAGATACAGTTGCACTATCTGACGCGTGGTTTCATGAAATGACTAAATTTCGCCATCACATAGTGTAATTCATTTTGTGCATCATCTGACGGGGAATCCAGCCCGTCACTTCATGAAGTACCGTAGCGGCAGCGGTGATCACGTGTGAGGGGAAGTGCGATTTCCAAGAACTAATCGGATGAAAATGTGGACACTAAAGGGCTGTTATTTCCTCAGAAAGTGAACACTGTGACATATGGTACAAATGTCTAATGGCTGGACCTCATTTATCCCCTAATTCCCTCCCCCAGCAACTTGCTCGGCCTTGCTCCTGGAAGGAATATTATGCTGCCGTACTGTGAACGGAAGAAGAACGTCGTTAAGATCCATTTTGTTTTTAAAACATTAGAGATAGATAACCGATAGTACAATATGACTTGATTTCGCTCTTCCACCCTTTAAAACAACAAGAACTAACTCAGTTACGGACGCTCAATGAGATCTTGTACAGCTCTTAACAGCAGGTTTTCGTAGTGAAGTTGTGGTCTCGGGGTATGGTGTTGGCTTCTGGAACACTTCGTGGTGAGCTCGAGCCCTGGTGAAGGACGTTATTTTTATCAAGTAATTATTTCAGTATTTTTTTGTTCAATCTGCACATTTTAATATAGTTCAGTTGTTGCCTTGTTTTATAGTTGTTTTCTTGTATATTTATTTTAAGGGCTAGGGACACGTTGGTCATCAGCCCAGTGCATTTGGGTGGTTGTTTTCTGATAACCTGTGTTTGCGTGATGACTGAAGTAGTGTGTGTCGGTAAAGAATTTGGGAAGGTGTCTCGAGACTTGAAATGAAGTAGCATCCCGGCATTTGCCGAGAGGGTGTGTGGAAAGACCTGGGGCTAAATGCCACAGTCAGCGACGGGATTCGAACCAGCATAAAGGCCTACTCGTTAAGTAGACTTATGAAATCAACTATGGTACACCACGGATAGGAACATAATTATGGTCTGAGGGTTGAAGTGGGGTACACTCAACCTCGGGAGGCAAAACTGAGAAGAGTTCCATTCCTACCTTAGCCATCCTGGAATTGGTTTTCCGTGGCTTCCCCCTTCTCCTCTAGGCAAATTCCGGGTTGGTTCCTAACTTAAGCCACGGCCGCCTCCTTCCCAATCTTAACCTGAACTAAAAATACACACACTACTACAAATGCCGTAATAATACTGATTATCAGACAGATTCTACACACTCTCAAGTACACGGGGCTGAATGAACACGATGTCGAAGTACCTCAAATGAAATAACAGCGTCATTTTTCGTCTATTGTCTCTCAGCGCGACATTTTCTCGATAAGTAAGAGGGGCATACACAAACGCTTTACATTTGGTTGATTTAGTGGAGGGTTCACCTTCGAGAAAATCTCGAATTTCAGCCTATTTATTATAGACAGAAATACCCGAAAGAATGATTCTGCATTTTTCTTCATTGTGTGTATCTTACCTGTTATCGTTCCAGTTTTGTTGTTAATTCATTTGGGGGATTTGGGTCACCTCAATCATCATTCCCGTGTGATTGGGTGTGAATTGAACTTATATTTATATGATGACTGTATGGGTGGGTGGAACTGCATTAGGGAAAGGGATGGGGTAGGCGCCCCGGGACTTGAAGTGGTAGCCTACTATCCCGACATATGTGTGAAGGGAGTGTGGAAAATCCACGGACCACACTCTGGATAGCCACTGTCATCGCCAGGTTTAACACCTACCATCTCCCGACTTGCTGCAGCTACCTTTGTGGCCGGGGTGCAAGATTTGGACGTGCAAGGTTACGTCGTGGGACTCATTCCAGTTTCAATGGGCTTGGGGATGATGTTCAATCAATTTCTATGTGGCAGGTGGTTTCTAGGCCAAATGCCCTTCCTGATGCCAAACTAATGAAAAGTTAATGAGAGATTGATTGAAACTGGACCAAGAGATGTGGCCTATTATAAGGTACCGTCCCAGCATTTGCCTTAGAGTTTCAAATGGGAAACGTAATTTTATTGACCGCTGTAAGTGGGGTTTGAACCACTCGACAAGTCCGTATATAGCTTGTTTTCATACCCTAGAGTGGCGTTCTCAATATTTTTTGAGACTGTGGCCACCACCATCATGCCATACCAGGTCTCCGAGCACCATTAAGTCAATAATAATAATAATAATAGTAATAATAATAATAATAATAATAATAATAATAATAATGCAACAAGCATGCGCCTCTATTTTCTTTTCCTGTCTCTCTCCCATTGAAGTGCTGAAATATCTAGTGATTCACCGCTCACCAGGCATGCTGCAACTGCTTGCGTGACTCATGCAGATAAGATCATTTACGTATGTACAGTCGAGTCGAATCAGCATCTTTCGTGTTACTCATAAAGCAGGGATGTCCAATTATGATTACTGATGATTAATAAATACTATTTTACAAGATAAAGATTTTCAGTGTCAAACCTTCTAGTGAAAACCCTATTATTCTTGTTCATGCAACAGAATTTGAGTTAAAGAATGGCTCTCAGGGTAGGTTGTGCTCACGAGCACCTTTTTGCTCGTATGACGGGAGTACCAAATGCCATTTAAAGAGCTCTGTGGAGCCCCCGAGCACCATGTTGAGAACGCCTGGCCTAGAGCTTTGCGTTAGTGAATGTGGCTACCGCTGTTGGTCATGACAAACACATATAATTACTATTATTACCATAACATGCAAACTGTCCTACACTTGTCTCCCACAATAAATATTAGCAGATATGAATACAGCCTATAGGCCACAACTATTTCCTCTTTGGTTAATTGAGATTCCAGAGCTAATTCAATCGTTATAATCCAAATAACTTACTGTTTATTTAATTTTGGGAAGTACTAAATAATACAGTGCAGCCTCAAGCTACGTCACCCTGTAGCTTGTTCAACTTATCTTGCGTGACAGCTTGATAACGCCCCCCAGCTCCCCACCCTCCTTCAGACAAAGAAATGAAGCTGTTGCAATTTTTAACCCAGCAGAAATCCCTCGACAAATATTTTACAGTATACTATGCAATCTAAGTATTCTAATGTATGTGTGTATTCATTTATTTATGTAGGATATTTATTTATTTAACAATATTAAGGTACACAGACGTAAGCCCAATTATGTTTCCTCTTGACATATCAAGTTCAAAATACAAATTGCATCAGTGAGGAAAGAGAGAAAAAAGATACACAATTGAACAACAAAAATAAAAACTACAAATGAAATTATGAAGGTATGCATTACAGATTAGAAAAAATACTGTACAAATAAAGAATGTAGAAATAAAAAATACAAATTTCTACACACAAAAAAGAGATAGAGAGTAAAGAGTAACCGGTATTTCACGATTAGATGTTGGTTGTTATGTGAAAATTAATTTCGAAAACCATAATAAACAAGCATTAATTTATTTCTTGGAATAGAACAATTAAATGAATTAATGTACGGCTTCATTGCGTCAGTCATTTCATGAAGTGCCGAATCAACAAACACCGGATCTTCATGAAGTGCCTCGGATGATAATGTAATATCATTTCTTATACCATCTGCCTAAATCAGTCCGTCACTTCATGAAGAGACGCGTCAGATGGTGTAAGTATCTCTTTTTACATCATATGCCGGCTTTTCATGAAGTACCTAGGATCTTCATGAAATGACGGATTTCACGATCAGGCTAAGACATATATATCGATGTATATCGCTGTACAACGTACAATTACTTCTAGCGTCAACTACAGGATCATAACTGAAGAAAACCCAATTGTAATAACATCGCAAGTATACGTATTAATTTCAGGTACACAACACTCTGTGAAGCCAGTCCTGCATTCCTCACAATGTATAAACATGTCGCTTCAATCGCAAATCTCGATATAAAAATCAGACTGTCGAGAGTTATGTAACCTTGATTCAACTGTCTGCCTGCCGATTGCGTAACCTTGGTCTTGAAACAAACTGGGTTTCGGAACAAATGCGAGTCGCTCACCCTTCTTACTTCAGCAGTTGGTCGTGACGTGAGAAATATTTCGTAAAAATGCAAACATCACGTCTCCGTGCGTATTGTCAATAAATCCACTGTAATTTCAACTGCAAAATACTGGTACAGTACCTAACGTAAGGCCACGGCCTCTTCCTTCCCTCTTCCTTGCCTATCCCTCCCAGTATTCCATTCCCTTCCCATCCCCCATAAGGCCCCTGTTCGCTTAGCAGGTGAGGCCGCCTGGGCGAGGTGCGTGTCCCACCTCCCCAGTTGTATCCCCCGACCCGTAGTTTCGACCTCCAGGACACTGCCTTGGCGGCGGTAAAGGTGGGATCCGTCGCTGAGTCCGAGGGAAAAGCCAACACTGGAGGGTAAACAGACTAAAAATAATAATAATAATAATAATAATAATTATAATAATAATAGAAGGAGGGAGTTCAATTAAGAACAAACTGTAAAAAAGTCATCATTTGAAAGAGCAGGCAACTGCAAATCCAAGATGAGCTGTGTTGTCTTAGTACGCACTGATATGCAGGTACGCTTCAGTCAACTTGAGAATAGACCAGACCATCTTGGCGGTCGCCGATGATTTGCACCGAGGATCGAGAGGTAGTGATTGGCGACGCTGACGCTAAATATAAACAAGGCAATTTATTTGCTAATACATTCCCCGACGCTAGGCGACACGACACGCTAGGTTAGAGCGCCCGGCTAACGGCCAGTCCAGTGAGTGCCTCTCTACCGTAATAGTAGCGATCACAAGTGAGCTTTGTGCGAACAGGAAGTCCAAGTGTATACATCTCCTTTGGCTGTGGGCTGGGATCACTTTCTCGGTAAGTAAATAAACCGTGCTGTGCCAACTTCACACAGATCAACCAGGTTCAGAAGTTGCTGTTCGTTCGTAACTTAACTATTATTAGTCTATTATTATTATTATTATTATTATTATTATTATTATTATTATTATTATTATTATTATTATTATTATTCGTTATGCCCATTCAAAGAGTGCGTTTGCACGTGATAGTTGGCCTGATGGTTTTTGCCTTCTTATCCTCCCAAAATCTCTTCATGAATGAACTGTGTTGCATCTTGCGTTCTGTGGACCATTTCCTACCAGTTTTCTTTTTAGTTTTCTCCATTTATTTGTGCTTGTGTAAGCTACTATTTTCTATGATGATGTCTGTGATATTTATTTAATGGAGGTCCACCTTAGTTTCTTCTAGCCAGTTAATTTTGACTTTCTTCGAGTTGATTACTTTAAATAATATTTTGGCTAACCTGTCTCTGTCCATTCTATAGATATATTATTATTATTATTATTATTATTATTATTATTATTATTATTATTATTATTATATGTGAAATTTACATAAAAAACAAACGTCTCACTGTCAGACTCCTTTCGAGCCAAATACACTGATGATAGCACTGGATCTCAAGATGTTCAGAGCATGTCACTAAAGTGACAAACTCTTACGTACTGTACTGTGCTTGCAGTACCACGAAAATCAGCCTTTTGAATTATCTGCATAGTTGTTTCTTCAAGCCAAGTTTCTACTTTGCATATTCCCAGTTCTTTGTAACTAAACCATTCACAGAGACAACGACTGGGATGACGGAAACTCTTTTAAGATATATGTGACTGAGCTCAGTGGCAAGTGGCTGGCATTGGCGCCTTTTCACAGTCACTGCGTCCTTGTGGTTCTCATCGAGTGGAACAGCAACACAGACAATTTATTATTATTATTAATCTGATGAGTAATGATATTAATTTTAGGTTGGTTGTATTCGATTAAACACTCATTGAAGATCGCAATTAGGTTTAAAATTAGTATATAGAATTCCACCTAGTCAATACATATAACATTCTCTTTTTTTAAACAGTGTACAATTGTTTCGAGTCATATTTATGAACCCACCTTCAGCTCTTGTAACATAATCATTTCTAAGATATGCTATTTATAAAACTTTATTCAAAATATGCATTAAGGTTAAACTTTTTTTCTCTTGTTCAGATAGTCCATTATCTTCGTTGGGACTATCTGGACTATCTGAACAACAGAAAAAAATGTTTAAGCTTAAACAGTTTAATAAATTATAAATAGCATAACTTAGAAATGTTTACACTTTTGTCACAAATGCTGAAGATGAGGTCGTAAATATGACTCGAGACAATTGTACGCTGTTTAAAGAAAGAAGGAATTTTATATGTATTGACTAGGTGAAATTTTATGTATTAATTTTAAATTAATTTTAAGTCAATGCGGAACAATAACAAAAAGAAGAAAACAATTACTTGTATGTTTTTTTTAAGCTTTAGATCGCAATTTGGTCTACGTTAGAGAATTGGCCACGTATGTGGAATTAGCACTATGGCGGATGCTACTGCTTGAAATATACTTATTGTTTCCTTTAAAATCTTGAGTCATCATAGTCATCATTGACTACTTACTGTGAGTGATCTATTAGTTAACCTGTCTTATTGTGGTGTCTGAATTAGTTGGTGAATTTACAATTCATTAGATCCGCAATTTACTGTGAAAACCTTCTGTAACGTTTTTCACTAGTGACCCCACTCTTGGGTGACAATTGTAATGCTTTCTTCACGTTGGGATGACAAGTGTAACTGTTTTCCTGGGGAGAGTGTGGAAAAACCACAACAAGTCCCACGTTTGAGGTGATAAATGTAATGTTTACTGTGACTAAGATACGTTGTATTAATGGGCGCCAAGACCTCAACGCTATGTTGAAATCTAAATTTATTTTTAACAACACCTAGCTCAGGCAGAACACCTTTAAGAATCTTCACACTCAGATCGTGGTATGATTTGATCATTAACCCAACTAACAATTGTATCAGGAGAAGGAATTTGGTCTATATCTAATGCTACCTACTGAAAGCAAAGATGGCATAGTATAAGAAATGAATTTATTATATAAAAAACAAGTAGTGGCAATTTTAATAATAATAATAATAAATTTAAATTGGAGCGTAAAGATTTGAATTTACCACTAGATAATTACGTGAAAACGGAGTCGGATGAATTACTGATTGTACTATTATTCCCAAGCTAAGAAGTTACTGAAATACTGAATATGAAACAATGAAGCGAGAGATTATGTAGTTCTGAGTCATTCGCGCTTACCATTGGAAATTGCCGTGGCATTTCCCTCGTACTTGATGCTGAAGAGAGCTTCCCACAGCCTTCTGGACGTCGCCATCTTCTTCGTCTGTTGTGGAGATAGTTGTAGAAATGTAAAGTTATGGTCCGATCACACCGGAACCAACCAAACTAGCAACCACATCGGTCAAGTTTTACAATGATAATCGTCCTCCCTTCTCGGCGCGCAAACAATATATGCACTCGCCGAACCCCCTCTCCGGACCCGTCTCCAACTCGCCCGGTCTCCTGTGATTGGCTGAGCCACCACGCGATACTCCCGACATAAGGGTCAATATGCTCAGCGCGACGATGTCGATTTCCGGTCCAGGCCATTTCGCCTTTTCTTGGTACAGCCAGCTGGAAGTGCCCCACGGCTTTCGTCACGCTACTCGACAAGAATATACCTGTAGCTGAATTCCCAATGACTCATCTCTCTCACAATACCCTAACTGACTAAAATCCGTTAAATTCCGTAATCATATAATTTTCCGCGATTATGTTGTTCGTAATAATTCGCTTGACAGAGTTTTCTATAACATCGAAAACCTGTCTGTATACTTGTTGTTTGAGTCTAAAGTCTTTTGACTGGTTTTATGCAGCTCTCCACGCCTCCCTGTCCTGAGCTAATCGTTTCATCTCTACATAGCTACCACACCCTACATCCGAGGCAATTTGTTTAACATATTCTAACGTTGGTCTACCCCTACAGTTCTTGTCCTCGACCCTTCCTTCCATAACTAAGCTTGCTAATCCTGGGTGTCTTAGTATGTGTCCTACCAACCTATCTCTTCTCTTCATTAGCAGTCGCCAGAAACATCTCTCCTCTCCCACTCGTCTTAATACCTCTTCGTTTGTAACCCTATCAACCCATCGGACCTTCATCATTCTCCTGTAACGCCACATTTCAAATGCTTCAATTCTCTTCTTTTCTGCTGCACCAATAGTCCAAGTTTCACTTCCATAGAGCGCCACGCTCCAGACAAAGGCTTTAAAAAATGACTTCCTAATACCTAAATCTAACTTCGATGTCAACAGATTCCTTTTCTGTAGAAATGCTTTCCTTGCCTGAGCCAACCTACTTTTTATATCCTCTTTGCTTCGTCCATCACTGGTTATTTTGCTTCCTAAGTAACAGAAGTCTCCTACTTCCTTCAGCTTTTCACCTGCCAATTTGATGTCCATAGAGGTTTCTGATTTATTTCGGCTGCATTCTAGTATTTTTGTTTTACAATTATTAATTTTCATCAAGTATTCTTTCCGTAAGATGGAGTCCATACCATTCAAGAACTCATTCAAATCCTCAGGCTTGTCGGCCAAGATGACGATGTCATCAGAAAATCTCAGAGTTGAAATTATTTCTCCTTGAATATTCACTCCCACTTTACATTTTTCTCTAATTTCCTTCATTGCTTGTGGCTCAGCGGTCTAGCTGTATGCCTCTCACCAAGGCGGTCCGGGTTCAATTCTCGGTCAATGCATGTGAGATTTTCGAAGTGAAGTGCCATGTCCTGTGGTTCGGATTCCACGTAAAAAGGAGGTCCCGTGGCTCATAATCACACGATTCACGGTCACGTAAAACTACAATCTTCCTTCTTTCCTTTTTGTTCAATGTAAAGATTGAAAAGTTTGGGTGATAAGTTGCAGCCTTGTCTAACACCTTTCTGAATGTCAGCTTCTCGCTCATGTCCTTCAGCTCGAATGACTGCTGTCTGGTTTCTGTATAGATTGTAGATCACCCTCCTATCCCTGTACTTTATTCCAATAGATTTCAAAATGTCCAATCAACGTTATCAAAAGCCTTTTCTAAGTCTACAAATGCCATGAACGTTCTCTTATCTTTCCTTAATCTACCTTCCAAAATCAGCCTAAGAGTACAGCTTCCCTTGTTCCTACATTTCTCCTGAAACCAAACTGGTCTTCACCCAACTCCCTTTCTATCTGGCTTTCAATCTTCTTGTAAATTATTCTAGACAGGATCTTTGAAGCATGAGTAATCAAGCTTATTGTACGGTAATCTTCACATCTGTCAGCTCTCACTTTCTTTGGTATAGGTATGATTACATTCTTCTTGAAATCAGGGGGTACCTCACCTGTCTCATAAATCCTACACACCAAGTGAAATAACCTGATCAGACCATCATCTCCTATGCAGCGTAGCAACTCAATCGGTATATCATCTATGCCTGGTGCTTTGTTCCTGCTTAAGTCTTCCAAAGCTCTATCAAATTCTGATCTCAATATTAAATCTCCTTTCGCATACATTTCCTCCTCCCTTTCCATTACATGATTCTCAATCTCCTTTCCCTTATGCAAACACTCTATGTAAGCTTTCCATCTCTCAACCTTTTCTTCCCTATCTGTTAGAGGCTTTCCATTTGTGTCCTTAATAGTACAGCACTTATTCTTCTTTTCCCCAAATGTATTCTTAATCCTTCGATAAGCTGTGTCTACTGTATACTTATAATCTTATAAAAAACGCTCCAAAAATACCTTAATAATAATAAGTTACATGAAACATGTCTTGGCAGAACAATTTGCCGCGTAAATAAACATTGAATGGCTTCCTACTGACTTATGTCAGTGGCGTAAAATACCCTCGAAAAACACGTTACACTTCCAAAGTGTACTATGATGAATTCATGGGAATCATATTGATAATGACCAATGCGACCTGTCTCCCCAGTCCATGACCAGAGCTTAACGTACCGACCTAACATAAGAGGAATCTGAAGACAGAAAATATATCTTTCCATTCAACTCTCTTGCAAACTATTATAACACATCACTCTTTCTCTTTTTTTCTTTCTTTCTTTCTTTCTTTCTTTCTTTCTTTCTTTCTTTCTTTCATTTTTGACACTGGCAATGACGGTAATTTGGTTACAGCGTGGTTACTTTTTGGAGATAAAAAACTGCAAAAAGACTGGGGTTTTCACTGGACAAGGAATTGTTCCAAAGAAAGAGTGATCATCTTGGGTCAGTACCACACCACGACGTAGTTTAATTTCAGTAGAAATGAATGGAATTATCAGCAACATACAGACACACACACACAGTTGTCGTAATGTTATAATAATAAGATACCGGGTGAGTTAGCCGTGGTCGTTACGGCATGACTGCTGGCAGTCGCTCACATCCGGGAGGCGGGGAGGTTCGAATCCCCCCGCCGGCAACCTTGAAGATGGTCTTCTGTGGTTTTCCATCTTCCTTCCAGGCAAATGCCGGGGTTGGTCCCTAACTATAGGCCACAGTCGCTACCTTCCACCTCCTCGACCTTCCATTCCAACTTTCCTCCCCAACGGTACTTGTCTCGAAGCAGCTACAAAACTGGCGAGCCAAACATGTCCTCGGACACTCCCGGCACTAAAAGCCATCCGCTAAAAAAAAAAAAAAAATAATAATAATAATAATAATAATAATAATAATAATATGTCAGTAGAGTTGTATTTTGTAACCTTAATTATAAATGTAGCTTATTCTGGTAAAACATTCCGATTATTACCACATGTTTACTTGGATAAACGCATATGCTGGCCTCGTACTTAAGAAGTTATCATGCTCTTTTTTGGCACGAAGGGTCTTGGGTTCGTCCTGACAGGTCAGTGAGGATTTTGGTCTTCAATGTTTAATTACCTCGTCTCGAGGACTGGGTGTTTGTGTCCTCATCATTAATATCATCCTCATTACGGATGCCTAATTGAAAGACCTGCAACGTTCTTCTACGTAGGCCACAAGCCAACTGATTTCTTAATGCTTCTTGAATATAGCATAATGGTCATCAACAGTCATATTTAATGCCGTATGAGACCTCACTCAATAGGTAGTGTTATTTTATTCTAATGGCGCCATTGTTAATTACCTACACACCCAACTACACGGGGCTGATGACCAAAATATCCCAAGCCCCTCAAATGAATTAACAACTACAACCTAAAATTTAAAAAAAAAAATGTTTAAAAATGGTTCTGTCAGTTGCTTTGTGAAAATAAATGTATAACCTGGACAATTCGCAATATAAGTGCTTTACTGTCGAGTACTGTGAATGGTACCCTCTCAGAAGTGTTTTGTGAAGGTATCGATTCAGATGTAATAAGATGTCCATGCATCGGAATTATGAGAACTACAGTATATCTTTCATATACTGACTACGGTGGCCAAGAACGCTGATTCGCAATCTCGTGCCTCGCTGGCATCGGGAGGGCGTGGGTTTGAATCCCACCTTGGCCGTCCTGAAATTGTTTTTCATAGTTTCCCATTTTCACCACCAGTCAAATTCCGAGATGGTTCCTTTCAACAGGTCCACGGCTGACTTCTTTCAAAATCCCTTTCTTAATTAGACCCAAGTTAGTGGTTGCCTGGGCGATCGGCCTGTCACCATCCCCAGTTTTATCTGCTAACAAATTGTGTTCAGCTCCCAGACATCAGCCTTGTGACGGTAGAGGAATGATACTTCGCACAGTCCGTAGGTGAACCCGAGCCGAGAGGATAAGCGATTAAAATTAATCTTTCATATCCTCGTAATGATACCATGTTGAACTGGACTAGATATTTACACCTGAGCTGTCAAGATATGGTTATCACTGAAACAGTATCTTTTCTGTGTAAGGTGCATGTTTCGCTGGTAGGTCTGGAAGTTAATTCTTCGAGAATGGCAATTGCCAAATACGGTAGTATTTACGAATTCAGTTACACAGCCGAATACGTACTCTACCGCCTGTATCCCTGAAAGGGTTGGAGAAACTGGTTGTGGCCTAACTGTTTCACCGCAGAAATCACTTCCAGAACACGCTGAACACGTAATTCAAATCTCAATACATTGACGTAGCGCTACCAAAGTATTACATCCAAAAGCTTACAAACCAACTCAGACTCTGAAACCACAGGATAATGAATATTGAGTACGTTTCTGTTGGTATTTGTGTCACTCTTCGTTGACCCACAACTTGGCGCCCATTGTAAGCTGATGCGGGCTCACCCCCTGTAATTCTGGGAGGAGAGTACTCGCTGGAGGGATCTTTGCGGACGGTGAACTATTAAATACTGTAGAAAGCCTTCTATCTTACTGGTGCTGTATGAGACGTCATGGATTTGCCAGGGCATGATTCTCACAAATGTTCTTTCTTGCTGTAAAGATCGATTATTTACGCCCCTTTTTATCTCCAATTTTAAACCCTTGTAATTTCTTTCTGTTATGACATTTGAAAGAAAGAGTCTTTACTGTACGACTGGGCATTACCATATATGTGTGTGGGAGTATTGCTCCGCCGTGTTGTGAGATCACAGCTTGGTGTTGCAGAATCGCTAGAAATATGCGAACTCTCCTTGAAGAAATCTGCTGCAGTGGCAGTCATTTTTAATGTGTGTTGAAGTAAAGTGCATTTCCAAATCATATTATGAAGTATGGTTTACGTTCAATGTGAAATACAGTTGATAATCAAAATGTGACTGTGGGACAATTCGTGCGTCAGTGGGTACTTTCATTTAGGAACCATTTTTACATTTTTTTAAAAGTACCTACCTCCGATCATTTTGGCACAAGGCTAATTGAAAATGCTGATCCTAGTGACTATTGATGACTGACAGATATCACTTTTGAGATGTAAACAAATGGAATTTATGAAAGAAATTTTGTTTATTCCAAGGGAAAACTTCAATTTTTAATGTAACTTGACTAAACTGCGTTATGATGATGATTGTTGTTTTTTTCCGCGATGGTGAGGTCTTCTGTCCATCAAACGGCGTTATATCAGTATTGTGTATAAGCAGCCTGTGTGTTCATATAAATTCATGTCTTGACATTTGTCACTCATCCAGCTCCACATTACTGATTACTAAATTATTCGCCGATGGTGCCAGTCAGGTCTACAGAAAGAAAACATAACAATAAAAATGAATTTAGTATTTTATTTCGTGTCTCGTAGATTTTTGTTTAGGAATTGCTAGTATTTCCGTTTCATTAGTAATTCGTTTGACTGAATGAGTGAACCAAGTTTTCTTCCTCCATAGTATCTAGGCCAATTTCTTATGGACTCTGTATGTTAACTACATAACGTGAAGTAAATGCGATGTAAATCACTCAACCCTATGACAACATAATTAAACTGTAACCTTTCCTATTTATTGATGTGATAGAAGCCATTTTTCAGTGTTGCCTAGTTCTATTTCCGATTTAGACTGTTAGAAATGTAGAACTAATTGAGAAGAAATTTTGAATAAGTTAATAGTATTATTACTTGAACTTAGTGAACTTGACCTGTCACAATGTGTGACCTTGAACCCTAGCAGTTTGGCAGAGCAAACAGGAAGTTGTTACGGCTGCGAAGACAGCTATGTTTAGGAAAGGATATTGGTCAAGGGAGCAGTGCAGTTCAAGTGGGCGGTTGTTGTCGACTTCCGCTCTTTTACTAACGTCACAGACCCGCCAACTCGCCTCTTTGTGAGGACGATGATGTTCATTCACTAGTTACAGCCGATCACACGCAATGAATATCACACGAGCTGGTTAATAAGCTATTCTTCGACGCTAGGTTGGGCAGAAGTGAGAGTTAGAATTATCTTGAGGCCTGGCCCAAATAAATACTGTATAGGCTATTGGCACCCTCCTAGAACTCATACATGGTGTTTAAAATAATGTGATACCTCATATTCAGGTCGTGTCATGTGAAGTTATTATTATTGATTTAAGCCCACTACGGAGTGCTTATGGCTAGTTCTTCTTCGATGCTCTTTTCCGTTCCCTATATCTCTTGAGCCCTGCTGATAATTTCTCCTTTCTCTCCTGCGAAAGGGGCTTCCTACATTTAGGGACTCTAGGTGGTGGGGTCCAAGACTCTACCATATCACAAAATTTAGAACGATCTTCTAAATCAAGGTCAGCAATTCCAGCCGATCGAAGTCCTTTAGTACTTCATTAAGCCACAGGCTTCCAGTCTTGTAGCTTTTAACCAAGGAGATATTCTTGGTAAGCCTGTTGCAGTTCATTCGTTGTAGGTTTCCGTAGAACTTTAGCCTCCTACGTCGCATACTGGTATTGGCTGATTCTAACTGTTGATACAGCTCAGAATTAGATTTCAAACGGTAGTCATGTGAAATAATATATGTTTAAATCTGAAATCGATGTTTGGTGCTTCTATGTTGTGGAGATAATTGAAATATTTCATATTACTGTTCTGGTAATTGCCATAGACCGAGCTTTCAGGAGACTTGTAGAGATTCGAATTAGAATTTCTTTTGCAGGGTCTTTCGTCTTACACCGTGTGTGCAAGCTCCTGAGATTAAATAGTAGCAGTGCAGTCATACTACATAGTTTGGAGGCTTACGTTTGATTCAGGGCTACGAACTGAACACGACTGATTATTGTTATTATTATAGTTCCTACTGTTCCTTGCCATTATCAGACGCGGTCGAATAGTACCGCACGCTCAGTCAATATTATGTCATCGCCTCTCACGACGGAAGTATTCCTCTGAATGATCTGGTGAACTTCAGTGTTCTGTGAGACTCATCCACAAATGCTTCACGGAACTCGGACTGCACATCTCTATAGCTACTGTACTATCGCCTGCAAAAATAACGGGCCGTCTTGCCGTGCGGGAGTTGAGTTTTCAAGCCATCAGGTTGCTATCACTTGGTGTGTTCTCGGGAGGAGAAGGCTGGGAGCCATGGTTGGGCAGCTATCCTTGTAGAAAGGGAGGAGATGGTGGGGGGAGTGTGGATTCACCTGTTAATGGCAAGAGGCTGACAGTGGTTCAGTAACACGAGAGCGAACTTGTGTTAAGTTTAAATTTGACTGACATTTTCGGTTGAAATTATTTACTCATTGAAAAAAAGCTTGAAGTTTAAATTTGACTGACATTTTTGGTTGAAGTAATTACTCATTAAAAAAAAATTGTTGAATGACATAAGTTTAATCTGTGATTGCCTGGTATGACCAGTGTTAAGTTTTGTTACTAAATTTCCTATGAAAATAAACATCTAAGAGACGGCTAAATTTTACGTTTTTGGCAAAGTAGCAATAGTTTTTCAAAATTGCAGAAAATAACTTAACTTAGCCTCGGTTAGGCTATATGACAACATGACGTAAACTTTTAGCTTATTCAAAAGTCTTCACATCGCAGAATTACGTGTCATAACCCACTTCATAAGCCTAATTCAATGTCATTTTGCAGGGTAGAGTTATCTGAAGCTTAGATGTTTCGAAGGTTAAAATAAGCTAGGTTGCCTTATAACCTAGGCCATTAAATATTTATTTTTTCAAACATGGTTGGAATAATTAATTTTTGCTGAAAATGTAAAACTTTGACGTCTATAAGACGAATAGACGTCTATTTTCTACAAAGCACTGTCATTTATTGGTGGCTCAATTAAGACACTTTCTTTGTCGCTTCGCACAAGATGCATTTTAGTGTCTTGAAAAAAATGATTTCAGACACAAATTGAAATTTTGTCTTACATTTGAGATATTTAATTTAAGATTTTGAGACACTAAAAAGCATCTTATGAAGCGACAAAGAAAGTGTCTTAGTTTAAGACAACAAGAAATGAGAGTGAGGCTGTGGTTTTGGTTGATTTAGGTTGGGATTTGTCATTATTAATTATAAAAACTGAAGTGGGAATAAAGTTAATGAGCTGTTTTTTCGGTTGCTTAATATTTTATTGATGTTTTGTTCTGTTGCTTAATATTTTATTGATGTTTTTTCTGTTGCTTAATATTGTATTGATGTTTTTTTCTGTTGCTTAATATTTTATTGATGTTGAATAATAAAAAAGATTTTGCTGCTAACAATTGCCTCCTCTGATTTTATCTATAATAATCGAATCACAAGCTTACGATATGTTGAATCATTTTTAAAGATTCTCTGCTACACAAGCATCGCTTCAAGTTCTGTTATTTGATGTAACAAACCTCTTGTTAACGAGAGTGCTTTTAAAATTACTAAGATTTAGTTTGTCTTTTTATTTTCAAAACTTATTTCTTACTAAGAAAAATGCTTAAAAATATAACTAGTTTAGGACGTTTGCGATTTCCTTATTTTTCTTCTTATTAAAATGCGTTTAGTCCCTAACTGTGAAAACTCGTTTCTCAAAAAATTTCACACACAGTAAAACTCAACAGTGCCTTTCTAACGAGACTTAACAATTAATGGGTTACTTGGCATTTCGTTTTAGATTTATTAACACCGTCTCATCTGTAACAATCTTCCAAACGCGAAACTAAATAAAATCAAAGTTGGCGCTCCCCTCCTCTCCCCCTTTGTCAACAAGGACAGGTGCCCCATCACGGCTCTCAGCATTCCCCGCCCGAGAACGCCCCTAGTGATGCCAACCTGATGGCTCGAAAACTTAACTCCCGCACGGCAAGACGGCCCGTTATTTTTGCAGGCGATAGTACCTGTTTTTCTTACCTACCGGGAAGCTATGCATTGAGTTCCAACGTGACATAATGTTTGAGGCCTTGAAAATCCCTAACAAACTGCATATGGAGGTTGTGATTTCGGATTTAGAATGACTCATAGTCTCACAGGGTTAGCTCTGACCAAGGGGGTAATTCAATTTTGAATTTTCTGTATAATCCACTTCAATGTGTTACGTGAGTAGCACTGCTTCGTGGATGGGGATATAAATAAAAGACAGGCAAGACAGACAGGCGAAAGACAAGCATGGCGTAAATGGAAGGTAGTCTGACTCAGCTTGGGAGCTCGGTTGGCGTCCTCGTCACACAGTGGGCTCGTATGATAATATCGTGTTGATGACCTTTATGTTAGGCCCCCATAAACTCAAACATATTTGTTGAAGACGAAAAAATGAACAGCATGCAGCGGTTTCGTTTTCTGCCTTCCTCGAATAGTGTTTCTATCATCATCATGTTTTTCAGTCAAGCGACTGGTCTGCCCCTACAATGAGCCTTTTCCACGTTGTTCGGTATTGTGCTGTTCTTTTGACCATTTCATAACTTCGTAGGCCAGAGCTATCTAGGAAAGATCTCATGATAGTGTTCCGTGGCCTCCCGCGAGGTCGTTTTCCAGGTATTTTGTCTTCTAGTATGTCGATCATCTGGCCATCATGTCGTAACCTGTGGCCAAGCCAGGTGGATCTCCTTCTATATATCTGGCGGATCATTTGCCGTTTTTCCTTTATTCGATCCAGCACCGTTATGTTGGTCATTTTCTCTACCCAGCTAATCTTTTCCATTCGGCGCCAACACCACATCTCAAATGCTTCTAGTCGTTTAATGTCACCTCTATTCATTGACCAGGTCTCACTGCAGTACATTGCAACTGGCCATATGTAGGTCTTAACCAGTTGTTTTCTAAGGCTGAGGGACATCGAGCGTTGACAAATTAGAGAATGCTTTTCACGGAATGCCTGCTTGGCCATGGCTATACGACTCCTGATTTCAACTTCACATCGTAGGTCTTCTGTGAAGATCTGACCAAGATATTTAAAACGACTGACCTGTTGCACTGGTTCTTTATTTATGGTAATATTTGGTTCATGTTGATGCTTACTTATCACCAGAATCTTGCTCTTCTTAAAATTGATTTTCATTCCATATTCTGTAGCTGTATCATTTAAACATTGCAACATGTTTGTTAATGTATGCGGATTTACTGCAAGTAATGCCAGATCATCAGCAAATTTAATATTCTGGATAAGTCTTCCACCAACTTTCACTCCCATATTAGAACCTTTAAAAGCCCACTTAGTTACACCTTCAGCGAAGGCATTGAACAGTCCAGGGGACAGCAAACAACCTTGTCGCATACCTTTGCGGATCTTAGCGGGTTCTGATACGTCATTTCCAAGCCGAACAACAGCAGTTTGATTTATATACAGATCAAATATTAATCTGATTAATCGATGGGGACATCCTATTTGATTCAGAAGAGGAAACAGCTTGTGCCAGTTGACTTTATCACATGCTTTTTCGAAGTCCACAAAGCACATGTAAAGGTTACTGTTTACACTTAACATCTTTTCTCCAAGACATCGCAAGGACCCGATAGCATCACGTGTAGACATATTCTTTCGAAAACCAAATTGAGAGTTGTCTAGATACTGTTCGATGTATATTTCCATCCTTTTCCTTAAAATCTGCAGAAGTATCTTTGATGCATGAGGGAAGAGACTAATGGTCCGATAGTAACTACATTCAACTGGTACAGTCTTCTTTGGAATTGGAATGATGACGCTGGTGTAAAACTCCTGAGGCCATTTACCTTCTTCGAAAATTCTTGCTACCAATTTGAATATCCATTCAAGTGTACTAGCCCCACTATTCTTGATTAGTTCGGCAGGAACATTGTCAATACCTGGTGTTTTACCCATGAATATTGATTTTAGAGCTTCATCGAACTCTGATCTAATAATTCTATCTTCTGCAATTGACCTGTCTTCCTCGCCACGTGTTGGCAAAACGAATGGAATTGGTTCTGCGTATATATCTTCAACATACATCCTCCAGTGTTCCTTCTTGTAATTCAGGTCTGATATAGGATTCCCATGTGTATCACGGAACTGTCTAGTGTGGAATCCATTTTGTTTCTTAGTAGTTTCCCTGATCTTTTGGTAGGCTAAATCTATTCTTCCTTGTTTTTGCAGAAATTCGATCTCTTCGCATTTTGACTGCCACCACTCCATTTTCTTCTTCCGACAGAGTCGATCAATCTGGTTCTTTAGCATTCGGTAGTTATTTCTGCCTACTTCTGAAGAGTCGTTTTTAAATTTTGTTATTTCGTCCATCTCTAAGAGAATGTCCAGTGTGATCCATGGTTGGCGATTCACTCTTTCCACAAATCCCACATAGCCTTCAGCAGCCTTTTCGATGGAGAATTTGGCTATTGACCATAAATGATCATCAGTTTGTGAGTTGTTTGCATGTGATGATATGTTGTCATCAGTGGCTTCCTGATATTGCTTTTTAGTCCGCTCGCTTTTAAATGCTTCAAGATTCCACTTCTTTGTTGGTTTTCCCTGAATCCTGCGTTTAAATTTCAGTGTCGTACTCATTACTAGTAGAGAATGATCAGAACAGATGTCAGCACCCGGATATGCCATGGATTTCTTCACTTGATTTTTGTATCTTTCCTTGACAAGAATATAGTCAATCTGGTAACGTTGATCATCACCTGGCTTTTTCCAAGTATATCTCCGCCTCTTTGGTGAGGTAAACCAAGTGTTACTTATAACGAACCTCTCTTGTTCACAGAAATCGAGAAGACGTTGATCACGTGAATTTCTTCTACCAAGACCATACCCTCCTACTGCAAATCCTTCTTTTCCCTCACCAATCACTGCATTCCAGTCTCCCATTATAATAATGTTCTCGCTAGCCTTTGTCTCACGCAGTAATTCTTCCAGCTTCTCATACATTTCTTCGACCTCATCATCATCACTGCTGGACGTAGGCATATATACCTGCACCACAACTAAATTTACGGGTGTTGTCAGAAAACGTGCTATGATAATTCTGTTTCCAATAGCTTCAACATCCAGTAGGGCTCTTGAAGATTTAGCATTTAGTACCAAACCTACACCGCCTTGACCAATCTCACATCCGGAGTGCAAGATTTTGAAGTCTCCGCTTGTGAACTCTCCTTCTTCTCTCCAACGTGTTTCACCTAATCCTAAAATATCTAATTTATGTCGGTCTATTTCTCTTTTCAAGTTCTCTAGTATCCCAGCTTGTTTCTATAGGAAAATAAAAAAATACGAGCCTTACAGTATTCGCATATGATGTGTAAACATCTGACATGTTATCGTACTATGAATTTGAGATGAAATGTATTGGTTGGTTCCTTAGTTTAAGGGCTGCGACAACACGGTCATGTAGCCCCGTATACTTTGGGTGTGTGTAGAATCTGTCTGATACCCGGTGTTAATTGTGATGTCTGTATTAGTGTGTGTTATCTGTTTTTAATTCAAGTAAGGACGGCAGACTTTGAATTTCACGTTGTTCCTACTTTGCCACCACATGCCACCGTCAACAAATACTAGTTCGGAACGTGGCTACTAGACGCCACCACAGTCAGCTCCTGGCAACGGACGTAGGAACCCTAAGAGCGTTATATTGGCTTTCACGGCCAGTGAATTAAAACTCAGCAATTCTTCTAGGTTTGTGCCGTGTCTTGTGTGGGGTTTCGCCTAGGACACCAAGCTGGCTCATCGGCGGGCTCCTTGTGTCCCCGCCCGGAACCCCACTGGAGTAGCGAACTGCGCGCCACCTCCCTTTATATAAGGTGCAACAGCACCTCTTGACTGCGAGAACTAAAAGCCCAAGCAGCCTCAACCTCCCTATGAAGGCTTCCAAAAAGATGGTATATCGGCTTTCACGGCCAGTAAATTAAAACTCAGCAATTCTTCTAGGTTTGTGCCGTGTCTTGTGTAGGGTTTCGCCTAGGACACCAAACTGGCTCATCGGCGGGCTCTTGGTGTCCCCGCCTGGACCCCCACTGGAATAGCGAACTGCGCGCCACCTCCCTTTATATAAGGTGCAACTGCACCTCTTGACTGCGAGAACTAAAAGCCCAAGCAGCCTCAACCTTCCTATGAAAGCTTCCAAAAAGATGGTATATTGGCTTTCACGGCCAGTGAATTAAAACTCAGCAATTCTTCTAGGTTTGTGCCGTGTCTTGTGTAGGGTTTCACCTAGGACACCAAGCTGGCTCATCGGCGGGCTCTTAGTGTCCCCGCCCGGACCCCCGCTGGAGTAGCAAACTGCGCGCCACCTCCCTTTATATGAAGGCTTCCAAAAAGATGGTATATTGGCTTTCACGGCCAGTGAATTAAAATTCAGCATTTCTTCTAGGTTTGTGCCGTGTCTTGTGTGGGGTTTCGCCTAGGACACCAAGCTGGCTCATCGGCGGGCTCTTGGTGTCCCCGCCCGGATCCCCACTGGAATAGCGAACTGCGCGCCACCTTCCTTTATATAAGGTGCAACTGCACCTCTTGACTGCGAGAACTAAAAGCCCAAGCAGCCTCAACCTCCCAATGAAGGCTTCCAAAAAGATGGTATATTGGCTTTCACGGCAAGTGAATTAAAACTCAGCAATTCTTCTAGGTTTGTGCCGTGTCTTGTGTGGGGTTTCGCCTAGGACACCAAGCTAGCTCATCGGCGGGCTCTATGTGTCCCCGCCCGGACCCCCACAGGAGTGACGAACTGCGCGCCACCTCCCTTTATATAAGGTGCAACTGCACCTCTTGACTGCGAGAACTAAAAGCCCAAGCAGCCTCAACCTCCCTATGAAGGCTTCCAAAAATATGGTATATTGGCTTTCACGGCCAGTGAATTTAAACTCAGCAATTCTTCTAGGTTTGTGCCGTGTCTTGTGTGGGGTTTCGCCTAGGACACCAAGCTGGCTCATCGGCGGGCTCTTGGTGACCCCGGCCGGACCCCCACTGGAGTAGCGAACTGCGCGCCACCTCCCTTTTTATAAGGTGCAACCGCACCTCTTGACTGCGAGAGCTGAAAGCCCAAGCAGCCTCAACCTCCCTATGAAGGCTTCCAAAAAGATGGTATATTGGCTTTCACGGCCAGTGAATTAAAACTCAGCAATTCTTTTAGGTTTATGCCGTGTCTTGTGTGGGGTTTCGCCTAGGACACCAAGCTGGCTCATCGGCGGGCTCTTGGTGTCCCCGCCCGGACCCCCACTTGAGTAGCGAACTGCGTGCCACCTCTCTTTATATAAGGTGCAACTGCACCTCTTGACTGCGAGAACTAAAAGCCCAAGCAGCCTCAACCTCCCTATGTAGGCTTCCAAAAAGATGGTATATTGGCTTTCACGGCCAGTGAATTAAAACTCAGACACGGCACAAACCTAGAAGAATTGCTGTGTCCTAAGAGCGTTGTTTAAACTATAATTAATTTAGCTTCACACTGGTGTAATTAGTGGAAGGTTCTTTAACATGCCATAAATCTATGACATGGGGCCGCCGGCTTTACTTCCCCTCCGAAGGAAGGCATACTGAGGGATTTTTAACGCTCTTAAAAAATCCGATGACTTCGGCCGGGTTTGAAGATGAAATGTACTGTATGTGAAGTCATCTGACATGTTATCCTACTCGTATACTACTCAGCTTGGACATTCTTAAAATGTTAATTTACGCTCCGTTTTCATACTGATACTATGATGAATGTATAGATTGAATTGGAGATATGCTACTGTCACACTTGTTTGAACAAACATCACATATTATATTGTAAATTAAGAGGTGGAATGAAACCATAGTCTCTATCCTATCTATAGACTACTAGAAATAATGTTCAATACAATCAAATTTTCCAACTCCTGCTCGGTGCAAACTATTGTAATTAAAATTAGATAAATCGTAATTTCATGTAGAATCTGTGAAAATGACGTATAATGTTATGATAGATATCGTTTAAATCGATAATCCGGTAGCAAAAATAATTGCCGGGCCTGGGGTTCAAACCTGAAACCTCATGATTCGCAGACCAATATGCTATTCACGCAGCCATTTTAACCACAGAAATTTAGAGTACAAGGTAGTTACTCATTTTCTCGTGCCGGTAATAATATGGAAGTATTTTTTATGCTCCATTAATATTTTGCTTTTTTTTTTCGATAATATTACTGCGTGGAATTGAGTTTTAAATTAGTTATGAATACGCCTACTTGACAGTAAAGGGAATTCCTATAGTGGTCCGTGAAAGGCTACCTCAGTTCCCGTATAAAAACATCGATATATTTTACATTGATCGCTGCATTACCGCAATGTGGGTTAATATCTGAATAGCCATTGTGCAGAAACATCATACCGGCTTTGCCGACTAGTTACAATGTTTCATATTAAAGCATATCATCATTTAAATACTGATACGAAGACTTTTAACATGTGGTTTGTGTTTCAATCAGTTGACACCAGAGTTCGCATGAGCGTTCACCGATCAGTATGAAAGTGTTGAGCAAAGTTACTCGGGGAGTGGATGCCCATCACTTTTATCCAGAGATTGAAAAACAGACTCTTAATAAATCATAATTGTTTTCAGCAAATATGATATAATGAATATTTTTACACCAAAGAACGACAACTTGAAGATGATTTATTGTAGAAATATCTGTAATGGGTCCTCCAAACCTTGAAGTAATCCGTATGCTTTAGCAGCCAGGAGGATGCGATCCAGCTGGCAGTGCGTCTTACACACTTCCGTCCCATTTTTCAAAACCACTCCCACAAAAATATCCAGCAACCGAGTGGAAAGATGTTACACCTCAATAATAATTACTGCCAAAGACAGGCGAGACACACAGGTGGAACAATGGAATGAGTGACTTCAAAATCCTATGTTACCCATCGATTCTAATGCGGAACTTTGTGTCAAACTAGAAAACAAATGTGCTGCAAGCCATTTTTGTTAGTGATACATGAGATAATATTTTGTACTCAAAACGTCCGTAAGTCACAGTAAGTTATTGGAAATTTGCAGGGTTACTGTATAATTAGAGTTACTTGTGCATTTTTTTATTGAACATTTCAATTCACTGAAAATTACAGGAGTTAGGAATTTCACTACAGGGTTCAATAATAATAGGAACAAAACGTAAATTTACCTGTGACTGTACAGGTCCGAAGCTTGACGAATAGGCCTGGCGAAGAGGACTTAAACTTTTCATGTGCGCTAATTAATCTGTACCTTGTATGCAGTCATACGTTTCATTGTTGTTGTTGTTGTTGTTTGTGTCTTCAGTCTTTCAACCGGTTTGATGCAGCCCTCCATGCTTTCCTGTCATGAGCTATTCGTTTTTATCTCTACATAGTTACCACACCCTACATCCAAGGCAATCTGTTTAACATATTCTAACCTTGGTCTACCCCTAGAGTTCTTATCCTCGACTCTTCCTTATATAACTAAGTTTGCTATTCCTGTGTGTCTTAGTATGTGTCCTACCAACCTCTCTCTTCTCTTCATAAGCATGTCTCCCCTCTCCCATTCTTCTTAATACCTATTCATTTGTAACCCTATCTACCCATCTGATCTTCATCATTCTCCTGTAACACCACATTTCAAACGCTTCAATTCTCCTCTTTTCTGCTGCTCCAACAGTCCAAGTTTCACTTCCAAAGAGTGCCACGCTCCATACAAAGGCCTTCAAAAATGACTTCCTAATACCTACATCTATATTCGATGTCAACAGATTCCTTTTCTGTAGAAATTCTTTCCTTGCCTGTGATAACTTACGTTTTATATTCTCTGTGCTTCGTCCATCACTGGCTATTTTGCTTCCTAGGTAACAGATGTCACCTAATTCCTTTAGCATTTCACTTGCCAATTCGACATCCATAGGGGTTTCTGGTTTCTTTCGACTGCATTCCAATATTTTTGTTTTACATTTATTAATTTTCATCATGGATTCTTTCCTTAAGACAGAATACATACCATTTAATAACTCATTCAGATCCTCTGGTTTCATTGTGAACAGTTTATTTGTTTAGCACGTTTATGAAATGCCTCACATACAACAATGATCACAACTGAAGAAGACTGACGATCACCAGCTGGGTGGCAGTCAGCATTACATTTCCACATTAGGAGTTATTATTATTCAAAAATATTAGCAACGAAGAATTTCCGCATCCGCCACTACCAGCTGCGGATCCTGTACTTGGTCCAGTACCAGCCATCACGGTTGCCGAAGTGGAGACCGCTATGAAGAAAATGAAAACTGGAAAGGACCGGATGATCTCCCATCGGAGGTGTGGAAGATGCTTGGATCACAAGCAGCTCAGTTTCTAGCAGATCTCTTCAACAAGATCATCAATGAAAACGAAGCTCCTCTTACTTGGCTCAGCAGTGTAACAATACCAATTTGGAAAAGTAAAGGAGATGTGCACAACTGCTCAAATTATCGACCGATTCGCCTGCTTTGCCACACTATGAAGATATTTGAGCATATCGTGGATACACGCCTTCGTGACATAATCAAGATTGCATTAAACCAATGTGGTTTTATGAAAGGTACAGGGACAATCGATGCTATTCACGCCGCTCGTCTTTTGATGGAAAGGCACCTAGAAAAGCGGAAACCACTCCATATAGCCTTCTTGGATCTTGAAAAGGCCTTCGACAGGGTACCTCGTGATCTAATATGGTATGCACTACGACAGCATGGGGTACCAGAAGCATATGTTCCATGGGTTCAGCTTCTTTATCGGAATGCCACCAGCTATGTCCGATGTGCTTCAGGAAACTCCGCAACTTTTCCCATCAGAGTTGGTGTTCATCAGGGGTCAGCTTTGTCCCCGCTCCTGTTCATCATCTGTCTTGAACCATCGCAGCCGACCTATTGCAACCACATCCCTGGACCTTGCTGTATGCTGACGATATCTTTGTAGCCTGCAAGTCTCGCCAAGAATTGGAACAACATGTTCAATGTTGGAAAACTGCACTAGACACCCATGGCCTACGACTTAATATTGGGAAGACAGAGTATATGGAGTGTGGAGTACCAAGTGAAGGATCTATTCACATTGATGGCACTGAACTCCGAAAATCATCTGTATTCAAATATTTGGGTACGCTAATCTGTTCAGATGGCCGAACACTCCCAGATGTCCGAAACAGAGTCAACGGCTGCATGGCTGAAATGGCGCCAAGTTACTGGAGTCCTTTTTGACCGGAATGTGCCACTATATCTAAAGTCGAAAATTTACAGAGTCATCGTTCGACCAGTAGCACTGTACGGTACTGAATGCTGGCCCGTGACGAAGAGACATGACAACAACTACATGTCATGGAGATGAAGATGATTCGCTGGACACAGGGACTTCCTAGACTGGACCGCATCGGGAATGACAATGTTCGAGCTACATTTGGTGTGGCTCCAATCCATGAAAAAATGCGGGAGAGCCGTCTGCGTTGGTATGGCCATGTACTGCGTAGCAATCACTCTTCAGTCGCGAGAACAGCACTTGACATCAGTCCAGAAGGCCGACGACCACGAGGGCGACCGAGAAAGCGCTGGCTGGATACTATGCGGTAGGACATGCAACTAGTGAATGCCACAACTAGAGACGCTCAAGATCGAGCAGTATGGAAGAAAAAGTGCAGAAAAGCAGACCCTGCAATAAAGCGGGATTAATGTTAGGAAGATGATGATGATTATTATTATTATTATTATTATTATTATTCGTCGCGAATGGGTCTCTTAGGACCACGCGAAATCAACAATGGTTAGCCTTTCTTGCAGCCCAGTACTCCTTCATACGCAACGAATGGGTTTGCTTCCGTTGTGCAGACCAGATATGGTGGTATGGCCGTCTTTCTTCCTCCTCGAAACCCCGTGTGAGTGCAAGTGTTCTGATGACATTTCGGTCTAGGAGATTTGGCGATCCTAATTCTTGCAAGTCTTTTTCAGTCTGTTTGTACCAATTTGATCTAGTTGTTTTGTTTTTCAAGTATGTGTGAATTCCAACTGATCTCGAAGTGTTCTATGTTGAAGAGTGAGAGTTTCTGAAGCGTAGAGAGCTTCGGGCCCGATCACTGTTGTATAATGTTGAATTTTGCATTTCCAGGAATGTCTCTTTTTGTTGTAAGTATTTTTCATTAACTGAAAAGCAGTTTCCATTTTTTGAATTCTTGTTGTAATGGACCTCTTTTCATTACAATTGTCGGTAATCCATTCACCCAAATATTTAAATTCCTTCACACGAGATATATGGTCAGTACCAATTTCAATTTCAGATGGGGCATTCTTTATATCTGTCATAAATTTTGTTTTATCAAATGAGATTTGCAATCCAATTTTCTTTGCTTGTTCTTGTAGAAGTTCAAGTTGGTATTGCGCATCAGAGATGTTTTGGGCAATTAATGTCATGTCATCAACAAATGTCAAACAGTCTAATTCTATGCCTTTAAGTTTTGGTCCTATCCTATGCGTCGGTGCACCTGCTTTTCGCCATTCTCGTACAACCTTCTCTAGTGCACAATTGAAAAGCAACGGGGTTAATCCATCTCCTTGTCGGACTCCTGTGTCAATGGGGAATTCTCTGCTCAGTTCTCCCATAAATTTAACCTTAGATTTGGTTTCCATGAGTGTTTCCTTAATAATATTTGTTGTCTTTTGATCTAATCCAAATTCTTTGAGTATTTCGAAAAGGGATTCACGGTCGATGCTATCATACGCCTTTTGGAAGTCAACAAATGTAATGACATAGTGTTTGTTCGATGTATTGCGGAAATATTTCATTGAGTTTTTTAAATTGATAATTTGTTCCACACACGACCTGCCATTCCTGAAGCCACCTTGGTATTCGCCGATTACTGGATCCAATTGAATTTCTGTACGATTCAGGAGAGCTTTAGACAAAACTTTGTATGTTATGGATAGTAATGAAATTCCACGATAATTGTTGGGATCCGTCCGATTTCCTTTTTTGTGCAAGGGATGTATGAGTGCCATCTTCCAGTCAGCGGGGATTTTTTCAGTTCGCCAAACTTCTTCTAAAATTTCTTGGAGTTTTACAATGAGATTTTCTCCTGTATTTTTCCACAACTCTGCAACAATTTGGTCTTCCCCCGATGCTTTGTTGTTTTTCAATGATTTAATTATCTCTCTTATTTCCTGAACTTTGGGTGGATGCGAATCTTGGTTTTGTTGCGTGTGGATAAATGTGAATGTTTCTTGAGGTTTCTCACAATTGAGCAATACCGAAAAGTAGTTTGCAAGGATTTCACAGTTTTCTATGTTACTATGAGCAATATCCCCATGTTCATTTTTGAATTGAAGTGATGGAGGGGAATATTTAGTGAGCTTCTGGCGAAAAGTTCTATAGTAGTTTCTAGAATTATGTTGTTTGAAGCTTCTATTTCTTGTAATATGTTGTTGTCATTCTGCTTGCGAATTCTTCGTATTGATTTCGTGACTGTTCTTCTGACATCCTTGAGATCTTGCAGAGTCTTAGGAGTTTTGTTGCAAGACCAATTGTGCCATGCCTGTTGCCTGAGCCTTACAAGGTCATCACATTCGGCTGTCCACCACGGATGTTTGCGTGTTCTCATGTGTGGTGCTATTTTCTCGGCTGTTTTTATTAATCCTGCTTGGAGCTGTTGGCAGTTTTGTGGATTCAATTGTTGAGTCTCGTTTTTAAATTTATAATTACCTTGAATATTTTGAACATCATATTTACGGGGTGGGATTTTCTGAGAGAATCGCCTTTTCTCTGGAACAATATTTAATGAAAATTTTGTAGGGTAATGGTCAGAATCCAGAGCTAACCCCTTAAGGACTTTAAGTTTCATTATTTCGAGAGTATTTACTCTGATGATCAGCACATGGTCCAATTGATATTCTCCTAACAGTGGGTTAGGTGACACCCACGTCTTGGACTGAGAGGTTTTCTTTTTGAAAAATGTTGATTTGAAGAATAAGTCATGGTTCTTGCAGATTTCAAGAAGACGCATACCATTCCGATTGGTCTGATTATGTCCTGACCATTTACCTACCCAATATCTATATTTCTTTTCTTTGCCAATTTGGGCATTAAAATCACCCATAAGTATTTTAACATGATTCCTCGGGATTCTTTGAAGTATATCATCTAATTAGTTCCAAAATTCTTCGACTTTTCCTACAGCCTTTCTGTTGGTGATATTAGTTGGGGCATGTCCATTAATGAGAGTGTAAATTTTGTTTGCTGATTTTATTGTCATGGTGGAGAGACGACCGGAGGGAGAGTGAAAGGTTGCAACTGAATCAAGTAAGGAATGATGGAATATAAATCCAGTACCAAATTGTGGGCAATTTTTCATAGCTCGTTCTCTTGGCTTCCATTTGTAAATCCTGTAACCTTCAGAATTGAAAGGATATTCATCTGTAAATCTAGATTCTTGAAAAGCAATAATCTTGATTTTACGTTCTCGTGATTTGTCTAAAATGGATTTGAGTTTCCCCATCTTCAAGAGAGAATTTACGTTAAACGTCATTAGCCAAATCTTTGATTTAGGTTTAATTTTCTTACGGGGTGTCGAGGCACTCCGACTTACCTCATCGTACACGTCTGTGGTCTCCCCAGAATCCGAATGAGAGTGTGCCATGCCTGTTGCCTGAGCCTTACAAGGTCATCACATTCGGAAAAACGCGGTTTTTCAACCGTGGGATTTGACCCACTGGGGTAAGTTGTTTTTGAACGTGCTACATCCATGTTGATTAACTTGGATTAGGGATTTGACTAGAATTGAGGTTCTAGTCGGGTTAAGCTCAGAGTTCCACTTCTGAGTGTTATTAATCAGCCGCCACTAACATGTGGAACAGACGCTGTCGGAGTATCGCCACTAACATGTGGAACCGTCATACCTCTAAGACTGATATATGGCCTCCATATACCTTTTACTCATTAACCCGAGCACTGGGTTGCCCCTTCCGCCAATTATGCTGTACCGAAAGTTACCTTCTCCACCATAAATGCCGTTGAGGTCTTCACCGTTACCCTGGTAAGGGGCCCATACATGGTACTACCAGTCGGGCCAACTGGACCATGGTTTTTTTAAGAGGTGTTACTCCTCTATCACTCACCTTTTGTCCTGGCTTGTGACAGGCAGAGCCTGGCTTCCCAAACAATGGGTCCAGGTTGGCAGGTTTATTATTATTATTATTATTATTATTATTATTACTATATCTGGCCCCTGGGTGAATGGGTAGCATGCTCACTTCATACCTAGGAGGCCTTGAGTTCGATTCCCGACTCCGCTAGAAATTAAATATCTGATTTGAGGGCTGGAATGGTGTGTAAGTCAACATTGTAAAGACAATCGAGTAACTGCTTCATATGAGTAGTAACGCCTCATGACCTAAAGCCACTGTAGTATGGCTGAGGGTATCGTCTCGCTAACCATGACTCCCCCATCCTCACCGTCATCCGTAGACTCTGAACCGGATGGCAGTCGTCCTTGGATGCGCACGCTCCTCTGCGGCCCAATCGTGGGAATTATTATTATTATTATTATTATTATTATTATTATTATTATTATTATTATTATTATTATCATCGTATACGAAGCACAGTTTTTTTGTTGTTGCTTCAGTTCGTCTGAAGGAACGGCTAAATGATATCGGCCTTTGTCTGAAGATGTGCAGTGTCTTAAGTAATAGATACCGTACTTTTGTATGATTTTAAAACTATTAGGCCTATGTGACCTGTAGCATAGTCCATGACGGGCGAACATTGACGCCAATACATTTTGTTGTTATGTATTTCATTTCAGGGGCTTCAACACCATGGTCATTCAGCCCTGTATGCTTGGATGTGTGTGTAGAATCTGTCTGATAACCTGTGTTTTGTGATGTCTGTAGTAGTGTATTTGTAATTCAGGTGAGGAATGGGAAGGAGGCAGCCGTGGCCTTAAGTTAGGAACCATCCCGTCATTGGCTTGGAGTAGAATTGAGAAAGCACGGAATACCATGTCCAGGATGGCTGAGGTGGGAATCAAACCCATCTCTTCTCTGTTTTGCCTCACGAGGCTGAGTGTACCCCGTTCTAGCCAATTAAAGGTCTTGACAGAACTTCTCCCAAAATCTCTTCATCTTTTCGCTGTGGCTTCTCTTGCGATCTTCTGACCAGGTTTTGTTGGTGATAGTGCTTGGATGGTTTGCAAATCGACTAATTCTCTGAACTTAGCTCTGTCTAGTACAATGTCATCTGTGATGCCCATTTCCTGAAGATCTTTTCCAACTTCAAGCAGCCAGGTGTTTTTAACTTTCATTGATAGGGCTAGGTTAAGAATCCTTTTGGCTAGTCTCTGATTGCCCATCCTGAGGATATGCCCGTAAAATTTAAATCTTATTTTCTTAAATGTGTCTGAGATTTTCTCCGAGTGCTGATATAAGTCTTGGGATTTTCTTTTCATCCAGATTCCCCCTGTGTAGACTAGTCCAAAACTTTTTCTTATGATTTTCCTTTCTTGCTTTTCCAGATCTTTAATTAATGATCTGCCACATTTTGATTAATATTTAGTTTAGGAACCAAATCGAGCCTTCAAATCTCTTTAAACTGCTTCACAATTGAACGTGACAAATCACACACGTATAAGTGGCTATTCATAAAGCGGATGCAAAGCGATCTGGAGACAATGGTTAGCTTATAGCCTACATTGTGATGTGATGTTATTTTTTACCTGTCCGTGCATTTTCCACATCGCACGATTAATATCGAGCATTTGAAAGTGTGCGGGGCAGCAGACAGTCGGTAGGCGCCATGGGTACTATTTCTGAAGAATGAGTATTGGAGCTTCTGTAGGGTAAAGAGTGATTAATGATTCCAGGTGCAGAAAGCAAATAATACGCTCAGCTTGGTTTAACAAGTGGAAGTGGTGCTTCGTGAGATGTGATGAATAGCTATGAACCACTTCGGTTCGTTTTAATAGGTCAGAGGAATTGACTTTATTTTGTAAAACTATTAGTGGTAGGCTATTCTATTCTAAGTATTTGTTGTTATTTATTTTAGGAGCTGCGACATCGTGGTCATATAGCCCCGTGTATTTGGGTGTGTGGGTAATTTGTGTGAAATACTGTCTTATTTTGATGGCTGTACTAGTTTGTGTACTTGGAAATTGGGGATAGGATTGGGAAGGGGACGACCGTAGCCTTAAGTTCGGTACCATCCCAGCATTTGCCTACAGTAGAAGTGAGGAAGCCACTGAAAACCACTTCCAGGATGGATGAGCTGGGAATTGAACCTTCCAAATTCCCAGTTACAGTTACAGATACACACACTCTAATACAAACAACACAGATTATCAGACAAATTCTATTTTTCACACACACCTAAGTTCACGGAGCTAAAAAGACCACGATGTCATAAATCTTAAATGAAAACAACAACAACAACAACAACAACAAACAGTATTCATAGAACTTAACAGTTAAACTGTCTTCGGTGGCGTAGTCGGTAGCATGCTGAGCTTCGATGCCCATGATCGCGGGTTCAAATCCGGCCGAAGTCGTCGGATTTTTAAGAGCGTTAAAAATCTCTCAGTATGCCTTCCTTCGGAGGGGAAGTAAAGCCGGCGGTCCCATGTCACAGATTTTTGGCATGTTAAAGAACCTTCCACTAATTACACCTGTGTGAAGCTAAATTGTATAGGTTAAGAATGTAATCACCGCTCTTAGGTTGCTACGTTCGTTGCCAAGAGCCGACTGTGGTGGCGTCTTGTAGCTAAGTTCTGAACTAGTAGTCGTTGACGGTGGCGTTTGCCGGCAAAAGTAGGAACTATTTGAAAAATTCAAAAGTCTGCAGTCCTTACTTGAATTTAAAAAAACAGATAACACACACTAATACAGTCATCACAATTAACACCGGTTATCAGACAGATTCTACACACACCCAAAGTACACGGGGCTACATGACCGCGTTGTCGCACCCCCTAAACTTAAGAACCAACCAACCAGTTAAACTGCCTCTAGTCGAACTGCAGACATTATCTGGTGCACAAATGAACAATGCTTTTGGTTTGTGAGAAACAATTGAGCACACAGACTTCAAACTGCTGATAGCCTATGTGTTGTGCCTTGTGAAGACGAGATTCGGAATATATAACTGATTACTCTAAAGATTGATTGATTGATTGATTTTCGTTTTAAGGGGCGGAACAGCGAGGCCATCTACCCCTGCTCTATAGATAGCTTCTCCATTAGGAAAATCGGGATCTTGGCTCCACCGGCTACTGTGATTGTTGAAATCGCCAATGAGAGATTTGAATTTCTTGGTCACAGAAATGAATGGTTCATCAAAATGAAAATCGAAGGTCGGAGGTTTAATAAAAATGTGTACCGGTAATCAAGTAGTTAATCAAATCTACATATAAAGTCTTTGTAATTTATAATAACCTACAAAAGTAATAATAAGAATTTCTTACTGTCATGCTGTCGATAAGATTTACACTTTTCGGCCTGGCAAAGACTGCACTGCCATACTGTTGATAAGGATGTTCTGCTGTTGCCACAAGTGTCCATTTCCTGATGTATTGGCTAAAATTCTTGGCTGTCGCCCCGGAGGTCCGGGTTCAATTCCCAGTTCTGAAAAGAAATGCAGTCCTGGTCTGAGGGCTGGAACGGGGTACACTCAACCTCATGCGGTAAAACTGTGAAGAGTGGGTTCGATTCCCACCTCAGCCATCCTGGAAGTAGTTTTCCATGGTTTTACACTTCTACTCGAGAAAAATGCTGAATGAGAATGGTATCGCTCTTCTATTGAATGAGCACAATGATGGTCCTGAAATAGTTTCATTGAAATAATCTGCTTCTCATCCAGTTTATCACCTTTGTCCAGGAAACACTCGAATGTATTGTACTGTACACGCTTTTAGGAAAGTCCCCTTCTTGTCGTTCAAAGTGAAAGGAATTATTTGGGAACAACACCGTAATTCGAATGAGCTCAGCTGTACTCGTAGCTGCATTCATATTTGCTGCAAATGTATTTTCAAACAATCGAGTTTACTTGCGTAAAAATAACATTTTAATAGGTTATTATGAAACAACAGTCGTATTTGTACTAGGACTATACACATTATTCGACTTTTCGATTAATTCGCCTATTTAGAATATTTTCCAATTCCAAATTAAAATAAATCGAACAGTTCAAATATTTGAATTATCCGAAGATGATACGTTTCCGAAAATTATAACAATTTGTGAAATAAATATACTCCTTCTGCCAAAATAGTTAATAGCATACATAATATAGAAAACATCTGAAAAAAATCAAATATAAGGGTTAAGGATATTGAATAAGGGAGTTTATTACATTAAATTATTTTTGAAACAATATTTTTTACTAGATTTATGTCCAGTGGACGAGTTGTTCGAAGCAAGAAATAAGTAAATATTATTCAATACAAGCATCACTTGCTATCTGATTCTTCTTTTTTTCTTCTTTCTTTCTTTCTTTCTTTCTTTCTTTCTTTCTTTCTCTGTTTCTATATATCTTTCTTTCTCTCTTTGTCTTTCTTTCTGTTTTTCCCTTTATGCTTCCTTTTCCTTGTTTCTATTTTTATTACATTTATTCGAATATTTCAGTGATTCCACTTGTTCGTCGATTGATTCGATTATTGACTGAATGGTCGGGTTATTGTACTAATGCGAATATTTCGAAATTCAGATATTCGAATAGGTTGGAAATTAGAATAATTCGATGTTAGAATATGTACAACCCTAATTTGCACAGGTGGTTCACTGACGTTTGCTACAAATGTATGTAAGAACAATCAAATTTCCTTGTAAATAAATAAATAAATTTAAAAATATACCTTAAGCCAGTTTTCAAACTGATTCTTCAAAAGTTATTCATCCTAATAAGTCCATAGTTATATAACTGTTCTTATTGGTTGTCTGAAATTAAGCGTAAGTTAATGTTTCTTTAAGTACTGGCGAAAATATTCTAGTTTGGTTCTGAATGCTGATACCCATATGCCTCATTTAAAATGCGCGTGTTTAACTAAATGATACACCCAACAAGTTATATGGCAGCTCAACTTAACCTCGAGTGGAGTGCAGCTACACTTCAGAAATAGTCTATGCTTGAAGAATATTAAAGAAATGGCTTGGCGAATTACAGTACTTTCCTACTGATATAACCTGACCATCTTATCTTCAATTTTTCCTACAACGAAGCAGAATAATAATAATGTTATTGGTTTTACGTCCCTTTTAACTGCTCTGGCTTTTAGAGACGCCGATGAAGCAGAATAAGGATAGGCCTACCTGATTAGCAAGATTTATAATAGACTTCCACTACATATTATACCTGATTTGTTCAGACATAAAGGGCAAATTCTTGTTAATGTGTTCATCTAAGTTATGCTGTTTTGCGGTAAGAGAACTGACCCAACAATTTATTTGTTGTGAACTCGTTTTGTCCAGACAATTGCACCCACCTACTGTATTCGAACTTAGGGGAATGATTATTACGACTCAGGTGATGTCTTTATGCAACATTCCGTGCTGGATTCCAACCTCTACCTTTGGCACTGAGTGAAGCAATGTGGCAATCAGCTTCCCTTGACATGTGGTGAACATGTACACGCTTAGTTCAATTGGGAGGTTTGCTATAGACCTTGCGGACTATTTTCTGCCCCATACCTTGAACCAGTTAACTTTGGCCGCCAACAGACGGAGGACGACGTGATTAATGCCCTGGCAGGTTTTCCCGAGTGCACACAAACGGGCCTTGTTCGCACGTGGACCCACTAACAACGTAGTTACGGGGGGTTCTCGTCCCGTATTACTTTCAGTGCCGTGTATCGTACTCAAAGCTTACCGTAACGTAACTGAGGTGAGGATTGGGTAGGAGGCGGCCGTGGCCTTAAGTTAGGAACCATCCTGGCATTTGTCTGGGGGTAGAAGTGGAAAACCACAGAACACCATTTCGAGCTTGACTGAGGTAGGAATCGAACTCGCCTCTTATTAGTTTTGCCTCATGAGGCTGGGTGTACCCCAGATGTTGAAAATAACCTACAAGATACAGCACGTAGGCTACAATCAGTGTGTCCTCAGCTCAGACCTTGGCTCCCCCACTTATCTTCTCCGCGGCTCGTCGAGACCCAATTGCGGGACACTCGCACTTGAAATGGAAAAGTACAACTAATTTTAAATTAGTTTTTTTTTTGTTTTTCTTGGGATGGTGTTGGACTCGTGATCGATATATTTAGTTGGCTTACTGCGTCAAAGATGCACCGGCCACATGGAGAATGTCGTAAAGGGAAGAGAAGTGCTCGCCACATTTCGCACGTCACTAACGCAGACAATCCCATGTTTCAACTGTGTGGTCTTGGTACACGATTACATTATTGAACTCCCTTCTATTGGCTGTTGACATACGGAATTCCTATTGTCGGCACGCCGTGAGTGCCAATTCCTATTGACAGTAGCTCTGGTATTCCGAGCGTTAAGTGCCATAATTGCATTGTGGAAATGGCAAGGAAGATGCCATCCATAATTTCTGGCTGTTTATTGCTACAAAATTAATTTTACGAGCGATATTTTTTTCGTAATACAGTATATAGGTCAATTTTTTAAAATATCTGAGGAGAGGGGAGAGAAATAATATTATGTTAGATAGTTAAAATATTCACAGCTTTTTTATACTATATGTGTGCAATATTTATTGGAGGAAGATACAGGAAGTTTTCTCTTTCAATAAGTTTGACACGGAAAAAATATTGTGATGTGAAATCAGCTGATTTATACGAGCTTGTTTGAGTGGAGATTGGTTTAAAAGTAATGCAATGCAGTACATTTATTTCTTTTTAACAGAAACACAAGTTTTAAAACGATTAAGCCACTACAATGTATATAGTTCAGTACTGTACTACTGTCCTGCAGCAAAATCAAGGAAAACAATTACTGTAAATTAAAAAAGAAAAACTTAGAAAAACTGGGCCAGAAATTATTATACAGTATATGTACAAAACAATTTCCGTAAGCAAATAGTTTTTTCACTTAATGAAAATTACCATTTAATTTTTGCACAAAAAAAAGTAAGTAATGTTATTTTGCTTTTCGCTTTGAAACCTGTTTCTTGAAGCCTCGTCTCGAAGACGGGGAAGAAACATTATTGCGGAGAATGGGCAATCAAATAAATACAACGCTCTACTCGAGAACCGTTTGTTTACTACATACTGCCAACAGTTTGTGCATTTACTGTACAGTACTGTACAACTAACTGTATTTATGAGGGCGTCGTTACTCTTCTTACTATGTACTGTAGGTCAACTTGTTTCGCGTCGTATTTAACTGTCAATAATTCCATTGAAGGAGAAGACGAAAGAAAACATAATATCGCTCTGTGTGGAAACACAAAAACAAACAAATATCATGATTTATTTCTCCTGTCAGGGTGGCCGAGAAATCCGGAGTGCCAGGTTACCGAGTGCCGAGTTTGCGAGACTCTACTGTATTATAATTTAGCTTCACACAGGTGTAATTAGTGGAAGTTTCTTTAACATGCCATACATCTATGACATGGGGCCGCCGGCTTTACTTCCCCTCCGAAGGAAGACATACTAAGGGTTTTAACGCTCTTAAAAATTCGACGACTTCGGCTGGGTTTGAACCCGCGATCTTGGCATAGAAGCTCAAAATGCTACTATTATCTGCAGAAAAAAATGGAACTTTTGTTGCTCATATGAATGCAATGCTTTCGGGTTTTGTTTTTCATTGCTAAAATAGTGTTTTGTGCACATGTATGTACAATGTCAGAGACCATATATTTTATTTCAGAAATGCTTTAATCTATTCAGTTTAACAATATTTCCCCTAATTGTGCTGTATGTCTCTGCTTCACAGTTGTGGCTCCGGAGTGTAATGGCCGCGCGTGTGTCGTCATGACTTCCTATTCCAGTAAAAGTTTCTCCGTCTCCACCAAGCGGAAAGAGGGTAAGTAAGAGAGCACAATTCCGAGAAGGTGTAAAAGATATAGGGGAACATCATACAACGTCAAAGAGAAAGTAGGGAGCAATGGCCGTTTGACTGTCACTTAGTATAATATAGCCTATTACTGTAAAGATAGAATTATAGTAGACAACGGAGGAATGACAAATGCTATATACTGTATATTACCGTACACAAAATTACATCCGCTCTGTACTAATTGCAGCTGTCACAAGACGGGGCCAATGAATTACGAGTAATACAAGTGGTGGTTTAAAATGCTGACAGAGTCATTTACAACGTCTTATCTTATTATATAATACGCTAATGTGTATGTTTCACAAAACTCAAGCTCCTAAACCAGAGAGGTGTGGTTTGTACCAAAATCTTCCAAATCGTCTCAGTAGTACAGGAAAAATCTAGCATTTCTTGAAAAGTCAACAGAAATATACTTATTTGTTTATATAGTTCTTTTAAACAAATAAACAAGACGATAGCCCCTGGCATCGCGTACAGCACGCATAGCACTAGAGACGGGCGGGTAGTCTGTACACATGGGGCGTCACAACCCATTATGCGCACGGGTCCGCTAGTTAACTATAATTATGTCTTTATGTGGCCAGCTATGGATTGCAACAATGGCTGCACTTTTGAAAGATTCTGTAGTAGACAGAGGACTTCTTTATGGACTTGCCAACCTTATTCACGTAGTGCACAGACCAAAGCTGATCTCAATCTTTTCCTTAGTACTTTTCCCTTAGGACAGAATCTGAGCACATGTCATAGGGCTTCAATCTCGCCACAGTCAGGTTTACGGCAGCGGTTCATTAAGAGGAGTAATGAAGGAGGTCATCGGGCTTTCTCACGACTGTCCAGAGGGGATAATATACACACCTCAGAAACTTCTTGAGCTAGGTTGGAAAGGGTAGCAGGTACTCATCATCTAGATCTGAGAAACATACCCGTGGTTCAATGTTCCTCAGTGAAGCGTAGGAACTTAACTTTCTTTCTTAACATGGATATTTTTTGAGATGGGAGTCAAAACAAACTTTGCGTGATAGAATAGATTAGCGTCATACACAAGTAAGTGTGACAGTCCACCACGCACCTTGCCCCTAAGCGGGCGCGTGTAGATATCACTCGCATCTCATTGATGTCTTTATGCGAATGCGCGATACGTTTAATCTTGAGATGGATAATAATCCAACTATTTCGAGGACAAGATGTTGTTGTTAATTCATTTTAGGGGCTTAGGATACCTTGGTCATCAGCCCCTATAGTTGGGTGTGTGTTGAATTTGTCTAAATCATGATCGCGTGTCCTCCTGAGAGGCCGAGTGCAGGCCCGTGGGCGTTCTGCGTGCTGTAATGAGGATGAAGTGACGATGAAGGCTGTGCATACACTCAGTCCCCGAGCCACGGGAATTAACCCAGGGGATTAAAATCCCTGATGGCCCGGCCGGGAATCGAACCCGGGGCACCTAGCCACGGAGCAGAACGTTGGATTTGTCTGATAACCTATATTTCTATGGTGGTTGTAGTAGTGTGTGCAGGGATGGGGTAGGTGCCCCTAGACTTGAAATACGGTATTATCACGGCATTAGCTTCGAGGGGAACAACTGAGATGAAATGAGTTATGGTTTGCTGTGGTTTCCCACTTCTACTCCAAGTTAATACCGGGATGGTACCCGACGTAAAGCCAATGACCTGCCCTTCCCTAGCCCCAGTAGCAATTACACACACTATTACAGACACCACAGCAACATTCTCTACGGACTGTGTCAATGACTGAGATGGCCTTAGTCCATAAAGTAGTTGTCATATGATTTTTGTCATATGATGCATTCATTGGTTCGTTGGTTCCTTAGTTTAGGGGCTGCAACAACACGGTCATGTAGCCCCGTGTACTTTGGGTGTGTGTAGAATATGTCTGATAACCGGTGTTAATTGTGATGGCTATATTAGTGTGTGCTATCTATAATTTTGGAAAGGACTGCAGATGATCAATTTTTTAAGTAGTTCCTACTTTTGCTATCAAATGCTACCATCCACGACACCTAGCTGTGGACTTGGCTACTAGATGCCATTGCAGCCAGCAACTGGCGGCGAAGTTGGAACTAATATAGCGTTATCAAATAATCTAACCTACACATTTTGGATTTACACAAGTGTAGTTAGTGGAAGGTTCTTTTTCATGACGTAAATCTATGACATGGGCCCGCCGGCTTTACTTTCATTCCGAAGGAAGGCATACTGATGCATTCCTTGAAGCATTTGATAGGGCCTGACAGTAGATTGTGTTACCACAGAATCAATTAACAATAATAATATAATGTGTGCATAAATTTTTATTTTGCATGATATGATTGTTGTGCCTTTTATAAGGATAAGAATATTAGGTCCTACCTCAAAGTACCATTTAAACACATGCTTTGAATGATAAATTTTATCAGTGAGGGTCCATTCTCTTTTCGGCATCATCATCATCATCATCATCATCATCATCCTCATCAAATTAGTTAAACTTTCGATGATGACGTGAAGCTATTTTTAGATTATTTTCATTTTGTTACGTCTCACCAATCCAACATAGCGGCTGTGCGAAATATTTCACCAGCATTCAATATCACCGAAACTATTACCGATATCACCCTGGAATTTTGTACGGTGATAAAGGGAACTACTTGGAGTTCATCTATGTGACTTTTGAAAACCTAGTAACTACAAAACCAACATGGTGGCCAAGCAAAGTTGCGACATTTAATAGACGTTTCTCGCGATTTAACCAACCAAACGCAATGAAACTTGGTACAGTATATGTTTATACACATTGTAATGCACCGACACCTAACTTTGTTCAATTGTTTACATAACCTCAGGATGGTGGCTGTGCGAATTTAAAAATTAAGTTTTTATTTGTTGTGTCGTAATCATGCAATCGAAGTGAAAGTTTGAATAATGAACCTAGGCAATAATTTTCCTTTAATGGTACATGGCTCTATGGCCTATACATATAACAATCCAACATGGCGACCATCCGAAAGATTGAGACGGTTCTCAATATCTACGAATCTATTACAGCAATCAAACAGATTTTTTATATTCATGAGGGCTATAAACATAAGTTCATCTATAAGACTTTCAATAACCTGGTGATCACAAATCCAACATGGCGGCGACGCGAAGTATAAATACTCACATGGACGTATCTCGCAATTTAACCATCCGATTGCAGTGAAACTTGGTACAGTAAATCCTTATACAAATGTTAATCCACTGGCATCTAATTTATTTCAATTGTTTCCATAACCACAAGCTGTCAGCTGTCGGAAATTTTAAAATCTCGTTTTTACTTCTTGTGTCCTAATCATGCGATTGAAGTTTGAATACTACACGTACACAATAATCTTCATGTAACAGTACATAACTCTTAGACCTACATATATAAAAATCCAACATGGCGACCATCCGAAATATTTAGTCGGTTCTCAATAGGCCTGTCTACGAATCTATCACAGCAATCAAACTGAAATTTTGTATGTTGATAGTGGCAATTAACATAAGTAGGATACATGAAAATAGACTTTAGTTCTTCGCGGAACTACTTGTTTTTATGGTTAATTTCTTTCACAAATCCAGCTGGAATTGGAGGAAGAAAAACTATGGGGATACTTTTCTTGATAATGAAAATTAGTATTAGATACTGCTAAAGCAAAGAAGTAATTCGCTGAACCCATTGTGACTGATACCATCCACTAATAAATAGTTGTACTACACTATAGCATTTATGCTGTACATTAGATGACAATTTGACGTACTCTTGTTTGATCAGAAATACCAAAATATTTAAAAGAAGCAGAAGAAGAAACACGAAAGCACAGTGGTGACCTCGCACCCGGGATTTGTCATTCCCTACCTTTGATTTGATTTGTAAATTTTGTCAGCCATACAAATACAATTAATAACGATATGCCATCCACTAGCGTGGCCAAATGGTCTACGATACGCTCCACTACTGGACTGGATATCTGTTCGTTCGGAGATTCGAGATTTAAATCCCGATTTTCACAATGGCTATCCTGAACCCGGCATTTCTACACGCCCTATGGAACCTTATTTCTAGAAACAAATTATTATTTTTACACACACAGCTACAGTTACAATAATAACACAGAATATGAGACAGAAAGTACACGAGGCTGATGATCAAGCCCCTAATCGAAGCATCATTGACGACGACGACGAAAAAACTTTTGGCTGGTTGGTTCCATAGTTTATGGTCTGCGACAACGCGGACATGTAGCCCCGTGTACTTGGGGTGTGTGTAGAATCTGTATGATAACCGGTGTTAATTGTGATGGCTGTATTAGTATGTGTTATCTGTTTTTTTTTAAATTCAAGTAAGGACTGCAGACGCAAAGCCTCCGTGGCTTAGGCGGCAGCACGCCGGCCTCTCACCGCTGGGTCCGTGGTTCAAATCCCGGTCACTCCATGTGAGATCTGTGCTGGACAAAGTGGAGGCAGACAGGTTTTTCTCCGGGTACTCCGGTTTTCCCTGTCACAATTTCATTCCAGCAACGCTCTCCACTATCATTTCATTTCATCTGTCATTCGTTTAATCATTGCCCCAGAGGAGTGCGTCAGGCTTCGGCAGCCGGCACAGTTCATATCCTCGCCGCTAGATGGGGGCTTCATTCATTCCATTCCTGACCCGGTCGGAGACTGGAAGCAAGCTGTGGATTTTCATTTCAAGGACGACTGCAGACATTCGATTTTCAAGTAGTTCCAACTTTTGCTACCAAACGCCACCGTCAACGACCAACTAGTTCTGAACTTTGTTACTAGATGCCACCGCAGTCGGCTGCTGGCGACGAACGTTGGAACCTAAGAGCGTTAGTCAAATATAACCTATAATTTAGCTTCACACAAGTGTAATTAGTGGGAGGTTCTTTATCGTTCCATAAATCTATGACATGGGACCGCCGGCTTTACTTTCCCTCCGAAGGAAGGCATACTGAGGGATTTTTAACGCTATCAAAAATCCGAAGACTTCTGCCGGGTTTGAACCCACGACCTTGGGCTAGCAGCTCAGCCGAAGAAAACTGTATTAAGGAAAATGCTTAAGAAGAATTTGCACAGGGAAGGCGCATGAGTTAGCCCCGGCTCTGTCTTGGCTTGGTATAACAGGAACACATTTGCAACACACTGGTTTATTTCAAAGTAGTCAACTATATTTAGTCACATGATTCAGGAAAGGTTGCAGGCCTCTAAATTGATGTTATTTCTCAACAAACACATTCATATTTGCTTGGGAAGTATCTCGAAGAAGCAGATGACTTCATTCTGTGAGTAAGAGAGATCCAATCAGCGTGGTAAACATAGCACATGATGATGATACTTAGGCTACTGAATGCACAGCCCACGGCAAGAGATATTTATATTAGGATGATAACGCCTTCTGCAACATAATGAAGAGAGCCAGGATTTATACTAGGCAGCCTACATGCGCATATTAGTGCACAAATAAGTGTGGTTGTGACTTTGCCAACACCCATAGCCAGGCGTGTTAAATCACTTGAAAGCCGAAATAAATTGCTTCGAACGTCTAACAAGGTGATTTTCTGGAACCACTGTGAAGCTAATTATTTCCAAAGTTTACCCCCCCCCCCATTTCCCATCCCCCTCACAGACATAACAAGGTCGTTCTAAGATGACCTCGCTGTTCTGCCCCTTAAAACAAAAACAATACAATCCAATAAGGTCGCTCTGAAATTGCATCTTAAGTGTCCAGGTACTCCTTCAAATCCCAACTAGGTTCATCTCGTAGCTGTTGTTGTTGTTAATACTTTAGGGGCTTTGCGACATCGTGGTCAAGTATCCCCATGTACTTGGGTGTATGTAGAATATGTCTGATAACCTGTGTCACTGTGATGTCAGTACTAGTGTGTGTATTTGTAATTGAGATATCATATTTAACAATATATTTTTATAAATATACTCATCGGTACTTATTAGAAGGACAAACAATTGAAGTAATTTGAACAATTTTACCAGACATTACACTCATTTTTATTGATCTTCCATCTTAACGACTTTTATATTTACTTGACGAATCATTAGATACTATTATTACAGTAAACACTGCAGGCTATTAATGATATTGAAGTTATACATATACTGACTTTCATATTATAATGAATTATCCAATAATAGATTCCGGAAGCGGACGTGGTCTCCAGTTAGGTACCATCCCGGCATTTGCCTGGAGTAGAAGTGGGAAAGCACGGAAAACCACTTCCAGGAATTGAAGCCGCCTCTTCTCAATTTTACCTCACAAGGTGGGGTGTAACCCTTTCCAGCATTCAGACCAGCGGCGCCAAGAATACTAGCCACTTCGCAACGAGGCGGACCCTCCCCGTAGTGTAATGGTCAATGAAATCATTTCCCCACAAAAAAAAATGTATATCGGGTGGTGATTGTTGTTTTAAGGGCTGGAAAGTTTAAGTTATCTATCTCCTGAATACATGCCTATTCGACTAGAAGGGAGCCTTTCTACTTCGTCGTGGGGGACGAGCTCCTAAGAAGTACGCTACGCACTGTACACGAAAAACATTCTCGGTTATACAGGGCGCCAGGAAATGTTCTCCGCAGCGGCTACGCGCTGCTGCGAGAGGTAGCGTCATCAGTAACGTTGGCAGCACGGCTGACACTTGAATCAAAACAAACAGTAAACGTTGTACTCACCACACCCATTCATAACACACTGTTGCACTCTTCCAATAATCTAACTATACGCACTGACGATTTCGACAGCCCACAGCCCACACATGTGGCCTTCACTCTATCAAGGACACAGTGCTGCCAACTAAACTGATGGCACCTCTCGCAGCAGCGCGTAGTCGCTGCGGATAACATTTCCGGGCGCCCTGTATTAGGGTATGCTTTCTTTCACCTTCGCTTCCATTTCTGCCGGTCTTTGTTGTCCCAAGGTGAAACATTCACCGTGCGCATTTCTTACCATGAGGTGTCAAGCCAGCGCTTCCTTGGTCGTCCTACGGCCTTCTGCACACAAATCTAATGCAGTTTTAGCAACTGATGAATTGTTGCTGCGAAACACATGGCCGTACCATCTCAAACGACTCTCACACATTTTATCGGTTATGCAAAATGTTGCCCGAACTTCCTCATTCTTGATACGGTGTGGTCTAGTAAGTCCTTGGGGCCAGAGCGGCTTCGGTGGCGTGGTCGGTAGCATGCAGAGCTTCTATGCACAAGATCACGGGTTCAAATCCGGTCGAAATCGTCGGATTATTTAAGAGCGTTAAAATCCCTCAGTATGCCTTCCTTTGGAGGGGAAGTAAAGCCGGCGGTTCCATGTCATAGATTTATGGCATGTTAAAGAACCTTCCACTAATTACACCTGTGTGAAGCTAAATTGTATAGGTTAAGAATGTAAACAACGCTCTTACGTTCCTACCTCCATTGCCAAGAGCCGACTGTGGTGGCGTCTGGTAGCTAAGTTCTGAACTAGTAGTCGTTGAGGGTGGCGTTTGGCGGCAAAAGTAGAAACTATTTGACAAATTCAAAAGTCTGCAGTCCTTAATTGAATTAAAAAATAAAAAGACAGAGAACACACACTAATATAGTCATCACAATTAACACCAGATATCAGACAGATTCTATACACACCCAAAGTACACGGGCTACATGACCGCGTTGTTGCAGCCCCTAAACTTAAGAACCAACCAACCTTGGGGCCAGCGAATCATCTTCATTTCCATGACATGGAGCTGTTGTTCATGTCTCTTCCTGACTGGCTAACATTAAGTTCCATAAAGTGCCACCGGTCGAACGATGGTTTTGTGTATCTTCGATATCAAGTACAATGGCACCTTCCGATCAAAAAGGACTCCAGTGAATTAGCGCCACTTCATCCAAGCAGCGTTGATTCTATTTCGGAAGAGCCCAATTATATTGGGAGGTCTATACTAACATTGCATAAACAAGAATAGTAAGGCACACAGCATTTACACAAAATGTGTTTGTGAAAAAGAAAGCACACACACATATTCCATTAAAATATTAGCTGTCCTAAAACAATAAAACCTGATTCGTTTGTCACAAAATACATAACCCGTCAGTTATTTATGTCAATACCCAGGCAAATTTACTAGGTTGTCAAAGTTCGTATCGTTTTTGTCCTTATGCGGGGTAACTCAGCGCATTAACACAAAAGATCATCAGACCAGGCATTGTACGAAGTCGGAAGATGAGTAGGTTCGAACTCCGCCGTCAGCGGTCCTTGAAAAGGCTTTCCGAAGCTTTCTATCCTCAACTCAGACAAATGCTCGGACGCTGCCTTTTAACAGGCCATCGCTGCCTTCTAACTCCTTCCCTAGTTTTATTCATTTTGTCTCACATTAACACATTTGATGAGTTGGCGTCATGAAAAGTCAAGCAGTTTACTTCTCATCAATTTGAAATTAGTAACTTTTTAGGGAATTTGGTTAACACAAACATTTTATGTTGGTAGCACTGATTTTTAAATTCAAATGAAATACTGAGACGCTAGACGAAATTTTGAACGACTTTTAGTAACTTGAGGGACTTTTAGTCCAACTTCAAGAGTTCCTACCATCTCGCGACCGACAAGCGTACTAACGTCCAATAATAGTAGACTAAGTGAGATGTTCTTATAGCAACATATAGATGTCTCTAAAGCGGCTTAGGTGACGTAATTGATAGCATGCTGAGCTTCTGTGCCCAAGATTGCGGGTTCAAACCCGGCAGAAGTCGTCGGATTTTTAAGAGCGTTAAAATCCCTCAGTATGCTTTCCTTCGGAGGGGAAGTAAAGCCGGCGGGCCCATGTCGTAGAATTATGGCATGTAAAAGAACCTTCCACTAACTACACTTGTGTGAAGCTAAATTTCTAGGTGTATTTAATTAATGCTCTATTAGTTCCAACGTTCATCGCCAGGTGCTGGCTGCGGTGGCATCTAGTAACCAAATTCACAGCTAGGTGTTGTTGACGGTAACATTTGGTAACAAAAGTAGGAAATATTTGAAATTGATCGTCTGCAGTCCTTAATTGAATTTCAAATGACACACCCTACTACAGAAATCACAATTAACACCGGTTATCAGACAGATTCTACACACACCCAAAGTACACGGGGCTACATGACCGCGTTGTCGCAGCCCCTAAATTGAGGATCCAACCAACCTAGATGTCTCTACTGAACTACTGTAGAATGCATGGGCCTAGATGATAAACACTCGTTGCAATGGTAACCATCGGATTTTGGTGTCGGTTTCTTGTCTACGATAACTTGTAAGCCAACACCACAAGCACTAGACTTCCAGTCATAAAACATATCCATGTTAATACCATACACACGAAAGTACATGGAACTGATGACCAAACCCCTGGCTGAAGTAACAATAATAATAGACTAATAATAATAATAATAATATCGAATGACCTCGGGTGCCGGGTGCAGGCTTTGTTATTTGACACCCAAAGGGTAGCTTGCATGTCGAATTTCTTTGTTCCTTGAAGCACTATGAAAGTCAAGGAGGTTAGTTATCTAAGCGCTTTCTAGATAAATGAGGAACTTTGTGTTGGCGGAAACTCCAGAGATTAATTTCGCCATTATGAACACGGCCTACTGAATTCAAATGGGTTCTTTGACATGCCAACATCGTATGACATGGTGTCGTAATTTTTGCCACCTTTCAAAAGTAACTTACCACGACCAGGAGCGAACCTGAAAGCTTGGGGTTAGTAGAGCGAGACGTTGACCACTCACCCACCGTGGCAAGCAGTAACAATAACATACCTATATTAGGTGCCATTGATTTGTATATCTGAGAAACAAAGGTTGTTAGTTTTTTTAGAAGGCTATTTTCTATTTTGAATTGAATTGCGTATCACTTAAACTAGGCATTCTCAACCTTTTTGAGACTTGGAGCTCCACCCTCATACCATACCAAGTATCCGATCACCATTAAATCAAATATACGGTAATAATAATAATAATAATAATAATGCAATGAGGCATGCACCTCTCTTTCCTTTTCCAATCTCTCTCTCTCCCTCTGAAGTGCTAAAATAGGTAGCTATTCACAGCTCACTGGCATGCTGCAACTACTTGCATGATTCATGCAGATAAGATAAATTTACGTGTAAACATTCGAGTCGTATCAGCATCTTTTATGTTGCTCATAAAACAGAGATGTCCAATTATTTTGACTGTAAATTAAAAAAATACTATTTCGCAAGATGATTAAATTTCCAACTGTCAAAACTTGTAATGTAAACACTATTATTCCTGTTCGTGCAACAGAATTTGAATTGGAGAATGGATCTCAGGGGAGCTTGTTCTCTTGAGCACTTTTTGTCTCGTATGACGAGAGCAACAGTTTGAGAACGCCTGAGTCCTAAATGCTATGTGAAAGCATAGATCTTTCAAACAGGAATCCTACACCGCGACGGAATATTAATGGTAGCCTGTGAACATTTCACGACAGGTGGCTGATATTTTCCTTTACTTTTGGCGTAACCTCGTAGTAGTGCGGGCGCGGGAGAGATTTGTGGCGATTGAAACGTGTGTGTGTTAATTATACGATCAGTGAGCGCCATTGTCTGCCCTCGTCCAAGCTGGTCCGTCATCTATTTTAACTCGTCTATAGTTGTATCCACACTGTCTTTCTGATACCAGAACTTTCCTCACACATTATAACATGTCTTCTGCCAGATAGTTTGCGTACTTCTCTGTTGTTGATGAATCTTTAGGGGCTTTGCGACATGTCGCCCCGTGTACCTTTGTCACTGTGATGTCTGTACTACATACATTTGAGACTGTTTTGTTAGCACTGTGGCCTTCTCTGATTCTACATCTCTCACTTTGAAATCGTTCAACACTGAATCTAACCATCGCCTCCAAGGTATACCTCTGCTTCTCTTACCCTCTACAGCAGAACTCATTAACCTCTTAGGTAATCTCTCCTCCCCCATTCTCTTCATATGATCCCACCATCTGAGTCGGCTCATACCAACAGCTTCATTTAGCGTAGTAAATTAGGAAATTAGTACCGTAAGTCAGTAAGGTATATCCAGTAATAAGGAAAAACTGCAGATAGCAGTTAACAGACTAGTAGAATGGCCAAAGGATAATGAGTTTACAATTAGGCTAATAGTAGTAAAATTGTTCAGATGATTTTTAGAAAAGCAGGTCAATTTGCAAAGTCGGATGTCATACTTCGTGGAAACGAAGAATTAGAAATTGTAGACCACTTCAAATATTTGGAAATATGACTACAAACCACAAGAATATCCTACAGGATACACGTCAAAGAAGAGCAATAGCAGCAATTAGAAGCTTTCAAGATATCAATAGGCCAGAACTACTGGATATTAAAACAGCCATTTTCATATTTCATACAAAAATAGTACCAATAGTAACATATGGAATACTGTTAATACGGACGCATCTAACGACCTTGGACCATGCAGTATTAGAACGAGTAAAAGCGAGTTTCTTGAAACGGACACTGGCTCTATCAAAAGTCACAATGGAGCCCTTCTTCAAAGAGAAACTTAAATTAAATCTGCAATTACCAACGACCAACGCATCGGATAAACATCTAAATGAAAGGAAGGAGAAAAGAGCAAGCATCTGGGAGGATTTCTATTGCTTTCCTGCAATGATGAATAATGAATGGACGAAAAGTAATTCCACACTCAGACACACAGTGACGCGGTTTGCGGTCCATGGATTCCATCATCGGATATATAAAACAGAAGCTTTTCACTTACCGGGTGACGTGCGTTTATGAACTTTGTGGTGCTAAGTGTCACAGATATCATCTGCTCCATTGTTCCAAAAGAACAAGATCCATTGTGAATTATAGTGAGGAAAATTACAGCATATTTTTTCATACTGGCCATTGGCTGCAATTCATAAATTATTATATTCTAAAGAACAGTACAGTGTACCGGTTACGGTCAGAAAAAAGTACTTAATACAAATTACGTTGCAGGTCTTACACTAAAATGTGATAAAAAAGGCTTAGTTCATAACTATTTCTAAAAATTACTATCCAAAATGTTTCAAAATACATTAAAAGACTAAGAAAGCAGATCTTTACAATTTTAGATTAATGTTGACAGATATACGTCTTGAAAAAAAAAACAGCTCGAAAGAAAGAACAAAGAAAATAGTAAACATTAAAACACTTAACTGGACATGATGTATTGGTGCATTGAAATTTTGAGGTTGGGATGATGGTTGGTTCCTCAGTTTAGGGGCTGCGACAATATGGCCATGTAGACCCGTGTACTTTGGGTGTGTGTAGAATCTGTCTGATAACCGGTGTTAATTGTGATGGCTGTATTAGTGTGTGTTATCTGTAATTCAGGTAAGGACTGCAGAAGATCAATTTCACGTAGATTCTACTTTTGATACCAAATGCTACCGTAAACGACACCTAGCTGTGAACTTGGTTACTAGATGGCACAACAGCCAGCATCTGGCGGTGAACGTTGGAAATAATAGAGCATTAATGAAATCTGACCTAGAAATTTAGCTTCACACAAGTGTAGTTAGTGGAAGGTTCTTTTACATGCCATAAATCTATGGCATGGGCCCGCCGGCTTTACTTCCCCTGCGAAGGAAAGCATACTGAAGGATTTTTAACGCTCTTAAAAATCCAATGACCTCGGCCGGGTTTGAACCCGCGATCTTGGGCATAGAAGCTCAGCATGCTACCAACTACGCCACCGAAGCTGCTTGGGATGATGTGATCATATGTTTATATGAAAATAAAAAGCTCTCTGATTACGTACCACAAACCTATTTCTTATTTCAATATTATTCTTCTGTTTAGATCATTAATATTTTCCACTTCGAGCTGTCCTTCAACATTAATCTAAAATTGTAACAGATTTGGCTTTTTAGTCTCATAATGTATTTTTTAACATTTTAGATAGTATTTTTAGAAATAGTTATGAAATTAGTGTTTTTATAAAATTTTAGTTTAAGACTTGCAACTTCATTTGTATTAACTACTTTTTGCTGAAGAAGGTCGGAACGGGACCGAAACCGGTAACACTGTACTTTACTTAAGAATATCATTTATTGACTTACGGTATTGATTACTTAATTTATTAACCTTTATCAATAAGGATTTTTTTTGGATAGATATGGTCATTTTCATCTCTTTTCATTCATTTGGCGGGTTCATTTGTAACTTAGCTTGTATCTCTTCATTGCGAGTACCGTCCTGCCATTGCTCCCACCTATTTTCCCCAGCAATTATTCGTTCTACCCCCATATAAGTTACCTCTTGCTTATGTATCAGATATCCTGAGTCTACCCTTCTCGTACTCCCATACAGCAAGGTCGGTCTAAATACTGATGTAGGGAGAGTTTCGTCGATACACTAATTTATTCTTGCAGAATACTGTTGTTAGCAACTGAGCCGTCCAGTTGCAAGACTCGTTTAATCCACTTGTGAAAAAGGATCATGTCGTAAAATTATTTATGTTCGACCCTGGCTATTATGTGTTAGAAAACTGTATCATAATGATGGTCATTATAACACTATTTTTCGTTATGAAACAGTTTCTCCCACCAATCACAGCTCAAGAAACAGTTGTTTGACCAATTAGATAAGGTTAGCTTCGCACCTGCGTGGAGTTCCAAGGCCTTCTGAACTGCATTGCCTAGTGTCATAGTGGGGTAATCGAGAAGGCCATGGTCAATTACAAGGCATTCTCTGCGTCTTATGCGCTCTGTTCAGTACATAAAACTGGCGAAATCTCGACAGATATTTATGAATATTGTTACGTGACCCCCCCCCCCCCTAGTGACACTTTCGTTAACTGGATTACGGTGGGTTGAAGCACAACACAGATTGTTCCTTTAAAGAAATAATTAACTTTATTGCGGCCAGAAAGATACACTACTCATCAGCAAATAAAAGCAATTAGAACCTTACTCCAGTTTCCTCAAGTCTCTTCCTTATGGAGAGCTATTGCCCCCTTTCACTTGTCAACAAACCACAGAAGTTAACCCGTCCTAATGAGTCCAGTGGCCTTGACAGAAACTACCTGCACCTCTTCCTTATGTACACAAATTACAGTTACTTCTGCTACACGCTGCTTCGCTGTCCACGAGCTGGGAAGCAATGTCACTGGATTTCGTAACTCACACGGCACTTCGCCACAATAACTCTGTCGCTCAGTGAAATCACACTCGCTCAAAACACAGGCAGTCCCCTGTATGCTTCTCACTCCCTCGCTGTCAAGAGAATCAGCTTCACGAGGAGTTTCGCAAGTCACGTCACCACACTTCTATCGCTCAGGATAAACGCTCGCACTAGCTCGAAAAACACACACTCACTGCTTGACAGGTCGCTCTTATATAGCAGGCCGGTGACTCAATAAATGCTTCTAGACCCATCCAGTGTTCACGGCTTCTCGAGGTTTCCATCGCTGGCTAAGTCACGAATATTCTGGACCATCCCTTTGTCCTAGTAGTCCTGTTGCATAAGGCGCACGCAATACACTGAGGCAGAGCACAGCCCAGCCCTGGCGCAGTTGTGACACATGCGGCGAGCGATGAAACAAACTCACAGCCGTAACACCACCCCCTTCCTAAAAGGCTGATCGTCCCGATCAATCATTGGTCCGTCTGTGTCCCTCCGTAGGCTGCCAGGCGATCTCGATGCACGATCTTCATCTTCGCCCTCGGGCTCCGCTGGATCCTGTAGACGACATCGTTGATCCGTTTCACGACTCGGTACGGGCCCTCCCAGGCCTTCTGCAGTTTGGGTGACAGGCCTTTCTTCCGTAATGGGTTGAAGAGCCAGACCAGGACGTCCTCGTGGAATCCGCCGGCATCCGCCTGTTGGTCATATCGGGTCTTCATTCGGTCGGTCTCGATCCGCAGTTTCCTCCTCGCGAACGCGTGCACGTCCTCCAGTTGGTCGACCAGTTCTTGACAATACTGGCATACCGGAACCGGATCATTCCCAGGTCGGCCGAAGGCAAGATCGACAGGTATACGGAGCTCCCTCCCAAACATGGCCCGGGCTGGTGTGCACCCGGTGGCTTCATGCACGGCGGCGCGGTAGGCCAGGAGAAATAGTGGAAGATGTTTGTCCCAATCCCTCTGGTGCTCGCTGACGACTATTCGGAGATGGTTCTCGATGGTGCAATTGAATCGCTCTACCTTCCCGTCGGACTGAGGGTGTAGCGGCGTTGTCCTTGTCTTCCGGATTCCCAGCAGCTGGCATACGTTCTGGAACACCTGCGACTCGAAGTTCCTCCCTTGATCGGAGTGCAGCTCCAGGGGTACTCCGTACCGGCTGACGAATTCCTTCACCAGGGTCTCTGCGATCGTCGTGGCTTCTTCGTTAGGGAGCGCATACGCCTACGGCCATTTGGTAAAGTAATCGCTGACGACCAATATGCAGCGGTTCCAGCAACATCGATGGCCACTCTCTCCATGGGGCCGCCCACGTTGTAGGTCTTCAGTGGACCCCGTCGTCTTCGTCCTGGGCCCTTGCTGGCTGCGCAATCGTGCACCTCGCGCAGTGGTTCTCCACGTCAGTTCGGCATCCGATCCAGTAGAACCGCTCTCTCAGCTTCTTCAGGGTCTTCTTTATCCCTAGGTGTCCACCAGATGATCCTCCATGGACTTCCTTCAGGACTTCCTCCGTCATAGCCTTTGGAACGACGACTTGTTCCCGAGATGTCTTCCCGTCGGTGCTCTCCCAGGCGCGGCAGATGAGGCCATCCCTTACAATCAGCGAGTCCCACTGCGCCCAGTAGGACTTAAACTTTGGGCTGCAGTCACTCACAATGTTCCACCCGGGTCTGGGGACACAGGCCCTCTTCCATTCGGCTATCAGTCCCAGGTCATCATCTTCTGCTTGTGCCCGCGTGAAAGATTCGCGGCTCCAGTTTCCTTGAAGTTCCACAGTAGTCCGTCGGCACTGTATCCCGGTGTTCTCCTCCCTCCTAGTACAGAAGGTGCAGTCTTCGGGGCACGGTCTTCGTGACAGGGCGTCGGCATTAGAATGCAGTTGGCCTTTCCTGTGCTGGATCTCGAAGTTGTACTGTTGAAGCCTCTCTAACCACCGCGCGAGTTGACCCTCGGGCTGTTTGAAGTTCAGGAGCCACCGCAGGGATGCATGGTTGGTCCTGATGAGAAATTCTTGCCCGTACAGGTACTTGTGGAAGTGTTCGATGGTCTTTACGATGGCGAGCAGTTCCTTCCTGGTGACGCAGTAGTTCCTCTCTGGCTTTGACAAGGCTTTGCTGAAGTAGGCCACTACTCTCTCCTCGCCGTCCACTATTTGCGACAGGATTCCCCCTATACCAAAGTCGCTGGCATCGGTATCGACAATGAACCTTGTTCCAGGTCTGGGGTAGGCCAGAATAGGCGCGGTGCACAGAGCCTGCTTGAGTTGTTCGAAGGCACTGTGGCATTCTGCTGTCCATGTGAAGAGTTGGTCCTTCTCAGTCAGTCGATGCAGTGGTTTGGCGATGTCGGCGAATCCTCTCACGAAGCGACGGTAATGAGTGCAGAGTCCCAGGAAGCTTCGTAGTTGGGACTTGTCCTTCGGAACTGGCCACTCCCTCACAGCTGCGGTTTTCTCTGGGTCGGTGCGCACCCCTTCCTCGGAGAAAATATGCCCAAGGTACTGGACCTGCTTCTGGAAGAGCTGACACTTCTTGGGGCTCAACTTCTGCTGGGCAGTCCGTAGCTTCATCAAGATCTCCTTCAGGTTGCTGTAGTGCTTCTCGAAGCTTTTTCCCAGAACGATGACGTCATCTAGGTAGACCAGGCAGGTCTTCCAGTGTAGTCCCCTCAGAATGGACTCCATTAACCTTTCGAAGGTCGCAGGGGCGTTGCACAGACCGAATGGCATGACGGTGAACTGCCAGAGCCCGCTGCCCACAGAGAACGCAGTTTTCCCGCGGTCCTTAGGGTGTACCTCCACCTGCCAGTAGCCACTCTTCAAATCCAAGGTGGAGAACCATCTTGATCCAGATATGGTGTCCAGCGTGTCGTCGATCCGGGGTAGAGGGTAGCTGTCCTTCTTTGTAACGTCGTTCACCCGCCTGTAGTCCACGCAGAACCTGGTGGAACCGTCCTTCTTCTTCACAAGCACGACCGGAGAACTCCAAGGACTATGTGATGGCTCGATCACCCCTTGCTCCTTCATCTCTTCTGCCATCCGGTCGACTTCGGCTTGCTTGGCGAGCGGGACACGTCGGAATGGGGCCCTAATCGGAGCGCTGTCCCCAACGTCAATTCTGTGCTGGACCAAGCTTGTTCTGCCGAAGTCTTTGCTCCCCACTGAGAAGACGTCCTGGAATTCGCGTAGCAGGTCCTGAAGTTGGCGTGATTGTTCCTCGTCTAAATGGTCCTGGGATCCTTGGTACAGCTTCTGTAGTTCTTCTGGTAGTGCGCGTCTTCTTCGGTTGTCCGTCTGCAGGTGTCCGTCCGTCGTATCTGTGATGCGGGCAATCCAGGTAACGGGCTCGCAGACTCCTAGGTTGGTGTCCCGGTGAACCGTAATGTCGTAGTCATTCAGGTTGGACAGGCGGACGTACGGCCGAGACGTCGTGTTGATGAGGGTCTTGGCAACTAGCAATCCCTTTGTCTGGATGTCCTCATATTTTGGCTCGATGACAGCCGCCACTCCCTCAGCAGTTCCGTCGACAATTACGGCGGCGCTGACCTCCGTCCAGGCGGGAACGATGACGGCCTCTCTCAGCCTTACTCGTCGTGCGGTGACGGCCTCGTGTGCTGGTTGCAAAGCAAGTTCCTCACCTCCGAAGTGCAGAGTGTTGGTACTCAGGTCCAAGATGATGTTGTTCTGGTCCAGGAAGTCCAGTCCGATGATCACTTCGTTTGATACGTCAGCCACAAGCACTGGATGCTTCACCGCCCGTCGACCAATGACGAGCTCCAGTGATGCTTCGCCATGTACCGGTGCGGTCTCTCCGGTTGCGGTTATTAGCTGGAGGTTCCTTTGTGTGGGTTGCACTCTCCACTTCGGGATCACGGTGGGATTGACGATGTTCCTCGACGCTCCCGTGTCGATCAGCATGGGCCAGCTCATTCCGTTGACGACTCCGTCGACCATCAGGCTGCTATTGTCCCTCCGTAACTTCGTCACACGCACTTGGACTGCCGGGGCTTGACGACTGTCACAAGCCAACATTTGCCCCCCAAGGCTGGTTAATACTCGTTTCCCTGGGCCGCGCGGTTTTCAGACGACTGATTTCCCGTCGGATACCGGCGGCGGCGGCGATCACCGCAGTCCTTGCTCAGGTGGCCTTTCTTACCGCAGGCCCAGCATGTCGGTAGTCCTCTTCCGGGCCGCCTCCCAGGTCGTCTTCCGGCTGTGTCGTTTCTGGTAGTGCCGCGACTATTGAAGAAACGGCTTAGCGCCTCCAACAATTCATCGGCCAGGGGCTTGGTCTCGTTGGTTTTTGCTGGTTCGTCGACGTCCACTTGACGCACCTGCGCGTGCATTCCAGATGCCTGTTTTGCCGTCCCGAACTCAAGTGCGTGGCTCAGCGCATCTGCCAGAGTCTTATTGCGCGCGAGTCGCAGCGCCTGTTGAGTGTCCGAGTCCCGTAGCCCGTCGGTGAAGGTCTGCGTCGCAATCTGTTCCAGAAAGTCGGCCGGCGCTGTTGGATAGGCGAGCCTTACGAGGCGTGCGATGTCCATCTCGAACTCCTGCAGGGTTTCCGCGTTCTTCTGTACCCGGGTCCGGAGCTGCATCTGGTAGGCCTGCTGAAGATGGCTATCTCCATATCGGGACTCCATATGGGTGATCAGTGAAGCGTAGTCCTGGGATCCAGTCGGGATGGCCTGAAGGACGTTAAGGGCGTCACCTCTCAGCGCTACAATAAGAGCTGTAGCCTTTTCTGTGTTGTTCCAGTTATTTACGGAACAGGCTGCCTCGAACTGACGTAAGTAGGTGCTCCACGGGACCTTTCCGTCGAAGGTTGGGGGCGTCACTCTGCTATGTCCCGTTCCTGATATTCCCGGTGTAACGGTGGGCGGGCGTTGGCGCAGCTCGGCAACTTCCTCTTGTAGAGCGTTGAATCTCGCTTCCATCCCCGTCGGCGGGCGTTGGCTCAGCTCAGCAATTTCCTTTTGTAAAGCGTTGAATTTCTCTTCCACCCCCGTCAGTGGGCGTTGGCGCAGCTCGGCAACTTCCTTTTGTAAGGCGTTGAATTTCTCCTCCACCCCCATCAGCGGGCGTTGGCGCAGCTCGGCAACTTCCACTTGTAAGGGGTCGAACTTCTTTTCCACTGCCGTGACTTCCTCACGCAGACCCTGTTCTAATTTCCTTTGGCTTTCCTCTAATTTCGCCAGCAGACACTCTTCCAGATTTTTCTGGCCATACAGAAATTTGGCGGTTAGGTCCTCTGCTAACTTATTCTGGCTGTGCTCCATCTTCCTCTGGCTGTCCTCTAATTTCGCAGTTAGGTCCTCGGTTAACTTACTCTGACCATCTTCTAATTTAGAAGTTAGGTCCTCGGCTAAATTCTTCTGGCCGTCTTCTAGTTTGGCAGTTAGGTCCTCGGCTAACTTCTTCTGGCCGTCTTCTAGTTTGTCAGTTAGGTCGTCGGCTAACTTCTTCTGGCCGTCCTCCATCTTCTTCTGGCCGTCTTCCATCTTGGCTTCCATGCCACTTAACTTTTCTAGCAATGCTGCAAATTGCGCTTCCATTTTAGATGTTTGTCTTGTAAAGGGCATGCACTCACAGGAAAATTTAAAAAATTACCTGCTCGGGTTTTGAAACCAGGACCGTCAGGTGTTGTGCTTGTGTTTGAGTTCGTAATCCGGCTTCTGACACCAGTTGTTACGTGCAACCCCCCTAGTGACACTTTTGTTAACTGGATTACGGTGGGTTGAAGCACAACACAGATTGTTCCTTTAAAACAATAATTAACTTTATTGCGGCCAGAAAGATACACTACTCATCAGCAAATACAAGCAATTAGAACCTTACTCCAGTTTCCTCAAGTATGTTCCTTATGGAGAGCTCTTGCCCCCTTTCACTTGTTAACAAACCACAGAAGTTAACCCGTCCTAATGAGTCCGGTGGCCTTGACAGAAACTACCTGCACCTCTTCCTTATGTACACAAATTACAGTTACTTCTGCTACACGCTGCTTCGCTGTCCACGAGCTGGGAAGCAATGTCACTGGATGTCGTAACTCGCACGGCACTTCGCACAATACCTCTGTCGCTCAGTGAAATCACACTCGCTCAAAACACAGGCAGTCCCCTGTATGCTTCTCACTCCCTCGCTGTCAAGAGAATCAGCTTCACTAGGAGTTTCGCAAGTCACGTCACCACACTTCTGTCGCTCAGGATAAACGCTCGCACTAGCTCGAAAAACACACACTCACTGCTTGACAGGTCGCTCTTATATAGCAGGCCGGTGACTCAAAAATGCTTCTAGACCCATCTAGGGTTCACGGCTTCTCGAGGTTTCCATCGCTGGCTGGGTCACGAATATTCTGGACTATCCCTTTGTCCTAGTAGTCCTGTTGCATAAGGAGCACGCAATACACTGAGGCAGAGCACATCCCAGCCCTGGGGGCAGTAGTGACTCAAACAGCGAGCGATGAAACAAACTCACAGCCGTAACAATATTTATCTTCGAACATAAAATAGTTATAATAATTATCGTCGAACATAAACAGTCGTATGCAACTCGCCTATAATGGTAATTAAGACACTCGTATGGAAATTATAAAACTCGCATACGCTCTTTTTATATATACTCGTGTCTTAATTATAGCCATTATAGGCTCGTTGCATAATGTACTATTATGTTCGACCCTGACAATTATATGTCAGAAAACTGTACTATAATGAGGCTCATTATAACACAATTTTTCATTACAAAACAGTTTCTCCCACCAATCAGAGCTCAAGAAACAGTTGTTTGACCAATTAGATAATTAGATGCGCTGAGTTCCACGGCCTTCTTATTTAAATTTCACTGCCTGGCCTAGTGTCATACTAGGGTAATCGAGGAGGCCATTGTCAAATACAAGGCATTCTCTGCGTCTTATGCGCTCTGTTCACTGCATAAAACTGGCAAAATCTCGACAGATATTTATGAATATTTATGTTAGAACATAAAATAGTTATAATAATTATCGTTGAACATAACCAGTCGTATGCAACTCGCCTATAATAGTAATTAAGACACTCGTATGGAAATTATAAAACATTATAAACATACTCGTGTCTTAATTATTGCCATTATAGGCTCGTTGCATAATGTACTATTTTTAATTAGTTTATTGTATTTTATTTTACTTTATTTTATTTTATTTTGTTTTATTTTGTTTTGTTTATTTTTTGTTTTATTTTGGTTTGGTTTTGTTTTATTTTATTTAGTTTTATTATGTTTTAAATTGTTTTATTTAATTATTTGTTTTGTTTTTTGTTTTATTTTATTTTGTATTTATTTTGTTTTGTTTATTTTGTTTTATTTTGTTTTGATTTATTTTGATTTTGTTTTGTTTTAATTTGATTTTCCAGAAAACAAACATAAAACCAAAAACCAAAAACACGAAGCAAAAAGAAAAATTAAAAAACAAAAACAAAAGCAGAAAACAAAAAAGCAACAAACACAAAGCAAAATTCAGAAAAAGCAGAAAACAAACACAAAATTAAAACCAAGAAAGGAAAGCAAAAAGTAAAATTCAAAAGCAAAAGCACAAAGCAAACACAAAACCAAAAACCAAAAATACAAAGCAAAAAGAAAAAGGTAGAAAACAACAAACACAAAAGATACGTGAGGTAAAGTCCAGAGAAACGTTTCTCATGAAAATGATTCTTATTCACAAGTGGATTAAACGAGTTTTGCAACTGGACGACTCAACTGAGAACTCACTGCATTGGCTTTTCTACACCTCAACTGTATTTATTTCCCCATGCTACCATCCTGAGAGAGTACACAACCCAAGTACGAGTATATAAAATGTTCCACCTCCTCCAATTTAGTTCTTCCTACCTGTACTAGTGTGTGTATTTTGTAAATAAGGTAGGATTTGAGTATGAAGCGACCGTGGCCTTAAGTTAGGGTCCATCACAGAATTTGCTTGGAGTAGAAGTGGGGAAATCACTTTCAGGATGTCTGAGGCTCGACCCTTCCTTCCATAACTAAGTTTGCTATTCCTGGATGCTTTAGTATGTGTCCTAGCAACCAATCTCTTCATTAGCAGTCCCCAGTAACACTCGCCTTAACAGTTCTTCATTTGTTTCTCTATCTACTTACCTGATCATCATTTTCCTGTAAAACCACATTTCAAGCGCTTCTATTCTGCTCATTTCTGTTGCACCAACAGTCCAAGTAGTTTAACATAGCCTGCTAAAATGTCTAATTAAGCTCTCTTAAACAGTCTCATTTGAAAAGCTGTGTTATTAAATTATTCGCTGTTCCCCTACCTTAGAAATCTGATTCGAGTTTGAATGTACGGAAAGAATACAGGAACAACAACAAAGAAAATCAACTTCTTCCAATTTATAAATCAGCTTCTGACTATGACGGCTAGGTAGCTCTAGTATCACCTATGATTACAATGATCTCAACGATAGACCTATCCAGAAAGTTGATCCTAGTGTCCTCTTCATTTAAAACTAGAGTCAAGCTCGCAGCAAGACCACAGTGGAGTAAGCAACTCAACGCACCAATTCATAATGCATGAGAGTTGAGTTCGATTCCCAACTGGGGGTCTCACTTTCAAGTTTAACTCATTTGTAATGAAAATTTGCTACGTTATCTGGAAGAAGAAAGAATAATTCTCATGTCTTTACTATCCTTTGACTATGTGTCTTCGAATATCGTTCCTTTGTTGAAAGAGACACACATAATATCAGTTCGAAATTATAGTCCAGTTGTTGATGAGAGTTTGTTGTTGCTTATTTTAGGGGCTGTGAAATGTGGTCACATTGCCTCGTGTATTTAGTTGTGTGTGGGATTTGTGTTGTTGTGATGGCTGTATGTGTGTGTGTATTTGTAAATTGGGGATAAGATTGGGAAGGAGGTGGCCGAGACCTTAAGTTAAGAACCTCCCCAGCATTTGCCGGGAGTAGAAGTGGAAAAACGAGTTCCAGGATAGCTGAGGTAGGAATCGAACCCTCCTCTTCTCAGTTTCACCTCATAAAGCTGAGTGTACCCCTTTCCAGCCCTCAAACCAGAATTAAAATTTCTTGAAACGGAAAATAGCGCAAGGTCCACAACACGTCAGGAAACGTAAATATAAGAACATATTGCAACCGGGCTTAATTTTAATGGATGTAGTTTGGTGCCTTAATAGTACTATGTGTATCAGCGTGCGAAAAACGTACAAATAAGGTTTGAGTGTATACGTTTTCAAAATGATTTACTTTTGAATCATTTAATGGTGACCATGACGATTTTGTCGTTTCATTTATTGGCCGTCGGTCCTGTGTACCAGGATGTGTATGTAATATGTCCAGTTATCTATGTTATTGGGTTGCTTGTATCAGTAGGTGTGTCTGTAATTATCTGTGTTTAGGATTAGGCTATGTGCCTTTCAACTTGAAATATTGTTCCATCCTAGCTTTGCTTGGAATGATTGGTAGGGGGGCAGGAGGGATCCCGGGGAAATCCTCATTAATAATGGTCACTGCTGGCGCTGTGGTTCGTACCTCGGATCTCAAAACGTGCAGTTGCCCAATCCTCAACGATGAGCATGTCTCGATGCGCTCAGCTATGTAGGTGGCTGATATGGATTATGATGATGATGATGATGATGATGATGACTGTGGCTGATAAAAGGGACAAGTGAGATTAATAACAATAAACAGTTCAATACTCTTTGACTATGTTACTAGCATAAAGTTGTTATTGCAACCTTTCATTTGGTCAATACATTATAACCCCAATTAATGGGACATGGGAAGAAACAATCCGAAAAGAATTACACGTGATTAATATATATATATTTGTCACGCACTACAGAACAGGGAGAAAACTATAGGGAGACATGTTTCGTTCGTGAATCAAGCATCATCAGATCTAATTATACAAGACAAAATTGCTCTACAAAACACTACCAAACCCACGATGACACCCACAAACGGTTTCTGTCCTCCAGAAACAAAAAGAACGGCAAAGCTTAGAAAGTGTGGCAACTGTTACTGATGTATTAAGCAGCCGAAAGAAGAACTATTTATTTTAACATATATTTTGTACAAACTGTACCCGGCATGCGTTGCAATCCAATCAATGAAATTGTTGGCGTTGTAATTTTGTTTGTTGAAGTGCTTTTGGAAACACATTATTTTTTTATTTTTTATTTTTTCGTTAACTGCCTCTAAACTATTGTAAAATGGATTTACTAATTCAGAAATATTTGTGGGAGCGTGTATAACAACCCGCCAAAATTCCATCACAATCGGATGGATGGTATATGAACGCATATGGGACTTTGTTGAAACGATTCACGCGCCGTCACTCATTTGTTGAATCTACTCGTGTATTGTAAAATGGATTTACTAATAAGTCAGAAACCTTTGCAGGAGTGTACACAACAACTCACCAAAGTTTCATCGCAAGCGGATGAATGGTATATGAACGCATACGGGACTTGGTTGAAACGATTCGTGCACCACCACTCATTTGTTGAATCTACTCGTTGGCTACCAACTGTAAATGGATTTACTAAGTCAGAAATCTTTGCAGAAGAGTACACAACTCACCAAAGTTTCATCGCAATGGGATGAATGGTATATGAACGCATACGGGACTTTGTTGAAACGATTCGTGCGCCACCTCTCATTTATTGAATCTTCTCGTGCGCTATCAACTGTAAATGAATTTACTAAGTCAGAAACCTTCACGAGAATGTACACAACCCAAAAAAGTTTTTTCGCAATCGGATGAATGGCATATGAACGCATATGGTACTTTGTTGAAACGATTCGCGCGCCATCACTCATTTGTTGAATCTACTCGTGTGCTACCTATTGTAGAATGGATTTACTAATGAGTCAGAAACCTTTGCAGGAGTGTACACAACAACTCACCAAAGTTTCATCACAATGGGATGAATGGTATATGAGCGCATACGGGACTTTGTTAAAACGATTCATGCGTCACCACTCATTTATTGAATCTACTCGTGCGCTACCAAGTGTAAATGGATTTACTAAGTCAGAAACCTTCTCTGGTGTGTACACAATAACTCATCAAAGTTTCTTCGCAATCGGACGAATGGTGTATGAACGCATAAAGGATACACACATACACACATATACAACATACACGTAACATTCATTTTTATATATAGAGATTGTATATTTACATCTGATGATGCTTGCTTGAGCGAAACATGTCATCCTAGAGTTTTCTCCCCCTCTTTCGTAGTCCATAATAAATATAATACAATTTAATCACATGTATTTGTTTCAGGTTGTTTTTGGCATGTTCCATCCAGTAAGTGGGATTATATTGGGTAGACCGGTTGAAAAGTTGTAATATGAATTGTCAATACGGCAACTCTGAAACATGGCTTCAAAGCTCTCAATGTAGCATAAAGTTACCTACAGCATCCTTGGCATGCACCGTACAGACCGTGCATTTCGTAGCCATATTTTTGTTACAACTGGAAAGAAATATTCCCTGATTTTGTGTGTGGAAAGTTTTTCCATCACTACGACTCACGTGAATAATACCGTATACTCTGTTCCAGCATTCAGCGAGGAGCTGAGCGCCTTGTTGGAGCGCCGCACGGTGGTGACGACGCACGAAAGTTACGAGGAGTTTCACGCTTCCAGCACTTTAGAACATGTTGGCAATGGAGGGAGTGACGTCGAGATACACGAGGTCAGTAACCCTTCATTCTGCACGATGGAAGTGTTAGAGAATGGTCTCATGTGCATGCTCAAGCCATTGGTCCAGACATCTTAAGAATCGAGTACGAGTAACCATAGACTGCAGCGACTCAGGAAATGTCAGATACGCTAATTTGCCGCTGTCTTCTCCTTTGTTCGGTAAATGGAAACATCCGAGTTGCATGATCAGGGTTCAAAGACAAATTAATGCTCAATTCACTTATTGAATATCTACCTAGGTATGCCATTGATATGAATCTAGTAAGTTTAAACTTACAGTGATTTATTCTTGATATATTAAATCGCCCTTAGGATGGATGGTGGGGGAAGGTACTATTTTTCACTCTCATAATGAAGATGCCACGAGTGTTGAAAGATGAGCGGCTAGGTACAGAGCAGACCCGCTGTTTGATTGGCTCGAGGCTGTCGGTTTCTTATTGGTTGTTTCTGGAATACATCTACATTCCTCAGATTTAAAGCTGCTTGTTTCCTTTAAAAGACTTGAATGTTCCAAATTACACGTTCTAGAATCTAGATGGAACGATGGAACAGAAACGAAGATGCTGATATTTATAGCATAAACTTAAATTTTCTTCAGCTTTTCCCAATTAATTGGGGTCACCGGAGCCAGCCAGGCTCATTTTGGTTTTGGCTGGGGATTTAAGGCCGGATGTCCTTCCTGACACCACGTGATTTTTCAGGTGAAAATTCCACCCCGCTGTCACCGGGATTCGAACCCCGGCCGTCCGGGTGAATGACGAGCAGCTAAGCCACTGCGCCCTCACGCTCCCCGCTGATATTTATAGTATGTTTTTTTTTAAATCGGCGCGTGGCTACAATTTACATCATAGCGTGGGGACGTAATTTTCCTCTGTCACAAGGCCCTAAATGCATTGTTGCTTCGAAAAGCGATATTGAATTTCATTTTTGTGTGTATTCTGTGCAGTGTACTACTGTACGCTATAGGTGTATAAACTGTAAATTAGGATTTGGTTTATGTAATAACTCAAATGTGCTGTCAGATACTTGTCTCAAGTTCACAGTTGCAGACTGTAACTTTCAAGTGTGGTATGTTATTTTATTTTAATGATGTAAATGCATCACACTTTAATAACAATGTAGAATTGTTTATTTGACAGTATACGGGCCGCACTTACAACAAACTTTACAGCTATTATTCTCAGGCAGTGAAACGATTGTAGCAATCAAAAGATTGAACAGATCGTGAGAAAAGAGACTGGTGCCCATGAACTGGTCTCCTTTTACTCTAATTTGATGGCTTTATTATGTTAGTTAGGTATTACTTGATTATTACCGGGTGAGTTAGCCGTGGTCGTTACGGCATGACTAATGGCAGTCGCTCACATCCGGGAGGCGAGGAGGTTCGAATCCTCCCGCCGGCAACCTTGAAGATGGTCTTCTGTGGTTTCTCATCTTCCTTCCAGGCAAATGCCGGGGTTGGTCCCTAACTATAGGCCACAGCCGCTACCTTCCTACTCCTCGCCCTTCCCTTCCAACTCTCCTACCCAACGGTACTTGTAGCTCATCCATTGGGTGTCCGTCTCGAAGCAGCTACAAAACTGGCGAGCCGAACATGTCCTCGGACACTCCCGGCACTAAAAGCCATACGCTAAAAAAAACTTGATTATTAGCCTATTTTCATTTATGAAAAAATAGACTTATGAGATCGCCTTTTGTCCGTGTGTATGTATATATGTGTGTGTGCGTGTGTGCCCCCCTAATAAAATCTAAACGGCTGGAGCGATTTGAATGAAACTCGGTGAGGACATAGTAATATTTTGTCCCGATCGTCCCCTTTAAATTTTAATACGTTTCACCAATCCAACATGGCAGCGGTGCGAAATAATTCACCGGCATTCTACATATCCGAAACTATTTCTGATATCACTATGAAATTGTATACTCAGTTAAGTTCAACTATGTGATACTTAAAAACATAGTAAGTACAAATCAACATGGCGGCCAAGCGAATTTAATATATTTAAATAGCATTTTCTCAAGATTTCATCAACCGAATGCAATGAATCTCGGTATATTAGTTAGTTATTGTTGTTTTAAGGGGCGGAACTACGAGGTCATCTGCCCCTGAATCTTGGTAGGATTAATGTTTCTACAAGATTTAATCTACAGAAATCTGGTACAATTCAATTTTTCTCATAACAAGTTGGCGGCTGTGCGAAATTTTAAAATTATTTTTTCATCTTTTGTTTCCTAATCATGCGATTGAAGTGAACGTTGAATAATAAACCTATGTAATATTCTTCATCTAATAGTACATAACTCTATCGCATACATATAGAACAATCCAACATGGCGATCATCCAAAATATTTCGACGGTTCTCAATATCTCCGAATATTTTACAGCAATCAAACTGAAGTTTCATATGATGATAGAGCTTGTCACGGTGGGTGAGTGGTTATCGTGTCGGATTACTAACCCCCCAAGCTTGCAGGTTCGCTCCTGGCTGTGATAAGTGATTTTTGAAACGCGGCAAAAATCACGACACGCATGTCATTCGATGTTGGCATGGTAAAGAAACCATTTGAATTCAGTAGGCCATGTTCATAATGGCAAAATTAATCTCGGGATTTTCCGCCAACGCAAAGTTCCTCATTTCTCTACTAGAAAGCGCTATAGTGTTAAGGAGCTTAGATATCTAACCTCCATGACTTTCATAGTGCTTCAAAGAACAACAAAATTCGACATGCAAGGTGCCCTCTGGGTGTCAAATAACAAAGCTTGCGCCCGGCACCCGAGGCCATACGATATTATTATTATTATTATTATTATTATTATTATTATTATTAGAGGATATTAACATAAGTTCACCTATGGGCTTTTCAACAACCTGATGAAAACAAATTCAACATGGTGGTGATGCGAAATTTCAATATTTATAGAGACGTTTCTTAGAAAAATAGGCAGGAGAATTTTAATGGAAAAGACCAGAGGGATTTATGAAAATAGGCTATTTAGTTCTTTACGGAACCACTTGTTTTTCATTTATTCGGCTTTGACATTAAGGCTTCATAAGCCGAATATTTGGTTAGGTTCATTTGTTGTTGTGGTTTGATGTTTAATTTGTTAATTTATTTTAAGAGTAGGGTTGAGAATTGAGTAGTCTGTTCAAAGAGTCTTCTTCCCACTAGACATATTTTAACAGCCAATGAGATATGGGCAGGGTTCAACCAATCACGGAGTGGATCAGCTCTGTATCTAGCCACTCGTGTTGATAGAGCTGTGATTCTGAATTAAGATGCAAAGGAAAATGAGGGTACCTTTTTTCGGAAATTTATTTTAAGATTATTTGAGATCATAAACGATGATGGAATGCCCAAATAATAACTTAAAATCGTCGCCCGAACAGAGTAGATCTAGCAAATTGACAGTAAATCGCCCCATACTTATTTCAAGACTCTCAACCTGTTGTGCCTCCGAGTGTTGCTCTACAGAAATAGAAACAAATGGCTTAATTGAACAGCTGTTTCCTAAAACTCGCAGTTGCACTTGACCAGTCATGGGTTCCAACGTGTATATGAAATTAATTATATCATTTAATGAAAGGATTAATAACTAAATTGTGGGGCTAAGAATCGATAGAAACGTGCACTACGCCAGAGCCAAATAATAAAAATATGAAATTTGATGATGTTTTTAATTTTGAATTAAGCCAATCTTCGTATTGATAACAAATGATTGTATTGGGTTTGAAAGCATTTGTTTCTTACTTGTGTAACATTTTAGTGTTAACCTAACAGTCTACCACTTACTGGATGAGCAAAATAGTCAGCTGTTCAGTTAGCCAAAGAGAGATGGGTATGGCACTATCTTTCCTCATCCCTTTCCAAAAATTCACCAGTTGCCATTCTGTTAGTACAAAAGTATAAATGTCGTTGTGGAAAGTGAATAATATTGTGTTTACTTGTATCGCTCTTTTAAGTTAAACATTAGTTGGAAACTGTACTTTATTAATATTTATACAATGTTAGGGAATAGAAAGAGCCAGGTGATTTCGTGAAGAAAACTGGACTTAATTATTTAATATAAACAAAATTGTTTATTTTTTGAGCATTTTCACTTGTGCAAATAGAACGTATGAAATGCTAATGAAATCAAACACGAAAAAAGAAAATTATATATAGCAGGTTTTGAAACTTCAGGACGGTATATTAAGCCCTCACCTCCCCCCACCAACTGTAATTTTGAAGTCTTTCCCCCTCCAGAAGCAAACCCTATTTACGCCACTGCAGTGGAATGTAACACTAGAAGTGCTGACAGCATTGTGTGTACTGACTATAAACTGAAATAAACAGTTAAATACAATATTATCATGAGCGTTGTCCACGCACTGCACACACGTGGAAAGTAACGAGTTATTGTTCATATTCATAACAAGTGTGTGAATGTGGCATATTGCATGCTATTTATTAATGAGCAATTAAACTACATCAAATTAAGTTCATGATCACGATTAGACCTTCCGACAGCGGTAGCTACGCTTGCTAACGCCCGTGAGGCCAAGCTATCCGCGGACTCGATAGACGTGGGCCCTAACCCCACCGTCGGCCGTGGTTTCCCATTTTTAACTCCAGGTAAACGCTGGGACGGTACCTTATGACAGGCCACGGCCGCTTCCTTCCACATCCTTTGCCCAGTTGCATTCATTTCATCTATCATTAACAGCTGTCATGAGGTTGGCGTCCGGAAGGGCATCCGGCCGTAAAACACAGCCTTTCATCGCATCTCATCTCCGACCCCGTTGAAAAGATAAACGGGAATACAGTATATCACGATGGGTTTTTTGAAAACACCCGTAAAATATATTTGTATTACTGTATGAATGCATATTACCACGTACTCTAAATGCATGTGTGGTTTTCAAAGTGAAATGCCATGTCCTGTGGTTCGGATTCCACATTAAAAGTAGACCCTGTAGCTTTAAATCACGAGATTAATAGTCACGTAAAACTACAAGCTTCCATTCTTTTTTTTAGCCTATTTTCATCATAATGATTAATGAAAATCCACAGCCTGCTTCCAGTCGACCGACGGGTCATGTAATGGAATGAATGAAGCCCCCATCTAGCGGCAAGGATATGAACTGTGCCGGCTGCCGAAGCCTGTCGCACTCCCCTGGGGCAATGATTAATTGAATGGCAGATGAAATGAAATGATACAGGAGAGTGTTGCTGGAATGAAATTGTGACAGGGAAAACCGGAGTATCCGGAGAAAAACCTGTCTGCCTCCGCTTTGTCCAGCACAAATCTCACATGGAGTGACCGGGATTTGAACCACGGACCCAGCAGTGAGAGGCCGGCGTGCTGCCGGCGTGCTGCCGCCTAAGCCACGGAGGCTCTCATCATAATGATGAAATAGAATAATTATAAAATCACCTTTCGTCCTTGTATGTGTGTCCCTAATCAAATTTAAATGGCTGGAGCGATTTCAGTGAAACTCGGTAAGGACATAGTACTATCGGGTTCGACCACGACCGTCCCCTTAAAATTTAAATACGTTTCACCAATCCAACATGGCAGCTGTGCGAAATATTTCACCGGCATTCTATAGCCTAAATCCGAAACTATGACTGGTATCACCCTGAAATTTTGTATGGTGGTAGAGAGTCCTAAGGTAAGTTCATCTATGCTAAGTACAAAACAAACATGGCGGCCAAACGAAGTTAAAATATTTAAATGGCATTTTATCAAGATTTAATCAACCGAGCGCAGTGAAACTTGGTACTAATGTATAAATGTCTATATAAGCTGTAATCCTCTGGCATTTAATTCAATTCATTTTTGTCATAAAAGCAAGATGGTGGCTGTGCGAACTTTTTAAATTAAGTTTTTATTTTTTGTATCCTAATCATGCGATAGAAGTGAACGATTGAATTAATATACCTAGGCAATAATCTTCATCTAGTAACTCTATGGTCTCTATATAGAAAAATCCAAAATGATGATGAAAATGAAAATCCACAGCCTGCTTCCAGTCTCCGACCGGGTCAGGAATGGAATGAATGAAGCCCCCATCTAGCGGCGAGGATATGAACTGTGCCGGCTGCCGAGGCCTGACGCACTCCTCTGGGGCAATGATTAAATGAATGACAGATGAAATGAAATGATAGTGGAGAGTGTTGCTGGAATGAAATTTTTGACAGGGAAAACCGGAGTACCCGGAGAAAAACCTGTCCGCCTCCGTTCTGTCCAGCACAGATCTCACATGGAGTGACCGGGATTTGAACCACGGATCCAGCGGTGAGAGGCCGGCGTGCTGCCGCCTAAGCCACGGAGGCTCAAAATGATGATCAACCTATATATTTAGACGGTTCTCAAGATCTGCGAATCTATTACAGCAATCAAACTGTAATGTTGTATGTTGATAGAGGCTATTAGCGTAAGACCTGTGGGTCTTTGAATATCCTGTTGAACACAAAACCAACATGGCGGTGACGCGCAATTTAAATATTCGAACCGATTTTTCCCGCGACTGAATCATCCAATTGTTGTGAAACTTGGCATGGTACATCTTCATAAACATATTGGCGTCTATTTTAATTCAATTTCTATGAGAACTTAAAAATGGTCGCCATGCTAAATGTTTAAAACACGTTTATATTTCTCGTGTCCTAAACAAGTGATAGATATGTAGGTTGGTATAATGAGCCTCGATTATAATATTCGTCTGCTGACATGTAATTCTATATAAAACAATCAAACATGGCGTCCATACGATACATTTTATCATTTCTCAATATCTCCTAAACTATTTAAGCAATCAAACTGAAATTTTGTATGGCATTAAGTATGGACAAATATATGACTTTCTCTAATCCTGGAAAACACAAAACATCATGGCGGCGAAGTGATTTTAAAATATTGCAATAACTTTTCTGTAATTCTAATCACTCGAGTGCAATGAAACTCAGCATAGTGCATCTTTATTCAGAACTTTGTTTAGAGACATCTAATGATGTTCAATTGTTTCCAAAAAGATCAAGATGCATCAGTTCGAAATTTAAAATCCTTATATTTTATTTTTCTTATCTTATTCAGGCTATTGGTAAGATTATTCATATGATGGGCTACGATAACAATCCTTATCTAATGGCACTAAATTATGTAGCTTATGTTTCGTAAATCATAGAAGCCATGCGTTTGACTTTTGTAAGACTTAATTCACGTGGTTCGTTGCGGAAAGATGTCATCTCACAGGAGGAGTCTTAATCGCTGATAATGAAAGCTATATATTCTAGCACATTACTTCTCATTGTAATGGTGTTGTTGAAGACATTGGTCTTGAACCAAAGGCTATTTAGTATATCGAATGGAAAGTCCTTGTAATAGACAGTAAATTTTAATGGATAAGACCATTAGCACGTAATCACGATATGTTCAGATAACATTCATGAATGTATATGATGTATTCTACAATGCAACTTTTACAAATATACCTACTTCCCGCCTACAGTTCACCCCACGGATTTTGGCCGGTGAGCCTCGATTGCGCAGTCGTACAGAGGACAGGTGGCGAACCTCAGGCATGTAAAATTGACACATGAGTTTTCAGTTGCGCCAAAAGCAACTTATGTATCAATTGCAAATTCCTCGCCACCTGTCCTCTGTACAACTGCGCCAAATTCCGTGGTGAACTGTACACCTGATCGACTGAATTCTCCGCCACCGGCCACTCTAACCTGTCGGGTGACGTTGACACAAGAGTCCAAACCCGAACATTAACTAGCAGCATTCCCAGCCTGTAGGCTCAGCATAACCTGGTAGGTTTATCAGAACCTCTTGCCACGGTACAGGGTTTGTGTTTGTTGTGTTTCGGCAGTTAATATTGTGTACATAGTAAGTTGTGATTTCGTAGCTTTTAAAGCTTTTTAAAGTTTTATTGTACCTATAAATGCCTATTTCAGTGGTTCGTACCCATTTTGGTTATCATTTATTTATTTATGTATTTATGTATTATTTATTTCTTTATTTATGGTACACAACAAGGTTCAAAAACAGTACACCTACACAGTAAAATACAGTTCCAGGTATTTCTACTTTATTAAGTAGTAATTTCTAAGTGTAATTTTGATCGCTAGGAAGTCCACACAGATGTCTAAACGCATCTTAGTAAAGAGCTAAATCTAAATCTTATACATAAAATCGAAGGTCTGTATGTGGATATATGGGTGTGTTTGTTCTCTATACAAATCTACACCGTTCCACTAATCTCAACCAAACTTTGCATACACATAGTTCATGACCCAGAATAAACAGATGGCTAAATGAATTTTCAATAGTCTTTCTCTTTCTTCCGATTTTGGCCTTTTGGCCCTCGAGCAAAGACTAATAAAGTCTGAAAATAAACTGATGAAGGAATGGCAAGGCCGGCCGTCTCCATGGCAACACGACGTGAACACCAGGTTTCCATCTATCTCTGTGAGAGGCCATGCCACTCCATTTTCTCCACCGCAACAGTAGCTCAAGACGTGACCACCAAGTTTCCATCTATCTCTGTAAGAGGCCATGGCACTCCATTTTCTATCCAAACCACGATAACATAAGGAATCAGAACGCCATAAAAATCTGAATACGTATTTTTAAAATGTTATTAACAGGGGTCGTTGTAGGGAATTAAAATTTAAAAAGAAATACATTGGCTGACCCTGTAAGTGGCGTAATGTTACAACGGCTGGAGATAGCATCACGAAACTGAGTATTAAGATTGCATGAGCTTAAATGAGTCTGTAGTTGTTGTTGATTGTTTTAGAGGCTCTGCGTCATAATGGACATATAGCCCCATGAACTTGATTGTTTATGGAATTTTTCTGATAACCTGTGTTACTGTGTGTGTATTTGTAATACGGATGAGCATTGGAAAGGAGGTTGCTGTGGCCTTCAGTTAGGAACTATTCCAGTATTTGCTTCGAGTAGAAGTGGTAACCCACGGAAATCACCTTCCAAGTTTTGCCTCGGGAAGCGCAGTGTACCCCGTTCCAGCTCTCAGACCAGAATTTAAGTTTCTTGGCAGAGCCGGAATCAAACTCGGACCTCCAAGGCGACAGCCGAGAAAGTTAGCCGCTAATCCACGTGGTCGTCTAAATGATTTCGCATTTTATGTGTAATTTTAGTTTAATTTTAGTCTTAAGGGCACCGAGTCCTATGTGACATATTTGGTCTAATTTTATACTCTTGATGCCGCTGCTATTACGGGAGATTTTGAATCTTTACGTTATGACAGAAGGTATCACGTACAATATATTTTATGTAATATCTACTAGAATTGTAGTTTTATACTTTCCGTCAGCCTAAAGTGTGTTCTACTAATGATATGTTGATGATTTTGTTTTATTAATCATAATGTCTTTATGCTGTACTTTTTATTGTTGACAGTGTTTACCTCTACCGGCTGTCTTTTGTATTACAAATCAGAAATACAGTAACCTTCGCGTGATATTGCAGATTGTTCTATGAATAGTATTTGCCTTTGTGATCGGGGTTATATTATAATTGGTAATTATCCTGCTCTATGACAATGCTATTTAGTAATGGAATCGGATGTTAAATTATGAATTTAGTTGATAACATGTTAATAACATAATTATTATGCGATAATTTTCGGCTAATAAGGACCAAACAGTAAGTAATGATACTTTGCCATAAGAATTGTGGACATTATACCGTACTGTATAGTTCAATTCTGTTCGTTCACAAGTTTTTAGATCACTTTTCTCATTTTGCAAAAATGAGGAAAAAGTAGACTTATGAGATTGATCCGGGAAAATGTGTGTCTGTCTGTCAGTCTGTCTGTGTGTGTGTCCCCCTCAATCAACTCCTAAACGGCTGCAGCTATCGAATCAAAATTTGGTAAGAGTAAAGATCTATACCTGAATAACTCACAGCCATATTTGAAATTGACGTCAGTGCTACTAAATGCTGAAAAATCACAATTGAAATTTGAGCTCTATGTTGAACATCTCAGAAGTTATGCATGCGAACTATTCCAAAATTGGCACACATATAGATAGTAACATTCCAGATTAATGTTCAGAAGTCAATACATACCAGTCTTGCCAACATGATTCTAAGCCTGCCGATAAGTCAAATTTTCAAATGATCTAACTTCTATACTATTGATTGGATTTCAACCAAAGTTTTGTGTACTATGTGTACTATGACATATATGACTGTGCGTATTCTAAAGAGCCACCAGGGCTGCCAACTGTTAATAAATGCTCTCTTTATATTTTAACCCTAATATCAATATATCAGAAAGTATGCAAGCCAACAGCTCTTAAATATGCACACGTATTGTACCTGACATTCTACCTTATTTTGGTGTAACTTATGTACATCAGTGCTGCCAACATGATTCTAAGCCTGCTGATAGGTCCATTTTAATTGCATATAACTTCTATACTAACATATGGATTTCAACCAAATTTCGTATGTGCTTTGTGTACAATAACAGTTATGACTATGCGCATTCGTAAGAACCACCAGGGCAGCCAATTATTAATAATGCTCTCTCTAATTGTTTAATCCTAAAATCAATATCAGAAAGTATGCAAGCCATCAGCTCTAAACTTTGCACACGTATAGTGCCCGACATTCTATATTAATTTGGAGAAACTAATGTACCTCAATATTGCCAACATGATTCTAATCTTTCTGATAGTTTCAATTTTTATTTACATGTAACTTCTAAACTAAGAAATGGATTTTATCCAAAATTGGCACTATAATAGATCGTAATATTTCAGATTAATTCTGAGCATCACATACATGACATTGTTCCATACATGATTTTACACGCACTGATCAATCCAATATCAAACAGCATGTAACGTCCATACTATCCATTAGACTTCAACAAAACTTTGTATGTTCATAATTTACCTTAGGAGATGGAACTAAGAATATATCCATTGTCGCCAGGGCTGCCAACTGTAGTAAGTTACTCTATTAGACTACACTATTTCAGGTGTATTTTAAACTGCAGTACTTATAAATGTTAGTATTAGCAACTTGATTTCGTCATTATTCTAAATACGTCTATATAGTTTGGCATGAATCTTAAATTTAAAGAAAATTAGGCTCTTTAGTTCGTCAAGGAACTACTTGTTTCCTATGTTGATGTATTTACATTAGCCATTCTAGTACTTACTGACAAAAGTTGTTGAATAGCCTAATGTTATAATTGTCATGAGTTCTAATCACTCTGGATTTCGCTATAGCATTTTAGAAATTATGAAGGATTGAGTTTAGAGAATTTATTTCTTATCTTACGAAAAGCCTCCGTGGCCTAGGCGGCAGCACGCCGGCCTCTCACCGCTGGGTCCATGGTTCAAATCCCGGTCACTCCATGTGAGATCTGTGCTTTACAAAACGGAGGCAGACAGGTTTTTCTCCGGGTACACCGGTTTTCCATGTCAAAATTTCATTCCAGCAACACTCTCACCTATCATTTCATTTCATCTGTCATTCATTTCATCATTGCCCCCGAGGAGTGCGTCAGGCCTCGGCAGCCGGCACAGTCCATATCCTCGCCGCTAGATGGAGAGCTTCATTCATTCCATTCCTGACCCGGTCGGAGACTGGAAGCAGGCTGTGGATTTTCATTTCTTATCTTACGAAATACTTCAGAGGCTAAGGAAGTCCAGTGTGTTCAGAATCTAAGCATCATATTTGACATTATACTGGGGTTAAGTTATACGTTTCTTAATTTACTTTAACTGGATATAGATGAGATAGTATGGGTGTAAATTATTTTTACAGCAATACTGCTCCTTAATATGCTGCTATGGTACACACTGACCTACAGTATATACAGGAATAAGTCATTTCTTATTAATCACGTAAACCTCATAAGTATATTTGACTCCACATGATGAATTTATCTTTCAATCAATGAATATTTTAAATATAATTTCCTATCAAGAAAGTAGTTGGAACATTTTAAAAGTAATAGAGATAACTATGTGAACACTGCTATAAGATGTCTTAATGACCCCATTAAATAAAAAATAAACACTATCAGGAAAGTATTGTGAGATGAGTTTTCGAGGAATTGTGCGTATACATCCCGTTTTACTATTGTTGCATTCTGTGCTGCGCTATTGTACTTCCCAGTACTTTTCGACTAGGTTTACAGTAAGTTAATATTGCACTTGAGTAACATCAGAGTCGAGGAGAACTACCTATATGTTCTAAACTCACTTAGGGGCAAAATTAATATACTCTGCGAAATATATTGGCATGTAGCCTATCTTTCTATAACATATAATGACACCTCCCGGGCAACAGCAGGTACAATAGCTAGTACGATATAAAAGTTAATTCTAAATTTGATCTAATGTCGAAACGATATAATTATATACACAGGCTTCGAAATTAATTATAACATAGAAAACTAAAAATACCTAAGTGTAGCTTTAATAACTAGGGAACAGGCCTATACTCTTTGCCTATTCATTGCCTTTTGACAGTCTTTTAAAGAAGTCAATTTTCTTCCAATGCATTATATTCTACATTTGCTGGTGCGGTAATTAGAATTATTTCCCCGTTTATCTGTTAACCCCATTAGGCTAACAAGAAGGATAATTCTAGGAAGTCTTAAACAAACATCTGGGAAAGTAGCAGCTGATAGGGAAATGTTTGATAGGATCCTGCAACGAAATCTTGGGTGGAATGAGATAGTAAAAGTAGCACAACAACGTGAGGTAGGTGAAGCAGTAGACCTAAAACCAGATCAACTTGCTTCATTGAAGTTCTGTCCCATCACTTCATGTACGATGCTGGGAGATCCTTCTCACAACACAGAAACATTTATCATGAAAATAGAGCATCGTTGTTAGACCTGAAATTAGTGAAAAGTTGGCTATTTAGCCGTAAGTTCCTTCTACATTTAGTGAGTGTATTGTTAAGTTAACGTCCCGCTGCGTAGCCGTGCTCATTAAATCATGCAACACGTCGGCGAGGGCAGCTGTAGCAAGCCAGGAGATCGATGGTTCGAATCCCGGTGCTGACAGCGGCTATCCAGAGTGTGCTTTTCTCAGGGGTTTTCTACATTCCCTCCAGGAAAATCCACTCATTAATTATAGATGGAACTTACAACTACAACAAACAACTTTTCAATATTTTCAGGTCTAACAATGAAGCTCTATTACTTTGAGTCCCGGGGCAGCTACCCGATCTCTGTACCTAATACAGTTTCACACACTACTACAGTCATCACAACAGTGGCTACGCTCGCTAAAGCGCAGCGTTAGGTCAGGGGGCAAGGTCTCTGCTGACTCGGTAGACGTGTGGGTTCGAACCCCACCGTAGGCCGTCATTGAAATGGTTTTCCGTGGTTCCCATTTCCAACACAAGGCAAATGCTGGGATGGTACCTTCCACATCCTAGCCCAGTTTCATTCATCTTCATCCGTTCCATCTCTCATCCCGACGCGCAGGTTGCCCACGGGCGCCGACTAGAAAGACCTGCACTCGGCCTCTCAGGAGGCCACTCGACAAAGAAAAAGCAATACAGGTTATCAGACAAATTCAACACACCCCCAACTACACGGGGCTGCAGACCAAGATGTCCCAATCCCCTCAAATGAATTAACAACAACTGTTACATTAACAAGACTATGTGGATTAAGTAAATTAATAATTTTGCACAAGGTGATCTGCTTAGTTTCAAATTGAAATAGTAAGTTATGATATTGCATAAACGGCTACGTTTTTCTTGCATATTTGTTTCCCTATTTAATTCTACAGTGTCTAATTAGTTGCCTTTTCAGGCGATTTTTAGTCCCTATATGCCTGCCTATTTTAACTGTTTTAGTGCATATATAACTCTTTTGCTATAGTTTTTTTAATCCATGGAGTGGGAGGGGGAGGGGGCGGGGGAGGGAGAGGGGTGGGGGTGGGGGTACGTGTATCCCTTAACCCCAACCCCCATGGTACGCCGTTGGCCGTGCTATAAGTGTATGATTGAACTGAACACTTTTAAGTTTTCCTACAGTTTAATCTTGAAAGCGCAGGAGAATCTTCCGGAATGCAACGAACAAACAAGATGAATCAGCGAACTTTAATGTTTAGTGCGTAATAAGGACGTGCAGTATTGGGCTGACCATGAGGTAGCGGGGGTTGGCAACTCTCCCAAAAGCCTGCCATTTCATCACACTCATTGGCCAATATGTTTACTGCTCTTGGCTCAGGTATTAGCTCCCTTTTTAGTCACCCATTTGGAAAAATATCTATCACACACATATTTCAGGAGGTATTTCTGGCTGCGAGGAAGTAGGAAGGGACTGTTGCCAAAATATTGATGTAACTTGGCTGAGTCAACGAATTGCCAAATTCTTGCCAGCTGTAAACATTCGTTATGAGAAAGGACTGACCTGGTTAATGCTTTAGATCGCAGCCTCTTAAGATTCATTTATGAGTCTAATCTCTTTCTCTTTAGTATGCATGGCCTAGTTTTATTGAAGACGGATTGGATGTAACCTAGTGAACATCAATGGATTGGTTACTTACGCGTTTCCTTTTCCTTCCGACTAACTCGTGGCTGTCACACCTGAAGTACAGGTTCGATTCGCGGCTCTGAAAAGAAATTTAATTCTAGTTTGAGGGCTGGAACGGGGTGCTCTTAGCCTCGTGAGGCAAAAATGATAAGAGGAGGGTTCGAATCCCATCTCAACCATCATGGAAGTGGTTTCCCAAGAGTTTCCACTTCTGCTCCAGGCGAATGCCGAGATGGTTTCTAAATTAAGGCCACAGCCGCCTCCTTCCCAACTGTCATATACATTACAAATACACATACTACTACAGACACCTCAATAACACAGGTTATCAGACACATTTTTTTTCTTTCTTTCTCTCTCTCTCTGGTTGGTTGGTTCCTTAGTTTAGGGGCTGCGACAACGCGGGCATGTAGCCCCGTGTACTCTGGGTGTGTACAGAATCTGTCTGATAACTGGTGTTAATTGTGATGGGTGTATTAGTGTGTGTTATCTGTAATTCAGGTAGGAGTGCAGACGATTAATTTTTTCAAGTAGTTCCTACTTTTGCTACCTAATGCTACCGTCCACGACACCTAGCTGCGGACGTGGCTCCTAAATGCCATCGCATTCAGCACCTGATGGCGAACGTTGGAACTAGTATAGCATTATCAAACTAACCTACAAATTTCAGTTTCCACAAATGTAGTTAGTGGAAGGTTCTTTTTCATGCAATAAATCAATGACATGGGTTCACCGGCTTTACTTCCCCTCCGAAGGAAGGCATACTGAGGGATTTTTAACGCTCTTAAAAATCCGACGACTTCGGCCGGGTTTGAACCCGCGATTTTGGGCGTATATATAAATACATATACATATGTATATATAAATACATATACGTATGTATATATGCTCACACATCCAAATAAGAGGCTGAATGACCACGATGACGCAAAGACCTTAAATTAATTGACAATAACAATCTTCTCCTTCGGACCACCTCGTTGCAGTCCCAACGGTGGTCCGGGTTCGATTCCCGGCTCTGATAAGAAAAAATAATTCTTGTCTGAGGGCTGGAACGGGCTACACTCAACCCCGTGAGCTAAAACCGAGAAGCGGTGGATCCGATTCCCACCTCGGACATTCCAGAAGTGGTTTTCCGTGGTTTACCACTTCTGCTCCAGGCAATGCCAGGATGGATCCCAAATTAAGGCCATGGCCACCTCCTTCCAAAATCCTAGTCTCAATTACAAATACTCACACTAATACAGCGACCAAATTAGCATAGGTTATCAGACAATTTCCACACACACCCAAGTACACGGGGCTATATAACGACATTTTTGCATAGCCCCTAAATCAATCAATCAACAACAACATTTTCCTTCGAGGATGGAAACCGACCAGGATAGCTCAGTGCGTTAAAGCTCTAGCCACAAAATATACTAGTCCTGGCCTTTACTTTTGTGGTCAAGAGGTACGTATTGACTATCATATACCAAAGGTTCCGAATTTGAATCCCCGCTCTGCCTGGAATCTTGTGGGAATAACTGGTAATGATTTCCACCATGGCTATCTTAGAAGTGGTTTCCCGGGGTTTCCCACTTTTACTCCAGATAATTACCAGAATGGTGCGGTACCCAACTCAGGCCACGCCCACTCCTTCCCAATCCTAGCCCCAATAATGAGAACACACTAGTACAAACACCGCAGTAACAAAGTTGTCAGATTACACAGACACAAGTACACGTAGCTGATAACCAAGATGTTACAAGCTCCTAAATAGGTATCATTCATGCCTTTGGAAAGCAGATGGGTATTTAAAACTCCAGGCATGTGCTGGGATGGTGATTTTTTCACGACAGGTTCCCTCCCAATACTAGCCCACATAAATTAGAAGTGCACCATAAGTACAGGCATATAATAATAATAATAATAATAATAATAATAATAATAATAATAAAAGTTAACAGATTGTTTTCATATAATATGGGGAACTGACGCCTGAGGTGTGTCAAATCCTAAAATGAAACAACAAATGAATTCTGTTATAAATATATGTCTAAATGTCTTTTTGAAAACTGTTCCTAGAAGTGCGGTGTAAATAAGATGTAGTTTCTTGTCAAGAACACTTCTCTCCCAACTCCGCGCAATGTTGAGCGCTAGTCAGCTCGAGTGAGAAATAATTTAAGCGCCGCTATTGTAGAGATATTCATTCATTCATTCGTTTATTTGCAATGGGGGTGTGTCCCCCGGTGGCAAATTAGATATACATAACAAATAAATAATTGTACATAACAATTCACTAACAATTAAACTGGAGTATTTACACAAATAGTCAGTCTTTTCTTAAACACACCTATATGTTTGGGAAAAGGCTCTAAGACTGCGGCAGGTAGAGAGTTCCAATTATCAATGGCATGGTTTACCGAAGAATATTTACCATAATTTGTTCGCTGTGGCCGGCCCTTAACTTTGAAAGGGTGATCGCTCCTACCCATGTAAGTAGGCTTTGCCATATGTTTGCTAAGCTCACCCCATGCTGGTTGATTTGTATACGCGTTGCACATAGCGCAGAGTCTAGATTTCAACCTCCTAGCCTCAAGTGATTCCCACCCAAGTTTCTTTAACATACGGCTCACACTGCTCCTGGGATTAAAGTCACTGAGCACAAATCTAGCGGCCTTTCTTTGTACCATTTCCAACTCATTTATGAGCCCTACTTGATATGGATCCCAAACCGCCGAGGCGTATTCCAGAATAGGTCTTACAAGTGACAAATATCCTAATTCTTTAGCAGAGGTACTACTTCCTTTTAATACCCTCATTACAAAGTGCAGGGATTTGTAAGCTTTAGAAACTACACATCCTATATGACTACACCATTTCATATCATTTCTTACGTGAACGCCCAAATATTTGCAAGAATCTTCTTCTACAAGTATTTCCGAGCCAATGTTATATTGAAAATCTTGCCTTCGCACTATCCCTATTTTTATTAGACTACATTTTCTTGTGTTTATTTTCATTTTATTTTCAATCGCCCACTTATAGACCAGGTTCAGGTCATCTTGAAGTACTGTATTGTCTTGTGAGTCATGTATCTTTCGATATATTACACAATCATCCGCAAACAATCGACAGTCACTGCGAATCCCATTTGGTAAGTCATTTATAAACGCCAAAAATAACAAAGTTCCGATTACGCTGCCCTGAGGGATACCCAACGTTACGGTAATTTCATCCGAGAATCGGCCGTCAACTTTCACTTTCTGGGAACGACCCGTCAAAAATTCTTGGATCCATAAAATTACTCTTCTATCAATCTTCGTCGAAGCTAATTTATGGAGTAGAATGTCATGCGGCACGACATCAAATGCCTTCGCAAAATCTATAACTACGGCGTCGACTGAAACTCCATCGTCTAACGATTCGCTAATATCTTGAAAAAGTGATAGCATCTGACTCTCGCATGAGTAATCATCATCTTCATTTCCCGTTTCCAGCTTCCTGGGTCGGGTTGTGAATTAAGGACCTCCAACGTTTCCTGTCTCTCCACCACTCCTCTCCTGTTTTTAGTACTTCTTCAGGTTTTCCTCCTCTCTTCTCTACACACTCCCACACTGTATCTGCCCATCTCTTTCGGGGCCTTCCTCGTGGTCTCTTCCCTGTCATCTTTTCACAGAAAGTTTTCTTTGGTACTCTCTCCTCTCCCATTCTCATCATATGTCCATACCACTTTAACTTTGTTGTTTCTATCCTGTCCTGCAGCTTCAAGATTCCTGTCCTTTTTCTAATCTCTTCATTTCTAACTCTATCTCTTCTGGTCTTGCCCTCTATACCTCTTAGGAATTTCATCTCCGCGGCTTGTATTCTACTCTCCTCTCTTTTTGTAGTAGTCCACGCTCCAGCTGCATATGTTAGTATGGGTCAGTAGTAGGTTGAATATAATACATTTTTACATTTCTTTGGGACATCTCGGTTCCACAGAATACCCCTTATGCTCTGGTAAAAACTGTTCGCTTGTTGTATTCTCTTTCCAATTTCCTCAGTTATCCTTCCATCTTCTGTGATCACACTTCCCAAGTACTTGAAACTTTTAACCACTTCTAGAATTTTCCCATTCAATTCTATCTTTCCTCTTCCTTCCTTCCTTCCTTCCTTCCTCTTGACATTACCATTGTCTTGCTCTTCTCTGTGCTTACTTTCATCCCAAATTTCTCTATTTCTTGATTCCATACATCTAGTTGTTTTTGTACTTCCTTTTCATCCTCGCCCCATATCACTATATCATCTGCAAACAGCATGGCCTTTGTTGCCTCTTGTCCCAATCTCTGTTTAATATTCTTGTGAATTTCATCCATGACTATGATGAATAGTAAGGGGGACAATACACTTCCCTGTCGGAGACCTGTTTCCACTTTAAACCATTCTGTTTCTCCTATACTGGTCTTCACGCTACTCACACAATATTTGTACATAGCTTTTAACATTTGGACATCAGCTCCGTTAACTCTCCTTTTCCTTAATAAATTCCAAACCACCTGTCGAGGCACACTGTCGTACGCTTTCTCAATATCAATAAATGTCATCACCATGTCTTTTCAAAATTCCCATCTTTTCTCCATAATTTGCCTTAATGCAAAGATTAGGTCAAATGTTGATCTGTCTTTCCTAAAACCATACTGTTCTTCTTCCATCTCTCCTTCTATCTTCCTCCTCAGTCTGCCTTCCAAAACTCTCTCAAAGATCTTAGCTACATGAGCGATAAGAGTGATCCCTCTGTAGTTATTGCATTCCTTTTTGTCACCTTTCTTAAAAATCGCATGAGTAACCTTTCCGAAATCCATGTTGCCTATCATTAAACCATGATAATGTTTCCCACTGTTCCCTCAAGTAGTCGCAAATGAGATGCTCCATCTGTTTACAAACGATGGACGTAAGACTAACCGGCCTGTAGTTGCCCAATTCAAGTCTGCTCCCTCCCTTAAATATTGGGACTACCGTAGCTCTTTTCCAGTCATCCGGGATTTGCGCATTGTTTATGGACACATTAAACATCACCTCTAAGTATCGTGCCACGGCCCTACCTCCTAGTTTAAGTACTTCACTAACAATATTATCAGGACCCTTCGATATATTGTAACGTAATTTTTGTATTAGCTTTACAATTGCTGACTGGTTTATTTGGAGAAGTGGAGCCCCTGATTCACCGTTAAGGTCCAACACACAGCTATTGGATTTATTGAACACACTACCATAAAAGACATTTAATTCATTAGCAATGGCTTGCTTCTCAGTAATTAATTTACCGTCACCGGACATTATCATCGACAAATTATTTGAATTCCCTTTCTTCTCCTAAAATAACTGTAATTTTTTTTTCCACCCATCGCCTCCCGAACCAAGTAAACCTTGCATATAATTGTCATGAGCAGCCCTCTTTTTTAAGACGAACTCTCTTGATAAGGACCTAAATTTCAACATATACTTGTCACTATCATGTCTTTTATTGTATAATTTCCTAATTTTCCGTTTAAGACTCCTGATTTCCCGTGTGTAATACTCAGGATCTGGGTTTTGTTTCAGTAATTTAAATGGAACAAATTTATCAATAGCGCTATTTAAAATTTTCAATCTAGTAACTAGAATGGCTACCAGCTGAAAGGCGACGCAAGTATAGAAGGACCTGCCAATATTGTTCTAGTTCTGTGCCCTCATGATAAAGGCTCACTGTCTGTGATTCTCAAGAACTACAATTAGGTTGAAGGTGTGGGTGGCTTGGTTAATGACCAATTGAAAATTATTTCCAAATACTGGTGCCAAGCATTAAGGGAAGCCGAAGTCAAGGCTAGGGTTTATATGTAAATACATATTTCTTCGTCACAGATATAGCCATGTTTGTTTAAACATATCTTTATGAATTCTGTTATTTGTAATACCGTATAGCACAAGTTACACTAATTTGTGTTACATATTGTTACATAATTTTAGAGTTAGCTTGTTTGTTGTTTCAGTTGAGGAGTCATCATTGTCATTTAACCCCGTGTATTTAGATGTGTTTATATAGTATATGAACAGTTTGTCTGATAACCTGTGTCATTGTGGTGTCTATACTAGTAGTAATAATAATATCGTATAGCCTCAGTGCCGGGTTCAAGCTTTGTTATTTGACACCGAGAGGGTAGCTTGCTTGTCGAATTTCGTCGTTCCTTGGAACGCTATGAAAGTCAAGGAGGTTAGATATTTAAGCTCCTTGACATAATAGCGCTTTCTAGTCGAGAATGGAGGAACTTTGTATTGGCGGAAAATCCCAAGATTAATTTTGCCATTATGAACACGGCCTACTGAATTCAAATGGGTTCTTTAACATGCCAACATCGTATGACATGCGTGTCGTGATGAATGGTTAAGAGTAAGTATAACGACGGGCACGATGCATTGGGAACTATATCATCTTCTGGGACAACAAATAATAGAGCATCCTCTATCACAGCGAAAAACATAACGACTGGAGTTTATCTACAAAAAGAGCGACAGTCAGTCTGAAAGACTAGACTTTGTATCATTTTAAATGCTACAAATGCTGAAAAATGCTTCGCTCGAAGCCCAAAACTCTTGACAGTTAGAACTGCATAATACGTACCTTGCTTATCTTGTTTCAAATTACTTGCGAACGGCAAGTGCAAACTAAGGGCAAAGCAAGGTCAAGCGCGCGGGATGCCGCACGCTCACGAGAGCGCACGGGGACGTGCCCCTTCCATCCAGTCTAAAGACACTTATAGTGGGCGATGTATTGAAGATAGAGATATGCTCTCGCGGACTGTTTTGTAGAACTTTTCATGCTGACCAATTCTTACGCTCATAGTATATTGATATTTTTAACGGTTTGCCCAGCGTAAGCTAAAGAAGCGCACGGAAGCCAAGTTTGTTTTCGACTTTTTCACTGAAATCGTTACTGTTTGGCTTCCTTTGATCATACATAAATTATTTTCTACAGAATCTTTCCTCGAGATATCCTTTACAGAATGGTGAAACCCGCATCAAAATCCATCCAGTGGTTCTCGAGATTACCCGTGACATCCAAGAATCGGGGATTTTTGTCTTATACTAACGATGTAGAGATTGTCGGGGAACACATGCACCAAGCGGTACTATGACGTCACACATCTCAATGCATCTGGGTACATTTCGTCCAGTCACCGTAACGTAACGCCAGACCCCAGCGCAACGACGAAGTCGACAAGATCATGTAAAATGATAATAATAATAATATCGTATGGCCTCGGGTGCCTGGTGCAAGCTTTGTTAATTGACACCCAGAGGGTAGCTTGCATGTCGAATTTCGTCGTTCCTTTGAACGCTATGAAAGTCAAGGAGGTTAGATATCTAAACTCCTTGTCACTACAGCGCTTTCTAGTAGAGAATGGAGGAACTTTGTGTTGGCGGAAAATCCCGAGATTAATTTTGCCATTGAACACGGCCTACTGAATTCAAATGGGTTCTTTAACATGCCAACAACGTATGACAGGAGTGTCGTGATTTATGTCGCCTTTCAAAAATCACTTGCCATGGTCAGGAGCGAACCTGCAAGCTTGGGGTTGGTAGATAGACACTATAACCACTCACCCATGATAAAATGATAAAATGATAAAACTATAAGGTATGGACTTTAGAATACCCAGTTGTATGAATGTAGCTTCGCCACTGTCCATCAATAATAGTCTGAACGTTGTTTATTGGTGCACTCTGCCATCAAGGTCGTGAACTGTGTAGTCAGATTTCAAGAACTGTGCAGCAAGGTTGAAAATAAACCCGTGTGCGGCGTCAATTTTGCGTGCTGTGTACAGTACATGTTGCAGATGCCGTCCCGCCAAAAATATCCATCCCCAATTCCGCATGGCAGCCCAACACTCGGTAGCAGAACGGCTGCTAACCAAGGATTATAGGCCAATACAGTCAGTTAATATACTGATCATGGCTCACACATAATAATAATAATAATAATAATAATAATAATATTACTATTTAACTGCATCCTGGAAAAGATCGTACGAATGTGGAACTCAGAGCTTATAAATCAAGGAATAAGCCCGATCTGCTTAGGGAGGAAATCAGGAGGGATTAAAGTAAACTCTTTGGCCTTTGCAGATGATTTTGCGTTACTCTCGGAAAGCCCAAGGGAAGCGATCACTCAGATTAACCTCTTAGAAAAGATCGCCAGTAAGACGGGACTCAGGATCTCGATAGAGAAAACAAAATTCATGATAAATGACGCACAAGGACCGAAATTCCTTGAAACGGAGATAGGGCGGATTCAGAGAGTAAAGACATTTAAATATCTCGGTGAAACGATACAGGGCAATGGTCTAGAGAAAGCTGCGGTAGGCGATAAGATCTCAAAAATGGAGAGAGCGTATGGGCTTACAAAAAACATCTATAACAAGAAATGCGTATCCTAGAACGCCAAAATTAAGCACTACGACACTGTAGTCCAAACAGAATGCCTCTACGCCTGTGAATGCCTTTCAATGAACTATAGGCTAGAGAAGTTGAAGGTTCTGGAAAGGATAATCCTCCGCAAAATCATGGGCCCAATTCAGACGGAAACAGGATGGAAACTTCGGAGCTACGCCGAAGTCTACCAGAATGTAGAAAAAATCTCGGCGACCATGAGGAAACGGAGGCTAATATTTCTTGGACACATGTACAGATTGGACAACCAGATTAATCAAGCAGTTGTTTGAATACTTCTGGAACAAGAAAAACATCATGGATTAAAGAAACTCGGAAAGTCCTCGAGAGATCTAACATCCAGGAGGCCCAAATGTTGGAAAGGGATACGTTTCGAAACAGGATACACAATTTGGAAGGGTTTCATGACGAGAGACGAGCTACAAAGACAGGAAGAGCTTGGACGGCCGAATAACGGCAGCCGCACAGCGATCGCGTGAAGGAGTACTGGAGACAGAGGAAATTACAACTAAGACAGTGAAATTGTAGCGTGATCCTAAGTGGTCAATTCACAAGTTAAAAAAAATACTATATTTTTTAATCGCCTATCCTCCCAGCTCGGCTCCACCCAGGGACTCTGCGAGGAAACATTCCTTTACCGTCGCAACGACGGTGTCTGGAAGTTGAACACATTTTGTCAGCAGATACAAATGGGGATGATTACAGGCTGTATTAGTGTGTTTATTTGTAATACAGGCAAGAATTGGGAAGAAGAAGGCCGAGGCCTTAAGTTAGGAACCATCCGAGTACTCGCCTAGAGTAAAAGTAGGAAACCACGGAAAACCACTTCCAAGACGGCTGAGATGAGAATCTAACCCACCTCTTCTCAGTTTTGCCTCACGGAGCTGAGTGTGCCCCGTTTCAGCTCTCAGACCAGAATTAAATTTCTTGGCAGAGTTGGGAATCGGACCTGGACCTCCGGCGCGACAGCCAAACATGCTGGCCGCGACAGGACGAGGTGGTCGTCAGTATATACACCTGGGAATGGCGACAGGCCGATCGCCCAGGCGACCGCTAACTTGGGTCCAATTAAGGGAAGGGATTTTGGAAGGAAGTCGGTCGTGGACCTATTGAAAGGAACCGTCCCGGCATTTGCCTGGTGGTGAAAATGGGAAACAACCAAAACCATTTTCAGGATGGCCGATTGGGATTCGAACTCACGCTTTTCCGATGCCAACGAGGTACGAGCTAGCGCGTTAGCTAATCATATTGAGTTGGCTCAAATATGTGCAAGTATATGCTATCCACTCCAAAACCTCAGTAATGAAAAGGCAACAATGAATTGCCCACACAGTCTATGAAGAACGTAAAGCTCTTGCCGAGCACAAGCTCCTATCGCTCTATGAATAGCGGCCAGAGGGCACTCCAGATGTGCTGGAGCTGGAGCGAAATGCCTGTAAGCGAAGCAGATTTTAAATGAAACGTGGGAAACTGAGGACGTGGAGAATTGAAAGGAACCGTGGAACCAGAAGGAAATTGAGCATGTGACCATGAGATTGTAAATAAATTAAAAATAAAATGTGGATGCTCTCGTCTTCTTTCCATTCTGGCTTTATATATAACTAGCAACCCGACCCGGCTTCGCCAGGGAACAGTTATGAATGCATTACGTGATAAGCGCTTTTTTTCCAATGTCAATGAACAACGACCAATATCCGTTTTACGTCTCGGCATGATGGGTTAAAATCACTGACTGGACTATTAATTATATTATCATGGAGATGCATGTGCAACAAATTCTTGTCAGACGTAATTTAAGAATGGTGAGGTGCATGAAACACAAATCCCCCTTCCGTCCAATCTTAACTTGACTGTGAATTTTTCGGAACGAAAAGTTCACAGGCGAAATGAATAAAAGCCGAGTTGCACTTCCAGGGAAACTCCAAACACAACCACTCTTCTCTAAAGCTTTTAACTCAACACGACTCGACAGTCTGCTGCTGGCTGTATCTGGGGAAATAAGCTCATCCGCTAGCTAAGCTGTTACTGGAGTGATAGACTCACCCCTAGCTAGCTCGTAAACTGTCGCCTCAGTAACTGAAATGAGATTGTTGGACGATATGAAAACGTAAAAACACTTATAGTAGGCGATGCATTTAAGATAGAAATATGCTCTCCCGGGCTTTTTTGTATAACTTTTCATGCTGAACAATTTTTACACTCATAGTATATAGATATTTTTAACGGTTTGCCCAGCGCAAGCTTAAAAAGCGCACGGACGCCAGTTTCTTTTTCGACCTTTTCACTGAAATCGTTAGTGCTTGACTTCCTTTGGTCATAAATAAATTATTTTTTACAGGAACCTTCCTCGAGATATCCTTTACAGAATGGTGAAAACCGCATCAAAATCCATTCAGTGGTTCTCGAGATTACCCGTGACATCCAAGAATCGGGAACTTTGTTTTATACTAAGTAGAGACTGTACGCCAATCAGTATAATCTCTACTTGGTATAAAACAAAGTCCCCGATTCTTGGATGTTACTGGTAAACTCGAGAACCACTACATCGATTTTGATGCGGGTTTCACCACTCTGTAAAGGATATCTCAAGGATGTTTTCTGTAGAATATAACTTATTTGTGATCAAAGGAAGCTGAGCAGTAACGATTTCAGTGAAAAGGTCGAAAGAAAACCTTGCGGCCGAGCGCTTTGTTAGCTTACGCTGGGCAAACCGTTAAAAATATCTAAATACTATGAGTGTAAGAATTGTTCAGCATGAAAAGTTCTACAAAAAAGTCCGCGAGAGCATATGTCTATCTTCAATACATCGTCCGCTGTAAGTGTTTTTACGTTTTAATTTCTTCCAACCATGTCCATTCAACTACTGAGGCGACAGTTTACGAGGTAGCTAAGGGCGAGTATATCATCCCTGTTACAGCCTAGCTAGCGAGCGAACCTATTGCCCCAGATTCAGTCAGCAGCAAACCGTCGAGTCGTGTTGAGTTAAGACTTCTGAGAAGGGTGTTTGTGTTTGGAGCTTCCCTGGAAGTGCAACTCGGGTTTTCTTCATTTCGCCTGTGAAACACAGTCAAGTTAATATTGGACGGAAGGGGGATTTGATTTTCATTCACCTCGCCATTCCCTGGAAGTGCAACTTTCATTTCGCCTGTGAACTTTTCGTTCCGCAAAATTCACAGTCAATTTAAAATTGGACGGAAGGGGGATTAAATTATAATAAATTATACTGATTGGCGTGTAATCTCTACTTAGTATAAAACAAAGTCCCCGATTCTTGGATGTCACGGGTAATCTCGAGAACCACTGGAAGGATTTTGACGTGGTTTCACCATTCTGTAAAGGATGTCTCCAGGAAGGTTTTTGTAGAAAATAATTTATTTATGATCAAAGGAAGCCAATCAGTAACGATTTCAGTGAAAAAGTCGAAAGAAAATTCTTGTGTCTGGGCAAACCGTTACAAATATCAATATACTGTGAGTGTAAGAATTGTTCAGCATGAAGTTCTACAAAAAATGCCGCGAGGGCATATCTCTATATTCAATACATCGCCTACTACTTAATAAGTGTTTTTAGATCTGACGGAAGGGGGATTTGAGTTTCATGCACCTCGCCATTCTTAAATTACGTCTGACAAGAATTCGTTGCACATGCATCTCCATGATAATATAATGAATAATCCAGTCAGTGATTTTAACCCATCATTCTGAGATGTAAAACGGATATAGGTCGTAGTTCATTTACATCGAAAATAAAAGCGTTATCAGGTAATGCATTCATAACTGTTCCCGGGCGAAGCCGGGGCGGGTTGCTAGTTTAATATAATATAATCCCCCTTCCGTCCAATCTTAAATTGACTGTGTATTTTGCGGAACGAAGAGTTCAGAGGCGAAATGAAAGTTGCACTTCCAGGGAATGGCGAGGTGAGTGAAACTCAAATCCCCCTTCCGTCCAATCCTTGACTGTGTTTCTCAGGCGAAATGATGAAAACCCGATTTGCACTTCCAGGGAAACTCCAAACACAACCACCCTTGACAGAAGTCTTAACTCAACACGACTCAACGGTTTGCTGCTGGCTGTACCTGGGGCAATAGGTTCGCCCGCTAGCTAGGCTGTAACAGGGATGATCGACTCGCCCTTAGCTACCTCGTAAACTGTCGCCTCAGTAGTTGAATGGACATGGTTGGAAGAAATTAAAACGTAAAAACACTTATAGTGGGCGATGTATTGAAGATAGACATATGCTGTCGCGGACTTTTTTGTAGAACTTTTCATGCTGAACAATTCTTACACTCATAGTATTTAGATATTTTTAACGGTTTGCCCAGCGTAAGCTTACAAATCGCTCGGACGCCAGGTTTCTTTTCCACTTTTCCACTGAAATCGTTACTGTTCGGCTTCCTTTGATCATAAATAAATTATTTTCTACAGAAAACATCCTTGAGATATCCTTTACAGAATGGTGAAAACCGCATCAAAATCCATCCAATGGTTCTTGAGTTTACCCGTAACATCCAAGAATCGGGGACTTTGTTTTATACTAAGTAATCTTTGGTGTTCTTTTGTCTTCCATCCTTTAAATGTGGCCCAGCCAACGTAGTCTTTGTGATTTTATATATCGAACAATGTCTTCGTTTTTGAAGATTTCATCTATTCCCCTATTAGTTCGTATCCTCCATTATCCTCTATCCAATACAGCACCGTAAATTCTCCGTATTATTTTCCTCTCAAACACCCTAAGTTTATTGCAATCCTGAACCGACATATTCCGTGCTTCTGAGCAATAAGTTAACACTGGTCTGATCAAGGTCTTGTAAATTTTGAGTTTTGTTTTATGAGACAACATTTGCGACTTAATGAGTTTCAGATTGGCAAAATAGGCTATGTTTCCATTAATAATCCTTCTATTTATTTCTTCACTCACTTTGTTTTTATTATTAACTAGAACATTTGAATAAATAAATAAATATGTGAGTGAATGATTGAATGAATGAATGAATGAATGAATGAGACATTAAGGGCCTAAACAAACACATAATTGGCAGACGTAGTGTTCATTCAGGGCTATTACAATCAGCTTTGTCATTGTAGGCTAAGAGCTTCACATAAAGGAGCAGGTTAAAAAGCAATAGGATGCAAGCGACTGTTCGGCATGACATTGACATATACAGGTCACTGAATGGTTGACCTGCGTGATTGCATGCCAAATAGTGTCTAATTGTTAAATAGGAAGTGTTCACGTGAAACAGTTGGGTCAAGGGATACGAGTATTCGGCCTAGAAACTATTGCATTCCATTATCTCACCTTTTATATAATAATAATAATAATAATAATAATAATAATAATAATAATAATAATAATAATGATAATAACAATAATAATAATAATCGACAATCACCAATTTGGAGACAAACCCAACACCAGAGCCACTATAACTTGGACAGAAGAACGAAGGAAGGAGCTCAGCCAGAGGATGAAGAGATTTTGGGAGGAAATGAAGGCCAAAACATTAGCTAAGCAGGTTCAGTCGTGCTCCGGAGTAGGGCATAGCGATGTAAAAATAATAATAATAATAATAATAATAATAATGATAGTGGTGTCTTCGGAGATGTCTGGTGCAATTATTTTTAAACTGACGCCCGTGCCGTAGGTGACCTACAGATTAGGATAAAATGAATGATAATAAAAATGTCACAAGTACCCAGTCCCTGAAACTAGGGAATTAACCATTCAAAGTTAAAATCCCACGGCTCGGTCGGGAACAGAACCTGGGCCTTTCGGAGATCATACTCACAGCCTGAAGTTGTTAATTCATTTAGTGGCTTGCGACATTGTGGTCATTTAGTCCCGTCTATTTGGGTGTAAGCGGATGGTCTGATAACTCGTATTGTGGTGTCTGTAGGGGTGGTGGTAGTAGTAGCAGTAGTTTTGTAGTGGTGTGTGTATTTATATCGAGACTATGATTGGGAAGCAGGCGGCCGTAAATTTAAGTTAGGAACCATCACGGTATTTGCCTGGAGTTGTAGTGGGATTTGTTGGGTATTAAACCCACCTCTCCTCCGTTCTATCTCACGAGTCTGGGTGTACCACGTTCAGGCACTCGGACCAGAATTACTGTACATTCCTTGGCAGAGTCAGAATCGAACCCGGTCCTCACGGATGACAGACAAAAATGCTAGCCACTACACCGAGAGGTACTTAACCATGAAGCTAGACACTATTAGATATAGTAATACCATAGAGACTCTCTCTCCCATTTGTTAACTAGATTTGAACATTGTCTTATTATTCTTCTGTTGTGATCAGAGGATTAAAAAAGTCAGTTTTTAAATTACAGTACCGGTCAAAAGTTTAGGACCACATATGGATATCATGATATGTCACCTAAAACCTAAACTTGTGGTACTAGAGCTCGGAGATCTTTTTACTGAGCTCTCACATCTTATAGAATATATACGTCCTGATTTCTTTCAATTGGGCCAAGTATTGTAGAAGTTATGATTTTTTAACTGTTGGAAAGTCACACCAAAACATCACCATTTTCAGAGGTATAATCTATTGTATATTCTAACTGGTTGCAGGTATTGACAGCAATTTTCATTTTTAGACTTAGCAATTTTTGGGGATTATTCAGGTATAAATATACAAATTACGAAAAAATGCAGGACCTGTTTTTTTTTTTTTTTTTTTTTTTTTTTTTCGGAATTATACTTTTTCAAGCCAGCACTAAAATGGTCGATTTTCCCTTGTTATTATCACGCTTGTCCTAAGGCTTCCTTGCTATCTACTCGCTTCTAACTTATCGTATCTAGTAGTTCCTCTTTCACTCAACAGACTGCATCCAAGCGCCGATTTCTAGCTTGTGGAATTTCTCAGTGAGATTATTTTGTTGTCAGCAGTGCATAGTAACATTTTAGCGCTGGTTTGAAAAAGTATAAACCCGAAAAAATACAGTCCTGAATTTTTTTCGGAATTTGTATATTTATACCAAAATGATCCCTAACTATTGCGAAGTCTAAAAAAGAAAATAGGTTGCAATAACTGCAACCAGTTGGAATATACAATAGATTATACCTCTGAAAATTGTGATTTTTTGGTGTGACCTTCCAACAGGTTAAAAAAATCATAACTTCTACAATACTTGGTCCAATTGAACGAAATCAGGACGTATATATTCTATCAGATGTGAGAGCTCAGTAAAAAAATCGCTGAGCTCTAGTACCACAAGTTTAGGTTTTAGGTAACATATCTTGATATCCTTATGTGGTCCTAAACTTTTGACCGGCACTGTACTTCCACGGTGTTCTGGTTCCATGTTTGAAATGTTTTGTGAAGTCAGGTCAGCATAGTTCATATCAAAACAACTTGACAAACGTCTTTAACTTACAGCTCAATAAGCGTGTTTGTGGTCAGAAACAATATTGCTTCTGTGATCTCATGGTACGTATTGTTACCGCAGCCCCAAAGGTCCTGGGTTCGATTCTCACCTTAGCCACCATACAAGTGTTTTTTCCATCCCAGGCAAATGACCGTATGGTTCCTAACTTAAGGCTACGTTCTTCCCAATCCTTGCCTTAATTACAAATTCACGCTCTACTACAGGCACTACAATAACACAAGTTATCAGAAAAATCCTACACTCACCCAAAGTATATGGAGCTGAAATTACCACGATGTCCAAGCCCATGAATGAAACAACAATAACAGCTAAGAAATAACTTCAACAATGATCGTTTATTGGTTTTCATAGTCAAGTTATTAAAATCTAGAAATTATTCATGGCTTTTACCGTGTCCTTTGAGGGGGGTTTGGAAACCTCTATATGTATGCCCCTTATTATTCCCGTCTGCAACGGGGTCGAGGGTGATATGCGATGAAAGGCTATGTGGTGGGTGGTTTTACGGCCGGATGCCCTTCCTGACGCCAACCTCATGATAGAAGATGAAATGAATAAAGCTGAATGACACTGGGCAAGGATGTGGAAGGAAGCGGCCGGCCGTGCCCTGTCAAAAGGTACCGACCCAGCATTTGCCTGAAGTTGAAAATGGGAAACCGCTGAAACCCATTTCAAGGACGACCGACCGTGGGGATCGAACCCACGTCTACAGAGTCCGCTGATATCTTGGCCCCCATGGCCTAACCCTACGCGTTAGCGCGTTAAGCTAATGGTGTCGGTTTTTGGAAACCTCTCTAGGGAGGAGAAAAGCTGTAGGTCTCAGAATTGCGATGCCCATCGTATAAGTGGCGCAGTGCATGTTCTATTACCTCAACAGAGGTCCGGCAAAGTCACCAAGAGCCCACAGATGAGCCTAACTTAATACACCTATGCGAAACCCCGCAGAAGACACTGCAAACACCTAGAATATTTTTTTGATTTTAACTTCATAATTGCTGAAAATGCCATTTAAGGTACTGTCCGCACGCCAGCTCTGAAGAGCGAGTAGGCCAGTGATGACGTAAAACTATACTATACTTCACAAAAGCATGTCTCTTCGTGCTCGTTGATGTACTGTGAAAGCAAAACGTATTGTAAGCCATTGCTCGTCATGCAAAACATGGACATTCGTTACAGATGAACAAGTATTTTGGCCTATTTGAAAAGCCTTCAGCTCTTCTTGGAAGATCATATAGCCTGGACGAAACATTGCCTCTGGAAAGACATCTGATACCAGTGTGAAGACGAGGCATTTCACTCTAATTTCCCAACCCTCCACACACCTTTTTAAACATTGACAAAAGGGGACAGACTTCAAATAATTGACGATTATACCTACGAAATTCCAGCATATTATCAGGTGCGCGGTATAGCCTTGGATTCGCAGTTAACTGTTGTTATTTCATTTGAGGGGCTTAGCCATCGTGCTCATTTATCCCCGTGTACTTGGGTGTGTGTGTGTATATATATGATGAGACCAATATTTTTTTATTTATCCGAAGAGTGGTTTTATTCTAAAGGATAGGTCATACTAGATCCACCCACTCGTACCTGATGAGAAGAGAAGACACCCCCACTTTGTACCTGTGGAGCTTTTTCCACCGTGGCCCACATTTTAACCGAGTGTGTGGATCTTGCTGACTTACGAAGAAACCTTGGTTTGCAGATGACACTCAAACTTATATTAGCCGATATCGCGGCGGCTTTATAAGTGAGAGTGGGTTAGGGCCAGCAATCTAAATTTTCCAGTGTACATTGACTCAACGACTTGTTCGTTTTTGAATGCAGAATTTTTGTTTTTCCGTAATTTTTGTTTATATTATAATTATTAGTTTTATTTAAATTTTTGTTTTATTAATTTTCGGTCTTTTCAAATGTTGGTGTTCACCTCTAAATTTTAAATTCCATTCCAAATTTGTATACTTTAATCTGTGTTAAGAGGGGGCAGATGACCTCGTAGTTCCGCCCTTTAAAACAACAATAACTAACTTTATTCAAAAGTAAAAACTTCATCAAATTTCACATTTCCATTATTTGCCTGTGGGGAGGGATTGATACCCCCGATCCCCCACCGTAGTTGCGCCGCTGGTGAGATTTGAATATCCGAGCGATGTGTGATATGCCCATATGGTGAAAAGGTACACCTTGACCATGAAGCCGACTAAAATTTTACTTCTGTAGCACCCTACTACCGGACCCATGGTGAAAAATGTATAGAATTACTCAATGACTGACAATAATTCGTTCGAGCACCTTCACTAGTGTGATTTGTTAGACGGGCCAAAATGCCAAGTTGAAATTAAACAAGAAGTTCCGTGACGAACTAAAGAGCCTACTTTTCTTAAAATTTAAGATTCATGCCAATGATTAATCTATATGGATCTATCTACAGTAGAATAATGACGAAATTAGGTTGGTAATATCGAAATTTCTAATTAGTTCGAAATACTGTATACCTGGCATAATGCAGCCTAATAGAGAACTACAGTTGGCAGCCCTGGTGATTGAATATATTCTTAGTTCCATCTCTTAAGGTACAGAATACAAAATTTGGTTGAAGTCCAATGGATAGCATGGACCTTACATGCAGTTAAACATTGGATCTAACAGCGCGCGTAAAATCATGTTGGCGACAATGACATACATGTATTGGTCAGAAATAATCTGAAATAATATGATCTATTGTTGTGTCAATTTTGAATGAAATCCATTAGTTAGTATAGAAGTTACATGCATTTTAAAATTGGACCTATCAGCAGGCTAGAATCATGTTGGCAGCACTGGCGTAGGCCTATATTAGTTACTCCAAATTAATTTAGAATGCTAGGTAATATACGTGTGCAAAGCTTAGAGCTATTGGCTTGCATACTTTCTGATATATTGATATTAGGGTAACAAAAATACAGACAGTATTTATTAAAAGTTGGCAACCCTGGTTACTCTTAAGAATCGGCATAGTCATATGTGTTATGGTACACAGAGCACACACGAAATTTGGTTGAAATCCAAATGATAGTATAGAAGTTACATGTATTTAAAGTTGGACCTCTCAGCAGGCTTAGAATCATGTTGGTAGCACTGACGTAAATAAGTTGTCGGTTAGGTAGTCAGCCCGAAGGCTGGTTGGATCCTCAAAAAGCGCCGCCGTTACGTTATGTGAGTAGATACCCACAAAAACCCAAGGCAGTGCTATTTTGAGGCGTTCTAGGCAAGAAGAGGAGTGAGGTAGTCTGCCATTGCTTTCCTCGCTGAGTTAGAACAGTAGTCCTAACCCTATGAGTAGAACCTTTCACAGCATTCACAGGCACTGACTGTGCCCCGAATGCCATTACTAAGCACCACCCATACCTCAGTAGCTTCCATATAATCACAGCCATGAGTGAGACTGAGACATCGGTCAAAAGCCACCTTTTACTCTAGCCTGTGCCAACTGACAAATGCAAATGTACTGTATTCATCAATAGATGGCAAACAGGCCAGTAAATAAGTTACTCCTAATTAATATAGAAAGTTAGGTACTATACGTGTGCATAGTTTAAAGCTGTCGGCTTGCATACTTTATGATATATGGGTATTTGGATTTAAAAAATTGAGAGCATTTATTAACAGTTGGCAAAATCACTTAATCGTCTCAGGGTAGGCGTCCCTCGTTGCAAGACCAACATGCAGAAATGGGGTATCCTTCCAGCTGATGGAGACACGTCCTGCGAGTGTGGAGCAACACAAGACCCAGCCCACCTGCTCATTTGTCCACTACTAGAACAACCCTGCACTACCCAGGACCTGATCGAGGCAAACAACAAGGCCATCGGAGTTGCTACATTCTGGAAATGATCGGACACGGAAATGAATGAATGAACAGTTGGCAGCCCTGGTGGCTCTTAAGAATACGCTCAGTCATATCTGTTTATGTACACATAGCACATACGAAATTTGGTTGAAATTCAATTGATAGTGTAGAAGTTATATGCATTTAAAATTTGGACCTATCAGCAGGCTTATAATCATTTTGGCAACACTGCCATGTATAGCCTCCTGGAAATTAAATTATAATATCATTATCTATACATGTGCCAGTTTTGAAATAGCTCCCATTCATACCTTCCAAGATATCCAACATGGAGCTCAAATTTCAATTGCGATTTTTCAGCAGTTGGTAGCACTGACATCATTTTCAAATATGGCCGTGAGATATTCAGGTATAGATCTTTACTCCTACCAAATTTTGTTTCGATTGCTGTAGCCGTTTAGGAGTTGATAGGGGGGGACAAACACACAGCCAGACAGACAGACACACATTTGCCCGATCTCATAAGTCTACTTTTTCCTCATTTTTGCAAAATGTGAAAAGTAGGCTAAAAATAAATAAAAACTTGCATCTTCAGGAGCTGCGAGGTCCAGCAGAGCTCACTGCTAGTGGTTTATTATTAATCCCTGCTACAGAGGAATAGTATCGTGCTCTCTAGCGACCACCTCAAGAAACTTGATGTAATAGACGACGCTCCTGACTGCTAGCGCCACACAAGCAGTTTACAGTAACTAACAGCGTCGGAGAGCGTCGGTGGCGGACTATTGAGGAACTACATACTCAGAGTAGTTCAGTGACCGATAGATGGCAGGCGTTGCTAATCTTATACCCACACTCCAATTTTATTTGTTGCTGTTCGTTTCATTTTAGTGAAACGCATATTATGACACACAATATTAGTCATTATTATTATAAATACTGAGCCTGCGTGGTTTATGCGTCATCACGCCTGCCTCTCACCGCCGGGTCCTTGGTTCAAATCCCGGTCACTCCATGTGAGATTTGTGCTGGACAAAGTGGAGGCAGACAGGTTTTTCTCCGGGTACTCCGGTTTTCCCTGTCACAAATTTCATTCCAGCAACACTCTACACTATCATTTCATTTCGTCTGCCATTCGTTTAATCATTGCCCCAGGGGAGTGCGACAGGCTTCGGCAGCCGGCACAGTTCCTATCCTCGCGGCTAGAAGGGGGCTTCATTCATTCCATTCCCTGACCCAGTCGGTCGGCTGGAAGGAGGCTGTGCATTTTCATTATTATAAATAACTGGCCGTGGTGACCGAGAGCGCTAACGCACTATCTCGTGCCTCGCTGGTATCGGGAGAGCATGGGTTCGAATCACCCCTTGGCCATCCTTTAGTTTTCCCATTTTCACTCCGAGGCAAATGCCAGGACTGTTCCTTTCAACAGGTCCACTGCCGACTTCCTTCCAAAATCCCTTCCGTAATCGCCAGGGCGATCGGCCTGTCATCATACCAAGTTGTATCTACTGACAAAGTGTGTCCAGCTCCAACACACTGTCTTTGTGGCGGTAGTGGAGTGATCCCTCGCAGAATCCGTAGGTGAAGCCATGCGAGATAAGCATATAAGTCTATGTAGTTACAGCAACATACAGAGAAAATTAAGTCCTTTTATAATAGAAAAGCCCAGGGAGGGCTATTGAAAAATTGGTCAGCTATTTTTAAATTGTTCCATCCTGTGCAAAACAAGCGCTGGATATCTAAATCACTGCTCAAAGCCTACAAGTTGTGGCAAGTTTCTGATCAGCTCAATGCTACCTTCAGTCATTAATCTTACCAGTGCAATAAGCCACTAATCCTCACGACAAACAGTTTAATATCCTTACGAAGGTCAGCCCCGTTTCGGTACACTTGGCAATAGCATAACATGGCCAAGGTCGGGAAACGGACCAGGTTAGAAAGCTTGCATTACAGCCACCAGATTACGATGGCGACTACGTATTAGAAAATAATTACCTGCCGGTATGGACACCGAAAGTCATTGCAGTACGGTTGACGACAATGATCAGTCGCATTTAAGCAATGGAAGACGAAGAGAAGAGAAGAGAAGGAAACAAGGACTCGAAGCGACGTGAGTAGTGCTTCATTGAATCTTCAAACGCGCAGGTTATTTAACGTGACAAAGATGCCAAGTTCTCTTACGGAAGCATAACTCCACAACTAGAATCTTCCACAACTTAAGATACTTACAACACTTGTTTCAAGGAAGGATTTCTGCATATTTCTGTACGGTACTTTATTATTTGCATGCACATTTTATGCTGACGATAAATGAAGAGATTATTTCCAAAGTGACGTAAATCCATGAAATGCAAAACTTCAGAAATTTCGTTTTTGTTTCTTCGTATAATTAAGTTCAGATATGATTATGAATAGAATGTAATTTCACATTACTTTTATGCACATTCTGACACTGTGTTTTAAAAATCTCCTATCAATGGAAATGGTGGTAATCGTCTCCTGTAAGTTAGAGTTAGGGCGTTTTGGAAATAAATCATATACTGACATACGCTTTGAGTGGGTTTTATGAACATGTACATGGTTTAAACACAACAAACACAAACTGATGGACTGGGTGCGTGGCTCAGCGGTAACGTTCTCGCTTGCTGGGCACAAGGTTGCAGGTTCGTATTCTGGCGCAGTCGGCTGGCCGGCATTTGTGCAAATGCGAGGGAGCCGTCTCAGTAGATTTACTGGCACGTTAAAGATCCCCTTCGGGGGAAAATTCTGGCACCCCGGCGTCTCTAACAGCCAGAGTATTTGAAAGGGACGTAAAACCAATAACATTATTATTACAAACTGATGCTCTACATATTCTTCAAAGTTAGCCATGGCCTTGATTTATCTCGTGATGTCCAGAGAGCCATCGGATTGGTCAACATGGATATAAGACACATTGGAAATAAATTCACGTTGGAGTTACAGTACCGTACGTCACTTTGCAAATAAATTAGTTTTTAGATCTCTGTTAATATGGGATATAAGACGTATTGCGACTTAAAAGCTTTGCTATAAGCTACTTGCTTATGAAAGTAAAAACTGAAAAACCGTCAATTTTGGATTTACGTCACTTTGGAAATAAGCTTTTGAAATGTGTTTCATAACAAACGTAACTTACAACGAGTTTCATTGTGCACAGGTGCCTCTGGGCCTGAAGTTCATATAATCCTCGAATTCTAGTTGAGTTAGTAAGCTTACAGAGTCGTCAGTTGTTTTTTCTTCCGTGTTCACAACATTTTCAATTGCTTTCTTCTTATAATGTGTAGTTAGAGTCAGCCTAAACAATGTTTGCTTGTCGGGTATGTCACGTGACGTCCAGAGCCAATGAGTTCTTACAGCGCACTCAATGTTGTCTAGAGTGTGATTTGACGTACTCCATCGATAGTGTGGCTTCATATCAGTCTAGTGTATAGCGAGCACGGGTCGTCAGACTATATAACTTGCGGCCTCTTTCATCTTAGTCCCCATGATATCCTAGAAATATCAAGTTTACATTATTAATTTTGGACACCCCACCCCCCACCAAATTTTTAAATCTGTTCAAAGTGAATTTTAGATGTGGTCTTGGTTGTATCTGACCTTTCTCAACCATACGAAGTAGAAATCGGATTTTCCATAAGTTATCTACTGTAGAAACATGCTCCCTATTTAAAAAGTTTGACAATTTTGCTAGTTCTATAGCTCTAGAGTCTATTCATTCAATTCAGTTACATTTAAGACAAGCCTATAAGAACATTTCAAATTTGTTTGAATATTAAACTGAGTGAGTTTGTATATTCATAGGGCTCTTCTACCATCATGGGCACCGGGCTGCAGCACCTATTGTACCCACCCCTTTCCATTTTCCTCTCGTCAGGCCTGAATGTGATTTATTATTTATTTATCGTATGGCTTTTAGTGCCGAGAGTGTCCGAGAACATGTTCGGCTCGCCTGAGTCTGTAGCTACTTCCAGCGGACACCCTTAGGGTGAGCTACACGTTCAGTTCAATTTCAAGTAGTAAAACTTTCGCTACCAGATATCAATGATACCTAGTGGTGAACGTTGGAACTTTTACAGAGCATTCCGACGAAATCTAACCAAACAATTTAGCTTCACACAAGTTTAGTCTGTGGAAGGATCTTTTAGATGCCATAAATCTATGACATGGGATCGCCGGCTTTACTTCCCCTCCGAAGGAAGGCTTACTGAAGGATTTTTAACGCTCTTAAAAATTCCGACGACTTCAGCCGGGTTTGAACCCGCTATCTTGGGTACAGCAGTTCAGCATGCTACCAGCTACGCCATCGAAGTCGCTCCTGAATGTGATATTTAGTTCCTAGATATCTATTGTCAGTGACAGTGCCATAACAGAAGTGGAGGGCGTAATTGTACGTAAGGGGCTGATACCTTGCAGTTCTGCCCCTTAAAACAACAACTAACTAAGTGTACGTAATGGATACGGACGCAATACTTAGAACAGCACAGGTGGGTGAGCACGCCGAGTTCGGATATTCTCTCCGATTGGGTAAACCATTAATTCTCTATCTTCAAACTATATCTATTTTTGTTGTTGTTGCTTAATTTAGAGGCTGCGACATCGCGGTCATATAGCCTCGTGTATTTTTAGGTGTGTGAGAGAGAGACTGTGGAATTTGTATGATAACCCGTGTTATTGTGATGGCTGCACTAGTGTGTGTATTTGTAAATTAGGGCTAGGATTGGGAAGGACGCGGCCATGGCCTTACGTTTGGAATCATCCCAGCATTTGTCTGGAGTAGAAGTGGGGAAACTACGAAAAACCACGTTCAGGATGTCTGAAGCCTCATCTTCTCAGATTTTCCTTACGGGGCTGAGTGTAACCCGTTCTTGGCAGAGCCGGGAATCGAACCCGAACTTTCGGGGCGTCAGCCAAGAACGCTAGCCGCTACACCAGGAGGTGATCGCACTAGTTTTATATTACAAGGCCTATAGCTTAATCCTTCATTCGTCGTGTCATGTGTTGTTATTGGGAGGAATGATGACCATGGATGACGTCATATGACGATCAGCGAATGGTGCCTACTTTCAAGTTACATTATGAGGGTCAGTTTTAGTGTCTGTAGACCTAAAGGCTTCGAAGCATGAGTGGCGACAGTGAATACAACTTTGGTACAATAGCCTACAACTGGAATGAAATGACTGTAAGCTAAGTCAGTACAAATGTAAGGTTTCATCCTTAGTAACTTATTAGGGTGACGCAGACTATACAACCTTGTTTGCTTTTGTAGTATTTCTGTCCCCGCAGCTATAGGACTAAATTAGCGATGACCTGATTCTTTATGACATTATCATTAATGTTTGAAATAATCAACCAATTATCTTTTTCTTCCGTTTCCTCATTATAACTAATGAGAAGTTACAGCAACAATTACTAAGCTGTCAAAATGACTACGCGTTGTACATGTGGTATATGTCTCGTGCTACGCATCGTTGTCATATCATGTGCTCGTTAAGTTTCAAGCAGATGGTACACAGGAAGTTGCTGTTTGCCAATATAATCATCAAGTTCGTCGCACTGTGTGTACGGGTGACTGTTTTGTGCCAAGTTCATATCCACTGATGAGGCGTCAATCACATGGGATGAACGAAACTACCGTATGACTGTTTTGATCCAAAATATCGGTATTACACCACCGTACCGGTATGTTTAAATTCTCGTGGTTATGAAGGAAGCAACCAAGACTAGAACGGGAGGTTAAGGTTTGGTGTTCATCCCATCATACAGTATCAACTCGAACGGCGGAGGTCATTGATCTCTCCCTTCCCTGTTCAAGTTATGATTATCATGAATGCCTCCTGGGTGGAAGAGTTGATAGCCAATACTCGGCACTGTAAGGGACTATCTTATTGTTTTTGGACTAGACGTCACACATTAGCTGAATTACTACCTGGGGATTCGTTTAGATTTTGCTACAGTAGACTATACACTGTGATATCTCTTAAATTGAGATGAATTGTTAATAAAAGCGGAGAAATGTCAGTTGGTTACTTTTTCTTTTTCCGATTTAGTTGCAATCGTGTACTTTTGTATCGTACAAATCATGCTTTGTTCAATAAAAAAGGAAGAAATTCTTCAGAACAGCTTTATGGGAAGCTTGTAGCTTTACGGTACTCAACCGTTAAACTCGCAAGCCACTGGACCTCCATTTTTACGTGGAATTCCAACCGCAGGGCATGATATTTCAGTTCGAAATTCTCACATGCATTAATCGGTAATAGAATCCGGTCCACCTGGGTGAGAGGCAAGCAGCTTGACCACTGCAACATCACGTCCCCCGCTTAGTTTAATTAATCCGATATGTACATTTCATTTATAAACTAGATAATGTGCTGTATCAATCTCTCTGTCACATGTGAAATGTAATTGAAAATACGATCTCTCTTGTTCACATCTATTTCCGGGTTCTAAAGTTACTATGCTCTATAACTATGACACTTAATGAGAAAGTAATTTTAAATAACCCTTGGGATACTTTCTAATTGAAAATGGGAATATATTGAGGATATTACAGTCCATGTTATGAGAACTAGAAACGAAGTACAGTACTTACTGAATTAAATGTAGAATAGTGGAGGAGCCATACTCATGATTGACCATAGTGGTAATAATCTAATAACTTCTAGTCCATTTCGCTAAGTGGTACCACTTACATCAGTCTTCAGTCAGCCCCATCTTTAATCCACTGAGTTTCCTGTATTGGTACTGAATAATATTTGATGACGTTTGGTTAAACCAGGCTATATACGAGAGCTTCGATTCGATTCCCACTTCAGTTATCCTAGAAGTGTTTTCCGTGGTTTCCCACTTCTACTCCAGCCAAATGCCATAATGGTTCTTAGCTAAAGGCTACGACCAACTCCTTCCAAAGCATAGCCTTAATAACAAATCCACACACTGCCCACACACTCAAGTACAGGGGGTACGTGAGCACGATGTCACTGAGCATCTAACCACGCGCGAGGTACACAACATATCCATTCAATACAGGCGTAAAGAGTCCCAACTTAGCGCTAAAATATGCATAAGAAGAAACAAGAAATAGTAGCATGACCCAATAAGCTGTTTCCCAAACTAATGAATCTATATATAATGTACGTATGAATGTATAGCCTACACCTAATTTTTGCCGTTACAACAGGATGAGATGAATTTTATGTAGCGGATGTTTTTACGGCGGTATGCCCTTCCTGATGGCATTCTCATTAGAGATATAGAAACTAATGTGTGTATTTATAACCTACTAAATTCAGTAGTTCTCACATTATTGATTTAATCCGCTCAGCCAATTATCAGAGAATAAAGAAATATTTTATTACGGATATAATGTTACGCATCAGTTAACAGTTCGTACGAAACAACGGCTCGGAATTGTCCAGGGATGGCTTGCGGATAATTGTTCGGGGTGTTGTGCTATTTTCACCACGGAGGGGGAGAGGGGGGAAGACGACGACGGGTAGATAAAAATACTGCTGGATATCAGAGAAGACAGTATATACGCGCGCGGTAAAACTGATCTAGATCACTCGACACGAATGCCACAGTCCAGAGAACAACACATTCGACTCGTTATTAAATGGATTATAAGGTATTTGGAAAACCTCTCGAGAACAAAACAGCGTAAACTATACACGAGGGCATAAAAGAACCACAAGTGTCGCACTCACGCGTAAATTACATTGCGAGACAATGGTATCGGCAGTAGACGGAGCATCTCGGGTGTCGTCATCCTCCCCTACCCTCACTTAATGCAATCAGCGGGCAACGACCAGTCCAGTTAACTGTTGCGATAAGACTTGTTCTGCACACCCTCCACTATTGAGGCCTGGTCGGTGCTCGAGCCTGGCAACGACCACATGGCGAGCACTCGTCCACTATTGGTAGGCTTCGCTTTCTAAAACAGTTCACAATAATACAAGATTTTCTGAATTATTAAATAACAAAACTATGAATTCCTATGCATGCAAGGAGAAACGGATAGTTTTTTATTGTTAAAAGATTATTATTACGATACGTTTATTATTTTATTTAAAAAGCTGGTCGCTGTACAACACCGCAACTTGATTATCGGCCGCCACTGGAATTGTCTCAAATAAAATCTCTTGGTCTGTAGAGGTGCACCGTTTTCTTTAGAAGAAAATAACTTGTGAGCGCTCTTTTCTATAAGGTGCGTTCAAAAAATAACGAGCTTGAGGCAGGAATTCGCAAATTGGTGACGACATCGGCTAATCGTGGCGTGTGTAACGAGGTGTGGTTCCGACCAGAGCGAGGAAGGTCACAGCCCGTCGCTAGAAGCTTGCTTGTAGTGTAACGTGACCGTTAGTCTCGAGATCATGAGCCACGGGACCTACTTTTACGTGGAATCCGAACCACAGGACATGGCATTTCACTTCGAAAATCTCACATGTAATGACCGGGAATCGAACCCGGACCGCCTTGGTGAGAGCCGTCGCTAAAGGGCATGCGTGCACGTCACGTGACGATACAAAGCGAGCAGCAGTATGCATCAATCGTCCAACCAAGACCAAGACAGTAGGCCATTCGACATGCTTCCTGGTGGGGTTGAAGACTGTGGGGCACACATTGGGCACACACTTTCCGCAAGTGCAGTCGTTCCTTCATAATGGTGTGCACACTTCCGACGCTCAATCCGACCACGGTGGCTATGGCGTTCACTGTCACTCGGCGGTCCTGGGTAATGAGTGCATCAACCAGCTGGACGTTGTCATCGGTAATGCAGGGGGGTGCCCCAGACCGGGCATCATCGGCTAACGACACCCGTCCTTCCCTGAAGTGCTTGTGCCACGCCTTGACCCTTGCAAGGGACATGCAGTATTCGCCGTACACTTGTGACTTTCGGCGATGAATGTCCGTTCCCCCTACTCCTTTCGCTGTCAGAAACCGAACAACACCTCTTTGCTTTTCGTTTGACGCCTCCATGTCACTGTTTGCAATGCGAATGGCAGTGTTGGACGATTGATGCATGCTGCTGCTCGCTTTGTATCGTCACGTGACGTGCACGCGTGCCCTCCAGAGACGGGCTGTGACCTTCCACGCTCTGGTCGGAACCACACCTCGTTACACACGCCACGATTAGCCGATGCCGTCACCGGTTTGCGCATTACAGCCTCCGGCTAGTTACTTTTTGAACGCGCCTTATAATTAAAGAAAAACTTTGACGTTTTCATTGACGGCGACGGGCAACATCATCGCCACTACACAAACGACACCTATGCCAGGACAACCGTACTTCCTACACTCGTCACCAGGTTGCTTCAGCTATTTCATAGTGGTGAAAGGCATGCAATTCACCTATAACCGATGGGCTAACTAAATTTTATCATGATCTTGAACAAACATTCTGGACATCTAAGTGTTGGGAATCAACTCCCGATTCCTTCTGTGTCTGGAAATTGTGAACAATAAAAAAGAAATCCGTACAGTTGCACTACTTGATGCGCATAAGATGGCGGTTAGTTTATGTTCCACTTCCTCTTCACTTTCATCACGCTGCGGCATTACAGAAGATCTGTCATGCATCTTTTTCTGTCGTTTGGTTTGATGCTGTTTACTGACGTAGACACGTGGACGGCACGTGGATGCAGCACATGACGTCATAGAGGATGTAGAACAGATGATAGTGGACTTATATTTAGCGGGAAAATGGAACGTGGCAGAGAATCTTTACAGGGAGTCACATATTTATGATTCACAGCTTTTTTTTAGAATGCTATCCTCCAGTGGTAGGGTCGCCAACAATGCAACTGTTTAATTAGAGCTTCATTCTTAGGTAACCATGACACCTAGAAACTTCGAATTTTCACAGTTTATCAGTATATTTCAATGCTTGCCACGGTGGGTGAGTGGATAGCGTGTCGGTCTACTAACCCCAAGATTGCAGGTTCGCCCCTGACCGTGGTAAGTGATTTTTGAAAGGCGGCAAAAATACGATACGCATGTCATACGATGTTGGCATGTCAAAGAACCCATTTGAATTCAGTAGGCCGAGTTCATAATGGCAAAATTAATCTCGGGAGTTTCCGCCAGCACAAAGTTCCTCATTTATCTACTAGAAAGCGCTATTGTGTTCAAGGAGATTAGATATCTAACATCTATCCTCCTTGACTTTCATAGTCAAGGAACTACGAAATTCGACATGCAAGCTACCCTCTGGGTGTCAAATAGCAAAGCTTGCACCAGGCACCCGAGGTCATACGATATTATTATTATTATTATTATATTAATAATGAATATTTGAAGAAAGGAAGCCTCCGTGGCTCAGGCGGCAGCACGCCGGCCTCTCACCGCTGGGTCCGTGGTTCAAATCCCGGTCACTCCATGTGAGATCTGTGCTGGACAAAACGGAGGCAGACAGGTTTTTCTCCGGGTACTCCGGTTTTCCCTGTCACAATATCATTCCAGCAACACTCTCCACTATCATTTCATTTCATCTGTCATTCATTTAATCATTGCCCCAGAGGAGTGCGTCAGGCCTCGGCAGCCGGCACAGTTCACATCCTCGCCGCTAGATGGGGGCTTCATTCATTCCATTCCTGACCCGGTCGGAGACTGGAAGCAGGCTGTGGATTTTCATTTCATTTGAAGAAAGATTTCTCAATATTTGAAATTGTATAAGTTATGTACCTTTTGCTCAGGAGCTATTTGTCTGATCAGTTGATATTTTACACACTTACGGGCGCTGATGAGTTAGTTATTGTTGTTTTAAGGGGAGGAACAATGAGGTCATCTGATGAGTTAAAACTGTTAAGTAAAATGAAAGTTATGAGAGAAAAAATAAAATAATTACAAATAAAAAGAAGACTGGTTGAAGTGTTAGTTAGTTATAGAGGTTTTAAGGGACGGAACAGCGAAGTCATCTGCCCCTAGGTTGAAGTGTGCGACAGGACAAGATTCAGAACTAAATTTGTAAGTGTGAAGGATCCCCCCCAGAAGAAGACTTACACTTTCAGTGGAAGGAAAATTGAGAAGGAGTCAAAGATTGAAAAATGTCTGGCAGGAAGCTAAATGGCAAGAAAAAAAACACCTTGAATACCTGAATAATTGTCGTGTAGTTGTACCCCATAGATGGCTGTATCGAATTAATAATAATAAAAAAAGACTGTGAAATAGTGGCTTAAGAGGTGAGCAATTCAAATGTTCATACAATATAAACCAAATGCATAACAACAATAAGTTTGCATATTAAGGCTTTCACGGCCCAGATTATTATATATATAATTCATTCTTTTGGGCTAATGCCGTGTGTATTATTAATTTAAACCATACGTTTCGGAGAAACCTTGCCTCCTTTTTCAATGGAAATAAACAATGTGGCCAAAGAAAGTATATCAATGAGATTACAACAAATATAGATAAATTCCTCTGTTCGTCACCAGAGAGCAGCTGCCAGAAATTACTGTATGGACCATGGTGGAACGGCGGACAGAGTAGTAAGTAACGAGAAGGTAAAGGGGGCGGTGTGAAAATATAGAAACTCCTCGAAGAATGAGGAGGGGGGGGGGAGGGTTAGATGGATATAAGGAAACATAAACAAAAGGGAAGTGTATCTGAACGATACCTAACGTCATACAGTCAACGGCGAAAAAACAGATGGAAACTCCTCCAGTGACGAACAAAGGAGATCAAATCCAGGCTCTGAGCCCAGAGGGAAAATGTACAATTTTAAATATGTGAATAACAGAGAGACTGAGAGGAACTATCTCCCTAGATCCTTAATAACTGGTAGCCAAGTGTCACTTAGCTGATATCCAGTGTCTCTGTTAAAATTGTTGGGATTTTTACGAATTTCAACTGCCTCCCTTATAATTCTAGACCAGTTGTGCTTAACAAGGGCAAGGGCATGAGCATCCTTGAAACATACATCGTGCCCTGAAGACAGGGCATGTTCAGCTATAGCTGATTTGTCAGGTTGGTTTAGACGGATGTTCCTTTGATGCTCTTTGATGCGAGTAGCAATGGACCGTTTTGTTTGTCCAATGTAGACTTTTCCGCAAGTACATGGGACTTCATACACCCCAGGTTGTAGTATTGGGAACAATTTACCTTTGTTTAATGCTAAACGTTGACCAATTTTCGTCATAGTGCCGAAAACTGTTTTTATCTTGTGCTTGCGGAGAATCTTAGCAACACGGTCAGTGGTGTTGTGAATATAAGGGAGGTAAGCAGTTCCTCTCACGTCGGAGCTCTGAGAAGGTTGTCTATCCCTCCTTCTGGGATGTAGGGACCTATATATAGTGGATTCATTATAGCCATTACCCTTAAACATGGTTTGTAAGGCATGTAACTCTTCCTGAAGAGTTGATGCCTCACAAATACGTTCCGCTCTTTTGGCTAGAGTTGTTATAATTCCTTGTTTTTGTGCTGGGTGGTGGTGGGAGTCCGCATGTAAATAACGGTTAGTGTGAGTTGGCTTACGGTAGACACTGTGCCCCATGGAGCCATCCGCTTTCCTTCTCACAAGAACATCCATGAAAGGTAAGCATCCATCTGACTCTAGCTCCATTGTGAAGTGGATTGAAGGATGCAGCTGATTTAGGTGGTTCAGAAAGTGGTTCAATTTCTCAGAACCCTCCTCCCACACCACGAACGTATCATCCACATACCTCCACCAAATCACAGGTTTGTAAGACGCCGAAGATATAGCCTCCCCCTCAAAATGTTCCATGAAAAAAATTGCCACGACAGGCGACAGTGGACTTCCCATGGCCACACCATCAGTCTGCTCGTAATATTACGAGCTGCTCGTAATGGGAAGTCCACTGTCGCCTCTCGTGGCAAATTTTTTCATGGAACATTTTGAGGGGGAGGCTATATCTTCGGCGTCTTACAAACCTGTGATTTGGTGGAGGTATGTGGATGATACGTTCGTGGTGTGGGAGGAGGGTTCTGAGAAATTGAACCACTTTCTGAACCACCTAAATCAGCTGCATCCTTCAATCCACTTCACAATGGAGCTAGAGTCAGATGGATGCTTACCTTTTATGGATGTTCTTGTGAGAAGGAAAGCGGATGGCTCCATGAGGCACAGCGTCTACCGTAAGCCAACTCACACTAACCGTTATTTACATGCGGACTCCCACCACCACCCAGCACAAAAACAAGGAATTATAACAACTCTAGCCAAAAGAGCGGAACGTATTTGTGAGGCATCAACTCTTCAGGAAGAGTTACATGCCTTACAAACCATGTTTAAGGGTAATGGCTATAATGAATCCACTATATATCGGTCCCTACATCCCAGAAGGAGGGATAGACAACCTTCTCAGAGCTCCGACGTGAGAGGAACTGCTTACCTCCCTTATATTCACAACACCACTGACCGCGTTGCTAAGATTCTCCGCAAGCACAAGATAAAAACAGTTTTCGGCACTATGACGAAAATTGGTCAACGTTTAGCATTAAACAAAGATAAATTGTTCCCAATACTACAACCTGGGGTGTATGAAGTCCCATGTACTTGCGGAAAAGTCTACATTGGACAAACAAAACGGTCCATTGCAACTCGCATCAAAGAGCATCAAAGGAACATCCGTCTAAACCAACCTGACAAATCAGCTATAGCTGAACATGCCCTGTCTTCAGGGCACGATGTATGTTTCAAGGATGCTCATGCGCTTGCCCTTGTTAAGCACAACTGGTCTAGAATTATAAGGGAGGCAGTTGAAATTCGTAAAAATCCCAACAATTTTAACAGAGACACTGGATATCAGCTAAGTGACACTTGGCTACCAGTTATTAAGGATCTAGGGAGATAGTTCCTCTCAGTCTCTCTGTTATTCACATATTTAAAATTGTACATTTTCCCTCTGGGCTCAGAGCCTGGATTTGATCTCCTTTGTTCGTCACTGGAGGAGTTTCCATCTGTTTTTTCGCCGTTGACTGTATGACGTTAGGTATCGTTCAGATACACTTCCCTTTTGTTTATGTTTCCTTATATCCATCTAACCCTCCCCCCCCCCCTCCTCATTCTTCGAGGAGTTTCTATATTTTCACACCGCCCCCTTTACCTTCTCGTTACTTACTACTCTGTCAGCCGTTCCACCATGGTCCATACAGTAATTTCTGGCAGCTGCTCTCTGGTGACGAACAGAGGAATTTATCTATATTTGTTGTAATCTCATTGATATACTTTCTTTGGCCACATTGTTTATTTCCATTGAAAAAGGAGGCAAGGTTTCTCCGAAACGTATGGTTTAAATTAAAAATACACACGGCATTAGCCCAAAAGAATGAATTATATATATAACAATAAGTTTGCTTTATAAGATTTACCTTGATCATTAGATTACAAATTGTAGCTTTCGTACAATTATCTACAATAATATTAGAGAAAAAGGTACCTAACTAGAACTTTTACACATTTCCAGAATAGTTTTACTTTATTCAAATGTCCATAATTTTTGAAATATATCATACATTTCTATAATTCTTTACTAACATGCAGCCATAAATATTATTGATTAAAAAAACTAAAAATGATGTTTTTATTAAGCACTACAAGGTTCCCTTGAATTGATTACCACTTTGAAGTAATGACGCTTGTCATATGTTCACTTCTCCTATAGGTGTGGCATAATAGTATGGGTACCTACAGTATAATTGACTAATGCCGTAATTGTATTCAGGAAAATATCGGGCGGATAGGTTCAATCGATTAAGCGTTAGCCTTCAAAAGCCAAGGTTCGACCCCAGCTCACCATCAGCCTGATCACATAAAATGGTGTTTGAATGCGACAATCTCGTATCGGGAGATTTTCGGGTATGTTAAAGGCCTCCTCAAAGGCAACATGTAGTTCCGTGACTAACTAAAGAGCCTACTTTTCTTAAAATATAAGATTTATACCAATGATTGACTTATATACATGTATCTAGAATAACGACGAAATTAAGTTGGTAACACTGGCATTTTGATTTCTTCGATATATACTTGAAATATTATAGCCTAATAGAGTACTACAGTTAGCTTGAAATAGTTTATTTCAATTTATTCTGAGATACTTAGAGTAGTTAGTTAGTTAGTTATTATTGTATTAATGGGCAGAACTACGAGGTCATTTGCCCCTAGATACTAGAGTCCTGGGCTCAAATGCTCAGAGAGAGTTATTAGGTAGTTGTAAGATCTGCTGCCTCTGAAAATGCGCACTTTTATATCCCTTACGGCATACACATATTATATTCAATTTGTTAGTTATCCATTAATGTTATGGAAGTTACAGTACATGCAGTTAAACATTGAACCTATCAGCACGGGTAGAATTATGTTGGCAACACTGTCATGTATGGGTTGCTCAAAATGAATCTGTAAACATATCTTTTATACACATGTGCCTAATTTTAAATTGTTTGCCTGCATACATTGAGACTAGGGTTCAAAATTATGGAGAACATTTATCAACAGTTGGTAGCCCTGATGACTCCAAAAGTATGCCGAGTTATATCTCTTGAGGCATACTTTACGTATACGAAATTTGGTTGAAATCCATTTGTTAGCATGGGAGTTATATGCTGTTAAACGTTGATCCTATACGCTAGAATAGAATTAGGGTTGTTAGCACTAACTCTGCCGATTTACTCTAAATATGTCTAAAGCATCGTTGACCTACAGTTTGCTAAAATTGAAGTGTGTTCTGTACACATATCCCGAGATATTGAATATAGAGGGCAAAATAGAATATTATACACAGTTGGCAGCCCTGATGACTCTTATATTAAGCACAATATATAATATATCCAAGGCATACATTGCACGTACGAAATTTGGATGAAATCCATTCATTACTATGGATGTTTCGTACAGTTATACATTGAACCTATCAGCACGCATAGATTCAAATTAATCTGGAATATTGTGTTATATAAGTTTGCAAACTTTAGATATGTTCGCCTGCATACTTTCTAAACCACTAAGATTATGGTTCAAACTTATAGAGAGCATATATCAAAAGGTAGCAGACATGGCAACTCGGATTATATTCTCAATTCCATATCTTAAGGTAGGCTACACAATGCACATGCAAAATTCGGCTGAGGTCCAATAGATAGTATGCGCGTTACGTATATTTAAACATTTAATCAATCAGCATGCGTAAAATCATGTTGGTAATACTGCTATATATGGGATGCTCAAACTTAGATTGAAATATATGATCTGTATATGTGCCAATTTTGGAAGAAATCGATGTATTAGTATGAACGTTACATGAGATTAATCATTTGAGCTATCAGCACGCGTAGAATCATGTTGGCAGCACTGTCGTTTATCGGTTACTCAAAATTAATCTATATTTACAGGTACTATATGTGTACAAGTTTAGAACGGTTGCCCTGCGAACATTCTGATATATTGAGATTAGGATACTGTACAAATGTATAGAGTGCATTTTCAACAGTTGGCAGACCTGTTGAATCTAAAGAAAACCCATATTCATATGATTTATTACTTTATTAACATTATTATTGTATTTAAATAGCTTATTTAGAGAGCACAAATCACTTACCAAATTTGGTTGAAATTCAATTGATAGTATGGAAGTTACATATATTTAAAGATTGGACCTATCAGCAGGTATAGAATCATGTTGGCAATACTGTCATGTATGGGTTCCTGTAAATGAATATGATGTAATATCATCTAGGCTTATATGTGGGTCACTTTTTGAATAGCTCCCATGCATACCTTCCGAGATATCCAACATAGAGCTCAAATTGTAATTACGATTTAACATCAGCTGGTAACACTGACGTCATTTTTAAATATTGCCGTAAAATATTCAGGTATATATCTTTACTCGTACCAAATTTGGTTTCGATAGCTGCAGCCGTTTAGAAGTTGATGGGGGACACACAGACAAACAGACAGACAGAAGGTTAGACAGACATTTGCCCGAATCGATCTCATAAGTTTATCTTTTCCTCATTTTTTCAAAATGTGAAACGTAGGCTAGAAATTCCGACACTCAGATGTCCCTAAAGCTACAACTGTTAAAAATGACATTGTTATGATTCATCTTTCTTCGTTTTGCCCACTTAGGGAGCGCGTTTGAACTTGTTGACTCGGGTTGATAGTGTTTTCCTCTTCTTATCCTCCCAAAATCTCCTCATGAACTCACAATGCACCGTCTTACGTTCTTCCATCCATTATTTTCCAGTGGTCTTTGTAGATTTTTTTTCGGTAAAAGAGTAATTTGTAACTAGAGTTCCAAAAGTCTTGTGATTCATGATGATATGTTCTGTAATGTTTATTTCTTTTAAGTCCTGTTTGATTTCTTCTAACCAACTGATTTTGACCTTCTTTGAATTAATTATATCAAGCAGTTGTTTTTTTTGTGCATATCTTGTTTTGTCCATTCTGCAGATGTGACCATAAAACTTCAATCGTCTCTTACAACATGGTATCAGTGAACTTGATTACTGTGTACAAGTCTGTGGTTTTCCTTTTAATCCAGACATTGTTATGATGATTATTATTATGATTATTATTTAGGTAGCAATATGAATTTAATGTAAAACTCTAAGCAGGTATCTGAACTGAATTAGGCCTGTATTGAAGAACAGTTGTGATGATGATGATGATGATGATGATGATGATGATGATGATGATAATTGTTGTTTTAAGGGGCCTAACATCTAGGTTATCGGCCCCTAAAAACAGAAGAACAGTTGTGTATTGTTTGCTAATTATTCTTATTTTTGTCTTTAAATGTATTTATTTATTTATTTATTTAATTAGGCTCATTTAATTTTATCCTCTATAGACTTACGAGATCACCTTCTGTCCGTGAGCCTGTGTTCCTAATAAATTTGGATTGGCTGAAGCGATTTTAATTAAACATGGTAAGGACTTACTACTATCCCGTCTGATCCCGACCATACCTTTCAAATGCCAAGAAGTGTCCCACGAACTCAAGATTGCCTGGCACAGGGCTAGTATAGTTGCCTGCTACCTCAGATGTTCCGAGTTCGATTCTCGGCTCCGCCAAGAATTTATAAGTCTTGGTATGGTCTGTTACGGGGTCCCTCCAGTCTCATGATGCTAAATGGGAACCTGCCGGGTGCTGTGGCAGGAGGAGGAGTGTAAAGGAACTAGTCACCCTACCGCACGTAAACCCCGGCTCAGAACGCCTGGTTAGTGATCCCTTGACACAGACAAGTGCTCTAATTTAGTCGCCCACATCCCTTGTGGATATGCCACTCTTTTACATTTTTGATCACGAATTCAACATGGCGGTCGTGCGAAATATTTCACCAGTTTTCAATATCTCTGAAACTATTGCATCTATGAACATGAAATATTGTATGATAGAAGAGAATAAAGTACCGGGAAGTTCACTATGTTAACTTCACAAAAATTTGATAAGCACAAGACCAACATGTCGTCCACGCGAAATTCAAATGTTTGGACTTCTTTGGCGACATCGTCTGGACGCAGTGAAACTTAGCACGGTACACGCAACACATAGGTCTTCGCACGTTTCTCAGATGATGTTGAAACATGACCGTGTGCGTCAGACTTATGACAGATGTGGGTCGCGCGAATATTTGACAAGGGGAAACTCTCTTCTGCTCGTTTAACTGAGAAAAATATTTACAATATTCACGAAACACTTGTAGGAAGTGTTTACTAAACAGATACTCAAATACCCATGTGTTTACAGTGAGGTTTTCAACCAACCTTGTACTATTCTAATGATGAGACCTGTTACAGTTGTCATTAGGTATCTCACACACTTGAAACCATCAATCAATTACTATTTGGTACAACCAAGGAGCGTTCTTTGATATTTCAATAAACCCCCCTTATAAATTACAGTCCATTGCTCAAAAGTATAGCATGGTGTAAAGCTACCTGGAGAGCAGGAGATTCGGGTTCGAATCCTGCCTCTTAAGGTTTCAATTTTGAGTTAACAGTTAATTGGGAGTGTCTACTAGCCACTTGCCGCGACGAGAAGTACATGAGAAAATATCGCCCTTTTTGTGGTAGAAAATCATGTCTACATGGGTAATTGCTAAATGTTTCATTTAATTTTATTTCATGTTTAATATTCTGAGTTGCATTTTATTTAATAGTGATTAAGCCTATAACTAATACATGTATTTTTTCAGGAATATGTTTTAACTTATTTATTTTTAGCCTACTTTTCACATTTTGTAAAAATGAGGAAAAAGTAGACTTATGAGATCGATCAGGACAAATGTGTGTCTGTCTGTCTGCGTGTGCCCCCCTTTCAACTCCTAAACGGCTGCAGCTATCGAAACCAAATTTGGTATGAGTAAATACCTGACTATCTCACGGCCATATTAGAAAATGACGTCAGTGCTACCAACTGCTGAAAAATTGCAATTGAAATTTGAGCTCCATGTTGGATATCTCGAAAGGTATGCATGGGAGCTATTCCAAAATAGGCACACAACTTAGATAATAATATTTAAGTTTAATTTCCTGGCCATACATGACAGTCTTGCGAACATGATTCTACGGCTGCTAATAGGTCATATCGTTATATGCATGTAACTTCCATACCATCAATTCCATTTCAACGAAATTTCGTATTCACTATGTGTACCATAAAAGATATGGCTAAGCGTATTCTTAAGAGCAACAAGGGCTGCCAATTGTTAAGAAATGCTATCTCTATTCTTTTGGTCCTAATTCCAATATATCAGGAGGTATGCAAGACAACACCTCTAAACTTTGCACACGTATTATACCTGTCATTTTAGAATAATTTGGAATAACAGATACATGTCAGTGCTGCCAACATGATTCTAAGCCTGCTTATAGGTCCAATTTTCGTTGGGAGATGTCAATGTAAATACAGTGCTTCACAAAAAATCACATAGATCAGGCATAGCTATGAAACTTGGAAATAATAAACTCTATTGTTTCAGAAGTACATAGACTTATTTTGAAAGAAAATGGAGTAATCTCATACATTTTTTTAAATTTATTTTATATATGTTCCTTATTTATTGCGGAAACTAAGATATATATTTTAATGAAATTTTGTATGCTATTTTGTTTTATATACAAGCTAAATTTGAAGTAAGGAATTTTGTCTCGGATGTTTTGTTCAGCATTTATGATTTTACAAAAAATATGTTCATAAATTCTCTCATGGAGCTGAAGTTAACAACAGCAAATTGGAAATTTTTAAAATCATGGGAATGAAGTCTCGTTATAGGTGAGAAATTGTGCGAAATTTCATCTCAATAGGACAAATAGTTTTAGAGAAAAGTGTACCAATATTTCAAAATTTGCACGTTTCGGGAAATGAGGAATAAAGTCAAGTGCTACTATGATAAGGCATATACCACTTCATATGGTATCTAGAATCCTCCAAATGAATAATGAGGCTCATTAGCATCACATTGAGGAGCTCTGTTGGCTCTTCTCATTTTCTGGGCAAGTTGGGACATGTTCGCTAAAAAATCCTCGTGACAGCTTTTGCCTAGAAGCACTCGAAGGAGAATGGTTCGTATCTTGGGTTACCACCATAACCTCTACGGGAGCATTTTCTTGTCTTCTAGACGGTATATTATGTATTCTTGATCCTTTTATCCTTCTAAATACTCTTGGTGATCTACCCATTGTTGGAAATATTGATAGAACTCACTCAAGTATATTAATTAACTCTAAAAGTAGATAGTTTGGTTGGTTCCTCAGTTTAGGGGCTGCTACAACGCGGTCATGTAGCCCCTTGTACTTTGAGTGTGTGTAGAATTTGTCTGATAACCGGTGATGACTGTATTAGTGTGCGTTATCTGTTTTCAATTCAAGTAAGGACTGCAGACATAGAATTTATTTCTAGTAGTTCATACTTTTGCCGCCAAATGCAACGACTACTAGTTCAGAACTGGTTACCAGATGCCATCGTAGTCGGCTCCTGGCGACGAACGTCGGAACCTAAGAGCGTTTGTCAAATGTTTAACCTAACCTATAATTTAGCCTCACACTGGTGTAATTAGAGGAAGGTTCTTTAACATGCCATAAATCTATGACATGGAACCGTCGGCTTTATTTCCCCTCCGAAGGAAGGCATACTGAAGGATTTTTAACGCTCTTAAAAAATCCGACGGCTCCGGCCGGGTTTGAACCCGCGATCTTGGGCATAGAAGCTCAGCATGCTACCAACTACGCCACCGAAGCCGCCTAAAAGTAGATAGGCCAAAGATTACCAGACTGAGCACTTGAAACATTATAACACAAGTCACTGCCATCTGTACGAGTTCGTGTTATCCTATACCTGTACATTGAGTAAGGGGAATGCCATTTTTAAACTCTGCAGGCCAATCTAGAAGAAATCAAGTGGAGTACGATATAAGGAGATGCAATGTAAGCCATTAACGAAAAAGGGTGTGACCGTTCATTCTCACTATACCGGGGTTGTGGTTGATTATACTCACAATGAGGGAGAGCAATTAAAAAGAAACATCTCTTCCATTTATTCCTTTTCATTTAACACCGAGCATCAATAACACTTCACTTCTCGGGATCTTTTCACACAAAACCTTATCTACTTCCAAGACCAAAATCACAATCATTTTCTTCGGCTTATCCCAATTAATTGGGGTCGCCGGAGCCAACCTGGCTCATTTTTGGTGTTGGCCGGGGATTTAAGACCGGATGCCCTTCCTGACGCCACGTGATTTTTCAGGTGAAAATTTCGCCCAGCTGTCACCGGGATTCGAACCCCGGTCGTCCGGGTGAAAGACGAGCAGCTAAGCCACTGCGCCATCACGCTCCCCAAGACCAAAAACACAATAATCATCTCAATTCTTCCTACTCCTACGTTTCTACAATCACATATAATCTGACCTCTGACACACTAAACCTAACCAATTTCTTTTTTTCATCTAACCATCACAACAGATACTAACATGGCTTCCTACAATCTCCATAGATAAAACGGACAGATACTCTAATACAAAATCTAGCAGTATGGACTTTAACAAGAATAGACATAGATATATATAAAAACAAAACAGCATCGTAAATAGAAATATAAAAAGAATATACAAAACATCTAACTTCATTGGCAAGGCCACCTGCCCTGCCCCACAGAGATGCAAACTGCCCTCCCAGCAAGCGCCATTTCCTTACCATACAAACCCAAAAGAGCTGAGCCTTGCAATCAGAATGGTTGCAAGGGGGCGTCGTTCAATCCGCTATCCACCCAAATTTTTGAGGCCTTTACCATCAAGATATCGCCAGCAAATTTTGGAATTATATTCTTCGAGGAATAAGGCTTCAAATAAAAAAATAAAATAAATTGCCAAATTTCATGATTTTCATCGACATCTCCACTTAAATGCATGTAACTTCTATACCAACAAATGGATTTCATCCAAAATTGGCACAATAATAGAACATACATACATACATACATAACATTATTGCCAACATGATTTTACGCGCACTGATAGTTCCAATGTCTAACTGCATGTTATGTCCATGCTATTCATTGGACTTCAACCAAATTTTGTATGTGCATTCTGTACCTTACGAGTACTGGAACTAAGAATATATTAAGTCTCCAGGGCTGCCAACTGCATTGCTCTATTAGACTACACTATTTCAGGTATATTTCGAACTAATTCAAAATTTCAGTATTACCAACTTAATTACGTCATTATTCTAGATAGGTCTATATCGATTAAGTTGGTTGGTTCTTAAGTTTAGGGGCTGCGACAACGCGGTCATGTACTCCGTGTACTTTGGGTGTGTGTAGAATCTGTCTGATAACCGGTGTTGATTGTGATGACTGTATTAGTGTGTGTTATCTGTTTTTAATTCAAGTAAGCACTGCAGACTTTTGCATTTTTCAAATAGTTCCTACTTTTGCCGCCAAACGCAACGAACGTAGGAACCTAAGAGCGTTGTTTACATTCTTAACGTATATAATTTAGCTTCACACAGGTGTAATTAGTGGAAGGTTCTTTAACATGCCATAAATCTATGACATGGAACCGCCGGCTTTACTTCCCCTCCGAAGGAAGGCATACTGAGGGATTTTCAACGCTCTTAAAAAATCCGACGACTTCGGATATATATACATACACTGCTCAACAAAAGTTTGGACTACCGCCATCAGTTGTATGCTGACGTTGCCATAGAGGAGTTGGACATCTTACTCCAAGATAAACTTGATGGTCTCATTCAGAGCATGTCTCCTCTGTGTGCGGGGAGGATTAATAAACACTGATACTGATCATCATGAGATACAGATTTTCAATTTTTGTGTTTTCTTAAAAGCGAGTTTGCTTTGTTTGCTTTGTTTTTGTACCGTTTCATTGTTATCTAAACACGATTGTTGTTGTTTTCAGAAGGAATGATGTTTAGTTTGTTAATAAGTAAACAAAAGTTTAATGATTTTCAGTCGGTCAACTCGATTGTACCCCAATGAGATGGGTTATTCCCTAATCCTGAAAACAATTACATGAGATTAATAGATTAATAATTAATAAATAAATGTAATTTTTCAGTCAGTGTGAGGAGATGTAGGTTCGATTCTTATATCATGGTACAAAGTTTCAAGCTCTTAGCTTCAAAGGCAGTTCCATTAAAATTTTGAAATTTTCCGGAGCAGCCGTCTTGGTTCCTTGTGGGTCACGATTTCACAATTCATGTCTGTGAACGTGTTTTATTGTCGTCTATCATGGAACAAAATTTCAAGTTTAGAGTTGTAATAGGTTCCTAGTAAAGATAACTAAATATTGACAATTTGCACAGTCGCTATGTTGGTGTCGTGCTTTTCAGAGTTTTGAAAGTTATAACAGCGAACTTGCTTCATAGCCCCTATCATGACGCAAAATGTCAGGCTTATATCTGTAATAGGTTCAGAGAAATAATTCGCGTAGTCGCCATGTTGGATGCGTGTCACTCATCGAAATGTGAAAGAAATACGCTTGTAGTTTTACATGACCGTCAATCTTGAGCCATGGGAACTCCACTTTTACGTGGAATCCTAACCTCAGGACGTAATATTTCACTTCCAAAATCTCACATGCATTGACTGGGAATTGGTGATAGACAAGCAGCTTCACCACTGCACCATCACGCCTCGAAATATGAACGACACGATCGGAGTCGTGCGTGGTAGTACTAAGACGCTAACAAGCCACTCAAAATGTATTTTGCTGGAAAGACGGATCATTATCACGATATTAACGATCACTTAAAGCTCTAAGCTTCTTTCGTTTATCCCATAAACTTAACATTTACTTGAGATGAATTCTTCTCAGCTTTAGATTTCCATGTACAGAACATTGTGTTAGGTATGAATGCTTGAAGTCCAAACATATTTCAGCGGAAATTGAAAAATATTCATATTTTGTGTCTAGCTCTATTTCATATCAAATTGGCCTGACAAGTGAGTATCGCTGATAGGTAATGTCCTTACCTTTTATTTCAAAGAACGCAGGTTTGATCCCGACCAAGGTTGGCAGTATTTAAGGGGTTTTAAAAGTCACAGCCTCATGTTGATTGATTTACCAGACCACATAGGACTCCTTCGGGAAGAAAGAGTAATACCGTAGCGTATCTAAAATCCGCTGTCAGCTTTTGGTACGTTAATCCGATGTCCTTATACGTATTATATGAAAATATACTCATGAACTCTCTAGCTATAACCAAAACTACACAATTGTAAGTTAAATATGCATTTGATATACTTTTAACCACTCCTCGAGGAGACTGTCTACATACAGGGAGAGGGCTTGCAATATTCATGGCACTTCCCTATTCTTCAATTCTCATTTCAATGGGGATCTGCAGCAAGTTGGAGATTGGGAGTTCGAATCCCAGTGTTGACAGGAGCCGTTCTGATTGGGATTTCACCCGGGGTTTTCCTACATTCCCTCCATAAAATACCGAGATGGTACCTTATTTCAAGCCTCAGGACACCTATCCCAGTCCTAGACACATTAGTACAAATAACACAACAATTCAAACAAACACAATATACACACTAGTTCACGGGGCAATGACCAAAGATTTCCCAAGTCCCTAGATAAAATAATCATAGCAACAATAACAACATATTTATTAGATGTCATCGTTCTTAGAGTAGTCGGCACTTTATTCAGCAATAGTAGGAGATTCTGATAAAACAACAACCAGAGTGAAGCAATGAAATGTGATCGAGACGCACGTAACCTTGGTGTTGTGGGATGCTGGATATAGCTCGGCTACTGTTGTGAGTGTGGGAGCGGGGCTAAGTATAGCTCTCAGTCTCATGGTGGTGGAGTGGAACGGGACAAGCTCTACATCCATCCGCTCTTTCAGGCGACACCCTTCCACAACTACAATTGTCCAATAATAATAATAATAATAATAATAATAACAATACTTGGGATAAATGAAGACAGAATTACAAAAAGGTCTTTAATATAGTTATGAATAATACACTGATAATCAATTGGGTAAAACAACCCGCGGAAGACCTCAAGAAACTAAACATCTCTACAGAAAACATGGCAGACAGGAAAATATGCAGAGAAAAATGAGAAAACAGAAATTTGAGCAAATGCCCTAAGAGAAAACAAAATACAAGAAAGAAGTGGACAGAAGACAGAAAGGGGAAGTATATTGAACATATGGGAGGTTTTCGAAAAGAAGGAGAAAGGGACAGAAAAAACATGAAAATTGATTATTTTCTAACTCTCTCCTCAAGGGGAATTAACGAAAATAATAATAATAATACTATTTCGAGAAATGAGAGAAAAAATCCTCAGAAATATCTTAGGGCCAGAATATGAAAACAAGGTTTCGATTAAACATAAGCCACATGAAAATGTATCAAAGCATTGAATAAATCACTGATTCCATCAGAAAAAGGAGACTGAAATTTTATGGTCACATAATACTGAATGGGTGACAATAGGCTCACAAAGAAAATTTTAAACCTAGCATTGTCCCTGGAAATCCACAATAATAACACACCACCTACAATAATTTGGTATTAACGAAGAAATCATTCACAATAGATCACAATTTAGAACCCTAATAATTTAGACATAAATTTGCCGAGAAACCCCCACACGGAATAATACATGGTAGGCAGATAAACGTAAAAGAGAACACAGTGAACGGACGAAGAGATATTGGGAAGAAAAGAGAAAACGTTATGCTAAATAAGTTTTCCATAACGAATCAACATATTAATAATAATAATAATTTAGTAGAATAATTCACACCCATGTTGCAATAAGTCTAATACAACACTTTCAAGATAATGGATTTACAAGGTTTGTAATCTGTCTAGGCTAATAAAATGCAAATATAGTGTACCCAGGAAACTTTTTCCAAGCAATTTTTACAAATTAGGTATAATAATTCTCAACAGACATAGTATAATGCCACAAAGAAAAATTTGGCAGTTTAGGAGCAAAATATCTACTGTTAAGTGCATTATGTTATTATACAAAAGCAAATTAAAGTGATTTTCCGATACAGGCCATGGAGGCACATGAACATCGGTATTAGATGGGGTGGAGTTGTCAGCAACACGTCCGGCCGTTTTCAACTCAACAATTACCATGGTGCTAATCTCTGTTGTTTCTGCTGTGGTCTCGGAGTATGTATTGAGGCTCCGGATCATGAGGTCCTGGGTTCGATTCCTGACTTCGTCAAGAAATTTAACTCTGATCTGAGTTTTAAAATGCGGTACATTCAGCTATTTGATTTTGAAGTTCATGTTCCAAAATGTATATTATCATCATCACTGAAGGAACTTAATTGAAGGTTACCGTGGTGTGAATAATATTTTTAAGATCATAGTACTCGTATGTTTCATGTTAAAATATGAAGCTGTGTAATGCGAAGAAACAACGATAAAGGATGGGTTGTCATTGGCACGGGTAGTGTGGTTGCCATTGGGCCGAGCACGAAGAACGAACACAGTTAAAACCGGTATGCTATGGAGCTAACTAGCCACCACGGGCATAAAATGCCAACGAACAAGGAGACAGGTAACGGGTAGTATTTTGCTCATGTCTGGCAATTTACCATTCAGTTTTAGTTTAACTCAAAATTATTCTTTTTAACTTGTGACTGTTTTCTTGCAGGGGTGCGAATTATTACTCTCGGTCTTTATAGAAGCTGAAGTACTAGAATTGTCTTCTATGTGTTGGTAAATCTACTAAACTCGAGGCTGTAGCTCATAAAATCGTCTAAAGTGACATTCACATTACTTGCGATCAAGTATGTATTTATTTTTTAACAGGCTGATAAGACTCCGCGTTTGACAATATAAAATAATTAATAATAAAATGTAAACGTATAAACAGAACAAAACCAACAAGCACGAACACAAATAGAAAGACACTATTATCTATCTATCACCACAACCATACAGACAAACATCCTGGGAAAACATTACTTCTAGCTTTAATTCATTCATTCATTCATTCATTCATTCATTCATTCAAGAAACATTAAAATAATTGGTATGTTGGCTTTCACGGCCCGTGAGTTAAAACTCAGCAATTTTTCTAGGTCCATGCCGTATCATGGGTGGTGCCGTAAAGCCAATATACCATCTTCTTGGAAGCCTTTATAGGGAGGTGAAAGGCTGCTTGAGCATTTAGCTCTCGCAGTTAAGAGGCGCACGTGTGCTACATAAGAAGGGAGGTAGTGCACAGTTCGCTACTCCTGTGGGGGCCGTGCGTGAACACCAAGAGCCCGCTGATGAGCCAGCTTGGTGTTCCGAGGCGAAACCCCACACAAGACACGGCATAAACCTTGAAAAATTGCTGAGTTATATTAAAATAATTATTCACAGAAAATTAAAAACTATTTATATTAAACGGAAAACTGGAGACGAAGAGAATATAATATACAAAAGGCAAAACACATAAATGAAATGTTAGGGAGAAAAAGTCCAGAAACTCGAAAAAATATAATACAAAAGTGACATCCGAGGATCTCTAGAAAATAACAAAAGAAACATTACTTCACTTCATTACTTCATTCACCTGGGACCAGAAATGAAGTGTATATAATCCATGTACTTTTCCCCAGGTTAGTAGATGTGAGTAGATGATTTAATTGAGGACTGAAAAGCAATCCTTTTACTGGGTGTCGCGTAGAGGGACAACAACAGCACTCTATGTGATCCCAAGGGATTGAAAAAGATATTCGGACTAATTATGAAAAGCAGGAACTTAAATCTTGAACTCAATCCACTCAGCTACAACTGGTAACTGGAGCCTGTCAGTAACTACCCGGAGAATCCTTTGAGAGTATCGCCAATTAGAAGGTTTATTATCGTTTGTGGACTAACAGATAGTTTTATGTCATCGTGAGCAATCACAACAGCTGGAACAGCGAGCCATCTCGGCACGTGCGTGATTCCTTTGTTTCTCTTTTTCTCCTTCTATCTGTACTTTGGCACCATCACGTGGTCCCAGTCGACTTCGATTAGACGTTGTAACCAACTACATCACACATACCTCCTTTGTGAGTTAATGTAACAGTCTTGAGTCTTCTACTTCGTATGTTTTAGTAAAACGTAGGCTATATGAAGAGACATCAGCACAAGTTGCAACCACATGCTCGATGGCTCACGGAGTACAGGCGAGAGAATGTGGTTTGATTATTCTGTCACCCACATGAGTACATTGTATGGAGTATGCCTGTTTAGTTAACATCCCCTAGGGTGGATGCGTATGTTTCCTTTTAGGACCTATACTAAACAACAAAATGTGATTTCAGTTAACAGTAGATTTGAGTATCATTCTTTCCCATCATTTCTGAAAAACCCTTATATGGTAATAAATAATGTTATGGCTTAAATGGCCCCTTAAATGTTTGAGAAACTAACTTAGTAAATGGTATACCCAGTTTCTTTTTAATAGCTTGGGGATATTTTGAGTTGTTGTTGGTTAATTGTAGGTGCTAAAAGTAGTTTACTTACCACTATGAGAGCCATCTTGTGTGATAATTTGAGTTTATATAGGGTGTGTCTGGGCTTCAAATAACGCACCATACCAGTATTTTTCTGGGTGTTTTTAAAAGTTCAGAGAAGTGCCCTCAGTATTAGGGTTACAAGCGTTGAGATTTGAACCTTGGACCTCCGAACGAATTGATTCCCTCTCTGACATTTTTTTTTTGTCAGAGTCATGCCAATAGGTAGAGTACCTGTAGTAGGAAGGATTTTGCTATTTTCGTGAGTGTGAAACAATATATAACAATTAGGTACTCCAATGACAAACTGTAGCTTCTAAATGGAAAGATAAATACATAGAGTTGTTGTCGTTGATTTATATCGGGGCTTGCGAGATCGTGGTCCGTGTAGGATTTGTCTGATAACCGTGTTACTGTAATGTCATTAGTAGTGCGTGTATTTGTAACCTAGACAAGGGTTTCGAGGGAGGTGGCCGTGGCCTTGGGTTAGGGACAATCCCGGCAATTGCTTGGAACAGAAGTGGGAGGGAAACCATGGAATATCACTTCTAAGATGGCTAAGGTGAGAATTAAGGCCACCGCATCTCATAATAATAATAAAGCTATTGGTTGTACGTCCCTTTTAACAACTCTGGCCTTTAGAAACGCCGGGGTGCCGGAATGTTGCCCCGAAGGGGATCTTTAACGTGCTAGTCAACCTACTGACACGGTTCCCTCGCATTTGCGCACCCTCAAATGCCAGCTGACTGCGCCAGGATACGAACCTGCAACCTTGAGCCCGGCAAGCAAGAACGTTACCGTTGAGCCACGCTGCCAGCCCATTGCATCTCACGTCAGTTCTGCTTCTAGAGGCTGAGTGTACCCCGCTTCATCCGTCAGAACATGAAAAAAATTCATTGAGTAGATGAGTGGGAACTAGTAGACTACTGTGGGATGAACCATTCTGGAACAGCACGGTCCTGCCATGGAGCAGTAGTGGCACGCAACGTAGCGGGGCGCGGTGTATCGCGTACCACGACTGCGTTGGGGATCTGCAGCAAATCCGATGAGTGGAGGTTTGATTTCCAGTCAAAACATGTATTTTTATTCTCGGGGCTGGAACGGGGTACACTCATCCTCACGAGTCAAAACCGAGAAGAGATGGGCTCGGTTCTCACCTCAGCTATTCTAGAAATGGTTAGGCCTATATGTCGTTTCCTACTTCTAGTCCAGGAGAATTCCGGCATGTTTCCTAAAGTAAGGCCACGGCTCCTACCAAATGTTAACCCCAATTACAAATACGTACACAAATACAGCCATCTCAATGACACAGGTTACGAGACTGTTTACACACACACCCAAGTACCCGGGGCTATATGACCACGATGCCCTTAAACGAATCAACAACTCTAATAAGGTACCGTATTTCTAACTCCCGATCAATATTTCCAGCGTCTCTACGCCTGAGCTTCATATTAATGGTCGATAAAATGGAATAAATTCAAGAGGTGTACACTCCAGAATAGTTTGCGTATCACGAAGCTTGCTGTGTGGCATGTGCCCATTCTCCAATGAATGTTTGCTTTGCAAAGAGTCACAGTAAATGCTTCCGCCGAGGTTGGTAACACACCATCATTCAGAAAATCTATATCCCTGGTAGAAACTGGTAGGATCTACCCCAAGGTGACAAAAGCTTAAAATCCATCACTAGGCTATATAGCATATGCCCCTTTTCCATTGATCCCCTCAATTATCAGAATTTGGATATTTTGTCTGGAGAGTGCTGATACTCAAGCTTATTTAACATTTAGAGATGAGATGTGAGGCCAGGGAACATAAATAACACTTTCTGCGAACTGGATCGTGAATGGTAAGCTTTGTGTGTCTTCTCTATTTCTAGCTTGCGCTTGGAACCATAACCATTTATACCAGACTATTGCACTGCAGCCAACAATCTTATTTTCGGGGAGATGACCTCTTCTTATATCTTCACTCGACGTCAGGCTATCATTTTAAAACGGCAAGAAATGTAATTTGATTTCAGCTTAATAAACGACGTCAAATAGTTGTGCTTTCCTTTAGCGATACGACGTTATCCTTTCTCCCCTCAGTATTTCAATGTTGAAAATCCACAGCCTGCTTCCAGTCAACTGACCGGATTAGGGATGGAATGAATGAAGCCCCCATCTAGCGGCGATGATATGAACAGTACTGGCTGACGAAGCCTGTCGCACTTCCCTGGGACAATGATTAAATGAATGTCAGATGAAATGAAATGATAATGGAGAGTGTTGCTGGAATGAAATTTCGACAGGGAAAACCGGAGTACCCGGAGAAAAACCTGTCCGCCTCCACTTTCTCCAGCACATATCTCACATGGAGTGACCGGGATTTGAACCTCGGACCCAGCGGTGAGAGACCGGCGTGCTGACGCTTATGCCACGGCGGCTTAGTATTTCAATGTTAATACCCCAGGCATTATATGCAAAAATCACGGCCAACCTCAAAAAAAAAAATGTAAAGCTGAAATTTGGCATAGATGTTCCCCAGTACCCTAGAAACAAATCCTGAAAAGTCCCCATCTCTGCGGTGTCCGCGTCATAGTTTTTGGAGGATTCAAAAGGGCTTAAATAGGGCGTAAGTGCCAAAAACAGCATTTTTGATTCCTGCGTTTAAAATATTGATCCAAATTTAGTTCTCGCGAGCTTTAGCAATTAATAAAAATGAACCAGTGGGATAACGGACTTATCAGGCCTAATTATTGCTATTGATGAAGGAAGAAAACAACTAATTTAAAATTTTTAGCACAATTTTTACACGAAAATTTGGATATTTTCTTTTAGCAGGTTATTATTTTTAAACAATTGCTGATATTGACTAAAGACCCAGAATGAAAATTATAAAGCTTTACATTGGCACATTACCCATGTCTATGCAAGAAATGGTTACCGAGTTACGGTTCCAAAGCATAACCGCTGTTGAAAAGGCCCCCGATCGCTTTTCTAGGTGACAGCGCTCGGACTGTCGGAGCAGGCCAACAATACTCCAAACAATTAATTCATCTTCTAAACAGTCTTGGATTTTCAGTAAATTTGGCGGAAGTCCACAGGTACGAAGTTTCAGCGCTTCGTGAAGAACGTCCAATCCCGAATGCTGGAGCGATCACGTAGTTTTGCTTTGACAACGCTGACTTTAACATAAGGACATTGGACGGGCGAAATACATTTCACTGCATGGGAGGCATCAAGTGCACATGTCCAGCGCTTGGCAGTGAAATATCTCCACTCCCACGTACACGAGAAGTTCCTAATGCTGGTGTGATTGCGGCGATGGGAAAGTTCAACATTTCGTGGTATCGGAAGCCCTCTTCTTCTGGTTCAAAGGACGTCAAGATTAAGGTGTTAACTGTGGAAGCCTCAAACTCTGTGGCTATTGCGTCGATGATGGACTCCTTGTGGTTATCTGGACAATGGTCAGGTATTAATTTACCCGCCTCGTGGAACGGCTTTATGAAGACGTCACTGTCTGCTCATGCTCAACCAGCTCCCCAGACGACGTCAGTTGATACCCTGCCGTTCATTAACTTGGAACCGAGCAATCCATCAACTATATATTCCGCGTTGAAGTTTGCCGCAAGAGAGTGCGTGGAACTGAAACACAGCACTTGTTTCGAAACCTTTGACCAGCCCCTATACGCGAAAGCTGCGGAGATAGTCGCATCGGACACTTCAGAGGAACTCAAAAACGTGGTTGTTCGTCTAGGCGGATTTCACATTCTAATGTCGTTTCTTGGGGAAATCGGCTACGTGATGAATGGAAGCGGTTTGGAGGAGCTCTGGGCGGAAATATACGCTAAATCGTCAGTGACTCACATGATGTCTGGACACGCATATTCTAGTTAGGCTTGCAATTAGCTCGCTCTTAAAAATGATTATGTTATGCCTTCAATTTCAAATGTATCAATAACGTGAAACTGTGCATGTTCCAGGGACCTCAGAGCGCATTTTCTGATAAAACAGGCTGTCGGAACAATGTTACTCGACATGAAAGACGGGCTGAAGGATGACAAGGACGAAATACAGGCGCTTTTTACCGCATTCCAAGAAGGCACCGCCAACGACTTGCTATCATATCCTTGCTTTCAACGTCTCAAAGAGTCGCTTCATGACACATTTCCTTCAATGAGCCAGAAATCTCGCACAGGAAAGCTGTGGGTAGAGTACATCAAACAGCAAGCCTGGAAAATATTGAAGGATTCCGCATCTTCACGCGAGGAAATGAAGGTATTCATCTCTACGGCTCCAGATGAAAAGGCCATAATATCAGCTAGAGAGAAGTTCGCCATTTGTCTCTACGATAGTGCCAAATTGGAGTGAAAAAGCCTCGACGAACTTCGGGTAGTGAAATGCAGCCAAAAAATTGCCAAACAACCGGTCACAGCGTCATTTCAGCTGGCTTCACTTCCGCCGACTTCGGCGGCATGCAAACAACATTCATTGCGGGTATATTTGCAAGTTCAGGAATGGTTAGGATTTTCTTTGGACCCGACCCAATGGGGATGGAAAATCAACACTCAGCTTTAGTACCAGTGACAACTCATCTTCCAGCTGCTCCAGATCATCTCCTCAATTTGGTGTCCTGCAACTGCAAGGGCTCTTTTGGCAGCCGGTGTGAGTTCTGCTGATAGCGACTAAAGACCCGAAGTAAAAGTTGTAAAGTACCGGTACACTTGTAGCTTTTAAACGATGCATTGCCCAAATGTGTGGGCACTGCAGTGGAAAAGCATGTGGCAACGTCACATTTGATGGCTCAGACGATGAGGAGGACGACTGAGTGCGATGTAAGCTTGGCTTTGCAAGTGTTCTTTGTCTAAAGAAAGCTTTTTAAGCTTTGTTTTGTTATTAATTGCATTATGCATATTATGAATGTACGTTTAACTGATAACTGCATTAAACTCGTTTTGTTCTATGCAAACTGTTTCTGCTAGTTTACCTGGATTCAAAGGAATACCATCCTAAAAGTTCTTGAGCAAAGATACAAAATGGTGTCAGCAAAGGTGAATTATCGTTCGTTCAGAAAGCGACTGCCACACTTCCACTTTTATATTTGTAACTGTATCTCTGCTGCTGTTTGACGGATGAACATGGGCAATGTATCGTTTTAAAGCTACAAGTGTGCTTTACAACTTTTACTTCGGGTCTTTAGTCGCTATCAGCAGCTGTTTACACGATAAGTCCCGGCTAATGACACATTTTCGTGAGAAAAGTTGAGCTAAAAATGTTTGATTACTCATCTGTTTAAATGTATGGCAATAATTACGACCAATGAGAGCGTTATATATAACGCAGTTCTTCTCTTATTACTATCAAAGCTCATTAGAACTGATTTTGGATCAATATTTTAACGCAGGAAGCAAAAATGCTGTTTTTGGCACTTAGGCCCCATTTAAGCCCTTTTGAACTCTCTAACAACTATGACGCGGACGCCGCAGAGATAGGGACTTTTCAGGATTTGTTACTAGGGTACTAGGGAACATTTATGCCAAATTTCAGCTTTACATTATTATTTTAGGTTAAAACTTAATATGCCTGGGCTATAAATACTATAATCGTAATATTCATATAAATGAATTTTCATAAGAAAAATTATGTCACAGAATTGAAAGAATGATGATGTAGCAAAGTTATTGTATAAATGCATGTTATTGCCGAAAGAGTTTAAGAAGTTTAATTGAAAATAACTACGAAAGAAAGAAAGAAAGAAAGAAAGAAAGAAAGAAAGAAAGTATATGCTCCTCCACTAAGAAACATCGAATCATGGATATGCTGTTATTATTATTATTATTATCATTATTATTATTATTATTATTATTCGTAGTAGTAGTAGTAGTAGTAGTAATTGTAGTGGTATCATATACCAGGTGAGTTAGCTGCCCCTAATAATATTGTTTTATGCAACCCAATTAGCGTTGATGTCAGAAGGGTTGATATTTCCCTGTTGTATCCCGTATGGTACTAATGCACTGCAAGCATATCCCGCACACGATACTGAACACTATTAGTTTTCCCTCGATGTGACTACAGACAAATACGAGGGAAAAATATTAGTGTTCAGTATCGTTTGCGGGATTTGCATGCAGTGCAATAGAACTGTACCATACGGGATGCAAGCAGAGAAATATCAACCTTCCTGATAACAACGCTAGTTGGACTGTATAAAACAATATTATTAGAGGCAGCTGATTCACCTGGTATATAAAACGCTAAGGTGTATGTTTCACAAAGACTCAAGCTCCTAAACCAGAGGGAGTTAGAAGGTGTGGTTTGTACCAACATATTCTAAATCGTCTCAATAGTACAGGAAGAATCTTGCATTTCTTGAAAAGTCAATGGAAATGTATTCAAGTGCGTTTAAACAAGTAAATAAGTCCATAGACCCTGCTAGAACTGTGTTGCGTCGAGCACGCATTACAGTAAAACCGGGTGGTTGGTGTAACACATGTGAGATTTCTCGCACAGTCTCTCTAGTTATTATTATTATTATTATTATTATTATTATTATTATTATTATTACTATAAGTCTTACAAAATATTCTTTTTATCATTGTTACGCTCAGGAATGAGAACATCTATGTTTATATTTTATGTGATGTATTAGATGTTTGGTCAACAGTGTTCATATTTTCCTACACATCCCGTCCATATTTATTATTATTATGAGGCAACATTGGATGTAATTCATAGCAATGGCCCATTTTAATGCCTTTTTGCCTTGGTAGCCATGTAGGTCTAGATCACTCGAGCACTTAAACAAGACCTTCGGAGAAATTTGAATTTAGTAACTTTTTAGGGAGTTTTTGTCAACACTAAGATTTTATGTTGGTAGCACTGATCTTAAAATTTAAAGTGACCCTCCGGGATGCTAGAAGAAAATCATCGACATTTTGAACGACTTTCAGTAACTTTAGGGGGTTCGTACTATCTCACGAACGATATTAGTAAGTAGGATATTTTATAGTAACATAGATGTCTCTACTGAACTATAGACTGTATAGACCTTAATGACTTGTTGTCATAAGTTTTATTGTCCACACTATTCACAGACTCCCCAGCCCTATACCATATCCATGTTAAAATGTCTAACTGTGGTGTATACAAACTATGTTGCTCTATTTGTCAGTCAATTTACATAGGACAGACGGGGTGTAGTTTTAAGAAACGGGTTGAAGAACACGAGAGGATCTGGATCTGACTTTCACAGTCATGTTGAGTCAGTGTCCTCCATGTTGATAACACGACTTGCAGGTTGGATCTTCAAGAGTTGTCGGAGATTAAGAGGATTGTCTGCGAGGATCCTGCATTAGTTTTTAACGACCAAGTGCATTTAAATACCTTCCCTTTACTCTCGCCTATGCTCTACTGATTTAAATCTGTCCTTCTGTTCTCTCTCAACGTCCTAACCTTATTTCTTATGCCATCTGGTTTTCGCGTGGGTTTTGTCTCAGAGGTCTACTACAGCCCCTTGCCTAGATACTCAAACAGGTCTACACTGGTCTTCGGTTTTATTCTTTTACCTTCGTTTATTAGCAACTCATTTCCCATGACGAGGCCAAAAGGTGAAACTGGTCGGTAATAAAATCTAAATTTTATTAGAAGTACAAACAATATTTATTTAAATACTATAAATTATGAATATAAAAAAAACATTCATAAATTTCACACGGATATTATTATTTCTATTACTCGTGTGGAAAATTCAGATTATCATGTATTTTGGTTTAACAAATTGTGATTTGAAACAAGAAATATTGTCGGATATATTATTATTATTATTATTAATCGAACCATTATTGTATAGCCATCCCTAATTATTGTTTTTTCAGGGTCGGAGATATAGTGAGGTGAATTTCTACATGGCAGATGAATTTTACGGTCGGGTGCCCTTCCTTGGTCAAATGAATGAAGATGAATGGAACTTGTTAGTTATTGTTGTTTTAAGGGTCGCAACAGTGAGGTCATCTGCCCTTTGAATGGAACTAGGCCAGGAGTTGTAAGGAACCGATCGTGGCCTATTAGAAGGTTCCGTCCCGGCATTAGCCTGTAGTTGAAAATGGGAAACCACGGAAATTCTATCTCAAGGACGTTTGACGGTGAGGTTCCAACCCACTCATCTATTTAGTCCGGAAATAGCCTGGCTCTATGACCTTGCACTTTAGAAAGCGCAGCTAGCACGGTTGGTAGTCAAACTATTATTATTATTACTAATGATAATAATAATAAATGAACAACACCGTCTACGAATGAAGGAATACTGGGCTAAAAGCTAAAAGGAAACAGTTGAAATGACGTGGTCCTTAGTTGGCCGAAATGAAACAATAATGATAATAATAATAATAATCTAGCTATGCTCCCAATTTATTTATCTTAGGGAGCCGAATTCTTACGTTATAATCATTTAGGTGAGCTTCCATATAAGTTTTAGCATTAGTCGTAAATGAATATGTCTCCCCTGTTTCAGTATTAAAAGGTTTCCTACGACCGCGACGGGGATTGGGAATTCGAATCTCGGCTTTGATAGCGGCTATCCTGAGTGTGTTTTTCCCCACTCCGTCGGGGAAAAATGACTGGATAGTAGGCCTACCTTATCTTAAGTCCCAGGGCACCTACCCTATTTCCGACCCTAATAATTACAACTATACTCACCACAATAGTCACCATAGAAACACAGTTTATCAGAAAAAATGGACACACAACCAAGTACATGTGGGCGGCTTCGGTGGCGTAGTCGGTGACATGCTGAGCTTCTATGCCCAAGGTCGCGGGTTCAAATCCGGCCGAAGTCGTCGGATTTTTAAGAGCCTTAAAAATCCCTCAGTGTGCCTTCCTTCGGAGGGGAAGTAAAGCCGGCGGTCCCATGTCATAGATTTATGGCATGTTAAAGGACCTTCCACCAATTACACCTGTGTGAAGTTAAATTGTATAGGTTAAGAATGTAAACAACGCTCTTAGGTCCCTACGTTCATTGCCAAGAGCCGACTGCGGTGACGTCTGGTAGCTAAGTTCTGAACTAGTAGTCGTTGACGGTGGCGTTTGGCGGCAAAAGTAGGAACTACTTGAAAATTGATCGTCTGCAGTCCTTACTTGAATTTAAACAGATACACACACTAATACAGTCATCACAATTAAAACCGGTTATCAGACAGATTCTACACACACCCAAAGTACACGGGGCTACATGACCGCGTTGTCGCAGCCCCTAAACTTAAGAACCAACCAACCAAGTACATGTGACTGATGCAGAACTATATCACAGGCCCCTTTTCTAATTAATAAAAATATTCTGAGTATTAATGCACACACTACGAATGGGAGCTCTTTAGCATCGGTGACTCTAATAGAGAATGAACTTCCCGATTCCATCTCTCCTCTCTTCTCCATCTGTCCCCACAAACTAACAGTTAGCCCCTTGGGGCTCATAATGAATAGCTCACTTTCTTGGACAGAATACATACATCAAGCAATAAATAAAACTGTCTCCATTAGTTACCATTTATGACGTAATATTTCATACATGCCGATTACCATACGAAAATTATTTATGTATTCGTTGGTGGAATCTGGTTTAGAGCGCTACTCCGACACTCTAAATACAAAAATTCAACGTACCCAAAAGTCTGTGTTAGATTCATCCTTGACGTTCGTAAAGAGGAGCATATAACACCTAATCACATTCAGCAGCAGCGGCTTACGTTACATGAACGTAGATTGCTGGCAATCGCTTTATTGACCGTTAATATTCTTAAACAGAAATCTCCATCGTATCTTTATGACGGATTTTGTGGTATGGAAACAATCCATGGCCGAAGCAACAGATTTGCCGAGTTCACAATGCAGATGCCTCAAAGTACAACAAATCGTTTGTTTGTAGTGCATCACGCATGCATAATTTGTATGATCTGCATGCGTAGCGGTATGAGATCACTCAGTACTCAGGAGACACCTTACCGATGCATAATTGGATGGTTATTAATTATATTTTTAGATGGTTAGAAGGTCTTTATGTTCTACGATGTCGAAATGTAAATATTATATGTCAGAAAACTGTATGATAATGAGGGTCATTATAGGCGCGTTGCCTAATGTACTATTGTAGGCGGATTATGGGATTTGATACATACAAGGGGCCGCGCCCACGCGTCGTTACCGATTTCGTCCAAATGAAATGAAAGTGACAGAATTGGGAACTGTAGATGGCCAAGCGTTTAGAAAAAGTTAACATTTTTGGCGTGGGTCGGGCGAGGCATGAGCCACGCACGTTTTATGTTTTTCTATAGTAACTTAAAAACGTGTGCAAGATGCCGAGAAAATTACTGCTTCCCCTGTTTTGACGATGAATATCACCCCAGCACGTGGAAATCATAAACTGTAAAATCATAAAAGTATTTAATGTTATATACAACGGTCTCGTTTACGCCTTAATTGCAATTCCTTCTTGGAAAAATATTTGCCATCCCAAATTTTCCTTTGTCTTTTCGATTCATGACTTTAATGTATATATTAACGGCTTCAGTGGCGTAGTTGGTAGCTTGCTGAACTGCTGTGCCCAAGATCGCGGGTTCAAACCCGGCCGAAGTCGTCCCATGTCATAGATTTATGGCATGCAAAAGATCCTTCCACTAACTAAACTTGTGTTAAGCTATATTTCTAGGTTAGATTTCGTTGTAACGCTCTATCAAAGTTCCAACGTTCACCACTAGGTGTCAGTGATATCTGGTAGCGAAAGTTGGAACTACTTGAAATTGAACGGAACTTGTAGCTCACCCTATGGGTGTCCGCTTGAAGCAGCTACAGCCTCTGGTGAGCCGAACATGTCCTCGGTCACTCCCGGCTCTAAAAGCAATACACTAAATAAATAAATAAATAAATAAATAAATAAATAATGCACATATTAATAGGTACGGGTCGCCTCCGTAGCGTAGCGGTCAGCATGGTTAGCTGCCGCCCCGGAGGTCCTGGGTTCTATTCCCGGCTCTGCCACGAAATTTGAAAAGTGGTATGAGGACTGGAACGGGGTCTACTCAGCCTCGGGTGGTCCAAATGAGTAGAGGGGGTTCGATTCCCACCTCAGCCATCCTCGAAGTGGTTTTCCGCGGTTTCCCACTTCGTCCTCGGGCAAATGCCGGGATGGTAACTACTGTAAGGCCACGGCCGCCTCCTTCCCTCTTCCTCGCCTATCCATCCCAATCTTCCGTCACTTCCCATCCCTCATGAGGCCCCTGTTCGCTTTGCAGGTGAGGCCGCCTGGGCGAAGTGCTGATCACACCTCCCCAGTTGTATCCATCCCGACCAGATGTTCCATGCTCCAGGACACTGCCCATAGAGGCGGTAGTGGTGAGTTCCCTCGCTGAGTCCGTGGGAACCACCAACCTAGAGGGTAGATTGACTAAATAAGAAAAAAGGTACAATATTCGAACAATTTTACGGTTTATTTGCATTGTAAGTAACGTACAAGTAAAAAATAAAAACAAAACAAAAAAATTCTGCATAGGGACTCGGCCCCACGACCCTCGGATTACCGTTCTGTACTCTCTCCATTGTGCCAACCACTGTCTACAAACTACGCTAACATACGTGGCTCATGACTTGCCCGAACCGCGCCAATAATGCTATTTTATCTAAACGCTTGGCCATCTGGAGTTCCCACATCTGCCACTTTCATTCCTGCCCAAGCTCTCCATTTACCATAAATTTGGACGAAATCGGTGATGATGCGGTCCCCTTGTTAGATTATTGGGTAATTATTTGAAGTATTGTTATTTAATGTAATGTATTATCATTATCATGATCATCATAATTTCTTCGCTCCAGCAAGCCGGGTGCGGTTATATATGAGCTGTCTCCAATTTTTCTTATCCATCCATAATTGATGTTCCTGTATTTGATGCCAGTTGTTATCTCTAGCTTCAAGGTACTTGTAAATTTGCTTCTCCCACACATAGTGAGGTCTTCTCTTGGTCTCTTCCCGGGGACACTCTGGCCAAAGTACACTCGAGGTATCCTGTGGGGAGCCATCCTCTTCATATGACCATACCATCTCAATCTCTTGAGTTCAGGCTCCTTTCCAATCCCAGTTGTTGTCGGATATCCCCATTCCTTATTTTATCCATTTCCGTCTGTTGAAGGCAAGAACGGAGGAACTTTAATTCTATTGCCTGGAGACGACTGTTTGTTGGTCCAGTAAGGGTTGTATTCTAATGTTGTTTAGTGTAATGTATTGTGATGTTATTCAATGTAAATGAGAGAATTGCATGCAACAAATGGGGCTTCTCAGTATTATTATTATTATTATTATTATCCTCCCTCACTCCTTCAAGCCCTTTAGCCAAGAACATCCTTACTATGCGACACGTCGAAAGTATGACTGTCTTCTGCATAAGCTAAAAGGTCTGGGTCTAACTTCAATTATTATTATTATTATTACTATTATTATTATTTATAACAATGGTAATCTCATAGTATTGTGGTTAGCGGTGTTGGTTGCCACTTTTGGGATTCATAGTACAATTCAAGGCTCTGTCAAAGATTGAAAATCTTGGTATGGGTTGATATGAGGTCACCCTGTCTCATGATGCCAAATGGGAATCTGCCGTATGCTGTAGCAGGAAGACGAGTGGGGGTAAAGAATTGGCCCCTCTACCCCACGTAAACGCCAGCTCAAAATGCCTCGTTAGTGATCCCTTGTCATAGTCAAGAGCTCTGATCGCATCTCCTATGTTCGCAATGGATATATAACAATGTTGTTTTGAAATATTTAAAACTATTGGGGGTGCGGATGCACTCTTCCCCCCCCCCCCCCCCCCCCCCGAGAGTCCGTCCCTGGGGTGCAGAGTGTTGTGGGCATTATATTATACCCCTCCTGGGCTCCCACTACAGAGTCATGGCACGCAGCCGACTGATCCAAGGCTCATTCAAGGCTTATGTCGCAGTCGACCTAATTGCATCGCTTTATATTCTTTTAACATGTAATGTTTGTGTCTTACACGACATTACACTCTCAGTAAAACAGAGAATGATATAGCTTAGGTGATAAGGAAACTGGGACATATGATGACAAAATAAGTCACATTCCAGAGTCGAGCAAATGTATTCTTTGAGCATCCGGTTGATGAGTCTGGCGTCCTGCCACCAGCTCTTGACCTTGCCTTACCTGCTAAGACATCCTCTTCGCTTACTACTCGCGTCCTCGCGGGGCGGAGTCTGGTCGCTTATAGACCGCAGCCGGCTCCCTCAGGAGGGGGGAACGCAACTTTTGTTTAGTAAACTTCGGCAGCAGTCGGAGCTATTCGTAAAACTCTATTAGCATTGCAAATTGTTACTATACTTGTGGACGCGACGCAGGATTTTGTCAGTCGCTGAAGAAGCGTCGCCTAGACACAAGCTGTGGTGTACGCGTGTGGGTGATTGGTGCTACTGGTGCTTGCTTGGTGCATAATAAGATCAACACAACCATGGTAGACGACATTAGTGTTAGCTTCTCTTCTTCCGACTGAAGAAAAAATATTCCAACATTTCAACGAACATAATAATTTCATAAAATAACTGACGTAATTTCACTGTGATTTGTATTCATTAGAAAGTAATCCACCTTCAAGATGTGGACAATAACGAAAAATTATTAAATGAAATGCAAATTAAATTGTTAGATTTTTCGAAAATAATATTTGTATAATTAAACAATTAACTAAGTGATTGTTGCAGAGAAATATTTTCTTCAGGTAGCTTTTACAGGCTACAAGTGAAACAAGTGATCATAGTATCTATTCCGTCCATTGACAAGGTGATAGGTGTACTTGAAGTAGTTACTGTGTGATAAAACTCGCTCGTCCTGAATATTGACAACACTTGGTGGTGGTCACTCCTATTAGCGGGCATGTATAAAGTAGTGCAGTAAAACGTGCTGACAGAGGAGTAATAAAATTTTTGGAGTCTCACCAAGAATAACAAGTGTGAACGTGCTTCGGCTAGGTCATTGGCATTGTGTTTATTGGTGCGAGTAGCAGTGAAGGAAATTTCATATCCCGCAGTGTCTTACAAGTCTTACAATTATATATCCAAACTTTCATTTTCAATAGCAAGTGAAATAGAAAAGAAAAAAAAATTATCAATTTTATGCGTCAGATTATTGAACTTCATTGTGCACAGATATTTTTCTCTCGAAGACTGGTACAATCGGTGTGAAGTGAAGTGAAAATCTGAACACTTGTTCACCAAAATATTATTTCTTCTTAAATTAAATGATATTATTCGATTAAATTCAGTTTATATTTATCAGAACATAATATTTATAACATTGAAGAGCATTTGAAAGGGACTTAGAGTTTAATTATAATTTCAGCTAGAAGCTTTATTCAATCACCAGGATGTCTTTCTGTCGCATAACGGGGAAGAGCAAGGGCCTTCCCAAACCAAATTATTTCCCATTGTTACCTCCGATCTCCCCAGCGGATGCCAAGAGGTTCTGCCGAATTACTGGTAAGTCATATGGCTTACCAAGTCATCATTACATACCAGTAATGATGGTGAGGAACATTAAAAAGAAGAGGAAGCAGTGTCATATCACTTCAAATTCTGATGGTAACGAAAAACATAACTACTACCCAGATGGAGATGGCGACGTTGTGTTGAAGAAACGTCACGTCATTCTAGCAGACTTCAGATATGTTTTTCCCGTTCTGGATGAATCAGATGAAGAGCAGCGATCTTTATCGGCCATTCTGTCCAAGAAGCTGGATGAAGATGATGAAAACAATAACAAGCGATACGTGTACACCGTTGATGAGAGGCGATGCAGCCTCGTGTTCTCTGCCAGTCTCGAGGCTGCGGTGCGAGATGGAGACGTGCGTGACGTCATGTTTGCCAAGGACTCGGATACGATACTGCTGAAGCTGAGGAAGGGAAAGAACGTCTCCCTTGACGTCCGGGATATAGCTGTGGATAACTTTGAGCTGTGGGAAGGAGAGGGACCAAGTGAGGAGGCGATTAAGGAACGCGAGAAAGCAGAGGCGCAGGCAAAGAAGAAGAAACGTAAGAGGAACGATGGCCTTAATTTGGTAAAGAAAATATTTGAAGCAAAGGAACGCGCAGCCGAAGTAGAGGAAGAGAAACAGGCAGAGATCGAAGCAGCGAAGAAAGCCAAAGTTGTGGAACTGAAACTGAACGGTAAATCGAATGTAGATGCTAAGAAAGTAAAGAAACAGAGATTGGAGGCAGTGCCAGAAGTTATGGAATGGAAGGAGTTTGATGAAAGAGCATCATTTGCGGATTCTGTCAACCTTGTGATGTGTAGTGGTGACTGGCGGGACTTGCTGAAGCCGCTGGTAGAAGATTGGGATTGGGACAGTTTTGAAAGTGAATCTAATGAGTGCAAGGGTGTTCCTGCAGTATCAGCCTTACCAAAGCCTGTATCTGTTCCTCCTGAGGTACTCGACCTTGGAGAATCTCTCCCTGGATTGGTCCAACAACAACCCACTGAGATGAATGGAAATCTGTGTGCCCTGCAGCCCGTTACGGCAGTGGTTCCGTTGTCTCCTCTCATGAATGAACCCGATATAGATGTCCAGCAAGCACTGAAAGCTCTGGAACCTGCCATGCTTACCAAGACAGAAGACGTAAAGAAAGTGTTCCTCTCCAACACAGAAGAAAATAGATTGACATTGCTTCCTAGTGTCGAAGAAATCCCAGAGTTGATGACCAAACTGGAGAGCGGCGTTCCTAGCGAAATTGGTGACAAGGATGGACATCACGTCCATGGACTGATGCTGGACATTGCGGCCGCTCAAAGATTTGTAGCAGGACAAACTCTCGATACACCGAAAGGCCCTGTATTTGTTCCTGGACAAACTATACAGACTCCATCAGGTCCTGTTTTCATGCCTGGACTCACTGTACTGACTCCAGATGGCCCTATGCTGATTCCAGGACAACAAGTTATGGTAGAGGATCAGAACGGAGTTACGACACCCGTGTTCGTGGCTGGGCAGACATTGGCTACAAGGGATGGCGAGAAGTTTGTTGCCGGCCAGTGTATTCACACACCCGATGGACCTAAATTCGTACCCGGGCAAACAGTCATCACATCAGAGGGACCCAAGTTCGTTGCTGGACAGATTGTATTCAAGGAATCCGCTGAAGAAGGAGCACCACCAACGCCGAAGTTTGTTCCAGGACAGACAGTTATGACACCTGAAGGTCCCCAGTTCGTACCTGGACAGACACTGATAACTCCTCATGGAGAACATATATTTGTTCCCGGACAGAGCGTGAAGACAGACACCGCCTGGGAGTTTGTGCCAGGCCAGAGCATTAAGACAGAAGAAGGGTACATTAAATTTGTCGCTGGTCAAACTATCATAACGGATGTTGGACCAAAATTCGTACCAGGAAGGAGCGTAGTTGTCGACCCTAACGAACCACCACAGTTTATACCAGGTATCACTGTGGAGAGGGACGATGGTGCACTAAGTTTTATTCCTGGTAAGACTGTACAGACACCTCAAGGTCCAAAGTTCCTTGAAGGACAAATTTTGAAAACTGCTAAAGGATCCATGTTTGTCCCTGGCAAGACTTCCGTCGCTGATGATGGAACTAGTGTCATGGAATTTGCTGTGGCGAAGAGTGTTGGTGATGTTATGATGACTGATGCTGCTTTAATTGGTTTAGCTATTGATCCTGTGACAGGAAGTGCCTTACCTGCGGAAAAAAGTGACGTTCTGTTCGGACATATGGTTCAGACTGCGCATGGAGTTGAATTCTTCCCAGGAACACCCACTGGATTGCCTGCGGGGAAAGTAGTACCGGGAAGACTAATCCATGGTGAAGAGGGAGAAGTTAGATTCGTCCCAGGGATGTTTGTTGAAGAAGAAGGGCGCTTCATACCAGGACAAATTGTGCTTACAGAAAATGGTGAACAGTTTGTGCCTGGACAGGTAGTGGAAACCAGTGACGGGCCCAAGTTTGTACCTGGACAAGTTGTGGAAACAAGTTCAGGACCTAAGTTTGTTCCAGGTCAAACTATAGAAACTCCTGAAGGACCTCGTTTCGTACCAGGCCAGATAGTAGAAACCAAAGCAGGGCCTACTTTCATACCAGGCCAAGTAATATCTACTGCCGAAGAGGGATCCAGATTTGTCCCCGGACAAGTGGTGGACACTTCAGACGGTCCAAGATTTGTGCCAGGTCGTGTAGTGGAGACTGGTGATCGCGTAACCTTCATACCTGGCAAAGTGGTTGAGACTAAGGAAGGCCTCCGATTTGTCGCGCCAGACCTGCAGGATACTCCTGAAGGTGAAGTGGAATTTTCGGTGCAAGGCTTTGAGGTAACTCCTGAGGAGCTGAGACTACTGAGGCCATCCCACGTGGGAGCAGCGAGTTACCCCACATCAGGTGGGGAGATGACCATAGACTCTCGAATGTTGAGACAACTTTCCGACGCGGGAATGGCTGTGGGGCGACAGGTTCCGGCTGAGGTTCCTGGTGTGCATGTCAACGCTGAAGATGGACTAATGGCCACAGAAGTAGTTAGAATACTGACCGATAAGTTAGGCTTGGCTGGTGTATCGGCAGTGAAAATGGGAGACGTCCTGGTCACAGTAGTAAAACTTGGTAGTGAAATATTAGAACGTCAGAAAGTGTCAAAGTCCAAGTTGGACATTACCAAAATATCTGAAAGACTTGTTGAGGGCATGAAGTTGACTAATGTCAATGCTGCAAATGTAGGGGATGAATCGGTGAGAGAATTTATCCAAACTTTATTGTCTGCAGTTGTACTTACTGCCTCCCAAATGAAAGATCAAGAGGACCCCCGCGAAGCTGTCATAGCTTCCATTGGTCCAGTATTTGACGAGCTATTGAAGGATGTATTTGAACTTCAACCTAACTCTAAAGACCGAGCTGCCTTGGCTCTTGTCGAATCTCTTCACAACTATTTAGTGTTGCCAGGTAGTGTCAGTTCAATACGACAGGATGCTGTAGATATGTTGAGAGACGATACGGATAAAGTGAGTTTGTTGCGCAATATTCTAGTAGACCAAGAAGAAACTGAGGAAAATATCATAGAACAACTGGCAGAAGTTCTCCAGAGCGCTGATGGAGGTCATCATGTCCGCGAAGAACTTATGAAAGTGGCTTTCAGGAAAATCTCACGCTGCAACCCTGACCTTCTTGGACTTGTTCTGGACAAGGTGCAAGAGAGCGTGGGAGGAGTTATTTCTGAGAAGGATGCAACTGAAGCTCTGCAGAGGGCTATAGTAAGCGCTGTACGGGAAAATAGCGAACTGCAGTTACAGGACATATTTTCCGACCATGAAGATCATAGTATGAAAGGACTGGTCTTACAAGCAGTGGGACTGGCGCGAGCTTTGGGCTTGTACGATGCCGCTTCAGCATTGATGGAGATTCTCTCAGATCCGCAGTGCACCCACGTTCTTGCGAAAGATGTCGTTGCTGTTGATATCCTTAGACGTCTAACTGTAATGCGGCAGCTGGCTGAAAAGAGGCCACAATTTTTGGCTGCTTTAGGTCAACTTCAGAGCGATCCTTATCTTGCGAGATCCGATCCTAGACTGAGAGAACTTGTTAGGGAAAGTGCAGCGTTGATGGTGGTGCCTGAGGAAACTCTTCCTCTGCAATCCTCAGCAGATATCCCCATGTCTCTGTTGCATGCTGACAACAGCCTTGCAATGGAGGACTTTTTGGTCACAAGAAACAGGCGTCCAGGTCCATTGTTAATTCTGAAACACGGTTTACAAGCAATCATTCCTCGCGAAGCAGCACGAGACGTATTGACTGGACAGGTAGCTTACACCGTTCTAGATGAAAATGGTATCCGTCACTTTGAACCTTTGCACGTGTTCTCTGCACTAAGACTGCCCCACCTGGCTTCGCATAGGTTCTCCATGTACTGCTGCCCCGTAGCCCCACTCGACGATGACGCGTGTAGCTATACTGGAACTCTTACCCCCGCCAGTTCCGTAGAGGATCTCGATATCAGTACAATGACCACCACCAAGAGGTACAGCACTCCAGACTGGACGCGGACGTGTGACACAGACACGCTGACCCCTTCCAGTAGAAGGTTCTACACAGCTAGTGGCGACAGCACGCCTCCCTTCCGGCGACGACACCGAGGCTCGTTGGGCAGTGCCCTCTCCTGGAGCAGAGATGGAACTCCCACCAGAACGCAGGCGTCCGAGGTTAGAACCAGTCCCGCAAACGTCAAACACATTTTGATGTCTGGAAGAGAATGGTTTATTCCATTCCCTAACAGAATTAAAGAAACACTCTTGAAGTTTGACGAGGACTGGCTATGTCCTTCTTTGTTACCCTTCTGAATTATACATAAGAAATCGGTTGATGCCACTCATTATAATTGTGGTCCATTCAAGGGTTCATTATCATGGGAGGAACTGGCACAGTGTCCATTTAGACCAAGTTTAAACTGCTAAGGCATACTCCATTCCTATTAGATTTACTTTACGAACGTACATTTTATTGACATCGAAATGTGTTTTTGTGTTGAATGTTTTAGATATTTAGAAAATTGCATGAGGAGGAGCACGAAATATTCCCATGTTGTAGCCTAATTCGTAGTGAGTTTTCTAAGACTCGAAGAGACCCATTTTCACTTATTATTTAGGGGTATATTGCTCATCAACCCTGTGTACTTCTGTAAGCAGAAGATGTGTCTGCTAACCTAGTAATTGTGGTGACTTAAGTAGTGTGTGCATATGTAATTAATTGGGTCTCCTGTATAGATTTGGCCCAGGACTTTAAATAAGGTAATCTCCCAGCATTTTGTTAAGGTGAGTTTGGAATACTGTGAATAATATTAGTCAGGATGGTCTCTGTCAGTGCAGAGATTCGAAACTCGCATTTCTGAACGCACAGATGCAGAATCCAGCGTGGGGGGTAAAACTACCCACTACCCACTTGGCATCAATAAATGATTGTACCGAAGTTTATTCTTTACACTAAGTGTTGGTAATCCTTATATTATTTTCCCAATACATGTTCACATTGCTAGTGCAACTCTGCTCGCTTTGCGAATACAAAATATCGATCTTAATTGAGATCATAAATTATGTACTAACCTACTTGATCTCATTGACCACTAAAAACTAATGCGTGCTTACCGCGTAAACACGATGCCCAAATTAAGTATGTAGATCATTATCAGATCTTCAATTAATTCATTCCCACATAATTTTACAATTTCCCGCTTTTCCTGACTAGTTGGATGTAAACTCTAAGATAATACCGCATTCATTCGTTCTTGGAGAATCGACTGGCTCTTATACAAGGACTAGCATAACATTTTTATGAAAACAAGTTCATGACTGCCGATTTTGTGTTCAGGTATCTCCACTATTTCAATATAATAAATATTGCAAGTTTCTTATTTAGCTTGCTATATTGAAGATTATTCAAAAAATTTCTACAAAAGATTGAGAAATTGATAAACATCTCCAGAAGTTCATTACTTTTTAAGTTGGAGTTATTGTGAGCTTCAGAACTCAAATATAAATTAAAACATAAATTATGTAATAATAATAATAATAATAATATACATCCTTTCTGTACGAGGGAATTGGAAAATCTTGCATAAGACACTTGAGAAGGATCCACACTCCTCAAGCGTGTGGGACTCTTACCCACTAAAACCACACCATATCCTCTTTGCAAAATCCATCCCAGGACCACTTACTTATTACTTCAGGATGGTATCGTTTTCTATGCTTCGCGAACACCTTCTTATTTCTCTATTCATAAGTAATCCGTAGATCGCAGGCTTGCTCCCTTAAATCCTCTTATGACGGAGAACCGTTTCGACAAATAAAGCGACCTTGTCGCTGTACTGGTTCTTTAGCATAATGTCGACGATGTTGCCTGGATTTATTGAACCAACATCGGTTTCAAGTAATAATAATAATACATGGTCTACATATCACCATGCAGAAGGCCGTCATCTTGGAGACCTGTTCCATTGTTCGCTCGTTTCTCAATGTTCCACCTTAAGAGAATTAGCCATACCGTCTTGCAAACTAGCCGACGATATGTTGATATGTCCCACTTATGTGGTGAAATGAATGTAGAAGTAATAATAATAATAATAATTCATAATACAGTACAAATTAAGTAGCTGTATAAAAATATAGTTCTTGATATGCTATATTATTGTTGTTATTATTAGTTTATTATTATTATTATTATTATTATTATTATCATCATCATCATCTTATTTTGCGCTTGATCTTACACTCTCTCAGTATATTTCCTGGAATTACAAGAACATAATTCAAAATATCCTGCATATCACAAGTATTAAGTGCATTGAAAGGTGATACTGAGTTTCTTCACCCCATTGATGACTGCGTTCCATTGTAGTAACTCTATTTCTGCTATTTTCTTCTGATTCCCCATGAATAGCCAAATAATTCTACTTGTAGAAAGGTTAACTGCCTTTCTCGTAAATTTAGAAAGACTTTGGTCCAACTTCACTTCTCGGAGACTATTCTGTAATGAGTTGAGAATTGCACCAGTACTGGGCGCTGTTCTTATTCGCCCCATGTGTCATTGCATCCTGATAAATCAATCAAACGTTGTTATTATTGTTATTACTAATATTATTAATATTATTTGCCTTTATAGTGGATTAGGGAATGTATAGTTGGTCTCTTTCCCGTTGTCCCTCGTTTGATTTCTGATTTCAACATGATTAATTTAATTCCTGGTTGGTTCCTCAGTTTAGGGGCTGCGACAACGCGGTCATGTAGCCCCGTGTGCTTTGTCTGATAACCGGTGTTAATTGTGATTACTGTATTAGTGTGTGTTGTCTGTAAATCAGCTAAGGCCTGCAGACGATCAAGTTCAAGTAGTTCCTACTTTTGCTACCAAATGCCACCGTCAACGACACCTATCTGCGAACTAGGCTACTAGATACCACCACAACCGGCACCTGGCGTAGAACGTTGGAACTTAATAGAGCGTTAATCAAATATAACGTACAAATTTAGCTTCACACAATTGTAGTTAGTGGAAGGTTCCTAACAAGCCATAAATCTATGACATGGGCCCTCCGGCTTCACTTCCCCTCCAAAGGATGACTTCAAAATTAAGTACAGTGCCTTATAATTGCTGTAGCAAAAATAACCTGGCAATGTGACATGTATCCAGAAAAATTATTATTTGTTGTTATTATTATTAATATTATTCAATTCATTCTAAGAAAAAATATCTAAAGCCACCGTGGCTTAGGCGGCAGCACGCCGGCCTCTCACCGCTGGGTCCGTGGTTCAAATCCCGGTCACTCCATGTGAGATCTGTGCTGGACAAAACGGAGGCAGACAGGTTTTTCTCCGGGTACTCCGGTTTTCCCTGTCAAAATTTCATTCCAGCAACACTCTCCACTATCATTTCATTTCATCTGTCATTCATTTAATCATTGCCCCAGAGGAGTGCGTCAGGCCTCGGCAGCCGGCACAGTTCATATCCTCGCCACTAGATGGGGGGCTTCATTCATTCCATTCCTGACCCGGTCGGAGACTGGAAGCAGGCTGTGGATTTTCATTTTCTAAGAAAAAATATCTGACAAATATATGGCAACCATACAGATTACAAGGAATCAAATCACGATCACCACCTTAAAAAGATTTTTTTTCTACTCCATGAATTTTCTAACCAATCAGGTTATTATTATTATTATTATTATTATTATTATTATTATTATTATTATTATTATTATTATTATTATTATCATCATCATCATCATTTTAGGCATCTTCATCCATTGCAATGTTTAATACGGTGTCTCGAAACAAGGGAAATATGAATCAACATGAACCTAATTATCGTGGTGTTTGTGAATTTTGGAACTGAATCACGCAATTATATATCTCTATATACAAAAGTTAAGGTTATTCCACGTACACAAGTCGGTTAGTACTAATTATACATACATTTTACGTGCATTCAAATTTTAGAACTCGGTTCAATTTAAAAATTAAATGGTTAAAATTAAAATTTTATGAATGTAACACTGCATTTATATACACTGAATTTTCCGTGATTCTTAAAGAACTAATACGATTATTAGTATCCTTACACGAAAATATAGAAGCCCCCTCTTATTTATCTGTTTGCTTATTTATTTTTTAATTTATAATTATTTGTAATTAATTTATTAACTTATTTATTTATTTATTTATTTATTTATTTATTTATTTATTTATTTATTTATTTATTTATTTATTTATTTATTTATTTGTAGGCCTCCGTGGCTTAGGCGGCAGCACGCTGGCCTCTCACCGCTGGGTCCGTGGTTCAAATCCCGGTCACTCCATGTGAGATCTGTGCTGGGCAAAACGGAGGCAGACAGGTTTTTCTCCGGGTACTCCGGTTTTCCCTGTCAAAATTTCGTTCCAGCAACACTCTCCTCTTACTCCGGTTTTCCCTGTCAAAATTTCAATCCAGCAACACTCTCCACTATCATTTCATTTCAACTGTCATTAATTTAATCATTGCCCCAGAGGAGTGCGTCAGGCCTCGGCAGCCGACACAGTCCATATCCTCGCCGCTATATGGGGGCTTCATTCATTCCATTCCTGACCCGGTCGGAGACTGGAAGCAGGCTGTGGATTTTCATTTTTCATTTATTTATTTATTTATTTACTTATTTTATCTGGGGGACTTCGGTAGAGTAGACTATGAGTCCGTGTTTGGTACTGGCAAATAAATGGTGGAAGATCACATACCGTAAGGGTAAATTATGAGAATGTGACTGAATGAGAAATTGAGGCAGATACATCATCGACTTTCACTAAGTCCTCGTACTCTTTGTCTTGTTCCAGATATCCGATGTGTTCGTCGCGTCGCAGGACTTCACATCTGACTCCGCAGACTCCATTTCACTCAAGAAGGGTGAACTGGTGGAAATCCTGGATGCGGGAGATTCAGTCAAGTGAGTGATCATTGTCGTCCTGTGAATGTTAGCAAATGTGCTAGTAGCGAGAAGGCATTCTAATATCCTCTCCCACTCCATTCGAGGGAGAATAGCGTTGATAATATAGCCAAAGAGATACAAGAAAGGTATCGCACAACTGTAGACTACCTAATCATATATCGTGAATAGATGGGCTTTTAGACACAGAAACTAAGAGAGGGAAATAATGCTGATGAGAATTTAGCAGAATGCAGCTGGTCTGAATTGATAGTTATTGATGGAACAGTTTTATAGTAATAATACAATTAATAATAATAATAATAATAATCTCGTGAATTCTATTACATAAATTTTCATCTTAGTAAATACTATTTCTAATTATTTTTTATACAAAATAGACTAAGGGAGAATGGATAACATCCAGATATTTTGGTTTAGCTACATTGACAAATTTGGGCAGAAAACCTCAGAATTCAATCTTATAAAATAATCACTCCCACCGTCATAGGTTCTCTGTTAATAAATGACAAGTGGGCGATTCTCATGTACCATGATAATTCTAAAAGTAGACAGCTCAGCCTAGTGTAGACAAATACTCTAGCGATTTTCACAAACCAATGACGAGGAATTTGCGGCCTGTACCAGTGCTATACATTACATGTATATCACTTAGACAAACTGTGGTCATATTTATTTGTCAATAATGATCTTCAAACCAAGAGAGATTAGGATGAGGAAGTCGAGTGCAACACGGTCTTGTGAAATCTTTCTTCCCTGTATAATGGGCAATGCGACTGAATATATTAGTTCAAGTACACCCTCGAAGAGAATAAGTTAGTTCGACCACAAATGTTGACCATTTATTATCATTTGTTAAAATAATATTCATGCCTCTATATTGACGAAGTTAGGGCTCTTGTCCCCCTCTTACACTTAATCACACACAATGCAACTTATTACACGTAAATATTCACATATATCGTTTGTGTATTACGAATATGTATTAGGAAAATGCATGCAAATTAATATTTGTGGTACAAGAAAAAGCGTACGTGCCTCGGAACTTACTACATGCTACCATACGCTATTGGCCGGAATGACTTGGCTGTCTTTATTTGCTGAGACCGTTATTCTAAGCACTAACCTCACGCACTGCAGATCTCCCACATAGCGACATGATCTAGGTTTGTAGAGTCTTATGCATACGTGCATAAGCCATACGTTGTATTTCTAAGAACAATGTAGCATATGGGCGTGATATGGGGTCAATATCGTATGAAGTTAAACGCAGATATAACGATCCTGATGCAAAATGCAAAACTTTAAGCTGACCACTGAGAGAGCTCTATCAAAGTCATCATCCCTAGGAAAGTGAGGTAGGTCAATTTTAGGAGAAGAGTGAACACTCCTCTGTCACGTAGTCCGGGAGGGCAATCGTGGCATTAAAACACCTCCTGAAATCTCAACAAAACCACGGTTTCCACTTATGCCTCTCACAGCATAGGTATACACATTATCCTTCGTGATGTTGCTCTACTAAACGACATCTCAACAACTAAATCACCTTTGGAATAATCACACAGAAAGCAGTAAAATATTCAAATAATAATAAAATATATAACCAGATATGCAATGCACATCAGTTGTTGTTTGATAACATGGTGACATAGCCTACTTCATGATACCCGATTAACTTATCTGTTTATATTTTTCTTAATTTGTTTTAAGACACGGCATAAAACTGTCTTTGTAATGCTGACACATTAGAGGAACACGAAGTTCAGTGATCGAAGATGACAGTGGTCATCATGAGTGTGGCTCTTCCTCGGGTTTACCCACACTCCCTCCATAAAGAGTGCCGAGATGGTGCCTTATCTCAAGTCCCAGTGTGCCCGCCCCAATACTCACACTATCGGAGTAACCACAGGAACAGACACGGGGCTGATGACCGAGATATCCCAAGTCCCTAAGATGAATTAACAGAAAATAATATAATGAAAAGTTAAAATACATATTTAAAAGAAATAAAAGCAAGGCAGAGAATAATTCGACGAGATTGATTCTGCAACGCTGATTTTATAGACACTAAGTAGCAGTGATTCTTCTATATTTTAATATAGCGGTTATTAATTGTGTTCCATAAGCTAGATGTGTCGTAGTGTGCATAAACTCACACTTTGTAATACACGCATAAGTACCAATGAGAAACATCCATCCCCCTGCATTTGAGCTTTGCCGGTCGAAAGTCTCTTTCCTTCACTCTTGTTGTGATGTGTCGCTCCTAGTTATTCAGAGGCGAGGCACTCGTAGAGCTACGGGCTTTACTTTCTCATTAATCTGCATACATTTAATTTCTGTGCATTTTTGAAAGCTTTTAGTTTTACTTGACCGTTAATCATGCGATCATGAACCACGGTACCTCCTTTTTGCGTGGAATCCGAACCTCAGGGCATGGCATTCCACTTCGAAAATCTCACATGCATTGACCGTGAATCGAACCTAGACCACCTTGGTAAGAGGCCAACAGCTTGACCACTACGTCCCCATGCCGCCTTGTGCATTTTGGTATACAGGGTGTTTCAGGAGGAATAGTAAATATTTTAGGAGGTGGTAGCATAGATGCATTGAAATAAAAAAAATCCATATAACATGTGTCCCATTTTTATTGCATATAGAGATACAGCTGGGATTATTTAACCTAAACAAATGTAAAGCCAAGGCAAATGAGGACGTTCAAAGTTTCAAAAAATTACACCACCAATGCATTTTGCACTTCTAACCCAGAGTAGCTCTTCGGAGGGCGTCTTGGGGTTCTTTGATAAGGGCTGCACTATGCATAATCCGAACGACCAACACTGCAATTGTGTTAACTTTTTCATTTTAGACTTCGCATTTCAACCATCCCCACAGGCAATCCAAAAGGGTAAGGTCCGGGGACCTTGGTGGCCAAGAAACGTGCCCATATCTCCCTATCCATCCTCCGGGGAAGAGGGATTAGATGTTGTTTCACCAGACGACTAGAATGAGCAGGAGCCCCGTCATGCTGGAAGAACATAAGCATTCTTGTAGCTAAAGGAATCTCTTCCAATAATGCTGGAAGTTCATTTCCAAGAAAGTGAAGATAATGGGGTCCTGTTAGACGATGGGGTTACACAACAGGCCCAATCAACTGATTGCCAATCAACCCACACCACACATTTACAGAGAAGCGTTCCTGAAAATGTTTGTCCACAATGCCATGTGGGTTTTCTTCCGACCACTGTTGTTCATTACGAGTGTTATGGATGCCGTCACGAGTGAACGTGGCTTCATCAGTGAAAATTACAAATGCGATTACTTGGCGAAATGCATCTATCCAACGACAAAATTCCAAACGTCTATCTGCATCTCCTGCTCGAAGGTGTTGAACGGGCTGGTAATGACACGGATGCAACCCGTGCATACGTTATGTCCGCCATACTCTTGCACATGGAACACCGATACGTGCAGAAAGTCTACGTATACCAATACACGAAATGACAACTGCTCTCGTTACATCCCAACGTCTGTATCTCGGTACGCAATAAAATCAGGACACATGTTAAATGGAATTTTTTATTGCATTTCATCTATACTACCACCTCTTAAAATATTTACTGTTCCTCCTGAAACATCTGTATACTGCTCCGATAGAGATGAGTGATAACGGGAACCTGCGAGTGATAACAAGTCAAAGAAATCAGGAAATAGGAGTGTGCAATTTGCTACTAAAATTATAATTTTCTTTAAATCTCAGGAGGAGGAGTGGCTGTGATGTTTGCTTAAGATATGAATGCGAACGGAGTCCACCGAATGTTCTGGCAAAGACTGCTGAATTAATAGGTAACATATGTCATTAAGCCTTTCAATATACAACACAGGCGTTTAAAGTACAACATGTTTGCCTTTCTATTACTGCATTAACTTCACTACATTACAGAGTAATGGCATTTTAGTGTTTTAACATCAAACTTTGGCTGAGATTTCGTATTTTATACTTTGCATTCGGTTTGTTTAGATAACTCTAAATGCTTGCGATGTATTTCACTCTACGCTACGAGATCTATTCTCAAACTGAGGGGGCGGTCTTCATCAAACACTCGAGTTCATTGCTACAGCCGCAATAAACTTGCAGTTTAGTTGGAAAATGTCGAGTGGTGTGAACATAACGGTCTCAATAAATTAGATATTCTTCTTGATATTAAATAATTCATCTTTACCTCGGAGAGTAAGTTAAGGTTTACAAAATAGACCAACCATCCATATTTCACAGGATATCAGTCCATTAGTGTGAACCGAAGAACAACCATTCATCTGAAAATACCTAGTAGAAATCCTCGTTTCCATAGAAATAGTGAGCATGCAAGGCATGATGCATGGGATTAATTTCGCGCAATCATACTCGTCTTATCTTGTTGAGAAGATACGTGGTCTGAATGTTGTAAAATATAAATATTTACCCAGTTCTAGATGAGTAAATTTCTGATGTGAGTATATGTGTGCCTACTGTGCTTGTGCAGACAGTTTCTGAGACTGCTCCACATTTACTGGCAGCCTTCTTCAATGCTGTGACGGAATATTTGAACGACCACATTGTTGGCCTGGCAAATAGTTTTGTTCACTGTGCCTCACAAATAACAAGTCAGTAGCTTCAGATCCAAGAGACAAGGTCAAACACCAAGCATTCCAAACCAAGGAAGCTTCTACAGGTAATTTGAGGTGTCTCGAAGATAATTTAACTAACTTTGTCATTTATTACATTTTGGTTTACAATCTACTGCTTATTGTATAAGAGATTTGAATTATGTTTAGTACGTTAGTGAAAATGGCAAAAGCTTTCTTCCTTTCATTTATACAGCTGTGATTTTTCACCCATCTTTGTTAAAAATATTCTGTACCTCTCCAATGCTCACAATATTCCATATTGTGATTTTAAATTATGAACTATATAAATTATGCCAGTGAACTATAGATTAGAAATAATAGACCTTAGTCTCCAATCCTAGCATAATATGGCGTTATTCCTCTCCGTGATTCGAGTCACAGCAGCAATTCCCTTCACAAAGTATTCCACAAGTGACCACTGCGAAGCCTCGCTGTATCGCTGTATGAGACTAATATCATGTCTGTGTCGGTGACTTATTCTTTATTCCAAGAAGTCCCACAGGTTTTTGATAGGAACCAAATCTGGCGACTTTGCTGGCCATCCAAGATGTGAGAGGCCCTCCGTAACAATCACAGATTGAGTGTCGTGCACTCTACAATTACTGACCAGTGACTTAGATCTATTTAAATAAATTATCAAATCACCATAGGCCTAACCCATCTATTCTCTACTTTCCTCTCTTCCCTCGACTCCTTTTGAGATGGTCTCGCTTCGAATTATTGGTAGGGTTGATCTTAATGGTTGCTGTTGTTGTTTCCCTTAGAGTCTTGGGACATCGTGGTACCTGGATCTGTGTGGAATCTGTGAGATAACCAGTCTTATTGTGATTTCTGACAGTACTAGTGCTTATGGAAATCCATCGATCCCCTCTTCCATCATCCTAGAGTAAACCCATCCTCATGCTTGAGCACATACTATCTATTATCTATTGTTGAAAACCTTTCTGTGTGGTTTCTTGACTTCGCCAAGTTGCATTCACCTGAAAATTATAAGTAGGTGCCTGGTTGAATCACTTAATTGAAACTTTGCGCAGTCTTAATTGACTATATGCCAACCGGAAAGGATTATTATCGTTATTATTAATATTATTATTATTATTACACATAAAGGTTGAATTTGTATTGAGGGCGTTATGGAGCAGTGGTCAAGCTGATTGCCTCTCACCAAGGTGGTAAATGCTTGTGAGATTTTCGAGTGAAACAATGCGTCCTTTGGTTCTGCGAGAGTAACGTTCACGTAAATTTACAAGCTTCCTTTCGTTAAACAAATGTGTCAATTCATCGCGAATTGTGTCTGGACTGGAAGAATCATTTAAACATCGCGCTGAAATATATTTTATTTTAAAACACCCGTGTTTCTATAGATTCCAAAATTTTCTGCGTGGCTCATTGCGTCTTGGAGTCGAGACACGATCTCCCACACCTGTTCCTCTATCAACAGATCAGGGTTATTTTTACCCTTGGCCACCTAAAGTGACAGATTTATATCGTAAATAAACGGAACACATAAAGTGAAAGCAATACTTGCTAGAACTTTGAGCCAAAGTCAACATGTTAGAGACTTACGGGAATTGGCAGTCGTAATTCTACAATTCCATGTAATGGGTGAAATACTGCATGCTGCATATTTATCTTGAGGAAGTCGTGTCGTAACATTCTGAACTCACCAAAGAATTTATATCACATCCATTGGCATCTTATTCTATCGGACTAATCGAACGGTGGGCGTGGCAAATCCAAATACCAGACTATAGTTATTTATTTTTGCATGCAGGAGAGTGGTGTGTATGTTGACTGACATAAAATTTGTGAGGTTCTTTTCGGATTATTATTATTATGACTTTATAGAACAGCTCCCGTTAAAGCTGCCATATAGTAGCCTATATGTTGGGTAAAACTTGAAAATCCGGGGAAAACCACACTCAGGATAGCCGCTGTCAGCGCTGGGCTTTGAACCTCCGATCTCCGGACTTTCTTCAGCTCCCCGTCGTGATCGTGGCGAGTGATTTATAGCGCATGGCTACGGTTCTGCTGAATGACGAAATAGCCATCATCTCAATAGGCGACATCAGAGCTCCTAAATGTGCCATAGTCGGATTCATATTTTGTATTTTGGAGGAGATTCGATCTAGAATCCCCACAGTGAATTTATTTTCAAGTTTTACTCAATACACAATTATTATTTAACATTAGCTTGGCGACCACGGAGCACAGCCGAGTCTGGCCAAGGTTTCACTTACTCAAATCGAGCTCTTCGCTTCTATGTTTACTATGATGGTCAGTTCTTGATCTCTTCTTACCCCGTCAGTATTGCATAACGAGACTATTTATTTTATTTTCTCAATAATTTTATATTTCAAGGGATAGAAACTCTTCCATTTGCCTCGTGAGGCAAAACTGAGAAGAGGTGAGTTCGATTCACACGTCAGCCATCCTGGAAGCGGTTCTGTGGTTTCCCAGTTCTACTCCAGGTAAATGGCGGAATGGTTCCTAATTTAAGGCCACGGCCGTCTCCTTCCCAATCTTCCCCAGAATTACACACTACTACAGGTCATCGGACAAATTATTTATAAATAAACGCACGCACCCAAGTACACGTGGCTAAATGACCACGATGTCCAAGCCCCTCAAATGAAGTAACAAAAAATATGCCATTTGCTGTGCATTACGAGTGGGCGTGATGCTGCAGTGATCAAACTGCTTGTCACTTACCAAGGTACGGGTTCGAATCCGACCAATGCATGCGAGATTTTCGAAATGAAATTCCACGTTAAAATGGAAGTTCCGTGACTAATGATCGCGAGACTTACGGTCACGTAAAACTACAACCTGCTTTCTTCCTTGTGTTACGAGGGCATATAACCTTGACGTCCTACATCACCTTACCTTTCCTGTAAAATATTATTTAATTTTAGTCCTGTGAACGGACCTTAAAAATACAAACGTGTAGACCTTGTCTCTGATAAAACTTTCCACGCTTCAAATGTAAAGGCCAAAGCGAAAGAAGAGCGCAACTTTCTTAGAACAAGGTCATTAGAGTGACAAACTTATCTTCGGTGAGGCCCCAGGCAGTCATTCTTTGGCAGCACCTGCGTGTTTGGCATTGCTGTGCGAAGGCTCTTCATAGTTTTTATGAATGTTGGGGAACGCTTTGCAAGTTGCGTAGTTTGGTTTCGAGTGTTGAAATAATCACTTCTCTGATGTGTATCCAGCAGCTAACGCCAGGTCTTAAATTAGCCTGATATACAATCTCTACATTTCCACCATTCAGTGGGCGATGGGAAGCGTAACTAGCACCTATGTTGGAAATATGAAGTGGAAGGAGCATGTGTAAACTGCTCATTAATGTTGACTGAAATCCATTCTACATGTATAGTTTATCCCTTAATTGTGAACGGCTCCCCTGAGTTGTCACGCGGTCATTGCAACTGAAAAAGACTTCCATGGGCATTCTTACCTAGGTACTTTCATGTAATCAAACGAATCAAGCTGGAATTTCGTTGAAATGCGTGTTTGGGCGACGCTCAATAGTTTTCTTAGAGCGTTCTTGTTCATGCCACCGTTAAGGGGAGAGTCTGGTGACAAATAAGATAAAATGATGAAATATGTGAAAAAAATATTTTTTCATTTTAATGACTTCACAACACTTGTTGTTGATGTGACTCTGTTATTTTTGACATTTGAAATGTTTAAAGGCCTTTGAGCGCCATTTTAAATCACCTTGCAAAGGCTGGCAGCAAATGAACCTCGTACCAGGTGTGTTAGTGAGGTGACTGAGAATGCTAATGAGAGTCTTCACAGCACTGTGAGGTCAAAATGCCTTAAAACAAAATTTGTGTCCCAGAAACGACTGGAATATGCTGTTGGTATCAGCTGTAAGACAGTTCAACATGGGGTACGAAACTAGCTTGGAAGTTCGGAAAGTTGTCTCAGGAGGCTAAACCAACTTCAATAGTGTGCAAAGTTTCAAATGTGTAGCTAATGAAGTATAGATTTTGGTATTTCCACCAGACTATCCCCGTAAGTGACTGGAAGGTGAGAATCATGCCTTCACATGAAGAATAAAACAAAACTCATCTGATTTGAAAATTAGTGCATCAAAAATTAGGATTACACAGTTTATTTGATGTCTTATATGAGACGCATCTTATCTCGATTATTGCGTCTGGGGGAAATCGTAAGGTGATCATTTTAAAAGTAGGTTGAATCTATCTAGAGTATGTAAGGTACGTATAATATATCGCATAGGGTGTTATAGGGTATCCAATATTTTAAGAGGTGAAAGTAGGCGTCAAAATGAGAATAGAATTTCTGACAAACATGGGTCCTACGGCGTCTATTTTCTGAGATATGAATACTTGTTCATAAGAGGTACTCAATATGACGTCAGTTCATTGAAATGCATCTCTCTACTCCCAGGGCCGTAGAGAGCGATCACGGGCCCTAGGTCAAGGTATTCCAGGCCCCTCCATTTTTGTTCAACCTATGACATTTTAAATCACAATATTAAGCTCTCATTGGTTGTTCTATTACGTCAAGCGTCAAGATTTTGACCATTGTGTAGTAAAAAATCAATTTCTGTTGTATCTGAACTTGTTCAGGCTCTACAAGAATAAGCCATACTCTTTTCAGAAATGTATGAAGTAACACCATTTTTTCTGTGATTGATTTAGAAGCGTTATGCTCTACAATAATTCGTGAACTTGAGCACGTTATGTATTAAAGGAACAACTCTGACGACTTTGCTATTTCCTCGGAATAAAAACTAAAAACACAATGATCATTTATAAAATTATTTATATATTCTCTTTGTAATGTTTTGGACACTATTCACTGGTTGTATTTCCATTGAACAGAGGCATATCAGAAAATGTCACAATAATTTAGACATTAAATTAAATAAAGTTGTCATTATCGCCTCAGTAGCGTAGCGGTCAGCATGATTAGCTGCCGCCCCGGAGGTCCTGGGTTCGAATCCCAGCTCTGCCATGAAATTTGAAAAGTGGTACGAGGACTGGAACGGGGTCTACTCAGCCTCGGGTGGCCCAAATGAGTATAGGGGGTTCGATTACCACCTCAGCCATTCTCGAAGTGTTTTTCCGTGGTTTCCCACTCCGTCTTCGGGCAAATGCCTGGATGGTAACTACCGTAAGGCCACGGCTGCTTCCTTCCCTCTTCCTTGTCTATCCATCCTAACCTTCCAATCCCTTCCCTCATGAGGCCCCTGTTCGTTTTGCAGGTGAGGCCGCCTGGGCGAGGTGCTGATCATACCTCACCAATTGTATCCACTCCGACCAGATGTTCCCAGCTCTGGGATACTGCCTGAAAGGGCGGTAGGGGTGAGTTCCCGCACTGAGTCCGTGGGAGCCACCACCCTGGAGGGTAAACTCTATTAAAAAATAAATAAAGTTGTCCACTCTAAGTCCCTATACCGCCTCGGGCGCCTCAGCAAATCCTGGCCCCAGGACTACAGCCCCACTTGCCCCTCCATCTCGTCGGGTCTGGAGACCACGGTACGTACCGAGAGTAAAGACTAACTCGCACTCACATTACTAAAGCTACACAACTGCCCCTGTTTAGATAACCCTGTATATAACGCTACTGTGGATCTATAACAGGCCCTTCCATTCGGGAGTTGGTGTGAGAAATCAGACACCTAGAGGAATAGTTCGCACTACAGTATATGGGTTATGAAAGAAAAGTGTGTTATACAACGGTCATGAGTTGTAGCCAACTCTAGTACATTCACGTGTACCTTGCACTCCGAATAATTTTAGATTCCTTAACTTTATTTTCATCTCAGTTACGTAACATTATTTTCGTCATCTTATGTAACAATTCCCAAGTCTTGAAATATTTTCCAACAATTTATGGCACACTAGTAATATATTTTAAGATGATATAAGCAACTACTCGCTTTGTAGTAGTGTACGATGACACAGACACATAAATCTGTATCATGTAATTGATGAATTTGCTAAAACTACTCCTGTCAATCCACCTATGGTAAATATGGAAACAAATCCTATGGCTCATAGTAATGAAGGTCTGTAATTAAATTGTGTTCCATGAAGAGTAGCTAGTCATCTGAAAGTCTTAATTCCGGTTGGTACTGCAATAATTATGGTAGCTGAAGTGAAATAAGCACGTGTATCTACGTCTATTCCAACTGTAAATATATGGTGGGCTCATGCGACAAATTTCGCATGTTATGAAACTCTCGGTAATATATGTTTGTAGATAGCCTATCCAAGACATTGTGTCGCGATATTTTTAAAGCAAGATGGAGTTGGTGATTTACCAAGGGTGTGAATCACTTGGAATGTGTTACGTATTGTGCGCTGTCTGCCACGACCGTAAACCATGAGGTACGGGGCCCTCGCCAAAGTAAGCTCACACAGCTGGCAGGATATTAGTAAAATTGTTCAATACTAAATGTAGAATAATTTATAATAAAGTCACAGATAACCAGGCGACGGTGGCCGAGAGAGCTAACGCACTACCTCGTGCCTCGCTGGTATCGGGAGAGCGTGGGTTCGAATCCCACCTCGGCCGTCTTGAAAATGGTTTTCCTTGGTTTCCCATTTCACCTCCAGGCAAATGCAGGGACGGTTCTTTTCATCAGGTCCACGGCTGACTTCCTTAATTAGACCCAAGTTGCATCTGTTCAAAGTGTGTTCAGCTCCAAGACACCGCCCTTGTGGTGGTAAAGGATGGATCCCTCGCAGAGTCCGTGAGTGAAGCCAAGCTGGATTTCGACATGAGACTGAGTGTACCCAAACCTCAGAATAAAATTAAATTTCTTGGCAAAACCGGGAATCGAACCCAGGACCTCTGGATCTGGAGTCTCAATACGTACCCCAAGACAATAGAAGGCTGTTGTATTAAATGAACTTCAACACCACGTTTTCTAATGTTCTAGCTACATATTATATGCTCACAATTATTAACTACTTATATTATCGGCATTATAATTAGTTAGTTATTGCTGTTTTAAGGGGCTGAGCTACGAGGTCATCTGCCCCATATCGGCATCATAATTAAGCAGTTGAAGACAGTTGATGAAGACTACAATGTAATCGAAACTTGTACTCGTCTCTTTTGTAACAATAATAAGTTCTTCTTGAAGGTGGATCAAGTAATATTACTTTTATCCCTTATTAAGGTTTAATGATTCATTTGTAATTTATCAATTTTTTTTTTTGCAATTCTTCTCGGTAAGTCTCCAAAACAAAAACCGAAATCATTTACTTGTAATCTATCGTTTTATGGTTAGTATTCACACATCGGTTAAATTTCCTAGAGTTCTGCATAATATACATCTTAGTTAATTGTTGTGACCAGTGGGTCAGCCAATACTTAGATATAACGAAAGAATATTAACTGAAGTATATACGAGGGTCATTCCATAAGTCATGGCAACTATGTTATATCCTTCGAAAATACTACAGTATGGGATATCCACGATTTGCATTGAACCATTAAAGCCGTGTGATATCTCAATGCCAACAGAAAATAGGGTTCGAGTACTGGAGTTAACGGAAAAGATGAAATCCACACAAATAACTGTGTGTAAATTTGTTTTGCACTAGTACAAATGAAACACAAATCAATCAATTAACATACAGGGCACCGTTTCCAGGCATTGGAACACTGTTGCGTAAACTTTCTCGACCAATTGCATACATAATATAGCTTTGAGGCTATTAGATCGAATGACACTTTAAAAACCGACGTTTCAAGACAACTACTTGCCCCTTTATCAAGGTTTGTCAAGAAAAAAAGAAAGAAAGAAAGAAAGAAAGAAAGAAAGAAAGAAAGAAAGGAAGAAAGAACGAAAGAGGGAAGGAATGAGTAAACAATGGCATGTAGCCTTCATAGATAAATGGTATAAGATAGGAAGTCATATCGAAACAAATGGTTACTGTATGACCTCCTGGGACCAAGAAGATGTTGGTAATGGAACTATAGAGGGCTGTCATGATTTACTCAAGGGATTACCATCACCTCTATTAAAGTTGTGTGAATCAAGGCTGCCCTCTATAGTTCCATTACCAACATCTTCTTGGTCCCAGGAGGTCATACAGTAACCATTTGTTTCGACATGGCTTCCTATCTTATACCATTTATCTATGAAGGCAACATGACATTGTTTACTCATTCCTTCTCTCTTTCTTTCTTGACAAACCTTGATAAAGGGACAAGTAGTTGTCTTGAAACGTCGGTTTTTAAAGTGTCACTCGACCTAAGCTATATTATGTATTGGAACACTGTTCAATAACAGACACGGACATATCAGTTCGGGCAGACAAGGGGCGCCCACTTCGCGGCGAGTCTGCAGTTGCTGCGCGTCCATGTCGGAAAGCCTCCACCCAACGTGCAACTGTTCGGTAATCATCAACAGCTTCACTTAGTGCTGCATGGCTCTCCGTAGCATTTCTACCGAGAAAAGCAATTTTCACGAATTATCGCTGTTCCAATCTCCTTACATCCATCTTGTAGCGCGGCCAAGATCAGAATGAACGTGTATGGTGCTGGTGCCTAGCCACCCGCACTTAGAGTCAGTCGCCTTCTGTCGGGTGAATTCTGTGCTGTTTGCCGTGGGGTTTCGAATGTCTACACTGGAATTACCGTGAAGCCATATGTTCGAAAGATATAACATAGTTGCCATGGCCCTCGTATATTTCACAAATTTGAGTTTTATATGAAAGAGAGGGTGTATAATTGTCTCGGATAATGCCTAAACAGGTGGCAATTTATAAGAGAATAAGAATCATTTTGTCAAAATGTTCTCGGGCAAATGAAGTTTGTAATGATAGTAATGAAATTCATTGTTCAAGCAATCGACTTAATGGTTTTGAATTCTTGATTTCTCAAAAATAAAAGTAACAAGCATCGTCTAACAAAGTTTACAGCTCAAACATTTCCTTAGAAAGTAAAATTTTACTTTTAAGATTTTGAATAAATATTGTAATTTCACCAAATTCCTTTACAGGAAATTCAGGTCCTCAGAGCTCATTAAATGGCCTCTCTCGAGACGATATTCGACAAACTTTCCAAACACCAGTAATCGTTAAATAAGTGGAGAGAAAGAACGTAGTTCGTATTTAGGAAATAACTCACTGAGTACCGGTAGTGTAGATTGATAAACTTGACGTGTCAATCTTATTGTATGTATTGTTAATCCGTACATTCTCCGACAGTCAAAATTAATTTTGTGTTTTCAAAACAAACAAACAAACAAACAAACAAACAAACTAACTAACAAACAAAACAAGTATTTCATATATCGTCCATAAAACTCCATGTATGTCTACTAAATACTTCTGTTACATAAGTAGACTGCTATTCAGTTTTTCCTTTTCACTATAATAGGGTTACATGTCCTGTCGTCCTGTAATGAACTTTTCCAATGTGGAGTACAAAAAATGCTGACTAGTGATCTACTTGTGAGTAATATCTTAACAGGGAAGTATTAAAACCAATTTATTCGTGGCATTTCATATGACTGGATACTGATATGGTCATTCACATAGTAAGCATTACAAACATAATAATATTTACATTAAAGGTTCAGTACTTAGATTCGTCAAGGGTCCAATTGAAGTAGTACGCACTATTACTAAATTATATATAATAGGTATGAATGAAAATATAATGATATACATTTGCATTCTCCGACTGATGTTAAATGACCCCTAAGTCTCGTAATGCCTTTTGACATTTTATGCTTAAGCAGGTAGGACATGCCGAAACAAATAATTCCAAAATATACAAGTATAAAAACTATTTTGAATTTATCCTGCAATGTGGATGTGGATTTCTAACGTTAATGACGGTAACGATCGTGAATCTTCACGATTAAACTTTCACCTACTATCTTGATCTTGACTATTTACTTTACCATCTACTCATACTTTTTCAAATGACAGATTCATGAGCAGAATGTATAGAAGTCAAACATAAGGTGTTGTCTAAGACTAATTTCTAGTTCCAGAATGAAGTTTAATAGTACAGATATTATATCACTTAACAGGCCTAATACTAATAATGAACTGTATCTTTCGAACAACTCCTAAATTACACTTACTAACATTTCTGCATTATCTGAGCTGAGTAGTGCTCAGTAGGATAATAGACTCACCACAGTACACGCTTGGACTTGCTTTTTAGTTGCTACTCTAACATCTCACAGCGCTAGAGCTTGTGTGTCCCCTTCAAGAGGCCAGTCAGTTCCTTGTTGTACTCGCTATCTCGTATGTTCACACAGAGAGCGTCTACGAGCGACCTAGGAGTGTCCCGGCCAGCAGGAAGTCCCATCGCCCTCCTCGCAGAAAGAAGATGGAAGAATACACATACAAAGAATGATTCATGAGAACATGTTCGTCCCATTACCATGTGTGAGACTGAAATAATGTGGACCGATGACCTTGTGAAGCGTCTTCTTTTATACATGTAATTTTATAATTTTGTAATTTTTTTATAGTTTGAACAAAAACATTATAGTTCTATGAAGAAATCTTCATATTAATGTACTGATCATCAAGAAATGATATTTGTATATCTTTTTGTGTCGTATAGCGTTTATGGCCCCTACATGATGTATATAATTATGTCAATGTCCGTGTCCTGAAAATATTTATGTGAAGAATAGTGTAGTCAGTATCTACAGTATTATTCATTGTCTTTCGCGTTGATTATAAAGTGGTTTCTTTCTCTCTAAGTAGACTTTATTTATGGCAGGTATAATACATGTTTTGATGAATGTCTTAGCATTGTAACAAATAATTAACCAGAGTGTACTGCTCCTAACTTGCAACAATTCTATGGTCGTGTTAAAGATATTAAGATCTGTTAAAGTGTTCTTTTTCAGATATTTTAAACTACATTGTAATTCTTAATTAATGTCGTTACCAAAAGTATCCTAGGATATTGAACCTAAAACATGTAACTGAAATGTCCAAACCAATAAAGTCGATGGGAAAAGTGAGTTATAAATTTAAACTTGTGCGCTTTGTTAAAAACCTTGCTGTAGTTTTTGTTACATTAATTCCATACATATTTAATAAACCGTGAAGTCAGTCCCCAATCCTCAATTATTATGTTAGGGTTACACATATAACAAACATTGGAAACCTCCAGTATGTTGTGGATAATTACACATTTTATGACTTAAGCACATTTGAGAATGACATATAATTTATTTAATATTTTCAAATTACAGCTGGCAATATTATTTCAACCAACCCTCAATCCTCTGGAACTAAATTGCAAAGTAAAACAGTGCGATATCCTGTTAAGTACTGCAGTCATATAAAATAAACATTCCTATATGAGAATTGATGTCATTGATGTACCAACTGATCACATTCGGTCTCATAGCTGTCAATCACATGGCGATTTTGAATTCATTAACAAAGTGTGGGAAAGCTCAATAAGTACTGTATTTTAAACAGCCATTTCTAACAAAATGCTTTCCTTTTACATTTCAAAGACCTCATGCATGATTCTGAGTACATGTGACAATGCAAATCATGCTAATAACGTTTCACATGTAATTCTACTAAAAATGATTGTCTCTCTCAGGACTCGTCCATAAAACTCGTTCTTTTTAGATATGTGCACTGCCAATTACACCAGAGTGAAAAATATATTGAGTTCACATTCTTGAGCCTACCTTCATCTTGATATGATGATGAGAACAATCAATCACTGGTCGATACTACATCAGACTATAAATTGCATTAATATTCGATGCCATTCACTCCGGTGTGGCCTAGCAACAGAATATGTAAGTCATTTATCAAGTCGGATAACACACTGATTGGGGATGAATCTTGAGCAAATTTCACACTAGCTTAAACACTTATACCACACATAGCACAAGAAAACAGTCCTAGAGAACACAAATATTATGGACAATTGCCTGAAAAAAGAAAACTTTAGTACACAGTTAATACATAGTGTTTTATTATTAGGCCTATCCTCAATCTGTGTGTTTGCCGAGCTGGGAAACAAAATTACAAGTTAGACTGTAATCGAGAGTTTCGAGTTTGAGTCTCAAGAATTATAAGCATTATTGAACTGAAACTCTCTTTTAATATTCACGAACCTATAATATGTTATTATCATCAACCACTTAAAGTTTAAATAATAATAACGATAATAACAATAATAAAAACAATTTTCAGTTTATACAAAATGATAAAAATATATTAATGTGGAGCTCAAAGAATTTGTCCTGCATGTGTGCAATATTTTTTCACACACCTCAATTTTGAGAAACCTAACACAGTGCCCTACTTAAAACAATTCAATGGATTTATTAGTAGCTAGAGGGCAATGAAAAGTATGGATTAACACACAGAGACAGACAGAACGACACATGGATTTCCTCCAGCAAAGAATTTGAATTTTATGGGATTACTAATTATGATTAATCAATGTTAGATAGAATGGCAAATGGCAGAAACGACATCAAATGCATCTGTTTGAAAATTAGAGACGATACTACCTTGTTTTAATTTGGATAGCAAAGAAACAAACAGCCCAATGTTATTCTTAACAGACTTCGCAAGTACTTTATTATCCTGAAGAAAGTAGAAGTACGTCAGTTATACCTGCAATCCCCATCTTCATACGGTCATTCATATTCAAGATTTCCAATGAATCACAGTGTTACTAAAACTCTCGGAGGAAACTTTATGATAGAAGTATAGTTTATGTTTCTAATTGGTGAGTTGCTCTTCGTTCAATTCTATAAACAGTAAGAAAAATATGAACATCCCTCTGAGGTCAAATTTGAAAACAAGAATAAAAAATTACAGGTGAACTACTGTATTTCCAAGAAACCTCTTGAGACGTACATTGACGTTTAGTTTATCTTATAAGAAAGAGAACTGTTATACAAAAAGAACACGAGAAATGAAACATTCCCCCTCCCATTATAAAATTCTCTGAGCTACCATGTGATGAATGATTCCAAACGAAAGTGAGTCGTAAATCGATCTGTCAAAAACGAATGGGTTTCTAACGTGGCTCGTTCACGATGCATTATAATTTAGCTTCCCTTCATGTTCCTTCCGAGGGTTTCTTTGCCTGTGAACTGAAGTCTGCTCTTCACGTCCTTGTATCATAAACAATCCTCTTGTGGCTCACACGTGTAAAACACAGTTCGTTCACTTTGAGTATAAGTGAATACAACACATTGTGAGGCGTATTGTGAGTGAGTGTGTGAGAAGTGAAAGCAACAACAACAATATTCTCATTATTTTCAAGTATTGAAATACCGTACTGTAACTATTTCCTTCAGACCTGATGTCAAGACATTCTCAATATTTCGTCCAAGCTACAGTTACAAATGTTAATTTAATGACGTGGGGCCATCGGAGATGCCTTAAATGCAAGTCTTCCAAGCTGACGCCCGTGACAAGTAAACTCGTGTAGCCCACTGGCCTGGTGCAAGTCTTTGAATTTGTCACTACTTGGGTGACTTGTATGACAATGGTAATGTTCCAGTACCTTAAACCAGACCTGGAAATGGAACACGAATCTCCGGTATGGTAACTTGCAATGCCAACCAGTACACCACGAAGCGTACGTGACAAGAGTCGAAGATACGGAAACAAATGGACATTTGACTCAAGATATTTAATTGTTTAGTCAAATCATCAAAGCTTTACAGTGTTACCTACAGGAGATATTCTAGGCTCAGATGATCAATTTATGAACGAGTCAAAGAGCTTACTCCTGAGGAGATTTAACATGCAAAATATTGCAATATTTTTGTTTGGATTTAGTAGCACTCATCATTGAAAATATTCGGCATCCAGGGATAAGTTCTCAGTCAACAATTCAGCAGAGAATCTGCAGTTCATCCAGCAGCAAGTGAAGATCAGGTCAACTATCATCCAAATGAAAGTCTGTCTGGAAGGTTACATTATTCTCTATTGTTTGGAGGAGGGGACTGTTGGTGGCGTTCTAGGCGCAATACTTAACTTTACAAAGAATGGGTTAGATATTATTAAGATTTAAAAACACGATATTCTTATCAGAATATCATAATATAATGGTACAGATGATTGAACCAATACACACAACTGATAAACTCGTCAAGGAAACCTCCCCTCAATTCATCTGAATCAGTTGTTACATACTATTTACAGAATTCAGTTGTGACAACCATCTTGCTTCTTGTTCCTCAATACTAATGTTCATTAATATGGTATACGGAAATATTCATTTCGGTAAACAGATGCTACGAAAATATCACCCGTACACATACAAACTTCACCGGCTATTGGACATTGCTGTAGAACATTGTAAATTCTTGTCTAAATCTATAAATATCGACAGCATTCGTAATATGACAGGTAGTCATCTTTAAAAACGAAATTCATGGTAACAAGCCGTTCAAGACATGAAATTCCATAAACCGTCAAGAACTAGCCTTTCACATTACTCATAAAACATCTCATCTTTGTGAAAGGGATGAGGTTCTCAGTAACTTAAACAAATAGTTGCGTCCTGAAACTGTACATAAAACCCATCATACCTACTCCTCTTGAAGAAAAGAAGAATAAATTACATTTAGGCGATACAGACAACAAGAGTACAAACATAATGTATTCTTGTGATGACCAGAAACAATTTTCTGAATGGTTCGAGCTGTAGTCGTTTGTGTTTCCAGTATATCCAAACATGCATCCATTGACCATTCTACACCAAGAGAAACATTCCAAGATTGAACCAAAAAGGAGATTCAGCGAAAGTTATTCGGAAATCGGTGGTTGTTTCTGAGTGATCAAAACCTTGCTCTTGGTTTAGTAGTTCATGTTTCACTTACAACTTGAGAGATCACTGACCACTACATATCCACATCAGTTGTATATATGTACATCACCTGGACACAATGATGCGACAGTTAGTTATGAAAAAAAAAACAACGAACAATTGAATGGCTTTACCACCTCGCCGGGATAGCACCACCTTCCGTTCGAAGAGAAATAACAGCGAACGAGGAAAGGAAAAGGTGGAGCTTGGGAGAACTCATCCGTTATATGGGTACGAATTACACACACCAAGACTGAAATCTAGGAAGAGTTTCCTAAAAACATCAAAGTAACTCACAACCACCGAGAAAAATGTTAGACTACAATCTCGGAAAGCTAAAGGTCTCCTTCCTGGTGGCTGTACAACACCATCTGAAACTTTACCATCGGGTCATAACGAGGCATGGATGACATGAAAATCCCTAAATAGGTTGAGATCAGGAGTCGGCAAATCAATGGCTAATATGGTAAGATGGAACTACGCTAATGATGGAAACATCAAATGTGATTGCGGAGAATATCAGACTGCCAACCACATGATTCAATGTCGTATGTGTCCAACCACCTGCACAACGGAGAATCTACACCTAGCCTCAGAGAATGCACTGTAACAGCGAGTAATCTGTCTGTACCTAATATTCATACACCGAAAATGATGATGAACTGTGGTACTAGATTCCAAAGGTCTAGTTCCCGATTGTAAAGTTAACGCTATACCACTGGATTTGTGGCTACCAATTTGAGGCAGTACATAAGCAGCGTCGACTGAGAGTCTTTTTGTTTTCCCAACACTCCCCCAGCCCCGCATCTCCTTCTATGCACGCACTTCAGCTGTCATCCTATGGGACGTTTGTTTTACCTCAGAATGATGGATGTGCTTCAGTTTTCGAAGTTCAGTGAGAGTGGATAAAGGGTTCCTTGTGATTGGTAACTTCAAATGTCAGAATGTCACCAGGCTTGAGTACTCAGTTGTAAACGTTAAGACAGTAAAGGTAATCAAGTCACCAATTAATAATTCTAGGATAATGGAAAGATCCATTGCATATAAGCTATGCAAAGGATTTAAATAATGTTATAAGAGAAACAGATCCAACGTCCCATGAGGAGACGTTCAAGTGTGAGAACACTTCCTCCCCTTCTTGGTCATTCACTTGTTTGGTGCTGAAATTCGTACGTTCCATCACTTGTGAAATCGGAACAGTTATAAGACTTCCATGTGATCACGTATTTTTAAGGAGCAATATATGTGACAACCTCCACACTGTGACAAATATATATTCATCCTTGCAAGTTGTGGCAAACCCAATTGCAGAGGGGCACGTATGCTGGACGGGTGGAAGCCTGTACACTGATGTGTTCTTAAAGCATGAGTACATGCGTGATCAGACTTATTGATAGCTGTGCAGAACTCTACAGCAAGATATTTAAAGAACTGCATTATCATTTTAGGCCAATTGGCAATGCTCAGCCTTCCCCGAGACTTTCAAAGAACTCGGGATATCTTTGTGTGCACCAATGAGTAGTCTGACCACTCTTATACTTCCTGAGTTACATTAGTCGTCGAAAGAGAATATATGTCAACAACAACAACAACAACAACAACAACAACAACAACAAAAAGCAAGAATACTCGAGTGTTGGCAAAGTGATTGTGGCTGATAACGGAGAGTATTGAACTGAGTTTTCCCATCTAAAATTCATTGAGGGGATGAGTTGTATTGCTGTCATGGCAATCGAGATTGTGAGCTCACCAAATACTATGGATAGCCAGGGTTCATCCAATTGCGAACAATCAAAAGTGCAACTCAGAAATACTCCTGTTCTTGGTCGTTAAATCGTGCACCACGACCACGAGGGCAGCTGAAGCAAGTGCTGAAATCGGAGGTTCGAATCCCAGTACTGACAGCGGCTATCATGAGTGTGTACTTTCCCCTTTTTTTTCCACACTCCCTCTAGGCAAATACCGGGATTTTTAGCCTCCTTTTCACATTTTGAAAAAATGAGGGAAAAGTAGACTTATGAGATCGATCCGGGCAAATGTATGTCTGTCCTTCTGTCTGTCTGTCCTTCTGCCTGTCAGTCTAGCTGTGTGTGTGTGTCCCCCCTCTATCAACTCCTAAACGGCTGCAGCAATCGAAAAAAAATTTGGTAGGAGTAAAGATCTATACCTGAATATCTCAATGCCGTATTTGAAAATAATGTCAGTGCTACCAATTGCTGAATAATCGCAATTGAAATTTGAGTTCCATGTTGGATATCTTGGAAGGTATGAATGGCAGCTATTTCAAAATGGGCACACGTATAGATAGTAATATTTCAGTTTAATTTCCAGGAGGCCATGCATGGCAGTGTTGCCAAAATGAGTATACGCCTGCTGATAGGTCCGATTTTTAAATAAATATAACTTCTACGCTATCAATTGGAATTCAACCAGATTTTGCATGTACTATGTGTACATAAACAGATATGACTGAGCGTATTCTTAAGAACCACCAGGGCTGCCAACTGTTAATAAATGCTCTCAATTTATTTTATCCAAATACCAATATATCAGAAAGTATGCAAGCCGACAGCTTCAAACTGTGCGCACGTATCGTACCTGACATTCTATATTAATTTGGAGTAACTTATAAACGTCAGTGCTACCAACATGATTCTTAGTCTGCTGAGAAGTCCAACTTTAAATACATGTAACTTCTATACTATCATTTAGATTTCAACCAAATTTCGTATGTGCTATGTGTACCATAACAGATATGACTATGTGTATTCTTAAGAGCAACCAGGGCTGCCAACTGTTAATAAATTCTGTCTCTATTTTTGTTACCCTAATATCTATATATCAGAAAATATGCAAGCCAATAGCTCTAAACTTTGCACACGTATAGTACCTGGCATTCTAAATGAATTTGGAGTAACTAATATACGTCAGTGCTGCCAACATGATTCTAAGCCTGCTGATAGGTCCAATTTTAAAATGCATGTAACTTGTATACTAACAAATGGATTTAATTCAACATTATCACAACAATAGATCGTATTATTTCAGATTATTTCTGACCAATACATGCATGACAACATGATTTTCCGCGCGCTGTTAGATCCAATGTTTAACTCCATGTAACGTCCATGCTATCCATTGAACTTCAACAAAATTTTGTATTCTGTACCTTAAGAGATGGAACTAAGTATATATTCAGTCACCAGGGCTGCCAAATGTAGTGCTCTATTAGGCGACATTAGGCTACATTATGCCAGCTATACTGTACAGTATTTCGAACTAATTTGAAATTTCTATATTACCAACTTAATTTCGTCATTATTCTAGATAGATCGACATAGATTAATCATTGGCATGAATCTTAAATGTTAAGAAAAGTAGGCTCTTTAGTTCGTCACGGAACTTCTTGTTATTATTTATTTAGCGTATGGCTTTTATTTCTGGGAGTGTCCGAGGACATGTTCGGCTCGCCAGAGGCTGTAGCTTGTTCAAGCGGACACCCATGGGGTGAGCTACAAGTTCCGTTCAATTTCAAGTAGTTTCAACTTTTGCTACCAGTTGTCACTGACACCAAGTGGTGAATGTTGGAACTTTGATAGAGCGTTTCAACGAAATCTAACCTACAATAAATTTTAGCTTCACACAAGTTTAATTAGTGGAAGGTTCTTTTGCATGCCATAAATCTATGACATGGGACTGCCGGTTTTACTTTCCCTCCGAATGAAGGCATACTGAAGGATTTTAACGCTCTTAAAAATCCGACGACTTCGGCCGGGTTTGAACCCGCGATCTTGGGCTCAGCATGCTACCGACTACACCACCGGGATAGTACCTTGCTTCAAGTCCCGGGGCACCTACCTCGTCCCTGTCCCTAATACAGTTACGCACTCTACTACAGTAATCACATAAATACAGGTCATGAGACAAGTTCAACACACCCAACTGCACGGGGCTGATGACTTAGAGGTCCCAAACCTCTCAATTGAAACAGCTTTTAACTAATGGTCGTTCATCCTCTAGGAAAAAAAAGATGATTACACGAGGTTGAAAAAAATCCCGTTTCTGCTATATTTTTGAGGATATTGTGTTTCTTTGAAAACAAGGCAACACCATTTTGAAAACGCGATAAAAACCAATCGCATCAAACAAAACTGTCTTTTATTCATGATTTACGAGAGTCATAGAACTATGTTAGGCCAAAGTTCAAGAAAATACCTCAAATATTTGCTGGGGTAGTAAACATTTTGTGAAATGTGTGCTCGAAACCACATAAGCTACTCATCACCAGTCCCGTGTTACAAGAGACCACAAACCCAGGTGCGTTAATGCTGCGAGAATATACAATCTTGGTAGAGACAAGTAACCGTAAAGAGCTCTGGACCAGGGATCAAGCGAAAGACATTCGGAGGAGACTGTCTGGCTGGCTTCACACACAACTAGCTATATATAACCTCAAAGTGAAGCAGTTTCGCTCCGTTAGCCTTCCTGTTTCCGGGAGGAGCTGGTGGCGAAACTAAAATGAGCCTGATCGCTGGGCGACCTCCAACTGAGGGGATTCCCCACCTGTCTGCAGCCACAATCGTATTACTTGTTTTATAGTCGATATCTTCAGAAGGACGTTTAACCTGTTGTTTCATTTAGGTCATCGCCCTCGTGTCCATACGATAGCAGTTAAGTGTCCAAAATTAAGGCACAATCAAAATTTGAGGACGCATTTCCTTAACTCCTAAACAGAACGTCGGATTGGTAACAGATGGTAAAGTGAAGTTATTAAAGTATTATTATGGCAACGGAATGTAACCTGAAATATATTTGGCATACAACAGTAACCAAAACATTGATTTCAAAAACGTGGTTAGCAACAAATACATTTAAAAATTTATTACGAAATCTGAATCGACTATGTCCACAGCAACGATTGCAGTTAATAGAACAATTGGTTATTCATAACTGCTTCACATGATTTGTAGTGACGTGGCACGCTTTCTATGATATGGTTCAAGAATTCGATTGTTGCTGTGGATATGATTTTCAGATTTGGTTTTGTTTTTATTTTCCAATGTGTAGTTTTGCTTTCAGCATGTGTTTGAATTTGATGATTTTGATACTGTTGTTTGCCAAATGTCTTGTGGTTCACATTTACGATGTTCCATGATCGTCCGGATGTCCTTTAAGGAAATATGCCATCTTAATTTTATTATACATGTACTTATCATCTGAACACCAGTGTAATATCAGTATTGGTGGAGCTAGGATTGGGAAGGAATCTACCTTCGCCTTGGGAAAACACTGTCCATGATTATACTGGAAGTTCAAATGGAGAAATCACGGTAAATTTAAAGAATGGGTACCTGTGTGATTGTAATTCAAGATACTCAGACTCTTTGGCGACTCAACAAAATCTATTACCTTCTATAACCGTATGTACGATTGTTAAATTAACAATGGTTAACGTGCTCGATGTCCTCCATCCAGGCGTCACATGCTGAATGGAATTTCTGTTATCCTTTCTTCCATAGAGCCTCGAATATCAAAGACTAGCTGAAGTACCCATGCTTCGCTACGCGTCATAAATAAATTAAAATGTGAAGGTGACAGTTAAACCAGGGGATAGGCGAGGTGCTGCGCAGAGGGAGATTAAGGATGGAACATTTTGTCCAACTACACCGCTCGGCGTTGACCGTGTTTTATAGCACAAATTTAGGTTTTACTCGCTAACCGTTGGAGATACCTTTCGGATAGAAAATGTAATTCTAAACCTCGTATATGCCATCAAAAGTTTGCTATTTATTAGCGTTCTCTTTTTATTTGAAATGGAAATATGAAAGTTTGAAACCAAAGGGTGTAGTGACGTCACTAAAATGGTCGCCATCTTTAAATAGTGCAAAGTATTGAAATCAAAAGTAGCCAGGTAAATCAGCTACATCCATGTAAAATTCATGTAAATCGGACCAGTGGTACTTGCGTGATTGAGTAATAGACACACACCATCTCATTTTTAGTCTCGCTTCGCTCGCGTCATAGTCGTCTCATATTGTTATTCAATGAAATGCAGGTTTAACCCCGTTAACACCCCTTTTGAACCTGAATATCCAAAAATCCCTCCTTAGTAGACGTTTTCGACATACAACAAACATATCCCCAAAATATCATTCTTCTAACTTTAATAGTTTTGGTTGGTCGTTGAGAGTGAACATCCAAATATATTTCCTTAGTGGACGTTTTTCTTCCAGAATTTCACCCCTCCCCATAGGCCCCTTAAATTGGATTTATGAAAAAACGGTCGAACACCTATTTATTTTGATTATTTATTTATTTATTTTTAAGCTGATTGATTCCCTCCGAGTTTCAAACTCCTCGCCTATGTCGTTTAAGAGATACACGCTCCGTTAGGAATCTTTCAACCCCCCACTTTTCACCCCTTTCACCTCATAATATACACCATATCGATAAACCCTTAGACATATGTCTGCTTATTCTTAATGATGAGTTTATATGCCGAGTATCCCATCCACAAGGAAACCAATCGGGAGATATTGTTATTCAATTAAATGCAAGTCTACCCCCCTTAATACCCCTTTAGAATCTGAATATCCAAAAATCCTTCCTTAGTGGACGTTTTCGACATAGAACGAACATAGCACCAAAATGTCATGTTTCTGACTTCAATAATTTTGGCTGGGCGATGATGAGTGAGTGAGTAAGTCAGGACATTTTCTTTCATTTATTTTTCAGAATTTCACCCCTCTCATGAACCCCTTAAATTGGATTTATGAAAAAAAAACGGCCAAACACCTATTTACTTATTTGTGAACTGTTCTTCCCCCCTGAGTTTGATGAGTGAGAGAGTTAGGACACTTTCTTTCCTGTTTTCCCCCAGATTTTCACCCCTCTCCAAGGGCCCCTTCAATTGAATTTATGAAAAAACGGTCGAACACCTATTTACTTATATTTTAAGCTGTATTTTCCCGCCGAATTTCAAACTTCTCGCCTATGTCATTTAAGAGATACACGCTCCGTTAAGAATCCCTCAACACCCAATTTTCACCCCTTTCACCTCATAATATTCACCACATCGATAAACCCTTAGACATGTCTGATTATTTTTAATGATTAGTTTATATACCGAATATCACATCCCCAAAGAAACAACTCATAAGATATCGTTATTCAATGAAATGCACGTTTACCCCCCTTAACACCTCTTTAAAACCCCGAATTAACAAAAATCATTCCTTAGTTGACGTTTTCGACATACAGCGAATATATTCCCAAAAGTTCATGTTTCCAAATTTAATAGTTTTCGCTCGGCGTGATGAGTGAGTGAGTCAGACAGGACATTTTCTTTCAATTATTTTCCCCAGAATTTCACCCCTCCCCATGGGCCCCTTAAATTGGATTGATGAAAAAACGCTTGAACACCTATTAACTTATTTTTTAAGCTGCCTTTTTCCCCTGAGTTTGATGAGTGAGTGAGTTAGTCAGTCAGTTAGGACACTTTCTCTCCTTTTCCCCCCAGAATTTCACCACACCCCATTGGCCCCTTAAATTAATTTACGAAAAAACGGTTGAACACCGATTTACTTATTATTTAAGCTGATTTTTTTCGCTGAGTTTCAAATTTCTCGCCTATGTCGTTTAAGAGATAAGCCTACACGCTCGGTTTGGAATCCTTCAACCCCCCCCCCCACATTTCACCCCTTTCACCTCATAATAATACACCACATCGAAAAACCCTTAGACACATGTCTGCTTATTTCTAATGATTAGTTTATATGCCGAGTATCACATCCACGAATGAAACCACTCGTGAGATATTGTTATTCAATGAAATGCAGGTTTAACCCCCTTAAGACCCATTTATAACCTGAATATCCAAAAATCCTCCCTTGGTGTACGGTTTTAACATACAACGAACATATACCCAAATGCCATGTTTCCAACTTCAATATTTTTGGCTGGGCGATGATGAGTGTGTGAGTGAGTCAGAACATATTCTTTCATTTATTTTTCTTCAGGGTTTCACCCCTCCCGATGAACCCCTTAAATTTGATTTATCAAAAAAAACTGTCGATCACATATTTACTTATTTTAAGCAGTTTTTCCCCCTGAGTTTGGAGAGTGAGTGAGTCAATCGGTTAGGACACTTTCTTTCCTGTTTTTTTTTTCCAAGAATTTCACCCCTCCCCATGGGCCCCTTAAATTGGATTTACGAAAAAAAAACGGTCGAACACCTATTTACATATATTTAAGCTGATTTTTTTCCGCTGAGTTTCAAACTCCTCGCCTATGTCGTTAAAGAGATAAACGCTCCGTTAGGAATCCTAAAACCCCCATCTTTCACCCCTTTCACCTCATAATATTCACCACATCGAAAAAACCTCAGACACACTTCTTCTTATTTTTTAATGATGAGTTTATATGCCGTGTATCACATCCCCCAATGAAACCAATCGACAGATATTGTTATTCAATGAAATGCAGGTTTAACCCCCTTAAGACCCCTTTAGAACCTGAATATCCGAAAATCCTCCCTTAGTAGACGGTTTTGACACACAATGAACATTTCCACAAACTGTCATGTTTCTAACTTCAATAATTTTGGCTGGGCGATGATGAGTGAGTGAGTGAGTAAGTCAAGACATTTTCTTTCAATTTTCTTTTTTCATAATTTCCCCATGAACCCCTTAAATTTGATTTATGAAAAAACTGTCGAACATCTATTTACTTACTTTAAAACAGTTTTCACCCCTGAGTTTGATGAGTGAGTGAGTCAGTCAATCAGTTAGGACACTTTCTTTCCTGGTTTTTTTTTTCCCCAGAATTTCACCCCTCCCCATGTGCCCCTTAAATTGGATTTATGAAAATAAAACGGTCAAACACATATTTACTTATTTTTTATGCTGTTTTTTCCGCTGAGTTTCAAACTCCTCGCCTATGTCGTTTAAGAGATACACGCTCCGTTTGGAATCTTTCAACCCCCACTTTTCACCCCTTTCGCCTCATAATATACACCACATCGACAAACCCTCATACATGTGTCTTCTTATTTTTAATGATGAGTTTATATGCCGAGTGTCACATCCCCAATGAAACCAATCGGGAGATATTGCTATTCAATGAAATGCAGGTCTACCCCCTTAACACCCCTTTAGAACCTGAATATCCAAAAATCCTTTCTTAGTGGGCATTTGCGGCCCTTGAGGAAGCTGCATACCATATTTCATTCCAATCCGTTCGGTGGTTTCTGAGATTTCGTGATGAATGAGTGAGTGAGTGGTATTTGACAAATACTGTATATAGTAGATAGTGTCAAGTCATTGTTATGCTATACTCGGTTGACAGTGCTGTGTGAGCAGTTGAGTTACTAACGGGATTTAAAGTAAAGATCCTCATTTTCTATACCGGTAGTGCAGAGCGCAACTCGCATCCAGTCGGCCGTGTCTCGACTTGAGCTATGTTGCCATGGAAACGATCTGCCTTGCCATTCCTTCATGAGTATATTTTATGACTTTATATTAGCCTTTGCTCGAGTACAAAAGGACAGAAATCAGAAGAATAAGAAAGACTATCGAAAATTCATATAACCAGTGGTTCCTTCTGGGTCCTAAACTATGTGTATGCAAAATATGGTTGAGATTGGTGGAACGGTGTAGATTTGTATACGGAACCAACCCACATACATACATACATACATACAGACTTTCACTTTTATATATTAGATTAGATATGTCTTATCAAGACTCGCAGGCCTCCCGTGGGTATCATTTAGAAATACTTGCACCAGGCCTCCTCGGAAGCCACATGCCTGTAATTAGCAAGTAGTCGCCAATCGATAACACTCGCTGTCACGTTCATGAAAATTTGATTCAGGCTCATTTAACTGAAAATGCAATGATTATTGGCGGTGTTAAATGACAGCCTCACATACACATTGCAGCCAGATGTCTCCATGGATATACAACTGAACGTGCACTATTTGACGTTAAGCTATGCATCCTAGGGTATATTATAAGTGCAGGCACAATGCATCAACATCGTAGATGTGTTTCCTGCCGTAATGAGTCAACGGAGGGAATTGAGCGAGTTCGAGTGGAAATGATTGTAGGGGTTCACAAGTTCGGGCATTCCATCAGAGAGATCTCACATGAGTTCCATGTACCCAGACCCACTGTTAGCAATTCTACTGTGAAGTGGGAACGTATGGAAAGTCTAAGTTAGCAGGATCTGACGATGTTCGCTTGACGAACTAGTTATTCAATTGTGTGAGAAGTTTTTGTTAAGTGTATAAATAATTCATGTTTTCATTTCAAACACTAGGAAATTAATTGTAACTCCCCGCCCAATCTAATTGGGTTCACTGTTGTTGTTTGAGTCTTCAGTCTCTTGACTGGTTTGATGCAGCCCTCCATGTAGCCCTGTTCTGTGCTAATCGTTTCATCTCTACATAGCTACCACACCTTACATCCGAGACAATTTGTTTCAGGAGGAACATACAGCTTAAGGAGCCAAAACAATAGCGATTTAACCCTTAATAGGGCAAAACTATTTTATTTTTATGTGTTTTTACATTTTAATTTATTTTAATTATTATAATTAATAATGTAATCTTTTTCTCTAATTTAAATGTTTATATATTTATTTTTAATTTTCAATTTATGTTCTTTTAGATTTAATTTTGACATTTTTAGTGAATTAATTCATAAACTAATTTTGAATCGATTCTTATAATTATTTTCATAATTTTTATAGTTATGTTTATTATTTTATTTCTTTTATTATTAAAATTTTATTTTTATGACTTTTATTTCTATATTTATATTTTATTTTCACACTTTAAATGTTAATGTATTTAGTCTCAATGTTTTAAAAAATTTATCGATCACATTACGTCAAATAGATACGTACCGGTACCTATATAATATTTGATTTTTAGAAATACTAGCACTTCGGCAAGAAAATTCTCCAAAATTTGGCTTAAAGATTCTACTATCAGCATCTTTGACAGTATGAACTGTCCTTATGACAGGTGGTTTATATAGAGACCAGTATCCCATAAAGGGTTAATTTTGTAACTGTGCCTGTCATAAATCTTGTACAACAATTGTATACATTTCCAAGAAAACACACATATCTTGCTATTAGAAGCAAAGTTTAACATTTTCAAAAATAAAATCGTACCTATTTTTTATCAATTTTTCAAAATTTTGTTCTTGCTTTTTGCTGATATTCACCGTTTCCCTCATATCTCCCATATTTATTAGAATTTTTGGATTTTTATTTTCTTAAAGTGGATGTTAAAACTTTAGCTACAAAATGAAACTTACTCATTTCCTCATAATAAATTAAATAAGCTTTAGTATTTAATTTTTATTCTAAGCAAACTCAAAAAAAAAACGTTTCATAGAAAGACTAATTAAAGCCACGAAGGTTTGAGTGAGATTCATTTTGTAGATGTAGATTTAACACCCATTTTAAAAAAAGTCAAACCTTTCCTATAAAAATGGGAGATATGTGGGAAATTGTGAAGATCAGCACAAAACAAGATCAAAATTTGGAAAAATTGATAAAAGTAGATTTTTTCGTTTTTTTGTCAATTTATCCTCCAGATAGGCTTTTCCCACGGACTCAGCGAGGGATCCCACCTTTACCGCCTCTACGGGCAGTGTCCTGGAGCTTGACATCAGGTCGTGGGATACAATTGGGGAGGCGGGGCTAGCACCTCGCCCAGGTGGTCTCACCTGCAAAGCAAACAGGAGGCCTCATGAGGGATGGGACGGGATGGGAAGAATGGGAGGAATAGACAAGGAAGAGGGAAGGAGGCGGCTGTGGCCTGACGGTAGGCAGGCTACCATCCCGGCATTTGCCACTTCGAGGATGACTCGACTCATTTGGACCAACCAAGGCTGAGTAGACCCCGTTCCTCATACCACTTTTCAAATTTCGTGGCAGAGCCGGGAATCGAACCTCGGACCTACGGGGTGGCAGCTCCGCACGCTGACCACTACACCACGAAGGCGTCATAAAAATAGATACGATTTGTACTTTGAAAATTTAAAACTTTGATTCTAATAGCAAGATGTATGTGTATATAATTGTTGTACAAGATTGTTTTGGCTCCTTAGCAGTATGTTCTCTCTTGTCGTAATACGTCATTTGTTACTCTATCTACCCAATTGATAAAAGACTACTCATTTTCAATATAAGCAAGATAGGGTGCTTGTAATTTTACGTGACCGCATTAATCTCGTGATTATGAGCCACGGGACCGTCTTCTTAATGTAGAATCCAAACCACAGGACATGGCATTTCACTTCGAAAATCTCACATGCATTGACCGGGAATAGAACCTTATCCACCTTGGTGAGAGGCAAACAGTTTGACCACTGCACCTCCACGCCCTCTCGTTTCAATATAATATTCTTTTGTGTGTATTCTGCCCGAAGGCAGGTCAGTGCCTCCGAAGAGGCTATCCTGAGCCGGAGTTTACGTGCGGTAGGGTGGCCAGGTCCTTTCCGCTCCTCCTTTCCCCACCAACAGCACGTGGTCCCCGAGAACCGGCATTCCATCCAAGTTTCGACCACGCTCAATGCTGCTCAACTGCGGAGTTCTCATGAGATTCAGTGTTTCAACATGGAATATAATATAATTATCAGTAATAATTACCTCACACATCAAGAGTAAATGCCTGGAGATCTAAAAGCCTCCATCTTGATTGGTGGGTAGACCCATCTGAAAGTCTTCCAGCAGGGCACGAAGAGCCATGGACTATATGGAAGAGTCTCAATAGGTTACGGTTTGGGGTTGGTAAATCCTGGACTAACATTAAGAAGCGGGGACTACCTTGTGAGTCGACCTGCTGTGATTGTGGTGAAGACCAAACCATGGCCCACCTCCTCAACTGCAGCGTCTGCCCTCTCCAAGGATGATCTAGTGAAGGATACACCCAATGGCCGGGACATTGCAAAATATTGGTCCAACGTTATTTACTGAAATGTTTGTCTTTATTGAGAGTACCTTTTTAAATTTATTGATTTATTTATGTTTCCTGACACGAGTAAAAATAAATAAAATCTGTAATAGTGGGCACAAAAATGATACAGTTACTGCTTAATCACATTATTGTGGGCTTTTATCCAAGCGGGTAGAGATACTGGCGTTTAGCTGTGCACTTGACTTAAGAGTTCAGCGGTAGGAGCGGGGTGTAGAGCGGTGCGGGGAGCAGGCCGAATACTTCCCTATCTGAGAACATTGACGCACGTGACTGTGGGTTCTTACAATGAGACACAGACATGCTCAGCATGGCAAATGTTTTACGCTGCAGTAGTACATACAGAACCGTTACGCAACATAGGTTCTACAGTAACTTGTAGTCTATGTATGTTTATTACCGGCAAATTTCACCGGGATTGTTTCCTCATCTTTGCCGTTACCACCTATTCAATTTTCGGTGTTATGGTGTTGAAGAGAACCCTCTAAGTTTAGGTCCACTAGTTAGCTTCAGTAACGAGACTTCGCACGTATCATTGCATACAACAATTCACTGCATACATGGATCTAAACATGCATAATATTTGGAGAGAAGGCCTATGAAGACTTGTTGTTGCTTATTTTAGGGGCTTTGTGGCACCGTGGTCATGTAGGCCCGTGCACTTTTGTGTGGAATTTGTGTGATAACCTGTGTTATTGTGTTGGCTGTACTAGGGTGTGCATTTGTAAATTGGGGATAGGATTGGCAAGGAGGTGGTCGTGGCCTTATGTTAAGAACCATCCCGTGATTTGCTTGGAGTAGAAGTAAGAAACCACGGAAAATCACCTCCAGGATGTCTGAGGTGGGAATCGAACCCACCTCACGAGGCTGTGTATATCCCCGTTCCAGTCCTCGAACCAGAATTAAAATTTCTTGGCAGAGCTGGGAATCGAACCCGGATCTCCGGGGGTGACATCCAAGAATGCTAGCCGCTACTCCATGAGGTGGTCGCTTATGAAGACTGGAAGCCATGGTTGCAGTAGTTGTACTGGCCAGTCTCGACTTGCACGTCATAGGTTAGCTCGAACGTCAAAGCAGAGCTCCTACGTCACATGAGAACGAAATAAACCAGATGGCATCATCGGGAGAGTCACCTCTCGAGTAACAGATGCGATCTTATCAACAGTTCTGTCCGAACTGAGAAACACACCTACAATATAGTGTTTCAGATTATTTTACTTTGTCGTTTAAGGCTAAATGTTCCGTTTTTTAGTTTGTAATTCTGACACCGCGTAGCAGCACCAAAGTGAGACAATTTCTTTTTTCAGTTTTCTCTTGAACGAAAGTTCGTATTTGCGATCTGAAAACCACTTTGTATACTAGAGTGCAATTGAATTGATATTAATTCGATGCATTTTCTAAAATGTGAAAAACAAAATAGTTACTAACAGTTTTTTATATTTCTGCTTAAAATATGTTTAAAAAAACAGGTAATACGAAAACGGATATTTATTTCCCGATTTCAATGCATTTTTCAGAATTAAAATCGGGTGAATGGAACCGTCAGCATTAGTGTGGGAATTGTTTTGAAAAGGGTGGTAGGGATAGCGGCGCGGCTTCACAAGATCTCTTGCGCAAGGAAAATTATGAACCCGCTGACAGGGTGGAGGGAGAAGGGGATGATTTGACGACAGGAAGGAGTTGTCTTCCTCTTGTCATAAATATTATAGTTCGGTGATTTACGTGTACAAGTGCCTAGTCGTGGAACAATACCTGAGCAATAAAATTATACTGTAGTCGTGTCACGCTTAGCCTATGTAACGTCGACACCTTTCTTACTTCCTCAAACATTCTTGTTGTTGTCGTTCTTGTAGATAATAATACATTGTAGGAGCTTGGGACATCTTGGTCATCAGTACATTTGGCTGGCTGCGTGGCTCAGCGGTAACGTTCTCGCTTGCTGTGCCTAAGGTTTCAAGATCGAATCCTGGTGCAGCCAGTTGGCATTTGAAGGTACCCGAATGCGAGGGAGCCGTGTCATTATATTTACTGGCATGGTCAAGATCCCCTTCAGGGCAAAATTCCGGCACCCCGGCGTCCCTAAAATCCGCAGTAGTTAAAAGAGACGTAAAACCAATAACGTTATTATTATATTAATTATTAGTAGTAGTAGTATTATCATCAGTCCCGTGTAGTTGATTATGTGTGTAACTGTATTAGAGTCAGGGATGAGGCAGGTGCCCTGAGACTTCACGTACGCTACTATCTCGGCATTTACCTGGAGGGAGTGTGGAAAAACCGGTGAAAACACACTCACGATAGATGCTGACAGTGCTGTATTTCCTTTCAAGTAACTGTTTTAGAGTTATTTGAGGATAAAATCCCGAAGAAAAACCATATTGTTCCGACATTAGTAATACTTTGTAGGGCATAATTCTTGCCGCACAGACCAGCGACTGGTTTCACTCGATGCAAAATTAAATACTGTATTGAAAGATATGACTGGTTTGTAGTTAGCAGGTTCTTGATATTTTAAAACAGATGTTCAGTAAAGAACATATAGCCTACTTTCTCCTAAATGTATGAGTATAGTTATAACTCGTTGTTATTATCAAAGAGTATAATAGAACTATTCTTTGTTGAAGACCTTAGAAACGATTTACCTCTACCAAACGCCACAACCTAGATAAAAACTGCTACCATCATTGAAGAAAGAAAGAAAGAAAGATAAGAAGTATCTAAAGAATGTTATGGATCTGGAGACATAATCGACCGGACTGGCGGCGTGGCTCAGCGGTAACGTTCTCGCTTGCTGGACCGTATGTTTCAGGTTCGTATCCTGGCGCAGTCAGCTGGCATTTGAGGGTGCACAAATGCGAGGGAGCCGTGTTAGTAGATTTACTGGCACGTTAAAGATCCCCTTCGGGACAAAATTCTGGCACCCCGGCGTCCCTAAAAGCAACAGTAGTTAAAAGGGACGTAAAACCAATAACATTATTATTATTATTATTACATAATCGGCCTGACGCGGGCAACATCCAACTTTGAGTTGAGGCATGTCTTCACACGTCTGGCTGCGTATGACTTTCACAACCCTAATTGAATTAACAAATCTTTCCATGACCCTACAGAGACGTGTGTATACCAACTATGTGGATATTTTCGATTGCTATTTGGCTGAAATAGAAGTATTAATTAATATCCTGAACTAGCACCAACGATAGAGTTCAGATACTATGTGAAATCGTTTTGTTCTTTACTTCAATTAACATTTTCAAATAACGCACAATAGGCTGTTACAAACCCTTTAAAATAGAAAGTAAAAATGTATCGTAGTATCATCTTGTCATTCTTCAAATTCGATGCGCATAGAATGCAAATGGTATAGTAATCAATGGAGCCCCACGTAGACTAGTCGTGATATCTAGTGGTGAAATATCTAACAATATAATCCTAACAGAGCGAGTGCATTCTAGCGGCCAGAAGAAGAAACTTTTCAATAAAATCTGGTCGGCGTGCAGTTACCTTTTTAGCAGCTAGATGTCTCGAGTAAATCCGCTGGCGAATTATGTTTTAATTAAATATATATTTTACACCATAATATGCACAATATAACGCTTAATTTTAAAACATCTGAGTCATTACAAAACAATAAACATATAAAATTTCAAGCAAAAAAACTAGCTCTGATCGAGTTTGAACCATAGGCATTTGAGCGATAGGCTAACGCTCTACCACTGAGCTAATTGTGTCAACGAATATTGTTCTATATAAAATGACTTACATAGAACATGTTAGCAAATAGTGATTTATACTAAACGATTTCATCACTGGAGTATATTATTTATATATAACGCATTTCATACAAAGTTTATTTATTTTATATCAGTACGCTATATTGCATGCAATACTCAAATTAGTGAAATATAAGTCAGGCACAAGATATCCGCTGCCATCTTGTGAACCCGATGGGGTTATGCTGACTGGAATCGAACATGGTTCTCAGAGACTGTGATCTCAGTATAAAGGTTCCACCAGGAAGCGAACCAGAGATCTGTACAGGGAGTTTCTTGGTAAAAACCCCTCGAAAGAAATGTATATTTAATCACTGGTGTGATTTTTGATGAAATGGCATTATTTATTAAAATAATGTAGGAAATAATGAGCAGATTATATCATTATAAGACGATTTGGTGTAAGCTATTGGAGGCTTGAAGCACAGAGGAGGGCAGAGCTGACATTTACTAATTGGCCCAGAATTGTGGGTTGGTCCCAGTGGAGCCACGTCCATCTCTGCGACCCCATTATGTCGTCTGGAGCAGGGGTGAGGCCTGAATAATGACATAGTTATTCCCCGACGGAGAATGGATTTAGAGTAGGGGCGGAGAAATGCCCAGAAAAATCATTGATTACTCGTGATTGGAGTAACGAATCGAGATGAGAGTTGCACACAGGTGAATATTTTGGCAAGAAGATAATTTTAGAGTCTTTTACCTGCGAAATTGGTGCACATTTAATGATGTGCGTAAGGACTGTAAAACGACCATTGTTCGCGGATGGATGTGAAGATGTTGCCGGGGGTTTCCCGTTAGGTAGCGTCCCACGCCATGGAGAAAGGAATTAATATTAATTAATTGGACGAGCGATTCCTTTGCACACAGATAGTTTTGGGACCTGTGAAGAGAGAGGAACACAATGATCATGGTTTGAAGACCTGAATCATGCTGTGAGAGGAGCCAAGATTTCGCGGGAAGATGTTGCTCTACTTTCTGTGGAAATCCGATATAAGGGAGTAGACCCCAGGAGGAGCTCTCAGCTATGCTCAGCTATGCTCAGTGTTACTCAGTCTAAGTCAGTCGAAGTGGTAACGCAGCCAAGCTCAGTCTACATGCCGCCAAGCGCAGTTACAGCCAGTTATTGTCTTACGCAGTTTTCAGTTGTAGCACAATGGCAATAAGTTGCAATCAGTATGCAGCAAATATGCAGCAGTACGAGACAGCGTGTAAGCCGCAGACAGAAGTCTTCAAATAAGTTACGTGCAGTCTTCGAGTGAAACTTCAGTCAGCTACAGCCAGGTTGAAGCAAGTTCGTCAAGGCAAAACGCATGACGATTCTATTCATCAAGACGCCGAACAAAGACTGGTATGTGTAAAAGAAACAGTAAACATGCTTGTATGAGTAATAGTCGTGATACAGGCATAATCAGCGGCACGAACTATGACGTGTGCAGTTACGAAGCACCGTATAGACTAACGGTAGAACTATTGTATATAATTATTTGTGAAAGTGTTGAACTTTATTATGCGCAGTGTGTATAGTATTAACTAATCGTATATGTGTAACTACGATAGAATGCGCTAAAGAAACTCTACTAAGTGTTTGGTATTGCCATGAGAGTACCAGATGTTAACGCTCATGTTTGGGAGCCAGCGTATTGATGTAACGCAGGACGCTTACTGTAGGAGTAATGATATTCATAAAAACTGTTGGAGAGTTCCGAGAGCAGATAACCAGACTTTCAATCAGGAGTTGGTAACGTAAGATGCCGTCGACACCTGCAATTTCGATCTCTGCTAGGGAATTTCAGCATTGAAGTGTGTATAAAGTGACGAGTGTTCAGTGTAATGCATATGTAAAAATATCATTTAAAGTAGTGTTTGATGAAGTGTTTCACTTGTTTGGGGAGTGATAACTTCCTGAAAGGTATGCAACGTGTCGTGTTGGTGATAGAAATTATGTGTAATCAAATGTGTGTAAACAAGAGAAATATGTCGCGTTAAACCCATTATGGCGGGCGACATGGAAGAATATGATTGGTCGGAGCCACCTTAGATGCCTATAGAGATGTAAGTACCCCACAAATTATGGTTATGATCATGTAGAAGTATGGACCGCCGCATGTCTGTGATTCCGTAAAGATATTGTGAATTCCTTATAGATGCCAGTAAAAATCAGTTAGGAGGCTGATCCTCCATGTTTAATCAGTATTGAGTTGAGTTTTATAGAGTTGAAATGTTGATTTGCATCATTAAGTGGAGTAATTATTCCCACTATGAATTAAGAATGGCAATCAGTTATGTAAATGCAACGAACGCGATTGTTCGAGTTTAAAACGTCTAGCTATGTCGGAAATTTTGGTAATTTATATGAGAATAATAATAAATAATGATTTTGATCATTTATGTCAATGAGATTTACACTAATAATAATAAATAATGATTTTGGTCATTTATGTCAGTGAGAAATGATGATATAATAATAATGGCTATTAAGAGTATGAATGAACACATCAGGAAACAAATAAATGTTGTAAGCGAGAATTATTAACGCTAAGTGCAAGACTTATCAATCTAAGCAGGAAGATGTTACAATGAGATTACATTACAGTAACTATGGAAAGAAGTTTTATATCAGAATATTGCAGATATTCAGTAATGATACCAGTAATGAAAGAGCTTTTAGTGGATTGAATTTGCAGCTTAATTGAGAAGCTTATAGAGTAAATGTTAGATTTCTCTTAATATTATAGGTCGGAGTGTCGTAGCATGGAGCATTAGGGGCCAGATAGTCTATTCAACGTATGAATTCTCCTATGTCGTGGACATTGGTGGAGATATTATTTATTCCAGAGTTTTAGTGATGGACCCTAACTCTGAAGAAAGGATTGAAATGTGTTCCGGACTGGAATCTTGACAGAGTCGAGGAAACAAGGACACCTCGCAGCTCTATGATTTCCCGAGAACTTATTGATGAGTTATTTACGCTCGTTGGTAGCGAAAACTCATGGCGACAGTGGTTTTGTGCGCCTATATTATACTTGAGACATCGGTCAAACCGCCAGGCTCATGCATTGCGAACCCCGAACCTTCATGTTGAATGGACCCATGTGAGGCCATTAATTAATCATTATCCTCGACGTAGGAATAATTATAAAAGCTCATTCAATACCTGTTGGCATAATAGTCAATTAAGATCCTTTGGGAACATGTGTGTCGGTCAGGACACAGTATCCGTCTTGTAAATCTTCACGGCTTAGAGAGGAAGGCTTTCAAACTTTTAGAAAGGTCGAGATAATTGGTGAAACGACCCATTCCACTTTCTATTGTGTAGCGACTTCCTTAGCCGAGGGTCGGTGCTAGCCACCCGGGCCGCTCAGGCAAGTTATAAAGGGAAGAGATTCTAGACCTTGTTAAAATGACATATAATGCAAGATTGTTATGTTGAGTATTATAGCCATGTGGTTTGTGAACACATGGATAATTATAGTTCATCCTGATGGTTCATTATTTTAGCTATCTGACGAATAGTTACATGATATATTTGTACTGTCACTGGAACCAAGTCATGTAGTTGGTTACTGGATGCCAATCGCCATGAGCGCGAGGTAGTCTATCGTACAATCCGACATAAGCTATAACGTAACGTTTTATCTAGGAATCACAGACAGCATGCGGTGAAACCATATAATTGGAGGATGTGTAGGGGGTAGCTTACATAATTATGGAGTTGCACGTTGATTTTGGTGCAACGTCCAAATAGGTAAATGCATGCAAAGCATTTCATTGGTGAGAAGAAAAATATTAAAACACGCACGGCACACATAATTGTTTAACATAAAGAGGTTTAAGGAATAATCCTTGTTGTAATATTGAAGAAGTCACAGTGTAGTACTGTTATGTTAATGTACAGTTTGTTTTGAAGTCGTAGGTGCATCAGCGCACTAGTATATCCTTGTGAAGTTCACAGAAGGGTAAAGCCTTATGGCTAGGTATGACTTTGTTGTGATTTTATATCTGTTTACTTATGGATTGTGGAAGTAAAAATTTTGTTTGCTTTATTTTATGCTTTTTGGGTATTGTTTTGTGTTTGAAGCCATGATTTATTTTACTGAATTAAAGTTTAGAATAGAGTTGTGCCTTATCATTGTAGAGTTGATACCTTTTAGCCTCAAATCCAAAATATGCACTGCTAAATTGGGGTTACCGTACACACCTGAGAGCTGATGCTAGCTGGAGGCAGATGCATATTATCCACCGAGATTACTCACATGGGTACATGGAAATTGATGTCCTATACTGTGATTTGAGCTAAAGGTACGACTAAAGTTGGTCAGATTTAATGCACACAACTCTATTAAAGTAAGAACTAACGAAGTAGGGTGTGACCGCTCCTAATCCATAGCTAAGTTCCGATACGTATATATAAATTTTGATAGATACCTATAGATAGTACATATTCTCTATTAATTTATCATGGCGTGGCCCAAGTGGGGCTTTCGGCAGTAAAAACCACTCCCTGAACAGTTTTTATAGTAAATTAGAATATGGCCGATGTCCTACTGATACCACCCTTTGATCTCATTTATCATGGCGTCCAGAATACGTGGAGCTTATGGGATTTAGGGAAAACCCATAGATTTTTTATGGTATTTCATGGGGAAAACCATAGTAATTGTTTTGCCTCAAACTGTGTTTGAGTGATTTTTGAATTCAGTAGGCTTTTTGAGGTAACGCAGAATCTCTCTATTGAGAAGAGAATGGCTTAAGGGTACTAGCGTTATATACCCAATCCACAATCTACCATAATATTATCAGGTTTTGTACGACTTCACAATATGTGTGCAGTGTTTGATGTTTCTCTTCGAAACGTATCCACATATTTTTCCAGGAAGCCTGCCTGCATATTTAAGTGTGTTATTGGAAAATGTCAGGTACGCAGGAGATCTTGCAAGTTATTGCAGGACTGAAACAGCATTTTGATGCTGCTCACGAGCAGAATAAACTGGAAACCAAGGCGTTCCAGGATAGTATAAACACTCGGTTAGATGAGAACCAGAGAGAGTTAAATAACAGGTTAGATGCCAATCAGGAGGCAATTAATGCAACTCAGGCTGAAATAAACAGTCGGTTAGATGCAAATCAGGTTGCACTAGATAATAAGTTAGGTCAAATGCAAGAAGTCATTAAGACCGAAGTAACAGATACTGTTGTAAGCATTGTATCGGAAATGCAGGTAAATACTGATAAACGTTTCGAGGCTATAGAAGCCAAACTTGAGGGTAATTTGCAAGCGTGTAGGCATGCTCAGGAGCAAACCAACAGTAAATTAGAGGCGTTGTCTAACGATATTAAGGATATTCAGATCCAAAATGAGGCGAATCTCGAACGCCAAGCGAAACAGTTCGCAGAGTTTACGAAAACAGTAGACCAGAGATTAGAGGAGAACGACTCCAAATGGGACCAGAAATTGAAAAGCTACGCTAGAGCAATTAACGGTGACCTCAAGAAACAGGACCAGAATATATTAGGTCAATGCCAGGAAATAGGCGAAATTAAGGCTATCGCTCATGAAAGTAAGGAGCTGGTAGGCAACGTGAAAAGTCAGATGGGTAAAGTTCATAAAGAACTGGACCAAGTTCAGAGTGATATTGTCATGGTCAATAAAAGACAAGAGGAAAATAGAGGCGAGATCAACAAGGTCCGGAATGAATTGTCTAAAGTCAATGGACACATTCAAGATGAAATTAAAGGTCTGAGAGAAGAACTCGAAATAAGAGAAGGCCAGAAAACAGAGGCAAGCGACAAGACCCTTGCTCAAATTAAAGAGGACGTAGAGGATGAAATATCCCATATCAAACAAAGTCTGAAAGAAGACAAGGTGAAAATTTTTCAAGTAGCCGAGGAAAACCGAGATAGGCTTACGAGGATAGAAAAAGAAGTCATTACTCGCCTAGAAAGAGCAGAAATGCGCCATAACCAAATGGAGACTAGGATAATAGCACAGGAGGAGACACTTCTGAAAGATCCTAAGTCAAGTGAAGGCAGCATAGAGGATATGAGAAAAACAAGGTGGGCAGACCTAGAAACCCAACCTATAAGCAGAAACGCTGCAGGCGCAGGAGAAAGTCCTTACATGACGCCAGGTGTACCAATTGCGGCATCGACGCCACATTAAAACGCGATGCACACCCAGGTGATAAACGTCATTAGGGCAAGCGAAGAAAAACCTAGGAAATTTTCAGGTAGTCACTGTAGTATGACACCAAAATATTGGCTAAAGGAAGTGACTGAATATCTCAATGATGCACGAATACCGCAGGAGCGTAGGCTACGTGCTATAGAGAAGTTAACAGAGGGGGAGTGCGCATTATGGTTTCGCAGCTTCCGTTACACTTTTGATACTGTTGAGGAATTCCGCGAGGCATTCTTGAAGAGATATTGGGACGCCGCGACTCAGCAGAATTTACGGCTGGATTTGTATGCCAAAAAGTACAGCACGAACAACCCGACGAAGTACGCAGAATTCTTCATATCGCAGATGTGTCGTTTTAAAGAGCTGGATCAAAAACCTAGTGAACTGGAGCTATGCATTGCTATCGCCAAACAGCTTCCATACGAGATCCAAAGGCTACTAATCTCGGCTAATGCGAAAACTGCTATGGAAATGGAGACAGTTCTAAGGCAACTGGACCTCACCACAGCAAATACTATGCGTCAGAGTCGAACCGTGGAACAAGTCCACGTGACCAACACACAGACTGACCAACAGCAAACTCCAAGGAACAACAAAGCCACGAGCACAGAAACTTAAGATTCCTATGGACGGCAATGGGAACAGGAACCCAGAAAATGGCAGTCAAGGTACAAAGGAAATGCTAATAAAGCAGGAAGAGGTCGAAGTTCGTGGAATAAACACAATAACAGGGGCAAACCGTACCATAACAATGGAGGTAATAATGGCCAGGAAGGCAATAATAGAAATTGGAGACCCCAAGAGAGAAGAAATAACTTCGATGACGAGGCAGAAGAGCGATATCATGCTTCTTTGCGATACCTCGAAGAAAGGGGAGATGAGCCCCAGAAACCACAAGTCCGCTGGCAAGAAGTCATGCAGAACAGGACATCGCCAGACAGATATGGAGATGGAGCTAAGAGTTTGGAACTACAGCGCAGCGAACAGGAGAGAAGGAACTCCAAAGGGGCGGGCGCTGAAGAAAAAAAAAACGCCAAAATTAGAAGAGCTCGAGACTGATGGATGGAAGTCTATTAACATCATCAATTGGATAGCCAAACCAGAAGAATTGATTGAGGATACAGGAGGACCACAGGTCATGGTCAAGAGAGAATTGCCTATTATAATTGTGAGAGTGGCAGGATTAAAAGTCAGAAGTCTGTTAGATACTGGATCAACAGTAAGCCTGATGACACAAGCTCTATATAATGAAATAGCCCGGAGAGAGAACATTTTGAAGATACCGATCTCCAGTGTCAAAATTAAAGGGGTAATTCCAGACAGAACAATGATATGTAAATACCAGGTATTCCTAGATTTACAGATAGGAGGCTCTATTTTCTCACAGAGTTTCCTGTTAGTAAACAAACTACCTTATAACCTACTTATTGGGGCAGAGTTTATAAGGGAATACAGAGTGATAATTGACCTAGCACAGGACAGGGTTATGTTCCATGTGAATGAAGAAGCTGAAGGCTTAGAGGTCGCACTCAATGAAATTGAACCAGGATCCAGTGAACAAGTATGGCATACATACAGAGATGTGGCTGATGAAGAAGTGTTAGCTATTGAGCAGTTAGAAGCGGAGCTCAAAACACTAGCCGCAGACTTGGAAAAAGATCTGGAACCCAAATTGGAAGAATACATTTCGGAGAAGCTAGAAGAAGCGAAAATTGGGCTAAAAGAGAAGGAAAATTTAAAGCAGTTATTACTGGAACAGAAGGAAGTCTTTGATTCGAGACCTGGTCGGATAAAGAACTTCACTTATGCTTTTCAAGTCAGTGATTGGACACCATTTAGGCAGAAACCCTACCCTATAGCTGAAAAGCATTATGCTAAAGTGAAAGAGGCAATTCAGGAGATGTTGGAGGCCGGCGTTATTGAGAAAACACCTACGCCTTATGTAAGTCCATTGGTAATTGTACCAAAGTCAGACGGATCTGTCAGAGTCTGCTTGGACCTGAGACGCTTAAATTTGAGAGTTATTCCGGAATTTGACCAAGTGCCACCTATTAAAGAGATCCTCAGGAAGTTTAGAGGGAAAACTATATTCTCAAATTTGGATATCACATCCAGTTTCCACCATCTTGAATTAGAAAAGAAAACTAGTCTGTTGACAGGATTTATGTTTGATCAACATACATTCACATTTTTAAGGCTACCTTTTGGGTTGAAAACAGCTGGTTCAGCCCTGATAAGAGCGTTAGATCGCAATCTATCAGATGAGGTTAAAGAGAGTACCATCAGATATGTAGACGACATTCTACTCACATCAGAATCTCTGGAGGAGCACATGAGAGACCTGAAGAAGTTGCTAGATGACCTTCGAGAAGCGAACTTTAAGGTCAATATCAAGAAATCGCACTTCTGTCAGAGGGAAGTTAAATTCCTAGGGCATGTTATTGATGCAAATGGAGTGAAGCCTAATCCAGGTAAATTGGAGGTAATTCGGAATTTCCCTCGACCCACGAAAGTTAAGCACGTCCGACAGTATTTGGGAGTAATTGGATTCTTTTCGAACCACTGCCCAAACTATACTGCGACAGTAGCACCACTGCAGGACCTATTGAAGAAAGGCGGCAGATGGAATTGGACGGAGCAATGTCAGGAAGCATTCGTGAGGTCAAAACAAATGCTTTTGGAATATGTGAAACTGGGATACCCAGATTATACCCAGAAGTTTATCATACAGACGGATGCATCACTTATTGGGATTGGAGCGATGCTATTCCAGGAAAATGTTGACCAGCCTGAGAAGAAAGTTTTTATCGCCTTTATAAGCAGAAGACTGAGAGCCCATGAGAAAAACTACACGATCACAGAGATAGAATTGCTCGCAATTTTGTACGCGTTGCAATCGTGGCATAAACTCGTGTACGGCTTCCGAATAGTTCTGAGAACAGACCATAAAGCTTTAACATTTTTGTTAAAGACAGATTTGTCTAGTCAGAGATTGACAAGATGGTCCCTGTATATCCAGCAATTTAATGTGGAAATAGAATACTGTCCAGGGAAAGAGAATGTGATACCGGACATATTAAGTCGTTACCCTAGAGAAGAAGAAGTACTAGCGGTCCAGATTGAGAATCGAGATCAGAAGACGTTGGATGACTTAAGGAACATTACCAACCTACAACGCGAAGACCCATGGTTGAAGATGATAATCGATTACTTCGAGGGACGCTTAGCAAGGGGAACTGCGATATACAGAGAGGCGGAGGCATTGGCAACAGATTATGTATGGTATAATCAGATATTACACAAGTGGGACGATGTGGATCATACACGTCAAAGGATTGTAATTCCTGCATCTTTGCAGAGGAGATTAGTATGGCTAGCCCACAGAGCATTTGGACATCCTGGAATAGATAAAATTTGTGCTCTGTTGAAGGAAGCATTTACTTGGCCAAAATTGAGAGAAACGGTGAGAAATGCTATTAGAACATGTGATCTTTGCCAAAGGGTAAAGCCGAATCCCTTTTTAATGAGGCAACGACCTATCCCGTTATTGCCAGAGAAGCCAAGGCAGCTATTGAGTATCGACAACTTTGGACCATTGCCTAGAGCACGTAGAGGCAATAGACACATTTTTGTAGCCATGGATGTATTTTCGAAAATGGTGGTGTTGTGCCCCATTCAAAAGACAAGTTCAAAACAGGTCTTGAAGCGCCTGAAAGAGAGAGTTATTCCGATTCTTGGGAAGCCGGATAACATTCTCTCGGACCACGGAAGTTGCTTTACTAGTGCAGAATTTCGTCGAGAACTGGAAACTCTAGGAATTAGGCAGATTTTATCTACCATTCGCCATCCTGAGGCAAGTCCCGTTGAAAGAGTAATGAGAGAGATCCAGAAATACATGAAGATCTACTGTTCTGAAGCGAATTGGCGTTGGATTGAATTTCTAGAAGTCATTGAATACTGTATAAATAATACTGTACATGAGGCGACAGGTCAGGTTCCCGTTACTCTACATCTGGATCGGAGACCAGAGAGACCGTGGAATGGTGTTATTCCATTACCAGTAGACGCACAGCCCGGTAGAGAATTGAGGATCCAACGAACCTTTGAATATCTCAAAGCACAGGCGGAGAGACGTCAGAGAAGGAATCGTGCGAAGAGGTATCATAAACCGCTTCTCGTGGGACAGAAAGTTTTAATTAAGAAACCCGCCAGTTCAGATCCAGAGGCACGGAAGTATAAAAAGTTTATTTTTGCTTACCACGGCCCGTTCGAGGTGATAAGAGACCTCCAGAACAATGCATACAGGTTAAGGCATTTAGAGAATGGAAACGAGGTCGTTATGAACATAGCCAACTTAAAAGTTTATTACTCGCCAGAAGAATTCGACGAACCAGAAGAAGAATTAGTAACGCACACCCAACTCAACGTGGAGAGCGGAGGCAGCCAAGCAGGCAGACCTGAATGTTGGAACGGCGAGACGGGACGAGAAGCAGACAGTTTACCCAGTGTAAGCGGAGAGCAGAAAGAATGCCAGTGTTTGCGAGAATTCTATGACGAAATGGTCAGAGTGGCCAGAGAGGTTGAGGCTGTAAACGCGACCCTTCGCAGGGAGAATAGACAGCTCAGAAACAAGGCCGAGTGTGGAAGGGGGAACACTACTAACCCACTCGCAGCCAGACAAGGTGAAGGACCCCAGACGTAAACACAGACGGTGGTCGACAGTCAGCTGGTTACTTATATAAGCCACTTGCATTGGACTTTTATAAGTTTTGCAAGGGGAACATGAACCCGATGGGGTTATGCTGACTGGAATCGAACATGGTTCTCAGAGACTGTGATCTCAGTATAAAGGTTCCACCAGGAAGCGAACCAGAGATCTGTACAGGGAGTTTCTTGGTAAAAACCCCTCGAAAGAAATGTATATTTAATCACTGGTGTGATTTTTGATGAAATGGCATTATTTATTAAAATAATGTAGGAAATAATGAGCAGATTATATCATTATAAGACGATTTGGTGTAAGCTATTGGAGGCTTGAAGCACAGAGGAGGGCAGAGCTGACATTTACTAATTGGCCCAGAATTGTGGGTTGGTCCCAGTGGAGCCACGTCCATCTCTGCGACCCCATTATGTCGTCTGGAGCAGGGGTGAGGCCTGAATAATGACATAGTTATTCCCCGACGGAGAATGGATTTAGAGTAGGGGCGGAGAAATGCCCAGAAAAATCATTGATTACTCGTGATTGGAGTAACGAATCGAGATGAGAGTTGCACACAGGTGAATATTTTGGCAAGAAGATAATTTTAGAGTCTTTTACCTGCGAAATTGGTGCACATTTAATGATGTGCATAAGGACTGTAAAACGACCATTGTTCGCGGATGGATGTGAAGATGTTGCCGGGGGTTTCCCGTTAGGTAGCGTCCCACGCCATGGAGAAAGGAATTAATATTAATTAATTGGACGAGCGATTCCTTTGCACACAGATAGTTTTGGGACCTGTGAAGAGAGAGGAACACAATGATCATGGTTTGAAGACCTGAATCATGCTGTGAGAGGAGCCAAGATTTCGCGGGAAGATGTTGCTCTACTTTCTGTGGAAATCCGATATAAGGGAGTAGACCCCAGGAGGAGCTCTCAGCTATGCTCAGCTATGCTCAGTGTTACTCAGTCTAAGTCAGTCGAAGTGGTAACGCAGCCAAGCTCAGTCTACATGCCGCCAAGCGCAGTTACAGCCAGTTATTGTCTTACGCAGTTTTCAGTTGTAGCACAATGGCAATAAGTTGCAATCAGTATGCAGCAAATATGCAGCAGTACGAGACAGCGTGTAAGCCGCAGACAGAAGTCTTCAAATAAGTTACGTGCAGTCTTCGAGTGAAACTTCAGTCAGCTACAGCCAGGTTGAAGCAAGTTCGTCAAGGCAAAACGCATGACGATTCTATTCATCAAGACGCCGAACAAAGACTGGTATGTGTAAAAGAAACAGTAAACATGCTTGTATGAGTAATAGTCGTGATACAGGCATAATCAGCGGCACGAACTATGACGTGTGCAGTTACGAAGCACCGTATAGACTAACGGTAGAACTATTGTATATAATTATTTGTGAAAGTGTTGAACTTTATTATGCGCAGTGTGTATAGTATTAACTAATCGTATATGTGTAACTACGATAGAATGCGCTAAAGAAACTCTACTAAGTGTTTGGTATTGCCATGAGAGTACCAGATGTTAACGCTCATGTTTGGGAGCCAGCGTATTGATGTAACGCAGGACGCTTACTGTAGGAGTAATGATATTCATAAAAACTGTTGGAGAGTTCCGAGAGCAGATAACCAGACTTTCAATCAGGAGTTGGTAACGTAAGATGCCGTCGACACCTGCAATTTCGATCTCTGCTAGGGAATTTCAGCATTGAAGTGTGTATAAAGTGACGAGTGTTCAGTGTAATGCATATGTAAAAATATCATTTAAAGTAGTGTTTGATGAAGTGTTTCACTTGTTTGGGGAGTGATAACTTCCTGAAAGGTATGCAACGTGTCGTGTTGGTGATAGAAATTATGTGTAATCAAATGTGTGTAAACAAGAGAAATATGTCGCGTTAAACCCATTATGGCGGGCGACATGGAAGAATATGATTGGTCGGAGCCACCTTAGATGCCTATAGAGATGTAAGTACCCCACAAATTATGGTTATGATCATGTAGAAGTATGGACCGCCGCATGTCTGTGATTCCGTAAAGATATTGTGAATTCCTTATAGATGCCAGTAAAAATCAGTTAGGAGGCTGATCCTCCATGTTTAATCAGTATTGAGTTGAGTTTTATAGAGTTGAAATGTTGATTTGCATCATTAAGTGGAGTAATTATTCCCACTATGAATTAAGAATGGCAATCAGTTATGTAAATGCAACGAACGCGATTGTTCGAGTTTAAAACGTCTAGCTATGTCGGAAATTTTGGTAATTTATATGAGAATAATAATAAATAATGATTTTGATCATTTATGTCAATGAGATTTACACTAATAATAATAAATAATGATTTTGGTCATTTATGTCAGTGAGAAATGATGATATAATAATAATGGCTATTAAGAGTATGAATGAACACATCAGGAAACAAATAAATGTTGTAAGCGAGAATTATTAACGCTAAGTGCAAGACTTATCAATCTAAGCAGGAAGATGTTACAATGAGATTACATTACAGTAACTATGGAAAGAAGTTTTATATCAGAATATTGCAGATATTCAGTAATGATACCAGTAATGAAAGAGCTTTTAGTGGATTGAATTTGCAGCTTAATTGAGAAGCTTATAGAGTAAATGTTAGATTTCTCTTAATATTATAGGTCGGAGTGTCGTAGCATGGAGCATTAGGGGCCAGATAGTCTATTCAACGTATGAATTCTCCTATGTCGTGGACATTGGTGGAGATATTATTTATTCCAGAGTTTTAGTGATGGACCCTAACTCTGAAGAAAGGATTGAAATGTGTTCCGGACTGGAATCTTGACAGAGTCGAGGAAACAAGGACACCTCGCAGCTCTATGATTTCCCGAGAACTTATTGATGAGTTATTTACGCTCGTTGGTAGCGAAAACTCATGGCGACAGTGGTTTTGTGCGCCTATATTATACTTGAGACATCGGTCAAACCGCCAGGCTCATGCATTGCGAACCCCGAACCTTCATGTTGAATGGACCCATGTGAGGCCATTAATTAATCATTATCCTCGACGTAGGAATAATTATAAAAGCTCATTCAATACCTGTTGGCATAATAGTCAATTAAGATCCTTTGGGAACATGTGTGTCGGTCAGGACACAGTATCCGTCTTGTAAATCTTCACGGCTTAGAGAGGAAGGCTTTCAAACTTTTAGAAAGGTCGAGATAATTGGTGAAACGACCCATTCCACTTTCTATTGTGTAGCGACTTCCTTAGCCGAGGGTCGGTGCTAGCCACCCGGGCCGCTCAGGCAAGTTATAAAGGGAAGAGATTCTAGACCTTGTTAAAATGACATATAATGCAAGATTGTTATGTTGAGTATTATAGCCATGTGGTTTGTGAACACATGGATAATTATAGTTCATCCTGATGGTTCATTATTTTAGCTATCTGACGAATAGTTACATGATATATTTGTACTGTCACTGGAACCAAGTCATGTAGTTGGTTACTGGATGCCAATCGCCATGAGCGCGAGGTAGTCTATCGTACAATCCGACATAAGCTATAACGTAACGTTTTATCTAGGAATCACAGACAGCATGCGGTGAAACCATATAATTGGAGGATGTGTATGGGGTAGCTTACATAATTATGGAGTTGCACGTTGATTTTGGTGCAACGTCCAAATAGGTAAATGCATGCAAAGCATTTCATTGGTGAGAAGAAAAATATTAAAACACGCACGGCACACATAATTGTTTAACATAAAGAGGTTTAAGGAATAATCCTTGTTGTAATATTGAAGAAGTCACAGTGTAGTACTGTTATGTTAATGTACAGTTTGTTTTGAAGTCGTAGGTGCATCAGCGCACTAGTATATCCTTGTGAAGTTCACAGAAGGGTAAAGCCTTATGGCTAGGTATGACTTTGTTGTGATTTTATATCTGTTTACTTATGGATTGTGGAAGTAAAAATTTTGTTTGCTTTATTTTATGCTTTTTGGGTATTGTTTTGTGTTTGAAGCCATGATTTATTTTACTGAATTAAAGTTTAGAATAGAGTTGTGCCTTATCATTGTAGAGTTGATACCTTTTAGCCTCAAATCCAAAATATGCACTGCTAAATTGGGGTTACCGTACACACCTGAGAGCTGATGCTAGCTGGAGGCAGATGCATATTATCCACCGAGATTACTCACATGGGTACACTTGTCTTATTACTAAATCAGCTCAGCTTTTTAAAAGCACGTCCGCACTATAGTATTACAAAATACACTTTTAATTTCGAACGTGCCTCTTCCTTTAGAACAGTTAAAACGATTCTCGGCTCGATAATCGGAACTGGTGGGTCCCATGATATGGATTATAAAGTTTGCATAATTCGCACGGCCGCCATCCTGAAATGGTATGGCGGACGACCTTGTAGTTTGGTCACAAGACGCATCCTATACGAAGGTATGTTGTTACCAAATTTGGTAGAGATCGGATGATTTGGTTAGTCGTTATTTGATTTTACGTTTTGAACGTTTGAGTGGCCGCCATTCAGTTTTAGCAAAGATGGCGGCGATATAAAACATGACACTGAGGTGTCCTTTGCTAGTGCTACCTTTGTACCAAATTTCGTTCAATTCGCATTCACCGTGTTCGAATTGATAGGGGGGGGACAGACATTCAGAGTACACACACTCTCTCACACACACACAGACACACAGACACACACACACAGAGACTCACACACACATACACACACACAGACAGACACACTTTTTTCGCCCTGTGTTGATCTCATAAGTCTACTTTCATTTTTTGCAAAAATCGAAAGTAGGCTAAACAAGATGTTCAGCAAAGAACATATAGCCTACTTTCTCCTAAATGTATGGGTATCTTTATGACTCTTTGTCCTCATCCCTAAAACAATCACCCCAACCACAATGTATTGTTTGTTTTCTTTTATATTGATAATAAGCCAGTAAGTGTCAAGATCAATATTATATACTTTATGATGATTGAATAACAAAACTACTAACTTATTGTAATGCATTCACGTCCGTTAATCTCTATATTAAGCCAGCCTGCAAAATTAAGAATCTTCCGCCCCAATCATCTTCCGCCCCAATCATCTTCCGCCCCAATCATAGTAGGTGGTGCTGCGACCTATCAGTGAATTAATCTTTATCTTGTACGCCTATGCACTGCCATCGTAATGTACTACGATGGCAGTGTTCTATGGGTGTTGAATGAGTAGGCAGTTTAAAGTAGCCAAGAGGGAGGCGATCCAGCTGGCAGTGTTTAAAGGTATTCGGAGCGCGATCGTGGCTAATAGTTGAACTACCAGTATTACAAAATTGCCATACTTCAGGAGGCCAGCTCAGGCATTTACACAGCGTTATGTTTGGAACAATATTACCCACATAACCCACAAGAGGACAGCACCGTACAGAGGCATTAAGAAGGCTGTGGTTAATGACAACGTGTATCTAGTTCCTCTATTCTCCTTTTTCTAATGTCTTCTGTTTATGTGCGATGCTGGGGACTGTGATTTTATTAATATACGAGTGTATACTTTATCCTCTCCTTTGAGCTAAATGACATTTTATTCAGTATCTGTGGGAAAAGCTCGTGCACATCATTTGTAAAAGAATTCAAGAAAAAAAAACCTAACTGTAGCAGTATTCGATCCCCAGTCGACTGCGTGTCAGACTAACATGCTAGCCCAGAGCTAACCGTATCCATGACGTCAGGTGTTCTTAACTGACATATTAGATACAAACTGTTGGCAAATAATGACTTTAAATAAACGATTTCTTCACTGCAGTACATCTTCATTAAAGATCATTTCATACAAAGTTTATATTATTGTATCAGTACGATATATCACATACAACATACTAAAACTACTGAAATATAAGACAGGCACATGAGGACAGCTGCCATCTTGTCGTGTGACACAAACGGCTCAGCTCTTTTAAGCCACTCATACTGTATAATATTATAATATTAAATTATAATAAATAACGGATCACGACCTTCAGGATAGCTTAAACCCCCCTAGGCTCGATAATCGGAATTGGTGGGTCTTAAGCTATTTATTAAAATGGTTGCATAATTCACACGGCCGCCATCCTGAAATGGCATGGCCGATGACCTTACATTTTTGGTGAAAGACGCGTCCTATATAAAGGTATGTTGTCACCAAATTTGGTAGAGATCGGATGATTAGTTTAGCCGTAATTTGATTTTACGTTTTGAACATTTGAGTGGCCGCCATTCTGTTTTGGTAAAGATGGCGGCGATATAAAGTATGACACTGAGGTGTCCTTTACTAGTGCTACCTCTGTACCAAATTTCGTTCAATTCGGTTTCACTGTGTTCGAATTGATAGGGGGGGACAGACATTCAGAGTACACACACTCACACACACACAGACACACACACACACACACACACACAGACTCACACACACACACACACAGACTCACACACACACAGACACACACACAGACAGACACACTTTTTTCGCCCTGTGTTGATCTCATAAGTCTACTTTCATTTTTTGCAAAAATCGAAAGTAGGCTAAAAATGGACATGATATATTCGTTTTCAGGTTTATTGGGAATATATATTCTAAAAACCATCCGATGCGGACGTCCAACTCTAGATATCGTCTTCTAGACATAACAAACAAGACCACAAACCGTGAAAATTTCAAATCAATGGAGCCAGCCAGCTATTATCGATTTATAAGAAGCCAAATGCGCACGCACATAGACCTACATACATTTTGGTGATTCGTATGGGTCTTTGGTTCTTTTGACTCTAATTTCCTTTCCTTTTCATGAGATCTGAAACGACTCCGTGAGGCTCATCACTATAACTTACTTCAATTTCCATGGAAGTAATAATACAAATTCATTTATGTAGGACATTTTATTACAATAAACAAGTTATGAAAATGCATACCAAGAGCAAAATTATTATGTACATACATAGAATTAAAGTTCCTAAGATATTGTCAACTGCCTATTGGTAGCACAGGCACTAGTACTGCGTACTATAAACAAAAATTATATTATACCTAATTACTTCCTGTTCTTGAAAGCAATCTTGCAATGTTTTCCATATCAAAGATAACGTTTCATGATGTACACACACTCAGTGTTTTACTTCACCTCAGGTTCTCTTATATCCATTGATCTGGTCATCCTGGGATCAATGATCTCAGGCAACATGATTTTCTCGTAGTAGAATGTCAGTTACATAAGCATTTTTTGTCTCCAGTAATTTTCGTCCCTCTTTATTTTTTCTATGTGAATGTCCTTAGGCGTCCATACAACAAAATAACATATTTTCCGTTGTGTTATTTCCAACTGGCCCTGGATCTGGAAATAAAAAAATCATGTAAGTGTTAGAGAGTTATCAACCTGTTCTCTTCTGAATGGCACTGTTCTTGACATTCTCTAGGCTTTCTTTTTCGCTTACTTTCTGCCAAACAAAATCCCTCTAGCTTTTTGCAGGCTTCCAGTATGGTCATATACCGTGCAGAATAAGGGCACTTGACTTCGACTATAGCGTCATCTCCTATTAATCCGTCTGGGGAGGCACCTACGAACCCATAAGTTTTATGTACGGAAAGACCACATCCTTCGTCTTTACTACCGATTTCTCCTCTAAATTTCGTTTTACAATTCGCTCATTATAACAGTCATACTGCATTTCTTTTGAGTGAAATTCGCCGTACAGAATGTTTTTTGCTACTAGAGCCCATTTCGAAGTAGGTTTCCTCTTGCATACATATCCAAAATTGGATGCCGTAAGTCTGTGCTTTCTAGCTGTGTGCCACTTTTCATTTTCCCTTTGGCCCCTTGTTTCATTTTCCAGTTTTTGTATATGGCCTTCACTAAGCGTTAGTTGCTTGATCTTCTCATCACTAACCTCTCTCAACAATACCTCATCGAAATCCAACTGCATTGATCGGTTTCCAAAATCACGTGAGACAGTATGTTTCATTTCATTAGACTGTTGTCGGGACAAACTTTTCCCTTCTCGCGACGCAAATTAAATTTTTAGGCAAGCTGCTCTTCTTCTCTTTCTGAGTGCAGTGTCCTTCACTATTGTGGCAGGTTTTTTTTTCAAACTGATTTCATTCTTTTATAGTGCCAGGATGGCCCAAACTGAAAGTCCAGCCCGGCAGCTTTGGTTCTATGAGTGAAGGAACCTCGCTTCCCTCGATTGATCTGCTTACCTCCCGTGAATTTTGCAACAAGGGACATATAATTTTCGGCAACATTGCTGGTGGTGTTTGATACTAGCTGGGAACTTTATGCATTTAGGGGCTGCAAGCAAGAACGCACCTTGTCACAAGCATTAGTTTGGTCTGCAGTTAGATGTTTGTCTTCACCTTGCCCACTGGTAGTGCAAAAGTACTGTTTGCAGTCTTTATGAATCCCAATCCAATCCGGTATTTCCGGAAACTAATTTTCCATTTTCACAATCGCTACGCCTTTATTTTTCCACACAACGCATTGTTTTCATTTGGAGTCGAACTTGCTTCTCTGGAAAAAGTTGACACTGAATAGTTCGTGATCTTGTAGTCCTACAGTTATGTATTAGAAGTAAAAAACAAACTACACCCGTGGCGCGACAGCCCATGAAGGGCCTAAGCCTACCAAGCAACCGCTGCGCTGTTCAGCCATGTAGCCTGCAGATTGCGGAGTGACGTTTAGTCATCCAACTTGTAGGTTACAGATAAAATATAAGTGAAATCATAACTGTTCAGTGCATTACAGATTCTCTAATGCAAGCATAAAGAAATATATAATTTCAAATATGAACTAGGAAAAAAAACTTACGGGTGTGTAGAAGTTTTTTTTCCCTCGCTTCCTTTTCTTGGTACTTAGTCGCAATCTCCCCTGGAATTTAGTGGAACGCCCTTGAATCGGTTTTGCTGGTTGCTCCATTTTTCAACAAAAACGAAAAAATTACTTCACGTGATGACCGTAATGCTGTCCACCAGTCGTAGCCTACCTATATGTACATGTATCTATTCTGCCGGTACCAGAAATACTGTCCGAAAATAAAGTGCCGAAAATAGAACACCTAACAGACATTAAAAATAATACTGTTGCAGGTAAATTAAATTAAACAAAAAGTAATTAAAGAGATCGATGAACTAAAAACAAGAAGTCGTAACTAGGAACTGGTAAAATATCAAAGGATCACTCAGAAATATCCAGACCTTGACAATAATTGAGAACTAACCAGCACAGTCAATTGCAACATTGGACTAGATAGATCGGGAATTCCAAACAGTCAGGTAAATGTATCGCTCTCTCAAATCACTGGAGCTCCGCTTCCCTCCCCTACCCAGCCCGCTCTCCATGACCTTGTTCTACTGCCGCGCCTTTTGATGCAAATCCAGTAACACTTTTATTCACAAACTTCCCAATGTGATCCCGACGATTCTATTCAACCGATTTAGGTTTTCGATACGGCTTTGGAATCAGTGAATAAAACTCAGCTTTCGTATTATCCGTTTTTTTTCCGAATTTTAATCAGATATTTGAAAAACAAACAGCAACTTTTCTGTTTTTGAAATTAAAAAGTAAGCAATGAATTAATATCAATTCTGCTACTAGACAGAGTACATAGCAGTTTTCAGATTGCAGATCGGATCTCCCATTCCATTAAAAAAACCGCTTCGCTTGTGCTGCCATCTGTTGAAATATTTTCTTACCAAAATGTTGGGACATTCAGCTTTAATTCTAAAGTTAAAAAATATACGCCTATCAATACTTGAATTAAAGTATATATATATTATATATTATTATTATTATTAATAATATATTATTATTACTTAATTTACTTTTATCGTTGTGGCCACTAGGGACCGCGAGATCTCAACTATTTTTCTTCTTGTTAACCCACCACGCCTTCATCCTTTCGGATTGGGATTTCTTCCATTCATCCAGGTGAACATATTTCTTGGTGGGTTTAACTTCCTCTTGATGAACCTGACGGAGTTTTTGTTTCAATGGGGTTCTGATCAAGGTGTCTCATTCGTAAATTTCAAACTTTAACAAGTCCTTATCCACTTCCACCAATCAAAGAGGCATCACCTTTAAACCTCGGAAGTAAGATGATAGACGGTTGGAGAATCTACTCTCCGGCATTCTGAGGATGTGGGCATAGAATGTTATTCTCCGTTTCCGGATTACACTTGAGATCTTTTCAGTGTGGGAGTATATTTCTGAATTACTCCAGAGCTTATAACCTCCATCTTTGAACTGAGGACCAAGATCTTCCTAATGATTTTTCTTTCCTTAACTTCAAGTCTCGCGATCGGGCCAGCTGCGCGGTTTGTTAGGCATTCCGCTGCATACAGTGCTTCCGGTCTAATCACAGTTTGATAGTGTCTTAATTTTGCATTCCTAGCGATGGACTTTTTATTGTACAGTTGGTGAGTGAGACGGAAGGCTGTTTCGAATTTATTGACTCGTGTTGAGATTGCGAACTTTTCAGATTTATTTGGTTCGATCCACTCACCAAGATATTTAAACTTTTGAACTTTTAAGATTTGGCCGTGGGTGGTTTGAAGATGAGCTGGAGCTTATTTTATATTAGAGAGGAATTGGGCCTTGTGTAAGATATCCTGAGTCCTATTTTGGTTGCACAATCATGTAAGTAATTCACTTGTTGAATGGCTGTTTCTGGAGAGGAAGCAAACAAAGCGAGGTCATCTGCAAATGCCAGGCAATCAATATTGATGTTATCCCGAGGACTGACTATTTGTACTCCATTAGGAAATCCTTTTGATTGAAGAACGTGTATCCATTCCCCTATGACTCTCTCAAGGGCACAGTTGAAAAGCAGTGGTGATAATCCATCACCCTGTCGAATATCTGATTGAATGTGGAAGGGTTCGGAAATCTCAGATCTGAACTTTACACTGGAAGTTGTATCAGAAAGCATACTCTGGATTATAATTCGAGTCTTATTGTCAAGACCAAATTCATGGAGAACTTGGAGAATTATTATTATATATTATAGGATAGGCACATGGTTTGACCTGACATTGAGGTCTTCCTCAGCTCAATTAAGAATTAAAATACTAATGATGTACCTAAGTCTTATGCTGAATGTTTGATATGAAAAATGATATGATAAAGAATAATTAAAATAACTAAATCATATCCTTACAATGTAATTAAATGTAAATAAAGTATAATATTGGCTTCACATTAAAAATTCCAAAAATACAGATAGAAAATCAAGTAATTTTGAAATAACAAATTCACCTATTAATACGTGAATATCAACAACATTTTGCTATCAGGTATATGAAACACAAAACTCCCTTCCATCCAATCTAAACTTGACTGTGTATTCTGCGGAACGTAATGTTCACAGGCGAAGTAAAGAAAAGCCGAGTTGCACTTCCAGGGAAACTCCAAACACATCCACTCTTCTCTGAAGTCTTAATTCGATACGACTCGACAGTATCCGGGGTGACAGGCTCGCTCGCCAGCCAGCTAGCTCGTAAACTGTCTCGAAGCTAGTAATTGAATGAAGATTGTTGGAAGAAATGAGAACGTAAACGCACTTACAGTGGACAATGTATTGAAGATAGAGATATGCTGTCGCAGACGTTTTTGTAGAAAATGTCATGCTTACCAATTCTTATACTCATAGTATATACTCGTAGATATGTTTACCGGTTTTCCCAGCGTAAGCTTAAAAAGCTCACGGGCGCAGGGTTTTTCGACCTTTTCACTGAAATCGTTACTGCTTGGCTTTCTTTGTTCATAAATAAATTATAATCTACAGAATCCTTCCTCGAGATATCCTTTACAGGATGGTGAAAACCGCATCAAAATCCATCTAGTGGTTCTCGAGATTACCCGTAACATCCAGGAATCGGGAACTTTGTTTTATACTAAGTAGAGATACAAAAAGTTCTTTAATGTACTAGTTTCAACCAAATTGTGGTCTTCTTCAGCACAATTAACATTAACAAAAGATATTGTAAGACAAGTGGTTAATAATTGCGAGTACGGTATTGATATTCTGTGTGAAGGGTGTCGATATCTGGCGTGATCTTTCATATTCTTATAGGACTAAATTATAGTTTATATATAAGACTTATTTACTATTATTAATTTTTGAAATGTTCTTAAAATATAGAAATTTAAATCAAAAAGTAATCAGACCTGTTACAATGTTAATTAATAATAATTTTATTAATAACTTCAAAATTATGTGTTGAAATGTAATCAAAGAAACGTATATGAAGCTTATCGAAAATTCATCTATAGATTATCCTATAAATTGCAGCCTAGTCTTTTTCCATCAAACTTGTAGAAATAATATTTTAAAATGCCTGGTAATTGTTAAAATATCATAATAATTTTACTGGTTGATTATGAAAGAGAATTTCTTCTAACTTGCATAGAAGCATCAACTTGGAATTATGTTGTGAGGATGTTGAACAAGTGTATTGCTGTTGTCATATTGGAGGATAGTCCTGGGTAAACGAGTTCTTTGAACAACAAACTACATAACCTATAATGTTTATTGACCGATTTCAGTATCACGGTTGTGTATTATGGGTGGAAGTTACATTTAATGTATAATATTATGCTTACATCAATTTTTAATCATTCGCAATCAACAGAGAAGAATGACATATTGCTTTGGTCTGATTCCAGATGTCCAAACGGTCAATACACTTGCTTAAATATAAACAGTCTTATAAATCTTGTTGTATGAGGAGAATTAGCGGAGTATTGTTAATAGCTGAACGACGTTGCAATCCATATGGCTCTTAAACAGTCATTAACTACGACCCCTTGGCAGCGAACTCACTTGTTTGAAAGGTTAATTCACCATTTCAAGTTTCTTATTCTCATCACTGACATTCTTGAGACTTGCCCAAATAATTGTCACCCCACATTATGTCGTATCAACACTTGTGGCCAAGAGATTCATGATGTGTACATGTAAATAACATTCATTGGGGGTAGACGTGCTCTTTAATAGACAATGTAATCACATTAGTATGGTGAATAGTACACACTGCATTTCATGATATAAATCCAAGATCTTACTCTTGTTGTCGATGATTAATTAGGGGCTTTGCGACATCGTGGTCATTTCTGTGTGGAATTTTTCTGATAATCTGTGTCACTGTGATCTCTGCACTAGTGTGTTTGTAATTAAGGTAGGATTTGAGTAGGAAGTGGCCGTGGCCTTTAGTTAGGTACCATTCCAGCATTTGCCTGGAGTGAAAGTGAGAAGCCACTGAAAATCACTTCCAAGATGGCTGGGGCAGGAATAGAACCCTATTCTCCTCAGTTTTGCCTCGCGAAGCTGAGTATACCCCGTTCCAGTCTTCAGACCAGAATAAAATTCCTTGACATAGCCGAGAATCGAACCTGGGTCTCCGCGGTGACAGCCAGGAATGCTTGTCACTACGCAACGAGGCGGACCTGCTCGTTTTCTGTAATCGGTGGGCAGTTCTGGATCTTTCTACAAACCAATTTTTATTGTTGGTTGATGAAGAGATCCAATCCGAACATCACTAATTCACTTTTCAAGACACGGGAAAGACTGTTATGGTATAAACTATTCCTGTAATATATCATTGATTCGATATGTGTTTATGTTGTCAGCAGGAAAATATGCACTTGTTAGTTACTGGTACGACGTTATGAAACATATGAGATTAGTATGAGATCAACTAATGTCATTAAATGTATTGGCAATTTGCTGTTTATGTATCTTGAATCCCAAGCTCCTGGAACTGTACCCACAATAATTGAACAGAGTATTCCCAAAGTGACGCAAATCCATGAAATGCAAAACTTCATAAATCGCGTTTTTGTTCCTTTGTATAATTTAATCAGATATGATTATGAATATAATGTAATTTCATTCATTCCTTTTATGCACATCCTGACACTGTGTCATAAAAATCTCCCATCAATGGAAATGGTGGTAATCTTCTCCTGTAAGTTGGAGTTAGGGCGATTTGGAAATAAATCATATATTGACATACGCTTTGAGTGATATTTATGCACATTTAAATGGTTTAAGCACAACAAACACAAACTGGTGCTCTACAAATTCTTCAAAGTTAGCCATGACCTTGATTTAACACTTCAGCACAGGAAGTAACAAACACTATTTCTCTACCAGCTGTAAGCAGCCATGTTTCCGCGTATTATCAAGTGGTGTTCAGAGCACCAGCGGATTGGTCAACATAGATATAAGACACATTGGAAATAAATACGCGTTGGAGTTGCGTCACGTTGCAAATAAACTTAGATTTTAGATATCTGTTAATATGGGATATAAGAAGTATTGCGACTTAATACCTTTACTATACGAACGAATGGTTACGATTAAAAAAAAGTATTCTAATAATGAAAGCTCTTCAGTCAGTCAACACGAATTGTGCCCAATTACATTAGGCGGGAAACAAATATTTACATACTCTACAAGCTAACACACTTTTTATGTACAAATACCTACTTAATTAGATGACATGTTTCGAACGTCATGCATTCATCATCAGATCCTGTTCACTTAGGCTTAAGGTAAGAAAGACTCGTCTAAAGGCGAAAAAAAACTATTTTTTTGCGTTTTTAGTTATTTACAATGTAGAGAACAGGAATTTGTCAAAAAAAAGGCGAAAAATATGAAAATGGTCATTTTATAAGATGTAAATAGCTATGCTTCACCATGAATGACAACGCCCACTTTTACAGAGATTTATTTTTGTGCGTATAACTTCTGAACTATTATAGATAGATTTCTCAACTCACTTCTTGTCTGCTCTGTTGAGCACGGACTTTGTGTTAGTAACAATGCCAACTTCCTGCTTTGTTTATGTTACGAATGGTTACTGAACATCCTAATAATAGTATAATCACTGTGATTTTGCACTGACCTATTGAAGAAATATTGTTTAAGGGGTGGAACAGCGAGGTCATCTGCCCCAATTATTAATAATTGAATTGTTGATTTGAAGAGGGAAACAAGTCTATATATTTGGAAACAGATAAGTTGAAATAAGCATTTATTTATTTATTTATTTATTTATTTATTTATTTATTTATTTATTTATTTATTTATTTAAAAGTTAAAGGAAGTAGAAGAAGCAAAATAACCAGTGATGGACGAAATTATGCGAGTTATGGGTCAGGAATGTTCTAAGAATTGTCAGAGGTAAAGAAAAGGAATGAAAAACTTCAACCTCAATTTTCTCAGTTTAACATTTTTCACCACTTTGGTTCCATTTGTAAGAAAACTAATCAAGATAGGTCCATAAAAGAAATTGATGCAACATCATCATCCTAATGAACAGTAATAAGAAGGGATATCCCCTTAAATAATATACAAAATGAAATATAAATATTTTTTGACATAATTTTGGATTAAAATATCGTATCTCCAAAAAAATCATATTGGCAAAAGTATTTCGTTTTTGTCAATAATCCTTATTATTGCAGATAATGATCCAAATTTCAATTGGTTAACCCAAACAGGTTATGAGTCAAGTGTACCATACATTTGAAAATTGAACATGGGCGAGATAGGCAGGTCCTTCTTACCTTAACTAATATTTGATATTTAGGCCTATGAATCACACTTAAACACAAATAAATATGTACAATATTTATATTACATAAGTTTGTAAAAACTTGTGTAACGTGTCGACTATTTACAGACTATGGTCGTTGCGTTATTATTAGTATTAATGTGGATTACATATGCTTCCTGTCGTCTATTGAATTGCCATTCTGGATAATCTCAGTATTGAAATTGTCTGTCTATTTCGTTATTATTGTTCTAAATCAACCGTTTCAATTTAAACTATAGGCCTAATTGTTGCAATGTCTCGCGTGTCGAATACACAAGTAGTTCCGTGAAGAATTATACAGCCTATTTTCATATATCCTACTTATGTTAACTGCCACTATGAACATACAAAATTTCAGTTCGATTGCTGTAATAGATTCGTAGATATTGAGAACCGACTAAATATTTCGGATGGTCGCCATGTTGGATTTTATACATGTAGGTCCTAGAGTTATGTACTGTTACATGAAGATTATTGTGTACGTGCAGCATTCAAATTTCAATCGCATCATTAGGACACAAGAAGTAACAAGGAGATTTTAAAATTTCGCACAGCTGCCATCTTGTGGTTATGGAAACAATTGAAATAAATTAGATGCCAGTGGATTAAAATTCGTATAAGGATTTACTGTACCAAGTTTCACTGCACTAGGATGGTTAAATTGCGAGAAACGTCCATGTGAATATTTATACTTCGCGTCGCCGCCATTGCGAGAAACGTCCATGTGAATATTTATACTTCGCGTCGCCGCCATTGCGAGAAACGTCCATGTGAATATTTATACTTCGCGTCGCCACCATGTTGAATTTGTGATTATCAGGTTATTTAAAGTCCTATAGGTGAACTTATGTACATAGCCCCTATGAACATAAAGAAATTCAGTTTGATTGCTATAATAGATTCGTAGATATTCAGAGCCGTCTAAATATTTCGAATGGTCACCATGTAGGATTGTTAAATGTATAGGCCATAGAGTCATGTATCATTAAAGGAAAATTATTGCATAGGCTCATTATTCAAACTTTCACTTCCATCGCATGATTACGACACAAGAAATAAAAACTTAATTTTAAAATTCGTTTGGAACATTAAATCGCGAGAAAGGTCTATTTAAATTTTTAATTCGCTTGGCCGCCATGTTCGTTTTGTAGTTAACCGGTTTTTGAAAGTCTTATAGATGAACTTCCAGTAGTGACCTTCATCTCCGTACAAAATTTCAGGGTGATACCGCTAATAGTTTCAGAGATATAGAATGCCGGTGAAATATTTCGCACATCCACCATCTTGTGGTTATGTAAACAATTGAACGGATTTTGATGTCGGTGCATTACAATGTGTATAAACGTATACTATACCAAGTTTTATTGCGTTTGGTTGGTTAAATCGCGAGAAACGTCTATTTAAAAGTGGCAAATTCGCGTGGCCGCCATGTTGGTTTTGTAGTTACCAGTTTTTCAATAGTCACATAGGTGAACCTTTAGTAGTTCCCTTTATCACCGTAAAAAATCCAGGGTGATATCGGGAATAGTTTCGGAGATATTGAATGCTGGTGAAATATTTCTCACAGCCGCCATGTTGGATTGGTGAGACGTAACAAAATTTGAAGGGCACGGTCGGGGTTCCCCGGAGTAGTGCTATGAACTTAACCGAGTTTCATTGAAATCGCTCCAGCCGTATAGACGTTATTAGGACACACACACACCTCACAATCACACACACAAACACACACGCACACACAGACACACGGACAAAAGGTGATCTCATAAGCCTTTTTTTTAAATTGAAAATAGGCTAAATATACACAAATGTACTGGACGTAATGGAGTGATGTCAACCCATGTGTGTGTGATACCAGCTTACCCCGTTTGATAAGATTACAGCATATTACTGTACGACTGACAATAACAATAACAACACTCTACTGAGTTGTATCTACTTTCACATGAGTCACCTTAGCATGCGATATTCTCTGATACTGCCACCAAGTCAAGCGCTTACACTGTGAAGAAAAGGAGTTTCAAGAACAGCGATAAAAGTCGTCAACGTTTGAGTGCTAATATTTCTTGAACCAAGAGGACATTTTCAGCGCTGTCAAAGGCATTATTAGAGCTAAATATCACAATAAATCTCCTTAAAACTAAGTCACTCAAACTGTCATATAAAATATAGCAATAATGCTACAGCGATGTTAGATTTGGATTGATATTATCACATCGGACAAGTCCTGAATGTGGTACCACAATTTTTAAGCACCCTGTATAGAGAGAGAGACAGTGTAACTTGATTTGGTCCGGACTTGACACACATGCACTGCTGCTAGATGACTTACAGCTTGACTTTACGTATAGGATGCAGGTCGAATTAGTGCAGAGCGAATTGAGGTCAGGATGCGCAAATAGCATGGCGAGCCTACACCTCGACAGGGCATTAGCCTCCGAGGCCTGGGCTGCCTTGACCGACCAATTCACCGTATCACATGTTCCCTTTTCTGTGGGGCATTGCCACTCCCTAAATCGCGTCTGTATTTGCACAACCACCTAATTATATGCACTCTCGGTAACTTACTGTATATTACTTCTTTTGATGATTAAAAAGAGTTAATGTGAAGGTAAATTCATTATATGCCTTCTTCTTCTTCTTTATCTTTTGAGACCACAAAGGATCACTTTAACCAACCATTAGTCCGTCGACTTGTAGGAACTGTACGAGCCTTGCGGTCTTCCCAGTACGGTACTTCTTCATTCGTATTGATCTTCCTGCCCTTTATTGGGCGGAAAATATTCTTGTTGGAATTTTCTTTCTTATGAGTGGAAAATGAAGTCATATTTTTAAGTGCTGTAGTTATACTTTTCTTATTTGTAACATCTTCTGTTGTTAGGCCAACTTCTTTTAAGTCCTCTCTGATTTCTTTTAACCATCGGCATCCAGTTGTTGTGTTTCTTGGAGCAAGATTGTACTGTACTATAGTAGTTGTTTTAGAAGACGTGAATCTGGCATTCTCATGATGTGCCCAAAGAATCCTAGTCTTTTCTTTCGCATGGTATCGGTAATGGGTTCTAGGTTGTTATAGGCAATATTTTTAGGTAATTATATGCCTTCATTGTATAATAAGACAATAATGACCTAGCCTTAAAGCACTCTGTGGACTCTTGCATGCGCAGATGTGCCTTCCTCATCCAGTCCCTTTTCTTCCACATCCTTGTTCATGTTTTCCTCACCTCTATCGTCCTCATTACTTCCACCGATTAACGCATACAAGTACTCCTGCCATATTTCTAGCATTTTGTTTCTTTCTTCGATGAAGTTTCTATCCTTTACCTTAAAGAAAACGGCTTTTGGTTGAAATCCCCTCTTGAGGTCTCTCGTTCTCGTATACAATTTTCGTTCATCATTTATATACTTATTCACTCCAAAAGTATATTCTTAGATCTACATATCCTATCTGCACCTCATCGTTTCTTTATGTACTCTTCCACTGTTTGTCTTGCTTTCCCTTTGAGCATTATTTCCCTACCTCTATTCCCCTCTTGAATTAGTGCAAAGCATTCTCCAGCAATCCATAGTGGTCTCTTAGTATTTTCCATCTTTCTCAAAGTTTAAACTGCAACTTCACTGCTGGTTGTTCTCAGTATATTCCACTTCATGCTTCACCCAAAAAGCTTTTTTTAGTTTCGAGGGTCTCCGTCAGCTACTTCTTACATTTATCTCTCAATTCCTCACACCAAAGACCCTCAACATTGTGATTGGTCCTTCTGTTCTTTGAGTTCTTTCAAAGTCTGTTTCTTTTACTTGATTCTAACTAGATAGTGGTCAGAATCACCGTCTGCAGCTCCATGATATCCGATGCATGCCGCCTATGTGTCTTGGTTCCTTGTAAGACCATCTGGTGATATACTGACCTATTTCTTTGTGCATTTCAATGGATGCCAAGTACTTTTGACTATCATCCCTTTCCCACTAGCAAGAATATCAGTCTCAACTCATATGTTATTGTTAACTTGGTCGAAACTTTGTTTCCCTGTCATGTATTTATGAACGTCTCCTCTTAAAATGTTTGCATGCCTTTGAACTTTGTTAATTCATTGCTCCAAATTAGAGCCTACCTTGTAGGAGCATACACTCAAAATAATGTAGAACTTAGAATGAAGTCTCAGTGAACACGCCCTGTCATTAATTGCTGTAAAACTAATCACGCTTTGCTTTAAAGACTTTTGTAGAAGGAATCCGGCACTATTACTATAGGCATCTCCTCCTCTGTACTGTACATCAGGATATGGTTTCCAGACACTATCTTTCCTGGTCCCTTCCATCTTACATCCTGCACACCATACCTATCGATTTAATTCCTTATTTCCTTCAACTTGCTAGGTCCCTTCAGTGTCCTCACATTACAAGTAGCTAATACCATATCAATTTCTGTCTTCGTTACCGGTTTTTCTCGCCGAACCGTCTTCAAATTATCCTAATTTATCCGAGGCAATCGTAAGGTATCCATAACAGTTCTCTTTTTACGCGGCAGGGGAGTTAACCCTACGTCCTACCCCAACCTGGAAGACTCTATCAGAGTTACCATCCCTTAGCCTAGAAAACCTTACATCAAGGTGCCAGGCCTTGCCTTCACTCTCCTCATTACAGGTAGGATTTGTTGGTATCACTGACAATCTTGCAGCATTCCTTAGGATGTTGTATCTGGAACATCAGTGCACCCCTATGACAATATTAACAACCATTCACTCTCCTCATGTGTCCTGTCTTGGGGCCGGCAGTAGTATATGTTACAGTATCTAATAGATTGCGGGTTCAAACCCGGCCGAAGTCGTCGGATATTTTAAGAGTGTTAAAAATCCCTCAGTATGACTTCCTTCAGAGGGGAAGTAAAGCCGGCGGGCCCATGTCATAGATTTATGGCATGTAAAAGAATCTTCCACTAACTACAATTGTGTGATGCTAAATTTGTAGGTTAGATTTGATTAACGCAGTTTGAAGAAAGAAAGAAAGAAAGAAAGAAAGAAAGAAAGAAAGAAAGAAAGAAAGAAATTTGAGTAGAATTCACTCATTCTTTATTTTTGAGTGTCTGTAAATCTAGGAGACTACTTTGAAGAATATCAATTAGGTGATTAAAACGATGATTTAAAGTAACATTTGTGTTCCATCTAACCTTCGAGAGATTTATGAACACGAATCCCATATAGTGGCAACTTAACGAGACACATTTCAAGACGTACGCAGGTTTTCTTAGACTTCAAGTGTTGGCACAATTTTTGGTAGGTAGCAAATTAGCTGCCATAACTTACGAATCGACCCTCGTATATTTGAAGATATCGCCCTGTTATGCTGAAGAATATATAGACGACCTTGGCCCTGCGGTGACGCCACATGGTCGTTAGGTAGGGTTTAGCACCTACAAAGGATATCATTAGGTAGCTCTCTCAAAATAACAAGTGCTTCCGTAAATTTCCACCTACACTGGATTGCCTCGGTGAGAAAAATATTGAGCATGGTGACGCACCTCCTCGGGAACATAATGTATCGAGTTTATATTTAGAATCTTTAAATAACTTCGCGGACTAAGAGTTACATTGAGTGCTTGGGACACATGTGTTCTAGAAGTCATGGGACGAGATCCGCTTACAACACCGCCTGAGAGCCTACTAAAAGGATTCTGTTCAAACAGGTTGAGCAGTAAATAAACAAATCCAGTTAATTTGACGTTTAATGAAACTCAACAGAAAAATAGCCCACAAGAAATAAAAGCTTGCTCAAAAGTGAATTCGAGCTGATATATTTTGATATATCATGACGATTAACAGGAACAAAAAATTATTTTCATTATAATGCAGACATGGGCGAACTTTTCATGGGCGGGGCCAGTTGCAATACAAAATAATCTAGGCGGGCAAAAAAACACATATTTATAGATAGATTGTATACTTTTTTTATGTGTAACATCTTTCCACTCGGTTGCTGGATATTTTTGTGGGAGTGATTTAAAAAAATGGGACAGTAGTGGATCGGACGGAGGTGTGTAAGACGCCCTGCCAGTTGAATCGCATCCTTCCTGGCTGCTTTAGCAGGCAGAAGGGATGTGATTCAGTGGAATGTTTATCACATACGGATTACTTTGTAACAGCAGAGTATCAAGAAGGCAGTGCGGGAGTAGAAATCTTAAGTAGGCAGTGAAGAAAAGAGAGTCAGTCTCTGTTAACGTAACTTAGTTACTGGCAGTAGAGTGATGTAACAGCAGAGTATAAAGAAGGCACTGCGAGAATAGAAATATCAAGTAGGCAGTGAAGAAAAAAAGAGTCTTGGAATTGTTATGTATTATGAGAGTGTAAAAAATAAAAAGATTTTTGTGTGTTGATGAATATCAAGGATAATAAAATCGGTAACAACTTCAAGGTAGGATAACATGTCAGATGTTACTCATCATATGCGACTACTGTAAGGCTCGTGTCATTTTTATTTTTGAATTTTAAATTAAACAAAACTTATAAGCTACAATGGTAGAAAATCAGAAAAAAGAACACACCTTCATTATTAATTTTGTTACAAGAGGAAGGAATATGTGACAAATGTAACTGTAACTGCGCTTCTAAATGTTTTTCATAATCTGGTTGAAACTGGGAGGAGGTGATTCTTAGAAGCGCAGCTAAATGGTGGTCTTTCAATCTATTTATGACTGTAACTTCCATCTTATGATAACATATCAGTCTTGATTTACAAATTAATTTAAATTAAGGCTGGTATAAAATGAATGATTAAAATGAGCATAGGCCTACATACAAGTAGATACAATTTTGATTACCGGTACCCTTCTAAAATTATATGTTATGAAATATTTTACATTGATGATGAAGTTAGCAACTTAACTAAATAATGCTTAAATCTAGCTATGTGTAATTGTAGGTAGTATAATTCGAAACCATGTCTCGGGCCGGATTAGACTAGCTCAAGGGCCGCACTAGGCCCGCGGGCCGTACTTTGCTCATGACTGTTATAATGCTATTTCAACCTCTTACAGAACGTCCTACTCAGTTACTCTCAAAGTGGTTTTCTGAAATCAACTACCGTACTTAAGTGAATCTCCCTTTGATCGGCACGTCCTGAATAGTGTCAAACTTATTTTTCTACCTTCCATTCATGTACCGTACTTTAAGGGAACCTTGCAGTGTAGATTAGCTAACAATACAATTGCTTAATTAAAGCTCCATTATTACATTTATTAGGGACCAACGACACCCAGAAATACAAAAATGTCACAGTTTAACAGTAACATACATGGCAGCGTGCTACGTAAATATCAATATTAAAAGTTAGGACTTAATTCAATAGTTTTGGCCATTTGAAAAAGAGATTTCTCAAAACTTTAAATTTTCTAAGTCATGTATGTGCCCAATCAAGTTGATTTGTTGCAAATTTATAGGTGCCTATGGGTTACAAGTATTGAACCATAATCAAAGTAATCAGTGTAAATATGAAGTAATTAACAATAAATGAAGTATCTGAAATAATAGCTTAACATTTGACGAATTCAAATTTTCTTAAAATCTAAACTGAATGCATATCTACAATAAGTTTAGTTTACAAGCTTTACCATTATCATTAGATCACAAATTATAGCTTTCATCCAATGATCTACAGTAACATCAGAGAGAAACGTAACTAACTAGGGGAAATTTTCAAATTGTTCTGAGCATCTTTATTTTCTTTTTCAAATGTCCATAATTATTGGAAAATGTCATACAGCTCTATAATTCTTTAAGAACAGGCAGTCATGAATATGATTGAAGAACTGCGGCAATTTGAAGTTTCTAGATCTTATTGTTACCTAACAATGGAACTTTCAGTAAACAGTTGCATTGTTGGTATATCTATAAGTACAATACCATGTTCTCTTAACGCATGGCCGTTGTAGTTACCTTTCTCCTTACTGATAACACTAGTCAGTCAGTTATTGTTGTTTTAAGGGGCGAAAGTACGAGGTCATAACCTACTCTAGATATTTGTGTATTAACAAGGATTGTCCATGTTATTACTCTCTAGAATTCCCTTCGGTAAAGAGTTTAAAACTGAATACTCTCCTGGTGGATTGGGGCCGACAACCTAGATGTTTGGTCCTTTCAAAAAACAACTATCATCACCAGTCGGTGATGAAGATACTGTATCGAAAATCTCTTTTTAATCGCTTACCCTCCCATCTTGGCTTAACCCACGAACTCTGCGAGGGAGTATTCCTCTACCGTCGCAAAGACGGTGTCTGAGAGCTTAACACACTTTGTCAACAGATACAACTGGGGATGGTGACAGGCCGATTGTCAAGGCGACCGCTAATTAGGGTTTAATTAAGGAACTGTTAGGGGAGGGATTTTGGAAGGATGTCGGCCGTGGATCTGTTGAAAGGAATCGTCCTGGCATTTGCCTGGTGGTGAAAATGGGAAACCACGAAAACCATTTTCAGGACGGCTGAGGTAGAATTCGAACCCACGCTTTCCCGACGCCAGCCAGGCATGGGCTAGCGTGTCAGTGCTCTCGACCACCGTTGCCGGTGAAAATCTGCTTTATGACAAATAATGGATTTTCCCATGTCGTGTTTGCATTTAACAGTAATATTTTTGATGTGCAACATCTTTCCACTCGGTTGCTGGCTGTTTTTGTGGGAGTGATTTTGAAAAATGGGACTGAAGTGGATCGGAACTATTTAACTGGCAGTGGTAAGAGGAAACAATGAGGGATGTATATGACATAATGAACGGTAAACGCTCATGCAAACTCTGGTGTCTATGAAATTGAGGAAATATAGCTGACCCTATTGTAGATTTCCGACGAAAGACTCAGCATTTGATCTTTGTTATTCTTGTATTTATATCAGTGTCATTCGGTACTGTCTTTGACCGTCTTAGTAGAGCAGACGTGTATGTCAGCGCCGGAATATCCCAGGTAATAAAAGCTTTCATAGTATTCATACAGAACTGTTTTGATATCAGTATTTTTTGGTAAGTTTCCATTACATTCTCCTTTATACTTTTGCTGTGGAATGCTTTGAGCATACAATAGGATAGAGAGTGCGCCCGCTATGCTTCTACCGGCCGACCGTGGTGTAATGTTTTAGAAATTAAATAGATATCATTCTCTAAGAACATACAATCCGAGAGGGTGCCATTTCATAGGTTATAAACTATGAAAAATATTTTAATATGCTGCACGAGAATACTCTTATCTCCAGGTGTGACGTGTCTCCGACACCAACCAGGACACTACAGTAAACAAGGTAGATTAATGTACGCAGTAGCATAGCCACAATTCATCGTAATGCCACTTACTATTTTGTAGTACTAAGGGATGTAAATATAAATTGTATCAATAGTGCCGTCACAACAAGATACAATTTCCAGTTTCACACCATCATTCAAATACTAATTTTATTCTGGTTTCCCTTCTTAGAACAATTTATTTTAGAAACTATCGTCATATAACCATTACGATGCAATAAAGAAGACAGAATGAGTCAATCTATAACTTCCTTCACGTTTATCTTTCATATAATGTCTTTCATACAATATCTTTCTTTTATCCTAGCCAATAACCTCTAACCTCCCCTCTTTTTTGTTTAACTCTCATTGTCGCTCTCTATATCTGGATTCTTTTAGAGTAAGCACTCCTATTCCACTAGTTCAACTTACAACCACACAAGCGCTCCAACCTGCGCTAACCATTTTGCTTCCAAAAACTAGCAATCTAGTTCAACCTTTCACCACAATCGCAAAGAATATGAAGCTAACCAAATACAGATATATCACTCACTGCCTGCACGATTTCAGTAAATATAGCATTTCAGTGGGGACAAAATAAAATCAGCTGATGTTGGGCAAAACAAAGTTGTCTCCCATAAGACAAGTGACTTTAAATCCCGCTTCAAGCGTATTCCTTGTGATTAACCGACTATTTCTGTTGAAGTTGGCGTTAAATACAATTCCTTCTGAATATTGCTGGGTTTTCTTTTTAAGAAAAGTGTGAAGTATCATCACTATACGCGATATTTTGGTGAGTTGACATATCAGTGTTGGAATGCATAAAATGGTGATGTGTGTACATGGTTAGGAAATTATAAGACGGTAAATACAATATTTTACGTGTAATTCTGAACCGTAATAAACTCGACAAAGCATAGGCCTACTAGTAACATGTATGACTCAATTATGCTGATTATGCTTTATAAATCAATAACCTAATTATAACTATCATCAATGAAAAGTTCAAAGCACGATCATTTTATGCAGCTGATAACCTTTGTGGCCTGCCCTAAGAACCACCAGCACACTTACGTTATAAATTTCACAGGCCTGTACAGTTAGTTTATACAGTATTACAGTTATGAATGATCATGGTGATTGTTTTAAGGGGCCTAACATCTACATTATCAGTCACTATCAGACTCTCGTCACAAATTGTTTAACATGCCTAAATGTTCAGACTATATCAAACTATAATAAGTGTATTAATGAAGCCTAATGAGTAGTACCACACAGCAAAATATCCATAATTACATATATTTCCAAGCTTAGAATATATTCGACCAATAATATGACGAATAAATTGACTTCACATATATGTCATCTCAATTTCAGAGTAGGGTAACATATCAGATGTTACACATCATATGCGACTACTGTAAGGCTCCTATTTTTTTTCATCTGAAAATGCTACAAGTTAGTGACGAAATAAAACCAAGGTAATTTCTACGCGTGTCTTTCAAGTGATCTAACTGCGACTTATGTAGAATATATGAAATTAACATATGAGTTACAGCTGTTCATATGTAAATCTTACGGTATGTACTATGCATAATAACAGGTAGTTTATATGTGTTTAGTGCATGTAACCACTAGGAAATTAACATGTTTTATGGTGATATGCAAGTACATACACCTACAATATGGAAGACCGTTGAACAGAAATTTGATAACTACAAATACATGAAATTGCACTTCAAACTCGTTATTTTATGTTCATATTTCAGGGAAACATGATCAGAATTTCGCTCGTTAAAACAACAACGGAATAGAACATAGATAATGCAAGCTATGGAGCAAGCATGCACTAAAGCAGTGACTTTAAGGGCCATTTCCTGAAAGTTTAAATCTATTTTGAGAATAGTTTTAAATAATTCTTTACAAATTATAGTCTATTATAATAAGTTGATTTTGATTAAAGCAAATAGATCTCGTCGAACCACAGTCTGGGTGTAATCGAATGAAGTCACTTCCTATAATTTGGTGATAGAAAGATCAACTCAGAGAAATTCTTGTATTCCTTAGGGAATACTAATGTACATATTTTGGTAGATGTATTTCAAGGGCATGTCTGATGATGCAATATGTAAATGTTTACGTATTACGGAAGCTGAACACATGTTAATATATATCACACTAGCCTATCCGAGTGTGCTAAGTATGTTCCACCACTGAACTAGGCAGCTGTTCAGGCTCGAATTCCTACGTTATTAGTGCCCATTTGAGTGTGACTTTTCCCTGAGTTTTTGCACTCACTCCTGGAAAATGCCGGGAGGGTATATTAATTCAATTCCCGATGTACCTACCCAAATTATAGAAATAGAGTTTTATAGAGCATTTCATTCCCAGAGGTTTATTCGGAAGGGACAGATGACCTCGCAGTTCCGCCCCTTAAAACAAGAATAACTGACTACTTTATTCGGAGGCTGGAGAAAAATGATTTTCCTTAGACAGATTATCTTGTATTGCACCTTTTTTGAAGGTGTTTTAACAGAAGAGTTCCAGATATTTTAAAACGAATATTGCTCTATATTAAAACGGTCTGGAACACTAGATATGCTTTCACTTGGACACGACTGCTAGTCTGAACAAGAGAACTTATGAGAACTTCTTAAGAAACAATTGTCAACAATGAGCATCCAGGAAACTGTATGGGAAACAATGACTGCAATGAATGGGGCTGAGTATTGGCTCTCAAACTCGGGAAGCCATGCTGCGACTCGACTTGGAAAGATTGAGATATGCTGAAATAGTTGTTAAAACCTTGCATCAGAAGGCCAGACAAGTCTAGATAGCTCGTAAGAGAAGGCTAGAAGATGAAACGGAAGAGGACACAGATAATGCAAGCTATGGAGCAAGCATGCACTAAAGCAGTGACTTTAAGGGCCATTTCCTGAAAGTTTCTTTTTAATACATAAGGAACATTTTCTCAGGTTGTGTGTGATACAGAGGATTCAAAGTTTCAGGGTTCCTTTCTAACGTTAATGTTCACATGCTGAAATAACTATTAATGATCCAGATATTAAGTATTTTATGAGAGTAAGAAGTGGGGAAAAATTGCCAAAATTTGTAAGTTCCAAATAATATTTCAAAAAACAGAAAGTTTTTCATATAACTCAAAACCTGTTATTTTAGTTCCAAGCCAACATATGTAGGTACATTCTGCATAATTTTCAAATTTATAGCTGTAATAGGTTTTGAGAAAAGTGTACCTTTGTGAAGCATGATGTAACATTATAGGCTAAGCTTAGGGCGTTCCGTATCCCATTAACATGAGATATGGCTCGCAATGAAGTCAGAACTGCAAGTATGAATGTAGTGTATTGCAATAATATGTCGGAAACTTAGCTAACGCGTGCCAACATTGATTGGCAGAGGTAATGCAATTCGATGTATGCAATGATACAGAATAGAAGCTGCATTGCACTCATTTATTGCACATTCAAGTACACTTTGATGGATCACAATGCCACTCTGAAATAAACTGCACAGTATTACAAGACGAGGTAGTAAAGATTAATGAACCATAAAAGAGCTTGACGTGTTGAATTGGACTACCTTCAGGACGGCTGTAACAGACAAGGACAAATGTTATCATAAATACTCCCTCTTTCTTGGCTGTGCTCGAGTTAGGACACGATCAGCTGTAGCTTCCTAGGTTGGTCAGTGGCTTCATGATCCCAAGATCGCCGCACGATTCCCAGCCGAGGAATTCGGAGTTTTGAAGGGCGTCACGACGCTTTCAGTCGTACGATGTGAGCTCGTAAAAGTTAATTCGTATCGCATTTGGTGACTACAACACAACATATCTCGGTCAGATGGCAGCGTTAAACAAAACATCAAAATTGGAGAGTAGATCAACCCCATGGTTGCTGAGAATACATCATAATTATTATTAGTATTTATTTTTCGCATGCGCCTACACATTCTCAGCACATTTGCTAGAAAGAAAACATTTACAATCCCGGATATACATCATAAAGGGCAAATTCTTCAATCTGCATTCTGTAGTAGCATTACTCTTATATTAATATTATTGTAATTACTATTACCGGTATTGTTATTTATTCATATGTTTACCATTTCATTGGCAATACTTGCAAGATGGAGTAGAGTTCTCTATATTAGTAGGCTGGCTTCGTGGCCTAGCGGTAACGTTCTCGCCTGCTGTGCTCAAGGTTGCAGGATCGAATCCTGGCGCAGCCAGTTGTCATTTGAGGGTGCGTAAATTCGAGGGAGCCGTGTTCGTAGATTTACTTCCACGTTAAATAAACCCTTTGGGGAAAAATTCCGTCACCCCGATGTCTTTGAAAGCCACAGTAATAAAGCGACGAAAAAACAATAACATTATTATTCGTAGGTTGAGGAACAAACGAACTATGGAGCAGGCCTCTCAAATGACTGCCTTCTGCATACTGGTATGCACATTATGGTGGAGCCCCATTTTATTGAGGTTGGTCTTCAGCGACTTGGGTATGATCCCAGTGGAAGAGATTATGATAGGCAATACAGTGACAAATTCCTGTCGCCAAATCGGTCGGATCTCTTCAGCCAGAGGCATGTACTGTATTTGGTCACTTTCTCAGCATAAATGTGTTGGATGTTATACGAGTTAAGAACTGCGATGTTTTTAGAAGAGTTCTCTTCTGCACTTTATCAATATGAATATTCTTCTTTAATCATATCGGCGTACTAAGGACCACGTCATTTCAACTGTCTTCTCTGGGCTTTGATCTTTGCCCTGTGCTCCTTCATACGTTGCCGGTTTGCTCTTTTCTTTCTTCCATCCACATCTTTCCCGTCTTCGACTTGAGTTTTTCTTGAAAACCCTGGTAGTTGTTTAGTTTCTTCCTGAGGGGATGCGATCTTGAATATCTCCACAGGTAATCACCATCTCTTGCAGGTCACTTTCCCCCTCTCCGAACCAGGCTTGCTTGGTCTTCTTAATTTTAAAATAGGTATAGATCCGGTTCTTCAATCGTTAGGTTTCATTCTAAGCAAGTGGGCATAAAATGCAATTCTCCTTTTCCTCATAATATCGTCAATATTCACCTTTGCCTTTAATTGGGCCATGAATTTTCCTCAAGATCTTTCTTTCTTTCTTTCTTTCTTTCTTTCATTCATTCTTTCTTTGATCTCCAAATTTTCTACCAGGCCTTACTTGTTCAAAGTGAGGCATTCCGCTGCATACAGAGCCTCTGGTCGTATGATAGTGCAATAATGCCTGAGTTTTACGTTCAGGGATATTGACTTTTTGTTGTAAACGTCCTTGGTGAGTTGGGACGCCATTTCCATTTCCTTAATTTATATTATTATTAAAATTATTATTAAATATTATTAAAATGTAAGTAGCCTAGGCAGAGACATGGAAAGCTTTTCAACAGAAAATAAATTTGTTGACAGAAAATATAGATTTAGTTAATAGAAAGTCATTTTTGAATGCCTTTGTCCGGAGCATGGAGCTGTATAGAAGAGAAACTTGGACTTTTGGTGCAGCAGATTACTATCTTTCTATAACGTTTTGCCCAAGTAATGAGCGTAATTGAATCTATGTAACTGATAAATTTGCTTCCTTTTTTTTTCTTCAAATATTTCTTCATTCTCTCGCTATGATTTTTACTCCTTTCTTCAGTCCATCTATTCCTCACTATTCTTCTGTAACACCACATTTCACATTTACCTTATTTTTAAATTATTATTATTATCATTAGGTATTATTATTACTATCATTATCATCTCTCTACACATTATATGGTGTTTCCTTGGTACCTTTCAACACTTAATCGTATTTTAAACCGCAGAGCACTTTAACCTACCACAGCAACACACATTACACAGACTATTAAGTGATTTTTTTTCCAGAGGACACTAGAATTAATTGCTGTTGATCATTTAGAGGTTCCACCCCGGCTGAGAGTATTAATATAAATTCAGAAGTATTAATGGTCTTCAGACATCTTAATCTAGCACTATGATACACTAGGCCCCGAAGCTTATGATCGCGAGATTGACACTCACTTAAAAATACAACAATCCACCTCGTAGTGTAGTGGCTAGCATTCTTGACTGTCACCCCGGAGGTCCGGATTCTATTCCAGGATCTGCCAAGAAATGAAATTCTTGTCTGTGAGATGGAACGGGGTACACTCAGCCTTGTGAGGCAAAAGTGAGAAGAGATGTGTTTGATTCCCATATCAGTCAACCTGAAAGTGACTTCCGTCGTTTCCCACTTCTACTCTAGGCAAGTGCCAAGATGGTTTCTAACTTAAGGCCACGGCCGCTGCCTTTTCAATCCTACCCTGAATTACAAATACACTCACTTTACTCCAGACACTACAATCACACAGGTTTTCAGACAAATTTAAAACACACACCGAAGTACACGGGGCTAAATATGTATAGCTCTCTATAGCTAGGGAACCTTGACTACACAAGGCACACATATTAGTCATACAAATAAAATATTTTTGATGATATTTCGTCCCCAAGTTCACCTGATCCATTTCTAGAAAGAATGGAATTACATGAGTTTAAATACGTGTGGAAGCTGTAGTGTACCCAGAAAACATAAGCTCCTTTGTCATTTCCGAAAACTTACGCTACAACAACAACAACATAACAACAACAAATGTAGTCACCAGCCTACGTGATTTCATTTATAACTACAACAAAATAGATTACATTCCATAACCACTAACCAATATGGACAACTATTACTGTTGTGCAAAAAATCACAAGTCTTGCGTTGTGTGATGTTTCAAATGTCCATGTAGAGTTTTCACACACACTGACCATCATGCATTCTTCACGTTAGGAAGAATCGTCTTACCTTCTACTTCCTCATTGGTATCAGTCGAACAGGCGCTCATAGCTTCCAAATGCAGTATTTTAACGTCTAAATATTCACTGCAGTTCAGTTTGTGCATGTTCAACAACCATGGTGAGTACTCTCACCATACATAGGCTGCTAGAAAAATTAGGAGCAGAGTGATTGGTAGGAAATGGCATGGAAAGTTAGCATTCCCATCTTGTTGAACGCTATGTCCTCCAAGTATATTTAAACGTGTATAATTTCGTCCTGTCTGTGGATGGCCCATGGGAATCTAATGGCAAAATACCACCATGGACGGTTTTCTTTTGGTCTGATCTTGGATTAAGTTCAAACAAAATCGGAGAGATCGTTCATTCATTCATTCATTCATTCATTTATTTATTTATTTATTTGCAATTGGAGGGCTTTCCCCCGGTGGCAAATTAGGTATACATAACAAATAAACAATTACACACAACAATTAAACTGAAGTATTTACATAATGTGTCAGTCTTTTCTTGAATACACCTACTGATGTTTGAAGCCATTTTTCGGTATTGCCTTAGTAAACAAACGTTCGGCGCATTTCTGTCGGTCAACACGATTGTACTCAAATGAGATGGGTTATTCCCTAATCCTGAAAAAAAATACATGAGATTAATAAATGCACTAGGATGACCAGTTTCGATCGTCAAGCTATCATCATCAGATCCATTACACTTAGGCTATAAAATCTATGTCTGAAAGTATGGGTGAAAATATTTACAATATGTACACTTATTTAGTTGCAGTATTAGTAGAGATGATGCAACTCGTCAGTATTTGTTAGTTACAGTCTATGTGATGTTTTGTTGGGATACTGGAAGTGGTGATTGACCTCCGGAATTTGCCTGTTTGGCAAATTAGGGAATAGCCCATCTCATTTGGAAACAATCGTGTTGACCGACTGAAAAGCACCCCACTTTTGTACACACCTATATATTTGGGGAAAAGCTTCAAGACTGCGGCAGGTAGAGAGTACCAGTTATCAATGGCACGGTTTACAAAAGAATATTTACAGTAATTTGTACGCTGTGGTCGGCCTTTAACTTTGAAAGGATGATCACTCCTACTCATTTAAGTGGGCTTTCCTATACGTTTGCTAAGCTCACCCCATGCTGGTTAAATTTGTATACGTGTTGTTCATAGCACAGAGTCTAGATTTGATTCTCCTAGCCTCAAGTGATTCCCACCCAAATGTATTTAACATATGGGTCACACTGCTCCTGGGATTATAGTCACTGAGCACAAATCTAGCGGCCTTTCTTTGTACCATTTTCAATTCATTGATGAGTCCTACTTGTTATGGGTCCCAAACTGCCAAGATGTATTCCATAATAGATCTTACAAGTGACAAGTATCCTAATTTATTAGCAGAGGTACTACTTCATTTTAATATCCTCATTACAACGTGCAGAGATTTTCAAGCTTTAGAAACTACACTTAACTAAACACATGTGTAGCGATGTCACATTTTCCTTTATTGATATATAATTACGACAGTCCGCAATTACTCACGGCAAATCGAAACGCTACAGTATCTTTGTTGGAAACAGTAGATGGGATGGAAGGATCAATGATATTATTGTTTTCTTTAAACATTTGCTAATTATAATTAGATCAATTTCCTAATGTAGGGCCTAGCGTTATGATTCAGCAAAACGAATTCACTTCACGCATAAACGCATGAGAAAAGATTAAGTACTAATTCATTTGCTGGTCTTCTCGAGGGAATATAATAGGTTCTTTACTCGAAGCCTGAAGTTGCTCATCACTTTAAAGCAGGTTTATTTTAATGGTGTTTAGGAGCGTGCACCTTTACTTTGAGAGGCCAGTTACCCTGGAGGTGTCTAGCTACCCTACTGTATTGGCTCGGGAAGGCTGCCAGGCACGGCTGATAGATGAGCGCCCGGGTCGACACGGGACGGGAAGTTACAATGGAGCACATTTTGGCAACCATCACGCTGGGTTAACAAGCTAACAGATCCCCGGAAGTTAAACCAGTCGCCAACCATTCGTGAACAATACTTACTCTTAAATCTGTAACCTCGTTTGACCGTCCTGACTTAGCTCATGACAGAAGTTTCAGAAAGTAATTTCGTTGTCCAAGACAGCAAAAGCACTGTATCATAAGACTCCACTTCTGCCAATTGGGAAGTCCCGTATTCTATAGTCCACGCCACCTTAGATAAGTTACTAATAATGTAACCTTACCATTTTACCCCTGTCTCCACAAACAAGATGATGTTCAGTATAATTTCTTACTGTCAGGTTGAAATAAATCAGAAACCCATATTGGTGGGTGAAAATCTAAAGGAAGTAGGAGACTTCTGCCACTTAGGAAGCGAAATAACTAGTGATGGACGAAGCAAAGAGGTTATAAAAAGTAGGTTAGCTAAGGGAAGGAAAACATTTCTACAGAAAAGGAATCTGTTGACATCAAATAAAATCGTTTTTGGTATTAGAAAATTATTTTTGAAAGCCTTTGTCTGGAGCGTGGCCCTCGATGAAAGTGAAACTTGGACTGTTGGAGCAGCAGAAAAGAGAAGAATAGAAGCGTTTGAAATGTGGTGTTACAGGAGAATGATGAAGATCAGATGGGTACATAGAGTAACAAATAACGAAGTGTTAAGACGAGTAGGAGAGGAGAGATGTTTCTGGTGACTGCTAATGAAGAGAAGAGATAGGTTGGCTGAACACATACTGAGACGCCCAGGAATAGCAAGGTTAGTTATGGAAGAACGGGTTGAGGACTAGAAATGTAGGGGTAGACCAAGGTTAGGATATGTTAAACAGATTGCCTCGGATGCAGGGTGTGGTAGCTATGTAGAGATGAAACGATTAGCTAAGGACAGGGAGGCATGGAGGGCTGCATGAAACGAGTCAAAAGACTGAAGACTCATACAACTGATAGAATCAAGGTTGTATTTACTGTTGCCAATCATATTTTAGTTACCATCTTTACAGACCATTTGCAGACACTGAAATTGTCACGTATAATGCAACTCGAAAGTTGATAGGATGGGCTGATTGTCGTCGTTTGTTTTTGTGAGGTCATTAAGAGTCAACAATATAATAGCATAACCTATAATTCAACGCCCATTTTCACTTCCTGTAATGTGCCCATTTAGCAAGAAATATGCCAATCACAGTATACCAGCGTAGCTCAATTCGGAATTTCGGGGCAGCGGTAAGTTCCCCCACTCTGTGATTCACATATCTTGGATTAATTAGAGGATACACTTGCAAAAATAACAACAAAATCAACTCCTATTTAAACACATTTAATTAATAAAATTAATGGCGCTACAAACATTTCAACAATTTAATTACTGACCCAAATATCAACTGCTTGTTCCAAATGAACAAGGGATCACAAATATAAACAAATATTGTATTCAAAACCTGTGGTTTCCACATAAACCAACAATTCTTACTTAGTCTCACTTCCATAAAGCACTAACATTAAGTTTACATAACTCCGAGCTCTTTGGCTCCATGCATTTACATAATTATGGTGTCATTCTTGTACACCTCAAACACTGTCTTTTATATTTTCTTATTTCTCAAAAACAAATATATAATTATATTTAAAATCTAGGTTAATTATCTAACTCAATATTTTGGGCATGTCCACACATTCAGTTGTTATCATCTCTCTTTATTTCACAAATATATTAAGGCAATCAGAAAATCAATTGTGTACTCCAGAGCGTGAAGGTACTTGACACAGTCAAAAAAACTATAGTTACTCCCGAACTCAGTTGCCTTCAATCAACTCGTGGAATCCCACGTCCTTACATCATTACAATAGGGATTGTTATTTATCCCTTATGTCTTAATAGACCATTATCATATAAGAAACTACGATCTGAACCGGCGAACGAAATATCCATCTACTAGGACCTCGGTTCATCGCCCGGGTCGTTAACAACTTAAACCCTCCTGGTGTATTCATTCTCTTTACAACAGCTTACGAGACGGTCTCTGTTCCTTCTCGCTTTAAGAGAGCTAGACTCTACTACTTGGGGTGCGATTTATGACACGTTAGGGTGACGGCGACTCCCTGTCTGACCCAACGTTAGTAGCTTATTTCCAAGGCTTTCAAAACAAACCTTCCCATTATATCCAGTTCTGGGGAGACCGGGCTTTATTGTACCGTATACATTCAAACAACTATTCTTTGGTTCACAGACCATTTTCGTATCCTTGGCATTTATTAATTATGAGAGGGTCCTCATTGATTGGGAAGATTAATACACATACGACGACGGAGAATTACAGGGGCTTTTATCATAAGAAGATCCTGCATTCGAATCTCTTCAAGTGCCTCGGGATCCAATCCCTTACAGAGGACTTATACAAAATGCGATTTAGAGTCGGCCGTGGCCCATATGACATACGCTCAATAATACCATATATTAGCTCCCTTTTTAAATACATACACAATGCCTCGTGATACTATGTCACAAATAGAGGACTTATACAATTATCAATTCACTGCAATCAACTACCCTCCATAAGTAATGTACCAAGTATTTTAACCACTACGCGTTCCTAGCGTGACACTTTAATATTATATTTGCGCTCATTATGCGCTATGCATTACTTTAAGCCGAAATGTCTTCCCAAGAACTGATAAAATCTCTTTAGTAACAATTCATATTATTTTAATTCACATATTAATCTTTCCGTTGTCGATAAATCGCTCCCTGTTTTAAAATATTCCATTGAACATCATATCTTACACATACGTTAAGGCTTAACGTTCTTATGTTCAGATCAATTTATTTTGATTTTTATTTAACACATCCATATTTAATTATTATTATTATCTTTATTCTTTATACAAGCTCAAAAGCTATTTCTTTCATATCTCAACTTTACTTTATTTCAATATCTTTCATGATAATTAATGATATTTCGCTTGCTCTTATGACATTTGTTAAATACATTAACCCTTTATTCACATATTTCCTCTACGGGATTTATTCTTTACATAATTATTTATAATTTCTCAATTTATTTTATTATTGTTCAGACCGTGTTCTTGATTATTCAGTATTTATTTATTAAAATACATCCCTTTCACTCAAAAACTCCGGTGGGTTTGTACACAATCGATTTCTGACACCAAAATAGAATGAATTTAGTACTCACATGTTTCCAGATCATCCCATGATCTTTAATCTGGTGCGGTGCTTCATTTTTGGGCCCACTTTGAACTTTTTACTCCATATTAAAGGTATTCATCTTACGTAAAAACACTTTTTGACATATATTTAAAACACTTAATATTGACGACATTTTTATATACTGATGTGTCCCTTTTGAACACATAATAAACACTAAAAATATTAATTTAACACACAATCTTGATTATTTTACACTTCACAATTACTCGATCACTAGGCCGTATTTCTGAGCCTATCACACGTGATCTTCTTAAATTCCCGTTTCCAAGGGTGAAATTTATTCGATGTCGGCTTCCTATCCTGCAGAATGCGAAAGTCTCGAAACATCTACTGTTCCCTGGAGTCCAATTCTGCTACTCCTATCCTGGATAACCGGCTATTTATCTAGCTTGAACGGCTTCTTTGTAGATCTGTCTATCGATCCTAACGAAAGTCTATACGGATCGAGGTCTCCTCTAAGACCTATAGATTTAGTTTATAGCAGCTAACACTTCTCAATTCTAGTATTTTTAGAATAGTTCGCCTGCTTTCTGGAGATAATGTTTATAGTCTCCTATCGTCTTTATTTGAACTGTTTTATTATTCTGTTCTTCCCTTTTAGGTTTCTTTAATTTAAATAACAGTTTATCTGTCTGGTACGATACTTCCGTACGTTATGATCTATTCGTTCGTACATTTAACGACCTATCGCCTTTAAGTCCGATGTTCGCGGCCTGCTCTGACTATATCTTACGAATTTTCACTTTAACTTGTATACAGTCGGGCCTAAATCCTATAATTAGGATTTTCCTAATATTTCACTACGGCGATACTTTAAAATTTCGTCTTGACCACTCCTATGGAGGCAAGCAAGTCGTTAATACTGCGACGCCTGTGGCTATCGGATCTTACTTCTGCGGTGTAACACGGCGTTTCTCCCCTCAAGGAGTACTGGTAGCTGTTTTCGATGTAACGCAGAATTACGTCCCCTCACGGACTGTCGGAATGACTACTTGTACGTCGTGGAGCAGCACTTCCCCTCACGGAGTGCTCGTAGGACTGCATGATTGGCTTGGAAACGCCCGAAGCTTTATACTGTTTTACTACAAAAAATAAGACTCTAGCCTTTCCTGTGGTCAACTTCTAAAATAATGGTGCCACAAATATAAAAATTATACCGTCCGAAAGCTCGTCTTCTCAATGTCAAATGATCTTATTGCACCTAAGAATCGATCGTGCAATTCGGAGATATTAATTAATTTCTCGTCCTCAATTGTGTGGGTGTTGCATTCCTTTTGCTCTCTCCCCTCCACAGAGGCTTAGGTAATTCCCCAATGACGTCGTCTTACGTCGGCAGTTTTTTTCTGCACAATTATTAAATGGTTTCTTTTTACTGAAAAATCTCTCATTCAAAATGATTCACTGTACTGTGCTTGTTTACTCATTATTATGCTCGTAAACGTGTTAATTTTAATTATTCCTCTTCTGGTGCATAAGCGGCGTTGTCAATTTCCAGCAACGTCAGCTTGAATTCCGATTCAGGCTTCCTTGTCTATCACGGTGGAAATTTCCATTCAGTTATTAATACTCGTGACCAGCCCTCTCTTGAATGTCGAGTGGGGTGATCTCATCTTAGGAACATCTGTCCCTAGTCGCTTGCACAATGTTAAGCTATAATCCTGGCTTAAAATCTCTCTCCGTTCCTTTAAGAAACTATACGTTTCTTTCATTTCTTCCTTAAGGACATGGGTTCGACCGTCATGGACCCTATGGCCCATGGGTTCATCTCTCCCCTCCTTAGATAAATAAATTTTCGAAAATTTTGAGGAAATTTATTTCAATTTAATTTTGTATTTCTTTATTCGTCGAAGCCATCATAACGTCATCCGTATTTACTGTTGTTTTTACTTCTTTTAAGTCGTATCCGGTAATTGTGTAGGTCGGGTATGCTCTGTCCCTACCCTTTCTTTCTTTCTTTATTTGTCTGGACTTTAAGTTCCCAGAACCTCATTCTCCCTTACGGGTTTGGTCTATCCCTACCCGTTTCCTTATTTCATCATTTTCTTTTCTTAAATTGGAATTTTCTTCTTCAATAAATTCAATTATTTCTTTAATTTCCCAATATACCTTCTCCAATTCGCATTCGCACTCGAATGCTTGAGCTCTATTTTCTATTTCTTCCTTATTCTTGTTTATGTCAAAAGCGGATTCATCTCTAAATGTTTCCATGTCCAGGGCTTGTTCATTCTCTTCATCAAAATCTTCGGGAGGGTAATATAATTTCAAATTTGCTGAATTCATGGTCACTTCGTAATCCGTTTCACAGTGCCGAATTCTATATGCGTTATTCCTCAAATCTCTGATTATCTGATATGGTCCGTGGTACATTTTCTGGAACTTCTTGTACACACGGTTCCCTGGATCCGAAATGGCTGGTCTTTTCACTAACACCATTTCTCCTGCTAATAATGGTCGATGATACCTCTTATGCCTATTTCTTCTCTGCCTCCTGTCGGCTTGAGCTTTTAGATGCTCAAAGGCTCTCCTAATTCGTACATCTCTTCCCGGCTGAGCGTCTGCTGGCCTAGGAATTACCAGATTCCAAGGTCTTTCTGGTTGCTCATTCCGATGTAACGTTATGGGTATCTCTCCTGTGGATTCATGGATTGTATTATTTATACAAAATTCGATAATATCCAAAATATTTATCCACTTCCAATTTTCTTCGGCACAGTATATTCTACAATACTTGGCCGTTTCTCTCATAACTCTCTCTACAGGGTTTGCCTCAGGATGGCGAATACTTGACAAAATTTGACGTATTCCAAGTCTTTCTAATTCTCGTCTGAACTCTACACTGGTGAAACAACTGCCGTGATCCGACAACAAATTCTCAGGTTTCCCCAGAATCGGTATCACTTTTTCTTTAAGTCGTTTTAACACCTGTTTGGTACTAGTCTTCTGTATGGGAGCAAGGACAACCATTTTAGTGAAGACATCCATAGCCACCATTATGTGTCGATTTCCTCTTCTTGCCTTTGGCAAAGGTCCAAAATTATCAATAGATATGATTTGGCCGGGCCTTTCGGGCAACAATGGTATAGGCTTCTGTCTCATCAGAAATGCATTAGGTTTGATCCTTTGACATAAGTCACATGTCTTTAGTGTGTCCCTTACAGTTTCTCTCAGTCTCGGCCATATAAATGCTTCTTTCAGCATCGAGACTGTTTTGTCGACTCCCATATGTCCGAACGATCTATGGGCTAACCATACTATTTTCCTCTGCAAAATTGCAGGTACAACAATCCTTAATTTCGTATGGTCAGAGTCCACAAACTTATATAATAACCCATTATAAAACGTGTAATCTTGTGCTATCTTCTCAGCTTCCGTGTACGCTGGTGTTCCTCTTATCAAGCTTCCCTCAAGGAATGATATGAGCATGTTCATCCATGGATCCTCCCGTTGTCTTTGACTAATGCTTCTTAACTCATTAAGAGTACGCTGATCCCTGTCTTCCAAATCTATAGCCATTACTTCCTCTTCTATGGACTCTGGCTGTCTACTTAAGTAGTCTGGAACTATGTTTTCCTTTCCTGGGCAGTACTCTATCTTGACATCAAATTGTTGAATATATAAAGCCCAACGCATCAACCTTTGACTGGATAAATCAGTCTTCATCAAAAAGGTTAAGGCTTTATGATCCGTCCTTAGAATGACCTGAAACCCATATACGATCTTCCGCCAATATTGCAACGCGTGCAATATCGCTAACAGCTCGATCTCGCTGATCGTATAATTTTTCTCGTGTGGTTTCAGTCTCCTACTTGTGAAAGCTAGATAGTTCTTCTTATCAGGGTTTTCCGGGTTCTCCTGATATAGCATTGCCCCTATTCCAATCTGGGATGCGTCTGTCTGAATGATAAATCTCTGATTAAAATCAGGATATCCTAGCTTCACGTAATTTAAGAGCATTTCCTTGGCCTCCACGAATGCTTTTTCTGCTTCCTCCGTCCATTTCCACTTGCCCCCCTTCTTCAGAAGGTCCTGTAGTGGTGCAACAGTTTTGGTGTATGATGGACAATGTCCTGAGAAGAACCCAATCAATCCCAAAAACTGGCGAACGTTCTTCACTTTCAAAGGCCTTGGAAAATCCCTTATCGATTCCAATTTGCATGGATTTGGTTTAACACCATCCTTGTCAATCACATGCCCTAAAAATGTCACTTGCCTTTGACAGAAGTTCGATTTCTTTAAATTTATCTTAAAATTTGCCCTTCTTAGGTCTTCTAATAATTTCTTCAAATTTTCTAAATGTTCCTCAATGCTCTCCGAGGTAAGCAAAATGTCATCTACGTATCGGATAGTGCAATCTTTCACTTCCTCTGACAGGTTTCGATCCAGCGCTCTTATTAATGCGGATCCTGCAGTCTTTAATCCAAACGGACATCTTCTAAAGCAGTATGTTTGTTGATCGAACTGAAATCCAGTCAACAAGCTGGTTTTCTCTTCCAGTTCGAGGTGATGATACGAAGAAGTCATGTCAATATTTGTAAAAATCTTCCTGCCTTTAAACTTCCTCAGTATTTCTTTTATGGGTGGTGCCGAATCATTTTCTGGTATAATTTTTGCATTTAAATTTCTGGCATCTAAACACACCCTTACTGAGCCATCCGGTTTACTCACAATCACTAATGGACTAACATATGGTGTCGCCATCTTTTCTATAACACCTGCATTTATCATCTCCTGCAGTGTTTTCTTGGTTTGTGGGTAATGTTTTTCCGCAACCGGGTATGGTTTTTGTTTGAACGGTGCCCAATCGTTGACTTGGAACGCGTATTTAAAATTTTCAATCTTCCCTGGCTTGGAATCAAATACGTCCCTATAATCCAATAATAATTTCTTTAATTGTTCCTTAATTTCGAGGCTGACTTTAGCTTCCTCCACTTTTCCTGACAGGTTGGTCTCGAACTCATTTTCCACATTATCTTCGAGTTCTATGTTGAGGACTTCAAATATCTTTTCTATGTCCTTATAATCTTCCTCAATCACTTCTTCCATATGCCATACCTGTTCTGCTATTTTCGCGTCCTGTTCCTGTAGGTTAATGTTTTGCTCATCCACATCCTCTCTTTGAATTCTAATGCAATTTTGCGCTAGGTCTATAATGACCTTGTTCTCACGGATAAAATCAATACCTAATATGACATTATACGGTAATTGATTTACCAGCAAAAAGCACTGCGAAATTTCAGCGTTACCCATGATTAAATCAATGTATACCTGAAATTTACATGTCAAAGATTTTTCAGGGATAATTCCCTTAATCTTTACACTTGATGTGGGAATCTTTAGTACTCGGCCCCTTGTTTCCAATTCATTTAACAGGGTTTGTGTAATTAGACTTATTGTGGATCCAGTATCAATCAATGCTCTGACCAGTAATCCTTCTATCCTAAGCATAATTATAGGTAGCTCTCTTTTAACAGGTGGGATTCCTTCCACATCTTCGTTAATTAGTTCATCTGGTCTAGCTATCCAATTTACAATTTCTACCTCCTCCCAGCTCCTGGTATGTTTCCACTTTTGACAATTTAAATTTGGAGTTTTTTTTTATCCTGAGGGCTCCCTTTTCCCTCATTCTTTAGCTGAGCTTGTAGTTCCAAGCTTTGAGCTCCGTCTAATCGGTCGGGTGATTTCCGGTTCTTGATTGCCTCACTCCAACGGACTTTTTGCCTATCAGGTTCATCTGGTCTTTCGTTCATATAACGAAGACTCTCCTGATATCTTTCTTCTATTTCGGCCCGATATTCATCATCCCTATCGTCTGGCCTTACATTTCTCCTGGGATAATTCTCCCATTTCTTTCTGTTGTCCGGCCTTTGCTGGTTATTGTTATAGGGTCGGCTTTCCTGTTGCCTATAACCCGTCGTTCTAGGATTTCTTCCTCGATATCCTCCCCTGTAATATGGCTGTATCCTTCTAGGCTCCTGGTGCCCATACTCTCGATCTCGTCCTTGAGTATCCGTACTGGTGGACTGATTCCTGGTCACTGGTTTTTCTCCAGTTTCCTGACTGCTGGCCATGTGTACTTGCTCAGTTTGTCTTTGATGCCGAGGTGTTACGTGCGAAGTCGTCATATCTAACTGACGTAATACACTCTCCACTTCCACAGCACTTCTGGCTTTGGATGAGATTAGCAGCCTCTGAATCTCATATGGAAGCTGTCTTGCAATGGCGGCACACAGGTCATTTTCTGCCGGAGCAATATCCAGTTCACGGAATTTACACAGCTGAGCGGTGAAAAATTCCGAGTATTTAGTAGGTGCATTGGTGCTGTACTTCCTAGAGTACAGATCTAGCCTTAAATTTTCTTGGACATCTGCTGCCCAATATCGCTTTAAAAATGCTTCCCTAAAGCCTTCCACCGTATCAAAAGTGTATCTAAAGCTTCTGAACCAGGTGAGACAATCACCTGCCAACAGCTTTTCAATAGCTCTCAGTCTCCGATCCTGAGGAATCTTCATTTCATTTAGATACTCTGCCACTTCTTTTAGCCAGTATTTTGGAGTAATAGACATGTTATTACCCGTAAACTTTACTGGTCTATCCTCATTGGATTTAATAATGTTTATTATTTGGCCATTTGTCTGATTCGTGTACGGGGTTGACATCGCCATTGGATATCCTGGGTTCTTATAAGGGCTCTCCCCTCCTAAGTCCCTCTCCGTATCTGTGCCTTGTTCACGGGAATCTACCCATCCTGTCTTTGGAAACTCCTCCTGATTTTCGAATTCTAACTTCCTTTCTCTTCGGGCACTTTCTTCATTTGCCATGAGTTGGATTTCCATTTGACTGTTCTTATGTTCAGTCCTCTCCAATCGGGATCTTAATTCATTCTGAATTCTTTCTTGATTCCTTTTAATATCTTCCTCTACCTTTTTGGATTGGAATTTCTCATCCCTGTAACTATCCCTGAATTCATTTAGTTTTTCTTCTACCTCTTTCTTAAAGATCATGACCCTTTGGTCTATAATTTCTGGCTTAATGTCACCTATGGTCTCCAGGCCCTCTCGTATCTCCTTTATTTGCTTCTCCACTTCTTTTCGTCCTTTAACGATATCTACTTTAATTCCTTCAAGCTTTCCCTCAGTTTTCTCTTGACTCTTATACAATTTCATCATTTCATCTTGGACCTGATTTACTTCCTTATTAGTTTTTCCTACGTGATCCTTTAATGTTCCGATGGTTTCCTGAACCTCATTAATACCCTGACTTATTTCATTTATTTTATGGGTGTTATCCTTATTTTCGTCTTCTCGTTGTTTTCTTTCACCCTGGAGATGCCCCTCGTAGATACCTAATCTTCGATTTATTTCACCCTCATACTTCTTTAAGTTATCATCTACCTGCCCGGTAAACAGCTCGATCTGATCTTTCATCCCCTTAACATCCTTTATATTTTGATTTTTCATCTCAGTTACTTCAGTCTGAACTGCACTGATTTTGTTCTCGAGGGTCCCTACTTTCTCCTCAACCCCTTCAAATCTATCTCCTAGCTTATTCACGCTTTGTTTTATTTCATCCCGGGATGCCTCACAAATATCGCTGTTAGATCTTATCTGAGCTTCTAACTTTTCCTGCACACCTTGGATCTGGGTTACAAGTTTCTTTTCACAATCATCACCCTTTGTTTCTATGTTAACTAATTTAGTTTCTAAAATTTTAAAATTTTCTTGACATGTATTTTGGGAATCTACCATATTTTTGTTCATAGTCTTTATTTGGACTTGCAATCCTGAATGAAATCCTTCATTTTCCTTTTTAATTTCAATTAACTTGTCTCCAAACGTAGTGTCAAAACCTTGAAACTTGTTATTTATTTTATCTATCTCAGCCTTTACTTCATTGTTCATTGTTACACAGTTAGCCTCGATAGCTTCTAACTTAGTTTCCATGGTATTACTTTTAACTCCGATAGCTTCTAATTTAATCCCCATGTTAGCACTATCAGTTTTTATTGACTCCAAACTTTCATTTATGGATTCGAACACTTTGTTATTTTCATTCTTTTGGAGACTCAATGTATTGTTTATAGCTCCTAACCCTTCTTTATTTTCCATCTGTTGGCTATCCAACTTATTCAAACTCTCATTTATGGATTCGAACACTTTGTTATTTTCATCCTTTTGGAGACTCAATGTATTGTTTATAGCTCCTAACCCTTCTTTATTTTCAGTCTGTTGGCTATCCAACTTATTGTTTATGGCCTCCCAGAGCCGTTGCATCTCTTCACTAAATGCCATCTTATGAGAATACAGTGGGCCACAAATGCCACCACACTAGTACATGCTTGAGAGATGATACCCTGAATCAGTGTGTCCCAATTTCTTTAAAATATTACTTTAGTACGGGTATTCACTTACAACGTACCCTTTTACTACTTTTATTCAATTTCATAAACCTTTATGGAAGTGTTTAAAATTCAAAATTTCGAAAAACCATTTTTTTTCAAAAAAATGAAAATTTTGATTTTTCGAGAAAACTCGGGTTTTCCCTAGGAAAACTCAGCCCTGCGTACTGGGCGCCAAAATCATGATGATTTGCTAGGGGGTTTATAATATAATATATTCAGGGCTGCTCGGTATGAGTTTCCAGGGACCCATGCGGTCAATTAATATTTTACGTTGTAGCTATTCCCATTATTACTTTAATTTTACATCATATGACCGACTTAAGTGTTCCTCTAGTTATTAATCCAGCACATTATTTATATAACCCCATGTGCCCATTTAGCAAGAAATATGCCAATCACAGTATACCAGCGTAGCTCAATTCGGAATTTCGGGGCAGCGGTAAGTTCCCCCACTCTGTGATTCACATATCTTGGATTAATTAGAGGATACACTTGCAAAAATAACAACAAAATCAACTCCTATTTAAACACATTTAATTAATAAAATTAATGGCGCTACAAACATTTCAACAATTTAATTACTGACCCAAATATCAACTGCTTGTTCCAAATGAACAAGGGATCACACATATAAACAAATATTGTATTCAAAACCTGTGGTTTCCACATAAACCAACAATTCTTACTTAGTCTCACTTCCATAAAGCACTAACATTAAGTTTACATAACTCCGAGCTCTTTGGCTCCATGCATTTACATAATTATGGTGTCATTCTTGTACACCTCAAACACTGTCTTTTATATTTTCTTATTTCTCAAAAACAAATATATAATTATATTTAAAATCTAGGTTAATTATCTAACTCAATATTTTGGGCATGTCCACACATTCAGTTGTTATCATCTCTCTTTATTTCACAAATATATTAAGGCAATCAGAAAATCAATTGTGTACTCCAGAGCGTGAAGGTACTTGACACAGTCAAAAAAACTATAGTTACTCCCGAACTCAGTTGCCTTCAATCAACTCGTGGAATCCCACGTCCTTACATCATTACAATAGGGATTGTTATTTATCCCTTATGTCTTAATAGACCATTATCATATAAGAAACTACGATCTGAACCGGCAAACGAAATATCCATCTACTAGGACCTCGGTTCATCGCCCGGGTCGTTAACAACTTAAACCCTCCTGGTGTATTCATTCTCTTTACAACAGCTTACGAGACGGTCTCTGTTCCTTCTCGCTTTAAGAGAGCTAGACTCTACTACTTGGGGTGCGATTTATGACACGTTAGGGTGACGGCGACTCCCTGTCTGACCCAACGTTAGTAGCTTATTTCCAAGGCTTTCAAAACAAACCTTCCCATTATATCCAGTTCTGGGGAGACCGGGCTTTATTGTACCGTATACATTCAAACAACTATTCTTTGGTTCACAGACCATTTTCGTATCCTTGGCATTTATTAATTATGAGAGGGTCCTCATTGATTGGGAAGATTAATACACATACGACGACGGAGAATTACAGGGGCTTTTATCATAAGAAGATCCTGCATTCGAATCTCTTCAAGTGCCTCGGGATCCAATCCCTTACAGAGGACTTATACAAAATGCGATTTAGAGTCGGCCGTGACCCATATGACATACGCTCAATAATACCATATATTAGCTCCCTTTTTAAATACATACACAATGCCTCGTGATACTATGTCACAAATAGAGGACTTATACAATTATCAATTCACTGCAATCAACTACCCTCCATAAGTAATGTACCAAGTATTTTAACCACTACGCGTTCCTAGCGTGACACTTTAATATTATATTTGCGCTCATTATGCGCTATGCATTACTTTAAGCCGAAATGTCTTCCCAAGAACTGATAAAATCTCTTTAGTAACAATTCATATTATTTTAATTCACATATTAATCTTTCCGTTGTCGATAAATCGCTCCCTGTTTTAAAATATTCCATTGAACATCATATCTTACACATACGTTAAGGCTTAACGTTCTTATGTTCAGATCAATTTATTTTGATTTTTATTTAACATTTCCATATTTAATTATTATTATTATCTTTATTCTTTATACAAGCTCAAAAGCTATTTCTTTCATATCTCAACTTTACTTTATTTCAATATCTTTCATGATAATTAATGATATTTCGCTTGCTCTTATGACATTTGTTAAATACATTAACCCTTTATTCACATATTTCCTCTACGGGATTTATTCTTTACATAATTATTTATAATTTCTCAATTTATTTTATTATTGTTCAGACCGTGTTCTTGATTATTCAGTATTTATTTATTAAAATACATCCCTTTCACTCAAAAACTCCGGTGGGTTTGTACACAATCGATTTCTGACACCAAAATAGAATGAATTTAGTACTCACATGTTTCCAGATCATCCCATGATCTTTAATCTGGTGCGGTGCTTCATTTTTGGGCCCACTTTGAACTTTTTACTCCATATTAAAGGTATTCATCTTACGTAAAAACACTTTTTGACATATATTTAAAACACTTAATATTGACGACATTTTTATATACTGATGTGTCCCTTTTGAACACATAATAAACACTAAAAATATTAATTTAACACACAATCTTGATTATTTTACACTTCACAATTACTCGATCACTAGGCCGTATTTCTGAGCCTATCACACGTGATCTTCTTAAATTCCCGTTTCCAAGGGTGAAATTTATTCGATGTCGGCTTCCTATCCTGCAGAATGCGAAAGTCTCGAAACATCTACTGTTCCCTGGAGTCCAATTCTGCTACTCCTATCCTGGATAACCGGCTATTTATCTAGCTTGAACGGCTTCTTTGTAGATCTGTCTATCGATCCTAACGAAAGTCTATACGGATCGAGGTCTCCTCTAAGACCTATAGATTTAGTTTATAGCAGCTAACACTTCTCAATTCTAGTATTTTTAGAATAGTTCGCCTGCTTTCTGGAGATAATGTTTATAGTCTCCTATCGTCTTTATTTGAACTGTTTTATTATTCTGTTCTTCCCTTTTAGGTTTCTTTAATTTAAATAACAGTTTATCTGTCTGGTACGATACTTCCGTACGTTATGATCTATTCGTTCGTACATTTAACGACCTATCGCCTTTAAGTCCGATGTTCGCGGCCTGCTCTGACTATATCTTACGAATTTTCACTTTAACTTGTATACAGTCGGGCCTAAATCCTATAATTAGGATTTTCCTAATATTTCACTACGGCGATACTTTAAAATTTCGTCTTGACCACTCCTATGGAGGCAAGCAAGTCGTTAATACTGCGACGCCTGTGGCTATCGGATCTTACTTCTGCGGTGTAACACGGCGTTTCTCCCCTCAAGGAGTACTGGTAGCTGTTTTCGATGTAACGCAGAATTACGTCCCCTCACGGACTGTCGGAATGACTACTTGTACGTCGTGGAGCAGCACTTCCCCTCACGGAGTGCTCGTAGGACTGCATGATTGGCTTGGAAACGCCCGAAGCTTTATACTGTTTTACTACAAAAAAAATAAGACTCTAGCCTTTCCTGTGGTCAACTTCTAAAATAATGGTGCCACAAATATAAAAATTATACCGTCCGAAAGCTCGTCTTCTCAATGTCAAATGATCTTATTGCACCTAAGAATCGATCGTGCAATTCGGAGATATTAATTAATTTCTCGTCCTCAATTGTGTGGGTGTTGCATTCCTTTTGCTCTCTCCCCTCCACAGAGGCTTAGGTAATTCCCCAATGACGTCGTCTTACGTCGGCAGTTTTTTTCTGCACAATTATTAAATGGTTTCTTTTTACTGAAAAATCTCTCATTCAAAATGATTCACTGTACTGTGCTTGTTTACTCATTATTATGCTCGTAAACGTGTTAATTTTAATTATTCCTCTTCTGGTGCATAAGCGGCGTTGTCAATTTCCAGCAACGTCAGCTTGAATTCCGATTCAGGCTTCCTTGTCTATCACGGTGGAAATTTCCATTCAGTTATTAATACTCGTGACCAGCCCTCTCTTGAATGTCGAGTGGGGTGATCTCATCTTAGGAACATCTGTCCCTAGTCGCTTGCACAATGTTAAGCTATAATCCTGGCTTAAAATCTCTCTCCGTTCCTTTAAGAAACTATACGTTTCTTTCATTTCTTCCTTAAGGACATGGGTTCGACCGTCATGGACCCTATGGCCCATGGGTTCAGTAACTTATGTGACTCTATATGATTGGCACAAGATTATGCCACTGTTGCAGTGTCATTTCATGACGGTTACAGAACTAGACAGACCTACTTATAGTATATTGGCACGATGAACTCGGCCAAATAATTTACAGAATAATTAACTTGATTTTAGTGGTAACAGTAAGATAATTCAGACTATATCAGGGGTGTCCACTAACAATTAGTTTGGGAGCTGCAAATTTATGAAGCTGTTTCGAAGCGAGTCATGTGGTTCGAATTCCACGTAAAAATGGAGGTCCCGTGGCGCATGATCGTGAGACCAACAATCACGAGCTTCATTACTTCCTTTTTATTTTGTATTGAAGTTTAAAACTCATAAACAATTATTATTAATATTATTATTATTGTGGTGTTTGTAGCCATATTTTCAGTGTTGCCCTAGTAAACAAGAGTTTAGTGCTTTTCAGTCGGTCAACATTCGTGTTGACCGACTGAAAAGCACTAAACTCTTGATTATTATTATTAATGATTTAAAATTATTATTATTATTATTATTATTATTATTATTATTATTATTATTATTAGTGATTTAAGCCCACTAAGGAGGGATTATGACTAGTGCTTCTGCTTCTGATAGTTTATAATTATCTAGTCAATATTCCCATCATTATAGTACATTATGCTACGAGCCTATAATGGCAATAATTAAGACACGAGCATATGCGAGTTTTATAATTTCCATACGAGTTGCATACGACTGTTTATGTTCGACGATAATTATTATAACTATTTTATGTTCGAACATAAATATTCATAAATATCTGTCAAGATTTCACCAGTTTAATGTACTGAACAGAGCGCATGAGACGCAGAGAATGCCTTGTATTTGACCACGGCCTCCTCGATTATCCTACTATGACACTAGGCCACGCAGTGAAATTTAAATTTGAAGCCCCTGGAACTCAGTGCAGGTGCGAAGATATCCTTATCTAATTGGTCAAACAACGGTTTCTTGAGGACTGATTGGTGGGAGAAACTGTTTCCTAACTGTTTCATAATGAAAAATGGTGTTATAATGAACCTCATTATAGTACAGTTTTCTGACATATAATAGGATAAAATTATTATAGTTAGACATTTTTCTTAACACTTCGGTGCGTTCACTGTCAATGCTGTTGCTCTTTAATCAATAACACACACGCCTAAGTACACGGGGCTGATTACCGTGTGTCCCAAAGTTCTAAATTGAATGAAAAATAATAATAATAATAATAATAATAATAATAATAATTTTATTATGTAAATTGTCATTCTCACCACTAACGTATCTAGAAGGACGCAGAATTTAACCTTCCTGCCATGAGCATCTTTGACCATAAGCTGTCCTCTTTCACCCGGAACGAGTATGTGGGAGGCTAGTGACATTCAATTCAGCGGCAGGAAAGGGAAATGATTCAGGAACTATATCCAGGATGTGTACACCTTAATGGACTGGTTTAATTACGAGTGTCGGAATGGATCCAATCTAAGAATAGCGTCAATCTGATAGCGCACGCAAGTAGTAATGGCTCATGGCCTGCGAACTATTCTGAGCTAATAATCCCCTCGCAAAGAGCAATAATGAGTCGACTACATGTCGTATTTATATCTCCTGCCTGTGGGAGAAATGGGACTCTCCTCACTGGAAAACAGCTCTATATGGATACCACTACTGAATGAAAATCCACAGCCTGCTTCCAGTCTCCGACCGGGTCAGGAATGGAATGAATGAAGCCCCTATCTAGCGGCGAGGATATGAACTGTGCCAGCTGCCGAGGCCTGACGCACTCCTCTGGGGCAATGATTAAATGAATGACAGATGAAATGAAATGATAGTGGAGAGTGTTGCTGGAATGAAATTTTGACAGGGAAAACCGGAGTACCCGGAGAAAAACCTGTCTGCCTCCGTTTTGTCCAGCACAGATCTCACATGGAGTGACCGGGATTTGAACCACGGACCCAGCGGTGAGAGGCCGGCGTGCTGCCGCCTAAGCCACGGAGGCCTACTACAGAACTGTATGCTAAATACATATTTTACGTGTGTCTTGTGTGTTGTGGTAATCGATCGTAATATTTATTTTAATAATCATCATATACTGTATAATACGCTAAGGTGTATATTTCATAAAACTCAAGCTCATAAAACAGAGGGAGTTAGAAGGTGCGGTTTGTACCAAAAATCTTCCAAATAAGCCCAATGGTACAGGAAAAATCTTTCATTTCTTGAGAAGTCAACGGAATATATGTATTTATATATAAAGTGCATTTAAAGTAAACATGACGATAGCCCCTGCCAGAACTGTGTCTCGTCCAGCCCGCATAACAATGAAGCCGGGCGGGTGGTTTTACACGTGTGAGATTTCTCGCACAAGTCCACTACAACTTGTATATTTCTTTCATAACTCTGTGTGAAATGTCGAAACAGAAATCAAAGTGTGAACGACTTTGAAAGTAATGAATTCGAACTGTTTACTCTGAACTCTAAATTTAGTGATCTGTGTTTGATAATTTTTGCAATGAGTTACTTTGTCTGTATATGGAAAGTAGACTTACCTGATGTAATCCAACTGGATGTCAGGTGGGCCCGTAAAGGTTTCCCCTCTTCCGGTTAGATATGCACGGGCATTGCATACGAAGTAAACTAGCTTAGAATGGAAAAGAGCAATTGGACCGGAAATAAATCTAATAGCCTGAATCAGTCCTTAGCAAAATACGTGAGAAGAGGCAGTTAAAAGCTCTTGTAGAAAGAAGAAAAATCAAATGCATTGGACACACTCTACAGACCATACCATGTTCTTGTGTTCTAATTTGGAGGGAATAACTCCAGGTAAGAAAAGCATGGGAAGGTAAAGATATACAATTTGGATTATATAATGGACAAATTAAATTGTAAGAACTAGGCCGTCATGGAGCGTTCAGCAATGGACAGATGAATGTCATTGCAGCGACAAGGCTAGCTTTACGAAGATGAATAAGTGAACTGCGTATGTACAGTATTTATTGAAGGTATTATAATGGTTTATTTGAATGGTTAGGCTGTATGAATATTATCTACCTACTTGCGACCTCTGAAAATTCTGCAGCTGCCGTAGTGGCCGTGGTGCACGACCTAACAAGCATGGCCTCACCAGTGGGCCCAAGATATACTCTCCCAATACAAAATGATAATTAGGGCAGTGCAGTATATTTTTGAAAATGTATTATGAGTGTCTGTATATTAAAGTACAGTGTTCTAGTTGTTGTAGTTGATGTTGTTGCTTATTTTAGGGGCTGCGACATCATGGTCATATAACCTCGTGTATTTGGGTGTGCGTTATTTGTGTGATAACCTGTGTTATTGTGATGGCTGTAATAGTTTGTGTATTTGTAAATTGAGGACAGGCTTTGGTAAGGAGGTGGCCGTGGCCTTAAGTTAGGAACCATCCCAGCATTTGCCTGGAGTAGGAGTGGGGAAACCACGGAAAACTACTTCCAGGATGGCTAGTATTCTAGTATTCTAAAGGTTATATATGCCCGCCTTTTGTAGTTTCGGGGTACGTATTGAGATTTCAGATTCAAAAGCCCTGGGATCAATTCCCAGCTCTGCCAAGACATTCAATTCTGGTCTGAGGGTTGGAACGGGGTGCACTCAGTGCTCTGAGGTTACCTGAGAAGAGATGGGTTCTATTTCCACCCCAGCTGTTCTAGAAATGGTTTTCAGTGGTTTTTCACTTCTACTTCAGGCATATTTTTAAGTTTCTATCATCTACTCCTGTCATCTGTTACGAAAGCATCCTAGAAACGAGATGATAGCTTCCGCGTCAGACACAACAGACGTATTTGCCAAGACAGGCACGATATACTGAGTTGCCGCATACTTAGGGATCGTATCTAAGTTGGTAAAGCTGTTTTGGCGGCACAGCACAAGGTCGTGTGACTAATACAGCGTTACAAAGAAGATCGTTACGCCACATTAATCTTCAGACTTGAATTGTAGATTTTCCGTGTCCTCCGATTAGTTCGCCTTGTCAACCAGATAAAAGGACTGTGATGCCAAATTTAAACTCTGACAAGGTTTCTTACAGTATCTCAGCAGGAACCTTGCAGAAGTAGAGTGTTCTCAAAACAATTGTTAGTTGTAACCCATACTTTTCAATCTGTACATTGGACAAGCAATGAAGGATAATAGAGACAAATTTAATGCAGGAGTACATATTGAAGGTTAGAAATAATTTCAACTCTGAGAATTTCTGATGACATCGTCATCTTATCCGATTCACCAGAGGGTTCGAATGCATTTTTAAATGGTATGGACTTCGTCTTGAGGAAATAATTCATTATGGAAATCAGTAAATGTAAAACAAAAATAATGGAATTCAGCCGAAAGAAATCAGAAATCCATATTGACGTCAAATTTGCAAGTGATCAGCTAAAGGAAGTAGAAGAATTCTTCTTAGGAAGCAAAATAACCAGTGATGGACGAAGCAATGAGGATATAAATAGTAGCTTGGCTCAGGAAAGGAAAGCGTTTCTACAGAAAAGAAATCTCTTGATATCAAGTATAGATTTAGGTTTTAAGAAGTAATTTTTAAAAGCTTTTGTATGGAGCGTGGCACTCTGTGGAAGTGAAACTTGGACTATTGGTGCAGCAGAAAAGAGGAGAAAGAAGTATTTGAAATGTGGTGTTACAGGAGAATTATGAAGATCAGATGGGTAGATAGGTTTACAAATGAAGAGGTGTTAAGACGAGTGGGAGAGGTGAGATGTTTCTGGTGACTGCTAATGAAGAGAAGAGATAGGTTGGTAGGACACATACTATGACACCCAGGAATACCAAAGTTAGGTATGGAAGAAAGGGTCGAGGACAAGAACTGTACATGTAGACCTAGATTTGGATATGTTAAACAGATTGCCTCGGATGCCAGGTGTGGAAGCTATGTAGGGACGATATGATTATAGCAGGACAGGGAAGCTTGGAGGCAGCATCAAACCACTCAAAAGACTGAAGACTCAAACAACACAACTCTTTAGTCGGTCAACACGAATTCGATCAATGACGGGGTGAGGGTGAAATGTATATAACATAAATAAGTAAATAAACTCTCTTGAAAAAATTGCATGTATTAAATATGATCACTGTTAATAATGGGGTAATAAAGGAGAAGGATAACAGTCGGGAGTAGGCAAGCTTACAGCGTGCATCTGTACAACAAACGTGCTGTGAAACAGATAAGTAACCATTTACACAATATAATTCAAATGCCTGTTTTGATTTTATTTCATTCTGTTGTTTTAACTGTATACTGTATAACATATTATTATTATTATTAATCTTGATTGGTCACATTGGACCACTTGAGTAGTTCCACAATCACTTCTTCTTTGAAGGTAGTACTGCTTGGTTGTTGCGCTCTTTTCAGTACTTTTTCATTCTTTCAGATCGGGATTTTCTCAACTCATCTTCATAGGCTTTCTATGTGTCATTTCTGTAGAAAATTTGTGATATTTAAGAATGGTGTTAATTTTATTTTTCTCCTCGGCATCTGTTATCTTGAGTCCAACTGCTTTGAGATCTTGTTGGATTTCTACAGCCCATGAAGGGCCTAGGCCTACCAAGCGACCGCTGCCCAGCCATTAGGCTTGCAATTTTTGGGATGACTCGTGATCAGCGTATCGGGTCTTCTCGGTCGTTAATCTTGGTTTTCGTGATCGGGGCGCTGCCTCACTGTCAGACAGCTACTCAATTGTCCTCACGAGGCTGAGTGCACCCCGTTCCAGCTCTCACGTCAGTTTCTAAAATCCGTGACGGAGCAGGGAATCGAACCCGGGGCCTCCGGATGAGAGGCAGGCGTGCTACCGAACATCACTGGGCCAGCGTTTTAACTGTATACACGTGCATAATATTCGTACGAATCGGTAGTTCACAAACCTTTTTAAAACAAACTAACTTTGAATTGTGAGACTCAAACTGAGAATAGTAATATAAACAATAACTTGACAAATTATACGGAGTATAATAAAACCACACATATTAATATTTGTATAAATTTAAACCTCAACTCCAGTGATCAGGATCTGACGATGCTCGCTTGAGGGTCGACATGTGTAATCCTAAATTACCCCATTATTAATAGTGATTATGATTAATACATTTAATGTTTTCACGAGGGTTTATTTATTTATTATTTTACATTATATACTTGTACATTGCCCAGTCATTAGGGAAATTTCTGTTGACGGAATGAAGAGTTACAACAGGTAACACTGATAAATGGCTTCAAAACTTAACATCTCAAAACAATCGCCAATTGCGGTGGAATATTCGCTCGTTTAGGTGAAACTATTTCACTTGAAAACCCACCAGTACAACGATGGGAAATAACTTTGACCTTAGAAATTAGCAGCTACACGACAATATGTCATTAATGTGAAAGAAGATCGGATTGGTTCTTTTTATTTTATTCCCCTTAGAATACATAATGATACAGGATTAACGTACCTTTTTACTGATAGGGGAGTGGTGGCATACTGGTCAAGCTGTTGGCCTATCAGCAAGCTAGGCTGGGTTTGATTCCCGGTCAATGTATGTGAGATTTTTAAATTTTACCTAGTCCTGTGGTTCAGACTCCACGTAAGAAGGAGGTCCCGTGACTCTTGATCGCGCTATTAACGGTCACGTAAAACTACAAGATTGCTCCCATCCTTCATTTCTTCCTTATTAACTACTACTACTATAACATACATCACAATAGCACAGGTTATCAGACAAATCCTACGCATACTCAAGTACACAGTTTTAAATGACCACTATGTCGAAAAGCTCCTAAACGAATCAACAACGACAACAAGAATACTTGCAAGCCGACTGGCTGTCGCAGTACTGTATCCTCTCTGCGTTACAAGTGTGATATGCAACCCGCAGTGCGAGTAGCGAAGAGAGTGTTTGCTGCAACCCGCAGTGCGAGTAGCGAAGAGTTTGTTTGCTGCAACCCGCAGTGCGCCATATCGTAATACGAGATTACGGTGAGTAATAGTAGTCAAGTAAACACGCGCCAATTCTGAGCTCCCCGGGTTTTAGTTTGAGGCGAAGTAAAACGTATCCAGTACAACTTATAAAAGTTACAAAAGTGCGGTAGGAAGTCACCCACAACGCAAGAATACAAGAACCTATCAATGGTAAAGGTAAATAGAAAATATCAGTAATTAATAATACCTCCCTGCACAAGGGGATAGTGAGGTTATATCGCATAAAGATGGTCATAACACAAATCGCATACAGGAACAAAAAATCTAAGTGAATGTCCTACCTCAGAAGTCGCAGGTAACACATAAAAACCCTGTATGGACAAGAAGTACCACCGGCAAGAAACCAGTGACCTGCGCTAAATGCGGTAAAGCATTCTCCACGAATTGAAACCAGTGACCTGCGCTAAATGCGGTAAAGCATTCTTCACGAATTGAAAGCCGTATGCAATAGCACAAAAGAAATACCTGTATCTGCGGTACGTACACCATTTCTGCTACCAAATAATAGAAAAAAAATTATGGCGGACGAAGCGGAAACACGGATTGAATTCGCTCTGAAAGCGATAGAGAATATCACGGAAACCGGTGGTTACCTGAAAAAAGACGCTAAAGAGGACCTGAAACAGGCGGTAAATGACATTAGAGAATGTTTCAGAACAGTCAAAAACGCATTCATGAAATATTATTCCGAAAAGAACACACAAAATCACATTAAAGGAGACCAAAATTCACCAATGCGTAACGAAGAAGACATCACCCATACAGGGATGGTGCCGACTCCTGTCGATGCAGACGCAGACATTCCAGCACCAAACGGTCCTAGACAAGAAACACCACGTAGAGAGATCCAACTACTAACGAGCTGTGGTGGTCAAACGCGGGAGCAAATTCCAAAACCGGTCCACCAACACGAGAGCCCAAAGGGAAACGAACGTCAGTGTGAAGGTAACGACATAGCAGCTAACGAAGAGGTAAATCTTGAAAACATAAGAGCACACATAGAAAACATAATGGATTTTCTAAGAAATGAGCTAGACACGGTAATCGAAAACAAAATCAACCAGAAACTAAACAAAATACCGAAGGAAACAGAAACAACGGACGCACAAGAAACCCCAAATAGGAGTGGAGAATACCTTCCAGAAGTAGATACAGGAAATGAAAACCATATTCCAAGGGAGGAATGGAGGGAAGTGGTATTGAGGCCAAGTAAAGAAAGTAGGATGAACCATACGAGGGAGGAAGGAAATGTACCCAACAGAGCTTTCCACCATACAAACAAAGGTAGTGGTCTGCGAACAGCTTCGAGAAAAGGATTCCCGCCTCCGAAAACTGGCACAGGAGCCAAAACAGACAGACTAAAACCAACCAAGAAACTCAAATGGATGTCCATTGGAAGATTGGATGAATCCACTACGGTAGAAGATATCACAGGGTATATGAAAGACAAGGGTATAAAGTCAGTAAGTGCCTGTGAAGAGATAAGAACCAGAAGCCGATCAAAGGCGTTTAGAATAGGAGTAACAGAGGATGAGGCAAACAAACTAGACTCGGAAGATTTCTGGCCAGAGGAGGTCACTTTTCGCCCCTATCTCTTTCAATAAACCAAGTGAAGTACAAATCCAAACAATAGAACTAACTATATGGAATGTAGAAGGAATTAAATCAGCCCTGAGCATACTGCCAAACAACTCACTATTTATGCAAGACGTAATAATATTTTGTGAAACTTTCTTAACTGAACCCTTGAACATCACGGGATACTATGCGACTCACGCATTAGCAAAGCATCCCGGGAACGGGCGCCCCTCAGGTGGGATCACCTGCTTCCATAAGGCATCACTAGGACAGCCTATACAAACCCAAGTTACCGAAGATTCAGTTACAGTTCACCTCAAGGACATCACAATAATAGGAGTATACCTTCGCCCCCAGATATCATCTGAGGAAACGGTCGAAAGCATCACCAGAATTTTAGAACATATCGACCAGGAAAAATCAACCATAATGGCAGGTGACTTCAACTGCCGTCTGGATATACCAAACAGAAAAGGAAGAGCCCTAACGGAACTTATGCAAGAAGAGGGCTTCCAACTAATCAACAAGGAAGAAAGTCCCACATACATTGCACACAACGGAACCAGCACCATCGACTTAGTTTTCTATCGCGGAAGAAAGATAAAGCTAAAGGGACACGCAGTGCTGGGAAAGGATTCCTGGGATACTACCAGGAAACACTTACCAGTAAGAGCAACCTTCCAACTCCAAAAGAACCCAGGACGAGAGCCCAAGGAAACGTGAAGATGGACACCCAGACTATTAGACACAGAATCCCTCAGCCAGACCCTTGACCATGGCCAGGTCATGAAACTCATAGAAGAAGGAGAACTGGACACCGCCATGCGAATACTTCAGGACTGTCTATTGGAAGCAACTCCAGGCCCACCTCCAATAAGGAGAAGCAAGCCGTGGTTCGACACAGAATGTTATGAAATAAGAAATAACGTCCTAGGAAGACTTCACAACCTAAAGTGTAAACAGAGTCAGGAAAATCGAGAAAAGTATAATCAGGAAAGAAGGACTTATGTTAACCTACTTCACGCAAAGAGGAAAGAATACGCACTCCGAAAAGAGCAGCAGCTACTGAGAGAAGCGGAAAATAAACCGTATAGAATCCTAGATGCAAGAAGAAGCACCTTGGTACCAAACATCCCGCTGGAGACATGGGAAGCCCACTTTACAGAACTCCTACAACTGACTGCCTTCGAGCAACAAGACGGACCAAGAGAGCGTACGGAAGGGGAAATGCCACCAACCATAACAGAAGCAGAAGTCTGGTCAGTAATACAGAGAAGCAAGCCTGGAAAAGCAGCAGGACCGGACAACATATCAAATGAAATCATCAAGGCATCACTCCCATACACAATACGAATATGGACAGCCCTATACAACAAATGTATAGAACTCCGAAATATACCGAACTCCTGGAGGAAATCAACAATCAAGATAATATACAAAGGCAGGGGACCACATGATGCACCCGACTCATACAGGGGGATTGCGCTTGAATGTGCAGCCTTCAAGATGTTATCCAGCGTCATACGAGAAAGAATCTTCGAGCGATTAATGGAAGAGACACCAGAGGAACAACACGGATTCATACCAGGAAGATCGACAATCCAAGCAATAGAGAAAGTACTTGGATACATAGGTGAAGCACTAAGTCAACCCAAAGGCAGCGCATACGCGACCTTCGTAGATTATCAAAAAGCTTTTGATGGAGTGAACAGGAACATTCTCATCCAAAAACTGAAGACAGTTCTAGGACCAGAAGACCCTTTCCTTAGCCTCATAACAAGCATACTGCACAGCAACGTAATAAGCATATGTGACGGTCAGCTAGAATCAAGGAACATAAAACAGACAAACGGAGTTCTACAAGGTGACCCTCTAAGCCCGATACTTTTCAACATGCTCACAAACGACGTAGTTCAAAAGATCACAACGGAAGGGGTAAAAATACTGCTCTATGCAGATGACATGGTGATCCTAAGCAAAAACAGGGAAGCGATGCAGCAAGCTATCAATCGGTTAGAGGAATGGACGAATGAAAACGAACTTAAAATAAACCAGAACAAGACAAAAGTAATGAAGTTTCGGAAAGGCGGACGAATATCCTCGAGGGATGTCTTCACATGTGGGGATCACACTTTAGGCATAGCGAAGGCGTACAAATATTTAGGGGTAACTCTGCAGGTCACCGGATTCACCTTCACAAGACATGTTGAGGAAAGATCAATCTCCGCAATAAAAGCCACAATGGAAATCAAAAGACTTCATAGCCTCTCACTAGAAACATCAATTTCACTGTTCAACCTGAAAATAGCCCCAATAGCATCATACGCAATTGAAATAATTTGGCCATACTTGAACTACAAAAACATCAAAGACCTGGATAGAGTTAAAGCCAGATACCTCAAGAAAACACTGTGCGTATCAAAGTACGCCCCAACCAGATTAGTTTATCAACTGGTGGGAACAAACACATTTATAGAAGACCTAATATTAAAACACAACCTGATTCAAACACAAGCATGCATCAAGTTCCTGGAAGAAAGAGCCCAGAAATCGACAGAAATAGACCCCGAATTCTACCGCACCCCAGCCATGGAGGAGAAATAATGGAGATCAGCCGGCTATGAACTACGACACCTCTACACCCGAGGAGCAATACACGGCTTCCACCATAAAATCTGCAACAGGAAAGTTTACCACAACGCCGACAGTCAATGCAGCTGTGAACTCTGCAACCAATGCTGCACACAGTATCACCTATTTGAATGTACAAAAAGAACAATGTCAATCTCGTACTATGCAAAGGACGAGTGTCAATGATATCTGTTATGTAATAATTCTGTACACATTGTGTTTAATTCCAATAATAAAAAATAGATTACGGTGAGAGAGTCGATAGTCATTAGCGCCTATACGAGTGTTATGAATCAGCCCACGCCGTGAGCCAGGAATAGGATCGACCACTCAGTTCAATAAACTGTGCGCTCCACTACATCTGTAAAAATACAAACCGGAACTAGCCGACAGTGCCAAAAGAGGAAATGGGGCAGAAAGGTCTTTATCGCCTATCGTTTTCTTGAAAGTTGTTGTTGTAGTCGTGCGCATTATACATTCACATAACCTAATAGAGAAAGATTTCCAGTCGGTTAACAGAAATTGTGCCCATTTCATTAGGCAGGAAAACTAGTATTTACATAGGCTACCCTAACCTGAAATATATCAGATATTTATTACAATATAACACGCTTTTATGTACAAAAATGAGGATATTTAATTGGATGACATGTTTCGAACATCGAGCTACCATCATCATATCATGCTCACTTAGGCTTAGTTAATGTACGATATTTAGAATTACACTTATCCACAAATGTGTATACAATGTCTAGATTTACATAAGTGCGTAAAAACTTGTGTAACGCTTCAAACTTATTTACAGACAGTATAGTTCACTTCTGTGGCTGCGTGGCGCAGTCGGTAGAGGCGCTGAGCTTCTAACTGAAAGGTAGTGGGTTCGATCCCCACTCAGGTAGTGGATTTCAGAAACAAAACTGGCACTTTCAGAAAAGCAAATAGCCCTGGGGCTCACTCAGCCTACACCAGAAATGAGTACCAAGGTATTCCTGGGAGCAAAGACGGCCGGGCGTGGAGCTCACGATTCCATCCCATCTAGTGCCGATGTCACAAAAAGTGGAAGCCTCTACCTTCCACTACTCCCAGGGCCTCCATGGCCTGTACGGAGTTGGCTTTGCTTTGCTTTTACAGTTCACTTCTATGGCTGTAGAGTTATTATTAATGTAGTGTATGTCAACCTGTGATCTATTGAATTATTATTGTGTCTAACTTCAGGAATGATGTTATCTACATTTTGTTATTTAGGTTCTAAATCAACCGTTCTTTCTTCATATTGAATATTCCACACATGTATTCCAAATTTAATTTTAATCAACTATATATTGGAATGTTATTTATTTACTGTAGATATTTGAAGCTATTCTGTCAGTGTTGCCTGTTCAAAATTGTCATTTGTAGCTCTTCAGTCGGTCAACACGGTTATGCCCAATGAATGGGCGGGGTACGAAGTATAAATATAACAAGTAGTTCCGTGAAGAACTAAACAGCCTATTTTCATATATCCTACTCATGTTAATTGCCTCTATCTACATACAAAATTTCAGTTTGGTTGCTGTAATAGATTCGTAGATATTGAGAACTATCTAAATATTTCGGATGGTCGCCATTTTGGATTTGTATACATGTAGGTCACAGAGTTACGTATTAATAGATTAAAATTATTGCGTAGGTTTATTAAATCGCATGTTTAGGATACAAGAAATAAAAACGAGTTTTTAAAATTTCACACAGCCACCTTCTTGAGGTTATGAAAACAATTTAAATAAACTAGATGTCAGTGGATTAAAATTTGTGTAAGCATTTACTGTACCAAGTTTCACTGCGCTCGGATGGTTAAGTCGCAAGGAATGTCCATTTAAATATTGAAATTTTGCGTAGCCGCCATGTTGTATTTGTGCTCGCCAGGTTATTGAAAATGCCATAGATGAACTTACGTTAATAGCCTTTATCAACATACAACATTTCAGTTTGATTGTTGTCATAGATTAGTAGATATTGAGAACCGTTTAATATATCCCATGGTCGCCATGTTGGATTTTATATATGTAGGCCATAGAGTTATGTACTATTAGATGACGATTGTTACGTAGATTCATTATTCAAACGTTCACTTCGATCGCTTGATTAGGACACAAGAAATAAAACGTTAATTTTCAAATTTCGCACACCGCCATCTTGGGGTTATGTAAAAAATTGAACTAAATTAAATGGTAGTGTATTACAATGTGTATAAATATTTGAAGTGCCAAGTTTCACTGCGTTCGGATGGTTAAATCGCGAGAAAAGTCAATTTAAATGTTTCAAATTTGCTTGGCCGCCATGTTGTACTCATACTAAACATGGTTTTAAACGTCACATAGGTGAACTTGTAGTAGTTCCCTTTATCACCATACAAAATTTCACGATGATGTCAGTAATAGTTTCGGAGATATAGAATACCGGTGAAATATTTCGTACAGCCGCCATGTTGAATTGGTGAAACGTAACAAAATTTAAAGGGCATGGTCAGGGTCGGACAAATAGTACTATGCACTTACTGAGTTTCATTGACATCCCTCCAGCCGTTTATATTTTATTAGCGGAGGACACACACATACATACACATACCACACACGGACAAAAGGTGATCTCATAAGCCTATTTTTTCATAAATGAAAATAGGCTAAAAATACACTCCTGAAAGAAATTGCATGTATTAGTTAATTGTCACTATACCCACAGCAGTAGCTTCGCTCGCTAACGCGCAGCACTAGGTTATGGAACCAAGCTCTCTGTGGACTCGGTAGACGTGGGTTCGAGCCCCACCGCTGGCCGTCCTTGAAATAGTATCCGTGGTATCCCATTTTCAACTGGGACTGTACCTTCTGACATGCCATGGCCGCTTCCTTCCACATCCTTGCCCAGTTTCAGTCATCTTCATTCATTTCATCTCTCATGAGGTTGGTGTCATGAAGGGCATCCGGATGTAAAAACCTTCCACCACATAGAATTTCATCGCATCTCATCCCTGACCCCTCTGGAAATGGGAATAATAAGGGGTAGACACACAGCTAATTGTCACTATTAAATGGGGCAATGGCGCGTAGTATTTCTAAGAGTTATAACAGTTGATGAGACCCATACAGTAATGAAAAAAAAGTCATCTCGGCACGCCGGAAGGCGGAGGTAGATTTCACCGGACAAACTTGGGGATAGTCGAAAATAGGCAGAATATGCAGGTTTTCGTAGAAGGATCAGACCACATTTATTGCGTGAAAGTATTTTATAATTGGAGATTAATTAACTTTGTTTTTCGTCATTTTATGCATATTTTAAACATTCTATTGTCTTATGATGACGGTAACCTTCTTGTCATTTGGAGTCCATTTTTATACTTGTGGTCACACTGTCCTTATGTAAAGTTTCGACACTGATGTGTAACTATGTAACGGTCTGTTACTTCTTCACGCAAAATTATATCTCCCGCAGAGATGTTGGTTGGTTCCTCAGTTTAGGGGCTGCGACAATGTGGTCATGTAACCCCGTGTACTTTGGGTGAGTGTAGAATCTGTCTGATAAACGGTGTGAATTGTGATAGCTGTATTAGTCTGTAATTCAGGTAAGGAATGCAGACGCTCAATTTCAAGCAGTAGTTCCTAATGTTGCTACCAGATACTACCGTCAACGACACCTAGCTGTGAACTTGGCTACTAGATGCCACCGCAACCAGCAACTCGCAACGAAGTTGGAACTTCCCCTCCAAAGGAAATCATACTGAGGGATTTTTAGCGCTCTTAGAAAATCTGACGACTTTGGCCGGCTTTGAACCCGCGACCTTGGGCATAGGAGTTCAGCATGCTACCAGTTAAGTCACCGAAGCCGCATCACACTTAGTCAGATGGAAATCTGAATCTGATCTCGCGCAAGTGCGTTGTCATGGCAACGTCTGATGGCTCATCCCTCATCAATTTAGTAGTGTTGCCATGTCAACCACTGATAGCTCTTGGCATTTTCTTACAATTCCGAAATCATTTTTCTCATCCCTTGGCGTAATGGTGGCTCATATCAAAAATTCTTTCAGACAAAAGTTTTAGGTAATTATTAGGGGAATATTGTCCATTTTGTACGGTTTTGATATTGTGCCTATTAACAGAGATATGATTAATGTTTCCCGAAAAAAACACTTTTTCCCACCCCTTTGGTCAATGGTTGGTGCTATCAAAAAAACGTTTCAAACATAAATTTCTGAGCATTATCCGACACATAGTATGAACTTTGAACGGATTCGATATTTCACATATTAAGAGAGTTATAGCAATATTTCATTTTTTCGAAAAAAAAAAGTCCCCCATTTTCATCCCTTACGACCGATTTAGCCCAGTAACGAACTCGTCCGAGATTTTATGGGTATACATATTCGGTAAAAAATTCAAAGTGATTGGTGCAAAATTACGGCAGTTATCGTGTCCCCAAGAAACTGATATACATATATATACATATATTACATAAATTATATATAAACTTTTGAACTGACGGTGGTTTTGGGGTCTGGGGGATGTGAAACGCGAAGATATGTCGAAATTTTCCGGAAATCGAAACATGGTACCCATTGCAATAGTTAGCTTTCTAATGAAATCTACCTAAAATACTGCCGTCAACGACACCTAGCTGTGAACTTGGCTACTAGATGCCACCTCAATCAGCAACTCGAAACGAACGTTGGAACTTCCCCTCCGAAGGAAAGCAAACTCAGTTTTTTTTAGCGCTCTTAGTAAATCCGACGACTTCAGCCGGGTTTGAACCCGCGACCTTGGGCATAGAAGTTCAGCATGCTACCAATTCCGATACCGAAGTCACTTCCCACTGACATATGAAAACTGAATGTGATCTCGTGCAGTGGCGTTGTCATAGCAACTGCTGATGGTCATCCCTTATCAATTAAAAGTAAAGTTGTCATGGCAACCTCTCTTGGCACTTGGCATTTTCTTATAATTTAAATCATTTTGTTCACCCCGTGGCGTAATGGTGGGTCATATCAAAAATTCTTTCAGACAAAAGTTTTAGGTAATTATTCGAGAAATATTGTCCATTTTGTGCGGTTTTGATATTGTGCCTATTAACAGAGATATGATTAATGTTTCCCGAAAAACCCACTTTTTCCCACCCCTTTGGTCAATGGTTGGTGCTATCAAAAAACTTATTTGACATAAATTTTTGGCACTTATCCGACACATATTATGAACTTTGAAGGGATTCGATATTTCATGTATTAAGAGAGTTATAGCGATATTTCACTTTTTCGAAAAAAGCCCCCCATTTTTACACCCTTTGACCGATTTTGTCCATTAACGAACTCGACCGAGATTTTATAGGGATACATATTATGTAAAAAATTCAAAGTGATTGGTGAAAAATTACGGCAGTGATCGTGTCCACAAGAAACTGATATATATACATAAATTATATATAAACTTTTGAACTGACGGTGGTTTTGGGGTCTGGGGGATGTGAAACGCGAAGATACGTCGAAATTTTCCGGAAGTCGAAACATGGGACCCTTTGCAATAGTTAGCTTTCTAAAGAAATCTACCTAATTCAAAGTGATTGGTGCAAAATTACGGCAGTTATCGTGTCCACAAGAAACTGATATACATATATATACATATATTACATAAATTATATATAAACTTTTGAACTGACGGTGGTTTTGGGGTCTGGGGGATGTGAAACGCGAAGATATGTCGAAATTTTCCGGAAATCGAAACATGGTACCCATTGCAATAGTTAGCTTTCTAATGAAATCTACCTAAAATACTGCCGTCAACGACACCTAGCTGTGAACTTGGCTACTAGATGCCACCTCAATCAGCAACTCGCAACGAACGTTGGAACTTCCCCTCCGAAGGAAAGCAAACTCAGTTTTTTTAGCGCTCTTAGTAAATCCGACGACTTCAGCCGGGTTTGAACCCGCGACCTTGGGCATAGAAGTTCAGCATGCTACCAGTTCCGATACCGAAGTCGCTTCCCACTGACATATGAAAACTGAATGTGATCTCGTGCAGTGGCGTTGTCATAGCAACTGCTGATGGTCATCCCTTATCAATTAAAAGTAAAGTTGTCATGGCAACCTCTCTTGGCACTTGGCATTTTCTTATAATTTAAATCATTTTGTTCACCCCGTGGCGTAATGGTGGGTCATATCAAAAATTCTTTCAGACAAAAGTTTTAGGTAATTATTGGAGGAATATTGTCCATTTCGTGCGGTTTTGATATTGTGCCTATTAACAGAGATATGATTAATGTTTCCCGAAAAACCCACTTTTTCCCACCCCTTTGGTCAATGGTTGGTGCTATCAAAAAACTTATTTGACATAAATTTTTGGCACTTATCCGACACATATTATGAACTTTGAAGGGATTCGATATTTCATGTATTAAGAGAGTTATAGCGATATTTCACTTTTTCGAAAAAAGCCCCCCATTTTTACCCCCTTTGACCGATTTTGCCCATTAACGAACTCAACCGAGATTTTATAGGGATACATATTATGTAAAAAATTCAAAGTGATTGGTGCAAAATTACGGCAGTTATCGTGTCCACAAGAAACTGATATATATATATATATACATATATACATAAATTATATATAAACTTTTGAACTGACGGTGGTTTTGGGGTCTGGGGGATGTGAAACGCGAAGATATGTCGAAATTTTCCGGAAGTCGAAACATGGGACCCATTGCAATAGTTAGCTTTCTAAAGAAATCTACCTAAAAGTAGGCTAAAAACTATGGCAACACCCACAAATATTATTTCTCCAATTGCCCCATTAATAGTGATAATTAACTAATACATGTAATGTTCCATGAGTGTATTTTTAGCCTACTTTTCACATTTTGCAAAAATGAGGAAAAAGTAGACTTATGAGATCGATCCGGGAAAATGTGTGTCTGTCTGTCCTTCTGTCTGTCTGTCTGTCTATCTGTCTGTCTTTCTGTCTGTCTGGCTGTGTGTGTGTCCCCCCCCCCCTATCAACTCCTAAACGGCTACAGCTATCGAAACCAAATTTGGTAAGACTAAATATCTATACCTGAATATCTCACGGCCATATTTTAAATTGACGTCATTGCTACCAACTGCTGAAAAATCGCAATTGTAATTTGAGCTCTATGTTGGTTATATCAGAAGTTATGCATGCGAACTATTCCAAAATTGGCACACATATAGACAATAGAATTCCGGATTAATATTCAGAAGACCATACATGCCAGTATTGCCAACATGATTCTAAACCTGCTGATAGGTCCAATTTCTAACTGCAATTAACTTCTATACTATCGATTGGATTTCAACCAGATTTCGTATGTACTATGTGTACTACAGCAGATATGACTGTGTGTATTCTAATGAGCCACCAGGGCTGCCAACTGTTAATAAATACTCTCACTATGTTTTTACCCGAATGTCAATATATCAGAAAGTATGAAAGCCAACAGCTCTAAACTTTGCACACGTATAGTACCTGATATTCTACCTTCGTTCGGTGTAACTTATATACATCAATGCTGCCAACATGATTATAAGCCCGCTGATAAGTCCAGTTTTTAAATGCATATAACTTCTATTCTAACAAATGGATTTCAACCAAATTTCGTATATGCTTTGTGTACCATAACAGTTATGACTATGCGTATACGTAAGAACAAGCAGGGCTGCTAACTGTTAATAAATACTCTCTCTATTTGTTTAATCCTAATATCAATATATCAGAAAGTATGCAAGTCATCATCTCTAAACTTTGCACACGTATAGTACCTGACATTCTAGATAAATTTGGAGTAACTAATATACCTCAGTGCTGCCAACATAATTCTGAGCTTTCTGATAGTTTCAAATTTTATTTACATGCAACTTCTATACTAATAAATGGATTTTATCCAAAATTGGCACTATAATAGATCGTAATATTTCAGATTAATTCTGAGCATCACATACATACCATGGTTACCAACATGATGTTACGCGAACTGATAAATCCAATATCAAATAGCATGTAACGTCCATACTATCCATTAGACTTCAGCCAAATTTTGTATGTGCATTCTATACCTTAAGAGATGGAACGAAGTCAGACTATTCAGAGTCGCCAGGGCTGCCTACTGTAGTAATTTACTCTATTACTCTATTACTTCATTTCGTCATTATTCTAGGTAGGTGTATATAGATTGGCATCAATCTGAAATTTTAAGAAAAGTAGGTTCTTTAGTTCGTCACGGAACTACTTGTTATATTTATATCTTGTACCCCGCCCATTCATTGGGCACAATCGTGTTGACCGACTGTAGATCTACAAATGACAATATTATTTATTGAGAAACACACAGATATTGTTATTTTATTTTAAATATGCGTATTTGTAAGGATATCCATTTTATTTATTTTATTGCATTTTATTAATAATATTAAATTAAAATTAATTATTTATATTTTACTTAAAATATCTAAGATTTGCTGAAGATGGTCTCACCGTAGACTGTACCACAATTTGAATAGATGTTTTTAACTTGTATTGATATGCGTAGTATTTCTGAGAGTTATGACATCCGATGAGACCCATACACTAATGAAGGACTATGGTAACACCCATGAATATTATTTCCCCAATTGTTCTTCATGGAGTAATTTTCAACGGCAAGAGACCTACAACAGTCGTAATGTCGGCCATTCAGCAGTCGAGTTATTGGACACTGACTGCCAACTTGTTGGCGGACCATGTTGAACTTCTTAAAAAACAACAGAGGACTTTCAATGTTAAATCTTAAAGAATTGTGAGCTGAAGATTGACCAAGTTCATGGCCAGTGGCCAATTGGGGCAGGGGCAACTGTGGGTGTACCACAATAGTGAATGAGTCACTATTATTTCCTCATCTCATATGTTAGGAAACTGCATACTTTTGACTTTCTTCCCTAACTGCTGTCAAATGGTTGGGCTGGGTGGTGCAGCCAGTTGTGTCGGCTTTCAAACCACAAGGTTCTATCTCAGCCCCATGTCCTGTAGAATTAATGGATAATAATAATAGTAATACTATTTAAGAGTGTTTAAATGTGACAACCTTATGTCTGAAGATTTATCGGCAAATAAAATTTCCCCCCCAGGGCAAATATCTGGCACTTCTGTGTCTCAAACTCCACAGCCCTTATAGGGACGCTAATCATATTATTATTATTATTATTATTATTATTATTACTATTATTATTATTATTGTTATTATTATTATTATTACCCTGGCATACAGTCGACAATCTGATGAATAATAGCAAAATGTAATAACGCTGACACAATTTAAAAGCACTTTTTGATTTTACTTTTGCTATCAATATAGTGTTGGAAACTAATTTTCAGCATCCGTCTAGTTAATAAGGAGATTTTAAGAAACAGCAAGTCACTTTCTTAAGTCTTCCGGGTACAATATTAGATCTGACGTTAAGAACACTTTGCCATGGCTGACCCAGAAACATGAGCAGCATGCTACAACTGCCGGTGTATAAAATGTTTGATTAATGTTCGCCAGTCTGGAATGAATAGTTAAACTGACTTCCACGAAAGATTTCTGAGTATGTTTAGAATTATGTATGTATAAATATGTTTATGATATAGGATTAACGTCCTTTTTATTTGCTGTAGTTTTAAAGGAGCTGGGATGCAATAATTTTGCTCAAGTGTGATATCCTAACGTGTCAATAAATCTACTGAATGAGTGTTATGCATTTAAGCACACTTCAATGCTTCACGACTATTCTGAAATTACATTCCACAAATCCAGATTCATGAAACGAGTGCCCAACCAATTGCACCACATGCATTGCCAAATAATCTATTAACTCTTAAAAATCTGCGCCTGTCAGTAAAAAGTATAATAAAGTATTAATTGCAGCCAATGGCCATAGAGTAGAACTACCTTCGATCGTTACATTTTAATCAGTCCTTGTCTAAACAAAACTGAGTCAGCGATACCAGTCTCCTATGGCGTGATATGTGCCGCACTGATTGCTGCACAATAGACATACCCACTCCTGGATGGGCAGATGGAAGGACTCCCTAGTGCACATGCGATGGTGGAAGCCATGGATCGTAAATCTGGTCACTAGGTGCCTCAGCTCGTACTCTGGTCGCATCCATGCTTTAGTTATCATTGCATCTGTGTTGTAGACACTTTCTAGGATGGCGTCTCTCTACGCATGCCTGTGTGGATGTTAAGTACATTTAGAGTCTAAGGTCTTCTACCAAAAATGTTTCTCTGGCTAATGCATACACATATCGTGTATTTTGAGACCCCCAATACCCTCTTCAGATACCTTGATTTCAGACTTTCAGACTTTCAATTTCTTTTAATTGTCTGGTTGACAAGTAATTCCATAACTCTCAAAAGTTCCATGGCTGATTTTACTAACATTCTTTGTAGATGGCTGATGTCGCTTATGTTTCCTTACACGAAGGAAGTCAATACAAATTATGAAACAGCTATTCAATTGTTGTACATGTTTCGGTCTACGGTGAGACCATCTTCAGCAGACTTAGATCAAGAATATAGTTTAAGTAAAATATCATTATTTTAAATCTAAAATTGTTATTTGGCATGTAAGAAAATTATTGTTATAGCTATATCTTATAATTAGAATGTAATAAAATAAAATAAACTGCATTGATATCCTTATATAAGACACTTGATTTAAAATAAGAAAGACAATACCTCAGTGTTTCTCACTCAATAACATTCTAAAATATTAAACTCATCATGTTGTAGTCATCAAAATATCCAAATACGTTGCCAAAATGTTGTTTTATGTTTCTTAATGATGTAGATGCTGTTAGTAGACGTTATCTCAATATGTAATACTTATTAAATATGTAGACACATCAACCAGTTAACTAAAATTGAAGTTGGAATATTTAAATCAATATGAAGAAAGATAGCAGATGTTTTTGGAAATCAATGGACTGACTATTATGCAATAATTGATGTATCGGTCTGAACACGCAATAGTATTTATTTTTACGAAAAATTCATAATTTAGTAGATCACCAAAAAGTATAAAAATCACTACTCAGTAGTCATATTACTGTTTCTGAGACTTTCTTATTAGATTACCCGGCAGTGTAGTCTTGCTACACGACACGATGAGGAGCTGCTGCAAATTCAGATATCCTAATTTCGAATCCTAGCTTGGATAGCCAGTGGTTTTTCGCACTCCATTTAAACAAATGCCGGAATGGTATCTCATTTAGAATTCCGAACAACCTACTTTAATACAGCCACACAGTTGCCACAGAAACACAGGTCAGACAAATTCAAAACACACCCGCGTACACGGGGCTTACAACAAAGATGCCCCAAGCTCCTAAAATAAAATAGCAAGAACAGCTCTTTATTTAACGCTGAGTTCGCACTACCAACACCACCTAATGCCATGCTATAGTGTTGATCCTCGTATTAGTGTAAAATATTTCTTGGGCACTGATTAATTTTTAGCCTATTTTCATTTAAGAAAAAATAGGCTTATGAGATCACCATTTGTCCGTGTGTCTGTGTGTGCGTGTGTGATTCATGTGTGTGTGTGTCCCCTAATAATATCTAAACGGCTGGAGCGATATTAATGAAACTTGGTAAATTCATAGCACTATTTCGGACGACTCCGACCGAGCCCTTCAAATTTTGATACGTCTCACCAATCCAACATGGCGGCTTTGCGAAATATTTCACCAGCATTCAATATCTCAGAAACTATTACCGATATCACCCTGGAATTTTGTACTGTGATAAAGGAAACTACTAGAAGTTTACCTATGTGACTTTTGAAAACCTGGTAACTACAAAACCAACATGGCGGCTAAGCGAAGTTGCGAGTTTTAAATAGACGTTTCTCGCGATTTAACCAACCAAACGCAATGAAACTTGGTACATTGTATGTATATACACATTGTAATGCACCGACATCTAACTTCGATCAATTGTTTACATAACCTCAAGATGGCGGTTGTTCGAAATATTTCACAAGCATTCTATATCTCAGAAACTATTACCGGTATCACCTTGAAATTTTGTACGGAGATAAAGGGCACGACTGGAAGTTCATCTATGAGACTTTCAAACACCGGTTAACTACAAATCGAACATGGCGGCCAAGCGAAGTTGAAAGTATTAAATAGACCTTTCCTGCGATTTAATTATCCAAACGCAATGAAACTTGGTACATCAAATGTTTATAGACATTGTAATGCACTGGTATCTAATTTAGTTCAATTGTTTACATATCCTCAAGATGGCGGCTGTGCAAATTTTAAAATAAAGTTGTTATTTCTTCTGTCGTAATCATGCAATCGAAGTGAAAGTTTGAATAATGAATCTACGCAATAAATTTCCTCTAATGGTACATGACTCTATGGCCTATACATATAACAATCCAACATGGCGAGCATCCAAAATATTTAGACGGTACTCAACATCTACGAATCTATTACAGCAATCAAACTGATTTTTTAATGTTCATAGGGGCTATGAACATAAGTTCACCTATAGGACTTTCAATAACCTGGTGATCACAAATCCAACATGGCGGCGACCCGAAGTATAAATATGCACATGGACGTTTCTCGCAATTCAACCATCCGAGTGCAGTGAAACTTGGTACAGCAAATATTTATACAAATGTTAATCCACTGGCATATAATTTATTTCAATTGTTTCCAGAACCACAATATGGCAGCTGTGCGAAATTTAAAAATCTCGTTTTTACTTCTTGTGTCCTAATCATGCGATTGAAGTTTGAATAGTACACGTGCACAATAATCCTCATATAACAGTACATAACTCTAAGAACTACATATAAAATCCAACATGGCGACCATCCGCAATATTTAGTCGGTTCTCAATATCTACGAATCTATTACAGCAATCAAACTGAAATTTTGTATGTTGATAGTGAAAATTAACATAAGTATGATATATGAAAATAGGCTTTAATTCTTCACGAAACTACTTGTTAGAGCTTCGAAACTACTCGAAGCTTTCCTTTAATATCAGTACATTAACACGGTCATACAGTAGCTCAATTTAAGATCACAGGTGAATAATATCGTGAGTTCGAGCTCTGAATTCTCATGAACTTTGGCTACTGTCGCCAAGTGACAGGATATGTTTAGAAATGGAGCGAGACGAGGCGGATTTTGAAGCCGGGCCCATCTCGTATTGCGATTGACGTAGTAAATAGAGCAGGGCGGAACTGCTCCCACACTGACCCCATTCAACGCTCCAACTCAAGTTAAAAACAGTCACAGGTGTAAATCTATTTTCTGATGTATGTTGACCTAGTCTACCGGTGGCAGCTGGTGAAATCTATCCCTGACCCGGAGTAATGACAGAGGTGGGATTCTAATGAGAGGTTTTTCTTAATTTAATGGCCTTTGGCCTGATGTTTGCGACATAGCCAACTTGTCACAAAACATGAACAGCAGATAACAAACCACGTGGAATTAATTAAATAAACTATTTAGATATAATATAACGTCTTACCCAATGACAGCATTCTAATGTCCGTAACTTAATAAAAAGAACGTCTGTTGAAAATTAATGTCATCTCCAACATAACACATTAAAGCCAATATACTGTACCATCTTTTCCAATACAAGAGTTGATAGTTTAATGTAAAATACTACTTTGATCGCTCGCTGTCCGGAGAAAATAGTCCTTCCTTTCACTAACAAAAATGATCAATGTTGCACAATCGTATAATATACAGTATATTTTAAGTACATATTGTGAACTGTATTTTATTGTCATTAAGGACTTGGTTGATGACTGTCTTCAAATACACGGAAGCGGTATGAATGGGCGCGTATAGTTATTTATTGAGTAGTGCTTTGGCCATGTTTGAATGGTAACGGTCAAGTATGCGCGCAAGGGATATACAATATTTTGAAAATACATATATTTCCGTTTTTTTTTTTTTTTTTTTTCAAGAAATGCAAGATTATTCCTGTAATATTGAGACGATTGGGAATATTTTGGCACACACTGCAGCTTTTAACTCCCTCCGGTGTAAGAGTTTGAGTTTTGTGAAACATACACCTTAGCGTTTTATATACCAGGTGAATCAATTTCCCCTAATAATACTGTTTTATGCAGCCCAACTAACGAGTGTTATCAGGAAGGTCGAAATTTATCTGCTGCATCCCGTATGGTACTAATGCACTGCAAGTTTATCCTACAAACGATACTGAATACTATTATTTTTCCCTCGATGTGACTACAGACTAATACAAGTGGAATATAATAGTGTTCAGTATCGTTTGCAGGATATGCTTGCAGTGCATTAGCACCATACGGGATGCAAGCAGAGAAATATCGACCTTCCTGATAACACGCGTTAGTTGGGCTGCATAAAACAATATTATTAGGGGAAGCTGATTCACCTAATAGGCTAAATGATCTTCATTATTTTATAGGGTAGTTCATATTTGTCAGGGACATCTAGGTTTTTGTAAGCATAAAGATGATGATGATGATGATGATGATGTTGTTGTTTTAAGGGGCCTAACATCTAGGTTATCGGCCCCTAATGGTTTGGGTGATCGTGAAGATGATAATGAAAAGTAAACTATAACTAAAACTAACTACTAACTTATATACTAGCAGAAGAAATGTAAAACGAAAGGAGAATAAGGCAAATAAAGGACACGAGGAAAAGAAATGCCCTCAACCCTCGAAGATTGCAGTTTAAGGGACTTGGAAGGAAGGAGAGCCTTGAAAGGCAGATAGGAAAGAGAAAGAGGAGAGTTTCCGCCCCAGAGGTAATGGAAAAAGGGAGAAAACCGGACCCAGCTCAGGAAGCCCTCGGGGTCGCCAACGCCAGCCATGAGCCCCAGAGGGTGTAGCAATATCCAGGGTGCACCAGAAGTGGTGGGGATACATACACCCTGCCTCCTTGAGGGCCTTGAGCAGAAGGCAGGAGATAACATGAAAAGAATAAGAAGGCTGACCCCTCGCAGAAGGAGGGTGTCAGAAAAGATGAGACAAGGGCCAATTAAGGCGGGAAAGGAAGAGACTCCCTAGGCCTTGGATACCCTAATACCGTAGGGGTCGGAAGAGAACAAGAGGTAGCCAAGTGAGGTCGACAGGAAAGAAACACACACACAAGTGGCACATACAAACCAAAGGAAGGAAGCTTGTAGTTTTACGAGACCGTTCATGAGTCGTGATCATGAGCTAAGGGACTTTCATTTAACGTGTAATTCGAACACAAGATATTCCACTTCGAAAAGCTAACATGCGTTAACAGGGATTCAAACTCGATGGGTACAAAAATAGGATTATACTGTACACATGTGATAAGTCATTTAAATTGCTGTAGTCAGAGCTAAAAAGAAACTTGTCTTGAATAATGTTGCTTGTTACTAAATATGGAAGTATGAATTCTGGAGAAATTTCTAGGTCTGTCTGTCTGTTAGGTAGTCAGTCAGGAGGCTGGTTGGATCCTCAAAAATGCCACTTGAGGTTATATGAGCTGAACCCACAAAAACGAAAGGGAGCCCTATGAAGAGGCGTACTAAGCAAGGTAAGGAGTGAGGAAGTTTGTCATTGCTTTCCTCACAGAGTCGGTACAGCAGTACTAACCCTACCAGTAGAATCTTTCACAACATCCACAGGCACTGGTTGTGCCATGAAGTCCATATAATCACAGCCATGAATGAGACTGAGACATCGGTGGAAAGCCACATTTTACTCTAGCCTGTGCCAACAGACAAATGCAAATGTACTGCATTCATCAAGAGATGGTTAACAGACAATTTCTAGGTAGCTGAGCATATTTATTTGTGTTGTTTGGCCAGCAGAGTTGAGGCACTGGTTCGAGGAAGAGTCCCTTTGATTTCACTATTAGAACTCAATTCTAATGTGTTGTTGATTGCTTTAGGGGTTTTGCGACATCGTGGTCCTGTAGCCTCGTATACTTGGGTGGGTGTAGTATGTATCTGATAACCTGTGTCACTGTGATGTCTGTACTAGTGTGTGTATTTTGTAATTGGGATAGGATTTGGGTAGGAAGTGGCCGTCACCCTAAGTTGGGTACCATCCCGGCATTTGCCTGGAGTAGAAGTGGGCAAACCACGGGAAACCATTTTCAGGGTGGCTAAGGTAGAAATCGGACCCGCCTCTTCTCAGTTTCGCCAAACGAGGCTGAGATTACCCCGTTCCAGCCCTCGACCAGAATTACATTTCTTGGCAGAGGCAAGAATTGAACCCGAGCCTCCGCAGTGACAGCCAAGAATGCTAGCCACTACGCAACGAGTCCTCATTCTACCCATAAATTAAAAAGTCTGACTGACTGTATGCGACTTCATATTTTCATCGTGAATAACTTTGTTAATAATACATTGAATATTATAACATTAAGCCGATTGGTGAAAAGTCGCACGAACACCTAAAATTGAGGGTATTGTCAAAATTCGTGGAAACTCGCGATTATTATTTTTCCAAAATTTGATGCATTATGTCATGATTTCTACTTACTGTAGGTCTACTCCATTGAGATGGATAACATTAGTGGCATGTTAATGTTCACCTCAGCGGAGGGGTAAATGCATCCCTGGACCGCTGAGCTGCAGTACAACAGAGATGACTGATTGCCTATTACAATTTAAAAGTCCTCAAAAGAGCCATTAAACTTTCATACAAAGCTTAAGTCACGAGACACGGTATAGTGACACCGTCTGGCAGCAAGGATTGCTAGACGTCAACAAGATGAATATTTCTTTCGCAGAATTGTTGGCACGTCCATCTTTCTGCCGCCTCTTCACCAGATGTATTTGGAAGGTGCCGCAAATACATTGACTGTGTCTTCCGTAGCACATGGCTGACTCCATAATTCTTTGCCTGTCAGCCTGTTGGAAGGCTTAGAGCATTGCCGCATGCATTCAGCTGGTATCAGTCAAGTTAGATGAAACAGATTTCGGGAAATTTGCTGTTCAGTTACAATCTACTGAGGATATAACACTTATTTCTGCAGCCCTCTACTTCTGACGAAAGAGGGGGGAAAAAGTAGAACTCTGGAAAGTAATGCCCAAGAGGTACATTTTGTACTAAGGCATATATTCAATGCAATGTATAATTAGGGGTGCTGTTTTCCGCAATACGATTGCGATACAGCGCGAGATGCTCATAATGGCTTATACGCTTGTATTTTAACTGGCTGCGTGGTGCAGCGGCAACGTTCTCGCCTGCTGTTCCCAAAGTTGCAGGATCGATCCCTGCTGCAGTCAGTTAGCATTTCAGAGTTCACAAATGTAAGGGAGTCGTCAGTAGATTTACTGGCACATTACAGTTCCCCTTCGGGGCGAAATTCCGGCAACCCGGCGTCTATAAAAGCGACGTGAAACTATAATATGATTACCTTGTACTTTTACCTTTCACGAACTGTAAACCAATCTTTATGTATTTTGACAGCGACAAAATGCGAAATCTACTGAAAACATGACACATATACCAAAATGCTACATAAATGTGAAATCCACGATTCCTTTGAAATATAACGTGCTTTTTTTTTAATTTTAATTTTCTTATGGAAGCTTCTGGAAGCATTTGAAATGCGGCTGTATCGTTGCATGCTTCGTATATCGTGGACCGAGAAGGTGAGAAACACCGAGGTGCTGGATCGGATGGGCAAGGAGATGGAGGTGCTCTACAACATCAAGCGCGAGAGAAGCTACAATATTTTGGCCACGTAATTCGAAATAGCAAGTACCGACTCCAGCAGCTAATCATGTAGGGCAAGATTTAAGGACGGCGCAGACCAGGGAGGAGGAGGATCTCCTGGCTCAAGAATTTGCGGGAATGGTTTGAACTTGACTCAGCATCTCTGTTTCGAACGGCAACCTCGAGGCAAGGGATTGCAATGATGATCGCCAATCTTCGAAGCGGAGACGGCATATAAAGAAGGAGAAGATGGAAACTTCAAGTGAGGAGTTTGTACATCCTTGAAATGTTCATGACGGTTTGAACACCGGCCTGGAATGCGGAAAGGAATCTCTCCTGCACCTCGTTGCTCGTCCTTCGCTATCGTTCCCGCGTAGGTCAAGTCAACCAGTGCTAAGTAAGATACTGAGATCGAAAATGTCTATAAAACAGCTCTACGATTACATTCAACAATGTTAATGTGTCATGCACTGTAGTGGATATTGAAGCAAGACTTGAGTTGATTTCTTTTTTCAGGGGCAGATGACCTCGTAGTTCCGCCCCTTAAGACAACAATAACTAACTAACTAACTGAGTTGATTTTGTGTATTTTCTCTGTATTATTCTGGTTTTGCGTCAATATTTTGTGTGTGTGTGCAATAATTTAGCCTGCAACAATTTTCTTCTCTGTTACTTTAAACTGTATATACGTTAAGTAGTCAGCCCGGAGGCTGGACGGATACTCAAAAGAGCGCCACCGTAGGTTATGTGAGTAGAAACCACAAACCCCCAAGGAAGCGCTGTATTGAGGTGTACTAGGTAAAGTGAGGAGTGAGGTAGTTTGCCATTGCTTTCCTCACTGAGTCAGAGCAACAGTACTAACCCTACGAGTAGAATCTTTCACAGCATCCACAGACACTAGTTGTGCCCTGAAGGCCATTACTCAGCACCTCCCATACCTCAGTAGCTTCCATATAATCACATGCGAATCAGATAATCTACAGAGTGAAGTATCATTTTGAAGTTTTCGACTATTTTTTGACAGTATTTGATTACGTTTTCTTTCTCGATAAAAAAATTCAAATTGAAATGACGATTTACGTACCTTTTTACATATCTACAATTTACGAACAGAGAAGTCTATATTATTCGAGATATTATGCGGATCATAACTGGTACACTTCGTGCTACACCGATCAAATGGTTACCGGTACTCAGCAATATAATACCTCCACATATCAGGAGACAGAAGGCCCTTTTTCAGCTATGGACAAGAATGTTGAAGAATGAACATCTACCTGTTCATGAGGATATCAGACAGGAATGCACACACCTTAAGTCTCGTCAGCCTGCTTGGAAGACGGCTGTGAAATTAACATCCAGCTCTTTCAACTCCACTTCTAAGTGGTCAACAGAGTGGTCTTTATCCCCACCTCGTGCATTAGTGGACATCAATAATCCATCTACAAAACTGGCAGGCTTCGATCTGCCACGCTGCACCTGGAGTAGACTAAATCGCATGAGATGTGGAGTAGGTAGAACAGGAACTACTTTACACACATGGGGCTGGTCAGTTTCCCCCCATTGTGATTGTGGGGAGGTTCGCCAAACAATGAAGCATGTAGTGCAGGAATGTCCACTCCGTGCTTTCTCTGGCACCATGGAAGACCTCAATTCAGCAACACCGGAAGCAGTGAAGTGGGTAGCGGAATTGGACATTCACATTTAGTGAGACGTACATCACTCACACTCAATATTTACAATCTCAAGCTTCGTAAATTGCTTTGTATATACATGATAATTTGTATTTACTCTCTGCTTATCTTCCACTGGATATGTAAATAGTTTATAGGTTGTTTCATCATACGCTAAATAAATAAATAAAATAAATGTCAAAATAGCATTTTTACGTATTTTTCCATTTGCATGTGAATTGTTATATTTGAATGTGTTCAATATTTTAAATTTAAAACTGTTTGTAAGGATATCCATTTTCCATTTGCTAAGGTCTAGTATTTTTTTCATGCTGATGATGGAATCATTGATTTTCCGAAACATGTACGTTTAATACTGTAATTAAACCACATACTTTAGTGTTTGATTACCGACAGGAGTGGCTCAGCTGGCTAAAGCGCAGCGTTAGGTCATGGGACCAAGCTCTCTGCTGACTCGGTAGACGCGTGGGTTCGAGCCCCATCGTCGGCCGTCCTTGAAATGGTTTTCCGTGGTTTCTCATTTTCAACACCAGGCAAATGCTGGCATGGCACCTTCTGATCGGCCACGGCCAATTCCTTCCACATCCTTGCCCTGTCTCATTCATCTGCATCCATTCCATCTCTCATCCCGATGCACAGGTCGCCCACGGGCGTCGAATAGAAAGACCTGCACTCGGCCTCTGAGGGGGCCACACGCCAAACAAAAGTGTTTGACTAGGCGGTTGTAATAATATAGTACATATAATCACAGCCATGAATGAGACTGAAACATTGGTGGAAAGCCACATTGTACTCTAACCCGTGCCAACAGACAAATGCAAAATTACTGCATTCATCAAGAGGTGGCAACAGGCAACAACATTAGGCTAATTCATTTAAAATAAATACGCAATTTACTTCATGCATGTTTATCTCACTATTAACCTTTTACAAATGTGATTTATAATTTCACACTAATTCCAGTTCAAAAAAACCTTATTCATATGATAGAGTTAACGTGTTGTTGGTTTTTTTTTTCAAAACACTAAGTGTTCAAATCAGAATGCTAAATGTCTGATTCCAAATGAAATACATGTATATATGTATGTATAATCGATCACAATAACGCACGAAATACGTAAGCAAAGTAGGCGATGTATAGTAGGGTACTTTCCACACTGTTTGAATTGAAAGACCAATGAACAAGAAGCCTTCCCTTTTAGCCCAAAAGATCAAATACTTCCACTACCAATCATATCCATGAGCTCCATTCATTCCATCTTTGATCGATCATTTCTCTTGATCCACTTACATGGACGGAACAATATTTTGAATATAATTTGCTGCACATGTATGTATGTTCGTAAAGATCTCCTTGGTGTATCGAGAAGTAATTAAGATACAACGAAACAAAAAGCCTTGTTGTCGTAAACCTCTTCGAAGTTACCTGAGAAATCCATGAATCTCTTAAGTATTTATACGAGTTGGTGAAGAGAATAGGTGAGGAGAGATTACCTTAAGAGGTTAATAATAATAATAATGTTATTTGTTTTAAGTCCCTTTTAACATTTGCGGCTTTTAGAGACGCCGGAGTGCCAGAAGTTTGCCCCGAAGAGGATCTTTAACGTGACAGAAAATCTACTGACACGGCTCCCTCGCTTTTGTGCACCCTCAAATGCCAGCTGCCTGCGCCAGGATTCAATCCTGCAATCGTGGGAACAGCAAGTGAGAACTTAACCGCTGAGCCACGCAGCCAGCCCCTAAGAGTTTAATGAGTTTGGCTGTAGAGGGCAAGAGAAGCAGAGGTAGACCTAGGAGGCGATGGTTAGATTCAGTGTTGATTGATTTCAAAGTGAAAGGTGTAGAAGCTGGAGAGGCCGCAGTGCTAACTGGTAATAGGGCATCACTTGTTCGCAAACAGAGGCTTGCAGACTGGATACTGAAAGGCAAAACAGTCTCAAATGAAAATTTATATACAGTATGTATGGTAAGGTACTGTTGCAAAGAACGTTCTTACTTGTTATGATCTTTAGCCAGTTACGCCATCAAAGTTACATGACTCTCGTTCAATATTTTAAAACATTTTGGACTGAAAGCCAATGATTTTCAAGGTACTCATATATCGAGTATTGTTTTAAAAGACTCTCTCCAAGTTTTACATGCTCATTTGCACACATTATTGGTTGACTGTAAAATAATAAGTATTTCTGACTGATTCCCCCAGTTGACTTTTGCAGTGCCTAAACCAGAGGTTTTCAACCTTTTAGACACTGCAACTCCCTTTTTAGGCTGAGTATTTTGGCGACCCCCCATCCAAGTTTTAACGTTAAACAATAATTAAAAAACTACAATAATTGTTAAGTTTTATTCATAAAAACACTTGTAACTAATATTAATAAACATTAATTCAAAAACTGCTTAATTCCAAACAAGCTCAAGCTTCCCATGAATAGAATAAAAAACGTACAAGTTTAATACAAGGTGAGTGTATTCTTCCCTTAATAAAGGACTACAGCAATAACTCATTTTTTTACTTTTTCTCCGTATCTCGCGACCCCCAAAGACTCATCCTCTGAACCCCCCAGAGGGTCGCGACCCAGCGATTGAGAACTCCTGGCCTAAAAAAACACAGTAAGCAATCACGTTCAACTGTCTTCCACAAAGTGATTGCAGTATCATGGATATTTGGAAGAACACTTCGTTGTGTCCAGATCCACCCTGGGCAACATTTCTTCGTTTTGTTATGCTGCACAAGCTAGTGCAAACACAATGTACGTAAAACGAGCTGTTATACAGGTTTAAATACTTATTTAGATCGTAGGCTTTCGCGGCCGGTGTCTAGTTTATCATGTAGGCTTACAGGGTTGAGCCGCGTCGCATATCGGTTATTATTTCCCGACGTTTCAGCTGACATTGCAGCAGCCTTAATCATGGGTAGGTACGAGTTGGTGTCCACACTCAAACTAACGTTTATTGCCAGCCAGATGTGCTTGCTTGCCCTGCATTGACTTCACGCTGCTCGCTGATTGGTCCCCGCCCCTGGCAGTCGCGCACTAGTAGAACTTTCCAGATGTTGCTGAGTTAGAACCCATCTTCGCGATTGAAATTATTGGGATGCTTCACGACCTCTATTGCCTCTCTAATTAACCTGTTTTGGTATCCGGGAATTTTAGCAACAGTTTCGGCCTTATCAAATTCGATGGCGTGTCTCGTGACGTCAGCATGTTCAGCTATTGCAGATCTGTAGTTTATCTGTTTCGTGTCCCGAATGTGCTCTGAAATCCTAATGGAAACGCGTCTTTTTGTTTGCCCTATGTAAACCTGTCCACATGAGCAAGGCACTTTGTAAACTCCTGCGTCCTGGTTTGGCAGCTTTATCTCGTTTGATTTACGCACCACTTGCGTCAGCTTGTTTATAGGATGCATCACAGTAGTCACATCGTGTTTCTTGAGCGGCCTGGCGATTCTATCTGTCAACCCCTGTACGTACGGCAGAAAGGCTTTATGGTGGGGCCTATCTTTGTTCTTTTTGCCAGTTCTTCGGCTTTGTTCTACCTTCCATGTGGCCCTATTTGTTTGTCCTTTGCTGTAGCCATTAGCTAGGAGCGTGTTCCAAACATGTTTCTTTTCTTCATTCACGCTATCCTTATCGCAAATGCGGTTGGCTCTGGTGAGGAGTGTTCTAGCTACCATTTCTTTCTGCGATGGAGGATGACTTGAGTTAGCATGTAGGTACCGATATGTGTGAGTATCTTTCCTATAGACCCTGTGTCCAAGTGTGTTATCTGTTCGTTTATAGAGCTGAACGTCTAAGAAGGCCAGCTGATTATTTTCTTCTACTTCCATTGTGAAGTTGATGCTCGGATGTCTGGAGCACATGAAATCTGAAGTGTGGTGCGTCCATGTTCCCACAAATACTGTGAAGAAAACATTTTACCATACGTTTTATAGGACTTTTGGCACTTCCTCACCTGGGGAATCGTAGGTTCCCGACTATTTAGTTATATCCAGGGCTAGATTTGTGATGGTACGCACTGGTACGCCGTACCGAAACCTCTGATCGTGGGAAAAGTCGACGGCCCTCCATTCTGGATACTAACAGCAAGGTGAGAGAGAAAGGAGGCACAACGAAAACTTTTTCTAAAATTCGGACAATTTTATAAACTGTGAGGTAAAATATGTTTAAGTACAGTACCTTTTATAAGAAATAATTATTCCAGAAAAATGTAAAAACAAAATGATAAAACTATAAATAAAAGATTGTTGGTGAACATGTGTGTATTTTCAAACCGTATGTGTTAAATTTTTTAAAATTACGTAAAACAATGTACTTGAAATAATGTGCATTGTTTGAATGATAGCCTGGTTGGCCTACATTAAAATGTAATATAGGCCAAAGGCTATGGTAAGAAAAATGTTGCTACAGTAGTCTCAATTTAATTTATAATTGCAATCAAAATTAGATTGCTATTTTGTCCAACGATTAATTTTTGAAGGTGTTCAGAAAAGCATAAAAATATCATTTTTAGAACTCTATATTTCAATATTCCATAAAGCCCCTCCCACCACCGCCCTATAGCCCACATTACCGGAACCTCTTTTTTTTTTTTTATCAAACACTGGTTATATCCCACCCTCTCTGTAAATCTAGAGGTCCATGATTGTTTGCATGTTGGTAAGCACACAGTAGTCAAGTAGCAACAGTGGTTCAAGGGCCGAACACAATAAATCGAAGAGCAGAACGCCCCTGTTGGCACTGGGCTTTTAATTAAAGTTGATCTTCCTTCGCCTTTCAGCGAGGAGACGAAGTAATGGCTGGAACGGCGACTCCTGGCCAAATGAGCTTTATAAATAGTCGTAGCAACAACGGTCCGGGCTATTAGTCGATGAGTGGACTTTAAATGGCAGGCCTAGTTCACTCCCCTGCGCAGTTCACACGAGGGAGGCTTGGCACCGATTCTGGCGTTAAGATAACATTGCTCTCACAGATCATTCTGTCTCAAAATTTACAATATTATTATCATCATTTTTTCCTCTTTGGGAGAGCGTCCGAACTTGAGCAAATCACAACTTCACTTCCTATTCCTCTTCTCGTTACTTCCCAAAACCTTTTCAGTAATTCACTGTGTTTTTTCTTCCTTTCCTTTGTCCATTTTTTCCTTATTGTTTCTTTTCAAGAGACTTGTTCAAATTTCTTGTTTCTGATTTTATTTCTGAATTGATTTCGGTCCTTAATATCGTCTTCGGGGATTTCAAATCGCTCCAGGTCCTCTTGTGTTTCTCTCATCCAACTGGTATTTAATTTACTTGTATTAATGATGTTAAAAATTTTCTTAGTGAGTTCGTCTTCATCTATCCTCCACAGGTGTCCATAGAACTTAAGGTGTATTTTCCTAAATGTCTCTGTGATGGTGTCTGTGTTTCCGTAGAGTTCCCTTGTAGGCTGTCTGATCCAAGTTCCATCTCGGAGAACAGCGCCATGTATCTTTCTAAGAATTGTCCGTTATTATTATTATTTCCGATTATTCCTCTTCAGGAGAGCGTGAGAACTTGAGCCAATCACAGCTTTTCCTCTCTTCTTTTCTTCCCAAAACCTCTTCATAGTTCACTCTGTTTTTTCTTCCTTTCCTCTGTCCATTTTTTCCCTGATGTGTCCTTCCTTGAAACTTGTACAATGTTCGTGTTTCTGATTTTATTTCTAAATTGGTCTCTGTCCTTAATGTCGTCTTCAGAGATTTTAAGTAATTCCATGTCTTCATGTACTTCTTTTATCCAACTGGTCTTTAATTTACTTGCATTCACGATATTGAAAATCTTCTTAGTGAGTCTGTTCTCATCCATCCTACATATGAGTCCATAGAACTGCAGACGTCTCTTCCTAAATTTATCTATAATGGTGTCTGTATTTTCATAAATTTCCTTTGTTGGTCTCCTGACCCAAATTCCATTACGGAAAACAGCGCCATGGATTTTTCTAAGAATTTTTCTTTCCTGTTTCTCAATATCATGAATTCTCGTCATTCCTCTAATGACTGTGGTTTCTGCCGCGTTCAAGGCTTCAGGCAAGACAACTGCGTTGTAATGGCGCAGTTTTGCATTACGTGATACTGCTCTTTTGTTATAATGATCCCATGTCAGCTTGTACGCCTTCTGCAATTTTACTATTCTATCTGCATTAGAAATTGTGTTCAATCCTGTGGGTTGGATGGCTTCTCCTAAATATTTGAAGTGAGTGACCTGCGAGATTTTTCCATACTGTATTCGTTTTTTTTCTGACTGCTTCCCCCAATTGACTTCTGCTATACACAAACCCCAGCAAGCAATCACGTGGTATGTTACCAATATATTACTTGAAAATGAATCTGTAACAAGGATATCTGCATACGGAATACTAAACATATTTCAAAATGACCATATGTTGCTTTATAGTGCTCATGGTAACATCAGCTGGCAAAGAGAACCGCTTGTAGATGTAATGATTAAGATCTAGGATTGGAAGGAAGGATGCTTTTAGTTTAACGTGACCGTTAATCTCGCGATTATGAGCCACGGGACCTCCTTTTCATGTGGAATCCGAACCACAGGACATGGCGTTTCACTTCGAAAATCTCACATGCATTGGCCGGGAATTGAACCCTGTTCGCCTTGGTGAGAGGCAAACTGCTTGACCACTGCGCCACCACGCCTCCATTTACAGTAGAATTGGGGTAGGTGCCTCGGGATTTGAAGTAAGGTACCATTCTGGAATTTATCTGGAGTGATTATGGAATACTTAAGGGAAAATCACACTCAGGATGTCCGTTCAGGGAATTAATATCCTTATAAAATTTTGGTTTGATTGCTGTCATATATTAGTAGATATTGAAAACCTTCTAAATATTTCGGATGGTCGCCATGATGGATTCTTACATATATGTAAACTGTAGAGTTATGTACTATTAGATGACGATTATTTCGTAGGTTCATTATTCAAACGTTGACTGCGATCGCATGATTAGGACACAAGAAATAAAATCTTGGTTTTAAAATTTCACCCAACCACTATTTTGAGGTTATGCAATCAGTTGAACTAAATTATATTTCAGTGCTTACAATGTGTATGAACATTTTCTGTGCCATGTTTCACTGCGCTCGGATGGCTAAATCGCGAGAAACATCTATTTAAATGTTTCAAATTCGCTTGGCCGCCGTGTTCGTTTTGTAATGAACAGGCTTCTGAAAGTCACATAGGTGAACTTCAAGTTGTATCCTTTATCACCGAACAAAATTTCAGGGTGATATCAGTGGTAGTTTCGGAGATACAGAATGTCGGTGAAATATTTCGCACAGCGCCATGTTGGATTGGTGAGACGTATTGAAATTTTGAAGGGCTCGGTCGGTGTCTGACGAACTAGTAATATGTCTTTACCGAGTTTCATTGAAATCGCTCCAACCGTTTAGATTTTATTAGGTTGACACACACACACGTACGCATACACACACATGCACACACACGGACAAAAGGTGATATCATAAGCCTAAAGGCTAAAAACCAGCATGAATATATTTACATAAAAAGCAAATTCATTATCGTAAAAAGTACATGAAAACAATAGCTACTCTGAATTATAACCTAGGTAAACAAACAATTTAACACACTAAGTCAAAAGAAAAGTCAATAATTGTACCTACATTAAAAATAGTTATGTGTGTGTGTGTGTGTGTGTGTGCGACTGGCTGCGTGGCGCAGCGGTATCCTTCTCGCCTGCTGGTCCCCAAGGTTGTAGGATCGAATTCTGGCTCAGTCAGTTGGCATTTGAATATGCGCAAAGGCGAGGGAGCCGTGTCAGTAGATTTACTGACACGTTAAAGATCTCCTTCGGGGCAAAATTCCGGTATCCCGGCGTCTCTAAAAGCCTCAGTAGTTAAAGGGAACGTAAAAACAATAACATTGTTTGTGTGTGTGTGTCTTTCTGTATGTGGTTTCACTTCTTGTTTGTTTTCGGTCCATAATGCGTAAGCTTGTAGAATATCATGTTAAATGAAGCCTGTGCATAGATGGAACAAAGCGAAAATAAATCTGATAGTATCAGAAAATATCGTAACGATACTAAGACGTGAAATTGCCTGTTTGAATTACCACTTGCACTCGGAAAATAGATGGTTCTTGCTCAAGTTGCTGTTAGAAAACTACGCTATAGAGATTCCCATGATTGAACAGAAGGAAATGATGGTTTGTGTTATTGCATCATACATAAAAGCGACCCAACCACATGTGGAAATAGTAAAGCATATGCTTAAACTGCGTTCAAACAACGGCTATTCAATATCACAAGTGTGAAGCAACATGTTTGGACCAGCGAACAGTTTTACAAAACATGCGTTTTTAATAGGTAGCGGGACCCTTGGGCGTGCCTGGTGGGAGGATCTTAAAACTAATCTTTTGTCATGCTGGTGCAAAAAAGAGACGATTCCCCCTCACACTTAGAGTCAGAACTTGTATACGTTTGCATGGAGCTTGATAATATCGCTACCTGTCACATCCTGAGAATATCAACTGGGTAGAAACAAGTTATTGATAGAGTTGTTGTTGTTGATGATGATTATTTAGGGGCTTTAAGACATCGCGATCATGTAGTTCCGTGTACTTGCGTGTGTGTAGAATTTGTATAATAGCCTGTGTCTCTGTTATGTCTGTACTAGTGTTTGTATTTGTAATTGAGGTAGGACTTGAGTCGGAAGTGGCCGTAGCCTTATGTTAGGTACCATCCTGGCATTTGCCTGGAGTAGAAGTGGGGAAACCCCAGAAAACCACCTCCAGGATGGCTCTGATAGGAATCAAACCCACCTCTTCTCAGTTATGCCTCACGAGTCTTAGTGAACACTGTTCCAACCCTCAGACCAGAATTAAATTACTTGTCACCGCTGATAGATAATCGAACCCGGGCCTCCTCGGTTACAGCCAAGAATGCTAGCCACTACATAACGAGGCGGACCTGAGAATATCAACTGCTATTTATATACCTCAATAATATGTCTCCGCCACTTGGGTATGGTTCAGCTGTTTAAGTGCCATAAGTCCGTTACTGAGTGTAGCCCGTTCCAGACATCAGGCCAGAATTAAATATCTTGTCAGAGCCGGGAATCGAACCCGGACCTCTATTACGAGGTGGTTGTGAAACTGTAAATCATACAGTATCGTATAGTGGCTTCGGTGGCCTAGTCGGTAGCATGTTGAAATGCTATGCCCAAGATCGTAGGTTCAAACCCAACCGAAGTCGTCCGATTTTTAAGGGCGTTAAAATCCTTCAGTATGCCTTCCTTCGGAGGGGAAGTAAAGCCGGCGGGCCCATGTCATAGATTTATGGCACGTAAAAGAACCTACCACTACAATTAGTAGTGTGTAGCCAAACCTTTAGGTTATATTTGGCTGGTTATAAACGCTCTAGGTGTCAGTGACAGTGGCATCTGGTAGCCAAAGTTGGAACTACTTGAAATTGTACTTGCTGGGAGCCCACAAACGTTCAATTAAAATACCCAGCTATGGCCATTGGCTGCAATTCATATATAATAGTTTCCTTGTCATCGCTACTGGTGAAGCGGTGTTCAGACAGTGAAGTCCTCAAACCTCGTAAGCCACTGATCGAAAGATCGGGAATGTAGGGAGGATGCTCTATGCGTTTCCTGCTGAACCTCTCCAGAAGCGATCACCGCATGCCACCGTGTGGAGCCTTGCGTTGCACGGATAAAAAAAAAGCATTCAAATGGTTCAAACATGGCATCTTCCGTCAATGGTGGCTCTCAGTCTTATGAGTGTTTATCAGTACCGTAAGACTCGCTCTATGACGACATCATTTGCTTTTTCCCCTGCACATCCAGCAGTTCGTCAAGGACTCAGGAGATCACGTGATGCAAGTGAATCAGATGAATTTTCAGTAGCTCCAGGCGATAAACTTCCCAATACATCCATTCCTGCTGAAAATATCACTAGGGCATACGAAACTCTTTTCAGAATTATCTACGTAGTTTACAGTTCCCGGTATGCTGCAGTAGTAGACTGAATGGTAACTTCTGGAGATTACAAAGTAAGATACGTGATATTATAAATAGGCTTCTTGTTGTAATGTTCAGCCCAGTTCGAAGTTTATGTGACTCACTGCAATTCTACTGATTGAAAAAAAGCGTGGCTTAAAACTAAACGCCAGTTCAATGCCTTGCCAACACTCTGCGTAAATAACTGCCCCATTCCATGGGGATGATCATACGTACTTATAATACGTACCACTATTGGACGGTGAAGTTTCCTCTCGGAAGCAAGACTGCTTAAAGACACTCCTGAGTATGCGTATTTTATTTATGTATTTATTTCCAGACTGTCATTAGAGACAAAGCATAACATACTTCAATCAATTAATGTTAGATTATTTAATAGGAAGAAAGAGATAAGTATGAATTACTAAGTATCAACCATTAAATGATGTCGTAATATGGCAATCGATCCCTTTAGTCTGAATTTGGCTTCTTGTAGAATGGTAGGATTTCCAGTCTCACGAAGAGAGTTGGAATCCTGCCTCGGACCCTATCACTTCAATATGCTGAACATTTATGTAGATGGGGGACTATTGTTAGGTGCATGGCTTGCTTCGCTTCGTGTAGCTAAGTCAAGTGAGATTCCATCCTGACAGATGGCGCAAGGATGTAAAGCAGTCATTGATTTAGATTTTCAGGGGATGACAATACGTCGTATACTGGCTTGCTCTGCTAATCCCTGAACCTCATCGTGAACGATGAAACAGGTTTCGTGGAGAAGAGCATTGGCGATTATAGCCCTGATAGAATTGAGCCTTGCATTGCATAATGTGACACCGTGATTGCAGAATCCGAGGACACGATCTAAAGTTTCAACATCGTTGTGACAACGGTTATTGTATTGGCTCCTGTCCAGGACAGTTTGCACTGATATTACTGTACATTACCAACCATCTTGATTCCGTACCTCCAAGTTAGTCCCTAATGATGATAGAGACACCTGTTGTATTCCTTAGACAAGATTATACCTTTCTGTTTCATCTAACACCACAGTTCAAATTCCCCATCCCTCAGTTTTTCCCTTACTTTCCTCGCGTCTAGAAAGCCGTCCTTCTTGTTTTCCACGTTGAGGTTGAATTTATCCTGGCATGATAGGCTTTCTTCCTTGAGTTTTCTGGTATTATGAATGTAAGTTATGACACTTATTTAGTAACCTTAAGCCACTTATCTGTTGAAGTTCTGCCTAGCATTTAGTTCTGATCCTATAATCATTTTTGTCCGCGTCTTCAAGAAATCCCTTTGGTATTTTATTGAGTGATGTAGTTTATCGTACATAAGTGAAGGGCATATTGCAGTGTTGAGGATACAAAACTTCTATTCTGGGTGATGAAGAAGGTCTAATATATATGCAACTTGGATTTAAGGTTCTGCAATATTTCCTGTTGGTTGAAGACAGGTTCGTTCGTAAAGTTTACACGCAAGTTTACTGTAGTGCATATTCTCGATGATAACATCGCCATAGGTGATGAGTTTTCCACTTTTAATCTTCCCCTCTGAGGTATTGATTGCCACAGATTTCGATTAGTTTGCCTGTTCGTTTGTTTCTTAGTTAGTTCGTGCTATGTGCCTGTTTGTCATCTGCGTTAGCTCTGTTGCAGAACTTTCATCTTAAGCTATAATAGCAGTGTCACCTGCAAATCCCAAGACAATTAGTGGTGCTATACCGGGAAATAGATCAAAGCCATACTCTCTGGCAACATCCTCTTCTGAAAGCTCATTAAGAATGTGGTCTGTAGCCATGTTTTAAAGGGGCGGTGATAATGGTGATCCCTAAGTAGCACCTTCCTTATTTTGATAGGTCTGGATTACTTAAGGTTAACGTCAATTTTCCTCGTAGTTTCATCATTAAGCAAGAGATTGAAATTTATGTTAGCCAATTACAGCACACAATTTCTCCTTTTTTTTCTTTTTTATTAAAGCTACTGTTAGTATGCTTATATTATAACTAGCTCATTCTGAACAGGCTGATATTCATACTATGCCATTTTGTAACGTTAATTCTTAAAATATACAGTATATATATATACCCACAGTAAGCCTAGTATGTATTATTTCAATTTGTTTGGAAATTAACTGAAGAGTGAATAAAAATCAACGGCTTATATAATACATATTTAATGTACGGGAAACATCGCAAACTATTTAGTTAAAAGACAATTGGCAGATGAGAGTTTATATGTGGCATAAATTAGGTTAAATACTGTAATTCTTATGGGTTGTATCATATTTAGGTTATAGTTACATAGTTACATTCGGCTATATTACAAACTAGAATTAGGGGCAGATGACCTCGTAGTTCCGCCCCTTGAAACAACAATAACTAACTCAATAAACTAGAATTATTTTTATATTTTGAAACTCGTCTCTTTTGATAATCTGTCGATATCACCAGTTCTGAGTTCAACCCTCCTTCGTGATCTAAAATGGTTATTTTCTTTCAAAATATAAACAAATATGGAATCTAGTACCTCATAGATGTTGTTTTGTAGTGTCCATGGTACATAGGTGAAGAGTAATTAAATTGTTGAAATACATTTATAAGCATCTCGTTTTTTTTTTGTTTTTTTTTTTGTTTTTTTTTAATGTAATTGCAATGACTGGATGCTTCAAAGATAAGACTGAAAAATGATTTAAGACTTTCTCTTAACCTTCTCACAGCATAGTATTTTAAGAGCAGACCCTTTTGTTCTTGGACTCCGGTCCCAAAGGTTCGATTCGTGGCTTTGTCAGAAAGTTTAATTCTAGTCTGAGGGTTGAAACGGCGTACGCTCAGCCTTGTAAGGAGAAATTGGGAAGAAATGAGTTCGATTCTGACATCATCCATCCTCGAAGTCGTTTTTCTACAGTTAATGACTTCTTCTGCAGACAAATACCGGGATGGTTCCTAACTCTAGACCACGGCTGATTCCTTCCCAAATTTAGCCTCAGTTACAAATACACACACTACTACACACACCTCGATAACACAGGTTATAATAAAAACCCACACACGCCCAAATACATGATGTACAAACCCCTAAATAAGACAAGAACAACGTATTTTAGTCAAGTTCCCCTCTGGAGAAGTTCTCCATCAAGTCAATGCCAGACATTCCAGTGATATTAAGGTTATGCTCTAATTCCTGTTGGTTGAAGACAGGTTCATCCACAAAGTTTACACCCAAGTATGGTGCATTTTCTCTCAATGGGAATCAGATAATGACAATATCGTCATAGATGTTGAGTTGTCCACTTTAAATCAGCTCAACAGTTGCTAAACATACAAGAGCGAGCTTTCTTGAATGGGACCAGTCTGCCCACCAGTTGGAAATAAACGCTGTCTACCTTCTCCTTCACTTAATGTCATTTTTGCAACACAATTTTGCGTCATTGACCTTGTCAGCAGCGCTGGACATGTTGCTGCTCGACTCGTGGCATACTCAGGGACCCTGCCAGTTCCATTTATACTGGCTCTTCTCCCTTTGATCTCTCAGCAGATGTTTGTTCTCTTCCTGGTCTCTTGATGAGGACGGAGTCGGGCGGACACACATTATCTTGTTCCAGCACAGTTACCAAACTCAGTCCCCGCACTGTCCGAAACTTAACGATCTGTGCCACATTGACAACACTGTCTCGCCTTTGATATTGCTGCTTAATCACAACATCTGGACAAATGTGCAGTGTAGACGCCTCGTAGTACTGTACGTCTTGCCAGGCGCCAGGTGGTTTTTACCCTCATGGGCTCAAAGTTAGTGACGATTCCAAGGTCCCGAGTTGCATCCAGAACACTGTGTCCTCGTATATTTTACAGCCAACAAACTTATAAGGCGTCGGGGTGATCAACAGATCCACGAACATTTCTAAACTTCTGTACCATACTTTTAGCCCACTTTAGGATTCATTCCATCCGTGTGCGCCATCTTGTGTGGTCCCATATTACGCATTGATACTCCAGATCTAAAAGTCATGGGTTCGATTCCCAGCTCTGCCAAGATATGTAATTCTGGTCAGAGAGGCAAAACTGAGAAGAAATGGGTACAGTACCATTTCATCCATCCTAACAATGATTTTCCGTGGTTTTCCTCTTCTACTCAGGTCAAATGCCCGGATAGGTGCTAACTTGACACCACGACCACCTTCTTCCAAATTACAAGTACACATAATTCTGCAGCTATCACAAAGACACAGTTTGTCAGACAGATTACATACACACATACACAATTTCATAAAACTACATGACCATTACATCGCAAAGCCCCTAAATGAAAGAACATCATATGTGTGTATTGGGATTGATTCAATTGATAACTGCGGGGTCTATGTTGGATGGAGCTATGTTGGCAAGGATTCTTAGCCTCGTTTACTTGACTGTATAGAATCGCGTCTACTTGTGGTGTCTATAATAGTATGTAAAACTGTAAACAATTTGGGTGGATAGCAACGGATAGGTGTCTCGAAACTTGAAACAAGGTTATATCCCTGCATTTTACAGAGGTAAAAGTGGAATCGGGGAGAACAGCACTAAGAATAGCTACTGAAAGTTGGCCTGGCCCAAAATTTAACCACTAAAAGTTGTGTTCTCAGTTCTCTCGTGAACGAGAGATAATGGACATTCCAGTGACATACTGGTGACAATACCAGTAGCAGCAACGATGACAATGTTTAAACTTGATGAATCAACATAAAGCAGTTCGTTTTTTGACGATCAAAGAAGACAAAAATCACACCTCGGTTCTGCTGATGGCGAGATATGTCAATACGTGGGAATAAAGCAGACATTAATCATTTGATCGTGTATGCTTTGATCTCTCGGCAGAACTTCGTTCTTATCTTAGGCCGATGGATATTACATTTTGAACGTTCCAGCACAGTTAAAAGTTAAACTCCCTCTTCTCACTGCCTGCGCTGTTGCCCAGTGAAAAACTTCTCAACATCTTGGTACTGGTCATTGGTCTTTCTCAAGAAGAAACATGAATTCATGATTCCCTGAAACAGCACTTATCCTGGAAAGGTAATTAACATCCTCGTGTAGGATCCTACGTATCTGACTTGGGAACCTCAAGACATACTCTCCCCGCCCACGAGGAAAGAACACCATGGAAGAACTTGAAAGACATTGGCACAACTTCAAGCAATCGTAATAATATTTAATGAATTGGCAGTACTTCGCAATAATATTTAATGAGATTCGGGAAAAGATGTTAAATTTCAACTCATGATGAGGCGTGTGTTTAGGTTTATGTAGCATAGACAAGATTTTATTCGTAACTTTTCAGATAAACAACACTTGTATGTATTTAGATCGTAGGCTTTCGCGGCCGGTGTCTAGTTTATCATCTAGGCTTACAGAATGGAGCCGCTTGATGTATCGGTGATTGTTTCCTGACGTTTCGGCAGTCATTGCAGCAGCCTTAATCATGATTAGGTACGGACACCATTAAATATACTTTTAATTATTATTGTAGAGAATAAGCGAAGGTAAACATAACAGTTATGTCAACACTCAAATGAATAAAAAGAATTCGCTTCTCTGCTGCAGGACCCGAGCACCTGCCGGTTAGTCATGCCTTACACACACCTAATGGTTATCGATATTTCAGAGTGTTCAGATGGATATGAACTATATGGCAGTGAATAGCAGAAAATTTGTCCTACAATGTTTATAGACTACTGACATGTTTGTCAACGTTTTTAGAAAATTATCGCATTTTAATCACTTCGAGTATTTTTTTCAAATTTGACAGGTCTTCTGCTCCACGACCAGCCCCAAATCAAAAACAATCTCCTCATATTATACATCACTTTATCTTCTTCATCAATAAAATATTATTATTAGTACGCAAATTGGGCTAGACCCTGTACTGTAGTATGTGCTTCCACAGGACACACTGTATTTGCGGTTTCTACCAGAGAAACATAGACACAGACATGGTCATGTTGATCATGACAATTATTAGTGCTATTGTGAAAATGTACAGCTAAAACCATATTTATTATGGCCAACGTTACTTTTAAGCTAACATTCTTGAGCTTCCAAAATCTATTCAACCATTTCTTTAATTATTATTATTATTACTTTTTACTTAAATTTATTGATAAACAATAATTTGTTACATTTCATTACTTCTCCTGCCTTTCAAGTTTAAATTCTTGTTAATGTCCTAATAGAATGATATTACTTATTAACTAGCATATTAAATACCCAATTCCTATTAAGCTAAGTCATTTTAGAAGTGTGCAATAACAGAGAATAAAACAAAATTTGTCTTCGCTTATCATAAAGCTGATGGAGAGTAATCTTGTCCAAGACACTGTTGACGATTTCCTTGCAGAGTTTAGAGAAGGCCCCGTCAAGCGATGGAGGTGTTTCATAGGAGTCACCCATGCGTTGCTAATTGGATTTCGCTAGAACTTGAAAAACACATTAATTCGTTAGTACTGTAACTTACAAAGGGCCTCAGAGCGCTGTGTAATAATAGTTCATCGCTAATGTGGGTTGTACAAATATGCAAGGTCTCCTGCATTCATGAGGGCAAATTTCTTGGCGAGTGCTTCGTTGTTTCACTTTCTTAGGAAACACAGTGTTCGTGTCTACATTACTGACAAATAAATCCGTTAGCAGATATTTCTGTTTTATCTTTTATCCTCCCAGCTCTGCAAGGGATCACAAGAAGGGTGTCTGGGAGCTAAATACACTTGGTGTGTTCATTGTGTATTACCCATTTAAGATTTGATTGCCGCTGAGCGTGGCTGCGCCAGTGTTTGTTGTTTATTGTAGCAGCTGCCCCGCGGGGAACACAGCGATGACAAGAGTGCATTCAGCAAATAAGATAAGCAGCATTGCGCGTCACATGAGTTCATGTCACCACGGACAGTTAAACGATGGCTGGAGCTGAGTCATATCCTACTCGCGCAACTGTACCAGTCAACGAAGCAGGCTGACGTGTGTCACAAGTAAACAAGGAATAGTTCCCATCTCGTCCGCCGGCAATCAATTCGTGAAAGGGTAATACAGCCGGGGGTAGGCGACCACTTACTTGAGTCTAATTAAGAAAGGGGGCGTGGTAGCGCAGCAGTCAAGCTGTTGGCCTCTCACCAAGGTGGACTGAGTTCGATTCCCGGTAAATACATGTGAGATTTTCTAAGTGAAATGCCATGTCCTGTGGTTCGGATTCCACGTAAAAAGGAGGTCTCGTGGCTCATAATCACAAGATTCACGATCACGTAAAACTTCATTCTTCCTTTCTAATTAAGGAAAGGTGAGAGAAGGGATTTTGTGAGGAAGTCGGCTGTGGACCTGTTGAATGGAACCGTCCCAGCATTTGCCTTGGTGGTGAAAATGTGAAACCACTAAAACCATGTTCTGGCCGGCCGAGATGGGATTCGAAGCCACGCTCTCCCGATGTCAGCGAGGCACATGCTAGCGCTCTCGGCCACCTGGATCGGTTGTTATGATCTTATTAGAGGAAAGAGACAGCAATGCAATAATCGCATTCATCATTACAAATCTACTGTATGTTCTCAAAATAAGATAGGTGTGAAGTTCCTTTTCTGAAATCTGCTTTGGTCAACGTTAAGAAGATGTTATGGGGCCACAATCCAGCACAATCCTTAGCTTCATCTGAAATCATGCCAAAACATTCAAATCGTATTCGAGTCTAAACGACCACTATGATCTAGCCCCTCCGGTGAAACAACGACGGATCAAATTGTAATCGTTCTGAATACAGTTTCTGCCATTTTTGTGAGTGGTGGTTCGAACACAGTTATTCTAACACTTCTTAACTTGTAAACCCAAGTGATGCTTTTGTAATTCGTTGAGATCATTAAGTTTTACGAATTATGGCTGTCAACACATCTTGTTCCCTGAATTTATAAAAGTAATAAAAACTTTTTCATTTGAAATATTGATATCATTAGAAGAGAGTTATGGCACTTTCACGTTTTACTTGTGAGGTCGTGAGATCACACTGAGATATGATAAATCGGAAGCAGTTCTAACACGGCATTTTCGATGGATCAGTGGTGTAGTGTCCACCTCCAGATTACGAGCGACCACCTCGTAGTGTAGCGGATAGTATTCGCGGTTGTCACCACGGAGGTTCGGGTTAGATACTACGCTCTGTCAAGAAACTTAATTCTGGTCTGAGGGCTGGAACGGGACACACTCAAGCTTGTGAGGCAAATCTGAGAAGAAGTGGGTTCGATTCCCCCCTCAACCATCCTGAAAACGGTTTTCGTGGTTTCCCATTTTCACCACCAGGCAAAATCTTTTCCTTGACCCTTCCTTAATCAGACCCAAGTTAGCGGTCACCTGGGCGAACGGCCTGTCACCATGCCCAGTTGTATCTGCTGACAAAGTGTGTTCAGCTTCCAGACACTGTCCTTGCGACGGATGATCCCTCGCAGAGTCCGTGAGTGAAGCTGATCTGGGAAGATAAGCGATTTAAAAAAGTGCTATCGAGTGAATCTAGAGAGTTTATACTGGCACTAGATGCCGGATAATGGTCAGTACAAGCAATACCTCGGCCAAGACACAGTGGGTTATCAGCTGAACAAACAGCATGATCAGCTGTTCTGCCGTCACTGATCTGACGGGATTTCAGGATTGTTGATGTTTATAAAGAAGATAAGTTTAGTTCATCAGCTGTGCCCGACGAGTTAAGAATAGTTACAGGAAGAGTGTGAGGCTGTCAAGGCTGTCGACTAAGCTTCTGGTTCCTCCTCTCACAACCGAGTAGTGACGTCATAATATAGGCTATAAGTACTATGCAGGTTAATTAGAAACACTAATCGTTAGACTTCGACTGTTCATGATATAATGTTATAAGTGCAACGCCCTTTGCAGTGCGAAATATTTAAACTCTGTTTCATCGAAGGGGACTCAATATAGTGAACTGTGCACTCTCCTTATACTATAACAAATTGGTAATCATGTGAATTAATGCGAGTGAATGTTTAGCTGAATACTTACTCGACTACATTAACTTAGAAGCGGCAATAATTATAAATAATTTAAAGCTCCTTTCAAAGCATATCGGTGGCTAAAATAGGATCGTGCATGTTTTTAAATTGCTTATCCTGCCAACTCGACTTCATCAACAAATACCGTCCTTGCGACGGTAGAGAAATAATTCCTCCCAGAGTCTGTGGGTGATAATAATAATGTTATTTGTTTTACATCCCTTTTAACTACTCCGGCTTTTAGAGAAGCCGAGGTGCCCCAAAGGGGATCTTTAACGTGCCAGTAAATCTACTGACTCAGCTCCCTCGCATTCGCGCACCCTCAAATACCAGCTGACTGCGCCAGGATTCGATCCTGCAACCTTAGTCTGTGGGTGAAGGCGAGCTGGGAGGATAAGCGAGTAAAAAGAAGAAGAAGACACGAGAATCGATCCCGGACTCAGGGCTGACAGCCAAGAATAATTTATATCTTACTGGCTGGAGTTGTATAATTCTTACATTTGAGAACGATAACGCATGTTGACGATGATTTTTTGAACAGCAGCCACCCGTCGGACACGCAAGCCTTACAGTAAGTTACCATGTCCTCACTCACTTTGCTTCTGGAAGTCGGGGAGTCACCGCTTTTGAAGACACTTTGATAAAGTCTGGAAACTGCTTCTAGTAAATCCTCCATCCCCAACGCGATCCTACTAATTCTGCGGTACCTTGACTTCTCTGCTCAAACCTCAACAAACAGTGAGTGACAAGCTTAGCTTACACCAACAGCTCCTTTTAAAGAAATAACACCATTTTACGCTATGAACACTAGTACGTTACTTTTAAAACCTTCAATACACTAACCTAGTAGCTTTTACCTGAACATGTAGAGGATTTATAGAACATTTGCTGCTTTTTCTTACATATACAGTATATACAGGGTGTTACAAAAAGGTACGGCCAAACTTTCAGGAAACATTCCTCACACACAACGAAAGAAAATATGATATGTGGACATGTGTCCGGAAACGCTTAATTTCCATGTTAGAGCTCATTTTATTACTTCTCTTCAAATCACATTAATCATGGAATGGAAACACACAGCAACAGAACGTACCAGCGTGACTTCAAACACTTTGTTACAGGAAATGTTCAAAATGTCCTCCGTTAGCGAGGATACATGCATCCACCCTCCGTCGCATAGAATCCCTGATGCGCTGATGCAGCCCTGGAGAATGGCGTATTGTATCACAGCCGTCCACAATACGAGCACGAAGAGTCTCTACATTTGGTACCGGGGTTGCGTAGACAAGAGCTTTCAAATGCCCCCATAAATGAAAGTCAAGAGGGTTGAGGTCAGGAGAGCGTGGAGGCCATGGAATTGGTCCGCCTCTACCAATCCATCGGTCACCGAATCTGTTGTTGAGAAGCGTACGAACACTTCGACTGAAATGTGCAGGAGCTCCATCGTGCATGAAACACATGTTGTGTCGTACTTGTAAAGGCACATGTTCTAGCAGCACATGTAGAGTATCCCGTATGAAATCATGATAACGTGCTCCATTGAGCGTAGGTGGAAGAACATGGGGCCCAATCAAGACATCACCAACATTTCCTGCCCAAACGTTCACAGAAAATCTGTGTTGATGACGTGATTGCACAATTGCGTGCGGATTCTCGTCAGCCCACACATGTTGATTGTGAAAATTTACAATTTGATCACGTTGGAATGACGCCTCATCCGTAAAGAGAACATTTGCACTGAAATGAGGATTGACACATTGTTGGATGAACCATTCGCAGAAGTGTACCCGTGGAGGCCAATCAGCTGCTGATAGTGCCTGCACACGCTGTACATGGTACGGGAACAACAGGTTCTCCCGTAGCACTCTCCATACAGTGACGTGATCAACGTTACCTTGTACAGCAGCAACTTCTCTGACGCTTACATGAGGGTTATCGTCAACTGCGCGAAGAATTGCCTCGTCCATTGCAGGTGTCCTCGTCGTTCTAGGTCTTCCCCAGTCGCGAGTCATAGGCTGGAATGTTCCGTGCTCCCTAAGACGCCGATCAATTGCTTCGAACGTCTTCCTGTCGGGACACCTTCGTTCTGGAAATCTGTCTCGATACAAACGTACCGCGCCACGGCTATTGCCTCGTGCTAATCCATACATCAAATGGACATCTGCCAACTCCGCATTTGTAAACATTCCACTGACTGCAAAACCACGTTCGTGATGAACACTAACCAGTTGATGCTACGTACTTTTGTGCTTGATGCTCGTACTGTAGAGCAATGAGTCGCATGTCAACACAAGCACTGACGTCAACATTACCTTCCTTCAAATGGGCCAACTGGCGGTGAATCGAGGAAGTACAGTACATACTAACGAAACTAAAATGAGCTCTAACATTACGTCAACATTACCTTCCTTCAAATGGGCCAACTGGCGGTGAATCGAGGAAGTACAGTACATACTAACGAAACTAAAATGAGCTCTAACATGGAAATTAGGCGTTTCCGGACACATGTCCACATAACATATTTTATTTCTTTTTGTGTGAGGAATGTTTCCTGAAAGTTTGGCCGTACCTTTTTGTAACACCCTGTATATTATTACCGTATTATTATTTGTGTACATTCCCCTTTAAGGAGAGCGCTAAAAACACAACATCGAGCTTTTGGTGGTGGCTCTTTTTCTCTTTTTATCTTACCAAAAAACCTTAATCTGTTCACTGTGTGCCTTCTTCTCTTCATCTGTCCATTTACGATTATTTCTTTTGGGTTGTGATCTAAATTCAAATATACAATATATATATATATGAGGCAGGGAAATCAAAAACCCACTAACTCTAGTAAACCAAATTTTACAGGAGAGCGAAAGAACTGATTATCTTCCGTACTGATCTTCAATCTAATAGGTGTATGTGCTCATGTTAAGTAAAAGTATATTCTTTATCAATTAAATACTTCATAAACGAAGTGTTTATAATATTTAATGCTACAATTTGAATTAAATAGTGGTGGAGTTAGGGTTTTTTGACTTCCGGAGTGTATGAAATATGAAATAGGCAATAAATATGACAGAAATGGTACTAATGTATCATATCTACCGTATGAAACGATAGATTATGAAATTTTATTATGAAAATTAGCACTGTAGAATTTAAAATTTAAATTTCAAAGGTACAGCCTGCGTCTGAAATCCACTCTAATCTAAACCATTCCAAAATGCAGAAATAATACCACAAATGAACGTAATACTTTCATCACTCTGATTCGAGATACAGATATTCTGATTCTCTTTCACTCTCTTGTTCAGTCTGTGAATGAGGGTTATTACTGCCAGCAAATAGCCTAGAGTTTTGTAATACATCCTAATTTCCTCAGAAATGTACTTCATTAAATTTTGCAAGTCCTTTTTCTTTTCTATTTTCAGTGGCAAGTGTGAGTTGTACTTTTGCTGAGTGGGAAAAGATGCAGTTGTATTAGGTCTCTGGATGTTAAATAGACTCCACCTTTCATAGTTTTACTCACATTGATTTTATTTTTGTGGGATGCCGAATATCGTATCACTTTATTTTCTGATATGAGGAATTCCTCGGTTGGACTATGCTTAGTTTCTTTAGTACTTGAGTTTCTATTGAATATTTTGGAGAAATTTTGAGGATAGTCATATATCATACTTTGTTTGACCTGTACAACATATCCAACTGAACTTCTTACAATGTCAAACCACTGGCTTGGTATTTCCGCAGTTTCTTGTTTCTTTTTGTGACTCTCAATATCATCAAAATCACGGTCATTTAGTAAGAAACTGTGTCCTCTCGAGGGATAATGTTGCTCTATAAAATGAAAGCGCCCCTCCTGTATCAAGGTGTAAAAGAACTGGTTCATCAATCTCTGCTCAGCTGGTTAAGCGATGGTGTTGCCATCTACCGGTAAATAAAGCATGGAAAGCAAGAACACACTAATTCCATGGAATAAGAGGTGTTTTGATTTCCAGGGATTTTAAAACAACCTCCTGTATGCAGACGAATGGTGGAATTATGGTATTCTTGCCTTCCATCCATGCGGAACCGCCTAAGAAGCCCCATCCAGCCCATAACTCAATTTCGCCTAAAATTGGAGTTAGTGGGTTTTTGATCTCCCTGCTTCATATATCCGAAATGTTTTAATTAGTGATCTCGATCATTTAAATGCTTTTCAGTCGGTCAACACGATTGTATCTACATTGCAATGGATGTTATTTCCCTAACCTAAAAGAAATTACATGAGATTAAATAATTGACTTGGAAGACTAGTTTCGATCGTCATCAGATCCTTTACATGGACGGTATTAAATCTATGAACATAGGATCTGACGATGATCGCTAGACGATTAAAGCTAGTCATCCACGTGAATTATTTAATCTTGTCACGGTGGGTGAGCGGATAGCGTGTCGGTCTACTAACCCCAAGATTGCAGGTTCGCTCCTGGCCGTGGTAAGTGATTTTTGAAAGGCGGAAAAAATACGACACGCATGTCATACGATGTTGGCATGTCAAAGAACCCATTTGAATTCAGTAGGGCGAGTTAATAATGGCAAAATTAATCTCGGGAGTTTCCGCCAACACAAAGTTCCTAATTTCTCTACTAGAAAGCACTATAGTGATCAAGGAGCTTATATATGTAACCTCCTTGACTTTCATAGTGATTCAAGGAACAACGAAATTCGACATGCAAGCTACCCTCTGGGTGTCAAATTACAAAGCTTGCACCCGGCACCCGAGAACATACGATATTATTATTATTATTATTATTATTATTATTATTATTATTATTATTATTATTATTATTATTATTATTATTATTATTATTATTATTATTATTTAATCTCATGTATTTTCTTTTCAGGTTTAGGGAATAATACCCATTACAATTGGGTACAATCGTGTTGACCGACTAAAAAGCATTTAAATTTCGTTCACTAAGGCAACACTGAAAATTGGCTTCCAAAACAATAAAATTAAATATTTAAAAAGTAATATTTATTAATACATTTTAAAATTCAGTTTTAAAATATACATATACAAAATATTGTGAAGTGATTCTAAAGACGAGTTAGCCCGTTGAGTGCTTCGCCCGTCTATAAACGTTGCAAAATAACTTTCTTTCCACATTCCCTTTTGAGTGCCGAGTCGATCTCTGACATGTTCTGCCATCTACAGTAAATGACATTATGTTGTAAGTGGACACCAGTAATAAAAGTACTCGTAGAATTCAATATAATCTCGTCCTGTTACTGTTACTTACTACTTGAGTTTGGATGTTTGCTTCTGGGAGTAACTAACAGACCATTTTGTAGACGTCTGTCCTCTACAGCTAGAGTTCATCTTCTTCTCTATATATTGTACCCATGTGAGTAATCTCGATGGAAAATATGCTTCTGCCTCCAGATAGCATCAGGACTCAGGCGTGTACCGTTCTCCCATTGAGCAGTTGCATATTTTGGGTTTGAGGCTAAAAGGTATCAACTCTACAATGATAAGGCACAACTCTACTCTAAAGACTTTAATTCAGTAAAACTCATGGCTTCAAACAAATAATGAGAACACAAATCCCATAAACAATACACAAACAAACAAAGTTACTCCCACAATCCATTAATTATTCACATAGTTGAACAAACTAAATCCATATCACTATTCAATCTTTTACCATTATGTGAACTTTAAACTTTACTCAAGTGCACTGATGCACATGTAATGTTTCACAAACTGAACTATTACATTCATGTCACCTAATGTGACTTCTTTATATTCACAAAGTTACTTGTATCCTACAATACATCTGAATTTACATCATGTGTACTATCTGTGTTACATCTCTCTCTCCCACCAAATGCTTTCATGCATTAGCCAACTCATGGTTTGCACTACGATCTACTTGCAACACCACAATTACGTAAGTCTACCCCTCCACTCCCTTCTTTTTATAGTTACACTGCATGTCATTGTGATTTCACTAAATAACTTCTGTTATCGTTGTGTCGGATAGTATACTATTACGATACCCTTACGAGCGTAGCCTGTGGCAACGAGTAACCAACTTCATTAACTAGGTGTCAGTGACAGTAACAAATACAACATCCAACCATTCGTTAGATTGCTAAATTTTTATATCATCAGGGAAATCTATGATTAGCAATGTGTTTTTAAACCACACACATTCATTACACATTATAACAATTCTTCCTTTCATTACAAGCAAGGTCTTAAATCTGTCCGCTCAAGAACGCGAACCTTCATAGTTGGTTTAGCAACCCCATCCCCTTGGACTGCCTGCATACAATGGACAGGGTAGGGTCGTTCACGGCTGTAAACCGCCCCTTTGTCTCCCCGTTTCCTGGACTTTTACCTCCCAAGCAGTATTACAACTTTGAATATAACATTGTGGTCGCAATGATCCACGTGATCCCATATGATCTGAACTGAATATTGTGCAATGGTTCTGGGTGAGCTTGAATATTTAATCCTATCCTTAGGACATTAATAACGGCCTTAACCGGTCCGTATCACAATATGAAGGCACGAGATTCATAGAACACAGGTCTAGTGGTTAGACGGTATCTCAAATAAAATATTACGGTCAGTCAACAGCTGCCGCCAATGATTCGCTTCAACGAGCCGAATCACTCAACAATTAGTTCTCGGGGAATCAGGTATAGCGTCGAGGTGTCCAATGTTCTCCCCGCGCTTACCACAGGATTCGGACCCGGACCATTTCATATCCAACATCGGAGATAGGGTACACACTAAATATGCTCCGGCATAAATTAATATCTCTGTACGCTCATGCTGTACGAGATTTCACACGTCGATTAGATCACCTGGCCCCTTACCTGTCCACGATCTCGCCTTATAATAAAGAGAACTCTAACTGTACTCTACAAGCTTAATCAAGCCACAAATGCAATTCACTGTCAAGCTCCAACATTCCCGTGCATAATTATATTCCCATTAATACACTCTATTTAATATTAACTCTTTTCTCTTCCCTTAATGTAATCTACTGCTTGGCTAGATAAATAATCCAATTAGCGTAAATACTTCTTGCTTAAAACCTTTCATCCTGATGTATTCAATTATACCGTTTATCATTATTATAATAATTATTATTATTATTATTATTACTGACATAAATTATCCTTCCGACACAACGTAACTGCTTCAATGAATGAACATTCGCGTTCGTCACGTTAAGTTTCACATAACTGAATTGCCATTATTTATTAGTAGCATTAATAGTGGTAAAGATTAATCCACTCTCTGATGTATTCAACATCTTAACTTTACTGAAATCAAACAATAAACATATGAGGATATGCCTCCTAATATTGATTCTTACTGGCATATTTTATACTTCCGAAATCACATTACATGCAGTGACTATCCTTCTATAGTAACATGATTTGTGGGGTACTTACGTAGGCTTTATCCAGGTGGCTCCAACCACCATATTCCAGTGTCACCTGCCATCGGCTTACTTAGTGACACATTGCCATCTTGCAAATACACATATTAGATGACATCTGATCTATAAACACACGACACTTTTCCATTTTTATAATGAAGCTAATGCTTCCGAAACACATGACACTTTTCCATTTTTATAATGAAGCTAATGCTTCCAAAACACATAACACTATATAACACTGGTTATATTATGACTTTAAGAGATATTTTACATAACATCGGTGCACAAACACACGTTACACTTTAATTCCTGATTGGTTGACATTCCCTAGCATGTATCGAAAGTACAGGTGCGGATGGCCCTTTTCTTCGGTCCTACCCCTTCCTGATTGAATCTCCCGATCATCTGCTCACGGATTCACCAACAGTTTCTCGATCATCCCTTGATAATCATCCTACTATTGCAGCGATATGCTTACATCTCGTCATGAACGCTACTTACTGGTATACTCCAAATATGTATAACCAATCACTATACTTTACTGCGCTCAACATTGTACATTGTATTTACATGAATTATTACTTTTCACAGTCCTGCCTAGTATATCACACGGTACTTAATAAACATTATATAACAGTCTTACTGCACGGCTTCCCACATTGAAGTCCGAGCATCCTCTCCTAACTTCGGTAATATGCATTTCGCATAATCAAGTTTGTTAATTACCGACTTTATTCTTAGTTCATGACCATGCATGAATATATTCTCACATGTGTGTTACATTGCACAGCTAACATGCTGATTACCAGTGAAATGTTTAAGTCTTCGTGTGCGCCTGGGCGCTCCGTGTCCTTTTCAACTGCGACTGCTTCAAAACAACTCTCCCTCCGACTGGGTCTAAAACTGTCACGAACTGTAAGTTTCAACTGCACGCCGTAAACTGTGGTCAACTGTTCGCTTCGACTGGGTCCACCCTCTTATATCTGTTTCACACAAAAAGTAGGGCAAGAATTCCCGCGATAAATCAGCTCCTCTCCTAGGGTGATTCTGAACTTGGAATAATATCCATATTGTTCCTTTTTCTTCCCTGGTCACAAAAATGTATGTGTGTTCGAGGATCGATCGGCCACTTAATTTATATTAATTATCTTATCCATGGCGTGGGGACGCTACTTCATTGGGAATCCCTGGCAACATCCTCAAATCCAACCGCGAAAACCCATAGTCCTGTAACATTACGCACTGCATTAAACATGCCTAGATTTCGCCGTTTTATGGCTCTAAAATTAGCCTCCTGGCTAAAGATTCACCTGTGCGCAACTCTCATGTCATTGCATTGCTCCAATCATGAGTAATCAATGATTTTCCTTGGGATCTTCCCGTTCCATTCTCAAGTCTATTCTCAAACGGGGAAGAACCTGGTCATTATTTAACCTCCCGACCCCTTGCAGACGACTTATCTGGGTCAGCAAGATTGACGTGGCGCCACGGGCCTCCTCCCACAATTCTGGGGCTATTTGCAAAACGTCAAACTTTGAAACTCCTGTGTTTCACATCCAGCATAGCCTACTTCATGTAGTCCAAATAATGCTATCTTCCACTATTTTCCTGCATTATTTCACTAAATAATGTCAGTAACAACTGATATCACACCAGTAATTAAATATATAATTTCTTCTAGGGGTTCTTACAATGAAATACCCTCCACAGATCTCGGGTTCGTTCCCTGGTGGAACCTTCATTCAGAGCTCAACTTATCTCCGAGATCCACGTTCGAGACCAGTCAGCATGACCACCTCGGGTTCATATTCCCCTTTCAAAACTTATAAAAGTCAATTGCAAGTGACTTTATGTAAGTAACCAGCTGACTGTCCGACTGTCTATGTTTACATTAGAGGTCTTTCACCTCGTCTGGCTGTGAGTAGGTTAGTCTGGTTCCCCTTTCCACTCTGCGCTCAGCCCTAAGCTGTTCATTCTCTAAGCGGAGGGTCGTATTTATGGCCTCAACCTCTCTCGCTACTTCAACCATTTCTTTGTAAAATTCTAGCATGCACTGGCACTCTTGTTGTTCGCTTCCTTCACTGGGCAAGCTGTCTGCTTCTCGTTCCGTCCCGCTGCGTAAAACTTCAGGTCTGACTTCCTGGCTGACTTTGCCGTCCACGTTCAGTTGGGTGTGCGCTGCTAATACTTCTTCTTGTTCGTCAAATTCTTCTGGCGAATAATAAACTTTTAAGTTGGCAGCATTCATAACGACCTCATTTCCTGTTTCTAAATGCCTTATTCTGTATGCATTGTTCTGTAGGTCTCTGATAACCTCGAACGGGCCTGTTCTAACTCATCCCACTAGTGTAGTATCTGATTATACCATACATAATCTGTTGATAATGCCTCTGCCTCTCTGTATATTGCAGTTCCCCTTGCTAATCGTCCCTCGAAGTAATCGATCATCATCTTCAACCACGGGTCTTCGCGTTGTAGGTTGGTAAGATTCCTCAAGTCATCCAACGTCTTCTGATCTCGATTCTCAATCTGGACAGCGAGAGTTTCCTCTTCTCTAGGGTAACGGCTTAATATGTCCGGTATTACATTTTCTTTCCCTGGACAGTATTCTATTTCCACATTGAATTGTTGAATATACAGGGACCATCTTGTCAACCGCTGGCTAGACAAGTCCGTCTTTAACAAAAATGTTAAAGCTTTATGGTCTGTTCTGAGGACTATTTGAAAGCCATACACGAGTTTATGCCATGTTAGCAACGCGTATAAAATTGCGAGCAACTCTATCTCTGTAATCGTGTAGTTTTTCTCATGGGCTTTCAGCCTCCTACTTATAAAGGCAATAAAAACTTTCCTTTCAGGCTTATCAACATTTTCCTGGAATAGCATCGCTCCTACACCAACAAGTGATGCATCCGTCTGTATGATGAATTTCTGGGTATAATCCGGGTATCCCAGCTTCACATATTCCAAAAGCATTTGCTTTGACCTGACGAATGCTTCCTGACATTGCTCCGTCCAATTCCATCTGCCGCCTTTCTTCAATAAATCCTGCAAGGGTGCTACTGTCGTAGTATAATTTGGGCAGTGGTTCGAAAAGAATCCAATTACTCCCAAATACTGTCGGACATGCTTTACTTTCGTGGGTCGAGGGAAATTCCGAATTACCTCCAATTTATCTGGGTTAGGCTTAACTCCATTTGCATCAATAACATGCCCTAGGAATTTAACTTCCCTCTGACAGAAGTGCGATTTCTTGATATTAACCTTAAAGTTAGCTTCTCGAAGGTCATCTAGCAACTTCTTCAGGTCTCTCATGTGCTCCTCCAGAGATTCTGATGTGAGTAGAATGTCGTCTACGTATCTGATGGTTCTCTCCTTCACATCATCGGATAGATTGCGATCTAACGCTCTTATCAGGGCTGAACCAGCTGTTTTCAACCCAAACGGTAGCCTTAAAAACGTATATGTGTGTTGATCAAACATAAATCCTGTCAACAGACTAGTTTTCTTCTCTAATTCAAGATGGTGGAAACTGGAAGTAATATCCAAATTTGTGAATACGGTTTTCCCTTTGAATTTCCTGAGGATTTCCTTAATAGGTGGCACTTGGTCGAACTCCGGAATAACCTTCAAATTTAAATGTCTCGGGTCCAGACATATCCTGACAGTCCCATCTGTCTTAGGTACAATTACCAATGGACTTACGTAAGGCGTAGGTGTCTTCTCAATAACATCGGCCTCCAACATCTCCTGAATTGCCTCTTTCACTTTAGCATAGTGCTTTTCGGCTATAGGGTAGGGTTTCTGCCTAAATGGTGTCCAATCACTGACTTGGAAAGCATAAGTGAAGTTCTTTATACGACCAGGTCTCGAATCAAAGACTTCCTTCTGTTCCAGTAATAATTGCCTTAAATTTTCCTTCTCTTTTGGTCCGATTTTTGCTTCTTCAAGCTTTTCCGAAATATGTTCTTCCAGTTCGGGTTCCAGATCTTTTTCTAAGTCTGCGGCTAGTGTTTTCAGTTCTTCTTCTAACTGTTCAATAGCTAACACTTCTTCCTCAGCCACATCTCTGTGTGTATGCCATACTTGTTCATCTGACCCTGGTTCATTCCGATTGAGTGCGACCTCTAAGCCTTCAGCTTCCTCATTCACATGGAACATAACCCTGTCCTGTGCTAGGTCGATTATCACTCGGCATTCCCTTATAAATTGTGCCCCTATAATCAGGTTAAAAGGCAGTTTGTTTACTAATAGAAAACTCTGTGAAAACGTAGAGCCTCCTATCTGTAACTCTAGGAATACTTGATATTTGCATACCATCGTTCTGTCTGGAATTACACCTTTTATTTTGACACTTGAGATAGGTATTTTCAAAATATTTTCTCTCTGCGCTATCTCATTATACAAAGCTTGTGTCATAAGGCACACTGTTGAACCCGTATCCAATAAACTTCTTATTTTCAACCCTGCCACTCTTATCAAAATAATGGGCAATTCTCGTTTCACCATGACCTGTGATCCTCCCGTATCCTCAATTAACTCTTCTGGTTTTACTATCCAATTGATGACGTTGACTGACTTCCATCCATCATTTCCAAATTCTTCTAATTTTGGCGTTTTTTTTTCAATAGCGCCCGTCCCCTTAGAGTTTCTTCTCTCCTGTTCGCTGCGCTGTAGCTCCAAACTCTTAGCTCCGTCTCCATATCTATCTGGCGACGTCCTATTCTGCATAACTTCTTGCCAGTGGACTTGTTGCTTCGGGGGCTCATCTCCCCTTTCATTGAGGTATTGCAATGAAGCGTGGTATCGCTCCTCTACCTCATCATCGAAGTTACGTCTTCTTTCCTGGGGTCTCCAATTTCTATTGTTGCCTTCTTGGCCATTGTTACCTCCATTGTTTTGGTACGGCCTATCCCTGGTATTCTGCTTGTTCCAAGAATTTCGGCCTCCTCCCCTGCCAGCATTACCTTTATATTTCGGCTGCCATCTTCTGGGTTCCTGTTCCCATTGACGTCCGTTTGAATCTAACGTATCTGTGCTAGTAGCTTTGTTGTTCTTTGGAGCTTGATACTGGTCAGTCTGCGTGTTGGTCACATGTACCTGTTCCACGGTTCGATTCTGACGCATCGTATTTGCTGTTGTGAGGTCCAGTTGTCTCAGAACTGTCTCCATTTCCATAGCAGTTTTTGCATTAGCCGAGATTAGCAGTCTCTGTATCTCGTATGGAAGCTGTTTGGCGATAGCAATACATAATTCCAGCTCGCTAGGCTTTTGATCAAGTTCTTTGAACCGACACATCTGTGATATGAAGAATTCTGCATACTTCGTTGGATTGTTAGTGCTGTATCTTTTTGAATATAAATCCAACCGTAAATTCTGTTGGGTCGCTGGATCCCAGTATCTCTTCAAAAATGCCTCTCGAAACTCCTCAAAAGTATCGAAAGTGTAGCGGAAACTGCGAAACCATAATGCGCACTCCCCTTCTGTTAATTTCTCTATAGCTCGTAGCCAGCGCTCTTGCGGTATTCGCGCATCATTCAAATATTCAGACACTTCTTTTAGCCAATATTTAGGTGTCATACTACAGTGGCTACCTGAGAATTTCCTTGGTTTCTCTTCACTTGCTCTGATAACATTTATCACTTGTGTGTGCATAGCATTTTCGTGTGGCGTCGATGCTGCAACTGGCGCACCTGGCGTCATATAAGGACTTTCGCCTGGGCCTGTAGCACTCCTTATTATAGGCTGGGTTTCCAAATCTGCCCACCTAGTTCTCCTCATATCGTCCATGCTGCCTTCGCTAGACTTAGGATCTTTCATGAGGGTTTCCTCTTGCGCAATTATCCTAGTCTCCATTTGATTGTGGCGCATCTCTGCTCTTTCCAGACGAGTAATTACCTCTTTCTCTATTCTGGTAAGCCTATCTCGATTTTCCTCGGCTACTTGAAATATTTTCTGCTTGTCTTCCTTCAGACTTTGCTTAATATGGGATATTTCATCCTCTACATCTTCCTTTATCTGAGCAATGGTCTTGTCGTTTGCCTCTGTCTTTTGGCCTTCTCTCACTTCGAGTTTTTCCCTCAATCCTTTGATTTCCTCTCGAATGTGTCCATTGACCTTTGACATTTCATTCCGGACCTTAATGATTTCACCTCTATTCTCCTCTTGCCTTTTGTTAACTACGACAATGTCACTTTGAACTTGGTCCAGTTCTTGATGAACTTTGCTCATCTGACCCTTCATATTTCCTACCAGCTCTTTACTCTCGTTAACGACAGCCTTGATTTCACCTATTTCCTGGCATTGACCTAATATATTCTGATCCTGTTTCTTTAGATCACCGTTAATTGCTCTAGCATAGCTTTTCAATTTCGTGTCCCATTTACTGTCGTTTTCTTCCAACCTTTGATCTACCGTACGGGAAAATTCTGCGAACTGTTTCGCTTGGCGTTCGAGATTCGCCTCATTTTGGATTTGAATATCCTTAATGTCGTTAGCCAATGCGTCTAACCTACTGTTGGTTTCATCCTGCGCATGCTTACACGCTTGTAAGTTACTCTCAAGTTTGGCTTCTATAGCCTCGAAACGTTTATCCGTCTTAACCTGCATTTCCGATACAATGCTTACAACAGTTTCTGTAACTTCAGTCTTAATTACCTCTTGCATCTGACCTAACTTATCGTTTAACTCAACCTTATTTGCCTCCATTGCCAGCTGATTGGCATCTAACCGATTACTCAATTCAACCTGGTTATGATTAATTGCCTCCTGATCGGCATCTAAACGAGTGTTTATTTCATTCTGGAAAGCCTTTGCTTCCAGCTTATTTTGCTCATTAACAGCGTCAAAATGCTGTCTTAAGCCTGCAATCAACTGCACGATCTCCTCTGTACCAGACATTCTTACAATAATATACTTTGAGATGCAGGCAGGCTTCCTGGAAATATGTGTGGATACGATTTGGAGAGAGACACAAAACACTGTACACATACTGCAAAATTGCATAAACTTTGAGTCTATGAATTATTATGGATTGGGTGTGTAGCGCTCATACCCTTGGGTAATCCTCTTCTCAATAGAGAGATTCTGCGTTACGTCAAAAGCCTACTGAACTCAAAAATCACTCAAACACAGTTTGAGGCAAAAATATAATTACTATGGTTTTCCCCATGAAATACCATAAAAAAATCTATGGGGTTTCCCTAAATCCCTTAAAGTTCCACGAACCTGGGCGCCATGATAAATTAATGAGAACGTATAGTATAGCCGGTTTGTGCAATGCCAAGATCGCTCATATTGCACTAACGCAGGCGGTTCCATAATGAATTAATACCGCCCCACGTTGCTTGGGCCATGATAAATTAGTATATCATGCTAATAGAAGGTGTTTATCAAAATTTATATTGTTCGCATCGGAGCTTACCTAAGGTTAGGCGCGGTCATCCCCTAATTCATGTTAGTCGTTATTTTAATAGAGTTGTGTGCACAAGATCTAGACCGACTTTAGTTGTACCTATAGCTCAAATCACTGTACAGGACATCAATTTCCATGTACCCATGTGAGTAATCTCGATGGAAAATATGCTTCTGCCTCCAGCTAGCATCAGGACTCTGGCGTGTACCGTTCTCCCATTGAGCAGTTGCATATTTTGGATTTGAGGCCAAAAGGTATCAACTCTACAATGATAAGGCACAACTCTACTCTAAAGACTTTAATTCAGTAAAACTCATGGCTTCAAACAAATAATGAGAACACAAATCCCATAAACAATACACAAACAAACAAAGTTACTCCCACAATCCATTAATTATTCACATAGTTGAACAAATTAAATCCATATCACTATTCAATCTTTTACCATTATGTGGACTTTAAACTTTACTCAAGTGCACTGATGCACATGTAATGTTTCACAAACTGAACTATTACATTCATGTCACCTAATGTGACTTCTTTATATTCACAAAGTTACTTGTATCCTACAATACATCTGAATTTACATCATGTGTACTATCTGTGTTACATCTCTCTCTCCCACCAAATGCTTTCATGCATTAGCCAACTCATGGTTTGCACTACGATCTACTTGCAACACCACAATTACGTAAGTCTACCCCTCCACTCCCTTCTTTTTATAGTTACACTGCATGTCATTGTGATTTCACTAAATAACTTCTGTTATCGTTGTGTCGGATAGTATACTATTACGCTACCCTTACGAGCGTAGCCTGTGGCAACGAATAACCAACTTCATTAACTAGGTGTCAGTGACAGTAACAAATACAACATCCAACCATTCGTTAGATTGCTAAATTTTTATATCATCAGGGAAATCTATGATTAGCAATGTGTTTTTAAACCACACACATTCATTACACATTATAACAATTCTTCCTTTCATTACAAGCAAGGTCTTAAATCTGTCCGCTCAAGAACGCGAACCTTCATAGTTGGTTTAGCAACCCCAGCCCCTTGGACTGCCTGCATACAATGGACAGGGTAGGGTCGTTCACGGCTGTAAACCGCCCCTTTGTCTCCCCGTTTCCTGGACTTTTACCTCCCAAGCAGTATTACAACTTTGAATATAACATTGTGGTCACAATGATCCACGTGATCCCATATGATCTGAACTGAATATTATGCAATGGTTCTGGGTGAGCTTGAATATTTAATCCTATCCTTAGGACATTAATAACGGCCTTAACCGGTCCGTATCACAATATGAAGGCACGAGATTCATAGAACACAGGTCTAGTGGTTAGCCGGTATCTCAAATAAAATATTACGGTCAGTCAACAGCTGCCGCCAATGATTCGCTTCAACGAGCCGAATCACTCAACAATTAGTTCTCGGGGAATCAGGTATAGCGTCGAGGTGTCCAATGTTCTCCCCACGCTTACCACAGGATTCGGATCCGGACCATTTCATATCCAACTTCGGAGATAGGGTACACACTAAATATGCTCCGGCATAAATTAATATCTCTGTACGCTCATGCTGTACGAGATTTCACACGTCGATTAGATCACCTGGCCCCTTACCTGTCCACGATCTCGCCTTATAATAAAGAGAACTCTAACTGTACTCTACAAGCTTAATCAAGCCACAAATTCAATTCACTGTCAAGCTCCAACATTCCCGTGCATAATTATATTCCCATTAATACACTCTATTTAATATTAACTCTTTTATCTTCCCTTAATGTAATCTACTGCTTGGCTAGATAAATAATCCAATTAGCGTAAATACTTCTTGCTTAAAACCTTTCATCCTGATGTATTCAATTATACCGTTTATCATTATTATAATAATTATTATTATTATTATTATTACTGACATAAATTATCCTTCCGACACAACGTAACTGCTTCAATGAATGAACATTCGCGTTCGTCACGTTAAGTTTCACATAACTGAATTGCCATTATTTATTAGTAGCATTAATAGTGGTAAAGATTAATCCACTCTCTGATGTATTCAACATCTTAACTTTACTGAAATCAAACAATAAACATATGAGGATATGCCTCCTAATATTGATTCTTACTGGCATATTTTATACTTCCGAAATCACATTACATGCAGTGACTATCCTTCTATAGTAACATGATTTGTGGGGTACTTACGTCGGCTTTATCCAGGTGGCTCCAACCACCATATTCCAGTGTCACCTGCCATCGGCTTACTTAGTGACACATTGCCATCTTGCAAATACACATATTATATGACATCTGATCTATAAACACACGACACTTTTCCATTTTTATAATGAAGCTAATGCTTCCGAAACACATGACACTTTTCCATTTTTATAATGAAGCTAATGCTTCCAAAACACATAACACTATATAACACTGGTTATATTATGACTTTAAGAGATATTTTACATAACATCGGTGCACAAACACACGTTACACTTTAATTCCTGATTGGTTGACATTCCCTAGCATGTATCGAAAGTACAGGTGCGGATGGCCCTTTTCTTCGGTCCTACCCCTTCCTGATTGAATCTCCCGATCATCTGCTCACGGATTCACCAACAGTTTCTCGATCATCCCTTGATAATCTTCCTACTATTGCAGCGATATGCTTACATCTCGTCATGAACGCTACTTACTGGTATACTCCAAATATGTATAACCAATCACTATACTTTACTGCGCTCAACATTGTACATTGTATTTACATGAATTATTACTTTTCACAGTCCTGCCTAGTATATCACACGGTACTTAATAAACATTATATAACAGTCTTACTGCACGGCTTCCCACATTGAAGTCCGAGCATCCTCTCCTAACTTCGGTAATATGCATTTCGCATAATCAAGTTTGTTAATTACCGACTTCATTCTTAGTTCATGACCATGCATGAATATATTCTCACATGTGTGTTACATTGCACAGCTAACATACTGATTACCAGTGAAATGTTTAAGTCTTCGTGTGCGCCTGGGCGCTCCGTGTCCTTTTCAACTGCGACTGCTTCAAAACAACTCTCCCTCCGACTGGGTCTAAAACTGTCACGAACTGTAAGTTTCAACTGCACGCCGTAAACTGTGGTCAACTGTTCGCTTCGACTGGGTCCACCCTCTTATATCTGTTTCACACAAAAAGTAGGGCAAGAATTCCCGCGATAAATCTGCTCCTCTCCTAGGGTGATTCTGAACTTGGAATAATATCCATATTGTTCCTTTTTCTTCGCTGGTCACAAAAATGTATGTGTGTTCGAGGATCGATCGGCCACTTAATTTATATTAATTATCTTATCCATGGCGTGGGGACGCTACTTCACTGGGAATCCCTGGCAACATCCTCAAATCCAACCGCGAACACCCATAGTCCTGTAACATTACGCACTGCATTAAACATGCCTAGATTTCGCCGTTTTATGGCTCTAAAATTAGCGTCCTGGCTGAAGATTCACCTGTGCGCAACTCTCATGTCATTGCATTGCTCCAATCATGAGTAATCAATGATTTTCCTTGGGATCTTCCCGTTCCATTCTCAAGTCTATTCTCAAACGGGGAAGAACCTGGTCATTATTTAACCTCCCGACCCCTTGCAGACGACTTATCTGGGTCAGCAAGATTGACGTGGCGCCACGGGCCTCCTCCCACAATTCTGGGGCTATTTGCAAAACGTCAAACTTTGAAACTCCTGTGTTTCACATCCAGCATAGCCTACTTCATGTAGTCCAAATAATGCTATCTTCCACTATTTTCCTGCATTATTTCACTAAATAATGTCAGTAACAACTGATATCACACCAGTAATTAAATATATAATTTCTTCTAGGGGTTCTTACAATGAAATACCCTCCACAGATCTCGGGTTCGTTCCCTGGTGGAACCTTCATTCAGAGCTCAACTTATCTCCGAGATCCACGTTAGAGACCAGTCAGCATGACCACCTCGGGTTCAATATATAAAAATGAAAGTTTGTCTGTTTTTTCGGAATTTCCACGGAATTTTGAGTTATTAACGCGTTTTAGACTGGTTTATGACGGTTGCGCGCAAATACAAAATTTTTGTCTGTCTGTCTGTCTGTCTGTCTGTTTGTTTGTTTGTCTGTGTACAATTTTGCACGCGCATCACTCGAGAACGGCTGAGTGGATCAACATAAAATGTGGTACAGACAGAAGTCCATCAGAGGCACGAAAGTAATCATTGATGTAACTCTTCTCCGTACCTCTCATAATAGAGGGCCTAACCCCTTAAAATGCATGCTGAAGTGGGCGTAGAAAAACGTAACAAAGCTCATTTTCAGCGTCTCAATGTCAGAAATAAAACTCGGGAGCCCTACGGGCCCCGAAAACCACATTTTAAGGTCCTAAAACCAACAGTTTTTGAGATATACCCAGAAAACTAATTTCATTTATTAAGCTATTAAAAGAATGCAGGCCGGTAAACATGGCAACACGATCTCAGAAGTCCATCTATTTCTGTAAGACGCAATGCCATTCCATTTATTACATTACTGTGAACGTTCGCAAACGGCTATACGGTTATCACGGAACCAACTTAAGCTGTAAAATTCATCAATACGTAATGCGCTTAAGGGGGTCAAGGGGTACTAAAGAACTATTATATCCCTATCCCTATATTATTAAATTATAATAATTATTATCATTGTATTATGGCGTACAAGGACGAGCAAAACTCATTTTCAGCCCCTCAGTGGCTTGGAGGCTACTAAGTTTTAAGGCTCTTGAACCACGTTTCTGAGATATTCCCAGAAAACTAATTTCATTTAATAAACTAATGAAGACCACCTCATGGCGCATTGGCTAGTATTGTTGGCTGTCACCCCCGAGGTACCGGGTTCGATCCCCAGCTCTGCCAAGAATTTAAAAGTCTTGGTATGGTCTGGTACGGGGTCTCCCAGCCTCGTATAATATATCCGCGGGTTAATCCGCGGATATCCGCATCCTCGCAGAGCTGTACTTATAATATGAGATATAAACAGCCATGGCGGCATAAAAAGCAAATTTCTTCATCACGCTGCGTTGTGATTTGGGATCAATGAATATCAAGGAGCAACAAGAATTACTTCCCTAATGAATTTAGGAAATAATTTGATTTTGGACCTTTTTTGTGGTACGGAGATGATGCTCGCATTGGCGCAAATTTTTAAATTTTGATTTTTCTCAAAATAGAAATGTATATAAACGAATGATTATGAATTTACATTTAGATTAAAAAATACCCAAAACCTATAGACATTTTAAGCCTATCACCCCCTACTCCCCGATAAGTTAAAAATTATGACTTATACAGTTTTGTTTAAATGCGGATGAAAAATCTCAGCACTGAGGTATAATGAAAAGCAAATGTTAAAAGTTAAACAGTAACAGGACGAGATTATATTGAATTTACGAGTACTTTTATTACTGGTGTATTCAGGCCAGTAGTGTTGCCACTTATCAGTAGAGATAGCAACTGCTTGTTTATTCCGACAGGAACGGATCCTACCTGACAGACCAGGTGACCATGGGTTCCCAGGATAGCAATTCATAGTATATTATAATTTCCTGACACATGTCTCAGTGTTTCTACTTCTTAATAGTCTGGGAAACTATAGCGGTTTGTACTCGTTGTTTACATAGAACACACTTCTTTTTGTATTTAGCAGATACGTATAGTGATGCCATCGTTACCTCAGACTTGATGCTTGAGCTATCTAGTGGTGAGAATTGAAATAACTTTAACCTGCCAATCACAGGCAGTTATCCAAATCGATATACCCATCACGACAAATCGAGCTTCATTGATGAATGTGTTTTAAATGACTATATCGATATTTCCAATCATTATTTTTGACCATTCACTATCAAAGTGTTTTATGTGGCTTATATATGTATAGTATGCTTGGTTATTGTATTAAATAAACAAGTAGTTCTGTGGAGAACTATACAGCCTATTTTCATATATCCTACCTATGTTAATTGCCTCTATCAACATACAAAATTTCAGTTTGATTGCTGTAATAGATTCGTAGATATTGAGAACCGCCTAAATATTTCGAATGGTCGCCATGTTGGATTTTTATATATCCAAGTTATGTACTATTGTGTGGGTGTAGTATTCAAACTGCAATTGCATGATTAGAATACAAGAAATTAAAACCAGATTTTAAAATTTCGCACAGCTGCCATCTTGTGGTTATGAAAACAATTGAAATAAATTAGATGCCGGTGGATTAAAATTTGTATAATCATTTACCGTACCAAGTTTTACTGCGCTCAGATGGTTAAATCGCGAAAAACGTCCATTTAAATATTTAAATTTCGCGTCGCCGCCATGTTTGATTTATGCTCACCAGGTTATTGAAAGTTCCATAGGTGAACTCATGCTCATAGCCTCTATCAGCATACAAAATTTCAGTTTGATTGCTATCATAGATTAATAGATATTAAGAGCCGTCTAAATATTTCGGATGGTCGCCATGTTGGATTTTTATGTAAATGTAGGCCATAGAGGTATGTACTATTAGATAACGATTTTTGCGAAGGTCCATTATTCAAACGTTCACTTCGATCGCATGTTTAATACACAAGAAATGAAAACTTAATTTCAAAATTTCTCACAGCCACCATCTTGAGGTTATGTGAACAATTGAACAAAAATAGATGCCAGAGCATTACAATGTATATAAACATTTACTGTACCACATTTCACTGCGCTCAGATGGTTAAATCGCGAGAAAAGTCTATTAAAATGTTTCACCTTCGCTTGGCCGCCACGTTCGTTTTGCAGTTAACAGATTTTTAAAAGTACCATAGGTGAACTTCTATTAGTGCCCTTTATTACCGTACAAAATTTCAGAGTGATATCGGAAATAATTTCAGAGATATGAAATGCCAATTAAATGTTTCGCACAGCAGCCTTGTTGGCTTGGTGAGACGTAATAAAAATTGAAGGGCACGGCCTGGGTCTGCAAATATAGTACTATGCCCTTACCGAGTTTCATTAAAATTGGTCCAGCCGTTTAGAAGTTATTACGGACACACACACATACACACACACACACATGGACAAAATGTGATCGCATAAGCCTATTTTTTATTTTATTTTTCATAAATGAAAATCGGCTAAAAATAAATGATCCGTACATTGTGTTGCCGAATACACAGCTAATATAGCAGCCAACAAATAAGAATCAACTGGTATCATTGGAGGTTAGAAAATATATACTACAAAACTATTACGTTTCTCATAACAGTATTCCACCTGAAGGCGACCTTTTGTATGGAGGTATATTTTGGCAAGTCACTAGAAGAATAGTTCATGCGGCTTATGCATTTAATGTATGATTGATTATTGGGCTCAGTATATGATCTGCACTATGTGTTACCCATTTAGAAGGTAAAACAGCGGAGTAGACCAACAAGTGAATCGACTGAATTCTTCGAGATTAAAAGATTGTATAATATGCTTGATTATTGCGTTTAGTAAATTATCTGCACATTGTGTTACCCATTAAACAGCTAAAACAACAGAGTGGGCCATCAAGTTGGGAATCGACTGAATTTTTAAGGTTAGAAGACTATATTCTATATATTTGTTACGTTTCTCACAAATTTGATCCACTTGCAACGATGATTTAACCTACGCTTTTACACATCTTCATTCTTCTGGCAGCGACGTCTTCTGTCACTACAGCATCGAACAAAAATAATGAAGTATTTGACGTGGGCAGTTTTTAAGGTAGATTACTTATTCAATAACATCATTTTTAATATTTTATGTTCGACCCTGACTATTATCTGTCAGAAAACTGTACTATAATGAGGCTCATTATAACACTATTTTTCATTATGAAACAGTTTCTCCCACCAATCAGAGCTCAAGAAACAGTTGTTTGACCAATTAGATAATTAGTTGCGCTGAGTTCCACGGCCTTCTAATGTAAATCACACTGCCTGGCCTAGTGTCATAGTAGAGTAATCGAGGTGGCCATGGTCAAATACGAGGCATTCTCTGCGTCTCATGCGCTCTGTTCAGTACATAAAACTGGCGAAATCATGACAGATATTTATGAATATTTTTGTTCGAACATAACATAGTTATAATAATTATCGTCGAACATAAACAGTCGTATGCAACTCGCTTATAATGGTAATTAAGACACTCGTATGAAAATTAAAAAACTCGCATACGCTCGTTTTATAAACATACTTGTGTCTTAATTATTGCCATTATAGGCTCGTTGCATAATGTACTAATATTTTTCTAATACATGACATTTAATATATTTGCATGCTACTCATCATTTAAATTAAAACTATTTTAGTAAGGAAATAATTTCTTTTTGGCCTTGTTAATTAGTTTTAAGATTTAATATCATTCACGCTGAAGAAGATATCATTGAAATACCGAAAGATGTACGTTTAATAATTTATCAAACACCATTTCCCAGCATTGATAAGGCGGATTTAAATTTCTCATTACTATCAATCAATACGGATAATAACTAGAGCTGTCGATCGATTAAAAAATTTGATCGGTTAACCGAATGCCTTGAATCGGTTAATCTGTCGATTAATGAAATTTTATTCCATTTCACACAGTATCAGTTTGAGAGAGAAAAAAAGATACGAGCCTTACAGTAGTCGCATATGATGTGTAACATCTGACATAGAAGAAACCTCACGTGAAATTGCTGATACACCGGTATTTTATAGTATTATTGGCACAAATATTGATCTATTTTAAAAGGGAGTGTTTTACAGAAATTGTAGTTTATAATACGGAATTCATTTTATTAGATGATTTGTAGCTTCCACCAGCACTAGCCTAAATAAAGAATACGATAAGGATCAACTAGATTAATAGACGCGACACCGCTCATAACCTTAAATTCCTTATAAACAGGTCCTCTTGATTCACAGACCAACACGTAATTTCCTATGGATTCTGTTAAAATGAGTCATATTGATATGATAAACATCGTTTAAAATGATAATCTGGCAGCAAAAATATCTACCCTGCCCAGGATTCGAACCCAAGATCTCTAGATTCACAGTCATACGCAATAACCCCACGGCTATTTCGACTACGCAAATATTGTGCACAAGATGGTGACTTATTTCCATGTTCCAATAATACTGCATTACGGAATTAAGTTTCATTTATATTTTGCTTGTTTCGATAATGTTCCTGACATTGAGTTTAAAATGCCTTATGCCAATGCAATGCCGACTACTTACAATGTTTGATATTAAGGCATTTTACCATTTAAAAATACTGATACGAAGACTTCGAACATGTACTATGTCATTTGTTTAAATCACTTGACACCAGAGTTCGCATGAGCGTTTTCCGTTCAGTATGTCATATACATTCCACATGGCCGAGAGTGCGTCATGGTATCAATTTTCGACACCGCACGCTGATTGTTTCTCTTACCAGTGTCAGCTGGATCGATCGATCGAGTTGGCAGTGCGTCTTATACTTCCGTTCGATCCACCACTGCCAGCTAGGGCACACTTCCATTCGATCGATCGAGCGGGCAGTGCATACTTCCGTTGTCCACCACTGCCAGCTAGTACACTTCCGTTTGAGCGATCGAGCGGGCAGTGCATACTTCCGTTGTCCACCACTGCCAGCTAGTACACTTCCGTTTAATCGATCGAGCGGGCAGTGCATACTTCCGTTTGATTCACCACTGCCAGCCCGATCGTTCCGATCCACTTCCGTCCCCAATTTTCAAAATCACTCCCACAAAACTATCCAGCAACCGAGCGGAAAGATGTTACACAACAAAAACTTTGAATAATATATTTTAAAATGTTTACAATTTCATTTGCCAAGAGGAAGATATTAATTTTAAATTTTAATTGTACTGCTGGCGTGCAAGTAAAACAATAAATTCAAAAACCTTTCATTAGAAGAAAGCAATTAAGGAGTTATTGTCGCTTTTATCTTCCTGAAGCAAAGGCATGAGCATCAGCTAACTTTAATACCCTTCTTCACTATGCCTTCCTTCGGAGGGGAAGTAAAGCCGGCGGTCCCATGTCATAGATTTGTGGCATGTAAAATATCCTTCCACAGACTAAACTTGTGTGAAGCTAAATTGTTAGGTTAGATTTCGTCGGAACGCTCTATCAAAGTTCCATTGTTCACCCTAGGTATCATTGATATCTGGTAGCGAAAGTTGGAACTACTTGAAATTGAACGGAACTTGTAGCTCACCCTAAGGGTGTCCACTGGGGGGCAGCTACAGTCTCTGAAGAGCCGAACATGTCCTCGGACACACCGGGCACTAAGAGCCATAGGATAAATAAATAAATAAATAAATTAATTAATAAATGCCCTGTCAATCTTACAATATCTGATGCTAGGACGCCAAATAGCAAATAATAATAATACACTACACTGGTTTTGTGCAACGCCAAACAATTACTTTTCCTACACCACACTACTATTTTAATAGGTTCGATTAATCGACTAAAGCACATTGATCGGTTAATCGTATTTTAGGATTAATCGGTTAATCGATCCCATTAATCGATTAAATCGACAGCTCTAATAATAACTGTTTACCATTTTTAAAATGGTAAATGTTTACGCATTCTAACAATTATTTATTTATTTATTTATCATATGGCTTTTAGTGCTGGGAGTGTCCGTGGACATGCTCGGCTCGCCTGAGTCTGTAGCTGCTTCCAGTGGACACCCAGAGGGTGAGCTACACGTTCCGTTCAATTTCAAGTATTTCCAACTTTCGCTACCAGATATCAATGATACCTAGTGGTGAAATTTTGAACTTTGATAGAGCGTTCTAACGAAATCTAACCTAGAAATTTAGCTCCACACAAGTTTAGTATGTGGAATGATCTTTTTCATGCCATAAATCTATGACATGGGACCGCCGGGTTTACTTCCCCTCCGAAGGAAGGCATACTGAAGGATTTTAACGCTCTTAAAAAAGTCGACGGCTTTGGCCGGGTTTGAACCCGCTATCTTGGGTACAGCAGTTCAGCATGCTACCAGCTACGCCACCGAAGCCGAACATTCTAAAAATTAATTAACTCAAATGTCGCAGTACTACACTTTATTTGAAGAAAAACAAGTAGTTCCGTGAAGAACTATACAGCCTATTTTCATATATCCTACTTATGTTAACTACCACTATGAACATACAAAATTTCAGTTTGATTGCTGTAATAGATTCGTAGATATTGAGAAACAACTAAATATTTCGGATGGTCGCCATGTTGGATTTTATATATGTAGGTCCTAGAATTATGTACTGTTACTTGAAGATTATTGTGTACGTGTAGCATTCAAATTTCAATCGCATGATTAGGACACAAGAAGTAACAAGGAGCTTTTAAAATTTCGCACTGCTGCCATCTTGTGGTTATGGAAACAATTGAAATAAATTAGATGCCAGTGGATTAAAATTCGTATAAGGATTTACTGTACCAAGTTTCACTGCACTAGGATGGTTAAATTGCGAGAAACGTCCATGTGAATATTTATACTTCGCGTCGCCGCCATCTTGGATTTGTAATCACCAGGTTATTTGAAGCCCTATAGGTGAACTTATGTGCATAGCCCCTATGAACATAAAGAAATTCATTTTGATTGCTATAATAGATTCGTAGATATTCAGAGCCGTCCAAATATTTTGGATGGTCGCCATGTTGGAATGTTAAATATATAGGCCATAAAGTCATGTACCATTAATGGAAAATTATTGCGTAGGTTCATTATTCAAACTTTCACTTCGATCGCATGATTACGACACAAGAAATAAAAACTTAATTTTAAAATTCGCACAGCCGCCATTTTGAGGTTATGTAAACAATTGAACTAAATTGGATACCAGTGCATTACAATGTGTATAAACATTTCCTGTACCAGATTTCATTGCGTTTGGAACATTAAATCGCGAGAAAGGTCTATTAAAATTTTTAATTCGCTTGGCCGCCATGTTCGTTTTGTAGTTAACCGGTTTTTGAAAGTCTTATAGATGAACTTCCAGTAGTGCCCTTTATCTCCGTGCAAAATTTCAGGGTGATACCGCTAATAGTGAAATATTTCACACATCCGCCATCTTGTGGTTATGTAAGCAATTGAACGAAGTTAGATGTCGGTGCATTACAATGTGTGTAAACATATACTGTACCAAGTTTTACTGCGTTTGGTAGGTTAAATCGCGAGAAACATCTATTTAAAAGTCGCAAATTTGCATGGCCGCCATGTTGGTTTTGTAGTTACCAGTTTTTCAATACTCACATAGGTGAACTTCTAGTAGTTTCTTTTATGACCGTAAAAATTCCAGGGTGATATCGGGAATAGTTTCGGAGATATTGAATGCTGGTGAAATATTTCGCACAGCCGCCATGTTGGATTGGTGAGACGTTACAAAATTTGAAGGGCACGGTCGGGTTCGCCCGGGGTAGTGCTATGAACTTACCGAGTTTCATTGAAATCGCTCCAGCCGTTTAGATTTTATTATGGAGGGGACACACAGACACACACACCTCACACACACACAGACACACGGACAAAAGGTGATCTCATAAGCCTATTTTTTCAAAATTGAAAATAGGCTAAAAAAGTATATATATATTATGTTTGGTGGCAACCCTCGTGATGGACCACTGCTCGCCACACACCTTGTTAGGTGACGACTGAGGATCATTAGTGTGCGGTGCCAGGAAAAAGGACGCAGTACCCTCCACCTGGAGTGTACAGTAGGTCAGAATCTGAACTAGGCCACTGCTCAACATAAGCCAACTCGTCTCATGCAACATTGCTCGCACAAATGTCACCACTAACAAGGCCCACCTTGTTCTTTGAAGTGAATTGCGTCGTTACCTGTGTGTATTCCACTTCAGCGAATAATTGCCCAATCATCCTCGACACGTTGTGCGTTTAGAACTCATTTAATTCCAGTATTTTTAAAATGCTACTATTTCTAACTGGCTATAAACTACGGTCTTGTAATATTTGGTTTAATTCAGGCAAGGTGTGATACTTAGCCAGTCTCAGAGGCGTCGGAGAAATGAGGCTATAAGTTAAGGAAATAGAGCTTCTCGGTACAGTGCAATCTGTAACCTGCATCTCTGTCCCCAATAACTTGAACAGATGTAGATTTTTAAAGATGAAACATGAAGACCTTTCTCCAGTTGGGCAACACGTATAGGGAGACCAATTATCTTGGGCGGTAGATAATTATCGAGTGTGGCCCGCTTCAACCCTCAGACCGTTGTTGCGCTTCTTGACAGAGGTGGGAATCAAACCTGGATCTCGGGGATGACAGTCAAGAAACAACAATACAGGAATGTATGTGAGTCCTTATAGACGCAGTTCCCCCTCCTCCCCTTCTCACTAACTTGTGTTTTAAAAAATGAAATTTCACTAAGGGTTGATCCATAAGTTCGTAGCGTTTTAGTACGTTATTTAAACACAGTGGATAAATATACAGTCATCAGCAATGTATCCCCTGAACTACGAGTATTTAAATATTACTAGCCAACGCTGGAGTGGTTGTCCGATTCCAAATCTGTAGAAATCTTGTGGTTTAGAGTTAACGGAGACAGCCACGAGACTGAGTGTACCCCGTTCCAGCCTTCAGACCAGAATTAAATTTCTTGTCAGAACTGGAAATCGAACCTGGGCCTCCATGGTGACCGCTACTCCGCAACGAGGTGGACTCGAGTAAGGATAGAAACAACAAATATGTTGGGTATTACAGGATTTCTGAGACATGTGAAGCGAGGTAATTCGCAATAGGGTGTATGACTGTGTGTGAGAAAAACTATGAAACCTAACATACGAGTTATTTAAGAGAACGTTTAATGTGGATATACAATATCTTGGACATTATAATCAAAATTGTTTCATCGTACGTACCAACTGAGGCGACAGATCAGGATGATTTAAGCAGGTTTCATGAGGTATTGAGAGCAGTGGTTGTGTACCAGGAAAAATATGTATTGTCGTCAGAGGCAGAGAATAAACTAATTGAAAATGAGCTTGTTGTCAGGACCTTGTATCAAAAGAACTTATTGCTATGTTGCAGACGACGACGCCTGGACCCCGAGCTGGATCTGCTGGGAGTGGGAAGCGACATGTCCCTGTTGCTCGACAGCACGGCGGCACGACACAAAATAGCAGTGCGGCCAAGAAGGAAACATACCGACTCTCGGCAGCGACACTACCTCGAGCATGGCGATACCAGGTACAGTGCCGCATGCTATTTGCTTTCATATGACCGTGCTAGTCATATGCTTAATTAAAACATCTTAAATTAGATTTAAAACATGATGTATTATGCATTCAGAATTAAAAACTAACTCAGTTTGAACCTGTTACATAAATATGCGTGTGCACCTGTAGCGTAGGGAAAAACTCATTATAATTACAATCACGCTGGATTACTTTATTGCGGTATTTGATTGGCCCGTTTAACGTTGTTTTTTTTTTTTTTTTTTTTTTTTTTTTTTTTTTCAAGTTTACATTTTTGTGTAAATTATTTTCTTTAAGGGTAGAATTATCATTCCTCTTAAAAATAAAACGCCGATCAATACAAACACAAAACAAGATATGCGATTTTAAACTCTTGAAGATTTTTTTTATTTATAACTGGATGCAGTTTATTTTGAAAATATTTCAAGAATTTTCAGTTTTGATAACTGATTTCACATAGTTATTCGAGAATGTCTCCTTTTTTTCTTTAGCGTATGGCATTTAGTGCCGAAGACATGTACGTCTCGCCAGTGTAGCTGCTTCGAAGTGGACACCCAAAGGGTGAGCTGCAAGTACCGTCGCGTGTGGAGTGTTGTCTGGAGAGGAAAATGTGAATGTATGGACGATGAATAGGAAGGTAGCGGCTGTGGCCTACAGTTAGGGACCAACCCCGGCATTTGCCTGGAAGGAAGATGGGAAATCATAGAAGACCATCTTCAAGGTTGCCGGCGGGGGGTTAGAACCTCATCGCCTCCCGGATTTGAGCGACTGCCTGCAGCCACGCCATAACGACTATGGCTAGCTCACCCGGTTGTTCGAGAATATTTAATTAGCTTTTGACATCTTTAACAGAATTCAGAATATAAATGTTTCAATTAAATCTTTTAAATTTAATGTTTTGTAAGGATGTCCATTTATTTATTTATTTATTTTTTTATTTATTTATTTATTTATTTATTTATTTATTTATTTATTTATTTATTTATTTATTTATTTATTTATTTATTTCTTCTTTCTTCGAACTATGGACTGCGTAGGTCAACCAAAATGGTTTTCAGGTTGATGAGTTGGGATTGGTTTCACATTCTTAAGAGCCTTCTTCCTAGCCCATATCTCCTTCATTTTCTGACTTTGTAGTTGTAGTTGTTTAGCTGCTTCTGACCTCTGTGGTTTCTGCCCTTTCTTAAGTTTAATCTGTGGGTCTTCTTTTAACATTTTCCGGAAAGTTTGTCGGTCTTGTGTAACGGATTCAGAGATGTTAAAGCTTTGCAGATCTTGTTTAACTTGCTGGTACCACAGTGATGTTGTTTTCTTGCAGGAGCTGGCTCTGTGGATTACACTGGTTAATCTTGACTCGTCCATTCTCTCAAGGTGTCCGTAGAATTGGAGGCGTCTCTTGATGATCCTGTCCATTAGAGGTTCTTGCTTTAGGTATAGATCATCGTTGGGCCTGTGATACCTTTCTCCATTTATGATCCTTGGGCCTAAGATCTTCCTCAAGATAATTCTTTCCTTGACCTCTAGTTTCTATATCAGTTGTTCCCCTTTGATGGTTAGGGTTTCAGCTTCATAGAGGACCTCGGGCCTGATTACAGCGTTATAGTGCCTTAATTTCGCATTGATGGATATGGATTTCTTCTGGTAAACTTTTATGCATCGATTGTATGCAATATTCAGTTTCAGAATCCATTCTTCAAATGCTTTATTGTTCATGAGGTCTTCACTGATCCATTCCCCCAAATATTTAAAATCTCCAACATTACGGATGCTGTTGTTGGGAATGAGGTATTCTGGTGCAGATTTGTCATTTGTCATGAACACTGTTTTCTCGTAAGACAACTGAAGGCCAGTCTTGGAGGCTATAGATTGGAGAGTATCGATCTAGTCTATTTCTGTTTCAACCGAATCTGCCAGCATAGCTACATAATATGCGAAAACGATACAGTCCACTCTGGTATTAATTTTGAGTTTCCTGTTTATTACCCTTAGACCTGTTTCAGGGAGTGTTTTTATTTATTTATTTATTTATTTATTTATTTATTTATTTATTTATTTATTTATTTATTTATTTATTTATTTATTTATTTATTTATTTATTTATTTACAGTTTAGTTATATTTACTATAAGTTTTAATTAGAATAGATTTTGCCTTGGATACCAGCTGAAGAAGACTCGATCGAAAGGTCGAAACATATACTTTAATTCAATAGATATTTCATGAACTGTATTGATAGGTGTATTATTTCTAAGAGGAATATAATATGAGTCAATACTAAAAATATCTTACATTAGCCTACCTATCATGGTAAATGTAATTTGCTTTTTAGATAATTATATAATAATGTATTAAAAAAAGAACTTATGCCGTAAACATTGGCACTCGTGTAAGTTTTAGAAATTCATCACCACATCAATGCATTTCTCTAATTGTTTCTTTTTAAGATTGATAAGTAGGTTACCATAGTCCACAGTTCCTCACTATTTTGTACTCATTAAATTAAACATTTCGTATTTAATCTTTATATTCTGAAGGGTTCCAAACAATTAGTCATTTTGAGGAGACTAAAATTGTTGAAGAAAGTTAAGTATACAGTGTAAAAGGAAGATATTTGGAGAATTGTTTTGAAGTTGTCTTCTTATGAATTTGAAAGACACGGTCGTGGTCGGACGAGGTAGTAGCACGACCTTACCAACTTTCATTGGAATCGCTCTAGCCATTTTGATTTTATTAGAGACACACACATATACTACACACGCACACACGGAGAAAAGGTGATTTCATAAGCCTATTTTTCATAAATGAAAATAGGCTAATAATTTAGCTGTAAAAAGAAAAAAAAATTACAACCACCAGAATTTCCCTTTAAATACGGAGGTAAGTACTTCATCAAAGTAGTAAAGAGATGTAGAAATAAATTACGACGTGCGTTTTGCTTGGTTTATTAGACCTGGTTATCTAAGCTTTCCTCGTACAATCTATTCCAAAGAACAACGAGTGTACATTGTTTCTATTGTCTCTAGTTACCCCAGAGATAACAATTGCTTCGCATGGCCTCCTTGATCGGCAGTCTCAAAGGATGTGCTGCGCTCTGGATTCCTGTCGTGGAGAAGTGTTGTGGTTTCACCACAGAGACAATAAATTGAGAAAATTAATTATATTCCAATAACATGGGCACGTTTGTAATTCACACTATGAGATTTTATTGTTGTTAGCATGCTTGGCTGTCACCTCGGAGGCCCGGATTCGATTCCTGGCTCTACCAAGAAATGTAATTCTGGTCTGAGGGCTGGAATGGGGTACACTCAGCCTCGTGAGGCAAAACTGAGAAGAGGTGGGTTCGATTCCTACTTCAGTCATCCTGGAAGTGGTTTCCCGTGGTTTCCCACTTCTACTCCAAGCAAATACCGGGATGGTTCCTAAATTAAGGCCACGGCCGCCTCCTTCCCAATCCACATCTGAATTGCAAATACACACTCTAATACAACCATCACAATAACACAGATCTCCACATAGTATAAAACAAAGTCCCCTATTCTTGGATGTAGCGGGTAATCTCGAGAAAACAGGATGGATTTTGATGTGGTTTTCACCATTCTGTAAGGGATTTCTCTAGGGAAGTTTCTGTAGAAAATCATTCATTTATGACAAAAGGAAGCCGTGCAGTAACAATTTCAGTGAATCGAGTCGAAGAAAAACCTGCCGTCCTTGCGCTTTTTAAGCCTACGCTTATACTATATACTATGAGTGTAAAAATTGTTCAGCATGAAAAGTTATAGAAATAAGTCCGGGACAGTAAATCTCTATTTTCAATACTTCGACCACTATCAGTGTTTTTACGTGTTCATTTCTTCCAACAATCTCCATTAAGTGGAAATTTAAATTGCTAGCATCGGACCGAGTTTACGAGCTAGGTAGCGAGCTCATCACCCCAGCTTAGGCCAGCATCAAACTGTCGAGTCATGTAGAGTTAAGACTTCTGAGAGAGTATATGTGTTCGGAGTTTCGCTGTTCAGCTCGGCTTTTCTGAATTGCGTATGGGACCTTCCGTCCGTGCGCCTTTTAAGCATACGCTGGGTAAACCGTTAAAGATACCGGTCGAAGCCGGGGCGGGTTGCTAGTTATCATACAAACTACACACACACATAAACCCAAGTACACGATGTCGCTAAGCCCCAAAATGAATCAACAAAAACATATATATTATTGATCATTAAGTTAGTATCAAAAGCGGAGACATTGTTCGATCATCATAAATACTACGATGGCTGAGCCACATTGCAAGGATGGAAGACAAAAGAACACCAAATATTATATAATAAGGGCCGAATGGAAAGAAGACGACGCTCTGGTAGACCAAGGAATCGATGGAAAGATGAAGTGGAGGTGGACATGCAAACAATGAACGTACGACCCTGGAGAACAGCTGTCCAAGATCGAGATCAATGGAAATCTGTGGTTGGGGAGGCCAAAGCGTGCCAGATAATGAAGAAGAAAGACTAAGTTAGTATAATGAATGTACAGTACGGTACATGATTGCGCGATAAACGAAATTTCAACAAAGAAGAATGAATACAGGTTACAATTCATCAGGTTTTATATGACAGCAGCTTTGAAGTTTATCCGAGCCAAGCGTATGTACTCGTACATCATGAAGTGAGGAACACTTGGCTGCTTTGCTAATTGTGCTTATCTGCTCCGACTTGGATTTAGTGCGAGGCATTGACATCGTTTACTTTAATTAGGTGAAAGATTTATCGTGCGGACTACTTCTTGTGCTAGTCTGTCTTCATTATTCATCTCCTATCTCCTTATCGCTCTGTAGGCTAAAAAAACACCTCATCTCAACCCTCGGATGGTTCCCACAGAGACACAACTTTAATGGGGTCACACTCTATTTATACTGCAGATTGGTAACTGTAGCCTGTTATTATGGAGGCTCTAAATGGATCCAGTATCATTTATCAACAAGTATGTTAAATCCTGCTTACCATGGCTTATAAGCAAAACATTTAATACTCAGCAATTCTTCTAGGTTTGAGCCGTGTCTTGTGTGGGTTTTCGCCTAGGACCAGGCGCAGATCTAGAGTTTGGCTTGGGGGGGTTGGGGGGTTGGGGGGTTGGGGGGGGGGGGGTCACAGAATCGAAATTGTTAAGAAAAATGGTATCACTAACAACGCAATCACAAAATAACCAAACGTACAAAACCAGACCAATTTTTTGCGAGCTACATGGATAGAAAGTTGATGCGTTTAGCGCACCAAAAATATTCGTACAAATTGCAACGGCGTGTTCTGCGACTTTTACATCGAGCTTCGAGAAAAGTATCAAGGTACGTTACAGTTTCGGCAAGTTGAGTTGGTACCGACAAAGGGAGGAAGTCACAGCTTAAATTGCCAACCAAGCTTGCAGTTTGGACGTGGGCAAAATTTTTTGGTGCGAAAAAAGCCCCAAATTCCTATCCGTGCATTGCTGCACATTCATCGTGACATCACTATACACATCGATTCGGTAATCACAAGGTTTGCTAAACAAAATAGACGAGTGGATTTTGTTATATAAATAATCGTTTTTATATAACATTTATGAAGTTGTAAATATGTACAGTTGTAACAGAACATAATAATTGCAATAAAGATATTTTCAGTGTTGAATAAAATGAAAAAAAACTGTTTTTCAGTTAAAATTCGTTAAGTTTTATTTGTCTGGTTATTGTGTTTTCGTTTTTTGAGTTTGCAAAAAAATTTGGTCTCGGTTAGGGGGGGGTCATGACCTCCGTGACCCCCCCCCTCCCCCTTGCATTCGTGCCTGCCTAGGACTCCAAGCTGGCTCATCAACGGGCTCTTGGTGTCCCTGCCCGGACCCCCACTGGAGTAGCGAACTGCGCGCTATCTCCCTTTATATAAAGTGCAACTGCACCTGTTTACTACGAGAACTAAAAGCTCAAGCAGCTTTAACCTCCCTATGAAGGCTTCCAAAAAGATGGTATATTGGCTTTCACGGCCAGTGAATTAAAACTCAGCAATTCTTCTAGTAGTCCGGTGGCTTAACGCCATATATTCAACCAATTGTGCAAATCAAGGTAAAAGCGATTTTATTTTTGAGTTACGTTAAGGGGTCCATAAGGAACAATTTCAGCCACGGAGGCATTCTGTGCACCCCCTGGTTAATGTTTTACAGCCCCCCAAACATATGATGGGGCGCGTACTCTTATGTTATGGGTTAAAAATTCGTAATTATTTTTTATGGTCAAAATTAATAAAATTAGTATCATTTCCGATGTTTTTGAGGGCAAGAAATTCATTTTTGAGGTCATTTTCTTGTCGGGGGCACGGGGCGGCGCTGCAGGGGGTGGGGGCCAAAACCCGTAAAACTTGGTTGATGCATTTTCAAGGTATTTTGGGGCGTAGAATTCATTTCTGGGTTAGTTTTTGTTCTAGGTGGTGAGGAGTGGGGGCAGTGAATCGTTGGGGGGCGGAACTACGGGGGCGGTGCATACAATGATAACAAACTGGTGCTTATAATGATTCATTTCCAAGGTTTTCGGGGATGTAGAATTCATTTCTGGGGTTGCTTTTGTTCTAGGAGGTAGGGTTGGGGGCTGTCAATATTGGGGGCGGTGCTACAGGTGGCGGGGTGTCAAAAACCGTAAAACGTGGTTGGTGCATATCATTTTCAAAGTATTTTGGGGCGCAGAATTCATTTCTGGCCTTGGTTTTATTATAGGAGGTAGGCTATGGGGTGGGGCCAGTGAATCCCCCGGGGCGGAACTACGGAGGCGGTGCAGACAATGACAGCAAACATCTGCTTATAATAACTCTCTGAAAATGGTGAACTTCGATTTGGAAAGATAGCAGACCTCTTGCCATGCTTGGTACCTGACGAAGAAAATCCAGCGTAGCAGTGCCTTGACTTCGACATGGTGGTGATTGATGGTGCCGCCGAAGTAAATTACATCCTTCCAGATCATGGAAGCACCTTCGTCGATTACAGGAGGAAGTTCCTTTCTTACATGAACAGTCCTGCGTATTTGAAAGCACGAAGGATTGATGTAGTGTTCGACGAATACGTCAGTACATCACTGAAGTCTGCTTTACGAATGAAAAGAGGACAGGATGTTCGCCAAAAAATAGAACCAACAAAACAAGTTCCGAAAAAATGGTTAGACTTTTTGAGATGCGATGCGAATAAACAAGAGTTGTTCGCATATCTTGCTAATTACATCAGCACGTCAGCATTTTCCCGAAAAGTTGTCGTCACGCTTCAAGAAAGAGTTCTTTGCAATGTCCAAAGCGATTTATCAGGATTGATGCCTTGCTATCACAAAGAATGCTTAGTGCTTCTACATGCCACAGACGGCGCAAGACAAGGATGCAGTAGAATCTTGATCAGGACAGTAGACACCGACTACTGCCTTGCTGGATAATCTCCATGGATGTGAACAGCTGTGCGTTGGATTAGGCACGGGGGAATCATATCGATTGCTGCACATCCGTGCTATTGCACATCACATAGGACCGGAGAAGTGTGCTGAGCTGCTGGCGTTTGACGCCTTCACAGGTTGCGGTACGACGTCGTCCTTCAGGTACAAGAGAAAGCGATCTGCCTGGACAGCCTGGAAGGCTTTTCCAGAAGCCGACAAAGTTTTCAAATCCATGTCTCAACCCCTCACTCCAGTAGAAGTACAGAAAATTGTACCTGCACTGTAAAAGTACGTCGTGATCCTTTACGACCGATACAGCGACGAAGATAGCGTCAACGCGGTGAGGAAGACTTTGTTCTGTTTAAAAGGACGGAAGATTGAGAACATTCCCCCAACCCACGACGCTCTCATCCAACATGCTCTGCGAGCATCTCTGCAAGCAGGGCACGAATGGAGCAGGAGCCTGTACAAAACATCGTCGCTTCCGGATCCCCAAGAGTACGGATGGATGCGAAAAAGCGAAACTCTAGTAACTTGGAAGGTAGGCAAGCATTCGTATAAAGGGTTTTCGTTTTACTTTATAACAATACCAAGTTACCGCAAATAAACTCTGATGTTTAGGTAAAATGGCCCCTAATTCCGTCTGTGAAAAAAGTGTGCCAGGAAATTGTGATCTGTTCGTGCAGAGTGACGTGCAGTACAACTCGGTGCGGTTGTGCAAAAGCAGGTCGTCTTTGCACATCCCTTTGCAAATTTGGTGGTTGCGAGACGTGACGTATCGGTAAGGTTCTTAATTATTACTGAAACCTTCTCTTGTTCTTTCAAGAAATACGAAATTTTTATCAACTTCTTTTCTTTTCAGGGCACCAGTAACTTCGATTTATGTACATAGTATTTCCGAAGAGGAAGTTACTATCAGAAATTTTGATTTTCTGTCTGGTATTTTGATTAAACATATTATCCAAAGAATAAATAATACTTAACAACACTACTGTCAAGCATAATATTTTTGCAACAGCATCCTTTAAACCACCGCCCTCGACCACTTAAATACAAAATGACCTCGGAAATGAATTCTACACCCCTAAAAACTTTGGAAATGAGTTGTTATAAGCAGATGTTTACTGTCATTGTCTGCACCGCCCCCGTAGTTCCGCCCCGCGGGATTCACTGGCCCCACCCCATACCTCCTATAACAAAACCAAACTCAGAAATGAATTCTGCACCTCAAAATACCTTGAAATGATATGCATCAACCACGTTTTATGGTTTTTTACCCCCGCCCCCTGTATCACCACCCCCAATATTGACAGTTCCCAACCCTACCCCCTAGAACAAAAACTACCCAGAAATGAATCTACACCCCCGAAAACCTTGGAAATGAAAGCACCAGTTTGCTATCATAGTATGCACCGCCCCCGTAGTTCCGCCCTCCACGATTTACTGCCCCCGCCCCTTTCCCCCTAGAAGAAAGACTAACCCAAAAATGAATTCTACGCCCCAAAATACCTTGAAAATGATATGCATCAATCAAGTTTTACGGGTCCCCCGCCCCCTGTAGCGCCATCCCCTGCCCCCGACAAGAAAAATTACCCCAAAAATGAATTCCTTGCCCTCAAAAACATCGGAAATGATACTAATATTATTAATGAAAATGAAAATCCACAGCCTGCTTCCAGTCTCCGACCGGGTCAGGAATGGAATGAATGAAGCCCCTATCTAGCGGCGAGGATATGAACTGTGCCGGCTGCCATGGCCTGACGCACTCCTCTGGGGCAATGATTAAATGAATGATAGATGAAATGAAATGTTAGTGGAGAGTGTTGCTGGAATGAAATTTTGACAGGGAAACCCGGAGTACCCGGAGAAAAACCTGTCTGCCTCCGTTCTGTCCAGCACAGATCTCACATGGAGTGACCGGGATTTGAACCACGGACTCAGCGGTGAGAGGCCGGCGTGCTGCCGCCTAAGCCACGGAGACTCTGCCCATAAAAAAATAATTACGAATTTTTAACCCACAACATATGGGTACACGCCCCGTCATATGTTTGGGGGGGGGGGGGGCGTAAAATATTAACCAGGGGGTGTACAGAATGCCTTCGTGGCTGAAAACGTTCCTTATGGACCCCTTAACGTAACTTAAAGGATGAAAAGTGTTTTATGTATGCCATTTTAGCAAAACTGGTTAAAAGGATGCTCAACGCATTAGTAAATACAACGACATGGAAAACAAGTATGATTTTTCAGTTATATCGTTTCCTACATCACTAGCTGACATGCCCAAATTTGAAAAAGCCAACGACATATCCATGTGAGTGTGCCTGGTGACAGACTGTTTTAGTGGTAGTATTTGTTGTTGGTGGAACTTAAGTATTTTTTTCGTTAGTAGAATTTTGGTATTTAATTGTTAGTACGGTAGAAGGTTAGTATTTTTGTTTAGTAGAATTGCTCTTTACTTATTCTGAAAGGGAGTAGCAGCCTTTCAGAATAAATCAATTCTTTACTAGTCTTATAGACGGTTAAGATATTGATAATATAAGCCCAATAATGGCTACACTGCGTCCTGCTGCACGGCTGAAAGCAACGGGAAACTACAGCCGTATGCTATTCCCGAGGATATGCACCTCTCTATGCATAATTACATGTGATGATGGCCTCCTCCCTTGTAAAATTTCAATCCGGAGGTAAACTAGTCCCCCGTTCGGATCTCCGGGTGGGGACTACTCGAGAGGGGGTTAACATCACAGAAGTGACAAAGAGGAAATCTGACATTCTACGGATCGGAGCGTGGAATGTTAGAAGTCTGCTAGGAAGTGGCAAGTTAGAAAACTTAGAAAGGGAAATGGATAGGTTGAGGTTGGATTTGGTTGGGATTAGTGAAATGCGCTGGCAGGAAGAACAGGACTTTTGGTCAGGAGACTATAGGGTCATTAGCACTAAATCAAACAATGGCCAAGCAGGGGTTGGCCTCATATTGAGTAGGAAACTTGGACAGCGGGTGGAATATTATGAACAATATAGTGAACGGATTATTGTAGCAAAAATCAATACTAAACCTACCTGCACCACAGTGGTACAAGTCTATATGCCTACCAGTCAAGCTGATGATGAGGATGTTGAAAAGGTCTACGAAGAAATAGACGAAATTTTGAGGTATATCAAGGGTGATGAAAATGTTATAGTAATGGGAGATTGGAATGCTGTGGTAGGAAAAGGGAGAGAAGGGAAAATAGTAGGAGATTTCGGATTAGGTGAAAGGAATGATCGAGGAAGCAGGCTGGTAGAATTCTGCACCGAGCATGAGTTGGTCATAGCTAAAACCTTATTCAATAACCACAATAGAAGAATATACACATGGATGAGACCAGGAGATACAGGGCGTTACCAAATCGACTTCATTATGGTCAAGCAGAGGTTTCGAAACCAGATTTTGGATTGTAAAGCATATCCTGGTGCTGACATAAACTCTGACCACAATCTGGTCGTAATGAAATGCAGATTAAAGTTGAAGAAACTGAAGAAAAGTCAAAAGCCAAAAAGGTGGGCAATAGACAGACTGAAAGAGAAGGATATAAACGAAAGATTCAAGAAGAGTATAAAGGAAGGACTAATGAAAAACCCTAAACAAACTTCAATTGCAGACGAATGGGCACTTTTGAAGAATGAAATAACAAAATCCGCAGAAGAAAACATTGGTAGGAAAGAAAGAATAGGTAGAAAACCGTGGATCACTCAGGATATACTAGAATTGATGGATGAAAGGCGGAAACACAAGAATGTAAGAGATGAGAAGGGGAAAGCAGAATACAGACGTCTGAGAATGAAGTTAACAAGAAGTGCAAGGAAGCGAAAGAAGAATGGTTGAAAGAGAAATGTGCAGGTATAGAAAATTGTCTGAAATTAGGTAAAGTAGACACAGCTTATCGAAGGATTAAGAATACTTTTGGGGAAAAGAAGACTAAGTGCTGTAATATTAAGGACACAAATGGAAAGCCTCTAACAGGTAGGGAAGAAAAGGTTGAGAGATGGAAAGCTTACATAGAGAGTTTGTATAAGGGAAAGGAGATTGAGAATCATGTAATGGAAAGGGAGGAGGAAATTGATGAGGATGCGAAAGGAGATTTAATATTGAGATCAGAATTTGATAGAGCTTTGGAAGACTTAAGCAGGAACAAAGCACCAGGCATAGATGATATACCGATTGAGTTGCTACGCTGCATAGGAGATGAAGGTCTGATCAGGTTATTTCACTTGGTGTGTAGGATTTATGAGACAGGTGAGATACCCCCTGATTTCAAGAAGAATGTAATCATCCCTATACCAAAGAAAGTGGGAGCTGTCAGATGTGAAGATTACCGTACAATCAGCTTGATTACTCATGCTTCAAAGATCCTGTCTAGGATAATTTACAAGAGGATTGAAAGCCAGATAGAAACGGAGTTGGGTGAAGACCAGTTTGGTTTCAGGAGAAATGTAGGAACAAGGGAAGCTGTACTAAGTCTTAGGCTGATTTTGGAAGGTAGAATAAGGAAAGATAAGAGAACGTTCATGGCTTTTGTAGACTTAGAAAAGGCTTTTGATAACGTTGATTGGACTAAATTGTTTGACATTTTGAAATCGATTGGAATAAAGTACAGAGATAGGAGGGTGATATACAATCTATACAGAAACCAGACAGCAGTCATTCGAGTTGAAGGACATGAGAGAGAAGCTGGTATTCAGAAAGGTGTAAGGCAAGGCTGCAACTTATCACCCATACTTTTCAATCTTTACATTGAACAAGCAATGAAGGAAATTAGAGAAAAATTTAAAGTGGGAGTGAAGATTCAAGGAGAAATAATTTCAACTCTGAGATTTGCTGATGACATCGTCATCTTGGCCGACAAGCCTGAGGATTTGAATGAGTTTTTGAATGGTATGGACTCCGTCTTACAGAAAGAATTCATGATGAAAATTAATAAATGTAAAACAAAAATACTGGAATGCAGCCGAAATAAATCAGAAACCTCTATGGAGATCAAATTGACAGGTGAAAAGCTGAAGGAAGTAGAAAACTTCTGTTACTTAGGAAGTAGAATAACCAGTGATGGACGAAGCAAAGAGGATATAAAAAGTAGGTTGGCTCAGGCAAAGAAAGCTTTTCTACAAAAAAGGAATCTGCTGACATCGAATATAGATTTAGGTATTAGGAAGTCATTTTTGAAAGCCTTGGTCTGGAGCGTGGCGCTCTATGGAAGTGAAACTTGGACTATTGGTGCAGCAGAAAAGAGGAGAATAGAAGCATTTGAAATGTGGTGTTACAGAAGAATGTTGAAGATCAGATGGGTAGATAGGGTTACAAACATAGAGGTATTAAGACGAGTGGGAGAGGAGAGATGTTTCTGGCGACTGCTAATGAAGAGAAGAGATAGGGTGGTAGGACACATACTAAGACACCCAGGAATAGCAAGCTTAGTTATGGAAGGAAGGGTCGAGGACAAGAACTGTAGGGGTAGACCAAGGTTAGAATATGTTAAACAGATTGCCTCAGATGTAGGGTGTGGTAGTTATGTAGAGATGAAACGATTAGCTCAGGACAGGGAGGCATGGAGAGCTGCATCAAACCAGTCAAAAGACTGAAGACTCAAACAACGTAACTAAAAAATAAAATCGCTTTTACCTCGATTTGCACAATACTTCCCTTAATCCACCGGACTATAGGATTTCCATAAAGATGGTACAGTACATTGGCTTTCGCGGCCAGTGAATTAAAATTTGAATGCCACAGAGTCGTCCTCGATTATATGACTTCCATTTTCTATTCAGTTTAGGTGATTGAAAAACCGATACAGGGAATAATAGAACTAACGATATTAACAAAGAGACCTGACACATTATTTCCCGACTATGTGAAGTGGCTAATTCGTTATGTTGCAACCCGTCATGAGAATTCTTGGTGGTGAAGGCCTTCCGAAAATGAACACTTCAAGAGTATCTCTTTCTTGTCCCGCTGCCAGCTGCAATGTGCAAAGCGCATCGTACAAGGACTGATGACTTGCAGTCCCAGTCCTTGATCAGGTAGTAATTAAGTCCTGTCGCTAACAATGACGATGTTGGAGCTCAGCCACACACCTGCCTGACCCACTAACCGACAATGTTATAGATCAGGTATTCGTCGGGAACTTTCCTTGCTGTGTTTAGTACTTATTCTGGCAAGAGTAACACAGTGCACATACGCCATGCACTACTTGTCTTTCGTCGACAGGGACAACGAACAAAAATACCGGTTGAATTGTGTAGCCTTTTGAGGAAACAACTTCTGCAATTATTAACTCACCATATTAAATATTTTTCGTTACACGCGTAAATCCATAGATGTGGCGAAATTATTAGAGTTGTCCCGGAGGTCCGGGTTCGATTCCGGCTCTGCCAAGAAAGTTAATTCTGGTCTCAGGGCTGAAACGGGGAACACTCAGCATCGTGAGGCAAAACTCAGAAGGAGTAATTTGATCCCACTTCAGCCATCCTGGAAGCGGTTTTCCGTGGTTTTCCACTTCTATTCCAGGCAAGTGCTTGATAGTTCATACCTTAAGGCCACAGCCTCCTCCTTCCCAATCCTCACCTGAATTACAAATACACACACTACTACAAACACCACAATAACACAAGTTATCATAAAAAATGATATATGCACACACACACCCAAGCACGGTACACGGGTATAAATAACCATGTCTAAGCACCTCAAATGAAACTCAACAACAAACTCATTAGAACAAAAAATATTTTCTTAATTGCTTGAAACTTTATTTAAGTAGCTACAGAGTATTTCAGTAGTTTTACTTACGGTCATTGATGACTGTAATATTCTTATATTTCATGAACACTGCAATGCTTGCGAGCCAACAGGGTTCTGTGCCACTGTTTTCCGAAAAAAAAATCTATAATCTCTTACCCTGTTATCTCAAGATATCCATCATCAACCAGCCCCGCGGCTTAGCCACGCTCTTTAAATCTTGATCCATGGCCGCGGGGGCAGCAAGTCCAGAGTTCGGTGCTGACAGCGGCTATCCTGAGTGTGTTCTATCCCTGGGGTTTATCACGCTTCCTCCAGGCAAATGCTGGGATAATACCTTACTTCAAGTCCCGGGGCGCCTAGCCCATCCCTGTCCCTGCTAGAGTTACACACACCAATACAGGTTATCAGAAAAGTTCAACACACTCCTAACTACACGGGACTGATGACCAAGTTGTCTCAAGTCCCTGAAATGAATTAACAACAACTTCTTTATCAAACATTACTCATTATGTCACAGTCTAGGAAGACCCCAAAAATTCACTAATTACGTAACTACAGTATATGCAACATAGGTTGTAAATAAATATCTATAAACCGATAGCATCAAAGTTAGCCGTGGTCGTTACGGCGTGACTGCAAGCAGTCGCTCACATCCGGGAGGCAAAGAGGTTTGATTCCCCCGCCGGCAAACTTGAAGATGGTCTTCTGTGGTTTCCCATCTTCCTTCCAGGTAAATGCCGGAGATGGTCCTTAACTATAGGCCACAGCCCCTACTTCCAATCCCTCGTCCAACTCGTCCCCAGACAACACTCCACATGCGACTGTACTTGTAGGTCACCCCATGGGTGTCCGCATAGAAGCAGCTACAAAATCCGGCCACCCGAACACGTCCCCGGACACTCCTGGCACTAAAATTCATACGCTAAAAAGAAAAGATGTTTTAAAAAAGTAATAATAATAATAATAATAATAATAATAATAATAAATGCAGATCTTCCAACGGTAAAGGGTGGTCAAGTTGTTTGCCTCACATCAAAGTGGACTGGATTCGATTACCGGTCAATGCATGTGAGATTTCCGAAATGAAATATCATGTCCTGAGGTTAGGATTCTACGTAAAAATGGAAGTCTCATGGCTCATGATCGCGAGATTAACGGTCACGTAAAACTAAAAGCTCCTTCTTTCCTTCCTTTCTTCCTTTCTTTCTGTCTTTCTTTCTTCCTTTTTCCAGTTTTCCTTTCTTCCTTTCTTTCTTTCTTTCTTCCTTCCTTTCTTACTTCCTTCCTTCCTTTCTTCCTTTCTTCCTTCCTTTCTTCCTCCCTTTCTTCCTTCCTCTCTTCCTTCCTTTCTTTCTTCCTTCCATTCTTACTTCTTTCCTTTCTTTCCTTTCTTTCTTCCTTCCTTTCTTTCTTCCTTCCTTTCTTTCTTCTTCCCTCTCTTCCTTCCTTTCTTCCTTTCATTCTTCCTCCCTTTCTTCCTTCCTCTCTTCCTTCCTTTCTTTCTTCCTTCCTTTCTTACTTCTTTCCCTTCTTTCTTTCTTCCTTCCTTTCTTCCTTCCTTTCTTTCTTCCTTCCTTTCTTTCTTCCTTCCTTTCTTACTTCTTTCCTTTCTTTCTTTCTTCCTTTCTTGCTTTCTTCCTTCCTTTCTTTCTCCTTTCCTTTCTTTCTTCCTTCCTTTCTTCCTTTCTTTCTTCCTTCCTTTCTTTCTTCCTTCCTCTCTTCCCTTCTTCCTTTCTTTCTTCCTTCCTTTCTTCCTTCCTTGGGACGGTACAGCTGCACCAGAGTATGAGCGCGCCCAGTTGTGGAGGTGGAGCAAACCGCTACACATTAAAGTGCACAACTGGCCGGTAACGATCTGTGTAGGAACAACTAAACAATGAACATTATAGCTGTCTTCTGTTAGACACTTAGGCAAAGCGATCCAACTTCCAAAATATCTTTGCACACGTAGTACATTAAATGTTTTTCAGCAATAAATAGAAATGTGAATAATTTGAAAGCAATTTAGGAAGAGTGTTAAATTCTGGTTGGTTGGTTGGTTGGTTGGTTCTTAAGTTTAGGGGCTGCGACAACGCGGTCATGTAGCCCCGTGTACTTTGGGTGTGTGTAGAATCTGTCTGATAACCGGTGTTAATTGTGATGACTGTATTAGTGTGTGTTATCTGTTTGTTAATTTAAGTACTGCAACTAAGAATTTTTCAAATAGTTCCTACTTTTGCCGCCAAGCGCCACCGTCAACGACTACTAGGCCAAGTTCAGGACTGAGCTACTAGATGCCGCCGCAGTCGGCTCTTGGCAATGAACATAGAAACCTAAGAGCGTTGTTTACATTCTTAACCTATCCAATTTAGCTTCACACAGGTGCAATTAGTGGAAGGATCTTTAACATTCCATAAATCTATGACATGGGACCGCCGGCTTTACTTCCCCTCCGAAGGAAGGCATACTGAGGGATTTTAACGCTCTTAAAAAATCCGACGGCTTCGGCCGGGTTTGAACCCGCTATCTTGGACATAGAAGCTCAGCATGCTACCGACTACGCCACCGAAGCCGCTAGTGTTAAATTCTCTAATGCCTTACGTAAACGTCACGAATTCAAGTTACTGCAGGATGTAACTGTTGAATATTAATGTTCCACGAAATATAGAGAGTGCACTTCCAAGAATTTATTTTCGTAACTGAAACGAATGGTGAGGAAATGGCTCGGAAAGCATATTTTTGACGTCTTGAATTATATAAACGGTACGCAAGGTTGTGAAAATGTTATGGTCGTCAGTGACGTAAGAGTAACTCATGGCCAAGGGCGGTCTAAATGTAGCTAATTATCACCTGAACTTTACCTCAATAAATAACTCACCAGTGACAGGAACATGACATTGTCAGCTTCTCTCTCGTGCCATTAATAGAGGACATTGTGTACTAAATCATATTAATAGCATCTTTTCAGATGCAAGTTCACCCACGATTCCAATTTCGGTAACTCAAATAACTCACTCTTTTCTTTGCTCGTCCATTTTCGTAATATTGAACATATCCAAGGTCTTACTTTTCGTTGCGTAGAGGCTAGCATTCTTGGCTGTCAACGCAGAGGCCGGGGTTCGATTCCCGGCTCAGTCAAGAAATTCAATTCTGGTCTGAGGGCTGGAACGGGGTTCACTCCGCCTCGTGAAGCAAAAATGAGAAGAGAAGGATTCGATTCCTACTTCAGCCATCTTGTAAGTGGTTTACCGTGGTTGCCCACTCATACTCCAGGTAAATGCTGGTTTGGTCCCTAACTTAAGGCCACGGTCACTTCCTACCCAAATACTACCTCAATTACAGAGGACATTGTGTGCTAACTCATATTAATAGCATCTTCTCAAATTCACAGTGACACTGGTTATCAGACAAATCCTACACACACACACAAGTACACGGGGCTACATGACCACGATGTCGCAAACACCCTAAATAATCAACAACAATAACAACATTATTTTTCAGCAAACAGTAACTGATAATAGTAGTAGTAGTAGTAGTATTGGATGTTGCCCTTTATACTATCTTCCCACCATGTATTTATAGAACGGTGTTAGGGAGAGAATCTTCCCACCCATTTCATTTCAAGCAGTTCCACATGCATCCACAAGCTAGATGCAGAGAGGTATTGAAAACCCATTAATTTGATGTATACTGTCATCAGAAACCAAAGGTGGGAAGCATATATCCCAGTGGTCTCCACAGTGCACGTGCTCGTCAGTTCGGTTGTGTTGAGTGAAAGAAATACATTGTTTTACAGAAGAAGGTGTTTTTATTGAAGATAAGAGATTTGTAAACGATGGTATATAACTGAAATACAATGTTAATAATGGTTTTGGTCACTTGAGTAAATATATTTCAGCTAGAATGGAAATAATTATCCTGCTCAGGGTGTTTGCCATAGAATAGAAGATTTTTTAAATTAATTTTCTGTGTTTTTAGTAAATGCTATTTTGAAATTATTGAATTATATTCGAATATACTAACTTTTAACATTCCAAAATCACGTTTATATTTTTGTGCAGTTTTCGGCAAGATGATATAGGTCACTGACCTTGTGTTGCGTGGGAGTTACGTGTTTTTTTAAATTATAGAGCGTGATGGGTGTTTTTATATATATATATTATATCCTGTTAAATAAACCTCAGTATTGAGTGATAAACACAGTATCATCATAATTTGAAGGTGGAAGATTATCACCCCATTGCTCATTTAAGAAAACGTACTGTCGGGTGTGGGCAGTGGGATAATAATTTCTCACCCCATATTTCATAAAATAGAATCCACACCCATGAAATAGTTGCATATTCCTACTCATCTATCACCCCTAATTACAAATGTGCAAAAAGAAACAAATATTTTACACCCCCAGTCTTTTGCCCTATAAAGGGTTCATTTTATGCACTTCGCACATCTTGTCTTCATCCCTGCGCATCTGAGTGTGCGTTGAATTTGTTTGATAAACGGTGTTTCAGTGGTGACAGTATTAGTGTGTGTTACTTTAATTATTAGGGTACTGACAGTGAAGCTACGCTCGCTAACGAGTAGCGCTAGGCCATGGGACCAAGCTATCAGCAGACTTTTTAGACGTGGGTTCGAGCCTCACCGTCGACCGTCCTTGAAATGGTTTCCCGTGGTTTCCCAATTTCAACTCCAGACACTACTACAGTCATCACATAAATACAGGTTATCAGACAACTTCAACACACATCCAACTACACGGGGCTCATAACTGAAATGTCCGTAGTTCCTAAAATAAATTAACAATATCATTCCTTTTAATTCATCCTTAATTTGTTCTTTGGGCATATTACTTGCATGTGTGAGTAAGGGAAGCTCGCTCGCAATACAGAAACATGAACGTGGCGTATTTGTAGCAGGCGTACGGTGGAATAACAAAGCAACAATACAAAATTATAGATTTAAATACGTAATCAGACTCCGCTCTCTTTGATGCCAACTAATGCATATTTTACTAGGTATGTGTGAAAATAGTGACGACACGGATGTAGAGAACAGTTCAATCATCATCGTCTATTTTATGATTGGGCACGTCTCCAATGTTATGATCAGGAGCTAAGTCCGCCCGGAAAGAAAATAATGTGGTGGTAAAACACGACTCCAGCGTGATAGTTTTACATTTCCTTGCCAGCTGCGCCAAGCAGGTGACTTTTCATCGCCTACCTCATAAATAAACATGAGACGTGTTGATTGAAGGAGCCGAGAGTTACTGTAGAGTTCGCTTACCTCTCCCATGCACAATCCATATGTTCTTCTGGCAACAAGACATGTGCACGCCACAATGTGTACAATAAGCTGAGACATTGCTTGTAAAAATAAATGTCTATTTATAATAGCACGCTCTATATCGAGCGAAGGGAGAAAGATCAATGTTGAGTGAGTGAAATAAATGCTTTATGTTCTAGTGCCTCTCTCTTCTCCGTACCCGGTTCAAGCCTTAGCGTATTGCCTTTCTAACACTATCCACTTCCTGGCGTGGAGTTTATTCAAGAGTTGAACATAGGAAGCCACAAAAAAAACATTTGGTGGATGGTCTTGTGATCCTCCAAATATGGATGGTTGGTTGGTTCCTCAGTTTAGGGGCTGCGACAACGCTATCATGTAGCCCCGTCTACTTTGGGTGTGTGTAGAATCTGTCTGATAACCGGTATTAATTATTGTGATGGCTGTATTAGTATGTGTTATCTGTTTCAATTCAAGTAAGGACTGCAGACATTAATTTCAGGTAGTTCCTATATTTGCTACCAATTGCTACCGTCCACAGCACCTAGCTTGCGGACTTGGGTACTAGATGGCTCCGCAGTCAGCACCTGGCGGCGAACGTTGGAACTAATAGAGCGTTATCAATTCTAACATATACATTTTGGCTTGGTTCCTCAGTTTAGGGGCTGCGACAACGCTATCATGTAGCCCCGTCTACTTTGGGTGTGTGTAGAATCTGTCTGATAACCGGTATTAATTATTGTTCTTCTACAGTATCTATATGTTAATGAAAATTGGAGAATAGAATGCTTAGATTATTTCAAACTAAAAAACAACTGCTCCGTGGGGGGTATGGAGCAGTGGTCAAGCTGCTTGCCTCCCAACAAGACGTTCCGGTTTCTATTTCCAGTTAATGCATGTGGGATCTTCCGATGTGAGTCACGTACGGTGCCTTAAGATTGCGAGATTAACGTTTGCTAAATACTAAAAGCATCCTTCCCTCTCTTCCTTCCTTCTCTTCCTTCCTCCATACCTTCCCTTCCCTCTCTTCCTTCCTTCTCTTCCTTCCCTTCCCTTCCTTCTCTTCCTTCCTCCATACCTTCCCGTCCCTCTCTTCCTTCCTTCTCTTCCTTCCTTCCCTTCCTTCTCTTCCTTCCTCCATACCTTCCCTCTCTTCCTTCCTTCTCTTCCTTCCTTCCCTTCCTTCTCTTCCTTCCTCCAAACCTTCCCTTCTCTCTCTACCTTCCTCCATACCTTCCCTTCCTTCCTTCTTTCTTCCCTACCTTCCTTCTCTTCCTTCTCTTCCTTCCTCCATACCTGCCCTTCCTTCCTCCCTACATTCCCTTCCCTCTGTTCCTTCCTTCTTTCTTCCCTACCTTCCTTCTCTTCCTTCTCTTCCTTCCTCCATACCTTCCCTTCCTTCTCTTCCTTCCTCCATACCTGCCCTTCCTTCCTCCCTACATTCCCTTCCCTCTGTTCCTTCCTTCTTTCTTCCCTACCTTCCTTCTCTTCGTACCTTCCAACCTCTCTTTCTTCCTACATTCCTACCTACCTTCCTTCGTGCCTTCCCTTCCCTCCCTTCCTTCTCTCTCTTTCTTCCTTCCTTCCTTCCTTCAGCTGTTCCTCTGTGTGCCACATCACCGTAACTAACGAATGCAGCATCTTGATTCAAATAGCAAGTTGCTGTGCAGAGCAACATACAGTAGTTGAGACTGTGTTTTCTACTTGTGAGCATTCTTTCGAGAACACACGGTGGGGCTGATGACCAAGATGTCCCAAGACCCTTAAATGAATTACCAACAAGAAGAACACGCGGAAACTCGGCTTCTAGTATATTTGACATGTATCTGCTCTCACCTTGCCTCCCGCCCAGAGCAATATACGACGCCGCAATCTGTCCGTAGCATTGGCCTTGAAGTTTTGTGGTACTGTATTTAAGATTCTGTCAAGTGTACAAATGTTGGGGAACTTCAACAGGCAGTACAGTCTTATTTACAGCACAACAAGCCCTCCTCCACCTACGGTCTGTGTATCCGAATGACACAGTTCTCGAGAATCCCTCTGGCCATGTCGGCTGACGATCTATGTATAGAGCAAGGTTTTCTTATTGTTGACCACCATTTTGCATGCCCCCTGAACTTCAGCGCGTGACGCCCCAACACTTGGTATCTTACCTGGCGACTTCAGGTGAATTTGAAAAAATACTTTACAAAAATTAAGAAGGCTCTGCAAAGGCATGTGGATTAGGTCGTTGTGCCCAACGTGGTGGGTGGAATTTTAAATCAGTCGGTTGATATTTAAGGTTGTTTAAATGTGTAAGAGTCATATCATCAAATTCATTGGCACACTACGGAGGTGTATCTAAAGCCAAAATACAGTAGGCTAGTCGCTATTATTATTATTATTATTATTATTATTATTATTACTGCCGGCCCCATGGTGTCAGGATAACGTACCTACCACTCACACGGTGACCCCGGTTTCGATTCACGGCTCCGTCAGGGATTTTAGAAACTGACGTGTGGGCTAGAACAGGGTTCACTCAGGACAATATTGACTAGCTGCCTCACAATGAGGCAGCGCCCCGGTCAGGAAAACTAAGGTTAATGCCCAAGGGGACCCGGCGCGCTGACCATGCGCTACCCCTCAATCTGCAGGGCAAATAGCTGGGCAGCGGTCGCTTGGTAGCCCAAGGCTCTTCATGGTCTGTGGTGCAAAGGTTTATTTATAACGCGCAGCTCTAGGTCATGGGGCCAAGCTCTCCGCGGATTCGGTTGGCTCTCCTTAAAATGATCTACCGTGGTTTCCCATTTTCCACTCTAGGCAAATGCTGGAACGGTACCTTCCGACAGGCCACGGGCGCTTCCTTCCACATCCTTGCTCAGTTTCATTCACCATCGTTCATTTCATTTCTCATTAACTCCTCTCATGAGGTTGGCGTCAGGAAGGGCATCCGGCCATAAAATCCATCCGCCACAAAGACTTGCATCGCATCTCATCCCCCGACCCCGTTGGAAAACGAGAATAATAAGGGGCAGACATACATTATTATTAATATTATTATCATCTTTAAATTTACATATATTAGATTAAGAACACATTTGTTGCAAATAGTGATGATTAATAATCCCTCTACCTACTGTGTGTCCGAGGCAGTTTTGATTGGTACTTGCCACTTCCTCCTCCTAGACATAAATCTCCCAGAACCATGGCCGCGTTGTAGTGTCTTACTTAGTTGTACAAAGCAATGTGCCACAAAAAACAAATCTGACTTTGTTTATCACTTGGCAAATTGAATTTAAGATCACAGATGTAAACTGCAAGTGCAACATGCCAAGCCAAGACAAATGGACCAGAAATCAACTAATTTGTACAATAGAAAGATACGACTCTTTGTAAACAGGAAGAAAGTTTAGTGGCACTTGGTTGTGCCAACAGCTGTTAACTCATGAGGTGATGCATGTCTCTAGTTGCCACCCATGAAGAGCACGATACTGCTGTCGTCACGACAGTATTTTGTGGCGCAAAATTAGTCACATCATTCACCAATGAGAGAAAGAAGAACTTGGCATGATGCTCACGTGATTTCCATACCTCATATGCGTGACATCCCTGTGGTTCCTACTGTATTAGGCTGAATTTATTATCAAGTTAGAGCTTCCAGCTGTAGTTTTGCACGCTGTAATGGCTTACATTGTTGGCTGTCACCTCGGAGGCGTGGGTTCGATCCACAGCTCTGCCAAGAATTTAATTCTGGTTTCAGATACGGGAACGATGCAAGTCACCCAAGGGGTGTCAATTTCGAAGACTTGCACCAAGTCAGTGGGCTACGCGAATTTACTTTTTACTGTAATATTTGATGATCAGTGGAGACGTGTATAGTAAACTTGCGTAACTAACATTTTGAGCCTAACTGTAACTAAAATAGTGTATATATCTTAACCCACATATTTGTAGACATGGATTGATAGTCTGAGTGTAAAGGATCCGATGATGATCGCTTGCCGATTGAAACTGGTCATCCAAGTGAATTCATTAATCTCACATATTTTCTTTCAGGTTTAGGGAACAACGCCCATTACAATTGGTTACAATCATGTTGCCTGACTCCCACAGGGGCTCACATCTAGTGAGACGTGGGTTGGCGACCACGAGACCCCAGCTGAGTCCGCATTGCTTCCACTTACTTGTGCCGGGCTCCTCTCAGTCTTCTTTCCTGTCGACCTCCCTTGGTCAACTCTTGCTCTTTACCTACCCCGACGGTATTAGGGTATTTGAGGCAAAGGGAGTCTTTCACTTTCCCGCCTTAATTGGCCCTTGCCTCATCTTTCCTGATCGCTCCTTCTTCGAGGGGGTCAGACCTCTTGTTTTCTTGTCATTATATTTCCTTTTCTCTTTAAGATTCCGCACTGTTTTGGTTACTTGGCTCCCCGTGTATCTAAATTCTCCTTAGCGATTCTTTTTGCATCTAGACTCCATTTTGTTGGTATTTTCAATCTACGTTGCATTATGTAAGTATTTTCGATCTAAATTGCATTTTGCGAGTATTTTCAACCTCAATTGCATTTTGTGAGGATTGACAATCTAAATTGCTTTTTAGTAAGTCTTTCAATATAGGGCCTGGAACTTATGTGAGTATTTTGAATTTCAATTGCATTTTGTACGTATTTTCAACCTAAACCGCTTTTTGCAAGTATTTTCAAACTAAATTTATTTTTGTATGGTAGGTATTTTGTAAGTATTTTGATTCTCAATTGCATTTTGTGGGTATTTTTAATCTAAATTACATTTTGTAAGTATTTTCAATCTAAATTGCATTTTGTGAGTATTGTCCATCCAAATGAGCAGTTTGAATCTACCATACATTGTTTAAGCATTTTCAATTTCAATTGCATTTTGTAAGCATTTTGAATTTCAATTGAACTTTGTGAGTATTTTGAATCTGAGATGGGAGTTTTTCAATCTAAATTGCATTGTGTAATTTTCAATTTCAATTGCATTTTGTAAGTATTTTGAACCTCAATTGCATTTTGTACGTATTTTCAATCTCATTTGCATTTTGTATGTATTTTGAATTTCAATTGCATTTGGTAAGTATTTCGACTCTACATTGCATTTTGTACGTATTTTGAACCGAAACTACATGTTATGCGTATTTTTCAATCTATTCCTTTTGTGAGTATTTTCCGTCTAAATTTCCTTTTGTAAGTATTACCACTCTCCATTTTGTGGGTCATTTCAATCTGAGTTACATTTTGCAAGTATTGTCAGTCTCACTTAATGTTCGTTCTGGTTTCCATTTCATTGTCATTTTTGCTATCACCCAGACTATTAGGGGCCAATAACCTAGATGTTAGGCCCCTTAAAACAACAATTATCATCAACATTATGTTGACCGACTGAAGAACATACCTCAACGTCAATGCCATTGTAGCAAATTGATCAATGACAGTTAACACATCGTATACTTTACACCAGTAATAATAACTTTTTGAAATTCCTTGAACTGTTTGCCTTTGGTTCATTAGAGTTGCGACTTGATATTTTATTTAAATTAATATTTTGGTAAACAGATAGTGATTTTTCTGCAGTTTTATAGACTTTTCACGCAAAAACGACGCCGCGTCGTGCTCAATGGTAACATTAGGCCAACCTTATCCTGAATGACGAACAATCAAATCTCTGCCAACTATACTGTAGTAGAACGCAATGTCGTCGGTAGATTCCATTCAAAATGACTTAGAAAATATTTTCATGTGCGCCATGGATTGACTACATACGAAAGTACCTTTCGACGCACGTCAATAGTCTACCAGTGTCTCACGAAAGAGCCGTTGATAGATCAATATACTTGGTATTTTCACCTTGAATATTCACATTTCTATAGCTCAGATTATCAATTAATAATTGAAGTTTATATAAATCATTCGCTGTCCTTCGCTCTTTAGCTCATCGAGTGAGCATAGCCCTTAAATATTCCACATGCTCCACGTACTGCTCATTCTAGAGGATTAGGTAATACAGTCCCGCCGTACAACTCTCATTATGCGCGTTCCCCTGAAGATATCCACATACTGACCCGCTGTACAGTTCATTCCGCAGGCTTTGCACTGCTCGTCCCTTGAAGGAGTTCACATCCTATCCCGCCTTACACTCATATGGTACGCCGTATGTCTCCTCACAAATATCGAGTAGTGGATGAATATTATATTTAGATATCTTACCTCAGTGTGTTCTGCAGCCGCTGTGTTATTCACAATGACATGAACGCCATGGCCCATTAGCATTGTATAAGCTTGCCACGGTGGGTCAGTGGTTATCGTGTCGGATTACCAACCCCAACCCCAAGCTTGCAGGTTTGCTCCTGGCAGTGGTAAGTGATTTTTGAAAGGTGACAAAAATCATGGTACGCATGTCATACGTTGTTGGAATGTTACAGAACCCATTTGAATTCAGTAGGCCGTGTTCATAATGGAAAAATTAATCTCGGGATTTTCCGCCAACACAAAAAAGTTCTTCTTTCTCTACTAGAATGCGCTATAGTGTCAAGGAGCTTAGATATCTAACCTCCTTGACTTTCATAGCACTCCAAGGACTTATAAAATTCGACATGCAAGCTGCCCTCTGGGCGTCAATTACCAAAGCTTGCACCCGGCATCCAAGGCCATGCGATATTATTATTATTATTATTATTATTATTATTATTATTATTATTATTATTATTATTACCGGTATTATTAACATTGTATATACAGACATTTATTATTGTTATCTTTGTTCTTATAAGCGCTTTGCAACTGTATTGACTGAACCAGCAACAAGGTACTCAGCCAAAATGCCCAGATATCTTTACGGGGACGGACTAATATATTTTAGTTGTATCACCCGTGCTAGAAAAGATTCGTTACATTTAAACTGTTGTTGGTGCTCTTGATCATAGCCGCGAATATAGGAATGTTTGTGGAATTTGTTTGAGAATTATGATAAAGTACGGTAACTTTCCAGCATATTCCTGGAGTGAATGTGGAAAACTGAAGAAAATTTTCTCTGGAAGACTGTTGTCAACGCAAGAATTTAAGGTTTGGATGTGCAGCTACCCCACCTTTTAGAATGGTCATTTTAGCTGTGGCATGCCATCTTATTAAATCATTGTTGTAGCTATGTATATTTCAACAAGGACATCCACCCAGCCTTCCGGAAGACTATAAAGATCCAGAATGATATACAGTGTAGGTACATTGTTGGCTCTGCAGTACAGAGCTTGTAGCTTCTTATCTGAAAGTGAAAGAATGCAAAACGTTCTACAAAGACAAAAACGGGGGAGGGGAAAATTATTTCCTGCTCCAGTAAAACTTGCTCAAAGCGGAACGTCTATTAAGCGGAAACTTGTCCAATGTGAACGGAAGTTATGGTCCCAGCTCACTGTCATTTTGCATGTCATTTATGTTGGTTGGTTGGTTCCTTACTTTAGGGGCTGCGACAACGCGGTACTTTGCGTGTGTGTAGAATTTGTCTGATAACCGGTGTTAATTGTGATGGCTGTATTAGTGTGCGTTATCTGTGATTCAGGTAGAAGGACTGCAGACGATTAATTTTTTCAAGTAGTTCCTACTTTTGTCACCAAATGCTACCTCCCACGACACCTGGCTGCGGACGCAGCTACTAAATGCCATCGCAGTCAGCACCCGGTGGCGAACGTTGGAACTAATAGAGCGTTATCAAACTAACCTACAAATTAGTGGAAGGTTCTTTATTATGCCATAAATCTATGACATGGGACCGCTGGCTTTACTTCCCCTCCGAAGGAAGGCACACTGAGGGTTTTTTAACGCTGTTAAAAAATCCGACGACTTCGGCCGGGTTTGAACCCGCGATCTTGGGCATAGAAGCTCAGCATTCATTTATGTTGTATAAAGCGGATTATGTTCAATGCGGAAACGGAAATAAATTATGAATATACAGTAGACTCTCAGCTATCCGGCTCGTGTCTATCGGGCCTCCGTGCTATCAGGTCTATTTAATACTGTACGGTATCAATACTTTTCCAAAGCTTTAACAAGCGGGCTCCTGCTAGAACCCTATGTGGTATTTCAAAATATTGTGTGCGTATCTTTTACTTTTGGCACATGTGGAGCCACAATTATAGGGTACAATATTGTTAATACGTACGTATTGAATACGTTATCGAAAAAAAAACTCTTTAACAAACGGGACACAGAAGCCCTCTTTCAGCGCTCACAAACAACAATAAACACACGTAGAGAGCAGCTCTGTTGGCAACTCTGTGTTCTTTGTTCCGTCAGTTGTTTGTCGCAAGTGGGTACGTTCGTAAATTGTTGTTTTGTGCGCTCCGTTGAACAGTATAGTATTTTAATGAAAAATTGCGGAATGGGTGATAAACGAAAAAAGTTGTAGTGACTAGAGATGAGAAACTACGTGCTATAAAGCGATTAGATTCTAGGGTAACGACCAAAACTATTGCTTTGGAGTTAGAGGCAGGAAAAAGTACAGTTGGAGACTGGAAGAAAAATTTAGCAGAAATTAGAAAATGGAGTCCCGCTCAAAGTAGTGGAAGTGGAATGAAAGTAAGAAAAACTATGTTGAAAGGTAAGCGTAATGGTACGGCTTGGATCGGAAGAGAGAATATATAACTCCGGCCTATCCGGCTTGACCTTGCGCCACATTAGGCCGGATAGCCGAGAGTCTGCTGTAATTGTTCAAACCTTACCGTATAATGTGGAACTTATGCTTTAGCTGTGCAATTTATTCAGGCATATCCGGCACCGGCACAGCAGTAAAATTGCTACTTAAATATTTCGCCAGGGAGAGAGCCAGGTGTTTACACACCATAGCATACTGCTCTAATGAGGTCCGGGTTTCCCAAATTGCTCACTGCATGTAACTCAGTGCTCTCGTCTAATGCGCCCCATAGCGTTATGAAACCTCACTTTTGAGCGCATCGTAGTAGGCTGGTACTTGATACAACAGCATTACAGTTGCTGTCAACATATCAGCAATGACTGAGTTCTTCACCAATGATGAGTAAACAAACATAATTTTTATCTATGGAGAATCTGGTCGCAATCCTGCATTAGCTCGCTCATTATACATATGAGCCTTTTACGCTCTCGAATTAGAGGTTTCATAACGCAATGGGGTGCATTAGATGGTTAACGCTGAGGAACACGTAGTGAGCGGCCGTCCGATGGTTATCCCTTCGTATTCTGACGTAATCTGCCGGCATGCAGTGTGACCTCTATGGATATCAGTTATTAGATATCCCATACAGCAGTAGTGTATGAGGGACACTTAAAGGTAGATTGCACGGGGTAAATGATAGTCTGTAGTCACATCGAGGGAAAAGTAAGAGTATTCATTATCGTTTGCCGGATATGCTTGCATTGCATTAATACCATACGGGATGCAAGCAGGGAAATATCAACCTTCCCGATAACAACGCTAGTTGGGCTGCATAAAACAATATTATTAGGGGCAGCTGATTCACCTGGTATAGTGCGTTACTGAACAGGGTTGAGTAAAACTAGCTACCAGACTTTAATTTTGTAAATGTTTCATATCAAGGCTCTCCATATAAACTGTTGCTTCTTCTTTTTCATATAATTGAACAAAGTTATCTTTCACTTCATCCAAACTTACGAATTATTAATTGATAATTGGGAAGGTATTCAGCTCTAAACTCTCACGCATGTTATACCTAGGTAGTAAGAATCAGTTGCCCCGTACGCCAGAAGATCTCAGTGGTTAGGAAAACTTGTCCCATCAATACATCTGCAAGTACAGTAGAAAATATACTTCACTTTCACGGCCGTTATCATTAGCAGAGTTTTCTTTTGGTGGGGGAGGTAAACTTGCCGCATGTATTTCAATTGATTATCCAAACCTTTTTGGTAAATAGCTTGCACAATGCAGAAACTGATGTGAGTTTAATCATCAACTGATATAACCTCGGTTTGAATAATTTTATTATTGAACTGCCCGGTTCCGTGGCTAAGCTGTTATCATGCAAGACTTTGGCCTGAAGGATCCCGGGTCGCATTCCCGGTTGGGTCGTGGGATGTTAAGCTCCTGTGGTTGATTTCCTTGGTTCGAGGACTGGATGTTCGTGAAGCATCCATCTTGCATTTCATCCTCATCATGACGCACAGCTCACCTACGAGTGTGAAGTCAAAAGCCTTGCACCAGGCCTCCTCGGATGCCAAATGCCATTATTATTATTATTATTATTATTATTATTATTATTTTATACAGTACATATAACACATTTCTGGTACATTACAACGCAACTATACGGGCTTCAGTGAACCAAAGTATAGTTACTGAAACAGCAACTTCTAAGCTGGAATTTCGCTACCCATGAACTTCCGAACGATTCTGGTTGTTGATAGAACTACTGCCTTTTGCATTAGTTTGTACAGCTGAATATACAAATCCAGTTCTTTAAGGCCTTGGAGCAAGGTACTTGGGATCACACCCGTACTTGAGACAGTGATAGGTTTGGTCTTGACCCGCATTATTATTATTATTATTTCCTCATATACAGTAGGCTATATGGTAAATCCCAACATACAAGATACGGACTTTATAATCAAGTACCTTATAATTAATACTGGGATAAAAACAATTGGTCAATATGACATATATCGAGCAACACTGCCTTCTGTATTCTGGCGATCAAATGTTTCATTTTTAGTTCCTCCAGACCCGTTACCAGAGCCTTTGGAACTATTCTCGTTGCTGACATCACCAGTGGTAAAATTCACACAGAGTTTACTCGCCACTTATTTATTATTATTATTGCACTAACATGATTCTCTACAGTATCCAAGTTATTTACCATCGTAAACTTGTGTGCACTGTCTTGAAATTGTCTTCCATAGTAGAGGACGAAACGTTGTGGTTAGTCACTTGAAAAACACACAGCAAGAATGCCCAAAAATCAACTTTAATGTCCTGAATCTAGAGGCGTTCATGCACACCCAAAGATGCAAGTTCATTGACGCACGAAGGATGCATTGCTGTGCTTATGCCTCAAAAATGTGCCACATATCAATGTCCATTACAGTGTTATGTTTTGTTTTAACAGATGGCTGGTACGGACGTGCAATGACGTGTCGCGCCAAGGGTGGGTACCGGCACGTATTCTGGAGCGCTCCCCGGAAGACGAGTACGATGGGCGATACACCGGTGAAGCTGTCCGGTCCGACGTGGCATTGCAGCGACGAGAGTAAGAATTCCAAGAGTGTATCTAATCTTAACTGTTTGCCTGTGCCGTCGTTTAGATTTTATCAATGTCATTTATTCAAATTGCCGAACTAAGAATAGGCCTATATGTTTGTTTGTCTTCAGCCATTGATTTTAAAATCGAAACACAATGACTGCCGCTCCTTCTTCTTTAAGTTTCCTAGCAAATATTCGCTAATACACAGCGCACAAAATATAATAAAAGAATCTGTTCACTTAATACGGATTAATGAATGCCACATTCATCATCATCATGATCATCATGTTTCTTCGCTCCAGCAAGCCGAGTGCGGGTATAAATGAGCCGTCTTCAATTTTTCTTGTCCACCCATAAATGTTGTTCTTGTATTTGATGCCAGTTCTTATCTCTAGCTTCAAGGTTCTTATAAATTTGCTTCTCCCACACATCGCAAGGTCTTGCTCTTGGTCTCTTCCCGGGGACACTCTGGCCAAAGTACACTCGAGGTATCCTGTGGGGAGCCATCCTCTTCATATGACCATACCATCTCAATCTCTTGAGTTCAGGCTCCTTTCCAATCCCAGTTGTTGTCGGGTGTACCCATTCCTTATTTTATCCATTTTCGTCTTTTGTAGGCAAGAACGGAGGAACTTCATTTCTACGTCTTGGAGACAACTGTCTGTTGGTCCAGTAAGGGTTGCTGCTTCCAGTCTATATGTTAGTATAGGTATTAAGTATATCTTGAACAAACTAATCTTGGAAGCTTGTGGAAAGTTTTCGTCCCAAATTAGCTGACGCAATGAATGAATGCCACATTGCGGTGTGTAAATTAATGTTCGTAAGCAGGTTGTTGATAGTGTGTTTGAACCTCAACGTTCACTTAAAAACCGTGATTTTGGAGTACGTGATTATGATTGACATAATCTGAAAACTTTTTAACAGATACATGCTATTATAAAAGCTACTCAAATTCAAATAGCTTTGATTATTATTTATACATAAAGATTTCACTAAAGCCTACACCAAAATTGGTTGTCTGAGCTGCCTATAGACATTCCACAATATCAGATAAGTCTCAACATCAGATCTTTCAATACATTAGCAGTAGACAAACAATAGTTTATGTTGTAGTTATAGATTTTAATCATCACAACTTGTACTTGTAGTTCATTTCGGCATATTACTCATAGTTTAAAATTATACAGTAGTTTTAGGGCTTACTGCTTAAGTGTATCACAGCAATAGATCATAGATTAATTTGGGGGAGGAAGACTGTGTTTGTTGATGGGATAGTCATTTCTAACCATTAAAATAAATACCGGTAGTTCTTTTTTCGGGTGCTTAATGCTTTAATAATTATCGGTATTAATTACCACACTTACTAAGTTTTCTGACGGGTTTTCTTGTATTTTCTTTTTAGTGACCAGAGACTGTCTGTGGGTGTCACTGTAGGTTCGGTAAAGTTTTGTAGAGCTATTTGTGTCGCATATTTTGATCAGATGATGTTCGCTTGACGAGCGAAACATGTCATCACTTCTTCAATAGTCTTTATTAGTCCGTAACAATATATATAAATCTTAATCACATGTAATTTCAGTTTTTTTTCACATATTCCAGTAATTGGAATTATATTGTGTTGACCGACTGAAAGCTGCAATATCATTTGTTAATAAGGCAACACTGAAAAATGGCTTCAAATCTATCTTTACTATTTTTATTATTCATTTGTTTCTAATGAAAATTTTATGCTTTTCATTTCCTTTTTGTGTATATTTTAAAACTAGTTGTATTGTAATTTTACCAGCATTTGCAAATAAATCTATCTAATCGAATCGATCGAACTACACCATATATGTTATTCTCACCCTATGATTGTACTATTATGAATTAGAATCTCACAGTAGGTCTAATTTTACACAACAAACATAACTAACGAAATTGAAAGGAAACTACAATCTTCACACAACTTGTCACATTTAAATCTATTACAGAAACGTGTAATACATTACGTCTGTTTACATGGGCAGTTTCTAGGGAATTATTAAATATTTTACGAGACTACTAAACTCTGCCATGACGTTCTCCTTCCTACGCACAGTATTTTCGGTGGCAAGGACCTTCGCTTTTTCCCTTCTCTTTCAACAGTCACCTAAACAAGTGTATCCGTTGAGTCCTTGGCTAACGTTTCCATTCTATTTCTCCTCTACACACAAATACAGTAAATACTTGCTCCAGTTATTATTCCATTGACTTAACTTTACAAGAATGTTCAAATGACCTCTGTATACCCTTCAGTATTTCCAATCTCCCGCGAATGTATTCGAATGCATTTATTAGGAGGTATTCCTAATCTTGCTCTAGGACGACGTCATAACTTGTAGGGCTAAGATTTCCATAAAATATCAACATGCAAAATATGTACATATTTACGTACGGTAATAATATTAGGTGAAATATGTAATATTCCATTAAAAAAGTTAAAATATGTAATATTAATTTAATTGTACATATAAATGATATATTACACAGGATATTACTTGAAAGTTCCTCATTTCATTCATTATATTTTTGCAAAATAAAATGTGGTACAGTAATTAATTCATTAATTAAGCATGTGCATATTACAGAAAGTTTAAATAAACTTCATTTTAATGTCCGAGTAAATGCGTACGAACTTAAGAATAAGTATTGTGAGGGGCAATTTTTGTTTGCGGGGTGGGAGAAAATATAGCAGCTTTCCTTAACAACAGGCTGAAAAGTAGAGTCTCCGGCAGGGTGTGGCGTGAATTCCCATCCCCTTATCTACACTAATATCTTTCTTGGAATTCTGCTCTTACCCTTTCTCAGCAGCTAATGAATTGCTTGGAAAATCTGGTTCATGTACTGTGCCTGAGTTTCTAATGAAAGAATATTGTCATATAGATTGTTTTGAATTACAGTATATTTCACTTGCGAAAAAATACCTGTTTACAGTAAGAGACAGAATATATAATTTTACATTAAAAAAGTGAAAGTATGTAAAATATGTCATTGTGATCAAATATGTAAAATAAAGTGACAAAATATGTATTTTACAGTGCATTTTAAAAAGTAAAAATGTGTAAAATGTCATTATAGAAAGACTCAAATTTTCAACACAAAAGCAGTCGCCAAACAATCCACTAATAAGAACACCAGAAGAGGCAGATAACAGACAAAACACAAGCGCCGTGGTCCATAGATAGCCCAAACGACCAAAGAAGAAATGTCATTTTGATCAAATAAATTAAATATGTTACAATAAAATGTAATTAGACTATAGCCAAGATTCTACTTCATGGACATTTATCATTTTAGTTATGTACTAGTATGTACTAAGTACCCGTGCTTCGCTACGCGTCATAAATAAATTAAAATATGAAGGTGACAGTTAAAACAGGGGATAGGCGAGGTGCTGCGCAGAGGGAGATTAAGGATGGAACATTTTGTCCAACTACACCGCTCGGCGTTGACCGTGTTTTATAGCACAAATTTAGGTTTTACTCGCTAACCGTTGGAGATACCTTTCGGATAGAAAATGTAATTTTAAACCTCGTACATGCCATCAAAAGTTTGATATTTCTTAGCGTTCTCTTTTTATTTGAAATGGAAATATGAGAGTTTGAAACCAAAGGGTGTAGTGACGTCACTAAAATGGTCGCCAACTTTAAATAGTGCCAGGTGAATCAGGTAAATGGTCGCCAACTTTAAATAGTGCAAAGTAAATCAGGTAAATCAGCTACTTACATGTAAAATTCATGTAAATTGGACCAGGGTACTTGCGTGATTGAGTAATACACAGACACACACCATCTCATTTTTAGCCTCGCTTCCTTGCGTCATAGTCGTGTCATATTGTTATTCATTGAAATGCAGGTTTAACCCCGTTAACACCCCTTTAGAACCTGAATGCCCAAAAATCCCTCCTTAGTAGACACACAACAAACATATCCCCAAAATGTCATTCTTCTAACTGTAATAGTTTTGGTTGGTCGATGAGAGTGAACATCCAAAAATCCTTCCTTAGTGGACGTTTTTCTTCCGGAATTTCACCCCTCCCCATAGGCCCCTTAAATTGCATTTATGAAAAAACGGTAAACACCTATTTTATTTATTTATTTATTTATTTATTTATTTATTTATTTATTTATTTATTTATTTATTTATTTATTTATTTATTTATTTATTTATTTATTTACTTTTAAGCTGATTGATTTCCTCTGAGTTTCAAACTCCTCGCCTTTGTCGTTTAAGGGACACTGGGACTGAAATTTTCAAATTCTATATAAACTGAGGTACAGCTTTGAAATTTTATATGGTTATGAATAGTCATATTATAAACCACTGTGGGAAACGTGAGCATTGTAAGTTGATTAGTTCTCCAGATATTAATTATTTTGTACATTTATTGTGCTAATTATTCAAGTTTTATAAAGGTCAGCCGCGTTAAAAAAAACAAGATAGTGTAACTTTTAGGTAATATTCTATTGCACTATAACAATTGGAAGAAACCTACGGATCCGATTTTGAATTGCATTAATGAGTGTCAAGAAATTAATTTTTTTTCATCTCCAAGTTTTTTTCTACAAAAAAATCGTATTTTTTCCAGTTTTAATTTTTTTTGCAGCCAAACCAAAAGTGCAATCTAAAAAACGATCCGCAGGTTTATAGTCATTGCAATGAAGATAATACATTCCCATTTTGAAAGCAATATCATAAGATTTATGACGCGAGTAACATTTTGAATGCCTGAAAAAGTGAATCCGAGAAAACAGCAATTTTCTAAAATGATGCACAATTTACAAGGTTTCAGCTTACCAATGACATTAGGACTGTCCTACAGCATAGGTGACACCCTCCTTCTTCTGTTTTGCACCCTCCTCCTTCATTTCTGTCAGTTTCACCTTCCGTCGACATGCTTTCGCTTCTCCAATTATGACCGCGGACTTACATACTTCCTGCGACTGTCACATCTTTCAAGTGTTTGTGCTGTGACATGAGATACTGAAGTTAGTCTTATTCCTGATTTCAACTCTGTTGTTGCACTACACCCCATGTTGAATTCTGTTACAGAATTCCAAACAGCAATTTCAAGTATATTCCGTGAAATAAAAATCTCTTTTCGGCACTTCCTCCAGATAACAGAATGCAGAGACTCATTCTGATTTTCAGTAGCACCACGGATGCATCTGGATAGTAGCTCATCTGATGCCAGCCTTTGATAAACAGGCATAATCTTGACAACTAAGGGTTCTTAAAGTTCTACAGCCATTTTGTCATGACTCTGTGGTGTTTTACCAGCTGCGATACTTCGATTGTAGAAACACCAAGACTCAGAACCTTCAGGACACTTACTGTGCTGGGGCGTTTAAAGGCCACACCGTACATTTTAAAGCTACGCCAGGGCTTTAAAAATGGCGGAATTCGGATAAAACACTGCTATATGATCCGCAGGGGATAGGGGTGTATTAATATGGAAAAAACCGAAAATCGACATTTTCCACAAATTTCACTAAAATTTCAGTCCCAGTGTCCCTTAAGAGATACACGCTCCGTTAGGAATCTTTCAACCCCCACTTTTCATCCCTTTCACCTCATAATATACACTACATAGAAAAAACATTAGACATGTGTCAGCTTATTATAATGATTAGTATATGTGCCAAGTATCACATCCCCATATGAAACCATTCGTGAGATATTGTTATTCAATGAAATGCACGTTTACCCCCTTAACACCTCTTTAGAACCTGAATATCCAAAACTCTTTCCTTAGTGGACGTTTTCGACATACAACGAACATATCCCCAAAATTTCATGTTTCTAACTTCAATAATTTTGGCTGGGCGATGATGAGTGAGTGAGTCAGTCAGGACATTTTCTTTCATTTATTTTTGATAATTTCACCCCTCCCCATGAACCCCTTAAATTGGATTTATGAAACAAACGGTCAGACACCTATTTACTTATTTAAAGCTGTTTTCCCCCTGAGTTTGATGAGTGAGTGAGCTAGTCAGTCAGTTAGGACACTTTCTCTCCTTTTTCCCCCAGAATTTCACCCCACCCCATTGGTCCCTTAAATTAATTTATGAAAAAACAGTCAAACACCGATTTACTTATCTTTTTAAGCTGATTTTTTTTCGCTGAGTTTCAAATTTCTCGCCTATGTCGTTTAAGCGATAGGCCTACACGCTCCGTTAGGAATCCTTCAACCCCCACTTTTCACCCCTTTCACCTCATAATAATACACCACATCGAAAAACCCTTAGACACATGTCTGCTTATTTTTAATGATTAGTTTATATGCCGAGTATCACATCCACAAATGAAACCACTTGTGAGATATTGTTATTCAATGAAATGCAGGTTTAACCCCCTTAAGACCCCATTAGAACCTGAATATCCAAAAAACCTCCCTTAGTGTACGGTTTTGACATACAACGAACATATCCCCGAAATGTCATGTTTCCAACTTCAATATTTTTGGCTGGGCGATGATGAGTGAGTGAATGAGTCAGGAAATTTTCTTTCAATTTTTTTTCTTCAGAACTTCACCCTTCCCGATGAACCCCTTCAATTTGATTGAAAAAAAACTGTCGAAAAGCTATTTAATTACTTTAAAGCAGTTTTTCCCCCTGAGTTTGATGAGTGAGTCAGTCAGTCAGTCAATCAGTTAGGACACTTTCTGTCCTGCCCCCCCCCCCCCCCCCAGAATGTCACCCCTCCCCATGGGCCCCTTAAATTGGATTTATGAAAAAACGTTCAAACACATATTTACTTATTTTTATGCTGATTTTTTTTTCCGCTGAGTTTCAAACTCCTCGCCTATGTCGTTTAAGAGATACACGCTCCGTTAGGAATCTTTCAATCCCCACTTTTCACCCCTTTCACCTCATAAACACATTGAAAAACCCTCAGACACGTGTCTTGTTACTTTTTAATGATGAGTTTATATGCCATGTATCACATCCCCCAATGAAACCAATCGGGAGATATTGTTATTCAATAAAATGCAGGTTTAACCCCCTTAAGACCCCTTTAGAACCTGAATATCCGAAAATCCTCCTTTAGTAGACGGTTTTGGCATACAATGAACACATCCCCAAACTGTCATGTTTCTAACTTCAATAATTTTGGCTGGGCGATGATGAGTGAGTGAGTGATCGAGTCAGGACATTTTCTTTCAATTTTCTTTTTTCAGAATTTCACCCCTCCCCATAAACCCCTTAAATTTGATTTATGAAAAAAAAACTGTCGAACAGCTATTTACTTATTTAAAGCAGTTTTTCCCTCTGAGTTTGATGAGTCAGTCAGTCAATCAGTTAGGACACTTTCTTTCCTGTTCCCCCCCCCCCTCCCCCAGAATTTCATCTCTCCCCATGGACCCCTTAAATTGGATTTATGACAAAACGGTCAACACATATTTACTTCTTTTTTATGTTGATTTTTTTCGCTGAGTTTCAAACTTCTCGCCTTGTCGTTTAAGAGATACACGCTCCGTTAGGAATCTTTCAATCCCCACTTTTCACCCCTTTCACCTCATAATATACACCACATCGAAAAACCCTCAGACACATGTCTTCTTATTTTTAATGATGAGTTTATATGCCGAGTATCACATCCCCCAATGAAACCAATCGGGAGATATTGCTATTCAATGAAATGCCGGTCTACCCCCTTAACACCCCTTTAGAACCTGAATATCCAAAAATCCTCTCTTAGTGGGCATTTGCGGCCCTTGAGGAAGCTGCATACCAAATTTCATTCCAATCCGTTCGGTGGTTTCTGAGATTTCGTGATGAATAAATGAATGAGTGAGTGAGTGAGTGGTATTTGACAAATATATAGTAGAAAGAAGATAGTGTCAAGTCTTTGTTACGCTAAACTCGGTTGACAGTGCAGTGTGAGCAGTTGAGTAACTAACGGGATTTCAAGTAAAGATCCTCATTTTCTATACCGGTAGTGCAGAGCGCATTTGGCATTTAGTCGGCCGTGTCTCGACTTGAGCTATGTTGCCATGGAAACTATCTGCCTTGCCATTCCTTGATGAGTATATTTTATGATTTGATTAGCCTGTGCTTGAGTGCAAAAGGGCCGAAATCAGAAGAATGAGAAAGACTATCGAAAATTCATGTAGCCAGCGGTTCCTTCTGGGTCCTAAACTATGTGTATGCAAAATATGGTTGAGATTGGTGGAACGGTGTAGATTTGTATACGGAACCAACCCACATACATACATACATACATACATACATACATACAGACTTTCACTTTTATATATTAGATAAGCAAAGGGAATGAATATGTATTTACTTATGCAAGTAGTTAGGCAATAATAAACATTGACCAAAGGATGTCTCGCAGAAAACATGAAAAAGATGAACCTAGCACAAACAAGTAGAGGCAATGCCAGGCTAAGCTTAAGGCTCTGTGAATGCCCCATAAGTTATGAGCACCAAAGGGTGGAAGCACCGATTTTGCTAACCTTGTACCTCTCTTTAGTTAGTTAGTTAGTTAGTTAGTTAGAGAGTTAGTTATTGGAGTTTTCAGGGGCGGAACAGTGAGGTCATCTGCCACTGTACCTCTCTTTAATTAAAGCTTGGGAGTGAGAGTGTATAGGCTCTCTTACCTCTGCGTATGGATGGGAATTTTGATTGTTGTGGGCTAATAAGAGAATAGATGTCACAGTATTATGTTAAATTCTTTGTGTAATCTCTAACAAAGCCTGACTTAAAACTAAGCAATCCTTCAAGGATGCATTTTTATGAAGAAGAAAATTAGTCAGAGGTAGGTAATAAACGTTTCCAAGTTAGCATAATCATAACAAGTAGTTCCGTGACGAACTAAGGAGCCTACTTTTCTTAAAATTTAAGATTGATGCCATCTATATAGACCTATCTTGAATAATGACGAAATCAAGTTGGTAATACTAACATTTCTAAATACTTCAGTTTGAAATACACCTGAAATAGTGTATCCTAATAGAGTAACTTACTACAGATGGCAGCCCTGCTGACTCTGAATATATTCTTAGTTCCATCTCTTAAGGTATAGAATGCACATACAAAATTTGGTTGAAATCTAATAGATAGTATGGACGTTACATGCTGTTTGATACTGGATTTATCAGTGCGCGTAAAATCATGTTGGGAACAATGTCATGTATGTGATGCTCAGAATTAATCTGAAATATTACGATCTATTATAGTGCCAATTTTGGATAAAATCCATTTGTTAGTATAGAAGTTACATGTAATTAAAAATTGAAACTGTCAGAAAGCTTAGAATCACGTATTAGCACTGAGGTTTATTAGTTACTCCAAATTAATCTAGAATGTCAGGTAGGCTACTATGCGTGTGCAAAGTTTAGAGCTGATGGCTTGCATACTTTCAGATATATTGATATTAGGATAAAACAAATAGAGAGATCATTTATTAACAGTTGGCAGCTCTGCTGGTTCTTACGAATACGCAGACATAACTGTTATGGTACACAAAGCACATACGAAATTTGGTTGAAATCCATTTGTTAGTATAGAAGTTACATGCATTTAAAAACTGAACCTATCAGCAGGCTTATAATAGTGTTAGCATCACTGATGTATATAAGTTACACCAAACTAAGGTAAAATGCCAGGTAAAGTTTAGAGCTGTTGACTTGCATACTTTCTGATATATTGATATTAGGGTTAAAACATAGAGAGAGCATTTATTAACATTGGCAGCCCTGGTGGCTCTTTAGAATACGCACAGTCATAGCTGTTGTAGTATACATAGTACATACGAAATTTGGTTGAAATCCAATTGATTGGTATAGAAGTTACATACATTTAGAAATTGGACCTATCGGCAGGCTTAGAATCATGTTGGCAACACTGGCATGTATGGACTTCTGAAAAGTAATCTGGAATCTATACGTGTCTCAATTTTGGAAAAGTTCGCATGCATAACTTCTGAGATATCCTACATAGAGCTCAAATTTCAATTGTGACTTTTCAGCAGTTGGTAGCACTGATACCAATTTCAAATGTGGCCGTGAGATATTAAGGTATAAATCTTTACTCTTACCAAATTTGGTTTCGATAGCTGCAGCCGTTTAGGAGTTGATAGAGGGGGACACACACACAGACAGACTGACAGACAGACACACATTTTCCCGGATCGATCTCATAAGTCTACTTTTTCCTCATTTTTGCAAAATGAGAAAAATAGGCTAAAAATATTGTGAAGTGTCCACATAAAACATTGCTCAACAGTACAGTGCCATGCCTTTATCAGAGACTCATCGGTGCCAAAGTCATTAAATTGAAAATATCACATCATAGTCTCCACCATTTATTATTTACTATGATTAAGTATAATGATACATAATTAATTACCACATTACTTTAATTCATAACATTTCTACGAATTCGAACAGTGTCGTTAGCTTTAATGCTAGTTTTAGCTCAGTCTTTGGAATTATTATTATTATTATTATTATTATTATTATTATTATTATTATTATTATTATTATTATTATTATTATTATTTATTTAGTATGTTTCGACCCATACAGGATCACATAAAGCAAGTTATGATCTGTTGCTGTTATTTTTCTTGTTCTTCCAGAAATCTTTCATCATGTCGCTATGTTTAGCTCGACGTTCGTCAGTCCATTTTCCCCTAGGTCTGCTGGGCTTATCTTCTGATGCAGCTTCCCAAGTGTAGATCTTATGTCTGAAAGTTTTGCGGTCTTCGATATCTGTGGGTGAGATGTTGGCGTTATTGAGATCAGTTTGGACTTGTTTAATCCAAACCGTTGTCGTCTTTAATGTTTGTGAGTACATCAATATTTTCTTTGTTAATTGGTTGTCATCTAGCCTCATAATGTGTCCATAAAATTTCAAGCGTCGTTTACGGAAATCGGTTTCAATATTTGAATATCTTTCTGTGATCTTGTGCGATTGTAAACGATATCCTTCATCTGTAAGTCTTGGGCCAATAATTTTTCGGATGATTTTCCTTTCAGCTTTCTTGATGTTCTCAAGATCCCCTTTATAATTGAGGTTTAAGGTCTCACTGGCGTAGAGTGTTTCGGGTTTGATGACCGTCGCGTAATGTCAAATTTTAGTGTTAATGCTCATGTATTTTTTGTTGTAGATGTTTGCGGTTTTCCCATTTGCTTTCCGCATTTTGAGTTCACATGTTCTTTGTGCTATTCTTTCTGTGCCTGTAGGTTCAATAATATCACCTAAGTATTTGAAATGATTAACCTTGTTGATTGAACCATATTTTGTTACCAAAGTTTGGGTTTCAATGTGTTTTGTAGCCATGAATTCAGTTTTTGTGAAGGAGATTTGCAACCCTACTTTCCCAGCACATTCTTTGAGGACTTCAATCTGGTGAATTGCCGTTCGTTCATCTCCGGAGAGGATTGCCAAATCATCAGCAAAAGCTAAGTATGTAACATTGATATTATCCTTCTGTCTTCCTAACACGACAGGTTTCCATATGTTGCGACTTTTTAATTCTTTTTCCCATTCTTTGATGACCTTATCGAGAACGATGTTGAACAGCAATGGAGAAAGTCCATCACCCTGCCGAACACCAGTTTTAATGGTAAAAGGTTGAGAGATCTCTCCAATGAATTTGACCTTGGAAATTGTGTCGGTTAAGGTTTGTTGGATGAGTCGTCTCGTCTTCGGATTGAGATGGTTTTCTTCGAATACATTAAAAAGAGATTTTCAATCAATGGAGTTATAAGCCTTCTGAAAGTCGACAAATGTACAGATGGTTGGAAGATTTCGTGTGGCTCGAAGTTTCAAGGTGGACTTCAGATTGAAGATTTGTTCGACGGCTGATCTGTTTGGTCTGAAGCCAGCCAGATATTCGCCGATAAGTGGCTCGAGTTGTTCTTGCGTGCGTTGTAAAAGACAGGCGGAGAGGATTTTATAAGCGATGGGTAAGAAGGAAATTCCTCTATAGTTATTTACACCAGATTTATCTCCTTTCTTGTGGAGTGGGTGGATGAGTGCGCACTTCCATTCGTCCGGTAGTTTTTCACTTCGCCAAATGTCCTGAATGATCTGTGTGATTTTCTGTAGTGATCGTGATCCTAGATTTTTCAATAGTTCTGCGATGATTCCGTCTTCTCCCGATGTATTTCCGTTCTTGAGTTTTTTGATGTGGTGATGGGTTTCTTCTTGCGTCGGTGGTTTGGCTTCGGGTCGTATGTGTTCTGGGACTGTGTGTATAAATCGCTCAGGTGGTTCAGGACAATTGAGGAGGTCAGAAAAATAACGTGCTAGTTCTTCACAGTTTTCTTGGTTAGTGAGTGCGAGACTTCCGTCTTGTTTCTTGAAAGTCAAATTTTGCGGTGTGTAACCTTTAATTCTGTTCCCGAAGGTTTTATAAAAATCTCGACTGTTGTGATTCCTGAAGTCATCCTCGATTGACTGAAGTTGCTTAGTTATAAAATTACGTTTAGTTGTCCTGATAATTTTGGTTGCCTGTTTGCGGACGCCGAGAAAGTGTCGTAAAGTTTCTGGAGATGTGTGGCTATTGTATTTTGGAATGCGATTCGGCGATCAATAATGACTTGATCACAGTTGGAATCCCACCAGGGGTGTTTTGCTTTCTTTTTAGTGGAATCAGTTCTTTGGCTTTTCTGATAATTTTGCTGCACAAGTCCGTCCAATTGTTCACTGGTTCTTTATCCCATTCTTCTGCGATTTTTGTTTCTTGCATTTTGAATGTGTCAAATTTTGGGATGTAATATTTTTTACTTTTTTTATGAATCCTCTTAGGTGAAAATTTCATTTTGATTCTTGTGAGATAATGGTCTGAATCAATGTTTGCCCCTCGTCGGACTTGAACGTCATGGATGGTTCTATAGTGTGCATGGGAGATGGCAACATGATCAATTTGGTATTCACCGAGATGTTGAATGGGAGATCGCCAAGTTTTCTGTTTGTGTGCAGGTTTCCTGAAATGCGTAGACATAACTTTGAGATTGAATTGATGACAAATGTCTACCAATCGTGTGCCATTGCTGTTTGTATTTTGGTGTGCAGAATTTTTGCCAATGATTTTTCGATAGATTTTTCTTTTCCAAGTTGGGCATTGAAATCTCCCATCAGGATTTTCACGTCATCTTGATGAATGTTACTGATTCCAGTTTTTTCCAAAATTGTTCAACATTTTCAGGATTTTTCTTGCTGTCGATGTTAGTAGGTGCATGAGCATTGACAAGAGTGTATTTCTTGTTGGCGCTCTGGATGCGCATGGTCATAATTCGATCATTAACGGGTGTGACTTCTTTGACAGAATTAATGATGGATTTGTGGACAAGAAAAGCCATTCCGAAGATTGGTGCAACTTTCGCGACTCTCTGTAATGTTTTGCTCTTGAAAATGCGGTAAGTTCCATAGTCCATAGTTTCGTTGTCAGTCATTCTAGTTTCTTGAAGAGCAAGAATGAGAATTTTTTGTCTGTCGATTTCTTGCGTGAGATTGTATAATTTTCCAATTTGAATTAGGGTGTTAATGTTTAGTGTTCCAATGAATGTTTTCTGTTTGTAGGGAAGGTGACCAGAGATCTCCGACTCTCTCTCTGCTGCGCTTGCCTGGACTCCCCAGAATCCGAAAGTCCAGTTGCCGATTGTGGACGGGTGGATTGGGTACCACCTGGGGTAGAGTTGTGATTACTTGCACAGTTCATGTTTGCTTGTACTTGATTTGTTTGGCCTGGTGCGTGCCAGGACCATATAGGACCAGAGGTTGTTGAGGCCTTTGGAACATCGTGTTTCCAGCCGAGCTCACTGAGCTAACAGACGCTGACCATTAGCCGCTGGATACCAGTACAGACACTAATGGATTTAAGTTGCATCAAAGATAGTTCTTCCACCTTCTTCGCCGTTGGGAATTATTTTCCTCTTCCGCCGTCGTAGCTGTTGACCATCTTTGCATTTCCCCCAACACTGATCGGCTCGCCGACCTAGTTTCCCGCTGGGATTGGTTACCCAACCTTCCACTAGGTTGCTCGGCTTAACAGTGGCACCTCGGGTAGGTTACATGTTGGAGTTGGAGTGACAGAGGCTAGTTGGATTCACTTGGTGAATCCAATGTATTGCGCATATCACTCCCATTATGCCATTATTATTATTATTATTATTAGTATTATTATTATTATTATTATTTATTATTTAAGCGAAAATTCCCCTACAGGAGAGCGATTAAACTTGGATCACATGATGTCATTTGGAGGCGTGTCTCCTCCGCTCCTCCCAAAATCTCTTCATTCTCGCGGAATGTTCCCGCTTCCTCTCATCCGTCCACTTTTTTCCAGGTTGTCGTAATGATCTTGGTTCGAACTTAATATTCTTGATTTTCGTCTGGCACTCAGTTCGGTCTTCGAAATTGTGTATACTGATAATTTGTAAGTCTCTTTGTACCTCTTTAAGCCATTCTGTGCCGCATTTGCTCTGTGTTATGATACTGAGTAGTTTCTTGGGCAATCTGGAGGTGGCCATCCTGTGGATGTGAGTGTAAAATTTGGCTCTGCGTATTCTAATTTCGTCTGTTATCGTAATGGTGTTTTGATAGAGTTCAGTACTAGGTCTCTTCATCCAAATGCCGTTTCTGTTGATTATTATTATTATTATTATTATTATTATTATTATTATTATTATTATTTGCAAGAAAAAGTACTGCCCAAACCTAAGTGATATAGTACGAAACATAAATAAAAAATAAAAAATAAAAAAGAGGAGAATATCAAATACAGTATCAGTAAGATGACTTTTTCAGGGCACGAGGAAAGGATTTCCTTTAAAATGTGACATAAACTTTCGAAAGAAGTGATGGAGTTTATTTTGCACTTCTGTCTCACGGGATATTTCTTTTTGTGAATTATTAATGGTGACTGAAATAGCACACCTATAATGTTCTTTAAATTACAGAGCAGTGGTACGAGAGCTAGTGGAGACTGAGGAGGAGTTTGGTCGAGACCTGCGTCAGGTTGTCGAGCAATACATGAAGCCACTGGATAGCAGTAGTGTCCCACGTATAGTACGAGACAACAAGGAAGTCGTCTTCAGCAACCTCAAACAAATCGCTGATTTTCATAATACGTGAGTGGCATGTGCTTAAATGTGCTGTATTTATCAATAATACTGTATGGTATAGAGATTTTAAGAAGGAACTGTAAATGGAAGGCAACTTAGAGAATACCTGAAGTAACATCAGTAAACCCATTGAATTCTTTAGCATTTGTAAAGTTATAGACAATAATTGCAAACCTTTCCAATCTAGTTCAATTTCCCTCACTAAAATTTGAAACAAAATCTTTAACCTTGTATTAAACACTAAACATGGGCATTGCTTACGAGATAGAGGTCTAGACGCACAAGGAACTAACTGTGGGTTGTGCCTGTTGACATGTTAGACAGCGCCCCTATCGGATATCACAGTCTAAAATGATTTTTCACTAAGCACTATTAATTCATGGTATATGGTCACATGGAGAATGAAACAGCATCCCTACAGGTAAGATTCTGCAGAAAACGGCCCACTTTTCAACTTCAAAAAGTATGGTCATGTCCAGACCTTGTATATTTTGTAGGCAACAGTATTGATGATTATGCTCAGTGGAAGGGGAATACTGCACACTAGAGTATTATAGACAGACTCATTCTGTCACTTTGGTACGGTATTCTAGATGGTGTGAGGCAAGACGTTACATAACGAACAGGTAGAACAGCGGGTAGGAGAAAAGTGTGAGGAGATCTGCAACACTGCAAAGGATAATAAAAGGGAATGCTTGGATAGAGTAGGGGTCGTGGAAAATAAGTTGGAGGAAATCAAGGGCCTTAGCAGGGGGACAGGTGACGTTGAGAGAGAGAGAGAGAGAGAAATGAGAAGCTTCAGGAATAGCTAGCTAAAGTAAGAAGAGAAATTAGAGACCAGGGGATGAGCCAAAGAGGAACGATTTAACCAGGTCTTCTCTATAGGGATCTTGGTCTACCACAATTCAATTCCAGGCAATTGAATCCCAAGGAATTTTTAAAATCAGTAGAGAAGAGATTTAGCAAGGATTTACAGGATGATATCATTGGCTGCGAGACAGTGTTGAAAATCTTGTCTCATTCATTCCAAGGAGATGTTAAGTCGTAGTTCGAGAGTTATAGGCGTAACATGAGAAACCTGCAGGACTTGAGTGAATAAATTAAGGCCGAGTTATAGGGTGAGAGTATGCAGAGAAGGGATAGGAAAAAGCTCATGTTCGGAAAATATAAGGAGAGAGAAGGGGTATCCATCACTGAATATTTCTTAGCACACGTACGATACTCATTTTGAAAAACTTGATGGGGTTGCCTTAGACAGTGACATAGTGAGAATGATGCTTAGTAAGCATTTTTCGAGTAATATACAGCAAATTATACAGAAGGTACGTCAAGAGACATGTACTGTTAATAATGTTCATAGCAGGTCGTCTGAACTGTACTTTTAAAAGAGGTGGCATTTAGATTTGAGGAATTGAATTTCCTTTTAGTATTCATACAGCATATATTTTGCTTCCTTGCAACAACTGTTTTGTGTCACTGGAACTACTGTAGGTCCTACATACAAGAGTTGTGTTAATGTGTATAAGGTATTAAATAACCATGTGTAGTTTCACCAAAAAAAATTATTATCAAAATTATAACCGGACCCATGGTGTTACAACAGAATAAGAAGCTGCTGGCCAATTGGCTGAGCAGCAGTCGCTTGATAGGCCAAGGCCTGAGCTGTGGTACCACGGGGGTTCGGGGGAGATTGTAGAGTAAACAATCATCGTAAGATCTGTCTTAATCAAGGTATTTTAGAAACTGACGTGAGGGCTGGAACGGGTGCACTCAGCCTCGTGAGGACTAATGAGTAGCCTAGCTCTCTGACAGTGAAATAGAATACCAAGATACGACCAAGGGGACCTGATGTGCTAACCATGCGTCACCTCACAATTTGTAGGTCAAATGGCTGGGCAGTGGTCACTTGGTAGACCTAGGCCCTCCATGAGCTGTGCTGCCACGGGGTTCGGGGAGATTGTAATTAATTATTATACGGAATAGACAATCATCACAATATCTGTCTTAATCAAAAGTTTAGACCCTAGATGCAGTATTACTATCAATCTGGACCCCACGGAGTAAAATTTAAGACCCTTGCTGTAAACTTCTACAGAACAGATTGCCCTCTCCCCCTACATTTGAGTTAGAAATGGCCAATTGAAGATCAAGGGATGAGCCTCCTATGAAATAAAATTCTGGTTATGGGTCTTTCTGTCTCTTACCTTGATCCAATTGTCAAACATCTTGCTCATGAATAAACAAGTGCTGTCCATTAATGTATGGTACTTAAACATGACAGTTAAAATTTAGTCACAAATGGGATTGAAGCAGCCTTTAATCAATTTTGAGAAAGAACTTCATGTTTGGATGAATTCTCAAGACATATATCATATACTGTACTCGTATTAGTTAAAGGCAGCAAGAATGTTTCTATTCAGACCAAGGAATTAGTAACATATACAGAATTTCATAAGATATTAAGGGAATGCATTACTAGCACCAAATAATTAACAAAAATAGAAATTAAATGAAAGTATTAATGTAATTTGTTCAAAAATGAAATCATAAATAGTGGTGTGACTATTGTGACTATTTGTTACCTTTTAGCAAGAAAAGTTTGCCTCCCAAGACTTGTTAAATATTAGCAACCAAGGTATTGACTTCATTGTAGAAAACATCCCAGCAACAGTTGAGGATCTTGAACTATAAAAGAAGACTTGTCTTCTAGAATTTATAAATAGATTTTATACTCTTACAGGGAAAACAGGAAATGATTGTATGCATTTTCACAGTGTGGGATTTGGTTACAATCTAATATAATTTCTAAGAACTAATATTGCATGCTAATAATTTTGAGCATTCTAAATTAGGAAATACACTATGTGGCCAAAAGTCTTTACACACTCATTCTCTCATATCCTTTTAATGTGTCAATAATCTTGCATTAATCCATTTTTGTCAGCCAATTTTACATAATAATTGTGTGTAACAGGGCTATTGCATTTATTTTCACACGCTGTGTCTTCTGTGATTTAAGGGGAGTATGAACGGCATATCCCGCTAATGTTAAATTTGCTAATTTCAAGACCCATTTTCTCAAGAACTACTTCATGCAAAGTAGTGAAACTGTTTCATATCATTTATACATGCTTTATGTACTTGCTCCTCTAGTTTTATTGACATACATATTCTAGGAGTTGGGATATAATTTTTTTCTGTTTCATTTTTTTCACTTTTTTTTGGTCAAATTATTGTGCATTTTTCTTCAAATATACAAGCTATCTCTACCATTCTAAAGGTGTGGTATTACAAGGGTATACTACATGAACAGTGAAAAAATCAAGAGTATATCTTCTATAGAACCGGAGATAACAGGTCATTTGTCTGGAAAGAAAAAAAGTTTTTCAGAGATGGCAATTAAAAATTAATTTAGATTGTACCTCACTTTTCAATGGAAACAACAGCTAAAATGCGCCGTCAGTGTAGTCTTCATCATCTCCTACATTGTACGAGTGCATCCTCGTCTTCCTCCTCAAAGATCTTGCATCCTTGGACACTTTCTGGGTCAGTAGCTCTGCCCTGCTGACTCGCTTCTTGTCAAGTTCCTTCAGTATGGCTGGTGTATTCCAACCAGTCTTCACTCCCAGCTCCTCCAAGACTTTCAGTGTACCAGTATTGCTATCATTAAAAGTGATGACAGCTTCATACACACCAAGCTTCATTGTATGGAACCCCACAAATACATTTCTAGGTACTCTTGACAACACTACTGTACATTGTTGAATGACTCATTCACGTTTTGTGTTTTCCCTGTCAAACATTTCTTCAGTAGATCTGGATTTGCCAAATCTCTATAAACTCACTTTATAGCCAACATAACAGCCTCAGGTATAGAGGTCTTGTGGGTAAAGTTATCTAAAGTACCAGCTGCTGCAACTTTTTTGTTTTTAAACCACTCACTGGAACAATGTTTCTTTTTCGAAGAGGAACTTGAAGGTGTAGCAATGTGTAGACCTGACATACTAGGTGAACTTTCATTCCTAACCTCATTCTCAACCTCGTTTACATCTGGGCAAGTTCTGTAGTACCGATTTCCTTTGTTATTTACTTTCATGAACACTCCTTTTGCTCCTGTCATGGTCAGATGTACTCAAGATCAATAACACAAAAATGAAAAAAATATGCACGTTATAGGGCCTACCAAGAATATTGCACGCACAATGTAAACAATAACCACAACTGTTATGCCAGTCCACTAACTTATGAAGCAAAACTTTCTCCAGAATTTAAATCAAACCACAGGCTTCTAGACCTTATGGTTCTTGAGATATGAAGTGTTTACTGAAAAGTGGTACATGAAAACCTGAAAATACCCTGTGCTACTAATTTAATTTAATTAAAAATATTTCTAATCATGCAAATTTAATAAAACATACACTAAATAAATCAGCAAATTCCAAATAATGTGTTGGCAACAAAATCAAGAATTACAACTTTTTCAACAAAATTGTCATTTATACTCCCCTTAATGTGATATCCACTCTTAGACAATATGACAACTATTCTAGCCTCTTTGGGCACATCCCCAATCAGTGTGTTGTTCAATGGAAATATTTCTTTTGAAAGTTAACTTTTATTGGACAAAATTGTAAAGAATGATTTCAAATCCTAACATAAATTTTACTTTTCTCCCAAAAGAATAAAGTTACTGGAATTTATGTACAAATTGTCTTTTCATCTCTGACACTTCCTTCTTCATGAGAGGCCTCTCACACTCAGAATTCTCCAACTAGGCTAATACTACAAATTTACTCTCCCATCCTCTGATTTTTTGCTCCTCTTCAGTAGTACATAAGAATGGAAGGAGACAGAAATTTATGGTGAGAATACAAAATAATATCATATAAAAAGTACATAAGGCCACTGTACTTAAACCAAGTGGCCAAAGAAGAAGGATTGGAACCATCTCACTACCTTCATTGGTAGTGTAGTATAACCATTTTTTTTTAATCTTTCTTTTTTGGCAGATGACCTTCCTGTTCCACCCTTAAAAAAATCATCATCCATCCTTTTTCATTCCTCACTTATATTGTAACAACTAGTTTTACTTTTGTCTTTGCTTATTTTCACTCCGTATATATTTCTAACTTCATCAGCAATAATTGGACTTGGCTCTCCAGAGCCACAGTGGGATCGCTTGCATCTTAAATGCTCTTCATATTATTCACTCCCTAACCTATATGTCTCTGTCATATTGTCAGCTGTATGAGGTTTCTTGCTATTCATCTCCATGGAAATACATCGAGGTCATACAGAGTTTCAAACCTTCCCTTAAGAACATGCTAACACTATGTACCAGTACCTATTAATGAAATCACATCAAAATCAGTTCATTCGTCTCTGAGTTTAAAGCAAATAGACAGATACAAAGCTAAAAACTCATATTCCTTCTGAAACAGATATCCTAACAGTCAGAATCACACTTGAACTTCATGTTTTTATTTATAAAATGTACAGTATAATGCCAGTACGGTATATAGAATATGAAAATTATGTAATCCATTGTTTTGGTAACAGAGAACAAAAGATTCTGGAATACCATATTCAAAGTTCGTAAAAATAAGAAGTGCAACAATATGTTTTGTGTACTTTGTTTAACCCCATTAAACTTTAATAGTAAGTAGATTTTAGGGGCAGATGACCTCGTAGTTCCGCCCCTTAAAACAACAATAACTAACTAACTAGTAAGTAGATTTTTTTTTTTTTTTTTGTAATTTTAAGTCCTGTCAATTACATGCAACAAAACAAATGTTATCACATGTCCCTATACCATGCAGAATAGTTTTGTTCTAAGTACCGGTACCCTTTTATGTTCAACTTTACCAATACCAAGTTTTGCCCTGTGGCTGTTGCAGAATTAATGAAGTGTGAATGAGAGATTCGATATATTAAACTGAATTTGTACTTGTTCCATCCACCAAATACAAATTGAATGAGAGAACTGACACTGTGTCAGGTTATAGCTTAAGTTAAGAGAGGCCAAGTGCAAGTCTTTCGAGTTGACGCCCGTGGGCGACCTGTGCATCGTAATGAGGATGAAGTGATGATGAAGACGTCACACACACGCAGTCCACGAGACACGAGAATTTGCCCCAGGATATTAAAATCCCTGATGTCTTGGCCGGGAATCAAATCCGGGGGACTTTGGGCCAATGACTAGAGCGCTAACCATTTAGCCATGGAGCCGGACAATATCGTAAGAGTAGATGATCTGAATTCAAAATTGAAAAGAAACAATGTGCTCTCTTTGCTACCAGTATTGAAAACAAATCTACACAGGAAAATAAGCAAAATAAAGAGCATGAATATACTGGAAAGAGAGAGAGAGGAGTTGTACTTGTGTTATTATTACATGCTCGCATTGACAAACTGTTCACCGCCTGGGAAGTGCCGCAAACTGAAATGCTCATGAAATATGAAGACAGCTAGTCACAAAACTTGAAATGACTTCAAAGAGTGCTAAAATATGGTTGATGGAAATCTTGGCACTATAGGCAAAGGATAAGTGGATACAATGCCAACAAAGAAATGAATGAAAAGTGTTCGATTTTAGGTCAAGGATCTCTTTAGGTATATTCATTAACTGGTAAAATTACAGGTCCCATCCTCAAAGCTGTAGCCTAGATGCTAAATATGCAGAAAAAGTTGTTGAACTAAATATAATTTTGCTGTAGAGTATCTTGGCATAGGAAAGGTGTGCAGCAAGCCTGTGGACTCATTGTAACAGACCTCGGTGTGCATCTCATTCATAAATCTCTTGGTGACAGACTTTTATGAAGTGCCCACATATAGCACAGTATGTTGCAAACTGGGTCAGGTCATGACAATCTGTTAGTTTCTAGTGTAAACTTCACAGTTGGTGTGAGAACTTTGAGAACTGTCTTTTTGGGCTTGTATGCCTTATTTTAATTTTTTATAATTATCTATAGTTTCCTGCAAGTGTGCCTAGCAGTTTCAAAGACTTGTTCTGAATGGTTTGATAATCTTTTGAGGTCAGTGTAGCCTATTCTAGAAGACTTCTACATAGTATGGTAACAGGAAACAGGGTCTGAGTTCTGGAAGCTTCTGGTTGGCTGTCTTGTGGCCCGATTATCACTTGGTACAATATTGTTCTTCCCGGGGAACTTTTGTATAATTTGGTGCAAAATGATGAGTTTTAAGGCTATTTAGCATCACTTTTTCAACCAATTTGTTGTGATGTTTTAAGTTTGATTAATGTCAAACACAACTAAGACCATTTTATGTTACTTTTTATTAGTACAATCATCATACTCACATGATAGTGTTTACATGGAAAGAATTAACATCACTGTTTTGATTTACAACTTACACTATTATATAAAGTCAAGGTTTCTTGAAGCATTACCAAATCGGTTTATAACTTCATCGTCAGTGAGATGTATGTCTCGGTGAATAGATAACAATACTAGACCATTGAGTCTGTTTTCAGAAGTAGAATTTCTTAAGTATGTTTTCAACCAACTCAAACTCCATTCAACAGTACCGGTAGCTACAGAGGGAGGCAAAATTGCCAAAAGTTTGATAAGGGTATAAAAGTTAGGGAAAAAACTTTTGTCACACGCTTCAAGGGCACTTGTTGCTGCTCTTGGTACGTTCATAAGAGCGAAGGCACTGGAGAGTAATAAGAGGTTATGTTGTTACCCATAAGATCAGAGCAAACTGATTGTCACACTGTTCACATCGCTCTATCGTCGCCTTGCTTTGCAACGTTGCCATACCTCGCTTAGTAACAATAGTACATGATAAGTACGAGTATATTAGTTTTTAATGTCTTAATTCATAAACAAATAATATATGTGACATAAATTTCGGAGGGGGGGGGGCTGGGCCCCCTCCCCCTCATATATACACCTGGTTACTATATTGAATGTCCCAGCCCACTGTGTTGGGGAAAGGGAAAGGCCAATATGATATCTGTCATCCTTTCTGTTTGGAACATTTCTTTGTAGCTGTACTTACTGGAGAAATGTCAAAAATAAATATGGAACACTGGCAAACAACCTAATAAGCCATTCTGAAATATTTTGTTAGTTTCTATTATTTTTATATTCTCCATTGGTAACTTATTATAATTTAGCAAGTAAATAGTTAATTACAGAGAATAGATTTATATGTGCTAATAATAATGAAATGTGAACACATAATTTTAGTCACTTTGAAACGTTTTGCTAGCCCCTACTTGTTGGGTGAGAAATGTAACTGTTTACCTTTGCCTAAGCTATGTTGTTTTAATGGGCGCCAAGACCTCAACCCAATGTTGAAATCTAAATTTGTATTTAACAACGTCTATGATGATGATAATTGTTTTTTTAAGGGGCCTAACATCTAGGTTATCGGCCCTAACAACGTCTAGCTCTGGGAGAACACCTTCAAGAATCTATTCACTCAGATCGTGGTATGATTTGATCATTAACCCAACAAACAATTGTATCAGGAGAAGGAATTGGTCTATATCTAATGCTACCTACTGAAAGCAAAGATTGCATTGTAAAAGAAATGAATTTATTATATAAAACAAGTATAGCAAAATTAATAATAATAATAAGTATAAAATTTAAATTGGAGCGTTGTGATTTGAATATTACCGATAGAAAATTACGTGAAAACGGAGTCTGATAAATTATTGATTTTACTCTTATTCCCAAGCTATGAAGTTACTGAAATATGAAATATAAAACCAAGAGAAATGAGAGATTGCGTATTTCTGCGTCATTAGCGCTTACCACTGGAAATGCCCGAAGCCTTTCCCTCGTACTGGATGATGCTGTGAGCTTCCCACAGTCTCCTGGATGTCGTCATCTTCGTCGATGTTTGATGAGATTCTGGTAGATTAGATAATTCTATGGTCCATACCTCGGACCCAAACACTCGTACAACCGCACTGGTTAAGTTTTACAAAAGTTAGTCCTCCAATCCACGGAACATCGGAGCGATTCCCGCGTACAACCGTACTCGTTAAATTCGATACAGATTGTCGCTAACTCCACCGAACATCGGAGCCACTCGCACGCGCACCCGTACTCGTCAAGTATTTCACAGATTGTCCTCGTACCACGGCGCGTCGAACGATATATGCACACGCCGGCTCCCCCACCATGGTACCGACTTCCAGCTTACGTGCTCTCCCTGATTGGCTGAGCACGCCGCTACTTCCCCTCCTCTGGTTCATTACACACGGCGCGCGAATGAAAAAGTTGATTTCCGTTCCATATATTCGCCTTTTCTTGACGATGCGACCCAGCCTTGCGTAATACTTCCTGACAAGATTAAGCTTGTATTTGAATTCCCCGTGACTCATCTCTCTCAAATACCCTAACTGACAAAACTCCGTAAAATTCCGTAATCAGATAATTTTCTATGATATCGTCGTTCGTAATAATTTGCTTGATAGCGTTTTCTAAGACATAGAAAACCTATCTGTATGCTTATAATTTTTATAAAATGCTCCGAAAATATCTTAATAATAATTATAATAAATTAATAATAATAATAAATTAACATGAAAAATTCTCTTGGCTGAACAATTTGCCGCGTAAATAAATATAGAATGGCTTCCTACTGACTTATGCCAGTTGCATAAAAACCCCTCGAAAAACACGTTACATATTCGCCTCGGATCATCGGATGATTTACCGTGACGACGGTCCATTATCCGATTATCCCAGACACGTTAATAAACCCCATCCAAAATACATATTACATAAATGAAATCTCCCTAAATTACAGATATATACACTCATAATTTTTCTTCACGCACTTTGCGTCAAAGTTTGTTGTCACTATGGATTGCACTTTGCAACCAGTCCAACGTTTCTCATATAAAATAGTGTTCCGCGGATAATTCCGCCTTTCAAATTTCTCTATGTTGGAGAAATAGACATAATTAATGTGTGAGTACTATGTATTTATGATGTCATATCACACGCATTGAAGGTGTTCTGATATATTTTTATCTCCATAGAACTTCCTAATTTCACTGGAGGTCCCTTCCTTATGGTGAAATTTAATCTCACTTATCTCTGAGCACACGATCACACTATTGTGGCAGCGCCTCGTGACCATAATACATGATCTCTCTTTATAAAAGATGATTAAATTAATATTGACTTCTGAAAAAAAACAGTAAATGTGCATTACATATAACACCAAATATTTCTGTGCCGTAATCGCCCTGTCTTGTTAAGTTCCCGTAGACCATATTCTACTTAATACTAGTTCTCAACACAGATCAATTCTTCTCACACAAATAATACCTTTGTACAAATTATCTTAAATTACACACTTACAAATCTTACATGGCGAGGCCGTAAACAGAAATCACGTGTGCTGATATGTATGAGTTTCATGAAGGACTGTCTCGCCTTCTGATGGCCCATCTTTTGCCTCGTGGACGCCTTAAGCAAAAATACCCTGTTCAAGCGCTCACCCATCTCTTGGAGGCAAATGGGAATTCACCAGCGCTACCAAATTCTGGCCTTTGTGTATCGAGACATTTTAGTGCTCAAGAGCATCCGACAATCCCGTCATATTCCCCTGTACCTTAAAAACTCTCATTTACTTACATACTACCCCCCCCCCCCTGTGGGACCTCTGATACGCCTGCCCGGAAGACCATCTCCTCCCACGCACCAAATACCACACTTACTCATTTGATAGGCTGGCTCGCCAGCTAAACACACTTACTTTATGACACATATTTTCGTAGACTATGTATATTATACGTCCCGTATAATCTGTCTCCCTCACTATTCTCCAGCACATATGCTGTTTTCCCAATACGTTTGGAAACTATAAATGTTTCTGCGTCACCTGCTTCCAACCTTGCCAGTGGCTCCCTTAAATGAACGTCCTCACGATGCTCTACCTACCTATTTCTCAGTGTCTGTAACGATGCCCTGTTGCTACTGTCCACACATGCTAACCCTACTTTCCTCTGGTGTCACACCTCTACTCGACACTCTATGACCTAAAAATGTCACTTCTGACTGACAGAATGACGACTTAGACAGCTTCAAAGTGAACCCTGCCTGATCTAACTTCTGAAAAACTATATCTAAATGACGTAGATGCTCCTCAAAACTGCGTGAACTAATTACCATATCATCTATGTAAATGGTTACAAACTCTCCTGTGTCATCCCCTAATGCGATGTTTAAAGCCCTAATTAAAGCTGCTGAACTACTCTTTAACCCATAAGGTGTTCTACAAAATTGATAAAGGTTATATTTATGACTAAAAGCTGTAAATGGTCTATCTTCGTACATAAGTGGCACTTGCCAAAAACTGGAAATCAAATCTACACAAGTGAAATACTTCTTCCCCTCAAATGTTTGCATTAATTCCTCTATTGGCATAGATTTCAGCTGATCTGAACTACTTCTACTGTTAACCAAACGAGCGTCTAAACAAATACGAACCGTGCCGTCGGTCTTGGGTACCGTGATCAAAGAATTAACATATGGACTGTTAGAGTGCTCAATAATCCCATCTTCAAGCATCTGATTAATTTGTGCCTCAACTGCACTCTGATAAGCGAAAGGTACAGGATATCTATGTCCTGTGAATACTGACCTATCAATAACGTTCAATGAATGTGTATAGCAATTGGCCATACCAATGCGATCCTCAAAAACTCTCCTATTACACAATAACACATCATAGAGCCGAACACATTGTTCCACCTCTATATTACCCTGAAATGCAGCATCACGTAACGAGTCCTCTAGACTTCCGTTCGTAATCACACTGCCCACAAAACATGGAGAACCCCGCTCTACGGCTGGCGATATCTCATTTAAAGTACAAATCACACCTACAACACTACTCCTCTGAATATGGTCATTGAACGCTACTTCTACTTCAGAATCTCCCCATTTAAATTTCAAACTCCCTACATCATAACATAAGTTACCAGACACTCTACTTAGCCACTCTGAACCCAAGATAACACTGAATACTAAATTTGGAATTACAAGGCAAATCTGCTTCTCTACATGATTATTAATTTTAATGTCTACTAAAACTTGCTTAGAAATTACTTTAGACCTCTTCCCAACAGCTGTGATAACAAAAGTGCTTTTAATTGGCATCTCCTCAAAATTTACTCCAGTTCCTTTCATTTTATCATAAAATGCACTACTTATGCAACTCTTCATACAACCACTATCAATTAAAACATCTGTGTACGCCTCGGACACGTTAAATTTAACTATGGGGCTCTTACTAGCCACTTCCTGAATAATACCTTCATCATTTAGTTCATGTAATAATTCATTTCTTACATTTAGGTCATAGGGTTCCTGTATAATTGTATAGACAGGGCATGCTACAGACTGAGATTCTGACCTTACTTCGCAGCCTGGTTCGCGTTTAAAGAACCGCTACAGCTGGCCGTAGTACTAGTTACTACTGCACTGGTCTGGTTGTTCTGAGTTGTGTTGTCATTGTTTGGCTGTATATTACTACCACTAGGCTGTCCTCTTCCTTGACCCCTATTCTGGTTGTAATTATTGTCATTATAATTTCTTCCTTGATTTCCCCTGAAATCATTGTTTCTCCCTGGATTTCCCCTGTAATCATTGTTCCTCCCTTGATTTCCCCTGAAATCATTGTTCCTCCCTTGATACTGATTACCATAGCCATTTCCTCTGTTCTGATTTAGCTGATTATTATTATTTCTATTTTGAGCGTTGGCCCCTTCGCCACCGTTCCCTTGAACTTCCTGATGCCTGGCTTCATTAGGTCTATTATTATTATTACCCTGGTTCCTATTGAAATTGTCCTCATAACCCCCTCTCCCTAGTGCATCAAATGTGCTTAACAAATTTTCTACTTGTGATATTGTCTTTACATTCTGGATACAAGCAGCCTCCTTGATCCTATAGGGAAAGTGCCTAAGTAGCAACCTTACCACATCACTTTCCTCCTTCAACCCATCCAGATATTTACACACTAATACCTGCCCTAAAAAGTATTCGGTCATGGTGGAGCTTCCTTTAGGGTTATATTTACCACACACTACTCCCTCACGATGCTGCGACTGAATAACCTCATTCCAGAACTTTTCACAGAATTTCATTTTAAAATCATTCATATCAGTAAACTTGTCTCTGTAGACAGCAAACCAATTCCTCGTTTCCCCCACAAACACTTGTTCTAAAATTTCAACTACCTGGCACCACTCAATACTACCATTTTCCAACCTCTCCCCGAATTTATTTTCTATAGTGTCCATGAACTCCATTGGGCACCCCTGTCGATTGCTGAACTTACCCAGTTCTACCTCCCTGTGTGTGCTATTCACAAAAACTGGCCTATTCTGACTATTTTCTTGCCTGATCCTAGCTTTTAATTTTAACTCTAATTCTGCGATTTTCTCCTCAGCCTTCCTCTCAATACTGTTTACTGTTAATTTAATGTTTCCTTCTGATTCTTCTACTTTATCATATAGCTTTGCTTGTTTCTCCTCAATCTTGCTAATGCTCTCTCTATTACTCTCTCTTAAATCATTTACTTCTGCAACTATTTGTGAGTGGACTTTCTCAATTCTACCCCCCAGCTGTTCCTTAACCTCTTTAGTAGCTACCTGAATTTTGTCAATTTCTCCCCCCAATTGCTTTTTGACCTGCTGTGTTTCCAGTTGCACTAGTTCTTTTAAATTTTCAGCCTGTGTACTGATTCTAATTTCCAACTCCTCCTGTACTTTTCCTAATTTTCTGTCTACATCTGCAATAATCTCTTTAGCCTTTTCTTCCATCACCCCCCTGATCTCACCTCTAATCAGTTCGAATTTGTCACTCATTTCCCTACTGTTTTGTTCTAATTTAGCATTTAAAGTTTCAGTACTCTCTCTATTTTCCTTACTGTTTTGTTCTAATCTGGCGTTTAAAGTTTCATTACTCTCTCTATTTTCCCTACTGTTTTGTTCTAATTTAGCATTTAAGGCATCTGTACTTTCTTTATTTTCCCTACTGTTTTGTTCTAATTTAGCGTTGTTTTGTTCTAATTTTGCATTATTCTGTTCTAATTTTGCATTTAAGGCATCACTACTAACTTTGTTCTGATACATGAACTCGAGAAGTAAAGTTTTTAATTCTGGTTGGCCGCCTACACTCCCTGTTTCAGTATCGGGATTTACCTCCGCTACCCCGGTACTACCATCACTCGACATACTGCTCGTATCATCACTCTCCCGTTGATGACCACTACGTAACCTCATCTGTCTTTCTTTCTCATCCCCCATAATGATATACACTGATACAGACAAATAACCCCCAAAATACAGGCACAGAAATATATACCCTTCTCCTTCCACAAATGTTATTAGGTTTTCAGCCCCAAGTTGTCGGCGACAAATGAAACGTTTTGCTAGCCCCTACTTGTTGGGTGAGAAATGTAACTGTTTACCTTTGCCTAAGCTATGTTGTTTTAATGGGCGCCAAGACCTCAACCCAATGTTGAAATCTAAATTTGTATTTAACAACGTCTAGCTCTGGGAGAACACCTTCAAGAATCTATTCACTCAGATCGTGGTATGATTTGATCATTAACCCAACAAACAATTGTATCAGGAGAAGGAATTGGTCTATATATAATGCTACCTACTGAAAGCAAAGATTGCATTGTAAAAGAAATGAATTTATTATATAAAACAAGTATAGCGAAATTAATAATAATAATAATAATAAGTATAAAATTTAAATTGGAGCGTTGTGATTTGAATATTACCGATAGAAAATTACGTGAAAACGGAGTCTGATAAATTATTGATTTTACTCTTATTCCCAAGCTATGAAGTTACTGAAATATGAAATATAAAACCAAGAGAAATGAGAGATTGCGTATTTCTGCGTCATTAGCGCTTACCACTGGAAATGCCCGAAGCCTTTCCCTCGTACTGGATGATGCTGTGAGCTTCCCACAGTCTCCTGGATGTCGTCATCTTCGTCGATGTTTGATGAGATTCTGGTAGATTAGATAATTCTATGGTCCGTACCTCGGACCCAAACACTCGTACAACCGCACTGGTTAAGTTTTACAAAAGTTAGTCCTCCAATCCACGGAACATCGGAGCGATTCCCGCGTACAACCGTACTCGTTAAATTCGATACAGATTGTCGCTAACTCCACCGAACATCGGAGCCACTCGCACGCGCACCCATACTCGTCAAGTATTTCACAGATTGTCCTCGTACCACGGCGCGTCGAACGATATATGCACACGTCGGCTCCCCCACCATGGTACCGACTTCCAGCTTACGTGGTCTCCCTGATTGGCTGAGCATGCCGCTACTTCCCCTCCTCTGGTTCATTACACACGGCGCGCGAATGAAGAAGTTGATTTCCGTTCCATATATTCGCCTTTTCTTGACGATGCGACCCAGCCTTGCGTAATACTTCCTGACAAGATTAAGCTTGTATTTGAATTCCCCGTGACTCATCTCTCTCAAATACCCTAACTGACAAAACTCCGTAAAATTCCGTAATCAGATAATTTTCTATGATATCGTCGTTCGTAATAATTTGCTTGATAGCGTTTTCTAAGACATAGAAAACCTATCTGCATGCTTATAATTTTTATAAAATGCTCCGAAAATATCTTAATAATAATTATAATAAATTAATAATAATAATAAATTAACATGAAAAATTCTCTTGGCTGAACAATTTGCCGCGTAAATAAATATAGAATGGCTTCCTACTGACTTATGCCAGTTGCATAAAAAAAACCTCGAAAAACACGTTACAACTTTTATTTAAATACGGAATTAAATATAGACTTGAAATTACAAAAAAAAATATCATTTCTATTAAATTTTAATGTTTAATGGAGTTAAACAAGGCAGGCTACATGAAATGTAATGTTGCACTTCTTATTTTTATGAACTTCGAATAACCCACAATATTTTGTTCTCTATCACCAAAACAATGATTACATTGATTCCTTCATGTGCTAGAAAGCGAATCTTTTTCTATTGTTTCTAAGAACAGATTATTATATTGTCTAAAACCACATTTAATTTCAGAAGAGAAAATGGGGGCATGTTTGAGCTTCACAATGTCAGATTGGGTTAAGTCCAGTGTTAACACATTTAAGTCTCCAGACATCATTGCAGTAACCCTTCCCATTTCTCCACAGCCAGCATTCTTTGAATGTACCGTGCATTTGCAATTTCACCTGTGCCACGATTCAATTATTCCATAGTATTATTCACAATTTTGAAACTTTCACAAAGTACCGTAACAAATCCAAGTTTTGAGAATTTTTTAGTGCTTTTGTGATTCTTGAAATGTGAGCAACATGTGCCTGATAGAAAAATAGTCATTATAAATGTGTAAAATGTGTTGATATGAGCCTCTTATGCCATTAATTGTTGACCAATTATGTTAGGATTCTATCCCACAAGGCAAACACCTGACCAACTACAGCTCATAGCTGGTTAAATACAATCACTTAGCCTTCATGTAGTGCTGCATGGAAGAAATTATTTTCTCTTCTTTATTATGAGAACTTCTTACTTTGTTGCTTGTGATCATTCTTGAAAGAAAGTCAATGTAATTGTATCTGAAATGTACGGTACCATATTTATTATGTGGTATTGCAGTTTCACTTGGTGAATGTCGTGTTTCATGTTCCAGTGTCCTCCTGGAGGGTGTCAAGTATTATGCAAGTGAGCCGAGAATGCTTGGGCGTGTTTTCCTAAGACTAGTGAGTATTATCTCTGTAACAACACACAATCTTATTACAGTTGAACACTGCTAGAAGATTTCTTAAATGAGGGTTTCCAGTTTTTCAAGCTTTTTTCTTATCCAGATGTCAAAATGGCACATGACAATTACTGGTGCTACTCATAAGTTTGCTAATTGGAAAACATTGGTAGATGCTAAACTATAACTGTAAAAGTTAAGGTACGGTAGGCTAAGCTGCACTCCATGTGAACCTGTAATCTGGTAGATAACCCTTATATTTTATGACCTAACCACAATACAGTATAATGAAATCCAGCTAAATAAGGAACCACATAAAATCTTCTTGAGTTACGAGTATGATGAGACTCCATAGTAAAAACATTAAAAATTTGCTATGCGGTAGCTAAGTAAGGTTATGTTTATGCTACCGTATTATAAGGCTCTATTCATCTGAACAGCCTAATCTACAAATTTAGAAAGATAATGCCACTCTCAAGTTGGTTGTTTCTGTGGTTTCCACATTCAAAAGCACATAGTGTTCAATGTCTTCTGTCATTGGGTGTCATTGACCAGTAGAAATGGCCAAGTAGGTATCACAATGTTGTGAAGCTACCACTGCTTCAGGCAAGTTGACAAGATTCTCTCTGTTTCTATGGTCTTGAGTCCTTTGGGTAAAGATAGATTTGAAGCCATTTTTGAGTGTTGCCTTATTAACAATTGATATTGTAACTTTCAGTCGGTTAATACATAACCATTCCAACAACTGGAATATGAAAAAAATAACTCTAAATAAGTTACATGTGATTAAGATTTATATATATACAAGCAAAACGACCCGGCTTCGCCTGGGAACAGTTATGAATGCATTATGTGATAAGCGCTTTTTTTTATCAATGTCAATGAACAACGACCAATATCCATTTCACGTCTCAGCATGGTGGGTTAAAATCACTGACTGGACTATTAACTATATTATCATGGAGATGCATGTGCAACAAATTCTTGTCAGATGTAATTTAAGAACGGCGAGGTGCATGAAACACAAATCCCCCTTTTGTCCAATCTTGACTGTGAATTTTGCGGAACGAAAAGTTCTCATGCAAAATGAAGAAAAGCCGAGTTGCACTTCCAGGGAAACTCCAAACACAACCACTCTTCTCTAAACTTTTTAACTCCACACGACTCGACAGTTTGCTGCTGGCTCAATCTGGGGTAATAAGCTCGTCCGCTAGCTAGGCTGTAACTGGGGTGATAGACTCGCCCCTGCCTAGCTCATAAACTGTCGCCTCAGTAACTGAATGGAGATTGTTGGAAGAATTGAAAACGTAAAAACACTTATAGTAGGCGATGTATTGAAGATAGAGATATGCTCTCCCAGACCTTTTTTTTTAGAACTTTTCATGCTGAACAATTCTTACACTTATAGTATATAGCTATTTTTAACGGTTTGCCAAGCATAATCTTAAAAAGCGCATGGACGCCAGGTTTTTTTTCGACCTTTTCACAGAAATTGTTAGTGCTTGACTTCCTTTGGTCATAAATAAATTATTTTCTACAGAAATCTTCCTCGAGATATCCTTTACAGAATGGTGAAAACCGCATCAAAATCCATTCAGTGGTTCTCGAGATAACCCGTGACATCCAAGAATCGGGGACTTTGTTTTATACTAAGTAGAGATTATACGCCAATCAGTATAATTTAATATAATATAATCCCCCTTCCATCCAATCTTAAATTGACTGTGAATTTTGCGGAATGAAATGAGAGTTGTACTTCCAGGGAATGGTGAAGTGAATGAAACTCAAATCCCCCTTCCGTCCAATCTTAACTTTATTGAAAATATGTTAGTCCATCGATCAATACATCATGTTACATATAATTCAACAGTGGTACATGTTTCGGGACATTAAATAGCCCTTCCTCAGCCACATTTTATCGAATCTAAAGAAACAAACTCATACACATCAAAGACACTGTAACAACATTAAAAACTATTTAATGGCCCGAAACATGTACCACTGTTGAATTATATGTAACTTCATGTATTGATCGACAGACTAGCATATTTGCAATAAATCATCAAAGTCAATACGGACCAAAAATGGAGGAATTAAATCCCACAATCTTAACTTGACTGTGTTTCACAGGCGAAATGAAGAAAACCCGAGTTACACTACCAGGGAAACTCCAAACACAACCACTCTTCTCGGAAGTCTTAACTCAACACGACTCAACGGTTTGCTGCTGGCTGTATCTGGGGCAATAGGTTCGCCTGCTAGCTAGGCTGTAGCAGGGATGATTGACACGCCCTTAGCTAGCTCGTAAACTGTCACCTCAGTAGTTGAATGGACATGGTTGGAAGAAATTAAAACGTAAAAACACTTATAGTGAGCGATGTATTGAAGATAGACATATGCTCTCGCATACTTTTTTGTAGAACTTTTCATGCTGAACAATCCTTACACTCATAGTATTTAGATATTTTTAACGGTTTGCCCAGCGTACGCTTACAAAGCGCTTGGACGCCAGGTTTTATTCGACTTTTCCACTGAAATCGTTACTGCTCGGCTTCCTTTGATCACAAATAAATTATTTTCTACAGAAATCATCCTCGAGATATCCTTTACAGAATGGTGAAAACCGCAGCAAAATCCATCCAGTGGTTCTCGAGTTTACCCATAACATCCAAGAATCGGGACTTTGTTTGATACTAAGTAGAGATATACTGAGTTTTCTTCTTCTTCTCCTTCAATAGTCCGTAACAATATTATATAAATCTTAATCACATGTAATTTACTTCAATTCCAGTAATTGGAATCATTTTGTGTGGACCAACTGAAAGCTACTTGAGTCCATTGGCAGCCATTTTAACTGAAGCAGGTATTGTGACAGTTCATCGTAAGCAATGCTCTTGAGCTAGTTAATGATATTGCCATTGTCGAAAGTGTCCCTAATTCACAAATGAGGACCAGCTGTTACCATGTTGTTGAGAGTAGGTGACACAATGTTTCACAGTCGGTAATTGTTGTTGTCAGTTCTATTCTCAACCAAGTTGGTGATATTCAAAAGCATGCTTGTAGGCTACTTTAAGTTACATAGGGTAGCTTGTTATATTTTGCAATCTTATGCCACAGGATCTTCCCTGCTCCTCCTCCTCCTCCCCCCAGGAATCCAGAACACTGGATATGACTTTTCATTTCCGAAATGTCACATGCACACCAGCGATGAAACTTGGTCTTCCTTGATGAGACCGTGTGCTGTGGCATCTTGTCCCTTAATTGGAGATAGTCTCTCTGTTCCAACGACTTTGAGTCCATGGATACGATGTTTATACCACTGGCCATTTCAGCAGGAATAGGCACGTGCAGCAATGCTTCACAGTCTGCATCACTCTTGAACCAATCTATAAGATTCCTATTTTGTTGACCGTTTACAGTATGTTTACTTCATTGGCCATCCTCAAGACAGTTATGAAGACACAGTAAATGGTGGAGTAGGACTTTGCTTCACAGTTCGGAATCAGGCCACTGTGCTGTCAGGGCTAGGCAACATGATCCTGCTGTTCAATTGGTTGAGTAGATTTTTACTGTCTGGATGGTTTGGCATCCTAACATTGTTGGGATACGTATAATGGATAAATAGTGATCGTGAAACACGGACGTCTTACTTAGCAGCCATCTTTTATTGCACTAACTTATATCAAGGAGCTTCAAACATAAAGAATAAATACAAGAAATAAACCAAAGTAGAAATACATGAAATAAGTCAAAGATGTCCATCTTCTCAGTCCTCCACATCCTCCCCACCCTGGTCTATCTCGAGAGGGAAGACCAGCTGTACAGGCCGACTAATCTTGGTCCCGTTGGCCATCTGAAGGATGAGGGTTCGCACCTTGTTGTCCCTGCCTGGTCGCCTTTCAGTTATTCGCGCCTTCTGCCACATGTGTCTAGGTCGCATGTCGTCCTGTAGTAGTACTATATCTCCTACTCGGCACTCCTTCGTCTGTCCATTTGGGCGGCGTACTTCGTGGTAGCTTCTCAGATCAAGAAGATACTCATTCCTCCATCTCTTGAGGAAGTCCGCCTGCATTTTCTCTCTAAGTCTCCTCTCCTTTCTCAGGTCTATTCGGGTCGTGGGATCGGAGACGTTGGGCAGGGTAGTCAGCCGTGCCCCAGTCAGGAAATGACTTGGAGTCAGTGTCTCCGAGCCATCTTGGATTATGGGTCGGGAGTTAATGGCGGCTTCAACTTCTACCAATAGAGTTCGGAGTGTGTCCTCACTAATCAGAGCCTTTCCCAATACCTTTCTAAGGCATCTTTTAGTCGTACCCACCATTCTTTCCCACCAGCCTCCCCACCAAGCCGCCCGTGGGGCTATAAATTTCCACTGGACTCCGTTGTGGGCGAAGTGCTGGCTCGTTCGTGGGTCAGTGAGGACTTGGCTGAGTTGTGTAATTTCTTTGTGTGCTGCCTGGAACGTTCTAGCGTTGTCTGAGTAAATGGTGTTTGGAAGTCCTCTTCGTCCCGCAAATCGTCTGAGAGCCAATAGAAACGTCTCCGTAGTCATGTCCAAAGCCAGCTCAAGGTGAAGGACCCTTGTAGTCGCTCATGTGAAAAGAACAATATACGATTTCTGTACGAGATTCCCCACCTTAACGAGTAGTGGCCCTGCAAAATCCACACCAGTAACTGCAAATGGTGTAGTGTGTCGCACACGTTCTGGAGGCAACGGAGCTTCGATCTCGTTACCTTGTTGGCTTCTGGCAATCTTACACGGTAAGCAAGTGTGGATGACCTTCTTGACAGCCTGGCATGCCTTGAGTACAGAGTACAGAGTGCGTAGTACAGAGAGAACGATTCGTACTCCAAGGTGGTGTAGCCGTATGTGAGTCTGGAGGATCAACAACTTAGTGAAGTGGTGTGCACCATCGAGTACTATAGGATGTTTCTGCTGCGTTGGCAGGTCTGCATGGTGGAGGCGCCCTCCCAGTCGAATAAGGCCATCCTGTAAGAAGGGGTTGTAGCGAACAATCCTGGACTTCCCAGACAAGTTTCTCTCTTTTGTCAGAGCGTCGTACTCTTCGGAAAAGCACTCACGTTGGACTGTACGTATCCAGCACAATCGGGAAGCCTCTAATTCACGTGCAGTGAGATTCCCAGAATTTTTCTCCGACTGTCTGATGTTGTTCAAGAAGCGTAAAATCCAACCCATGATGTGCAGTATTTTCCAATAACTGCTGAATCTGGAAGCAATGATGAGAGGTTCCGTTGTAACGACGTTAAGTGTTTGCTGATGCGTCTTGCGAGTCTCTGGAAGTGAGGCGTTAGGCACACTGCTGTGGGGCCAAGAGCTAGGATGATCGGCTAGCCATACAGGCCCGTGCCACCAAAGTGAAGAAGACTGTAGTGCTTATGAGGATATTCCTCGTGACAAGACGTCGGCTGGATTATCCTGGCTCGGGCAGTACCGGCACTGAGCTGGACTCAAGATGCCTTGAATTTCCGTCACTCGGTTGGAGATGAATGTCTTCCAACGGTTTGCATCGCTTTTAATCCAACCTAGAGCGACCATGGAGTCACTCCACAGAGTAGATATGGTGACATTAAAGTCTGTTGCTTGGCATAAATACCTCAGAAGACGGCAACCCACTAAGATGGCCAGTAGTTCTAGTCGTGGGAGTGTAACCTTCTTGACTGGAGACAGTCTATTCTTAGTGCAGACCAGGTGTATGTAAGTGTTTACGTCGGCTGAAGTTCGAACATACAGTGTAACTCCGTAGTCCCGCTCCGAAGTGTCGCAGAACACGTGGACATGTGAAGTCTCCGATGTTGTCCTTGATAAACCAATCCATCTTGGAATGACCACACTTGCCAGATCCGTGAGGCTGGTTATCCACAGCTGCCATCGCAATGCAATGTCATGTGGAAGTATTTCGTCCCATGCTATGCCCCTACACCAGGTGTCTTGGAAGAGAACTTTTCCAACTATGGACACCGGTGAAAGTAATCCAAGAGGGTCGTAGAACTTTGCGGTCGTTTTCAATAGCTTTCGTTTGGTTCCTGGATCCTGCGAAAGGTTGTCGGTGATATCTGTATGGTCAAAGAGTAGTGAATCTGATTCTGTGTCCCATCGTACACCTAGTACTCCGGTTTCCCTTTTCGTTTCACGTCCTTCGGCTCTCCATATACCTTCCAATGGTCCAGAATTTGTTGCCCATTTTGCCATCGGCATCCGTATCTGTCGTAGTAGACCTGTCACCTCGTAATATAAGGTGATAACTCTGTTGTCATCTTCAGCTCCCGCAACAAAGTCGTCCATGAAAGTGCTTTGATCCATAAGAGCTGCTGCTGACGGGAACTGATCCTTGAATCTCGTTGCTAGTTCACGGAGAGTTGCAGACAGAAGAAAGGGACTGCTTGCAAGGCCGAATGGTAGACGAGTGAATCTATAGACGGCTGTATCATCTCTTGCTTGCCATTTTCCAAGTTCGTCCTTCTCCACATTGAACCAGAAGAATCTTGTTAAATCTCGGTCTTCAGTATCCAGGCATAATTGAAGGAAAGCTTGAGTTCCATCTCCTACTATGGCTTTGCGGTAAGTTCGGAAGCGGATCAACGTGGACAGTATTTCTGGTAACAGATTAGGGCCTGTTTCCAGATCATTGAGGGACGGTGCATCTCTCTCGTGGGATGATGCGTCAAAGACGATCCTCCATTTCTCTGTGCCATTTCTCTCTTTCTTGATAGCGTGATGAGGCAGGTAGTATACATCATTTGTAGTTTCCTCTGTAGCGATCAGCTGAACATGTCCCATGTTTACGTAGTCCATCATCTGCGCGTGGTACATTTCTTTGTACTGGGCATTAACGGCAAGTTTTCTCTGCAATGTGTGAAAACGATTTAGAGCGTTCTTACGGTTTGAGGGTAAGACCAGATCTTCTTTCTTCGGTAGGGATACTACCCTCCGCCCGTCTTGTAAGTGAAACGAATCGTGGAATTCTTGAAGAATAGTGGCATCTTTCGTTGTGAGGGTCCTTTTCTGATCTTCCCTTATTCCTAGGGACTCTAGATCCCAAAATCGTCGCATATCATCGTCCTCAACAGATGGGTCATTAGCAGTATGAATGTGGTGCACGTTGACGCTGTGGACAGTAATTCCCGACCTATTTCCACTCAGAATCCATCCAAATCTAGAAGGAAGCAGTACTAACGTGTCTGAGAGGCGTATTGGCTTGTCGTCAAGTATCACCTTCCAATAATGATCTCCACCTATTAGAAGTTCTATAGGAAGTTCATTGTTGTCATCCTTGGGATCAGCAAGTCTCAATTTTCGTAAGCGTGACAGGGACTGGACGTCGAGTGGAACAGTCGGATGTGGCGAGTAAACGTTGTCACTCTCAAATGCAGAAATACGCAGAGCAGCCTCCGTGCATATTCCACTGATGTTGAGGTCAATGAGTCTGCGAGCTGAAGATGTGTGACGAGATGACTCGAATCCGGTAACTGTCAAATCCTTGTGTCCCACGATATTCAGTTGAAGCTCATCTACCAGACTTCGGCTTACGAAGGTTGATTGACTGCCAGCATCCAATATGCATCGTGTACGTTTTCTCAGTCCGGTGGGCCCTGTGATCCAAATATTCGCCGTTTGAAGATAAGTGAACTGCGGCATAGTAACGTCAATCTTCCCCACGGATATTGATGCGGGCTGTTCTCCGGTGCAGATGGAAATGTGATGATTCTTTTTGCACTTTGCGCATGATACCTTACTCTTCTTCGTGCAGGTCTTCACACTGTGACCTTTATTGAGGCACAAGAAGCATCGGTTGGCAGTTTTTAACTTTTCAATCCGCTCAGCTACATTGCGGATCTTCACACAGTTCTGGGCCCAGTGGCCTCGAGTCTCACAGAACACACAGAATTCGGAATACACTTTCTTTGTGTTCATGCCCATCCGTTTTGACTTTGTGTTCACATGGAGTGTTGTGGCAGTGCCTGAGAAGAATTCGAGTGAAGTGATATCTCCTCTGATCTTCTGTGTGATCACAGCGCCCTCTACCTCCTCGTTCAGGAACTCCATCAACTTGGTAATGTGACTCTCGGGAATGCTCTCTCGTTTTGAATAAATTATCCAACGGCGGACAATACCTTGAGGGAATGCTCGGAGAATTTTAGGGCATAACATCCGCCGGTAATTATCTACATTTTCCCCTAAGGCCCGTAAGGCTTGTACGCGTCTATTGCATTCTATGTACATGGCATTTAGATTAGAAGGAGTATCGTCTGAAATTGGTTGTAAGGCTTCGAGATAGTCAAGATGGGCCTGAATTATGCGGTCAGTGTTTCCGTAGCGAGATATTAATATCCGTTTAGTTTCTTCTTAAGCATCAGCCGTTATCGGTATTCCATCAACTAGATTCTTCGGCTCACCCTCCAGATATCCACGGAGATAGACGTGCTTGTCAATGTGAGCGAGAGATTGATTGTTGTCAACAGAAGACTGGAATTGCTCCCAAAAACGTGCCCAATTCTCAATGTCACCTGCGAATTTGTCTAATTTTACGGCAGGTAGCTTCACTGTGTGCGTGATGGATGTTGGGAACGGAGATCCTGGCGTTGGTTGCATACTCATTCCGGCGACCGATGTTGTCAAACTGGAGAGTGACTTAGATTTATTCTCGGCGTGTGATGCTTTCAGAATCGCTCCCTTCGCGATGTCGATGTATTCCTCACATTTTTCGACATCGGCCTCGTATTCTGCGTCGGTCAAACATTCCTGTATACTATCGTCCAGAACTGTGAGATGATCTAAAGCTTCTTGGAGTCTAATGCGATTATATTCGTATTCTGATATGTCGCCGACCGTAGCACTATTTATTATCGTACTGAATTTAGTTATAGTTGCTCGTTCCGTCTTCCGCTTTCTTTTCAAAAACGCTAGTTTACTCTTAACACTCTCGTCTTGCATCTTGAAGAATGGGTGACGAAATAAATAAATAGTACCGTGCTGCGACAAGTGAAGGTGATTGTCTGATGTCAGCGCATGCGTGATATCGTCTTGTAGTGTCCGTGATGGCTACGAGGTATTTAGTTTAGGATCTACCGCAAGATGGCAGCACTTGCTCGTCTATCATTCGTGAATTCCATTACGTGGTGTAAAGTAATTATATTACAATTCGTGCCCTGTTTAGTCGTAGTAGTATCACTTTTGCAATAATATTAAAACTGAAATATCACGTTAGTATGTGGCGCGTGTAGAAGTTCCAGTATCTTCTTACCTCGTAATCCGGCGTGGCGTGGCTGCATGTACAAAACGTGATTGCTGTTTGTAGTGATAGCATCACCAGTTTACTTTGTACACAAATAAAACACAATTGCCCGTATTCTAATGCACATTTCTACGTAATCTAAAGTTTTCGGCACCAATGTTGGGATACGTATAATGGATAAATAGTGATCGTGAAACACGGACGTCTTACTTAGCAGCCATCTTTTATTACACTAACTTATATCAAAGAGCTTCAAACATAAAGAATAAATACAAGAAATAAACCAAAGTAGAAATACATGAAATAAGCCAAAGATGTCCATCTTCTCAGTCCTCCACAACCATATTCATGAAATTCTGGGTAAAAAGTGAGCATCTGGACTGTAATTATAGCAATTGTTATGTGTGTGGGTACCGGTATTCTTTAATTCAGAGTTTGTTAAATCCATCTATTCAGGATGTTTCAGAGTGGTACTGGTACCTCTATTTCCTTTCCACAACATATCCTGTGGGTAAAATGACATGAGCCTAATCAGTTTGTTTTTAGTATTAACTACTGTACCTACAAGATTGTGTTCCTTTTGTAAAGAGTTAAAGTTTTGGGTGGTTGGTTGGTTGGTTCCTTAGTTTAGGGGCTGCGACAACGCGGTCATGTAGCCCCTTGTACTTTGGGTGTGTGTAGAATCTGTCTGATAACCGGTGTTAATTGTGATGACTGTATTAGTGTGTGTATCTGTTTTTTTTTAAATTCAAGTAGGGACTGCAACTTTGAATTTTCAAATAGTTCCTACTTTTGCCGCCAAGCGCCACCGTCAACGACTACCAGGCCTAGTTCAGAACTAGCTACTAGACGCCACCGCAGTCGGCTCTTGGCAACGAACGTAGCAACCTAAGAGCGTTGTTTACATTCTTAACCTATCCAATTTAGTTTCACACAGGTGTAATTAGTGGAAAGATCTTTAACATGCCATAAATCTATGACATGGGACCGCCGGCTTTACTTCCCCTCCGAAGGAAGGCATACTGAGGGATTTTAACGCTCTTAAAAAATCCGACGGCTTCGGGTTAAAGTTTTGCATAGTCAGTACACGACTGTCAGACAATAGACAAAGGCTTCTTGCTTGGGAATCCATATTTTGTTATTATTTCAGTGTATGATGATGCTCATCCTTATCTAAACAGGGAAAAGCACTACAACAACAAACAGTTCATGCCCTTGAGTCTGACATGAGCCGCAGTGCTAAGGGAAAGAAAATCTTACACTTCTACTTCTTTTGAACATGATTAATTCTGAAACTCTGCTACTTTTGTTAAGATGAGCACTCATGCACACAGTAGAACAAAAGCAGTTCTATATTTCAGTGATGAAAAATGGCAAAATTTGTACTATTGTAGTTGTCATTTGACAATTGAAGTTATTGGGAACTTTCATATTTTTACAGCTTCATTTATAATTCTAGACCAGTGAGGTTCAGAGACAAGCACACTAGAAAACCTTGCAAAATGTAGCATGCCTCAGCATCCCATCTGTATGAGGGGGATGCAGAACACATCCCCCAACCCACGTCTCTAGGACGGATATAGCTACATCTGCACTAGCTGCTCAGTCTCAAATCTAGGAGCTTGTGCACTGACAACTCTCTGAAAGGGGATGGAAAGAGAGAGAAAGGAAGGATAGGGGATTAGGAAATAGCAGTCCAGGCTAGAATTGTAAACAAGTGTTATGCAGCACAAAATCACCAGTCCTATGCACCGTTATTCAAATCCTTGCTTTATACTAAGTTGGAACTTTAATTGTAGTAACTATTGATTTACTACTAAGAGAAAAGTGATACCTGCATGAAACATCTACAGTCCTTCAATGTAATCACTAGCATTTGTTTACAACTCGTTACCAGTGATGTGGAAGTCATGGAATCCCTGTAGTAGTGCCTAGAGATGGGACTATCGACTACTTTTAACCATCGACTGACTAGTCATTCATTGGTAGAAACTATCGACTAGATAGTCGACTACTTTCAGTCGAATGGTTACCTGAATTCGCATTTCTCCTAACCGTGTTGTTTCATGTATTCGACAGAAAGTAGTCGCTTCTAGGCAGCGTACAAAGCCCTGCAAGCCGTTACCGGCTGAGTTGAATCGTACCAACAGATGAAAACCAAACTTCTCCTTAACCCACCTATTTTTGCAGACATTAGTTTGGACTACTCGACGCTCGGCAACATGCAATTGGTCAAAGTTATTTATTTATTTTTACTGTGCTTCGAAATGGTGGTTTACGTCGTGTAGAGTGCAGCCATTATTTGCAATGTTGCACATTTCATTTAATGCAAAATGTGTGAGTAAATGTTCCCCGATACCGGTATTGATACAGGGCACATTACCTGTATGTACTGTAGATAAGTGAAGTAATAGACCAATACTTAATTAACCTAAGAATAAATTAAATCACTATTACTGAGAGGGAGTTCTTAAGTACCGGGAACAATTCCATAGCCAACATTGAAATAATCACACTTCATATTTTAATACCAAAAAATAGTTAATGTAAAATTTGTTATTTGTACAAGCGTGAAGGGCTAGCATAGCTGTAGTTTGTGCATTGATTAATAAATAAATAAATTAATAAATAAATATGTCCATAGAGTCATAACAAGTTAGGCTATGTGTTCACTAATTTAATCCTCTCTGAAGTACTAAGAACGTAGAGCTGAAATACGACTTGAACAAGAAAATTACGGCCAACAGTAAATACACACGAAAATAGAACACTTTAGAACAGCAACGAGGGCGAACTTTCAGTGGAGATGTTGGCAACAATGTAAATACTAAGGTTTTTTTTAATGCGCGCGCCATGTGCTGAAACAATTGACGACCAGAACGTAAAACTATCCGAGCGCGTTCTACATGTTAAAAGTTAAAACACAATTGGGATATGTCGTTTGCAAACGACTTGTTTATGTTACCAAGGATCATATAAGTATAAGAGATTCGTCACTTTTGGTTATAGAATTTCCGAGAGAGAACACCGCCTGAGGCTATGGATTGTACTGCCAAGTCTGGCAACATAAAAAGTAAAAAGCCATATGAATGTAGCCTTTATTACACGTATATGAACGGTATGTTCGGCGACGAGTTATTGATTATTGATGAATATAACTCAAACATAACTGCGCCTTTCGCTAGGTGCTGAAATATACGTCTAGATAGGAAAAGAATACATTTTGATATATATCAATGTTGGCAATGGATTTGTCACGAAAGACACAGTTATGCCGTTCTAGAGCTTAATTCACCTCTAGGCTAATTAAAAAATGCTCTCATACTCTACAGAATAGTTGGGATATTCGATGAATATAAAGAAAATCGTCCAAATGCACACACTACATTGCCATAACCTCACTTTTTGCCTAGCATGCCCGCAACCACCCACCCCTCCCCGTAGCCCTAAACCACAAATGTTATTGCAATGCAAAGGAGAATGGGTAAGGAAACAAACAAGAGATGAAATGCACACATTTATTCTCTATATATTTTTATTCGCGAGTAGTCCATATTGCCCACTAGTTTTTCACATGGTCAACACCAGGAAGATGAAAATTGCCGTATTGTTCTTACTATCATTATAATTCTTACATCCCGGTGCTTGGCAATTTTTCCTCCCTTGCAGTGGCATGATTGACTCTCAATTCAATTCAAATAAACAATGAAAATACTGAACAAATCAAAACAACCAACAACACCACGAGGAAAATCAATCAAAACAGACTATTCCCGCTTCCGCCATTCGGTTTGATGTGAACGTTCATAAGTGCCAACTACGGAACCTTAGTGCTAAAATTAATTCTTCATTGGTTGGCAGAACAAACAGTACAGGGCCTTACCCCGACCCACGCGCTCCCTATGAACTGTCATCCCCCTGTATGTTACGGTGAGTAGTCGTTGAATTCATTCGACTGTTTTTTAAAAGCAGTCGATGGATTTAACATTTTTCAGTCGACTGCTGCGGTGCTGCCCATCTCCAAACAATTGACGACCAGAATCAATTTATGCGTACGGTCAAGCTGTCCTCACAGTACCCGCTGCAATAGATGTAGAGATTCACATCACCACTCTATCTTATGATGGATGTCAGTACATAAAATCAGCCATAAGGCAACGGCAGTTTAACCACAGACAACGCTACAACTCTTCCATCCCTGCCCTCATGTCTTTGCCACTAACCCCCTCCCACACAGCACGCCACTGCTCTGACACAGTTGTTAGGCCTGCTACAACAACTCTCAGCCATAACCCTGTAAACTACAGCTAAACCAAACCCAGAACCCCCTAATACACTTCATTAGCAGGCCAATAAAATCCATAAAACAACTCCGCAACAAGCTTCACAAAAACCTAAATTATAAACGAAAAGACTACTCCACAAACACCAAAATCAGTAAACCTCCCTCATTTCAGCCACACTACACCTTAAACAGACATAGAAGGCATAGGCATGACTCCTTCATGGAGTAGGCTATTGTGTAAACACGATCATGTCTCCTTAAACTTTACTGAAGACTTCATTAAATTCTATTAAAAAAATCATAAACTCATTCCACAAATCTTAAAATCAGTATGCATCCCTCATTTCAGTTACTCTATAGAAACATAGAAGGCATAGCCATGACCCCTTCATGGAGTAGGCTATTGTCAAAATCTGACCACGCATACTACAACCTTACTCTAATTCAAAATTACGGCTAAATGATCCATCTGACTGGGAGGCAAAGGTATTTACCGGCTTGCCTGGGATGATGTGCCACAAAACCGGTATCTGGAGTTCAAACATACCGTAACCTAAATATTGAATGACAATTTTGAATTGTCCAATAACTTGGACAATTGGATTTAGGCTATTTCATTGAAAGATCAACGAACTGTATAAAACTATAGGCACCTACAGGTATACTTAACTTATTAATTAAAGCTCTACAATAAACATACAGCACAATGAATTGTAGCATGAAGTTATCCTGAAGAAGTCGTTTGATTAGTACGACTACTTAAATTCGAATGATTCCATTCGCTTGGAATTAGTCGTTTGCCAACGACTTGTTTCATTCGAATGATTTCCAACGATTGCTTTGGGATCAGTCGTTTACAACGACTACTTTTATTCGAATGATTCTATTCGCTTGGAAGTAGTCGTTTGCCAACGACTTGTTTCATTCGAATGATTTCCAACGATTGCTTTGGGATCAGTCGTTTACAACGACTACTTTTATTCGAATGATTCCATTCGCTTGGAAGTAGTCGTTTGCCATCGACTTGTTTCATTCGAATGATTTCCAACGATAGCTTTGGGATCAGTCGTTTGCAAACGACTTGTTTATGATACGGTGAGTAGTCATTGAATTCATTCGACTGTTTTTTAAAAGCAGTCGAATAAGTCGATTGTTTTAACTATCGACTAATTCAACTGTTTTCAGTCGACTGCTGCCCATCTCTAGCTAGTGCCCATTCTGTTGATGTGTCTAATCAGACTATCCACTGCCTCTGGAATCTTGGGAACAGTCTGGAAACGAATGCCTTGAAGTGGTTCTTTCATGTTTGAGATCAACTCATAATCACATGCCTTTAAGTGCAGTAATAGATGGAAAGCAAGCCTCCGTGGCTTAGGCTGCAGCACGCTGGCCTCTCACTGCTGGGTCCGTGGTTCAAATCCCGGTCACTCCATGTGAGATCTGTGCTGGACAAAACGGAGGCAGACAGGTTTTTCTCCGGTTTTCCCTGTCACAATTTCATTCCAGCAACACTCTCCCTTATCATTTCATTTCATCTGTCATTCATTTAATCATTGCCCCAGAGGAGTGCGTCAGGCCTCGGCAGCCGGCACAGTTCATATCCTCGCCGCTAGATAGGGGCTTCATTCATTCCATTCCTGACCTGGTCGGAGACTGGAAGCAGGCAGTGGATTTTCATTTTCAATAGATGGAAAGCATTTCCCAATCCCAGTGACCGTACAAATCGGCTATGGGGTGTAGCACATGTGCCCAGCCATGATCCTGTAATAAGATGAGGGGGGTTCTACAAGAAGTGTTGCCGCTTCCTTTGCAATATTGATCTCGGGTCTTGCTCCAAAATATTATGGAAATACTGTGTGTTAACAATCAGTCCTTGTGGTACAGCCGTGACACTATCGCAGTCATGGGCACAATCACTATACCTTTCACATCAGTAGAGCTTTGATAAACTTTTGTCTTGCTATGCGACCTGTAATGTCGCCACTCACTGGATTTATAAAAAACTTTGAACCCATTTTTACAGTGTTGCCTTATTAACAATTGATACTGTAGCTTTTCAGACGACTAACTAGATTGGCACTTAAATTGAGGTTTGTACCACCCGGCCTATGTCTCATCAAGACAGCATAAGAAAGCATCTCCTTCGTGAACATAATGCTCATAATGTTTGAGTAGCATCCAACTCTATCCTCCACTACACTTCCATCAACTCGTGGAGAATCCACCGATTTGGAATTTTCTGCATTATTGGGCACTTTTTTTTTAATATGTAGCACAGTTGTATGTTATAATCCCATCTCAAAACCTAAATCGCACATCGTCTAATGTGTGTCTGTGTCTGTGGCAACAACCTGCACTTCCTCTTCATTGACACTAAGGTGACAAGAAAGCTACATATGTCTATGTCCCTTGAGTTCTAACCAACCTCACCTCTGTTCTGTATGACTACGCCATATCCTCTCATGCCTAACGGAGACCATCATGACATTGTTTTGCTTTGCTACCAGGGGTACATTGAATTTTCAGCCAACTTCTCTGTTCCATTTAGTGATCATGGTGAAAACACAACACACAACAGTTTAGAGCGCCAACTCACACAAAACTGAAGTCTTCATGCCATAGACCAAGTGCATACCGGCAGAAGGGGGAGTCCATTTACTGTGAGGTAGGTTAGACAAAGAATTACATGTGGTAGAAGTGACAATAATTCAGTTTCATTTCTCATTCACAGTAGTGTTGCGACCGTGCAAGTTCCTACGCTCATAGGAGTTATCCATAAATTATATTTGCAAAATTGTCATAAAATTTAACCCCTCCCCCCATTGTAACATGTAATATCCCTCCCTAAGTGAATGTCCAAAATAAATATACCCCCTACCCCCTTGTTCTATGCATTGCGTAACTCGGCGCATGGAAAACAAAATCCACTTTACACCCCCGTGTTCCAGCACCAATAGCAGAAAGTATATTCCTGAAATCACGACAATGCTACACAGAATTAATTTTTCCTTCCACAAAACAACCTACAAAAGAAGTTTTATTATAAACATATATGGAAAGTGCCAAAAAGACAGTCCATTTGGATTTTGCAAATCAGGTAGTCTAATAACAAAAGAAAACCTGACGAACATACAAATTTTCTTACAGACCCCATCCCCCCAAATTATCGTACACTTTTGTCACATTCTTTTAAGGACCAATGCCCGCTCGAGGAACATAGTCTATGGATGATGCCATGTGTAAGGGCTTATGTTGAATTTCTTTTTAGAAAATTGATTGGAAATAAGAATTAGGTACAGTATGTCAAATATTGCTAGCCTTGTTGTGTTGGGTAGCATGCCTGCCTCTCACCCAGAGGCCATGGGCTCGATTCCCAGCTCCATCAGGGATTTTAGAAACTAACATGAGGGCTGGAACAGGGTGCTCTCAGCCTTGTGAGGACAGTTGAGTAGCCATCTGACAGTGAGGTAGTGCCTTGGTCAGGAAAACCAATTTTAATGGCCGAGGGGATACAAAGCACTGGCCACGTGTCATCCCACAATCTGTAGGCCAAATGGCGGGGCAGCAGTTGCTTGGTAGGCCAGTACCCTTCACGAGCTGTGGTGCCACGGGGTCCTTTGTTTTATGTCAACTATTAATCTACATGTAAAATTTAGGAACAAGTTAATATAGTTCAAACATATATTGGTCATCATACTGTTTATAAAACTAAGGAGAACCCTAAAAATATGCAATTTACAACTAACTTACACTTGCAAACATTAGTAAAATTAGTGAAATTTAGTTTTTTTAAAGCAATTTTGTCATTGGATGTGAAAGAAATTCCTTGCATTGAAAGATTTCAAACACAATCCAACCAAACATTGGAATGTGAAAGGTGGATTTTCTTCTTCCTCTTGGTCCCCACAGTTGTCCTAATTTCCTGGCATTTTTCTCATCACCTCGGTCTGCACAGATGGCAAGGTTGTCATCAAAATGAACCTAACATAACATTTGAAGTTCACATCTTCTTCGGTGATGGTTGTATCAGGTTGAATTTTGAACTCTTATTCATCACCTCTCACAACTCCTGATTTGCAAAAACAACTCTTGATGGTTGAAGAGGATACCTGTTTCCATGCAGTTGAAATGAAGTTCTTGATTGGTATAGTTGGCTGAAGGGAACTCGACTCAAACATTCAGTAGAGACATTTGAGGTGGATAAACAGTACAACAGTCCATAAGATGGAGGACCTTCTTCTTAATTTTCCTCATGATTGCTTCTTTTTCTTTTAACCATTTTTCCATTAATTATTCCATTTTCCATTGTCTCCTTGAATTATTGTTTGTTGAGTAATCTCTAGGCTTTACTTTGATATTTTTGAAGTAGCGTGGATTCTGCAACTTTCCTATAACAAGAGGTTGAAGTTTATACAATCCATCTAAATTCATATCAAGCAGAACAATTGCCCAAACTTAACTAACCTTTCTCACAAAGTGTTTTACTCTGTAAAAGACAAGGAAAGAGTCCAATCTTGTCACAGTTTTATACGTCATCAGTCATTAGGCGTATAGTTCGAAATAAGTTGTAGCAGAATCTCCTCCACTGCACTGGTATATCATTAACAGCTTTGATTCTTCATAAACCATCCTTCCTGCTATACCATGATGATTCTTGAAAATCTGCAGGCTTCCTGTATAAGCCTTAAAATCATCTGTTATGTTCATCATATTAGCAAATTCTATGATATTTGATTTCAGCTGTCACCACTAATGTAATAGGTAAGTTAACAGTACACTTTTGTTGAAACCGGATGTAATGTGCCCTTTCCATGTCTGTAAATTTTCCCTCTTTGTAGATGACAATGTTTTCCAGATTTGGGCCCCAGCTTTTTAAATTCCTGTAAAATAGTCTCCTCCTTTCCAATGAGAGTACATAATGTTGGCTACTTGATGTTCGGCTTCAATGTCATTTCTGCTTTCAATTTATGTGAGTTCTTCTCCAATCCCCATGTAAATCTAACTTTATCCTCTGACGAGTATCTTATTCCGTTTCTATCATCCAAAGTCTGTATTGAAGTTATTTAAATTGAACATGTTGGTTGGCCAGGTCCAAACTCTGCACCTTTGTCTAAACCTGGAGTCAGCATTATACTGAGTCTACACATGTGTCACAATTGGGAAGGAGGTAAAAGCGTCAACAATTAGACTCTGGATGGCACAGTGGCAGGCTTCGTGAATTATTGGTGAGGTTAGCTGTCTCAACTTGCACCCCCATGAAAAGTCATGCTGTAGGTCTGCAAGGTCAACTGAGCAGTCTCTTACACAGTCAAAGGCAAACAAACTGCTTTACTGCCATGTGTGTATGATTTACGCCCAACTTATTTCTCGCTGTATCATATGAATGTATGTCCATGAGTTAAATCATTTTTGATTGTTTTTTATTCTGTATTGAGTATTATATCAACTGAGCTCAGTTGTCTTTTTCTTTCTTCTCAACATGCTCTTGCACATCACCCTTAAGTAAAAACATGTTGTTGTTTCCTATGGCTAGCCCGGATTCCAATACATCAGCTTTCTTGCGTTCCAATAGAGTTTGTGTGAGGTTTCCTGAAGTTCTAGCAGTCACATCAAGTTTGTTGCAATGTAGCAGGTGCCCCTTATCCATTTTACTTCCAGGTTCGTGACAAAGTGTGCATTCTTCAGATCTCAGGATGTTGATTCGTTTCAGATGAGCTGCAAGGCAGTCGTGGCCAGTGTTAAGTCTGAAGAAGGCTACAGCTTCTCTTCTTGGTGTTAATTTATATTGATCCCATTTGGCATCAATGTCTTTCCATAATTTGGTTTCTGCTGTTTTCTTTCCCATTTCTTCGTACCTGTTTTTGATAGTATTTTTCAAGATCCTTTTTGCTGACATAAAATCAGTCTGACTGACAGGTTGTTGTAGTGTGGTACCTTTTTTTTTTGCTAATCTGTCTGCCTCTTCATTTCCTGCTATTCCAACATGAGAAGGGATCCACTGAAATGAGATCTGTTTGTGGAGTCTTTGAAGGGTTTTTATCATACAAAAAATTTCTTTCGGTTCTTTATTTTGGGGCTTGTAATTTGACGAGATGGCTTGGATGGCTGCTTTTGAATCTGTAATGATAACACATTTTTGATAATCAATGTTTCTGCCTAATAACTGATGGAGTGCATGTGAAATTGCTCTTATCTCAGCATCAAAGTTTGTTTTGTTTTGGTCTACTGGGAAGTAGAGTGAGAAGAGAGATGAATGTATTCCTGCTCCAGTTCTATTTTCTTTGTCTTGTGAGCCATCTGTAAATATTTTTAGCCATTGATTAGATGGATATCTTTCTTCTATTGTACAGAGGGCCAGTTGTTTTAGATCTTGTGGTGAAGAGTCTTTCTTGCAGACCTCTTCTAACAAAGTAAGATCTGTAGTCACTTGTATATATTCAATGGGGGTTGACTGGCATACAGAGTGGTTCAAGTTTTATTTGCAGATTGCTCTTATTGATATAATCTTTGGCGAAACTTAAGGGATCTTTTTGTGTTTTAAGATTGGGGCTAGAAACTGGTTTTTTGATCCATGTCATTTGAGGTAGTCTTTGTATACTGAGATATGCATTGGCTGTTTGATGTCTCATCTCTTCTTCTATTGGTAAGTTGTGGGTATATAATTTCAAGGCGGTTATAAGTGTGGTTTTTATTGCACCTGTTATGATTCATAGGGCATTATTCTGACACCTCTCGAGGCGATCAATGTTTGACTGGGGTGCTGTAGAGAGTACTTCACTGCCATATTTTATGATAGGTTTGATGTAAGTAATGTAGGTTTTGTTGAGTGTGTCTTGAGTGCTCCCCCAAGTAGCTCCTGCTAGTCTCTTCAGTAATTTCATCCGTTTGCTTACCTTATCCTCCACATGTTTTATGCGTTTGGTCCAGTTCAGCTTCTTGTCCATGATGATACCTAAGTACTTTGTACTTTCACTTTTTGGAAGGTCTTGATTACTAAATTTGAGACTAAAAGTTGGATTGTGGTGTCTCAGGGAGAAAAACTGGTATACTGTTTTGGAAGTATTGATTTCCATATTATTGTTTTCAGTCCAGTTTTTGAGTTTTATAAGTGCCTGGTTCATTCTGTGTTCAAGAAGCATTTGCTGATTTGGGCTGTTACGTGCTGTGGTCCAAATGATAACATCGTCTGCAAACATGCTGATATTCACATTACCTACTTTCTTTATTGTTTTTGGAAGATCGTTGATGTACACATTGAATAAATTTGTGCTTGATACAGCTCCTTGTGGGAGGCCTAGTTTTGATTGCTTGCAACCAGAAGTTTTGTTGTTGTAACGAACATTGATCATTCTTTGTGAAAGGAATCTTGAAAACCAGTTTAACATACATCCATTTACTTTGAAGTTGATAAGTTTCTTTAGCAGCATGTTTCGCCATACAGTATCATAGGCTCCTTTAAAATTGATGAAAACTGCAAGAACACTTTCCCTTTTGTTAAAGGCTTCTTTAACAGCTTGTGTAAATCTCATTATTTGGTGGGAGGAGGACCTGTTTTGTCTAAACCCTGCTTGTTCTTCTGATAGAAGAGATTTTGTTTCCAAGTACCAATTGAGTCTATTTGTAATCATCCTTTCTAGAATTTTTACCAGAATGGAGGTAAGTGTTAAAGGTCGGTATGAGGGGACTTGGTTTTTTGGCTTGCCTGGTTTTAAGATTGGAATGATGGTTGCTTTAGTCCAGTCTTTAGGTAGGTTATCATTTGATGTCCAAAATTTGTTGAATATGTGTAGCTGTATGTTTAGAGCAGATGGACCTAGATATTTTATGAATTCTGGGAATATCTCATCTGGTCCTGGTTGTTTTCTGACTTGTGTGTTCTTTATTGCTAATGTTAACTCTTCCATTGAAAATTTATTGTTAAAGATATCGTCTGCATTATTATTCATGAATTTTTAGACTATTTTTTTGAGAGTCTTGTCTTCTTTCTTTTTCGGTTTTGATAGTCTAATTGAAGTGAAATGTTTACAGAAGTAGTTTGCTATTTTATGACAGTCTGTAATTTCCTTATCATTATTCATAATAGGATTCAAAGGAGTGACTACGTGTTTGTTGTTTAGAGAATTGATAAGTTTGTGAGCTTTATTGCTGTCTGTCCTATAGTCAACTGTTGTTAAAAATGTGTTCCAAGATTCTCTTTTTGATACTGTTATTGCTTGTTTTAATTTTGCTGTTGCTTGTCGCCATTTACGAACATCATTTTGATCCTGAGTAAGTTCAACTGTTCTTCTTGCTTTGTCTCTGGCGGACTTAAGATTGTTCAATTCATCTGACCAGAAACGTTTATATTTTGTTTGGGCACCTCTGGGTATGCACAGTTTGGCTATGTCTTTCATGGCTGTAGTAAATTTGTTCAGGATGATATTAGGAGGTGCATCAAGATCAATTTCCGATGTTTTAGTTTCAAGTTTGTTTCTGAAATTCTCCCAGTCTGCCTTTTTAAAGTTCCATCCGACAGATGAAGCAGAGGTCAAGTCCATCATCACAAATTTAAAGAATAAAAAGAGCTGTGGATTAGATAGGATCAAGACAAATTTCATTAAAAACAATATACAATCATTTATTAAAATCTTGGTTGAAATGATTAATGAGTCCTTAGTTACTGGCATGATACCAGATGACTTAAAAGTGGCCAAAGTAGTTCCTATATTTAAGGGTGGTGACAAAAGAAATCCAAATAATTATAGACCTGTTTCTATTTTATCGGTAGTTTCAAAAATTCTGGAAGAAGTGGTAAAAACAAGATTGCTTTCATTTCTGAACAAGAATACATTCTTTCATAATATGCAATATGGATTCAGGGAAAATTCTAGTACTGAGGCAGCAACTATTGACCTAATAACAATGCTACAAGAAACTATTGACAAAAATAATATGGCAGTTGGGTTATTTATTGATCTCACAAAAGCCTTTGATACAGTAGATCATAAAATACTGTTATCAAAATTAGAAAATGCTGGTGTCCGAGGTATAGCACTAAAATGGTTCCAAAGCTACCTTATTGGAAGAAAGCAGCATGTAGCTTTGAATAAATGCATAAGTTCAGGAAAATATATAACTCATGGAGTTCCACAAGGATCTATACTTGGACCTACATTATTCTTAATTTATATAAATGATATTGTGGAATGTAATTTGAGAGGGCATATCAAATTGTATGCAGATGATACAAATATCTTCTACACTGGGAAAGACATAATTGAAATCATACAAAATGTGCAACAAGATATAAATACTCTCTCACAATGGTTCCAGGCCAATAAATTAACAATGAACCTACAGAAGACCAATTACATGGTAATTTCAAAGCAAAGCATGAAAGAAATCACACATGACAAAATATATATAAATAATATTGAAATAAAAGAGGTTAATCAGGCAAAGTATTTAGGTCTAATCATCGACAAACACCTGACCTGGATTGAACACGTTGAACGAATTGCTAAGAAACTCTCACCTATAGTAGGGATCCTAAGGAAACTTCGGTATCTTATTCCCCTAAACCTTGTAAAACAAATCTACTATTCACTTGTACATAGCAAGCTCCAATATTTAAATGTTATTTGGGCTCACTGCAGGAAATCCACACTGAATGATTTAATGACTATTCAGAATAGGGCTATTAGAAACATATTTAACCTTCCTTACTGCACTCCAGTAAAAGATCTGTACATCAGAAGTAAAATTCTACCCCTCAGCATAAGTGCAGATCTCCGAGCAGCTATGCTAATATACAAAATTAAACACAACACAATACTCTATAGCTCTCCCTACATCTTGAACTCGGACAATCATTCTTATGGAACTAGGCATGCGAAGGACGTAGCCTTATATATCATTCACTCTTCTAAATACGGTAGAAATAGTTTCAAGTTCTCTGCATCACAGTCATATAATAAACTTCCCGATGAAGTAAAAAGTGCACCAACTTTGTCAGTATTTAAGAGGAAAACTACGAAAGTATTGTGGGAAAAATTCGATGCATCGTAATACATCAAATAAGCTTAAAAATCCTGTGCTTATCATTTTAAGAGACCTTGGTCTAAACAATCTTAGATATAGTATCAACTTTACTAATAGGCCTATGCCCTTATTCATCAATTTGTGTTACCTTCAGAATTTTCTTCCTGGTGTGTAAACACACATATTACTGTACAATTCCTCTGTACGAGCCTATGGCTCTTTGGAATTAATTGAATAAATATCATTCATCATTCATCATTCTGGTCTGCACTTTGAGCAGGTTCACTGTATGATGTAATAGTAAGAAGGGACATTCTATGTCCACTGCCTGGATCTTCGAGTACTGCTCGATGTCTGTGGTTTGTAAGATCTGTTGAGACTAATATGAGATCTGGGTTAGTTGTGGAACCAGAGTGGTGAATGAATGTTGCTGGGTCTTTGTTACTATATAATAGCTCAAGAGAGCTACTCTCTATAAGGTCTTTTATTGTTTTACCAGCTGAATTTGTGTAGTTGTAGCCCCAGACTGGAGAAGCTGCATTGAAGTCTCCTATAAAGATAGTAGCTGTTTTGATTTCTAAAAGGTGAAGATTCAGATTTTTATTGTTTGGAGGACTGTAAACACAGAATATTGTTATTTTCTTGTTGTTGATCCATATAGATAATTTGATAATTTCTGATGTATCTGTTGGGTCCATTTCTTTTACAATTCTGAATTTTGACATGATGTTGTTCTTCACTGCTGCAAATATTCCACTAGCTATTTGTCTTGTTTTGAAGAGAGTGTAGATGGTATACCCTTGGATCTTTAAATATTGTATGTTTTCAGGTGTAGTGTTGGCTTCATTGATTAGAAGGATGTCTATATCTCTGTCTATCATGATTTTCTTTACTTCCAAAAGTTTCTTTGTTGATAGACCACCTGCATTCCATTGCAGTATTCTTACATCGTGTTGTTTCAAGGGGGATAATTATGTATACTAGTTGGTATCATATGAAACTTGTATATTAATCTTCGTGGTGTTTGTTGGTACATACATGGAGAATAATAAAAGTAATGAAAACCAGAAATAAGTACGCACAGCTCAATCACACTTTTAATAATTACCTACGGGTAAAGGAGAATTTCATTCCAGCAACACTCTCCACTATCATTTCATTTCATCTGTCATTCATTTAATCATTGCCCCAGAGGAGTGCGTCAGGCCTCGACAGTCGGCACAGTTCATATCCTCGCTGCTAGATGGGGGCTTCATTCATTCATTCATTCCATTCCTGACCTGGTCGGAGACTGGAAGCAGGCTGTGGATTTTCACCTACGTGTAAAGGAGAAATACATTCAACTTAGATGGCGTATTCTCTGGGACTTACATAAAACTATGCACGAAAGAGAATTACGTACAAGTGGGTTATAAACCAGTTTCAACCATAATTAACAGACAAAACATTCAGTCTTTCTTTTTCACATAACTGTAGCACTCTCATAAAAAGAAAACTAAAAACTTTATATTTCATTTCGCTCTTTTATGATCAGAATTTAAAAAATTCCCTTCTTGTCAGTGCTGGTCCTGATGTAAAGCACTACCTTTCACTTATAAGTGTGGACTTTAGTAGAGGTTTTGTTGACAAATGTGCTTGCTGATTTTTTCAGGATTAATTCAGTTTTTGTCTATAACATACCCTTCTAATGAAATTCTGGATGTTTAGCAAGTTTTACAATTCCCAAGTTGTTGATGTTACAGTTGCTTTCTGCATAGTGAACAAAGTCAGACCATTGAGATAATGATCTCCTTTGCTGTTTGATCTTCTGCCAAATATCCAGCCTCGGTAATGAATATCTTTTAATGATTTCCAGGTAAAGGTTGATTCACCCTGTTTAATATCAATGGCTGATTTAGAATTCCTAGTCTACATATCAGCAGTATAAATTCATCCCCTTACACCCCTGTTAAGAGTTTCAAAGCCATGCTTTTCATATCTTGTTGAGGTTTCTTATACTGTTCATGGCTGCTATTGCTGCTGCAACTCTTCTTCGATGAGGCATGTGAACACATTGCCTTGGGCATGATACTTCAAATTAGTCACATGTGTAAGTGGTTTGTCCTCAAGGAAGATGATGCTCTGCCTTCTCTTCTGAAGGTCATGGTTATTGTTTTCTGTACATTTATTACAAGTTTGCTCACTTTTGCCCAGCCACTTATTTTATTCCATGCTGTATGATGGCTGTTGAATGAGGAAGACTCAAATAACATGTCGTCCCCATATGCCAGAGCCAGACAGCTGTGTGCTTACAGCCACTCCACCATGTCAGTTGTAACTCTTTAGTCAATCAACATGAATTTGCCCAAAGACTGGGCAGCGCACAATGTACATAATATATGAATAATAAGTAAATAAAAATAACACGACCAAAATTAATTGACATTTCAAAACAGAAGATCCGCCACATTTTTGTCGATAGACATATGGAACATGTTATGAGCTGTTTACAACCAAAATAAAGCACCAGTTTGCTCCAGTTCAATAAAAGCATCCAGTTCTTCAAACACAACGACAATTTTGTAAATACTTTGATGCACAAAACCCAGCCTGTTTAATGGATCACTATGCGATGTAATATTTTAATGTGCCTTTAAGACAATCAACCCTTACAGGGATTTTAATGTGTTTTTTAACGAAAGTTTCATCCTTTTCACCCATTTTCAAATGTTTTAAAGTATTTTTTGATGTTTAGTGTCATTTTATCGATACATTTTTTGATTGTTGTGCCACACTATTGTAAGGCTGCTGAAGAGGACATTATAAGGAGCTCTGAAACATGTACCTGAGGTTCACCTGTACAAGTAATTAAAAGTATTGACTAAGCAGGAACTTTGAAAATTCTTTTTGTTAAATAACACTATTTACTTATTATTCATATATATTGTACCCCACCCAATCATTGGGCAAAGTTGTGTTGACCGACTGGAGAGTTACAACTGACAACACTGAGAAAATGGCTTCAAAACTTTACTTTATGCCACTCCGCCATGCTGCCCTCTCGCTAGGTTTCCTAGTAGTTACTGTAGCATGAGTGCATAGAAGAGGGAATAGACAGGGTGGGAAGTAGTCCAACGTAACTATCGTCATTCTGAATATACAACCTGCTCTACAATCAACTCACACCACCTTACCTGGACTCTTGCTTGACGTTACAATGCTTGCTCTTCCTCCACAAATGTTTCATCTCACTGACATGTTCTGGGCTGCCACATGTATACAATTTGACTTCCTCTGTGTCAGTCTCTTCAGTGATGTTAATTGTGAATAGAAGCAGGCTGAGTGGATCATCCTGCAGCATAATGTTAGTTTTTTGGTATACCGTAACTTTGATTTTGCTATTGTGTCATTGATTTGAATGTAGTTGTTGCTAAGTATCATCAGCATCATCTTGCACAGTACCGAAAGCAGTGGCTAAGCTCGCTAAAGCGCAGCTTTAGGTCATGGGACCAAGCTCTCTGCTGACTCGTTAGATGCGTGGGTTCGAGCCCCTCCGCCGGCCGTCCTTGAAATGGTTTTCCGTGGTTTCCCATTTTCAATACCAGGAAAATGCTGGGATGGTACCTTTTGACAGGCCACGGCCGCTGCCTTCCACATCCTTGCCGAGTTTCATTCATCTTTATCCATTCCATCTCTCATCCCGACGTGTAGGTTGCCCATGGGTGTCAACTAGAAAGACCTGCACTCGGCCTCTCAGGAGACCACACGACAAAAAGAGAAAAATAATCCTGCACAGTTTCCAGTTTCCAGCCTTACTAACCTTACTGATTGGGTCTCTCCACCCGAGCCTCATTTTTCAAAGCGATGGGGATTATCCGCTACTGGCTTGCAGGTCCTATTATAGCTTCACCAGAGCTGTTACTTTTCAGGGTTCGTGTAGGACATTCACAGCTACCATAGCAGTTCCAGGGTACACGCAGTCTCCACTGTACTTTGCGACAGGCAGTCCCCTACTTCATGCCATTGACCATCTGCCATGACATGGACATGTGGTTGGACTTATGGGAGACAGTTGTTGCTATGTATATTTTTTATAGTCTTCCTGAATTTCCAGCTTTTCAATATATATTGTCCTGTTTAAGAGATCATAAGCCTTTATGTAGTCTCTTGGGCATCCAAGTATTCTCTGTATGTCCTGTAGCAGTGATTTTACCAATTATAGTATAGACCATCCCCTCCAGAAACTGAAATTTACTTCTGGGATTGCATCCTGTGTTTAGGCTGTGATGTACAGGGTCATCCGTTTGGGATGTCAGAAAAGTAAAACGCTATACACAAGAAACTATGCACATCTATTGCTTGTTAATGGTACATACGTGTTAAGGAGAGTCTGGAGTTTGTGTCACAGCACATTAGCACTCAACATGTCCACCATCGCACAAGTGGCACAAATGATACCTCTAATCCATGTTGCGCCACGTGGCACGCAGCATTTCTGGAGTGATTTGCTGAAAGGCCGCTGTAATCTCCCTCCGTAGGTCGGCCAGATTCTGTGGTCTTTGTGCGTACTGTCGACTTGACGCAGCTCCATACAAAGAAATCTGGGGGAGTTAGGTCAGCGCTATTAGGAGGCCATGGGATAGGTCCATCACGGCCGCACCAGTGATCGTTGAATATGAGGTTTAATTGTTCCCTCACCATGATAGCCCAATGCGGTGGAGCACCATCCTGTTGATGGATAACCATGTCCAGTATCCCATCTTGCTGTAATTGAGGGACCACATACTGCTCAATCATGTCAAGATAATTGACGGCATGAACAGTCTCCTCCGCAAAAAAGAATGGTCCATAGACTTTCTCAGAGGTCACTCCGCACCACACATTCACTTTAGGGCTGGCTCTTTCGAGTTCGTATGAGACATGTGGATTTTCTGTTCCCCAAATGATGCAGTTATGCGTGTTGACTTGGCCACTCACATGGAATGTGGCTTCGTCCGTGAACATCCATTGTTTTAACCATTGACAGTCACCTTCCTGCCGCTCATACATCGTCGTAACAAAACTGAGTCGAGCTCTGTAATTCAGCTGTGTCAATGCTTGCAGGCGCTGCATACGGTATGGATGCATGTGAAGATAATGCCTAACAATCCTGTGACATGTTGTGTTTGGTGTATTCTGCTCTGTTGATAAGCAGCTGAGTGACTTTCGTGGACTCTGCGTCATGGCTTGTCGAATATCTTCCTCCTTGTTGCTATCATGCCACCTTCCACCTGTGTGAGGCATCTGCAATCCATTTTCCAAAAACATGTTGTACCATTGAACAATGTCCCAATGTGATGGGACATCCCTAACGTTGTACTGACGTCTGAAAGCTCACTGGGTCTTCACTACACTGAGCGCGTTGTGTTGTAACGACCATCTTCACTCAACTCTGTAACAACACTGAACACTGAGCCCGCTAACGTGTGCCGCTCTGTACCTGACATCTGGTGATTGCATTATGAACTACACTGCTGTATTGTCTCGTGGAAGTCCTTGTTGCAAAGAGAATCATTGTTAACTCCCATCATTGTCACGTACATTACAGAAAATTGCATAGATATATATGCATTAACATAATAACTATAACGTTATACTTTTCTGACATCCCAAACGGATGACGCTGTATATTATTGTTAATGTTGACAGCATTGCACATTCTAATGAATTGCCCAGTTAGCATTAGGATCCCTGGTGTCCCCTTTGTTCAATAACTTGAAGGTTGCATATTATCACCATCTTTCAGGTAAATTTCCTTGTCTCTTGCATTCACTATTTTTAAGTCCAAGCTTCTTCCAGAGTGAAACAGTGGTAGTTTGTTGTTTTTAAAAGGGGTCAGGCATAGAGTATTTTTGATAGAATATCTGCCCGTTATAGTCCATGTTGACCCCTATCATGAGTGGATTAGTAAACCAATGTTACTCAAGTGGTTTGATTATGGTACCCATTCTGATATTTTTCTCCGATATTCCTGGGGTGTGATAGTGCAGTGGTCAAGCTGCTCACCTCACACCAAGGCAGACTTGGTTTTGATTCCTGGTTAATACATGTGGCATTTTACAGGTGAAGTGTCATGTCTGGTTATTTGGATTCCGCATACAGTATAAAGGAGCACAAGATTAATGTTTATGGAATCCCGCAAGCTTCCTTACTATTCCTTCTGGTATTCCTAAAATAGGTTACTTAAACCCATTCATTTCATATTTCATTAAAAAAATTAACATGCACACCTCCAGTTCCCGAAAATGCTGTGAATATTATTAGATACTTATTCTTGTCATTCAGCTCTTACCTAACAACATTGTGATATACTGTATTATTTAAAATAAGTTGAAATTAACTGCCTACTGTTACCCCAGAGATGACTTGCATGATGAAAGACTTATACAGCATATAATTTATTGATATTAAAGTCTGGCATGTGCTACTGATAACTTACTTTTCACCTCCTATAATGCATTTGTACTGACAATTACTGAGTACGATACTGCCAGTAAGGTCAATACTATACTGTAAATGAACAAAAGATCAACACACAGTTTTACAGACAGAACTCTATTTTGCAGGCACCAAAACTTTCAAAATATGGAGGGAGGGTTGTCTTCACCCAGTTTCAGAATTCCCCTGATTTCTCCAATTAGACCTTCTAACAAGATACAAATACACTAATGCTAAGTTTCTTTGTCTTGTAAAATCTTTTTGAAAAGCTCTCTTTCAGTGCATTTTGTGATGATGATAATTGTTGTTTTAAGGGGCCTAACATCTGGGTTATCGGCCCCTTATGGTAATGAAAATGTAAATGAAATGAAACTATACCAAAAATTAACTACATACTTACATACTAAAAGAGGAAATGGAAAACCAAAATAAGAATAAGGGAAACAAAAGACAGGAGGTAAGGAAATGCCGTCAACCCTCGATAATGAGAATTAAGGGACTTGGAAGAAAGGAGAGCCAGGAAAGGCAAATAGGAAAGGTAAAGAGAAGAGGGACCACTCCAAAGGCAATGGAAGAAGGAGAAAAACCGGACCCTGCTCAGGAAACCCTCGGGGTCGCCAGTGCATTTTCTGCATGTTGATTTTCCTTCTTAGATATTCTTAAAATGTGCTATATTCAGCAAGAAGTTCTGTATAGTATTTTGATAACGAAGTTTATAGGCCAAGAACATGTGATGTTGATGAACATATCTGCCCACTACCACAAAACATTAACACTCCCAACATGCCACTTTCACTAGATTTGTCGTGGCCAACCTGTCAGTCACACCTTTGTTTGGGACTTCGGCCCACTGAAAAACATGGGATGATGTAAATAACCATTTAATGGGGAAAGCATGTGGCAATACTGTGGTGGCAGGTTTGAAATGCATCCAGCGCTTTTTTTGCCATGTGCTCCTACTGCTAGAAAAGTGCATATCAAGTCCATAGAACTGCTTAGTTGCGATATAAGCAACCTTGTATAATAGAAAGTGTATCCTTACAACTATGAACCAAGTAGGCTTTAAGGATTTTAATGAACGGGGTCATGACCACAGGCCCTTATGCTAAAACCACTCCTGCAGTGAAGAGGTGCAATTGAGATGCTCTGTATAAAGCTTTATGATATATGAATTGCAGCCAATGGCCATAAGCTGGGCATTTTTGATTAAACGCCCGAGGGCTCCCAACAAGTTTTAGAGCGTTTATGTCTTGCTGTTCTTGAGTGCATTTATAGCTGATCCCACTTCACTTACCACAAAGGATTCTCTCATTATTTCAATGTCCTGTTCCTCTGTTGTTCTTTTTTTAATTGGTCTTCTCTGACTTCTATTAGAATGTTCCTTTGAAAGTGTGTTTACTTTTGCATTTTATTTGGTTGCAGCTCAACTTCTTCTGAAACCTGGTGTTTCTCTTTTTGCCTTTCTAAATATATCATTGCTGCTTTGAACATCAGAGGTCTTCCAGTCGAGCGTGTTCACCATTTTAAATATCTAGGGAGTATCATCACTGACGATTTAAATCCCAACGTTGCTTTGTCTGTCGTCGAGTGTATTTTATAGTTACTGCCAGCATCATAATATTGGCTGCCCCTAACCTGGAGTACAGATGCCTAGCCACCTCCTCTGGGTCAAACGCTATGACTGCTTTTGCTCTATTAAATCCCGAGCCCTGGGCTACCACTTCCATCGTCTGCACTGTACCAAAGACTATCTTATCCACTGTAGATGCTGTTGTAGACTTCACTCCTTAACCTGAGCAGCATTTCAAAGCCCCTAGAAATAGAACACTTATTCATCTACAAATCAGCAACATATTGCTGAAATTAAATTTGCTTAAATTTTCTTCTAAATATAGCAATTACCATAGCATGGCCTTTCATTTGTCATTTACAAATTAAATACTGTGGCTATCCTATGACAAAGGTAATAAGAATAACATATAGCTCCCAAAATGTAAAGCATGAAATTTGGGGCTGGGGACATGTGGCAATATGGTATCATTGTGTGTAAATTAAAAGTCTCCCTCTTCTGAGTTATCTTCATGACACACTGCCGAAGATCTATGATTTGAATTCTGGTTGACTATAACAATGACATATATAAAGAATTCTACATGAATATTTTCTTGAGTTTTACAGTTTTCCCAAAATGATTAGTTCACGTCTTTTAATTACAGAACTTTATGTGCTTCGAAAGGCATCTGTTGTTCACATTCCAATCTTTTCTGATGTCTATGTGCAGGAACGTGACTTCGACAAACATGTGGCATACTGCCGAGACGAGCATGCTGCTCAGGAATTGTTACAGGAGAATGAGCAGGTTCGAGACTACTTCGAGGTGAGTGCTTTCTTCAATGGTTTCTCTTGATTTTTGCTAGACAAATACAAATGTTTAAAACTATAAGCTGTTGAGAATACAAGTTACCTTATATCACTTTACTATGGTCATTGAAATATGTAAGTTGTAGTGGATTTCATATTACAGTAACTGCACATGCACACATTATTTTGTGGAGCCTGATGGTTTACTGCTGGAGTAAATGAACATTGATTCAATCTGAATATAGTAAATATACAATTGTTGAAATTACAGAAATCAAATGGAAATAACAATTAATTATATATCTGTTCAGGGGCTTTTTTGATGAAACTGACCACAAACTGAATCAAGCATAGTTAGACCTAAAGTGCAGACGGATTAGGGTTGAAAATCTCCAGGATAAGGAAATTAGGCAGAAATACATGGAAATGATTGATGAGAAATTCCAAAGATTAGAGAGTTAAGAATTGCAAGACATTGGAACAGAGTAGACAGGATACAGGGATGCAGTACTAGAAGTAGCAAAGGCATGTCTTGGGACAATAGTGTGTAAAGACAGGAAAACGCACACATCCTGGTGGAATGACATAGTGAAGTCTGCTAGTAAATGTAAAAAGAACGCTTACAGAAAATGGCTGCAAACAAGGAATCCAGCTGACCGAGAGCTATATACAGTATAGTGGAAAGGAACAAAACCAAACAAATAATAATAGAGACCAAAAGGAATCGGGAGGAATTTGGAGAAAAGCCTTTTCGGTTTTTGGAGTGGTATAAAGAATATTAGTATTAGAGGTTTTAAAGCTGCAATGAAATGTAACGCTCGTTTAAATGCAACTCAACTGATGTATTTAACACAAAATACATGAACTGTTTAAATGCGTTGTGCCGTGAACAGATCAAAAAAAGAACTGTTTAAAAGTTAGTTGAGGGCGCTAGTTGCGCCTATCGATCAGGATTGAGGTCGATACTGGCAGGTGCCGTTCTCACCAACACTTCCCCTCGACCAACAGCCGGAGTTATCCTGGTGCATGTGGTCTCAAGCCAAGGCTTTGAGCACATTTCTCGTGCTTGGGCCTTGACAATCCTTTTGTCAATATGTCGGCAGGCATCTCATCCGTTGGAGTGTACTCCACCGAAACCACCTTTTTGGCCACGGCATCTCGGACGAAATGGTGCCTGATGTCGATGTGCTTCGTCCGTGAATGAAACATAGGATTCGACGTCAGCTTCTGCGCACCTACATTGTCGTTCTTTACTGGGACAACATCTATCGGTTTTCCGAAGTCTTTCAGGAGTTTCCTCATGTGTAGAGCTTCCTTGGTTGCTTCGGTCAAGGCCATGTATTCGGCCTCCGTCGACGACAGGGCCACAGTAGGCTGCTTCCTGGACTCCCAACTCACTGCAGCGCCGCCTAGTATGAACGCGTATCCGATGTACGATTTTCGATCCACCAGGCAGCTTCCCCAGTCAGCGTCCACGTACATCACCGGTGGACCGCTGGATTTGGAGTAAATGAGGCCGAGATCACATGTGTTAGCGTGGTATCGCAAGACACGTTTTGCAGCCTTCCAGTGCTGCTGTCCGTGACAGTCGTTGAACTGAGAGAGAGAACTGACTGCATGGGATATGTCCGGCCTCGTTCCCACTGACAGGTACATTAGAGCTCCTATCAACTGTCGGTAGGGGACGCTCTCCGCTTGTTCGCCAGGGTTGACGTCTTCCTTCTGCAGCTTCGTACCTGGATCAATGGGAGTGCTGACAGGCCTGCACTCTGCCATTCCGAATCTCTCCAGGACCTTGTCTATGTATCCTTTCTGGCTGAGTTTCATCTGGTTGGCACTCCTCTCGAACTCCAGCCCCAATACCGCACGTCCCCCAAGTCCTTGATCTCGAACTTGGTATTCAGAAAGTCTCTCACCACGTCGATCTTCTTGTCGTCTCGAGCCATGATCATCATGTCGTCGACATAGATGATTACTTAAATCCTATCTTCGACCGGTCCGATGTGGTACATGCATGGATCTGTATCCAAGCGAGTCGCCTTGAGATTTTTCATCTCTTCCTCGAGTCGGTGATACCAAGCGCGTCCTGCCTGTCGCAGTCCGTACAACGCTTTGTTTAGTGAGCACACCATGTCACGATTGGTCAACTTCTCCAGCATCTCATCTGCGGTCTTTTGCACAGTCTCGTCAACCGACTCGTCTTGAACGGTATGGGCAAGAACGTCCTCGAATTGGTCCGGGGCCTCCATGAAGATTTGCTCCTCGTCTTCTCCGTTCAAGTACGCCGTCTTGACGTCTAGCTGTCGGATCTTTAGATTATCTTGTACAGCTAATGCCACCGCAGTCCTTATTGTGCTCAGCCTTGCGACTGGAGCGAACGTGTCGTGAAACTCTATTCCTGGTCTCTGCGTGAAACCCCTTGCTACCACGCGCGCCTTCCGCTTGCTGATAGTGCCGTCAGGGTTAAACTTATTCCGGAGAACGAATCTGCTTCCTATCACACGTTGCCCCTTGGGACGATCGACCAGCTTCCACGTATTGTTCCGAATCAGTAAAACTGCTTCTTCTGACATTGCTTCGATCCACGCAGGTGAGTCATCTCTGGAGATAGCCTGGGTGACTGGGATTTCAGCGACGTTAGCCGCTTCCCCTGGTCGATCACCGTAGTCCTTGCAGGGTCGCCCAGATTTTCCAGTTCTAATCAAACGAGGCCGTCCGCCTCTTCTCCTAGATGATGCCGCTTGTTGCTCATCGGAGTGGATCTCCGGTTCAACAAAGTAATCGTCGGCAGGAAAGCCTATGAAGCCATCGGGGAATTCCCATTCAGCAACATCAGGTTGGTTTTCTGCCGGAACTTCGTCTCTCGACACCAGCTCGAACTCCAGTTCATGGATCGGATCCTCTGGTTCAATGCGTACTTTGTCCGGAGAGTCACGCGGGAACAGATCATCGACTGATTTCTTAGGCGCGGTCATCTCCTCACGAAAAACAACGTCTCTCGTGATCTCGATCTTCTTCGTTTCAGGAATCCAGATACGGTAAGCCTTCGACTGCTCCGAATATCCAACATAACTTCCCTCTTTTGAGCGAGGGCTTAACTTCCCCTTGTTTGGGGTCTTGTCCAGGCAGAACACCTTGCTCCCAAAGTCATTGAAATACTGGGCAGGCGGAGTTCTGTCGAACCAGCGCTCAAATGGAGTCTTCCCATTTAGCTTTTTGGTTGGACATCGGTTCCTCAGATAATTTGCGGTGTTGATCGCCTCCGCCCAGAATGTCATCGGTAGGCCAGATTGCAGGAGTAAACATCGTGCTGCCTCTTCAAGGGTCTGATTTTTCCTCTCAGCCACACCATTTTGTTCAGGCGTATATGGTGTTGTGAGATGGCGCTAGATCCCCTCAGATTTCAAGAACTCTTCAAATTCCCTGTTGACATATTCACGACCAATGTCGGACTGTACGCACTTTAGATCTCCACATCTCCCTTTCAGTTGCACACCTCGAATGGATCCGCTCTTCACTGCCGTATCGAGATCACAAAAGTTGACGTGACCCATCCTTCGATGCCACAGCTGCGCCACATTCTCGTCGCACTTGTCTTCTGACGCTGCGTTTCGACATTTTTCCAGTGTGGTGCCCTGTACGTAGTACAGATTGTCCTTGCGCTTTGCAACTAACCTCGTCAGTCCATTCTGGTCGAAAACTTCCGCCTTCTCTTTGCCAAAAACAACCGAGAAACCACGGTCTGTCATCTTCCAGACTGATAAGAGATTAGTGCGGATCTCAGGAACGTGCAAAATCTCATTGAGAGTAACGTTGCAAGTTTTACCGTCTACACTTGTTGCAATTTTTGCAGTTCCTCGGGCCTTTATCTCTGCGGTTGCGCTGCTCGCTAACTTCAGTTTGCCAGTCTCGCCCTTGTCCATCTCTGTAAACACAGTCGCATCACCGCACAGATGAGACGTGCACCCACTGTCGAGACACCACAGGTTTTCGACGCTGCTCGTCGCGATCTGGCACATATCAGGTTCCTCAACTGATAAGAGTGACGCGTCCGACAGCTGATTTTTGTTGACCTTAACATTGTAGTCCACTGCCTTATGTCCCTTGATTCCGCACTTCGAGCATTTGAATGGAAACGATTTCTCCTTGTTACTCTTACCACCGGAGTAGCCGTGGTTTTTGTTTTGAGGCTTCGACTGTGGTTTCCTTGAAGGACCTTTCTTCTTCACGTACATGGTGTTGACGAGGCAACTCTGGCATCGTGTTATTCGATTATCTTCGTACGTAGATTCTCAGGCTTCGGTAGATCGTCCCGGCTCTCGATGGCAATTCTGAAATTTTCAAAACTTGCCGGCAAACTGTACAGCATCATGACGGTAAGTTGGTCTGGGTTAATAACTACGTCCATGTCAGCCAACTTGTCTACACAGTCAAAGTAGTTGTTGAGGTGCTCACGGATGTCGCTACCTTCAGTCATCTTTTGCAAGGTTAGACTCTTCAACAGCGTGGACTTGCGAGCCGGCCCCTTCGACTGAAACGTATCCTCAAGTTTCTGCCATATCTCGCTTGATGACCTGCAGTTCTTCACCAACTTGAGCTGGCTTGGTCCGATGGACAGGATTAGGTCTGATATGGCCTTTTCATCCCTAGTCGTCCACTCGGTCACTTGGGCTGCATTGTCCTCACCCGGCTCGGGTTTGACGATCTGGCAGTTGACATAACCCCACGTGTCATTCTTTAACAGAATGGCGCAGATTTGCATTTTCCAGGTGTCGTAATTATCGCGCCCTAAGGCCTCGATGAGCACTACACCGTTTAAATTCATTGTCTCACTTCAATCGTGCCGCGTGTTAATGTCCGGAACACTCACGATTGTTCACAATAAATTTGCTGTACCGCGTGTTATTGTTTGAAACACTCACAACCGGCCATACACTTTGCGTCGCATGCTATTGTCCGGAACTCTCGCAAATAGGCCTACAGAATTTTGTGTCATGCGCGTTTGTACACAACTCGCACATTGAGCACGTTTTCTTGCGTAACGTGTTATAGTCCAAAACACTCGCAATAAGCCAAAATTCGCGTCGCGTGTTGTTGTCCAAACACTCGCGATTGGCTTTTTCACTGTTCACTCACGATCAAGCACACAATATTCGAGAAGACGGCATTTGTTCCTTCTCGCTTTGTCGATGTCCAGAAGTTTCCAGTTTTCAGTTAATTTAAATCTGAGCCAATCGTTCTGGGTCCATAACCTATTAGAGGTTTTAAAGCGGCAATGAAATGTAACGCTCGTTTAAATGTAACTCAACTAATTTATTTAACACAAAATACATGAACTGTTTAAATGCGTTGTGCCGTGAACAGATCATAAAACGAACTGTTTAAAAGTTAGTTGAGGGCGCTAGTTGCGCCTATCGATCAGGATGGAGGTCGATACCGGCAGGTGCCGTTCTCACCAACAATTAGAAATGGAGGAAAAAGAGAAATGTGTACGGTAGTGTTTTAGATAATTCAGGGAAACTCATTGTAGATGCCAAAGAAGTACTCGAAAGATAGCAAGAATACTTTGACTTGCTAAATGTAAATGAAGACATTCCGGTATCTGCAAATGTGGCAGATTTTGAGATTATGCAGGAGGAGAACAAGAACAGGAACAAGATCATGGTTGAGGAAGTTGAGAGGGTGGTAAATGAACTACAATGTTACAAAGTGGCTGGGGTAGATGAAATTCGGCCAGAAATGGTAAAGTATAGTGGGAAAGCTGGGCTGAAATGGTTGTTTAGAATAATCAAATTGGCATGGGACTTAGGAAATTTACCGTCTGACTGGACAAAAGCAATTATTACCCTAATTTTTAGCCAAGGTAACAGAAAAGAGTGCAACAATAGAGGCATTTCTTTGATAAGTGTCCTAGACAAAGAGTCTACTAAGGCATTGTTGAAAGGTAAGTTCGATCATTGGCTGAGAGTAAGATGGAGGATGTCACGATTAAGGCTTTTGCAAAATGCTTTTGCATGCACTAAGTTATTAATAAATGCTATGAGAGGAATAGACAGTTGTATCGGTGTTTCATAGATCTAGAGAAGGTGTTCAATTGGGTAGTACCTAGGGAAAAGATGCTGATCATCATGAGGGATTATGGTATCGAGGGAAGACTGCCAGGGCCAATCGAAAGTATTTGTCGATAATCACGCTGCAGTGGAAGTTTTTGGCAGGATGAGTTCTTGGTTCAAGGTTGTTATAGGAGTGAGGGAGGCAAGGCTGTAACCTCTTACTAATACTGTTTATTTTATGTATGGACCATTTGCTGAAGGGCTTATACTGGCTAGGTGGGATTCAATTAGATGGAAACTAGGTAAGCAGCCTGGCTTATGCTGAACACCTGGTTGTAGTATACAAGCCAATATGTTCGAACTTTGAACAGAACTGTAGAGAATATGGAATGAAAATCAGCATTCCAAATACTAAGGTGGTGTCAGTAGGGAAGAAACACAAGAAAATAGAATGCCAGACCAGAGGAACTAAATTGGAGCAGGTGGGTCAGTATAAGTACTTAGGCTGTGTATTCTCTCAGGATAGTAATATCGAGGTAAATAAGGTAGTGCCATCTGCTTGCACTACAAATTCAAACCATTCAGTAGCAGCATTAAACTGTACAGTTTAAAGCACAATATAAACCATTTACATTAATATTATATTAAATAAAGCTCTTTTTGGACAATCTTTAAACGTGATAAGTATAGGGGAACACTTAGGATATATTTGGTGTCCGGCAATTAGTATATGGATGCCACCTTAATGTAAACAACTTACCACTATGGTGAACGAACCATCACAACCTGTTCCTGACTAGGGGGTCCAGAAATTGTCATCTTCATCGTAACAGATACGTCTCTTCAAAACTTTATAGCCATGATAGCTCCATAGTAGAAAATCTCTTCACCTTGAATTTTTCTTAGTTATATTACAATGGCTAAAATCCTGGACGACATTGAAACGAGTTTGAAATCCACCTTCTTAGCATTGAGTGCCCTGCCACTTGCGTAAATACATATCATTGCTGCACATGCAAAATTCACTTTGTGACAATGTCGTTCACTTCCATTCTTTCCTTTAACGCTAATCCCACCTTCTAGCCCTATGTGGATGTACAGTCCAGCCGAACAGTTCACTTCGGGTTACTTTTCTCTACACTTGATCACAGGAAAACAAACCTTACAAGATTGTTTTGTGGGGTTATATATTCATAATGTGACTGAGGGTGAGGCCACTTTGAAGGCAAACTATGGAAGAGAGCCAAATTGTCACATAGGGAATTTTGCAGGTGCAGAGACTATATAAGTTTTCTTCGACAAGGATCGAAGAGGCAATGCCTTGCTGAAATCCTGTATTGAGTTTTCTTCTTGTAGTTTATTTGAACCTCTGTGAAGACTTTCCCAAAACTTGGCTTACGTTTCTTTTCAGGTTGCCATGTATCTTTCCTGCTAGGTTTTGAACGTAACAACCTGCTCTAAGCTCTGAGTCTTTTCAATTCATTGCCTAAACATTTATTTTTCCTATTTAACTACAGAGTCATTATATGTGCGCCCCGATAATCACGGCAAGCTAAGCCGGCTTTGACTGGCACATCGCGGATGCGCTTACACGGTTCAGCCGGTGGATGGCGTGCACTTTTACACTTTTACCAAACATGTTCCATAATGTGTACTTACAGTGCTCATAGTCTATGCTGAAAATGTCCTCCCTCTCTTGTAACACACACTTGACATCTTCGGATGAAAGAATGGACAACGGTCTCATCTAATTTTTGTTGTCTGTTAATTTTTTTATTATTTATGGAGCCAGTTTTCTTGAATCGTTTAGTGAGCCTCCTAATTGTACTGGCATTAGGCATAGGTCTTCCTGGAACCATGATTTGAAATTTTCGTCTTGCTTCAGATAACTCACTAAACGATATGAGTCAGTGGAGTGGGGTATTGCAAGGTCTGCACCTGGCCAGCCAAATGACGCAATAGTTTGCAGAGGTCCACTCATTTCGCTGGCCAGGTGTGCAGCGAGTGGACATCGCAATACCCCGCTCCGCTGACTCGTATCGTTAGTTCACACGTGTTTTGTCATTCATATGGACGTGTATCTGCAAAGCTTAGACGTTAGTGTTGCACATTTAGTGAGTATTGTGATTTGTGAACTGAACTTAAACAGTACATAAGAGATGAAATTGAAGCCATCACTGCTGTAGAACTTCAGAATGTTGTCTATTCTTTCATCAGAAGAAGTCAGGTGAGTGTTACAAGAGAGGGAGGACAATTTCAGCATCGGCTATGAGCACTGTAAGTACACATTATTGAACATGTTTGGTAAAAGTGTAAAAGTGCGCCCCACCACCGACTGAACCATGTACGTGCGCCCACGATCTGCGCCAGTCAAAGCCGGCTTAGCTTGCCGTTTTTATCGGGGCGCACAAAGATAATGACCCTGTAGTTAACCTCTTTCTGCAATTTATGTTCATGGGGTGACTCAGTGAAGGGTTCTGTTTCTACGAGGGATGTTTTTTTAGTAAGGGCCCTTTTTTTTTAAATTAACGGAACATTTTATTTTGAAACCACATTTATTTTTAGGTTTTACATACCTTCCTCCATTTTTCTACATAGTTGCCTTGTTTATTTAGGTACTTGTCATACCTTAAAACTAACTTCTGAAATCTCTCTGCATAAAAGTTTTTGTCTGGCTGCGTGGCTGAGGGGTAACGTTCTCGCTTGCTGAGCCCAAGGTTGCAGGTTCGAAACCTGGCGCAGTCAGCTGGCATTTGAGGGTGCGCAAATGCGAGGGAGCCGTGTCAGTAGATTTACTGGCACGTTAAAGATCCCCTTTGGGGCAAAATTCCGGCACCCCGGCATCTCTAAAAGCCAGTGTAGTTAAAAGGGACGTAAAACCAATAACATTAACAACACATAAAAGTTTGCCGCCTGCTCTGACAACCAAGAATTCACACTTGAGGAAAATCCTTTGATAGAGTGGTTATCATGAATCTTCGGTCCTCGTGAATTTTCGTGTCAATTGCAGTCACCAAGTATTCTGTGATCACAGACCTGAGCGTTCATGGTCATGAACATTTTCACGGCCACTTTTGAATTCACGAGAATTTTCGCACTTTACCTTCCGTCATTGCATTATTACAATACACCTCACAAAGCTGACGATGAATGTCTGCAACCGACTTGTTTCTTGCACTCAAAAAAGTATCACAGATCGTACCTCACACGCGGTGGGCGAATCAGTAATCTAGAACATTGTAATGATGCACAGTTCAGCGTACAGGTTAGTGACACAGCTGCAACTGACGCCTGCTTGTTCGCAAAGGATGCTGGGAGGTAGCGCGCACGCTTGTTGCGGCATGCGCACTAACTACGGGCTTTAAAAAGCAACGGCCCTTACTTTAAAATACAGCCCTCGTACATCTTTTCTCTTCCAGAGTTTCCAGTGAATGCTTCGAGTTACACATTTACTGGACCTGTCTTCCCTGAATTGAACCTGTTCTATGTCTGAATTTTGGAGCGAAATGTTTGTGCTCCCATGGTCATCTGAAATTTGTTTTGAGTTTAAGTTGAAGCTTGGCACTGCACCAGACTTCAGCAGCTTATTGGACTGTATGTCTAATAGTTCCAATTATAGGTCACACATATAATCATCATCACCGAAGTGAACACTACACACAGTAGCATATTTAGAATTTATATTATCCTTCCGCTTTCAAGCCACTGTCAGCGAACGGTGGGATCTTTAGGAAACGTGTTATAGATGATGTGAGCGCCTTTGGTCTTTGATTATAGTTTTCACTCGTAGCCACAGCACAGGTTGGCATTGTTATGCCCTTTCTTAGATACTAACCTAACCTACATAAGCACAATATTGATAACCTTATCACTACGCATAGCTTTTATCTCTTATATCAAAATCATCACGATGAATAAGTTTATCGAAGAATATATGTATGCCTACATACACAGGCATGATGCATGATTAATACTAGTCTAGCTTGCCACGGTGGGTGAGTGGATAGCGTGTCGGTCTACTAACCCCAAGATTGCAGGTTCGCTCCTGGCCGCGGTAAGTGATTTTTGAAAGGCGGCAAAAATACGACACGAGTGTCATACAATATTGGCATGTTAAAGAACCCATTTGAATTTAGTAGGCCATGTTCATAATGGCAAAATTAATCTCGGGAGTTTCCGCCAACACAAAGTTCCTCATTTCTCTACTAGAAAGCGCTATAGTGTTTAAGGAACTTAGATATCTAACCTCCTTGGCTTTCATAGTGATTCAAGGAACAACGAAATTTGACATGCAAGCTACCCTCTGGGTGTCAAATTACAAAGCTTGCACCCGGCATCCGAGGCCATACGATATTATATTATTAATACTAGTCTCCTTAGTACCGTGCCAAATGGATTTCAAAATCACAATATATAAACACAGGTGATTTAAGGCACTCGCATCACATGAAACTCCAAAACATATCACAAATATTGGTCTGTACAAAACTACCACGCAGTGATCACAGTCACTAACTGAGACGATGAAATTATTATTATTATTATTATTATTATTATTATTATTATTATACAAGTCTACATAAGTGATCATAAAATTAACCTAGTTCCTAAATTTAAGTATCTTGGAAAAATTATAACACATTACTTAAACGAAAAAGTAACTTGGATAAATAGAACAAATAAAATGAAAAAGGCACAATCTCTAATCTGGTCAACATAATAAAAAAGATACGAGCCTTACAGTAGTCGCATATGATGTGTAACATCTGACATGTTATCCTACTGGTATACTACACAGCTTGGACATTCTTAAAATGTTAATTTACACTCCATTTTCAGACTGGTACTATGATGAATGTATAGATTGAATTGGAGATATGCTACTGTCACACTTGTGGCACAGCGGTCAAGCTGTTAGTCTCTCACCAAGGTAGACCGGGTTTGATTCCCGGTCACTACATGTGAGATTTTCGAATTGAAATGCCATGTCCTGTGGTTCGCATTCCACGTAAAAGGGAGGCACCGTGGATCATGATTATGAGATTAACGGTCACGCAAAACTACAAGCTTCCTTCCTTAATAATTCATAATAACAAAGTGACACACAATGTCGACTGTACTCTCAAATACTGTGAGCACACTCCTCAGTAACTATATCATTCATTATTCTCAAGACTCTCATATAATTCGTCGTAAACAATCAAAACATGCCTTCCTACAATCATGAAATGACCTAGTCTCAGCTTTTATTCCACTCATATAACAACATTCTGTTATGCATTTAATATTTGACTAGCCTACTCAACCACAGCTTGACAATAATGCCGCTTACTTAAAAGACATTTGTCGTCTTTGTCCTACCCCATGTGATGTTCAACCTTGAACGTGAAGCTTCTTATACTGCTCAATGACAAATGAAAGTCGGTGAAACATTTGCCACTGTGCTCGTCAAACCAGTGCCTGCGAAATGCACTGCCTACTGTATTACCATAATATTCTCGCGCTACAGAGCACACACTGCCTTGTTTCCAATACACACATTTTCAATTGTTATTGTAAAAGGGAGTGTTTTACAGATATTGTAGTTTATAATAAGGAACTCGTTTTATTAGATGATTTGTAGCTTCCAGCAGCACTAGCCTAAATAAAGAATACGATATGGATCAACCAGATTAATAGACGCGACACCGCTCATAACTTTAAATTCCTTATAAACAGGTCCTCTTCATTCACAGACCACTGCCAGCTAGTACACTTCCGTCCGATTGATCGAGCGGGCAGTGCATACTTCCGTTGTCCACCACTGCCAGCTAGTACACTTCCGTTTGATCGATCGAGCGGGCAGTGCATGCTTCCGTTGGATCCACCACTGCCAGCTCGATCGCTCCGATCCACTTCCGTCCCCAATTTTCAAAATCACTCCCACAAAACTATCCAGCAACCGGGTGGAAAGATGTTACTCATCAAAAATGCCTATCAATAGCTACTAAGATCCAACATTATAAAACTGTAACTCTCCCAGAATCCACTTATGTTTGTGAAACACTGTTCCAAATTAAAAATGAACAAAGAACTGATCAGGTCCTCGAAACAGAAAGAAGAATCATTAGAACGTTCATAAATAAAAAGTATCAGGTTGAGGGAGGGATTCTCCCAAATGAAACTGTCTATCATGAGATTGATCCAATCACCAGCACAATGAAGAAGAAAAGAATTTCATATTTTTTCACATCTTACGGCTTCCAGAAAACAGAATTGTACGCCAACTAGTAATGAGAAATCTAGGAAAGAAAACTGGAGGAAAATGGATCCAAGAAATCCAAGAAGATCTTAAAGAAGTTGGACTCAAGATAACAGATGCCGAGGAGAAAAATAAAATTAACACCATTCTTAAAACTCACAAATTTTCTGCAGAAATGACACATAGAAAGCCTATGAGATTTCAGATGAGTTGAGGAAATCCCGATCTGAAAGAATGAAAAAGTACTGGAAAGAGCGCAAGAACGAAGCAGTACTACCTTCAAAGAAGAAGTGATTGTGGAACGACTCAAGTGGTCCAATGTGACCAATCAAGATAATAATAATAATAATAAAAATAAAAATAAACTACTTATTTTGCAGAGTGAGTGAGATTTGTAACATCTTTCCACTCAGTTGCTGGATATTTTTGTGGGAGTGATTTTGAAAAATGGGGCGGAAGTGGATCGGACGGAAGTGTGTAAGACGCACTGCCAGCTGGAACGTATCCCTCCTGGCTGCTGTGGAATGTATATCTCATACAGATTACTTCAAGGTTTGGTGGCGCCATTACAAATATTCCTACAATAAATCATCTTCAAGTTGTCGTTCTTTGGTGTAAAAATATTCATTATATCGTATTTGCAGAAAACAATTATGATTTATTAAGAGTCTGTTTTTCAATCTCTGGATAAAAGTGATCAGCATCCACTCCCCGAGTAACTTTGCTCAACACTGTCATTCTGACGGTAAACGCTCATGCGAACTCTAGTGTCAACTAATTGAAACACAAAGCACATGGCACATGGTCGAAGTCTTCGTATCAGTATTTAAATGATGATATGCTTTAATATGAAACATTGTAAGTAGTCGGCAATGCCGGTATTATGTTTCTGCAAAATGGCTATTCAAATATTAACCCACATAACAGTAATGCAGTCATCAATATAATACAATATATATCATTGTGTTTATACGGGAACTAGGCAAGCCTTCATGAACTATTGCTGAACACATACTCTTTACTCACAAGAGGGCCTATTCATAAGGCATTTTAAACTCAATTTCACGCAGGAACATTATCAAAACAATCAAAATATCAATGAAACATAATTCCGTAATGCAATATTATTGGTACGGTACGTGAAATTAATTCACCATCTTGTGCCCAATATTTGCGTGGTCGAAATAGCCGTGGTGTTAGCATCTTTGACTGTGAATCTAGAGATCTTGGGTTCGAATCCTGGAGGGGACAGATATTTTTGCTACCAGATTATCGTTTTAAACGATATTTATCATATCAATATGACTCATTTTAACAGAATCCATATGAAATTACGTGTTGGTCTGTGAATCAAGAGGTCCAGGAACTGATCTACTGCTGTGCTTATTGCATTTACTCGCAAGTTGGCCTATTTATAAGGAATTTAAGGTTATGAGCGGTGTCGCATCTATTAATCTAGTTGATCCATATCGTATTCTTTATTTAGGCTAGTGCTGGTGGAAGCTACAGATCATCTAATAAAATGAGTTCTGCATTATAAAGTACAATATCTGTAAAACACTTCCTTTTACAATATTTGTGCCAATAATATTATAAAATACCTGTGTAACAACAATTTCATGTGAGGTTTCTTCTATGTCAGATGTTACACATCATATGAGTCTACTGTAAGGCTCGTAAAAATGTTTTTTGTTTCATCATTCTACTTGCAACGCATGTAGAATGACATGTCCGGGACTTAGGATGAGACACATGCAATCTGTTTTGACCCACTTTTATGTATACCTATCATTGGTATATATTTATATCAAGCTGTGAACAACTAGGGAATAAAGTTCTTTTTCTCTCTTTGCAATATCATCAAATCATTGCAGACAGGAAGAGCAGGCTGCAAGTGAGCTATATAAATGACGAAAGATAGTTCTTTCAATGATAACACACACGCCTTAATATAAAACCCTACAATTCTGATAGCCTTCCAATAACGAAAACAACTAAGGGATTTATACTAATTCATGAGAGTTTGTATAATCGAATGATGCATTTGTCTCTATGATGACATCACTGCACAATGCAGCAAACCGATTCTTCTCTGCACATCAGATACGGGCACCTCCTGAGTAGTATGGGGAAAGAGATAGAGTCGAGTCACAGGAAAGCCAATGCAGTGAGCTATCAGTTGCGATCTACAGTATTCTGCAAGAAAGAAAGTGTAGTGTTGAAACTCTCCCTACACTGACCTTGCTGCATAGAAGTGAGAGCTGGGTAGATTCAGTACTGTATATTTGATGTATACCGTACGCTGAAGGTACAGTAACTGATATGAGGGTAGCTGGGACAAATATATGGGTGCAATGGCAGAAAATTACTCGTTAGAAATGAACACGCTAGATGAAGCTGTTTGTATGAGCCAACTCAGATGGTGGGGTTATGTGTTGAGAATGGGAAAAGAGAGAAGAGGTTAATGAGTTCAGCTGTAGGGGGTACGAGAAGCAGAGGCAATGGTTAGATTCATTGTTGAACAATTTCAAAATGAGAGATGTAAGAGCAGATGACGTCAAATTGCTAACTGTGAATAGAGGAATGAGGGCTTGTTCACAAACAGAGGCTTGCAGACTAGACTGGACACTGAAAGGCAAAACAGTCCTGAATGAAAATGTATGTTTTTATATGCACATTTTGTTTCCTATTTAAGTACAAAGTACATTTGTTGTTATGACGAAAAAGATTATGTTTTAGAATTCAGCAAATGAAATAAAGTCACCTGCAAATACATACATATATTTTCTAAACAGACTATTATAAGAATACTCTATTGGAGAATAGCTTACAAATATGTACAATTTATAGTTATTTATAGGCTATTCGAACATACTCTGTACAAATATGAGACAAAATAAGTAAAGAAAAAAGCATTAACTAATTCTATTAAAATTAAACATTATAATACTGTTGTGAAACCAGAGGCCTTATATGGATCTGAAACGCTCAAATAAATGAATAAAGGCGAAATTAACAAAATCATGGTCATGGAAAGGAAAATAATTAGAAGTATACTTGGCCCTAGAAAAGTAGGAGCAGATTACAACAGACCTAGACCAAATGTTGAAATTTATGAGCACATAGAAAACATTGTACATACCATGCGATGAAGCAGATTATCCTTTTTTGGACATTTACAAAGAATGAACGATGATAGATTGACAAAGAAAATTTTCATTAAAATTATGAAACTTAAGATATAGCCAGCTTGGTTTCAACAGACCTTGAATGACCTTAAAGAGGCCAATATACAAATTGAAGACATACCTAATAGACAACTCTTTTGGAACAAAATTAAAACAGTCACCTTCAAGGAGGAACTAGAGAGAAGCAGGAAACAGCCACACAACATTGAGGAGCTCCAGCAACAACAATCTGAAAGAATGAAGCAATTTTGGGTGACCAAGAAGAAATCATATAGCAAAACTTGATGTATTGATTTAACGTGCTCTATTAAGTGCTATTCGATTAAATAAATAATAATAATAACTAATAAATATCATAACCTTTCCATAAATGTGTCAAACATAATATAATGTTTTGGTTACGGTATCTATACATTCCAATTACAATTAGTACAATAACCTACAGCCATTTCATCAAGCATTTCAAATCTTTTTTTGTCACCTATGGAGTATAGAAAGCTCAATTACATTACGCAGAAAAACAAGTATTTGAATGCCCTAACCTGAAAGAAATTTTACATGAGATATTCATCACAAAATAACAAAATTTCATGTTTTGTGTTGTGTTGTGTTGACCGACTGCAAAGCTTTCTATAATAGATCTAGGCAACTCTGAAAAATGGCTTCTATCACTTCAATTCCTGTGGGGTAGACCTATATGAATATTAGTAATAGGCTTAACTTATTTCTATGTTATAGCCTATAAAAGTATCTTTTAATACTTTGTTATTTTGTAAGTCATATTTATAAATATTTGTTTAAATATTGATTTTATGCACAGTATTCAAAGTGCAAACATTTTCCTTCGTGACTGTAAAAGTACTACCGGTATGTTAAAATGAAACAAAAAAGGTATAATAAAATAGGACAAGGATCTACAATGTTCAAACTTATACTAACAATGTTTAGCCTGCTGCATCACATTGTTTAGTGTGGCAGTCTTTTTCTTAGAGCAGTACTGAAGGACCCTGTGATTTCTAATCATTGGTTGAGAGTAGCATCATCTCCAAATAGTCTGTTACTTCTATACCAACACTACATTTCAGCAAAGAATCAGGGCGAAAAAAGCCTTTTGGGGGTCTCTCTCGTAAATACAAGTGTCTTGACAATGATAGTGTTCTGAGCGGAAACTGCACTTGACTGCAGCGTGCTCATGAGATGTCTCACATTCTCTGTGTCTCGTTATGCTCACTGGCCTTGATCTGTACATTCTCTGGCCTAGAGCCCAGGTGCCAAAGGGATTGCTGTCTTACCACTCACTGCAGAAATTGAAACCTGTCCTGTTCATCACCCACTCGTCTCCTGAGTCTGAATATTGCCTGGCCTCATGACCTTGCATGTTAACGTGTGCAGCGAAACCCGTCAGTACCCTAATTGTAAAAAATATATATAATGTAAGAACAACATCTGGATTTATTTTCAGAATACCTAGAGAATGTGATAAAGACAGCTATTGTAACATTTCTTAATAAACTTCATATGCATTATTTAGAATCAGGAAGCATATGAATGGAATGAAATGAAAGATTCCCTTTATTGAAACAAGTAAACTAAACACACAATAAAGGAAGGAGGATCGCCCGAATAAGCATTAATTTTATTATATTCACTAAATGATTTCGTTCTTTTGTGGCATGTCATTTTAATGGCTTCACCTTTTGTTGCATAGTACACATACACATTATTTTGTCACTCAGGCTATGGTAAGATCTGGTTGAGCATATCTTATGATGGGAGCCATGAATGGCGAGTCTCATTATTACGTGCCTTTGTTCTTGATTCTCATTGGTCCACATTCTTTCCATCATGGCGTCAGTGATATAGAAGTCTGGGTCGATCTCTACAGTTTAGTAGGTTAGTAGATGATCCTGTACCTGGCAATGGTATTTTCAGCCTGAGATCCTGTATGCAGAAGGTTTCCTTCGCTAGCTCGTTTACTAATCTTGTAGGGACCATCTTTCCTACTCTCAGCACAAATTTTAAGTATTGCGACTTGACACTCTCTAATCTTTCAAGATTGTTGATTGTGAGGTTATCCCATACTACACACATCAACAAAAGTTTTGCATCACCTCGGTTCCAAGAGTTCCGGAACCTTTAAATACAAAGGGAATAGAGATCAACACAAACAACATTTCAGCTCGTTTTATTGCTCATGAGACCCACACATTGCTTGTTGTACCATCATACAGCTAGACTTTCAGCATTTGTGGTCCAGATTGCAGTACACACCACTACCTCTAATACCCAGTAGCACGTCCTCTTGCATTGATGCATGCCTGTATTCGTCGTGGCATACTATCCACAAGTTCATCAAGACACTGTTGGTCCAAATTGTCCCACTCCTCAACGACAATTCGGCGTAAATCTATCAGAGTGGTTGGTGGGTCAAGACGTCCATAAACAGCCCTTTTCAACATATCCCAGGCATGTTCGATAGGGTTCATGTCTGGCGAACATGCTGGCCACTGTAGTCGAGTGATGTCGTTATCTTGAAGGAACGCATTCACAAGATGTGCACGATGAGGTCGAGAATTGTCGTCCATGAAGACAAATGCCTCTCCAATATTCTGCCGATATGGGTGCACTATGGGTCGGAGGATGTCATTCAGGTATCGTAAAGCCGTTTCGGAGCCTTCCATGACCACCAGTGGCGTACGTCGGCCCCACATAATGCCACCCCAAAACATCAGGGAACCACCACCTTGCTGCACTCGCTGGACAGTGTGTCTAAGACGTTCAGCCTGACCAGGGTGCCTCCAAACACGTCTCCGACGATTGTCTGGTTGAAGGCATATGCGACACTCATCGGTGAAGAGAACGTGATGCCAATTCTGTGGGGTCCATTCAGCATGTTGTTGGGCCCATCTGTACCGCGCTGCATGGTGTCGGGGTTGCAAAGCTGGACCTCGCCATGGACGTCGGGAGTGAAGTTGCGCATCATGCAGCCTATTGCGCACAGTTTGAGTTGAAACACGACGTCCTGTGGCTGAACGAAACGCATTATTCAACATGGTGGCATTGCTGTCAGGGTTCCTCCGAGCGGCAATCCGTAAGTAGCGGTCATCCACTACAGTAGTAGCCCTTGGGCGGCCTGAGCGAGGCCTGTCATCGACAGTTCCTGTATCTCTGTACCTCCTCCATGTCCGAACAACATCGCTTTGGTTCACTCTGAGACGCCTGGAAACTTCCCTTGTTGAGAGCCCTTCTTGACACAAAGTAACAATGCGGACGCGATCGAACTGCGGTATTGACCTTCTAGGCATGGTAGAACTACAGACAACATGAGCAGCGTACCTTCGTCCTGGTGGAATGACTGGAACTGATCGGCTGTCGTACCCCCTCCGTCTAATAGGCCCTGCTCATGCATGGTTGTTTACATCTTTGAGCAGTTTTAGTGACATCTATGAACAGTCAAAGGGACTGTATCTTTGATACAATATACACAGTCAACGTCTATATGCCGGAGATCTGGGAACCGAGGTGATGCAAAACTTTTTTTGATGTGTGTATTTCTAGACCATGCATGAGATGGTGGTATGGAATAGCATCAAGGCTGTAGCTAGAGATAGGGCTGTTAGATTCCGGATCTTGTATATGGCTCTGATGGTTGCTGACTTCTCTTGTATAGGATGGTTGGTTGGTTCCTCAGTTTAGGGGCTGCGACAATGCGGTCATGTAGCCACGTTGTATATGATGGCTGAAGGAGGTTGCTGAGTCTGCAGGGTTATGCCTATTTGAACTTGTTTACTATATTTAACGGTTCGTTGTGCAAGGTGAGTGTGTCTTTAAGCGTAGGTTTTCTTCCTTTCCTGAATGTCATTTGGACTGTTTTTTGAAGGTTAATTTCGAGGTAGATTTCATTTACCCATCTTTCTGGTTCTGTCAGTGCTTTATAATTCTAGTTTCTTTGAGGACCCTAATACCATGTCATCTGTGTAGAGTAAGAGTGTCATACTGAGGGTGTCTTTTATTCTGCTGGTAATGCTGGCGTGGCGATGTTGAATAGAAGTGGACTTAAAGGGTCGCCCTACAAAACTCCGTTTGTCTAGCTGATGGATTTTGAAGTGGTCATCGATTTCTATGAGGTTGTGTGCCAGGATGTGTTCCAGCAGGGTTGTTATTGGGCGTAATTCTTTGGTTAAACCTTTGATATTCTGAATAAGTAGTTCCCGATGTATCGAGTCAAATGCCTTTGTGTAATCCACAAACACTGTATAATTCTGTATTTTCCTTTGAGTTTTCTTATTGCTTCTTGCACTTCACTTAGTAGGTAAGTCACCATCTGTGTTGTGTTTTTTCCAGGCATAAAGCTAAATTGGCATTCTGGAATTTCTGCTATTGGTGTTAGTTTTGTTATGAGTAGCTTCATGAATATCTTGAAGATTTTGTTATCCTCTATATGAGTTGGTGTCACTGGTGTTCCCTTTTCCCTTGTAGGGGATTTTTATGGTGGTAGTTCTTCAGCTGTCAGGAATGGTGTTCTGTCAAATGTGGTCAGAGTCATGTTTATAAAAAAAAAGCTTTTTCTTTTGGTGTGTCTTTGTATTCTTCCATGGATATATTTTTCTTCTGGAGGAGGCCCATCTGTTGAGAAGTTACATCTCTTGATTTCTTAGTTCAGAAGGGCCTTAAAGAATTCTTCCCATTTGAGCATGGAGATTTCAATGGGTCTAAGCATTACATTTCTTTGCAGTGCAACAAAAGGGTCTGCTTTGGCCTTCATTGCTAGTTTTTTTTTGCTTCTCTTTTGATATGTTCTGTTTTTTGGTTTGTAGGTCTTGTTTATATGTTTTCCTGTGATGTGCATGTACACACATAAAAGAAAAGCATTGCTTATTGCCATGGAGCACAGTGGGGATGAAAGTGAGGATGGACTTATTTATTAATCAGTGTCCAGGCCTGCTCTACACAATTGAAATCGGGAGCATGGGCAGGCCATTCCATAGTCGGTAACCCCATGGATGATAGATTTTATCAGGAGAATTATCACATGTGATGAAAAATGGGTCTATTACCACAACGCTGACACCTCGAAACAGTGGTTCAGTCCCCGTCAACCTGCCACAGCCATCGTTAAAAAGGATCGGTTCGGCCCCAAAGTGATGTTGTGTGTCTGGTGGAATTTTGAAGGAGTGATTCATTAGGAGTTTGTTCCAAATGAGTTGCAGTCAATGCGGATCTTTATTCTCAACAATTGAAACGTGTTCATGGAATTTTGAGACAGATATACCCAGCATTAGTTCAGCTTAACCAAAATAGGTCTCTTGCAGCAGGATAATGCAAGACCTCATACTCCACGAACAACCATGGTAAAAATTCAGGAATTGGGAGGAGTCAAACTGCTACAAAATCCAGCATACACCCCTGATTTTGCACCTTCAGATTACCATCTTTTTCTATCCATGGCCCATTTCTTGCGTGGAAGAAATTTCGAAATCATTGAAGCATTGGAAGTGGGTCTCGCCGAATTCTTTGCATCAAAACCCAGCGACTAGTACCGTCACGGGATAAGAAACCTCGCTGAAAGATGACTCAAGACCATAGAATCTGTTTGTCTCAACTTTGAAGAATAGTTTAATTTCAAGTCAGAAAACTTTCCAAATAAAATTTTCTTTAAAAAACAACATTACTTATGAGACATCGCCTGTGTATACATGTGTTGCTAAAAATTCATCTGCAATATTAACACATTATTGTGTATTGAGTTTCAAACTGTTTATATGAGCAAATTCTACGATATTGAGTCTAGGGTTCGAATGCTCTCTGAATGTTACTAGGCAGCTGGTAGTCCTGTGGACTCTTTAAATATGCATTCTTATGTCTGCTAATACAGTTTTTAAAAAAAGTTTATATTTCCGCCTGAATCAATACTTTAATGAAAATAATATTAACAAAGTTGTTCTTGGAAACGGTTTATGTTTCAGAGACTAACTTTTTTTGTCCTTTTCATCAGCCAAATATAAAGGATTAAATGAACGAAATTATTATAAAGCTTAGCAATAAGCTATCAATGGTCACTTAACGTGATATGGTGCACCATATACTGTATATAGGTTGTTGAATTAATTGAGGTACAGATCAAATTAATGTGGTTGTTGACGGTGTGACATATGCGAAGATAGTATGCGAAAAGTCTCTATATGTTCTGCAAAGGATATTGAAGATGCATAAAGTAACCAGTTGTCGGTGCATTCATAGTCTTGTTTGATGCAATAGGTAAATAGCTAGAGATAATAAACGTGGTATAAAAAATAATATATCACCATTTTGTGGATAATCAATGAAGATGCTTGGCTTAAATGATCTAAATGCCAATTAAGAAACGGCAGAATGCAACAGAAATACGACGTAGGCTGGTAGGAATGGATTTCCTCTCGGCAATGAGGTTAGATCAATGTTTTGGCCTACCTAACTTAAAGAGAAACATGGAAAATACAAGGAGAATTATAAATGTGACTGAGGGGAAATTTATTGAGTGAATTACATTACAATAATTACGACATTCTATATATTCTTATTTAATTAACATTGAATAAGTGTACATTTAATAAATTTGATAACTTTGAAGTTTATTCCATACACATATTCTGAGATATTGACTCGAGGATTCAGAAGACCTGAGATCATTAATACCGTATGGTTGGTAGCCCTAGTGACTCTTTCAATCAATCAATCAATCAATCAATCAATCAATATTTATTGTCATTTAACAACTTATCGTTGTATTAGACTACGTCACATTGCTAAAAATACATTTTCAATTTACAATAAAATCACAAAGTTATGTATAATATATTACAAGTATTATTACCAGCTTACTGAATTCTATAAAATAAAATAAGAATAAAATAACACGAATACAGTAAGAAGAAGTTGATCTTCTATAGTCCATCTGGGCAGAGTGTAATTTTCTCTTCAAATTCGACCAAAGTGTAAATACTGCTGTTAATGAGCCATCGCTTAATGGATGCTTTGAAAATGTTTATAGACTCCTGCTGTAGTTGTGTGGGTAGTTTGTTGAAGATTTTAATTCCATAGTATTTGTAGTGGTCTTGTGTTTTCTTTAACCTGACATGAGGTGTATCTAGCTGGTTTCTTAATCTTGTGGTGTGTGAATGCACATCCCTTCGATTTTTATATACACTTAGATTTTCTTTAATATACACTAAGCTATGGAATATGTATATTGATGTAAGAGTCATAATTCCAAGTTCTTGGAATAAGCACTGTTATAAAGAACCAGACCTGAACAGACAGTTACCGAACCATCGTCTTTCATTTTTATAACAACTGTAATTGTGGTTCGCCTCTGACTTTTCATATGAATCATCGCGTTGAGAGCATACACAACCTCTAAGAACAAATGCTGAAGCAATATGCCAACCACCCAGTGCTGGTTTCGCATTAATTTCAACAATTAGCATTTTTCGATCTGTCTAGCAACAAGAAGTTCCGTGACGAACTAAAGAGCCTACTTTTCTTAAAATTAAGATTCATGCCAATGATTAATCTACAGTATATGAACCTATCTAGAATAATGACGAAATTAAGTTGGTAATACCGAAATGTCTAATTTGTTCGAAATATACCTGGTATAATGTAGCCTAATAGAGCACTACAGTTGGCATCTTAATTCCATCTCTTAAGGTACAGAGTAAAAAATTTGGTTGAATTCCAATGGACGTTACATGCAGTTTGACATTGGATCTATCAGCACGCGTAAAAGCATGTTGGCAACAATGTCATGCGTTTGCTCGTCAGAAATTATCTGAAATGTTATGATATCTTGTTGTGCCAATTTTGGATGAAATCCATTTGTTAGTATAGAAGTTACATGTATTTTAAAATTGGACCTATCAGCAGGCATAGAATCATGTAGGCAGCACTGACTTATATTAATTACTCCAAATTATTCTAGAGTGTCAGGTGTTATACGTGTGCAAAGTATAGAGCTGTTGGCTTGCATACTTACTTATATATTGATATTAGGGTAAAAAACAAGATGTTCAGTAAAGAACATATACCGGTAGCCTACTTTCTCCTAAATGCATGGGTATTGTTATAATTCTTTGTCCTTTTCAAGGAGTATAACTGAATGTTGGTTGTAGTAGCTTGTTGAAATACAACGTGTTATACGGATATTAAACATGAATATGAGGTGCCATTTGCTAGTGCTACCTCTGTACCAAATTTCATTCAATTCGGTTTCGCCGTGTTTGAATTGATATGGTGAATCGATTTGTACACATATATAGCCGCTATATGCAAACTATTGGGCTGATGACCTTGTAGTTCGGTCAAAAGATTCTTCGTGCATAAAGGTATAATGTTGCAAAAATTAGTAGAGATCAGATGATTAGGTTGGTCGTAATTTGATTTAAGCTTTTAACATTTGGGTGGCCGCCATTACGTTTCCGTCAAGATGGCGCTGATATAAAACATGACACTGAGGTGCCCTTTGCTAGTGTTACCTCTGTACCAAATTTCGGTCAATTCGGTTTCACCGTGTTTGAATAAATAGGGGGAATCGATTTGCACACATACATGGCCGCCATATGCAAACTATTGGACTGATGACCTTGTAGCTTGGTCAAAGGACGCTTCTCACATAAAGGTATGTTGTTGAAAAATTTAGAAGAGATCATATGCTTAGGTTGGTCGTAATTTGATTTAAGCTTTGAACATTTGGGTGGCCGCCATTACGTTTCCGTCAAGATGGCGACGATATAAAACATGACACTGAGTTGCCTTTTGCAGGTGCTACCTCTGTACCAAATTTCGCTCAATTCGGTTTCACCGTGTTTAATTTGATAGGGGGAATCGATTTGTACACACACATGACCGCTATCTGCAAACTATTGGGCTGATGACCTTGTCGTATGGTCAAAAGATGCTTTCCACATAAAGGCATGTTGTTGCAAAATTTAGTAGAGATCAGATGATTAGGTTGGTCGTAATTTGATTTAAGCTTTTAAAATGTGGGTGGCCAACAATACGTTTCCGTCAAGATGGCGGCGATATAAAACATGACACTGAGATGCCCTTTGTTAGGCTACCTCTGTACCAAATTGCGTTCAATTCGGTTACACCGTGTTTGAATAGATAGGGGGAATCGATTTGCACACATACATGGCCGCCATACGCAAATTATTGGGCTGATGACCTTGTAGTTCGGTCAAACGATTCTTCGTACATAAAGGCATAATTTTGCAAAATTTGGTAGAGATCAGATGATTAGGTTGGTCGTAATTTGATTTATGCTTTTAACATTTGGGTGGCCGCCATTACGTTTTCATCAAGATGGCGGCGATATAAAGCATGCCACTGAGGTGCCCTGTGCTAGTGCTACTTCTGTACCAAATTTCGTTCAATTCGGTTTCAGCGTGTTTGAATTGATAGGGGGAATCGATTTGCACACATGCATGGCCACCATCTGCAAACCATTGGGCTGATGACCGTGTAGTTTAGTCAAAAGACGCTCGCCGTATGAATATATGTTGTTGCAAAATTTGGTAGAGATCGGATGATTAGGTTAGTCGTAATTTGATTTAAGCTTTTAAAATGTGGGTGGCCAACAATACGTTTCCGTCAAGATGGCGGCGATATAAAACATGACACTGAGATGCCCTTTGTTAGGCTACCTCTGTACCAAATTGCGTTCAATTCGGTTACACTGTGTTTGAATAGATAGGGGGAATCGATTTGCACACATACATGGCCCCCATGCGCAAATTATTGGGCTGATGACCTTGTAGTTCGGTCAAACGATTCTTCGTACATAAAGGCATAATTTTGCAAAATTTGGTAGAGATCAGATGATTAGGTTGGTCGTAATTTGATTTATGCTTTTAACATTTGGATGGCCGCCATTACGTTTTCGTCAAGATGGCGGCCATATAAAGCATGCCAATGAGGTGCCCTGTACTAGTGCTACTTCTGTACCAAATTTCGTTCAATTCGGTTTCAGCGTGTTTGAATTGATAGGGGGAATCAATTTGCCCACATACATGGCCACCATCTGCAAACCATTGGGCTGATGACCTTGTAGTTTAGTCAAAATACGCTCGCCGTATGAATATATGTTGTTGCAAAATTTGGTAGAGATCGAATGATTAGGTTAGTCGTAATTTGATTTAAGCTTTGAACATTTGGGTGGCCGCCATTACATTTCCGTCAAAATGGCGGCGATATAAAACATGACACTGCGGTGTCCTTTGCTAGTGCTACCTCTGTACCAAATTTCATTCAATTCGGTTTCGCCGTGTTAGAATTGATAGGGGGGGGGGGACAGGCATTCAGAGTACACACACTCACACACAGACTCACACACAGACAGCCACACAGTTTTTCGCCCTGTGTTGATCTCATAAGTCTACTTTCATATTTTGCAAAAATTGAAAGTAGGCTAATATAGACAGCTTTTTTTTAACAGTTGGCAGTCCTGATTGCTCTTAAGAATACTTATAGTCATATCTGTTATGTTACACATAGCACATACTAAATTTGGTTGAAATCCACCTGATAGTATAGAAGTTATATGCATTTAAAAATTGGACCTATCAGAAGGCTTAAAATTATTTTTGCAACACTGTCATGTATGGCCTCCTAGAAATTAAACTGAAATAGTATTATCTACATGTGTGCCAATTTTGGAATAGCTCCCGTGCATGCCTTCGAAGATATCCAACATGGAGCTCAAATTTCTAGTGCGTTTTTTCAGGAGTTGTTAGCACTGACATCATTTTCAAATATGGGCTTGAGATATTCCGGTATACATCTTTACTCATACTACATTTGGTTTCGATTGCTGCAGCCGTTTAGGAGTTGATAGGACACACACACACACACACACACACACACACTGCCAGACAGACAGACAGACAGACAGACAGAAGGACAGACAGACAGAAGGACAGACAGACACACATTTTCCCGGCTCGATCTAAGTCTACTTTTTCCTAATTTTTGCAAAATGTGAAAAGTAGGCTAACAAGAAGTTCCGTGACGAACTAAAGAGCCTACTTTTCTTAAAATTTAAGATTCATGCCAATGATTAATCTATATGGATCTAGCTAGAATAATGACGAAATTAAGTTGGTAATATCGAAATTTCTAATTAGTTCGAAATACTGTAACCTATACCTGGCATAATGTAGCCAAATAGGGAACTACAGTTGGCAGCCCTGGCGACTGAATATATTCTTAGTTCCATCTCTTAAGGTACAGAATACAACATTTGGTTGAAGTCCAATGGATAGCATGGACGTTACATGCAGTTAAACATTGGATCTAACAGCGCGCGTAAAATCATGTTGGCAACAATGACATACATGTGTTGGTCAGAAATAATCTGAAATCATATGATCTATTGTTGTGTCAATTTTGAATGAAATCCATTAGTATAGAAGTTACATGCATTTTAAAATGGGACCTATCAGCAGGCTTAGAATCATGTTGGCAGCACTGACGTATATTAGTTAGTCCAAATTAATCTACTAATCTACTATACGTGTGCAATGTTTAGAGCTATTGGCTTGCATACTTTCTGATATATTGATATTAGGGTAACAAAAATAGAGACAGTATTTATTAACAGTTGGCAGCCCTGGTTACTCTTAAGAATCGGCATAGACATATCTGTTATGGTACACATAGCACACACGAAATTTGGTTGAAATCCAAATGATAGTATAGAAGTTACATGTATTTAAAGTTGGACCTCTCAGCAGGCTTAGAATCATGTTGGTAGCACTGACGTATATAAGTTACTCCAAATTAATATAGAATGGCAGGTAATATACGTGTGCATAGTTTAAAGCTGTCGGCTTGCATAGTTTCTGATATATTGGTATTTGGATAAAATAAATTGAGAGCATTTATTAACAGTTGGCAGCCCTGGTGGATCTTAAGAATACGTTCAGTCATATCTGTTTATGTACACATAGCACATACGAAATTTGGTTGAAATCCAATTGATAGTGTAGAAGTTATATGCATTTAAAATTTGGACCTATCAGCAGGCTTATAATCATTTTGGCAACACTGCGATGTATGGCCTCCTGGAAATTAAACTTCAATATTATTATCTATACGTGTGCCAATTTTGAAATAGCTCCCATTCACACCTTCCAAGATATCCAACATGGACCTCAAATTTCAATTGCGATTTTTCAGCAGTTGGTAGCACTGACATCATTTTCAAATATGGCCGTGAGATATTCAGGTATAGATCTTTACTCCTACCAAATTTTATTTCGATTGCTGCAGCCGTTTAGGAGTTGATAGGGGAGGGGGATACACACACAGACAGAGAGGCAGACAGAAGGACAGACAAACAGACAGACAGACATACATTTGCCCGGATTGATCTCATAAGTCTACTTTTTCCTCATTTTTGTAAAATGTGAAAAGTAGGCTAAAAATGTAGTATAGCCCAAGTTGACAGGTTGTTTGTTGTAGGTCATATTTCTAACTTTTTATTATTATTATTATTATTATTTATTTTTTATTACAGTATTTCTTTATTTTAAGAGGTTGTCGATCGTCGGTTGTCAGTAACCGTTTGCGGGGTCCTGTGCAGCCCCACACTTCGCACTCCCCTGACGCCACCACTGACCACCAGCGTTCGCATTTTGCAGTGGGGGCAGGCCATCTGGCTCCTGGGTGCGCATGCATATTACAGAACACTTGCTCGAACTCCGCTCACTACGGCCGGCGCACAGCTTGGCCAGAAGAATGATCTTGGTGAAATGAATATTCACAATTACTTTTATACACGGATGACAGAATCAAGTAAGTCAGGGGGCGTGGTGGCGCAGCGGTCAAGCTGTATGCCTCTCACCAAGGCGGTCCGGGTTCGATTCCCGGTCACTGCATGTGAGATTTTCGATGTGAAATGCCATGTCCTGTGGTTCGGATTCCACGTAAAACGGAGGTCCCGTGGCTTATGATCGCGAGATTAACGGTCACGTTAAACTACAAGCTTCCTTTTTTCAAGTAAGTCAGGACTCGATGGATAACGTATAACCTGCATAGTGAACCAAGCAGACAAATTTCGACGAAGAACAGTTACTTGTCAAGATATTTCAGTGTTTGTAAAAGGTGAAATTTCTTCCCAGTTACCTTATTTACTCGGCTAGAGCACTATAGTACCCGCCCTTAATTTTCCAGAGCCAAAATTCAAAATTCTTGGAAATCGCTTATAGTATCCCTCCTTAATTATTGAGCGTCAAAATACAACATTCTTAGAAATTAACGAATTCTTACATTTTTAAAAAATTATAACTGACATAAATAGTTTTCTTGTTACATTATTTAGTTATTCAGACGATATGACCGCCATGTTGCATACTTATACCGGTACCGCGTACGCGATTGGGCAGAATATCAAATTGTGTAGCCTATAGGCTTCACCCAATATCCAATAGAAGATGCCACACTATTGACCGAGTAGAAGCGTCAAGTTTAAAATCCGGCCAATGAAAGTTATGGTTTCATATCTTGCCTGCATTCTTTTGTTTTGTAGTGCCCTCGGAAATGGTGTTCGCGGCAGCCTTCCACTCAGTTTTATTTTAAACACATTTCATTTGTTGCAAGAACTGTCGGCGATTGTGTGTCACGTTATTAGTATGAAAATGAAAATCCACAGTCTTCTTCCAGTCAACCGACCGGGTCAGGGAATGGAATGAATGAATGAATGAATGAATGTGAAACATGTGAATAATAGCCTACGTACTCGGTTGTGTTTACAAATGTTAGTGAGATGTGATCGTTCACCATCATCACTCATTCCCTAATTGATGCATTCTCCCTCCCTATGTTCAAATAAAACTAAAGTTTGCATTTCCATGTCTGATACTTTGTCCATTCTATTTCCTTGATACTGAGATATTTGCTTAGCAAGGGATAGTAGTGAAAGTTATTGGTGAAATTTCTTCCCAGTTACCTTATTTACTCGGCTAAAGCACTATAGTACCCGCCCTTAATTTTCGAGAGCCAAAATACAAAATTCTTGGAAATCGCTTATAGTATCCCTCCTTATTGGGGGATAGCCGGAAAGAGTGGTGGATAAGAGAGGTTATGGCAGTCTCATAATGGGCTGTTTAAAGATGTAAACTTCGTTTATTTTGATTAAATATATCGTAGGCCTACTAGACCTAGGCCTATGTAGCATCAAAATAAAATAGCTCATTTTTACTCTCTCTCTCTCTCTCTCTTTCCCAAAATAATGGATTTTTGCGAAGTTCGCGTCTATAGTACTAATGCCCCCTCAATTTCGGAACTAAAAATTTAGAGAAAAAAAAGGGGGTCCCATAGCCGAGTAAATACGGTATAATACTCGTAATACATAAGGTCATTTGATAGCTCTTCTTTACGGAACACTCTATTCATGTCTTTGTCCAGTGAGTCTGCACATTGTAAGCACTTTTGTCGGCTTGTCTGGTCACATTAGAAGGTAGGCCTATCTGCCAAGTTCCACTGAAAGTTACATGTACAGTATTTCAGTGGCGGCTCGTAGATGAAAAATCAGGTGAAGAGCGAAACTCTAATTTCAGCAGTGCTTGATTGCTTTTGTGAATATTGCTTTTTTTTCGTATTTTAAAGCTAAAATATCTACTCGGTCGTCCTGAAAATTATTTTTGTGACTTCTCATTTTCACCACCAGGCATATGCTGGGATGGTTCCTTTCAATAGGTCCACGGCCGATTTCCTTCCAAAATCCCTTCCCTGACCCGCCCTGCAATGAAAATGCATGGCCATTGCCTGCATTAATAGAATTAATATAATTCCTTAAAGTTCCCACGAGTTACAGTAAAGTTTAAAGTTCATAGGAACTCTCTTCCAGAGGTTATGACGAGAGTGAGACCTCAAGTATAGAACAACTCCAATTACAAGCCTATTTAAAGTCACATTCTCATTATATCTAACTCCACATACAGTGCTTGCAGAAAGTTTAGGGACAGGCCTAAATTTCGTTTGATGCACATTTGTCCCAAAAGTAACAGCATTTCAGTTATTGTTTTACATTATGTTATTAGACATCTATATGAGGGGTTTTCATTTAAAAGTTCGCTGCTATAGCTCTAATACTTTTGGAGATGGAATGTTTTATCTTTTTGAAAACAGGGCAAAAAAAAACTGTTTTTCCTACTAATGAAATGTTTTCGTTCTCAAAAACTGCTAATCCTACAACTATGAAATCTTTACTGCTGTTTTACTACAATATATCAATCATAAACATAAAAATACAACCTAGGTAAAGAAATTACTACTCATTTGACGGCCTCTCAAATAAACTTTCTTCCCCGGTAATTTTGGCGGCAAAATTGGTCAATTTCGTTCCATGATAACTTACGATTGGCAACATTTCGAGAAAGTACCCACAGCCGATACATCACAAACAAGACACGGAGAAAACAACTGCGTAGTCAGAATAGCTCGAAGTGTTTCCAATCGGAAGTTATCGCGAAACGAAATTGACCAATTTTGCCGCCAAAATTACCGTACTGGGGAAGAAAGTTTGTTTGAGAGGCGACCAAATAAGTAGTATATTTTCCAAGGTTGTTATTTTTATGATTGCTATATAGTAGAAAAACAGCAGTAAAAATTTCATAGCAGTAGGACTAGCAGTTTTTGAGAAAGAAAACATTTTAGTAAGAAAAACAGTTTTTTTTAGCCTTGTTTACAAAAAAACATTCCGCCTCCAAAAGTATTAGATCTAGAGCAGCGAAATTGTAAACGAAAACCCCTCATATAGATGACTAATAATATCAAGTAAAACAATGACTGAAATGGTGTTACTTTAGGGACAAATGTGCATCAAACGAAATTTAGACATGTCCCTAAATTTTCTGCAAGCACTGTAGTCTTGCATTTTCCCTCAAGGCGTCAGATAACGTGGTAGTGTTTCTTTTGAGTGTTCTAATCTGTAACTGGCACTTCAAATGTTCCTCTCTGTCTTTGTGTTTGTTCAACCCGCGCGTAGGCCTAATGTTTTGGATATCACCGAAACTTGTTGATTCTACACACCACATTTGTTACTAAAAAGTAAGCAAGGCTAACAGAACAGGTTGTTTTTAAGAATACAACTACTGCACAAACATGTGAACTGCTCGAACCAAGATCCCTTGCAATGAAGGCTATACATTTGCCGGGTTTCTTAATATCTTTTTAGTACACATTTCTATTAATTAATTTGGCCGTCCACAATTTAATAACTCCCCTTTGTCTTCGTCTTTCCACCTACTGAAGAGAATTTCTAATAAAAGTAATACCGTGTCTTTCACTGGAAATATTATTACACTAAAAGCCATCAACTTTCATCAACAACAGGGTAAGTAACGTAATAAATAAATATTATTTATTGGGAAAATAAATACAAGCTTTAGCATAAAAGAAAAGAAGCCTGACGCATCGCCAACTTTAAACAACTGGACTTGACGTATTGGCTTGGAGACACAGCAAAGTCTTCACTCGACTGTCTAACGGCAGGTAATGACGTCACACCCGATGTCAGGTTGCCATGGCAACGAGACGAAGTGGCTGACGTAAACACGTTACTTCGTCTCCTGCAGATTCTCCTCCAAGTTACGATAGCACAATCTAGCGACAGGGAGTTCAACTGACACAAGGCCGTCATAGAGCCTCGCCAGTAGGTAATCTGTGAGCCTCGCTTGCGTACCTTCTAGCAACGGACTTTAGAAATAACAGTACACTATAAAAAATACACGATAAAACAGCGCAAGACAACTGCAACATTTTCATTTAAATAAGAAAATATAATGTTTATCTTACGAGATGGTTAGTGAAGAGGCTCTTCACTCCCTTCACCTGAATAGCCGCTACTGCAGTATTTCCATAACAGAATTCCGCGTTCTTAGAGTCTTGCGTATGCCATGTAATTCCACATTACATAAACATTTCCCCTGCCAACTTCGTTATAATGATCAAACTTTATTTATTTTGAGAAAATCTAATTTTACACACATGCATATCCGCACAGCTGTTTCTACACTCAACGAGCCGTCTGTCGAGAAATTCAGACTAGCCAATCTATCGCACCCTACGTGATGTGACTGTGACGAGATGCAAACTAAAAATACCATTCAATAGACTTGGTGTGCAGCGAATTATTTGTTCCCCAAAATGGAAGTGGCAACTGAAAATTATAGTCCTTGGTTTAAATGGTTTACATTCTATTCAGTGCTACTGGTTTGCTTAAAATGTAGGCTATATGAAGACCAACTTAGGTTTTACCTCACTTCATATAGTAGAGCCAATCTCTTAATTGGACTAAAGCATACTAGACCTTATCTCAACCAATCACCGGGAATTGACTATACTATGAAACCATTCTTAAGAATTATGTGTAATTGCTTGGAATTAATTTATCCCCTGAATGAACTCGAAGTCTAGAGACACGCATTTAACTAATTTTAGTCGTCATTGTTGTTTCATTTGAGAGGCTTGGACATCGTGGTCATTTAGCCCCGAGTACTTGGGTGAGTGGGAACCTTTTGTCTGATAACTTGTGTTATTGTGATGGCTGTATCAGTGTGTGTATTTGTAATTCAGGTGAGAATTTAGAAGGAAGTGACCGTGGAAATTAGGAACCATCCCGACATTTACCTGGAGTATAAGTGGAAAACTATAGAAAACCACTTGCAGGATGACTAAGGTGGGAATCGATCCAACCTCTTCTTAGTTTTGCCTCACGTAGCTGAGTGGACCCCGTTTCAGCCCTCGGACCAGAATTAAATTTCTTGGCAAAGCCAGGAATCGAACCCGAAGCTCCGGTGCGGCAACCAAGAACGCTAGCCGCAATACTAGAAGGTGGCCAAATTAATTTTAACCTTGCTACAAAATAAACCTCTTTTTAGCCTACTTTCGATTTTTGCAAAAAATGAAAGTAGACTTATGAGATCAACACAGGGCGAAAAAAGTGTGTCTGTCTGTGTGTGTGTATGTGTGTGTGTGAGTCTGTGTGTGTGTGTGTGTGTGTGTGTGTGTGAGTGAGTGTGTGTGTCTGTGTGTGTGTGAGTGTGTGTACTCTGAATGTCTGTCCCCCCCTATCAATTCGAACACGGTGAATGCGAATTGAACGAAATTTGGTACTGTCCCCGATAATCCGGATAGTAGGCTGTCAGATATCCGCCCCCTCAATCGGATTGCCAATAATCAATCGCACCGGCACAGCTACATCAATGAAAATGGCACTGACAGATACTACCGAGATTAGAGCACAGTAGTTAACATGAAATTATTGTGGAACACACCAAAATATACGGGGGTTCATACTTACCTTTTACTTACCTATTCAATTTAATCTCGGGTCTGGGTTTTCAACTGGATCACTTAATAGTATGCCCTCACAATAACCTCCACCACGATATTTAAAATGAACCAAGTCGGAAACAAGAAAATTTAAACTGCACAATAATTTATTTCACATCAAAAAATAACTTAACAAAATTTAACAACAATATATACGTGGCAATCAGAAGCCATTGTCAATGCAACCATGTCCTCCTGTAGGACTTGTAGACTTCACATACAAAAATTCAGCTTTCTCTAGCTCAAAAGAACGTAATAATAACAACAATGCACTTTGGAATGGATAAGGGAGCTGGGACGAGACATATAGCATTTGTTTCCTTGTTTATGAACTTCACATTTTATTTATAACCGCAAGGCTGCTATGTAGATGACCTTGGCCTCTATTATTCAGTTATCTGGCCACCTGCAATACACCCTGCACCGTGTCGCATGCTTGCTTCGTCAAATGGACGCACCTGTCCAAACAATGTTAGCATATGCTAGTTACCTCAGAGCCTAGCTCCTTTTCAAAACACTTTAAATGTTCACATCTCAACTCAAATATTATCACGCAAATCTTTTAAATGCTCCGTTCAAATATCAATGGATTACTCTAATAATCCCAAATCTTGTTTAATTGTATATTCCAATTGTTGAACTAGCGTTATTTAGAGTATAATAACGAAAACGCTTAATGTTTATAACAAAATGTTCATTAATTATTTATAACATTTTAAATTGTTTATAACATTGTCAAACGACAATTGAAAAATTTATACACGCCTCTATTAATCCCGTTCGTTTCAAATTATTATTAAAGATATTTACATAGTTATTTACATTATTTATATTATTTCCCGTGGCTCATGATCTCGAGATTAACGGTCACGTTAAACTACAAGTTTCCTTTTATTTATATTATTTATATTAGAAATACATTAAACCACACGTTTATCCGGTTGATAATTACTTAAATCGTGGTGATATAATCGACCAATGAAGGTTAGTTATATTTAAATTTTAGATTCAGGTTTAATAAGATTTAATAATTATTATTTGTGACGGTAACCTCCATTCTAAATCGTTATCTCAAATTATTTAAACACTCTTGTTAATTTTAACAGTAACTTCACATGAATAATTTTCAATGGACCTGAACAATACACTCACCGGAAAAATACCTCGCTCAAAACGCACAAAATTGCACCAAAAATTGGCCCATAATTCATCATATATCTCATTATATATGGCATCAAAATCTTCCACAATACACACAAAAAAACCTCCACTTATAAATTCATCATCATCATCAATATTACTGTGGGAACCTCCTTCACTTATTAAAGGGCATTATTCATCAGCGACTTTTACACGTCCACTGAACTAACGATTATACATCCATAGTTCCTCTTTAAAAATTCTTATATTCATCAATTGTATCAAAAACTGTTATTATATTTAACCTTCGTGGGTTTCATTCATGAATCTATATGAAGTAAAAATTTGCCAGTCACAAATAAATTTAATAGCAAATACGATTAGACACGCCTCCCTGGTCTATCAAAATTGAGATTAATATCATCAAAGTATCGCAGTATAAAAATACTATCTTCAATCAAAGTTCATCTAAACTGCATAAATAGTCGAATAGAATACAATTAGACTGTGGACTGCAAACATTATTGTTCCAATCTACAATTGAGAAAAACTCCTATCAAATGTTCATTACTATAGTGTACTCAATAAATCGTAATCAAAGTTCATATTTCATAAAATTGTCTATAATGCAATGATATTTCAGAATTGACGATAAATGTCTATGCTGCAATCATGTTCATAAAACGACTAGTATTTCTAAGATCGTCGATAAAGTAGTAGATTTTAACGCTCTAAAATCTTTTAATCATTCTTCTTTCTTGAGGACGACAGAAAATTGGTCAAAGTAATTTACTGAATAGAATTACTTTAATAAAATGACACGCTGTCTGAATTCAAACTTGCCATAGAAAATCGTTAACTTTACAGTCAAATCGTGACTACAAAAATATGCAAATTACTGAAAGAGTATATAATATCAGTCTCAACTGATCCAAAACTATATAAATATGCCAATGATATAATAATGTCTCAATAAATCGTAGAAAAAGGCATAAATCAGCAAAGTGTACAGAAATATCAAGCAAGAATATGGGGCAAAATATATGGGACAGAAAATATGGGAAAAATGGTTGCTCAGATATCGCTAAATGGCTCAAATAAATCAAGAAACGTTCACGACTACCTTATCTGTTGACTGAAGTTCTAGAGGAAAATTTCCAAAGAAGACTGCTGTTGGTTCCATTTCACCACCGTACAGATGTGCTCCGACCTCGAACCTGGAACCTGCGCCCTCGGAGAATAGAACAGTTTCCTCCGGAAATCGCACTGCTCCGTGTAGACGATAGACATCCTTCTGGCAAAACTCTTCTGTGTGAGCCGGGTCCACCCTGGCCTCTCTTGAAAGTTCCTTGAAGTTCTGGTAGAAATTCGCCATGAAGTTTATTGCAATTATTTCCGCAGAAATGTTCATAATTGTGGAGTATGAAGATATTTCCACTGCCATTTGATGTAATTCAGCGATGGATTACGATGCATGAGTGTAGTTGGATGTTCACTACATGCTCGCTTTTGTAGAATGACGATTAACGAAGCTCCATGCTGCTATTTCACTCCATTGATATATGTCCCAATTGCATTAAAGTTTTAGTCTTCCATCTCCCCTTCCGTTATAATAATAGTCGAAAGTACTGCCAGATTATATAGTTCCATTGTAGAAAGTAGCGTTGTATCACCAAATGTAATCTTCAGTATCACGGTTGCAATACATGTGTCAGCCGTAGCGTAGAATGTGGTATTATAAAAGTGCTTCTCAGGTGTCGAGAAAATCACTTTTGTCTGCAGTCTTAAAATGCGAATATCTTCCAAAGTATAATAGTGAAAATGTTCAACTTTCGTACACGCCTCAATATTATAATGCACAATTGAATTAGCATAAATGTAGTAGCTAACTCTTGATAGATAATCTTGTAGACTCGTTTATGTGTGCGCTCCAACTTCGCCTAGTTTTAGTAACCGTAAAATTGCACTGCTGCACGCTCAATGCTTGTTCGATGCTGTGGGCTCTGCCACACTTGCTAATGACGACTTGCTTCACTGAATAATATATACTTGTTCTATCAGAATTAAGAACTCGAAGTCTGACAATATGAGAATGAGAAAATGAGCCATGAGCTCTGAGACATGAGAACTTCCTCTCTGCTGCGCAAGGCCTTTTATCAACTTCTTAAGGGGCGTATCCATCCCTACCATAGCTTGTTCCTCCGTCATTGCTAGAAGTTCTAACTTTGGCTATACTTGACGGATTTTCAAATTTCAAAAACTCAAAATTAATTTCTTCAAAATTCCAAATCAATGCCATAACTGAAAATAGTTTTCCACAATTCTGCATTCCAAAAGTAATTAAATATGGTAGTTTCAGTAATATCCGTCTCCCTCCAAACTATCATTCATTGGTTCGAGCCTCTCCTCCAATAGCGTAACTTCTTCCTCAGCACAATTCCTTGTTTCCCTGCGACTGCGTCGTAAATCTCAGATCCTTCTCGAACAAAATCATGACGTCACCAAGAATCTCAGCTCATCCAGCCTACTTGCATGAAGTCTGCGTCATCCGTGCCTACGTCATGAAAATACACGTCATAACTATGACGGCGATAACTTTATTCACATATGCCAATACAGCCACCGTGGTCTCAGTATAATTCAATTTACGGGGGCAGTACAAAGGTAGCACTAGCAAAGGAGACCTCAGTGTCATGTTTTATATCGCCGCCATCTTGACGGAAACGTAATGGCGGCCACACAAATGTTCAAAGCTTAAGTTAAATTACGACTAACCTAATCATCCGATCTCCACCAAATTTTGCAACAACATACCTTTATGGGGGGAGCATCCTTTGACCAAACTAATAGGTCATCAGCGTAATAGTTTGCGGATGGCGGCCATCTTTGTGTGAAAATCGATTCCCCCTATTAATTCGAACACGGTGCAACCGAATGGAACGAAATTTGGTACAGAGGTAGTACTAACAAAAGGCACCTCAGTGTCATGTTTTATATCGCCGCCATCTTGACGGAAACGTAATGGCGGCCACACAAATATTCAAAGCTTAAATCAAATTACGATTAACCTAATCATCCGATCTCTACCAAATTTTGCAACATACCTTTATAGAGGAAGCATCCTTTGACCAAATGACTAGGTCATTAGTCTAATAGTTTGCGGATGGCGGCCATCTTTGTGGGAAAATCAAATCCCCCTATTAATTCAAACACGGTGAAACCGAATGGAACGAAATTTGGTACAGAGGTAGCACTAGCAAAGGGCATCTCAGTGTCATGTTTTATATCGCCGCCATATTGACAGAAACTTAATGGCGGCCACACAAATGTTCAAAGCTTAAGTTAAATTACGACTAACATAACCATCCGATCTCTACCAAACTTTGCAACAGCATTCCTTTATGGAGGGAGCATCCTTTGACCAATCTAATAGGTTATTAGCCTAATAGTTTGCGGATGGCGGCCATCTTTATGTCAAAATTGATTCCCCCTATTAATTCGAACACGGTGGAACCGAATGAACGAAATTTGGTACAGAGGTAGCACTAGCAAAGGGCACCTCAGTGTCATGTTTTATATCGCCGCCATCTTGACAGAAACGTAATGGCGGCCACACAAATGTTCAAAGCTTAAGTTAAATTACGACTAACATAACCATCCGATCTCTACCAAACTTTGCAACAACATTCCTTTATGGAGGGAGCATCCTTTGACCAATCTAATAGGTTATTAGCCTAATAGTTTGCGGATGGCGGCCATCTTTATGTCAAAATTGATTCCCCCTATTAATTCGAACACGGTGGAACCGAATGAACGAAATTTGGTACAGAGGTAGCACTAACAAGGGGCACCTCAGTGTCATGTTTTATATCGCCGCCATCTTGACTGAAACGTAATGGCGGCCACACGAATGTTCAAAGCTTAAATCAAATTACGATTAACCTAATCATCCGATCTCTACCAAATTTTGCAACTACATACCTTTATGGAGGGAGCATCCTTTGACCAAACTAATAGGTCATTCGCCTAATAGTTTGCGGATGGCGGCCATCTTTGTGTCAAAATCGATTCCCCCTATTAATTCGAACACGGTGGAACCGAATGAACGAAATTTGGTACAGAGGTAGCACTAGCAAAGGGCACCTCAGTGTTATGTTTTATATCGCCACCATCTTGACGGAAACGTAATGGCGGCCACACAAATGTTCAAAGCTTAAATCAAATTACGATTAGCCTAATCATCCGATCTCTAGCAAATTAGCAACAACATACCTTTATGGAGGGAGCATCCTTTGACGAAACTAATAGGTCATCAGCCTAATATTTTGCGGATGGCGGCCATCTTTGTGTGAAAATCGATTCCCCTTATCAATTCGAACACGGTGAAACCGAATGGAACGAAATTTGGTACAGAGGTAGCACTAGCAAAGGGCACCTCAGAGTCGTGTTTTATATCACCGCTATCTTGACGGAAACGTAATCGCGGCCACCCAAATGTTAAAAGCTAAAATGTAATTACGACCAACCTAATAAACTAGTCTCTACCAAATTTTGCAACACCATATCTTTATGTGGGAAGCATATTCAGACCAAACTGCAAGAACATCAGCCCAATAGTTTGCAGATGGTGGCCAAGTATGTGTGCAAATCGATTCCCCCTATCAATTCAAACACGGTGAAACCGAATTGAACGAAATTTGGTACAGAGGTAGCACTAGCAAAGGGCACCTCATATTCATGTTTAATATCCCTATAGCACGTTCTATTTCAACAAGCTACTACAACCAACTTTCAATCATACTCCTTGAAAAGGACAAAGAGTTATAACAATACCCATGCATTTAGGAGAAAGTAGGCTATATGTTCTTTACTGAACATCTTGTTTATTACCATGTTATTGTTAGAGCGATTCCGATAAACTTCCTCGTTGTATTTCTGTCGAGTCCAACTAGAAACATCTGCCTCCAACGTTGCATGCCACGGCGCGTGGAAGATTGTGACCTGCAATGAATTTGACCTACGACGAGCTGAGAATGTGAAAGGTGAGACTGCAAAGAATTTGCAACGAATCTGCCTGGCAATGACTTTGCCTATGCGACAATCTGAATACGTAATGGCTTGACCCGCGAGAAGTTCGTCTGAGATGAACTGAGCACAATGAGTTGACGGTAGACCAATTAGCGGAAACTTTGAATTCGCATTATTTGCCAGTTTTTAAAGGAAGTGTGAGGCAGTTTGAACTACGGAGCAGTTCAGCAAGTCCTGAGATCGGAATCCCGGCGCTGACAGTAGCTATCCTGAGTGTGGTTTATCCCCGGTTTCTTCCGCACTTCGGGAAAGTACCTAACTTCAAGTCTCGGGGCACCTACCCCATCCCTGTTCCTAATACAGTTACACACACGACTACAGCCATCACAAGAAAACAGGTTATCAGACAAATTCGACACATGCCCAACTACACAGGGCTGATGACCAAGATGTGCCAAGCCCCTAAAATGAATTAACAACATCAACAACGAACTAGGGAGGAAGTTCTTGTTTGTTAGCAGTGACTTTGGCTGACCTAAGCCACTCTGTCATTGCAACAAGGTATAAATAGCAACGTCCATTAACGCCTGTACAGTTGCGAATTACTGACATTTGCTTCATCTGATGAAAGCCGAAGATCACAATTAACAGCTGTCACCATATATTAACTAGTTCCCAGATTTTTTCAAGATGTGTTATTTCCAGACCAGTCTCATATGGTATATCCTTTCACTATGGCAGCTGTTTCTCATATTGCTACTTGTTGTAGTGGTAATTTCGTTGAGTTATTGGACACTGGGTTGCAAGAATGGCTTATTCTTCACCATTTAATTTGAAAATATGTTTCTTGTACTGTACTTCCATTTGACAGATATTTATGAATTCAGCACTAGGCACCTGCTAAAAATAAATATGAATTACCATTGATTTAGTACAGGATGGTCAAACCAATGTCAATGAAACAAATTCTAACAGGCTATATAGGCCTACATTCCTCAAGTTAGGTAGTCCTACACTTTTGTTGCACCTTTCTGGTCAAGGACCCTTCATTTATTCCTAGAATGTTCGAACATGTAGCTTGACAAACTGAATGGATTACCTTTTTCATAATGATGATTTTGAGCTGTCTATAAACTAACCAACTCAAAAACCTTTTTACCTCAAGTTTGTAAAATATATTTTGTTGAAGAAATTTACAATTGAAACTTCTCGTATTCTAGTTAACAACAGCTTTTCATGACACACAGCGTCATTCATACTGTCAGAAAATTATATTTAAATGATTTTGTAACAGATCTGATTTCCTATTTGTTGTTTATTTTCTATTCTTTTGAGGACTTTCAAAGATGACGAGACCACTAAATATACATATGCTCACAATTATCAATTGTTTCTTAAGATTATGCTCATGAAGACCATAATGTGGTCGAAACTAGATCAATAAACATCTACTAGGCGGCTTCGGTGGCGTAGTCGGTAACATGCTGAGCTTCTATGCCCAAGATAGCGGGTTCAAACCCGGCCGAAGCCGTTGGATTTTTTAAGAGCGTGAAGAAATCCCTCAGTATGCCTTCCTTCGGAGGGGAAGTAAAGCCGGCGGTCCCATGTCATAGATTTATGGCATGTTAAAGAACCTTCCACTAATTGCCCCTGTGTGAAGCTAAATTGGATAGGTTAAGAATATAAACAACGCTCTTAGTTTCTACGTTCGTTGACCAGAGCCGACTGCGGTGGCGTCTAGTAGCTACGTTCTGAACTTGGCGTAGTAGTCGTTGACGGTGGCGCTTGGCGGCAAAAGTAGGAACTATTTGAAAAATTCTAAGTTGCAGTACTTAAATTAAAAAAACAGAAAACACACACTAATACAGTCATCACAATTAACACCGGTTATCAGACAAATTCTACACACACCCAAAGTACACGGGGCTACATGACCGCGTTGTCGCAGTCCCTAAACGTAAGAACCAACCAATCAAAACATCTACTAGTAATTTATTCTATTGACTTTTGGTGAATCACTTTTCGTTTACGGCCATTAGAGACTACGTCAAAGAACTGTTACATCATAGAAGCCTTCTTTGCAGCCCAGTAACGTTGCATTCTTTACCTGGCAGCCTGTCTCCTTTCCACCGTCCACCCGCTGTTCAGCTTGCCATCTTCGTGAAAGCCCTTAACGTTATAGACCTCCTGCCGGTACTTGATTCTATTAGCGAAGTCCTCGCGCTTCATACTCATTTTCTCCACATCCTTCCTGACCTCCCTGAACCACTTATCAGTTGTTTTAGGCCTGCCATCAAGTATGGTGAAAATTCTACTACAGTAGTCAACCTCCTTTGTCCTTTCTAAATAGGTGACCATAGAATTTGAGTCTTCTCTTCTTTATGGATTCCAACAGACGTTCGTTGCTTTGGTACAATTCTGTGTTTCCTCACAACCTGTATTGTCCAGTCACGATCTTCGGGCCCATTATCTTCCTAAGGATCTTTCTCTCGAATGTATTTGCTTCTCTCAGACTTTTAGTACCATAGGTTTTTAATATAATTAGTTGTCAATAAGGACCCAATTTAAAAATGATAATTTCGTATCAATATAAACAGTGTACTATTTGGACAGCGTAAAACTAGATGGCATTACTAACTTAATTTCGATTTTCTTAACTGAGTATTCAGAACCTTGAGATTGCATGGATTCAGTTTTGCCAATAAGATGTTTGACTAACGTGCTTTGGCTCCAGTTCCTTTATGCAGTAAGATTTACATAATCACAAGTATATAACGCTGGATGAAGTTCTACAGTTATTAACTGATGACTGGCTGGTATTCGTTTGGTAACTATGACATACATTACGAACATAACTGGACCAGTGGGGTTACTAGCCTTAATGCAGAGTGTTGTTATCGCTCTTGTGGATCCAAACCATCCTTTCCCAATATGTATTTCATAAGTGGGTCAACAGCACGCCCGAAGTAGTCAGGCTGGCGTGCTACCAATACCTATGCCAAAAATGTATTTCTTGGAAAGATGTTAAATGCTCTAAATTAGTATTAATTAGATGTCAATAATTATGTCATATGAATGCTACTTGCTTAATGACTTTATTTTGAGAGAAATGGAAGTTTGGGTTGATATGTAATGTGGATAAGAAATTAGTTTATGCGTATAGTGAATTTTGTCACTTTGTGCAGTAGACTTTGATGCTACACCCCAGCCTCTAATTTACATTGAACGTTTTGGAAGTTACTTTCTTTATAATCGCTTATCCTCTCAGCTAGGCTGCACCCACGAACTTTGCGAGGGATCATTCCTCTATCGTCGCAAAGACCATCTTGTAGATGATCCAAGTTATGCATCGATGAAGAAGTGTTTCACATAACGCTTAGTTCAGGTACTGATGTGATTATAGAAGACCCTTTCTCGAAGACGACCGAATGCTGCGATATGGGGTTTCAGCATTGATATTAACATTTACTGAGTGGTGACTATTAGCATAAGGAGAGTTAGTTGGTTACCGTATTGCTGTTTTAAGGGGCGGAACTACGAGGTCATCCATAAGGAGAGTGCCAAGGACTGTGGTAGTAGGAGCAGTACCTAATTTGGCAGTTGAGTGCAAGCTGATGCAAAATCTGAGTCTTTTTGATACTAGGATTAGACTAATGCGCTCTCCCTTACCTTGCAGCGTAGCTGTGCTCGTTAAATCGTGTACCTCGGCCACGCGGGCAGCTGCAGCAAGTCCAGAGATAGCATGTTTGAATCCCGGTGCTGACAGCGGATATCCTGAGTGTGGTTTATATCCTACTTTTCCACACTCCCTCCAGGCAAATGCCGGGACAGTAGGTCTTACTTCAAGACCCGGGTCGCCTATCTCATCCCTTGTCCCTAACACAGTCACACACACTACTACAGTCATCACATAAATACAGGTTATCAGACAAATCCAACTACACGGGGTTGATGACCAAGATGTCCCAAGCCCCTAAAATGAATTAACAACAACTAATGCTCTCATATGTTGCAGTAAATGTTGTGGTGATATTATAATTATATTGCCTTGTCTTCATATTAGCCTACTTTCGATTTTTGCAAAAAATGAAAGTAGACTTATGAGATCAACACAGGGCGAAAAAGTGTGTCTGTCTGTGTGTATGTGTGTGTGTGAGTCTGTGTGTGTGTGTGTGTGTGTGTGTGTGAGTGGGTGTACTCTGAATGTCTGTCCCCCCCTATCAATTCGAACACGGTTAGAGCGAATTGAACGAAATTTGGTACAAAGGTAGCACTAGCAAAGGACACCTCAGTGTCATGTTTTATATCGCCGCCATCTTGACGGAAACGTAATGGCGGCCACACAAATGTTCAAAGCTTAAATCAAGTTACGACTAACCTAATCATCCGATCTCTACCAAATTTTGCAACAACATACCTTTATGGGGGGAGCATCCTTTGACCAAACTAATAGGTCATCAGCCTAATAGTTTGCGGATGGTGGCCATCTTTGTGTGAAAATCGATTCCCCCTATTAATTCGAACACGGTGAAGCCGAATGGAACGAAATTTGGTACAGAGGTAGTGCTAGCAAAGGGCATCTCAGTGTCATGTTTTATATCGCCGCCATCTTGACTGAAACGTAATGGCGGCCACACAAATGTTCAAAGCTTAAATCAAATTACGACTAACCTAATCATCCGATCTCTACCAAATTTTGCAACAACATACCCCTACGGAGGAAGCAACCTTTGACCAAATTAATACGTCATTAGCCTAATAGTTTGCGCATGGCGGCCATCTTTGTGTCAAAATCGATTCCCCCTATTAATTCGATCACGGAGAAACCGAATGGAACGAAATTTGGTACAGAGGTAGCACTAGCAATGGGCACCTCAGTGTCATGTTTTATATCGCCGCCATCTTGTCGGAAACGTAATGGCGGCCACACAAATGCTCAAAGCTTAAATCAAATTACGACTAACCTAATCATCCGATCTCTACCAAATTTTGCAACAACATACCCTTACGGAGGAAGCATCCTTTGACCAAATTAATAGGTCATTAGCCTAATAGTTTGCGGATGGCGGCCATCTTTGTGTCAAAATTTATTCCCCCTATTAATTCGATCACGGTGAATCCGAATGGAACGAAATTTGGTACAGAGGTAGCACTAGCAATGGGCACCTCAGTGTCATGTTTTATTTCGCCGCCATCTTGTCGGAAACGTAGCCTAATGGCGGCCACACAAATGTTCAAAGCTTAAATCAAATTACGACTAACCTAATCATCCAATCTCTACCAAATTTTGCAACATCATACCTTTATGGAGGAAGCATCCTTTGTCCAATCTAATAGGTCATTAGCCTAATAGTTAGCGGATGGCGGCCATCTTTGTGTCAAAATCGATTCCCCCTATTAATTCGATCACGGTGAAACCGAATGGAACGAAATTTGGTACAGAGGTAGCACTTGCAAAGGGCACCTCATTGTCATGTTTTATATCGCCGCCGTCTAGACGAAATCGTAATGGCGGCCACACAAATGTTCAAAGCTTAAATCAAATTACGATTAACCTAATCATCCTATCTCTACCAAATTTTGCATCAACATACCTTTATGGAGGGAGCATTCTTTGACGAAACTAATAGGTCATTAGCCCAATATTTTGCGGATGGCGGCCATCTTTGTGTGAAAATCAATTCCCCTATTAATTCGAACACGGTGAAACTGAATTGAACGAAATTTGGTACAGAGGTAGCACTAGCAAAGGGCACCTCAGTGTCATGTTTTATATCGCCGCCATCTTGACGGAAACGGAATGACGGCCACTCAAATATTAAAAGCTTAAATCAAATTACGACCATCCTAATAATTTGATCTCTACCAGATTTTGCAACAACATGCCTTTTTGTGGAAAGCATCTTATGACTAACTACAAGGTCATCAGCCCAATAGTTTGCAAATAGCGGCCATGTATGTGTGCAAATCCATTCCCCATATCAATTCAAACACGGTGAAACCGAATTGAATGAAACTTTTTACAGAGGTAGCACTAGCAAAGAGCACCTCATATTCATGTTTAATATCCCTATAGCTCGTTGTATTTAAACAAGCTACTACAACCAACATTCAATTATACTCCTTGAAAAGGACAAAGAGTTATAACAATACCCATGCATTTAGGAGAAAGTAGGCTATATGTTCTTTACTGAACATCTTTTTTAAATGACAAATGATTTATGATCGATTGATGCTCAATTATTAGAAGTCGCTCATATCGACTCTGTCGCATCGCAATATTGACACTAAATAAAATATCTAGAATTTTTGAAAGAAAATGTTGTTTTGAGGGAGTAAAAACAGCAAGGGGTGAAAAGGTACATCTCAGGTTCAAGCCCCATAAGCATTGTTCTCCTCTTGATTGTTTTAGTTGTTGCTGTTGTTGTTGTTGTTGTTGTTGTTGTTGTTGTTGTTGTGGTTGTTGTTGTTGTTGTTGTTGCTTCTTCTAGGAACTTAGAACGTGATTATCAGCCCTGTGTACTTTGATCTGGTGATGATGATGGGGTGGGGATAGTTGCTGTTGTAGAGAATGGAACATGGAAGTCATCCACTCTCTTAGCATCCACTGACTGAATCAGCTTAACTTTTGCGGTAACCAACCCTTATCCCACATGTTGTGAATCCTTAGGTAGAGTATTTGGAGTCTGTCTGATAACCTGTGTTATTGTGGTGACAGTACCATGAAATTTGGTCGAGTTAAGAAGGAGGCACCCATGGTCTTAAGAAGGGCACTGTCAGTAGATTTATTGGCACGTTCAAGATTCCCTTCGGGGCAAAATTTCGGCACCCCGGCGTCTCTAAAAGCCACAGTTGTTAACAGGGATGGCTGGTTGGTTCCTTAGTTTAGGGGCTGTGACAACGAGGTCGTGTAGCCCCATGTACTTTGGGTGTGTGTAGAATTTGTCTGATAACCGGTGTTAATTGTGATGGCTGTATTCGTGTGTGTTATCTGTGATTAAGGTAGAAGGACTGCAGACGTTTATTTTTTTAAGTAGTTCCTACTTTTGCCACCAAATGCTACCATCCTCGACACCTAGCTGTGGACGTGGCTACTAAATGTAATCACAGTCAGCACCCGGTGGCAAACGTTGGAACTAATAGAGCGTTATCAAACTAACCTGCAAATTTTAGCTTCCACAAGTGTAATTAGTGGAAGGTTCTTTTTCATGCCATAAATCTATGACATGGGACAGCAGGCTTTACTTCCCCTACGAAAGAAGGCATACTGAGGGATTTTTAACGCTCTTAAAAACCGACGACTTCGGCCGGGTTTGAACCCGCGATCTTGGGCATAGAAGTTAACGGGGACGTAAACCCGATAACATTATTAAAATGGGCACCATTGTGATTTTCTCAGGAGTTGAAGTGGCCCCACAAGATGGGGGAATGTTCGAATCGAATCTGTCTTCGTTGTCGCTTGTCCTCACGAAGCATGCCTTGCCTTACAAATGCATGTGCTGCACAGTCGGTAGAGCTGCTGTCGCGTCGGGATTTGAACCTCGAATATTAGATACCCAGCCCAGACCATTTGAGATGTTCTGTCGGTCAGTGAGCCTGCCAAACCTTGATGGACCCAACTGCCACGTTCCTTAAACCGCTCGGCTACGCTGCTGAGTGGTTACGAGATCGACTCAGTCGCTAACACATCCCACCACGCTGTTGTTGGTTTAGTTGTAGACCTCACTCGTAAAAGTTAAGCTGAATGCTGATGTTCTGTCGGTCAATGAGCCTGCCAAACCCTGCTGGGCCCAACTTCTAAATCGCGCGCTCCACGAATAGCCCAAAGCCGAGCAATGCGTACCGATTGACTGTCGTTTATTTTGTGACTATCTTGAATTACTCTTCCTTGACGGGTTCATGGAGTAAATGAAGGCAGTTTCACCAAAGAAAATAAAGAAAAGTCCTATGATAGACAGGCTTGCCCTCTTAATTGCTAATAATGGAGTTAGTTACTCAAATCAATGGGGCAGATATTTACTAGCATGTGTGCAATGTCAACAAGTGCTTATACAAATGTTTGCAGACCACCTCGTGGTGCAGTTACTAGAATACTTGGCTGACACCCTTAAGTTACAGGTTCGATTTCAGCTCTGCCAAGTAATTTAGTTCTGGTCTGAGGGCTGGAACGGGGTTCACTCAGCCTCGTGAGGAAAAACTAAGAAGAGCTGGGTTCGATTCCCACCTCAGCCATCTTACAAGTGGTTTTCCGTTCTTTCCCCACTTCTACTCCAGACAAATGCTGGAATGGTTCCTAACTTAAGTCCACGGCCGCCTCCTTCCCAATCCTCCCATGAATTACAAATGTACACACTAATACAGCGATGAATGTTTATATGGTGGGTGTTTTACGGCCCCATGTACTTGGGGGTTCGTTGAACTTTCTGTACTGTCTGTACAGCTGTGTTAGTAACATGGATGTGTTAGATGCCCCGGGACTTGAAATAAGGAGCGGATGACCTCGCTGTTAGGCCCCTCAAAACTACAATAACTAACTGAAAGTCCCCCAGGGACTCACATCTTGTGGGACGTGGGTTGGCGACCATGGGACCCCAGCTGAGTCCGGCATTGCTTCCACTTACTTGTGCCGGGCTCCTCTCCGTCTTCTTTCCTGTCGACCTACCTTGGTCAACTCTTGTTCTTTTCCGACCCCGACGGTATAAGGGTATCCGATGCCTAGGGAGTCTTTCACTTTCCCGCCTTAATTGGCCCTTGTCTCATCTTTCCTGATCCCTCATTCTTCGAGGGGTCAGACCTCTTGTTTTCTTTTCATTATATTTCCTTTTCTCTTTAAGATTCCCACACTATTTTTGTTACTTGGCTCCCCGTGTATCTAAATTCCCTTTAGCGATTTTGTTTCATCTACACTACATTTTGTGGGTATTTTTAATCTACGTTGCATTTTGTAAGTTTTTTCTATCTAAATTCCATTTCGCGATTGTTTTCAACCTCAATTGCATTTTGTAAAGATTGACAATCTAAATTGCTTTTTAGTATGTCTTTCAATGTAGGAGTCGGGCATTTTAGTGAGTATTTTGAATTTCAATTGCATTTTGTAAGTATTTTCAACTAAAACCGCATTTCGCAAGAATTTTAAATCTAAATTGCAGTTTGTATGGTGGGCATTTTGCAAGTATTTTCATTCTCAATTGCATTTTGTGGGTGTTGAGAATCTAAATTACATTTTGTCAAGTATTTTCAATCTAAATTGCATTTTGTAAGTATTGTCAATCCAAATGGGTAGTTTGAATCTACCGTATATTTTGTAAGCATTTTCAATTTCAATTGCACTTTGTGAATATTTTGGATTGGAAATGGGACCTTTCAATCTGAACTGCATTGTGTATTTTCAATTTCTATTACATTTTGTAAGTATTTTGAACCTCAATTGCATTTTGTACGTATTTTCGATCTCATTTGCATTTTGTAAGTATTTTGAATTTCAATTGCATTTTGTAAGTATTTCGACTCTACATTGCATTTTGTACGTATTTTGAACCTAGCCTACATTCTGTGCGCATTTTTCAATCTATTCCTTTTGTGAATCTTTCCGTTCTAAATTCCTTTTTGTAAGAACATTTTGTGAGTTGTTTCAATCTGAGTTCCTTTTTGTAAGTATTTTCCGTCTCACTTCATTTTTGTTCTGGTTTTCATTTCATTGTCATTTTCGCTATCACCCAGACCATTAGGGACGATAACCTAGATGTTAGGCCCATTAAAACAACAATTAGCATCATCAACTAACTGAAAGGTACTGACTCGGCATATGCCAGGAGGGAGTGTGGAAAAGCCGGGGAAAAACTACAGTACACTCAGGATAGTCGCTGTCGGCTCGGGACTTGGTGCAGCTGTCCATCGCGGTCGTGATATAACGCGCACGACTACGCCGCGGGGTACGTAGGCTACTGTAAAAGCGAATACATAATCCGTAAAACACAACTATTAAGCTCTTCCTTCTGAAAATACAATGAATACGCTCAGAAGCCTCAATAAGATAAATATTATTCTTTTATGCTCTACCATAAATCGTTAATAAATGTTTTTCCCTATTACTGCATAGCCTAGAATATGAAATTGACTTTTGCTCGTTATTTCTGTTTATGCTGTTACGTTGGTCAGCAAAGATATCTACGTTTGTTCGCCTCATTTTGGCTCCTCTTCGAATTGGCACACTTTCGTTATATCTGATATTTTTAAACTATGAATCGTCCGTTATTGCGTTTACAAGTCGTAGAAAAAGATGTCAAGAATTAAAATTACGAGAATATCCCTGCATGCTTTGGCAGGGTAGCTAATGAGTTCTTCGTGCAGAGAGTCGCTAGTTTCATCCCACGCTGCTTGGTGTAGCAGCCCCGTACTGCTCTTCACCACTAGTAGCGTATTCGGAGAGGACTGGGAAGCTAAAGTTGAGAGCTTTAAATCCAGATTACGTCCATCTTCACTGTCCCACTCAAAGGGAATCATGAGACAGTGTAACTTAAGACAATTCAAAGCTGGGGGTCCAACAAAAATTCGAACTATTCAACCATTCGAATTAGAGAAGTTACATCTTTTTTATCATTTTAAATGATCTTGTCGACTTCGTCGTTACGCTGAGGTCTGGCGTTGCGTTACGGTGACGGGACGAAATGTACCTAGATGCACTGATGTGTGTGACGTCATAGTACCGCTTGGTGCATGTTTTCCCCGACAATCTCTACCTCGTTGATATAAGACAAAAATCCCCGATTCTTGGATGTCACGGGTAATCTCGAGAACCACTGGATGGATTTTGATGCGGTTTTCACCATTCTGTAAAGGATATCTCGAGGAAAGATTCTGTAGAAAATAATTTATGTATGATCAAAGGAAGCCAAGCAGTAACGATTTCAGTGAAAAAGTCGAAAACAAACTTGGCGTCCGTGCGCTTCTTAAGCTTACGCTGGGCAAACCGTTAAAAATATCAATATACTATGAGAGTAAGAATTGGTCAGCATGAAGAGTTCTACAAAAAATCCGCGAGAGCATTTCTCTATCTTCAATACATCGCCCACTATAAGTGTTTTTAGACTGGTTGGAAGGGGCACGTCATCTAGCCATCTCCCTCCGCGCGCTTGACCTTGCTTTGCCCTTTGTTTGCACTTGCCGTTCGCGAGTAATTTGAAACAAGGTAAAATATTATAAAGCAAGATAAGTATTATGCAGATAATTTTCTAACATGTCAAGAGTCTTTGGCTTCGAGCAAAGTGAAAAGCCTCCATCCTTTTTAGCATTGTTCAGCAGTTGTAGCATTTAAAATGATACAAAGTCTAGTCTTTCAGGCTGACTGTTGCTTTTTTAGCCTACTTTCGATTTTTGCAAAAAATGAAAGTAGACTTATGAGATCACTACAGGGCGAAAAAAAAGTGTGTCTGTCTGTGTGTGTGTGTATGTGTGTGTGTGAGTCTGTGTGTGTCTGTGTGTGTGTGTGTGTGTGAGTGTGTGTACTCTGAATGTCTGTCCCCCCCCCCTATCAATTCGAACACGGTGAGCGCAAATTGAACGAAATTTGGTACAAAGGTAGCACTAGCAAACGACACCTCAGTGTCATGTTTTATATCGCCGCCATCTTGACGGAAACGTAATGGTGGCCACACAAATGTTCAAAGCTTAAATCAAATTACGACTAACCTAATCATCCGATCTCTACCAAATTTTGCAACAACATACCTTTATGGGGGCAGCATCCTTTGACCAAACTAATAGGTCATCAGCCTAATAGTTTCCGGATGGCGGCCATCTTTGTGTGAAAATCGATTGCCTCTATTAATTCGAACACGGTGAAACCGAATGGAACGAAATTTGGTACAGAGGTAGTACTAGCAAAGGGCACCCGAGTGTCATGTTTTATATCGCCGCCATCTTGACGGAAACGTAATGTCGGCCACACAAATGTTCAAAGCTTAAATCAAATTACGACTAACCTAATCATCCGATCTCTACCAAATTTTGCAACAACATACCTTTATGAAGGGAGCATCCTTTGACAAATCTAATGGGTCATTAGCCTAATAGTTTGCGTATGGCGGCCATCTTTGTGTCAAAATCGATTACCCCTATTAATTCGAACACGGTGAAACCGAATGGAATGAAATATGGAACAGAGGTAGCACTAGCAAAAGGCACCTCAGTGTCATGTTTTATATCACCGCCATCTTGACGGAAACGTAATGGCGGCCACACAAATGCTCAAAGCTTAAATCAAATTACGACTAACCTAATCATCCGATCTCTACCAAATTTTGCAACAACATACCTTTATGGAGGAAGCATCCTTTGACAAATCTAATAGGTCATTGGCATAATAGTTTGCGGATGGCGGCCATCTTTGTGTCAAAATCGATTACCCCTATTAATTCGAACACGGTGAAACCGAATGGAATGAAATTTGGTACAGAGGTAGCACTAGCAAAGGGCACCTCAGTGTCATGTTTTATATCGCCGCCATCTTGACGGAAACGTAATGGCGGCCACACAAATATTCAAAGCTTAAATCAAATTACGATTAACCTAATCATCCGATCTCTACCAAATTTTGCATCAACATGCCATTATGGAGGGAGCAGCCTTTGACCAAACTAATAGGTCATTAGCCTAATATTTTGCGGATGGCGGCCATCTTTGTGTGAAAATTGACTCCCCCTATTAATTCGAACACGGTGAAACCGAATGGAACGAAATTTGGTACAGAGGTAGCACTAGAAAAGGCCACCTCAGTGTCATGTTTTATATCACCGCCATCTTGACGGAAACGTAATCGCGGCCACCCAAATGTTAAAGGCTAAAATGTAATTACGACCAGCCTAATAATGTAGTCTCTACCAAATTTTGCATTAACAAATATTTATGTGGGATGCATATTCTGACCAGACTGCTAGATCATCAGCCCAATAGTTTTCAGATGGTGGCCAAGTATGTGTGCAAATCGATTCCCCCTATCAATTCAAACACGGTGAAACCGAATTGAACGAAATTTGGTACAGAGGTAGCACTAGCAAAAGGCACCTCAGTGTCATGTTTTATATCGCCGCCATATTGACGGAAACGGAATGACGGCCACCCAAATGTTAAAAGCTTAAATCAAATTTCGACCATCCTAATAATTTGATCTCTACCGGATTTTGCAACAACATGCCTTTTTGTGGAAAGCATCTTATGACTGACTACAAGGTCATCAGCCCAATAGTTTGCAAATAGCGGCCATGTATGTGTGCAAATCCATTCCCCGGATCAATTCAAACACGGTGAAACCGAATTGAATGATTTTTTTTTTTACAGAGGTAGCACTAGCAAAGGGCACCTCATATTCATGTTTAATATCCCTATAGCACGTTGTATTTCAACAAGCTACTACAACCAACATTCAATTATACTCCTCGAAAAGGACAAAGAGTTATAACAATACCCATGCATTTAGGAGAAAGTAGGCTATATGTTCTTTACTGAACATCTTGTTTTATTTGGTTTTATATCCAATAAATTCCTGAAATAGTCAATATTTCGATAAGTAAATTCAAGGTGTTTCGAAAAAGTGTCCGATATTGCAACAGGGGTTGGGATTGGTCAAAACGAGAAGAAATGTTCCTATAAGCATATGTCCGGAAACAAATACCTGTTGAGATATGCACCATTTCACCCACGTGGA